>CM077303.1:13807500-15057500 GCA_039655065.1 Glossophaga mutica
TTTAATTTTGAATCACTTCAAAGAGCCACAGTTGAAGAAATCAAAGAAAACCAAAAAGACCAGTGGATGCGAAATTCGCCAAGGGAAAAAAAAAAAAACTCCATGAAGGTTCTAACAGATTTTGACCATGTACTGAAAATACTACTGATTATTTTGCTAATACAGTGTTTTACTGTTCCATACGACTAACTGAAATAAGTCTCTGTATTCATCGGAACACAGGATATTTTTATTACAATATTTGTGTCATAGTTCTTTAAAAGGAACATATTTTAAAACCTTGAAAAGAATCTCTGTCTTAAAATGGCTCTTGATGTATATGTATGTGAGTGTGTGTGTTATACTATAAACAGATACTTAACTGGAGGTCACATTGCTGAAAATACTAAAAAAAAAAAAAAAAAAAAAAATACTGATAGTCTTACTCCAATCCCCAACATGTGGTTTTTAGAAGAGAAACATAATTTTTAAAAAAGCAAAGCAATTTGGAGGGTGGAGCAAAATAAGAAAGTTGGCTGGGGTATTATATAATAGTTGTTTAACTTTAACAATAATAATAATAATAATTGAGCTTTAAAAATGTCTTCTGCACAAAACCTGTCCAATGGAAAAGAAAGAAAACCTCCTAAAAATCCCATATCCCCAAATACCACTGCATCAAAAACCATCTGGAAAATGTCTGACAATGGCATCCGCCCACCTAAGAAATTCAGCAAACTTTGTCTTCAATTACCATTTAGAATAACCAACTGAAATTGAAATTTTGATTTGAAAACTCTAAGACAAAGCTGGATTAGGAATCAGATTTTAAAAGCCTCCTTAAAAGACCATCAGTTTATAGACAGCCTTCTCACACCCCACCTCTCCCTTGCTCTGGACCATAAGTTCACAGCTGAATTGAAAAGCATACACACGCTGCTACTATGAAGTCTAGTTACCACATACCCGTACATGTTCTGGGCTTGAATCAAGTTTCCCTTGTTATGTAAGCACTTAGGGGCAATAAAATTTCACTGACATCTAGCAGCTTTGTGAGTCTCAAAACATTAGTCTACCTGACTGTACAGCCCTTTTACTGACAGCGGGGAGCACTGGTGTTTTATTTATGCTGATCATGTTGTCGATGCTGTATGGAGGAACCGTTTACAAGCCTGTTAGCCTGCATGTAAGATTTTTATTACTGTTGTTAAGTATCAGTACCCACACTGAACTCGGTATTAGAAAAAGCAAGTTTGAAAATCTAAATATCCAGAAAGAACTGCAGAGCTGTTTCTTTTCTTCCCCTCACATAATAATCTGTCGACTCTGATGAGAAGAAAGAGAAACAATGAGTATTCACTTCTCGCAGACAGAGGTCACTAATGGACTGAAGTTGAATCACTGTGGCAGCAACCACAAAGTTATTAAAGTAATCTAGTGAAAAATGAACTTGAATTGAAATTAGAGAAAAGATACCAAAAGATGATTATCCAGGAAGGTCTGACCTGAATAGAAATAAAATGGCATCACCTTGACCTTTTTGGAATCTTCTACACAGAAAGCAAAACCACTGGCACCCTTGCTGTTTTTTAACTTCAGACCCTGCCGATCTTAGAAGGAGAAATTCTTCCTTGTAGAATACAAAGCTGAAGACTCAGACTAGACCACACGTTCATGCTGAGTCTCTACAGTTTAAGGCTTCTGGACTTGCATGTACTTGAGCCTTTTTTGAAACCACAGCTTCAAACTGGAAAGATATAGGGTTGCCTTAGGGAGATATGTCTAAATCCTAAATCAAACTCTCCAGCAGGCCGGAATATAAATGTAAGAGGCATCAGAGGGACTTCAAATTAGATCCAGCAGGTCAAAGTCAAACTCGGATAAGATCACAGCATCTGAAACCTAGCATACAGGAAAAACCAGGCCTGTCTTGGGGACTCCAAGGCGCTCAGCATGGTGTCATTTGGGACTCTACTTTCTTCTCTCAAAAGCAGCCCCTGAAATTTCTAAAACTGCAGTGAAAGTACTGAAATGTTAAGAGGGGTATTAAAAAAGGAAAAAACAAACAAACAAACAACAACAACAACAAAAACCAGCATTCTTTCCACGCTAGGTTTGTTACAGGTTCGGCTACAGCACAGCTAGCCTAATTCTTTTTACAATGCCTTATACCCACTGGCAGAGACGTGGAATCGTGTTAGAAATTTCATCCCCAACCTTCACCAGTCACAGATATTTGCAACTCAACATGACAGGATGGTGTTGCCCTGTCCACCTTGAGTATCAGAAATCCTCAGATGGTTTAACCCTAGCTTGTTTGTGGGCTTTTGGGGAAAGGAAGAAAAAAAGAACTCTGGGGAGCAGTAAGATTGTGGGAAAATAAACAACTTTTCACGGTGTGTGTATTACCCAAGGATTTATTCTCTTCTAATATGGTGGCCTGTCAATCTTATGGATCTGACGCATGTTGCTTAGTGATTAATAGGGGGAAAAAAAAAAAAAGTCCAGTTCCGACACTTTATATACTGACCTAAAATTTTGCATTTATACTGCAACCACCAAATACATCCCTGGACAATGCCAAGCTGCATTTTATTTACCTCAAAACGTTTGGGGGATCCTTTCGCTGTAGACTTAAAAAGGTCATTCTGTGTAAGTCCATAGACAGCATCTTCCCGATGTGGAAGCTAGCCTTCATATTAGCTTTGAGCTGGGAGAAGTTAGACATAATAAATTTAGCAATAAGCCCCAGGGAGAGTGGGCATGCCCCGAAGCTCCCTAAAGCCCTGTGTGATGAAAGAACCTCCCAGCTGAGTGGGGAGCAATAGATCCCATTTAGAAGAGGCTTTGCATAGCAAATGCAGCATGTAAAGAAATCTAATCAGCACCTTGCACTCCTGGGCGAGCATTTACACGGATTTGTGCCTTGCACTTGATTAGCTTACTGTAAGCTTTACAAGAGTCCCTCCACTAAAATTAATCAAAAGCTCTTAGAGACTGATTTCCACTTGCAAGAGAAGGCCCGATGAGTTTCCAGGTGAATTAATAATGCTCCTAATAAAAATGATAGCAGCAGCAAAGGTTGAGCCGCTTGGAAACTCAAAACTCAACTGCGGGAGAGGGGACATTGGGGTAACTGGGGCTGGAATCTTTTCTCTTAGTGAAAGGCGGAAGCTATTTTCTTAGCCCAACTAAGGCTGCTGTTCTGGAAACGTTGAATGTTTTCTCTCCACTTCCCCCTCCTCAGTATACAAACTGGACCACTCACTGCCCCCCATCCCCGCACTACCGCGCATCAGTCAGCCTAGCAAAAACCAACCCCTCCGCACCACGGTTAACAACCGCCCCCCCGCCCCCCGCAACACACATACGCACTGCAAATTCACGTCACCAATGGTTAGTGTGTCTCATCTCACCCTTCAATCAAAATGTGACTTCTAAAGTTCCTATTTTATGACGCCAGACGATGAATGGAAGGAGGGAGGACCCCGGGGATATCAAAAGGGGGGAGGAAATTTTTTCTCCTTTCCTTGAAATTTTCACACACACCTCCCCGCCCCCGCCCCCATTTGCTTTCCTGCACCAGCTAAATTCGGTGGGTGACTGCGAATGGGTTCACTCCGTTCTTTAAATATGCTAAATAAGAGAGGATCAGGGTGGAAGTGAGTGAAATTCGCCCATCATTTCTCTGGATTTAAGAATACTAAAAGCCCCTCAACCCACGTTCTAAATTCCCCGAGAGCTACAAGATCAAACGCCAGCTGGGGCCGAGGGTTCTCATCCATTCCCAGGAGAGATTCGCCTCGCTGCACAGCTGCCCACCGGGTGCCGAGAAGCACTAGCGACCCCTCTAACGTTACTGTAGACCTCCCGGCGCTCGGTGCCCATCCCCGAGAACTTCGCCTCCCTCTTACTTTCAGCCAGATCTGGAGAGGTCAGAAAGGCGCAGGGAGGGAGCAGGAGCCCAGCAGAGAGGCATGGAGAGAGAGAGCTGAAGGTGCCTGTTACCTGCAAAGGTTCTCGAGGTATCCTTCTAGCCCTGGTGTTAATCCCGCTCAGCGCTGCGTCCTCCCTCAGCTCCAAACTTTTGCTCGGTCCTCCCGGTGGCGGCAGCGGCGACGGTGGCGGCTGCCGGAGCCCAGCCCTGTCGCCTGCAGCGTGGGGGCGCGGGGATGCGGAGGCTGGAGCCTCAGAGCGGCGCGAGCCTGCCCGCAGCCGGCTGGCGCCCGGGCGCCCCACTCGCCTCGCTCGCTCTTGCCTTTCTCCCTTACGGCGCCGCGGCATCGTCTTCCCCAGTCCTCCGCCACCTCCGCCTCCAGGGCTCGGGCATGCCACTTTCTCCTGGCTCCGGCCGCCGCGGCCCCCGCCCCTTCTGCTCCTCTGCCTCCCCCGGTCCGCCTCCGCGGAACCAACCAGTCCCAAAAGAAAGAGGACGAGCGTGGAAGGCGATGGAAAGCGGCCCGGTAGTGCCGGGGCTCCTCGGAGACGGAGGACCCCGGGGGACGTGTGGAGAACCGGGCGGGTGCGCCTCCGATGCCCCGGTGCCGACCGCGCGGAGCCCGGCGTGGGGCGCTGCGCGGGGCTCGCTCTCTGTGCTGCGTCGGTCCCGCGTGGGTCTGGAGGCTGCTCCGACCTCACTGCTGCCTGGATCCGACGCGGCCGGGCTATGTAGGCGCCGCGGCCCCCACCCCCACCCCTCCTGACGCCCCCGGGAGATGTTTACAGTAATGAATTCGCGGGATCGCCTCCGCCGCTCCTGCGCTCCTCCTCGCCCTCGTCCCTCGCGCTCTGGCGCGCTCCCCAACTCGAGCCCTCTTTCTCTCCCTCCCTCTTTTACTCCCGCCCTCTTCGAGTCCCTCCCACATTTCTGGTTTAAAGAATGCTTGGGAGGCGCGGCCGCAACCCAAAGCTTTCCAAGAGGCAAAGTCTCTTAACCCTGTCCTCCCTGAAGTGAGTTGCAGAACACCCAGGCTAACGCCGGGTCTGCCCCTCGGACCCCGCACACCTCCTCCTCTCTGTCTATCCTGCACCACCCCACCTGTCTCCCCAACTCTTGGGATAATGCCACCATCCGAAAGCTGAAAGTCAATTTCCTCTCTGCCCACTTGATGTTGTACTTCCAAGCCAGGGGATCTATTACTTAGACATTGAGAAATGATGGAAACATGAGATTAGAGGGTAAAAATATTACAAGTCTCTCAACCAAGATGGCGTTATGTCAATTGCAGGCAGTCTAGGCGATCTGTCCCCCACCTCATCGCTAGTCCCCTGATCCCGGACCTTCTTAAACAGGTTTAATTGGGAATATAACAAAACATTCAATATGGTTATTTTAAACGCCCCATTTTGTCCTTTCACCATGGTCGCTGGAATGACCGTTGTTCACTTTCCCCATAGATTCAACTTAAAAGATTTAGGAAAACAGGCTTGACAGCTACAGAAACCTGATTTGTAAACAGGCAACGTTTCACTCGCAATCTCTTTGCAAAGGTAAAAGAGTAATGTAAAGCAACCAGGTGCACGTCTCATTCTTGGTGGGGGGGGGGGGTCTGGTTTTCTCCTCTCATTCCATTGCCGCTGCTCCTGCCTCCAGTAAGTTACTGTCGTGTTCTGACAAGTCTGTAGAGAGGCCGAATCTGAACAGACGAAAGAGAAGGAGCCCGCGCCAACCGCTGAGCTGCGCTCAGACGCGCCGTCGGTGGTGCCTGGCCAAAAGCACACCCAAGAGCTTGAAACTGGCTCAGGACCAACTCCCTGGGGAACCGATCGGCTAGCGCGGCAAAAGAGTTAGACAGGGGCAGGGGCTAAGACCCACTCAGGATGATTTCCCCGTCCTCAGTTCACAACCTGGGTCACTTGGCAACACTTTCCCAATTGTTTTTATTTTCTTCGCATCCCTGTAGGGTCTACCGCCTTCACGTATTTGAGAGCCTAAATTGTGTTAAGACGTCTTGGAAAAACGCCCGATTTGCTTCCCAAGCACAAGCCACGTACGGATCTACCCAGACGCGCGCCAGAGACGCAAGCCGGCACGAATGCACAGGAGACCAGGGTTCGTGCCCGAGGGTTGCTGTTCCTGTTACATTATGCAAAGGTGACTAGAAAAATGCTTTGATTCTCTTATACATAGTCGCTCTCCTGACCAAACTCAATGTATGACTAATGCCCGGAGGAGAAGGGGGAATGGCTGGGGGAGTTAATTGGATTAGAGCAAACAGTGAGTGCCATCTTGCTAGGGGGTAACAGGATCGAAGCGCCAGCTACCACACCAGCAGTGGCCTCCGCCTCCAACCACATCTGCTGCCGGCCGGAACCCACGCGCTTCAGAAGTTTCCCGGCATCAAGTGTGGATTCAGCCCGCCCCAGTCACCCTCTTCCCCGACATTTCCTTTCCCTGGTTAGTGCTATGACTTCAGCTGGCAACCTTGATCTCGCGCCGGATTACAAAAGAAAAGTGACTGCCTCGCGGGGCGGGGGGGCACCAGCGCGATCTATCAGCCCAGCGGAAGGATGATCAGTCCAGCCGACTGCAAGCTTTCGAGGGGACTCGATACCAGCTGGCACCGCTCTGCTCCCGCCCCCATCAACCTCATCTCGCCCCCGCGCTCAGCGTCCGGACGCATTACCGCCAGCTCCCCGCATCCCGCACGCGCGACACGGAGAAAGCAATCAGGTTCAGTCTGGTACGCCCCCCGCGCCTTCATAGACCCGGTTTATGCGCGATGAGGTTCCGCTGGTTCTAGCTTAGTGCGCAGCCCCTGACGACCAGCAGAGCTGGAGAACAACTTGGTTTTGCGAAAAGTAACCCCCTCCCCAACTCGAAGGAAAAGGAACTAGCATTCCCCCACCCCCACCCAGCATCTCTTAGCCAACAGATCCAGGATTTCGGGCAGGGGGCGTGCTGGTGGCTTTAGACGCCAACTCTTCATAATAACGCTGGTGACATGAACAGCAGATGGGGCGAGGGCGAGGGTGGGGTGGTAGGGGAAATGTTACTCCTAGAAGTTAGATTCATTCTGGGTAAGTGAGAGGCTGATTCTGACAACTTTAGTGGCTTTAGAAACCTCAGTTTAGGACAATGCTCCAACAGGGTAAAAATTTTGCGTTTTGACTAAGAGAATAGTTAACATAACTCCTTGCAGGAGATGAATTCGACCTGAAAATAGACCTCCCTAAATTCGGGGGTGCATTAAGCAACCTGTTTTCTCTCTGGATGAAAGATAAAGACTGAAACATCCCATCCACTTTCCCAATGACCAGCCCCCGCTGGTTTAAAAAAAAAAAAAACCTGTCCCCCCAGAGACCGCGTGGTGCCCGCGTAATGGCAGCTCTGGAGGCTACCGGAAACTCCACCTGGCACCTCAGCCCCTTTACCTGGTGTCCGAGTCTCCTTGCTGTGGGCTCATCCGAATCCGACAGGGTCGGGGAGGTGGAAAGGGAAGAAGCTGGCGCGGCAGTAGCGGGGCTCCCGGGGCATGGTATTGTTTTAGGGGTCGCCGCCAAGGTCCCTCCTGCCCATCGTTGAGAACTGCCAACCTGGTCCCGGGCTGGGTGGACACGGGGGCGGGAGCGGAGCTGTTGCCTTGCCGCTGCTGGACGCGCGGGACCGAGGGCCAGAGACGCACCCGCGCTGTAGCAGCTGGAAGCCTTGGCTTGGAGATTTCGGCCACCGTTGATATCTGGGAGCGACCGTTCCTCTGAGGTGGCAATGGAAGATGCCAAACTCGAAAGTGAGGGTGACAGGTTTCGAACGTACAACTAACTACGAGGTACCCAGCCTGAGACACTAGGCTGCTTTCCCCCTCCCCTTCCCCTCCCTCCTACGGGGGAGGGAACTAACTTAACCCTCTGTGCGCCCTACACTCCCCGGAGAAGCTGGAATCGACTAGGAAACCGCAGGCAGGGTTCCCGGGGCGAGAGCTTTGTTCACGTGCGTTTCCAGTGGGTGTGTTCCTGTCTGGGGCCACTCGAATGGCAAGACGCCAGTGGCAATCTTCCAGCACCAGACTCTGGCATTGGAAGGAGCCCTAGCGTTTCATCCGGACCAGACTCAGCCCTCGGAATCTTTTTTTTTTTTCCCCCTCCAGTTACCAGATTTATCGAAGTTGCCAGGGAAGTTGGGTTCTATTTCTTTATGTCAACCCCCCACCCACCCACGCCGTCCCCGTATTATTTCCTTTCCCAGTGGCTCTATGAAGATGTGGAACTCTCCGATCTTTCTGATTCTAGCTATTAACTGTTTTGCGTGTGCCACAGAATTGTGTAAGGAACCCACCTACCCACGCCAAATTTAAATGAAACAGCAAAGAAAGCTGCCTCCCCCCAATGCCCGCCTAAGCTAAACGACCACACGTTCAAATAAGACTTAGACACCGGAAGGTGGGGGAGGAGTCGGATTTGAGGGAGTTTGAGGTGTGACTGGGAAGCTGGAAAGGTTGGAGGGGGGCAGAGAAAGCGGCACCGAGCCTTCGAATGGCAAAATATAAGGAACGCAAACCGGAATGACGATGCAGAAAATAGATCTCAGTCCCAATATTGAAAGCAGCGAGTCAGCTTTAAGAGCTTAGGTTTTGATCGTCTTTATTCCCTTAGCTCCTTCGGAAGTGATTTGGGAGAAGAAAAAGAGAGCCAGCGCAGGAGCCTCTGCCTTCGACACCTAGATGCTTTGCCTTTTGTGAACAGCTTCAACCAAGTGTTCTGGACTCCCAACCAGTTAACCAGAGTTGGAGACCAGGCATCCCCTGGCGCGGAATGGCAGCCTGGACCCTAGAAAACGGATGGCCCAGCGCCTTTGCTGTCAGCATCACACCCAAATGAGCCAAAACGTCTCCCAGAGCGCAAACTCAGACATCTTCGACCGATTCCTCCTTTCTCCATCTGCACTCCCGACTAAAGAAGGAAGGGAAGAAATACCGAGCCCTTAAAAATAACTCAGGGTCTAACACGTGGATCTTGCGGGAAATAAATTATTTTAAAAAGAGAAAAATCTGTTTCTTCACGGGAAGATGCTTTAATTTCTGTGCAACATACCTCAGCCAGGGGCAATCTGTAATAGCCATTTCCAAGGCCTCGGAGCCAGGCCAGCCCCCCCGGAGGCAGCGGGAAGGAGCGCTGTTTCCAGCCGGCCGAGTGCAGAATTCCGTTGTAAATCCTTCTGGTTTGCCAAGGGGGCAGCAAAGCATAGGGATAGCTCCTCGGGCTGCAGAATCAACACTGAAGACCACATTTTGGGACCCACGCTCATATCCGTCTGTTTTTAAACATTCATCTTCGTGTGTGTGTGTGTGTGTGTGTGTGTGTGTGTGTGTGTGTGTGTAAGTTACGTAAGTATCCACACGAGGCTCTTTCTTTGATACCTTGATCTGAGATAACAGTATAATTATTTCATCCTTAAGAAAGCATTTTTGTTTAAAGGCAAAACAGAACTCATACAGGTTTAACTTTCTGATTTATGCTCCTGGAAAATGAATAAGACT
Organism: Glossophaga mutica; assembly: GCA_039655065.1. NCBI lineage: Eukaryota > Metazoa > Chordata > Mammalia > Chiroptera > Phyllostomidae > Glossophaga > Glossophaga mutica. The sequence goes on from CM077303.1 coordinate 13,816,956, forward strand.
GAAAAGAGGAGAGAGAGGATGGTTACAAATGTACAAAATTTGCCTTTTATTGTCTCTGTTCCTAAATTATAGGGAAACAATGTCATGTGGATACAGTTCCTATTCAAAATTACTGATGCCATTGCTGCAATCAGGGCAAGGAAAATTGAGTATGGAAAATATTACACCCAATTTATGAACAGAATTGAAGTAACGAATTTCTCATGCACATAGTCTGTGAGTCCACTTTAGAAATGGGTGATGGTAGGGCAGGAAGAAGCAAATAGTTAACGCGTTCAGGGGCTCCAGAGCGTCATGACTTTGCAGACACACAAAATTGTGACAATTAGGTTGCTTTATTTTTATTAAAGAAACTATCACTCCTACATAAAGGTAGGGAAGTATAGAGAGAAAAACCAACTCTGCGAACTTCAAAAACCAGACAGCTCATTAATTATTCTTTGGTCTTTAAGGCCCCACAGACTTTTCAGGTCAGTTGGAATTTGACTGCCATCTCAGATCTTCTCGTGCCCCTCCCTGCGTTTCCTGTCCCCTCCCATCTGTGCGTGCACACATACACTGGCCTGTCTTTCTAACATTTGGTAAAAGTAAAAATAACACAAGTTTCCTTGATTCACTAAATCCTCGTTTAAGCCCCAGGCACTGAAAATTTGATTTTAGGTACATTTCGCTTTGAGTCACTGTTTACTCATTTGTATAATCGACATAAAAATACCTGTTCTACTGGCTTCATAATATTGTCACATTATGAGTTAGTGTACGTAAAATGGCTTCAGAAATTTGAGTTGTTATTGCTCACGATGTTATCATTGTGTCACACAGCCCCAGCCTTCAAAACGGAGGGAAATTATTACATGGGTCTAAACATACTCAGTTTCCCCTAACATTATTGTTTTACGTTACCTTGGAACATTTATCAAAAAGAAGAAATCAACACCACCACATTGCTATTAACTAAACTCCACAGTTTATTCACATTTCATCAAGTTTTTTTTTTTCACTAATGTCCTTTTCCTGTTCTGGATCCCATCTAGAATACCACATTGTCTTTAGTTACCCTATCACCTGTGCTCTGTGGCAGTTCCTGTCTTGCTTTTTGTCACTCAAATATTTGGAGGGGCAACGGTCAGGTATTTTGTCTCTGAGATTGGGTTTGGCTGATGTTTTCTCACGATTGGACTCTAGTCATGGGTTCTGGGAAAGAATACCATGGAGGTATAACAGTGGAAAATTGTAACGATGAGAAATTGTAACCCACCGCACCATTCTTTTGCCTTGTTTCTATGAGTGCTGACTCTGACTAATATGTAGTTTATAGATGAGCAGCATGTTTGGACAATAATCCTAGGAATTAACTTCAAAAGATACAGACTCCAACCTTCAGGCGTCCAAGCTCCGGGACATTTGCTGATCTTTGACGGTGGAACCAGGATGATGTGAATCCAGGATGACTAAACCAGGATGATGCACAGCGAACCATCACTTGCCTTATCAGAATGATCCGTGCTAGTCAGCACGTAGAGAACTTTTCAACCTCTTCCCTTGATCTCTTTGCTCTGTTCTCCACTCCCTCTGTATAAAAACCTTTGCCTCCACTGAGTTGAGGTGATGGGCTTTGAGACGTGAGTCCCCCATCCTCCAGATGTCCAGCAACTGGAAATAAATCAACTTTCCTTTACATCAGCACCTGCCTTTGGAGTATTAGCTTTCTTAGCCGAAGGCGGCTGGACCTGCATTTAGTTACAGAGGTGAACTGTGTTCTCTTCACATTATCTCAGGTGGTACATGGTATCAGCGTGACATCACTGATGATAATATCACTCTCCAGGGGTGTCCAACCTTTTGACATCTCCGGGCCACACTGGAAGAAAAAGAGTTGTCTTGCCCCCACATATTAAATACATAAACACTAATGACAACTGATGAGCACCAAAAAAAAAAAAAAAAAAGGCTTGAAGTAAATTTATGATTTTGTGTTGGGCCGCATGCAGCCCACAGGCCACTGGTTGAAGGCCTCTGCAAGGTATTGTGTGCAAGGCTTCTCCACTGTAAAAATATGTGTCCTTTTTCAAACCTTTTTCTTTGGAGGTAAATCACTAAGTCCTGCTTGAATTTAGCATTTTAAAATGAGCCAAATAATCATCTATTTCAATTTGCAGACACTCCTCATTCCTATCCCTCCGCCCCAGATATTAAATTCATCCAGTAATAATGTCCTAGGAAATTCCTCCTATACTCTGTATCTTTAGGAAAGTGTTCAGAAATTCCCTCTTGACTATATACAGGATCCAATGCAAATAAAACCTCTTTTGTATTATAAAATCCTTTATTACAAAATAATAAACATGTAATTCTGTAATATAATAATATCACACTCAAGCACACCACATGACATTTTAGGTGAAATATTCAATTTAAAATGATAAATCATCACACCCATATTATTACCCTATTAACCACACTCAAGCAGGCATTATTTCTATAGAACCGTGTATTTTGAATCCATCTTTAGAATTCCCCAACCCAGTCATTCTCCAAATCCTATTGACTCTTTTCTGAAATGCCCCCTTCCTGTCCAATCCTCAATGCCACATCCAATTGGTCATAATTCCAACTTCCCTGTAAAAAGATGGCATCCATGACCTCTTAGCCTTTTTCCCATTCATGGTTTTCTGGCAGTATAGTATTCATATTATTCTCTTTTAAAGTGGCAATAGATATGCACATGTTTGTCTCTGGTCTAGATCTAAGTATCTCAAAGAACAGAGTTGGTCTTTAGTTTACTGTTCTCCTGGTAAATGCTCAAAACGTGCTTGTTGATTTCATAAATAAATGCCTCCTTCCTTCTAAGATGAGGAACTTTGTAAGGAAATTCATGGTCAACACTCTGTAGAGAGGTAGCTTTTCATTTCTCTCATGACTATAAAATACTCCTAACGTATGATACCTTTTTTGTGAGTATGGCTTGCTTCTTGTGTGAGTCCATGACATTATTTCAATACCCTTTGGATTTTGAAACAGCATACTACAATATATAATTCATCTATTCACCTAATAGTCACTTGTAGAAAGCACAAAACACATAGCAGGACTTTGATGAATAGACTCAGCCCCTGTTCTGTTAAAACTCTCAGTCTAGTGGAGTCACGGACAAGTAGTTATACACTCATTAGGTCAATATAACAATTTAGGAATATGCAAATTACTTTAATGTCCTGAAATAGTTTCTCTCTAGAGAGAAGACATCATTGAAGTGATGATAGGTTCTTTTGACAATGTACTAATTTTACAGGGGATTTCACGACATCATTTTCATATCCAGCCTCCTGCATACAGCTGCCTCAGGTACCAACTGGAGTCCCCTGTCTCATGGAAAGGTCTTTGGGCCCCAAACTGGAAAATCAGTGAGGAAATAATTGCTTGAATATCCGTTTCCCCAAGGTTTGGTTTCTTTGCTTTTTCATGCAGGTTACAAGATGGTTTCGAGGGAACAAAAAAAGAAGGTGCATAATGGCAGGAACACACGTGTGTCGAACCAGCGATTTTTCTCTCACAGCAGCCTGCCATTTGTTAAGCAATTGCTCTGTTCTAAAGGGAAGCTGGCAAAAACTTGAAGTGAACATTCTCCAACAGCACTGAGGAAGAAGAAGCAGAGCGGGAAATACCTTTTCTCAAAGGGAGTAGGGTGATCTAAAAACATAAGAGATGAACAATCTACCCAAAGACTTCTTCAAACTTGGAAATGACCGTTGTAAAAATGTTACTGAACTTCCATATCTCACTATAGGTCTGATGAAGAGGGAGGTGCTGTTTTAATCTGAGAAAACACATTTAAATTATTGAGCATATAAGATTCTGAATTAGAATATATGTACTTAGATTTATATATGTAAGTATATACATATTTATATTTGAAACTTCCTATTACACTATATACATATTTATATATACACACATATATATACACTTGCCCTTATTTATCGATATATTAGAAAAACACAGTTGCATTCTTCAGTAGGCCAGATAGACTTTTCAAGACTGATTCATTATGGGCACAAATATTGTATCCATTAAACTTTGTGCATTTGTCAGGGCCCTAAACTTGAGCTTGGAAGATGGTACATCACACTGCTACTACTTTATCAGGGAAAAAACACTGAGTTGCACGAAGCCTCAGTTTCTCTTCTATCAGATAAGTAAAACAAAAACTATCTTCCAATGTAGACGTATAAAGAATACGTGAGGTGAATTATTTCTAAGTTCAAAATAAAAAGTCATTATTTACATAATTGTGTTTTACACCATTTAATGTGACAAGTATTCTACTCTGTATAACCTTAAACTGTGGGTTTTATTTGTGTTGCTGTTTTTTGCTTTTCTGGTAGACCTTGTTTTACATGCTGCCTCAGAGATTCAATCATACAAAGCTGCTGAATTTCTGCAAGGCCATTCTGAACAATACTGTAGGCACCACTCTTCACTCCCACATTTTGAACTACCAAAAATATAAACTTCCTCAGCACAGAGAATTCTTAGTTTATCTTCACACTATATCATTTTAAAATTCATACAAGTTGCAGTTGGCCAACTTTCTTCCATAGTTTCTCCACTTAGCTAATAGAAGTAACTAAAGTTTTGCAAGTGATGCTTTTACTTTTTAAAATCTTATTGTTGGATTATTTTTGCACCTGAATTTTCTGGATTTCGTCATCTCATTTGCTTACTCAGTTGGAACAACTTGGAATTTAGGGTTTTCACTTTCTCCACTTGAAACATTTTTGAAAAATACAATTAACACTAAAATTTGATTTAAAAAATTTAAAGAGATAGTTCCTTATACATAGTGTCTCTGTCTGACCTTTAAAAGTTTCTATTAGTACAATATTTTGTAAACATGCAAGAAAGTCATATACTATAAATGTAAGTGAGCTTATTATCATTTGATTTTTACTCTTTGTCATGATACAAGGGCAGGAGTTAAATTCTTCTTCTTAAAATGGAATAGTCATTGTGACCCACCAGCCTGCTGCAAGTTGACAAAGTCCACAGAGTTCTCTTTGAAGAAGTCATTAAGAACTCGATTTTGAAAGGCCTTCCCATTTTTTCATGGTGTTTTGAAGAGGTGTCCAGTGAATCCAAAATACAATATCAAACCACAGGAAGATCTGAATTTTTCTGTTCTTGCATTGTGTATTTACTTTTATTTATAAGGATTCTGTATTTTCATGTTTATGTAGTAGGGTTTCCTCTTCTTCTTACTTTAGTGCTTTATAAAAAGCATGTGGTGTTAGATTATTAAGTGAGTGGATATGAGAATATGGATTTTAAATTAAAGTTGTTAGAAAGTTAAGCAGTTAGCATTAAAAATACTTCTATCTTAATTTGCATCTCTCTGATGGCTAGTGATGCTGAGCATCCTTTCAAATGTCTCTGAGCCTTCTGTATGTCCTCCTTGGAGAAGTGTCTGTTCATGTCTTCACACTGGTCACAATGGCTATTACAAACAAATCAACAAACAACAAGTGCTCGTGAGGTTGTACGGAAAAGGGAACCCTAGTATACTGTTGGTGGGAATGCAGACTGGTGCAGCCACAGTGGAAAAACTTAAGGAATTTCCTTAAAAAAGAAAAGTGGATCTGCCTTTTGACCCAGCAATTCCACTGCTGGGATTATACTCTAAGTATCCAGAAACACCAATCCAAAAGAACCTATGTATCCCAATGTTCATAGCAGTACAATTTTCCATAGCCAAGTGCTGGAAACAGCCTAAGTGTCCATCAGTAAATGAGCGGATCAAAAAAACTGTGGTACATTTACCCAGTGAAATACTATGCATCAGGATGAAAGAAGGAACTCCTACCTTTCATGACAACATGGATGGAACTGGAGAGCATTATGCTAACTGAAATAAGCAACGCAGTGAAAGGCATATACTGTATGATTTCACCTACAAGTGGAACCTAATCAACAAAACAAACAAGTGAGTGAAATAGAATCAGACATGGAAATAAAGAACAAACTGACAGTGACCAGAGGGGAGGGGAGATGGGAATATCGAGGGAAAGAAGAAGAAAGGTCAAGTGAAGGAATATGTATAAAAGACCCATGGACAAAGACAACAGTGGTGGGGGAAAGTTTGAAAGTGGAAAGTGGGGAATAGGTGGGCAGTGGAGAGTAACGGGAGGAAAATTGGGACAATTGTCTCACAGAAAGATCAAGACCATGTTAACTGTGTTTTTTGATTGAGAAGGTATCCATCATGAGTACATCCCTGCAGACCAAACAATTACTACCTCAATGTTCTTCATTGGTTGAGAGATGCAATGCGACAAAAACAGCAACTGTTATGGGCAACTGGTGATTGGCAGCTTCATCAGGACAATGCTCCACTCATGGATCACATCTCATGCAAATTTTTTTTTGGCAAAGCATCAAACCACCCAGGTGGGTCAGCCCTCCTATAGGCCAGATTTGGTGCCTTGTAATTTCTGGCTTTTTCCAAAACTAAAGTCACCTTTCATAGGGAAGAGATTCAGACCATTGATGAGATTCAGGAAAATAGGACAGGGCAGCTAATGGTAATTCCAGCAATGGATTTTGCGGAGTGTTTTGAACAGTGGAAGAGATGCTGGGAAAACTGTGTGAGGTCCCAAGGTGCCTACTTTGAAGGAGACCGTATCATCATTGCCTTATGTACAGTGTTTCTTGTATCTTATATCTTCTTCAGTAAATGTCTCTATTTTTCATAGTATCTGGCTGGATATTTCTGGAAAGACCTCTGTATGTCTAAATATTTTTTTTTTTAGTTTTATTTCATTTTGCATTGATCTTTATTGTATTTTTTCCCATTACCATTTAGTCCCCTCATAAGCCCCTCCCCCCAGCAAGCACCATACTCTTGTCCATATCCATGAGTCCTTTTCCCTTTTTGCTCAATCCCTCTACCCCCTAACCCTCACCACTAGCTGTCATCTGCTCTCCATCCATGAGTCTGTCAGAATTTTCCTTGTTGGTTCAGTTTATTCATTAGATTCCACGTATGAGTGAAGTCATACAGTATTTGTCTTTCTGTGACTGGCTTACTTCACTTATATTTTAAATATTAAGAAGGTTGGTGTCAGTATTTATGAAATTTAACTTGGTTAATATTTCCATTAGATCCTCCACATCAGCAATGAATAGGACTTGAGCTATCTTAAGAGTGATAAAGGTATGGAGAGTATTAAAAACAGTAAACTAATGTGCAAGTCTAAACAATTCCTCCTATCTCCTACTTCTTCAAAACAGCAGGTCCTTTTGCAACCTGATTAAATCCACCCACGTGATCCATAAAATTCAGAAGTAAAATAAACAAAGTGAAGAGTGATATGTTCTTTAAACTTTATTCTCTGAAAAAATGGAAAATGTTTTAAAAATGTCTCTGAATCAAAAAGGAAAAACAAATGTTCTGCTTCTGTCTGAAGTCCTCTGCTCACCAGGCTCCTCCGCCCAAAGATTCTTTTGTTTTTACAGCCCACTGTATATTTGTTTACTGTGGCTCAAGGAAACATGATGTTTTATTAGTAAAAATATATCTTTGATATTAGTATTATCAATTATATTTAACATAACCTTTGAAAAGTTTAATTCCTTCCAATATTCATCAATCAGGAATCCTTTCTGTCCACTTAGGGCAATGTAAATATCATCTTGTAAGGATGTGGAATTTTTATTTTTTCTGGCAAAATAAGAAAGCTCAAGACAGATGGGTTAAGAAGAAAGTCAGGCACACTATCAGTTGCCAAAAGAGAAAAAAAATAAAGACAACATCTTGTCCATCAAGGAGCTCAGATCAAGAGTCTTTCTTTTCTCCAATGATGAAAGTTCCAGAGCTGTGAGCAACCAGAAAATAAATAAAGGAACCACCAAAGGTGTTTCTCCATGTTTTCCACCGCAGTGTCTGGAGTAAACATGTCATTTTACTGGAAGGATTACCTTTAAAAGCAAAACTCACCACAGCAGACCAAGACAAAAGAAGAGAATTCATGGAGGGCGTGCCATGTTTATCACTCTGAGATGCATTGTCATTGTGCTTTTGTGAGTGTTGCTGATGCGAATGTCCAGGAAGAATAGTCTACATCTACCTTCAACAATGCAAAAGAATCCCAACTACAGATTTATAATCCTCACCCACAGAGCTTCAGCACAACTGACATCATGCTGTCAGTTAAAAATGGGTCCTGATTGGTATTCTGCATTCATTTTTCCTCAATCAGGAGTTTGCCCACTAGGTGTGGCGAAATCGAGTTTGCGTGTTCTTTAATGGCCTTTTTACGCCAGGAAGATCTTGTTTTTCAAGCCTCAGGAAACTGTTGATAGAATGAAAGAGGTTAGAACTGTGAATAGATCTGCTGGACCTGTGAGTCATCCATCACCCATTCACAACAGTATCCCAGATGAGAGGGGGATGAGAGGAGGCACATTTAATGAGGTGTGAGCTTTGGATGGGCAGAAAAAACAAAATTCTGAAGGTTTGGAGAGCAACTTCTTAAACCGACTCAATGAAAAAATATTTTATCATAGATATAAATCGTATTTTTTTCCCGTTTCACATTACTCCCAGGCTTTAGGTAAGAGTACAGACTAGGCTTGAAGAGATTGAGAAGATTTGTTAATTGACCATGTTTTTTGCCAATGCCTTATAGGATGTGTTTATGTATAAGAACATGTTGCCATCTATTTGGAATAGAATCAGGCTGAGTTCTGGTATCAAATACATTCTCAACTAACTGACTACTTAGGAAAGCCCCTCAATTTTCTTAGGTCCCAGATGTCTCATCTCATAGGTGATAATAATTTCTGGCAAACTTGCTCTCCATCGTTTTGTAAGCATAGAATAAAATGATAAATGTAAAAGAAAGGGAAAAACATTTTTCTAAGCAAAGGTGTCATTTCGTTAAAAAATGAGAATGTCTCCTCTTTAACCCCTTAGTTTGCTTCAGGATGAAAGCCAGCGCAACTCCTCTAGGAAAAGATCAGGTTCTGGTTTACATTTCACATGTTATGAAGGCGATAAAGGGCTGATCTTTAGATGTGACAAGTACAAAGTCTTGTGCTTGGGCTAGAGCTTGGAGAGCCTCATTAATCATGCTCCATTGTGTTATAGGTTCTGTAAACATTGCAAAAGCATAAAGTACAGCCCTTCTATTAGTGACATCTTTCCACCCTAACTCCAGGAAGCCTTTGAGATTTCCTTAAATGACTGGGTTTCATTTCAGTCATTAGTTAACCCTGCGTAGTAGGTGACTCCAAATCCCACCAGGCAGGAGTAAGGGGATATGTATTCAAACAGCACAAACATAGCTTGTCCCAGTCACATAACCATTAAGAACAGTAGGGGGGTTTTCCTTTCTCAGGATAAATCAAATCATTTATGTGAATCCCATAATATTCTACTCTTATTTTTTTTTTCTTTTGCCTTTGGAAACTAATATAAAGTTATAGTTGGAAAAAAACTGCTGGCGGCCCTTCTTATGAAGGACTTCTTCTGAAGTCCTTCTTATGAAGTTTAGATGAAATTAAAAGGCCAGTATTATTTCTTACAGAGTTATACATTCTACCGGCAAAGTGTTTTTAAATATAAATGGGCTACTCTAGACAGCGAAGACACCAGGCCACCTTTGGGACTATGAATCAGCGTAGAGTTAGAATTCGCCAGGACTCATTTGCTTAAGGTTTCTCCTTGCATTTTTGTTACACTTAGTTTCCAAAGTCTCTACAGTCCTTCCACTTGCAATTATTTATTATTTTTATATTTTATTAATATTGTCCTTTTTATAAATGTTTTAAAGCACATCTGTCAGTTGGAATGTAGTGTTTTTTGAAATTAAAATAACAGAGATCCTAACAGAATTACTATTCCTGAGGCCACTTAAGTAACTGTGTGAGTAAAATCTGTACAGAATCATATCAGTGTTTTAACATTATTAATTGTACATTTGAAGCAGAGTATATTAAATCCCAGTTTCCAAGTTGTTTTGGAAAGTCCAGATACAGTAAATGGAAGAAAATCATTAATTTCTAGTTTGCTTTTCTTGCTTTTGACCCCCTTTATTTATTTACACCCCAGGAAAAGCCATGGATATGGTGGCTAGACGTTGGACTAATAAAGCAAATGTTAGCATTTATGTAATAAGAAAGCTATTTTCCTTCCATATAGATAACAAGGAAAACGTCATGAGTCTTACAGTAGCATGACAGTTGTATACAGGGAAAGAGCATGTGGCTGAATCAGAGACCGTCCGTAATGACCTGTGCATAAACAAATCAAGATATGCTGACAGGGAGTCACAATTAATAAAATGTGAAGAGTAAAGCATGTGCTTTCTATACAGATTCATCGGTGACCATAATGTCTCTCTCTCCTCTGAGTTTGCCTTTTTCATACTAACAAGTATTTTTCATGTATTTCAAAATAATGAAATTCAAACTAAGCAATTACTAAGAATAATAATTAATCACAATGCATATCTAAATAATCAAAGTGGGTCAGTTAGAATCATTAATAGCAAGATAATAGGGATATGATTATGTCAATATGCTTATAATAATGGACTGAGCAGCATGAAACACAGCTATGGAATTGTCTCCTGATCCTTGCATGTCAAAATCCAGTAAAAACGTATAACTATCGCATGATCTTTCTCATAGCTACAGTAGAGTACCTACTCAAATGTAGCTGATTTTCCATTTTCTTTCTTTTTTTATTAGACAAATTTCTTTTTTTAAATATTATTTTAATTGTTGTTCTTGTACAGTTTTCTGTCTTTTACTACCATCCCAGCCCACCGCCCCAGCCCTCCCCACCTCCCTCCCATTTCCACCCCCCATAGTTTTTGTCCACGTGTCCTTTATACTTGTTCCTGCAAACCCTTCCCCTTTTCCCCTGAAATTTCCTCCCCTCTCCCCTTTGATCACTGTCAGCCTGTTCTCAGTTTCAGTGTCTTTGGTTATATTTGCTTGTTTGTTTGTTTTGTTGCTACCACTCTTAAGCCTTGTTTACCTCTCTTTAAATTTGATTGTCCTCTCTCTACTATTATAAACTATATATGATAGATTTTTTTTAGTATGTTCGTGGTATTCGTGTTTCACTGCTTACGTAACTTAATATTTCTGAAACTCTATTAAGTGCTGAGCACTATATTTAATGCTGATAAAGTGGCAGCAAGAAGTAGATTACTGCAGAGGAATAGATAGGCTTGTGGAATTACAGCGCAACTGTAGTTAAGTACTAGATTGGGGAAACACAGTTCTAAGGAACAGCATACCAGAATCATTTGGAGTGAAGAGTCCTTGCTTGCAGTAATGAGGCTTGCAAGTTGTGTTTAAGAAGTTGAGCTTTATAGAGGGAAACTGGGAGCCATTGGAGGTTTTTAAATAAGGGAGTAGTATTAAGATCCAGTTCATGCTTTTGCTACTTAACTCTGCCATGGAAAATATGTAAACACAAGTGTTGATGTATTCCAATAAAACTATTTAGAAAACAAGGCAGTTGGCAGAAATTAACCCACTGGCTACAGTGTGCAAAACTAGAGAACTACTACCCTGGTTGGGTGGCTCAGTTGGTTGGAGCATTGTCCTGAGCAGCAAAAGGAGGTTGCAGGCTTGATCCCCAGTCTGGGGGCATGCAGGAGGCAACTGATAGATGTTTCTCTTTCACATCAATGTCTCTCTCTTCCTCCCTCTATTCCTCTCCCTCCTTCCCTCTCATCAATAAACATATCTTTGGATGACCGTTAGAAAAAAATCAAATACACAAAACTAATGAGCTGCCAATGAAGTAAAATGGCAAGATTTGGTCACATAAGGAAGATGCCAAGTTTCTGGCTTAATTAGTGTGTGAGGGATAAATTCCAATGGATGATCCTAAGTTTGATTATAGGTGTATAAATTTATATATCATGTAAAATTTTGTGGAGGAAGGCAATGATACAGTAAGGGAGTTGATTATAACTTGGAAGATACCTTTAAATGATTGTGCAAACGAATTAGATTAAGTACTATAGAATCAAAGTGTAAACTACACATTGTATCTTTTTAAGAAATTGTGTTACCACTTTATACCTGTAAAGTGAATAATCATTTTTTTTAAAACCATGATAGTTAGGAAGACAGTGTTTGTTAGAATATCACTGAATTTTAAGAATTAAAGGATGCTAGATACAGGCAAAGCATTATAACACAGTAACATGTAGTATTTTGAAATGCTTAACAAAGAGTCACACATAATCTGTAGAAAGAGGAGGTAAATGTGGAATCAGTTAAAGAAAGGAAGTGACTCACAGGAAGAGAGCCAATCTGAAAATTCAGGGAAATATCAGGAGGAGACCAAGGAGAAATCCAGAGCAAAATAACTGTTTGGGGAGCAGATGGTGCAATATCTCATTCTTAAGAGATAAGACGAGTTTAGAATCTGCCCTTTCTCCTCAATAAGTTACATTACTGATATTTTTTATTCCATTTCTTTCCTTTTGGGAGTACTTCATTAGCAATTTATCTTTACTCAAGTTTGGAATTTTACCAGTTTCCCGTATAATGTCACAGCTTTCACCTTAAAGACCTAGGATGCTCATGCCGTTTTTTTCTTACCCACATCTCCATTTTTGCTCCTATCTTTCATATTCTGCAGATGAACATGAAATCAGTGAGGATGCACCCTAATGTGATACAACTCCTATTACTGGTTTCTGCAAGATAGTTGAGAGATATTATGTACGACGAGTAAGGGAAATCCCTTCACCCTCTCTTTTGGCATGCTCTTCTTGAGCGATCACAGTTAGATCATCAATGGGAGAAGACGTAACTTTTTAAATTCTTGGCAAATATAACTTGGAACTTCAAACTTTATTGGTTTTAGCATCCACAATCCAGATATCCTGCCCATACCCCGCCCTCCTTGCCACTTCACCCACCCCCCACTCTCTGAAAACTTGGTGTCAGTATCTTCAGCGTCTGGAAACTTTTGGCATGGAAACCACCACCAAGCAATGAAACATTTCCTTTTCATGTACGTTGAGTCACGTCAATGTGCTTTAGATCTTGAGAACCCCTCCCAGAACTGTCTAAATGCCTCCATTTTAAAGGAGGGCATTGATACAAATGTCAAAAAACAGTGACAGCAAGTTTGATGCCATCCAAGGGCTTACTTCCAACATGACAACCCCTGAGTACCTCCAGATGTACGTGGTAAGGTTTCGTTTAACTTGCCCAGAAAAACAACTCAGAGGAATACAATTGAAGGCTGTTTATTTAGAGCCTATGTATACATATAGAATATATATAGTCATTTACATCTCCAGAGGGGGAAAATATCCATTGTCCAGGAAGGAAAGTAAAATAAATGTATTCTCCATGTCCCGAAAAGCGGATCCTAAAGCTTATGATTTTTTTTTAAATGTTGATCAACTTCCAAAAATCCTCCTGGTTATACTGCTTATGGTGTGGGAACAAGGACACCGGTCTAACAGTCTGCTGAAGTTTTTTCTTTAATGACATAGTTCATGTTAATGAAACAAGGCACAGGTTTTTTAAAACGTGGGGAGGGAGCGTTAACTTTCTAAGCTAGTATATGGTTAGAATGTGGCTGGGTCTATCCAGGTTCAATTTCAAGTTCCCTTCAAGGTGGTTCACTGTATTCAAAGTGTAAGGAATATTTCCATTCTATCACATCTAAAATATAGCTATAAAGAATATTACATATGTTTACTTGAGAAAATCTGAAGATTCGTATTTGACATTGTTTTATTTGTTTTAAATTATATTAATATATCCATTACTCTGACTATGTAATGAGGATTAATATGGCTTAACCCTAATTTAATTTTCTCACAACTACGTGTCTGCAGAGAGCAGGCAAATTACCATATATCTTTGTTAGGTTCATTAAAACCACTGAAAGGTGATATTTACAATTAGTTGTAAAAACTTGTATCTTTGTATGAAACAAATCCAGTAGGTGATCAAGACTGTAATTCTTCCAAATGTCATAGTCACAGTACATGAAATACATTTTAGATAATTCAAAACATGAACTTAAAAATTTAAAAACACCATTGTGAAAAGTCATTTCAAGAAGCAACTACCTAATTCACCACTTAGAATATGCTTATTAATTACGAGAGGTTGGAATTTTTAATGTAGCAAAAATTACCCCGTCTATGTCAACTTTGCTAACCGAACCAGCCTCTGGATGGAATTGCATTCTCAGCATCCCCAGCTCCTTTATTCAAAAAACATCAGAAAGCATTGTCAACATGTGTCCCAGCCTTTGCATCTACATGAACTTAATTTTTTTGCCCTCCGAGATATCTGCAGGTCTCCAAAAAGAAGACAGGGGTTTTCAGTATCCTTGTTCAAGCATCTCAGAAATAACATACCTGTTGTTATCACACATAATCTTGACATTTATAAAGCAATGACTTTACCTCAGCAAATAATAATTTACTACACATGTGTCCTGTGTCTATGATTGATATTGGAGTTCAAAGCTGAATAAGAAGCTCTCCTTGTTAAGATCCTCCGGAATTGGTTTCATTGAAGCTGGAAGAGAGTATATTAAGACTCTTTCATTGGCAAGAATGGTACATATGTATCAGCTAAGACTCTTAAGGTGCTACTCCAAATTATTGGTTTGTTTTTGTTCTAGATCGAACCTCTGTTTTTATTAAGCAAGTATCTGCTAATTTCATTAGCTACATGAAGTTTATCAAAGTGACAAGTTGTTTTTGTAGTGTGTGTTGATTTCAAGACAAAATATGGTTTTAAAATATGTTGATCTTGCACTTTACACTTCCTTGTGAGCTCACAGAACAAACCATGAAGTTAACAACTGAAGCTAAAAGAAAGTATCTCCCAATAATTAAATAAATTTCAAAATCTCTAGGGTTCAGCATGGTTCTTAGACCAGAGGAGATGGTCCACTCTGCCTGCCACAGTACGTCTTAGAATATCTCTCTCTTAGGGTTTTCCCACTTTCAATGCTCCTGTCAACTTATTCTCTATACCCATTGGATCCCTCAGCTGTAAACTTGAACCTTTTACTTTCATGTCCACATTGAGGTAAAAGCACCCAAATCCCTCCTTTTCATTGTTGAACAATCTTACTCTGGAAGTTTTCAAATTTTTACTGAATGTTAATAGAGAACAAATAGGAACTGATCTAGAAAATCAAAGAAAAAGAAAAATATTTCCCCTGATAAGGTAGAAGCCTGTGCTATATGATATCTAGCTTTCCTTAGCATTTGCTAACCTTATTTTTTTAACTAGTTAAATGGCTCTAGAAGCCATTATGGGTACTGATGTCAATGGGGAGGAAGGTATAGAGGGGAAAATAGAGTAGACGGAGTTTCTAGGCACCACTTAGCTTTGCCTTTACTTATTCTGTCTGTTTAATTTTCTAGGTGAGGTTTCCTTTGAAGAAAAATTTAATAAACTAAGTGTTTTTAAAACCACTACACAAATCGTGTTGAGCTAGCTACTTTCTGGTCTACGTGGGACAAACATACAACATGAGTACTACTTATTATGTTCCTTGTTTTTACAGGAGGTATTGTTACATTCACGTGATCCTCATTGATTTCTGATAGAGCATCAGGATCTATCTCAGCCCAGTATTTCAGACACAGCTACAATATTGGGCAGTATTGGCACATTATTTTAAACCAATACATCATCATCCCTGTTCCAGCCCTTTCTTAGATTTCCTTATTTTCTCTCTGATAGAACTGTCTTGCTTCTTGGGTTATCATTCTGTGCTCAGTGTCATCAGCTGGAAGTAAACATGGTAATTCCTCATCATACTAGCTCTTAATCCACTGTTATCATGTTTTTCTCAATATTACCTTACATTTTTATGAAACATTCTTTGGGACATGATTCTTGTTGGATATGTCATGAAAAAAAATATTTCTTAGGCAAATATACTTGGAAAATGGCACCTACTCTAGCCCCATAGGAAGAGTAACTATGTTTGGTAGCTAAGGAAAGAGTTTAAGAAATGCTGTGTTAGAGAATCCTGTATGATTTAGTTCAACCAAGCATTTCCCAAACTCATTTGACCACAGAAAACTTTTAACCAATGACACTTTTTGACAAGTCTGGGAACACATTTTGGGAGATGCTCCAATAACTTGGTCACTTTCTTATACTCAAACTTCTTCTCCCTTCAGCCCATCTTGTTTTCTGCCGCCAGAATTATCTTTCTAAAATTACCTGCAGGCATGGACAATAGTATGGAAGTTGACTGTGGGAGTGGGGGTAGAATGGATGGAGGTCAAAAGGGGAAAATTGGGACAACTATAATAGAATAAGAATAAAAATGATTTAATTAAAAAAACAGGTTAATTCTGCCAAGTTTATAGGGAGGGCCAGAGCAAACACTCAATAAACATAGTTAAATACATACATACATACATACATACATAAATATTACATGGTTAATCATATCACCCCTGGGTTCAAAAACCTTAAATGGTTAGTTGTAGAGTAAATCCAAGCTGTTGACTATTGTGTTCAAACTTGAGGTTCCCTCTGCCATTCATCATTATCAGTTGTACTGACAAGGCAGAGAGTATTTCTTTGCACATAGTAGGCACTTCATCAGTGAATCTGCCTTTGCTCAGTTCCAGGTCTTTCTGATTTTCATTCAGCAGACACCAATGTTCTCATTCAATTTTATGTCTTTCTGCTTTTGGTCACTTCATTTCCTCAGCCTGAAATTGCCTACTTCTTTACCTTTGTCAACCAAATTTTTATTTAAAGGGTAACTAAAGATAACTGTAGGTGTGAAGTACTTCCTCTTACATTCTCCACATCCCTAAAGAAACTGCACTCCCTCAGACATTAGACATGTTCCCATTATACTTTGAATATTCTTCTCCACGTGTTTAATTCATGTACATAGAAGGAAACCTCTTAAAGATGTAGTCCAGAGTTTCTCAGCCTGGAACTATTGATATTTTGAACTGGATAACTCTTTGTTGTACAGAACTGGTCTGTGCGCTGTAAGATGTTTATCACCACTCCTAGCCTCTACCCACAGATGCCGATAATACCCAATACCTTCTTCCAGTCATGACAATCAAAAATGCCTCCAGATATTGTCAAATGTCTCCTGGGTGTCAAAATTGCCTATGGTCAAGAACCACTCTTCCGGAATAAAACTTTCATCTCCCTGGCGTTTATCCCATGCCCACCAAATAGCCTGTTTGTGGAAACATATTCTTAGCAACCACTAGCTCCATTGCTAGAATTGATGCATTCACTGAACTCAAGAAATTTAATTATTATTTGTCCCTTGAAGGTTTGGCTGTAGTTGATAAGGGGGGGAAAAAGGGAAAAATTAAAAAAAATGAAATACAATATTAAAACAGTGCTGCCATTTGGTAAATCTTGTGAGCATCATTATTTTCTAATTTTAGATTCGTCTAAGTCAAACCTGAGAGGATACAGAACGGATCCTCCCCATTCAAAGATTACCCAGACTTTTGATGTCTATTTTTCATTTCTAGGATTTCGTTATTCAAAAATCGACTTCCGTTTTCTGTTCTCTCAAGTGTTCAGATTTGGTGAAGTGAATACACAACTGAGGCATTAAGACCCCTTCACTGAATTCATTTGTCTTTTTCTTTGTGTTTCTCTTTCATTAATGATACATAGTGATTTGTCTCCAGAGATTTTTTTTTATCCTTTAGAAAAAAATCTCATAGTTTCCTTCTTACAGAGAGTTGTCTTGTGGCGTAAAGACTCATCAAAGCCATAATTACATTTCATTTGTCCGCATGGAACTGTCTGTCATCTGTAAGCATTCGAGCCTGGCATGAGCCTTCCTGCATTTGAACTACATTTTCCTGGGTTACTTACCAAGCTGAGATGGTTTGTCAGTGGGTGCATGCTGTTTTGGGCTCTTTCTGCCTTTAATTTTCCTGACTACATAATAAGGTTGTTTATAATCTTCTAAGTGTCCTCAAGCCAAAATAATGATGATACTATTTATTTTTATTTATAAAAATTGCTAAAAGATATTTTTTTGTCATTAACCTGGATGTTTGTGAGCATACTCCATCTGTACTGGCAATTTCTATGCTTTATTCACAAATGCCCAACTCCCACTTTAGATAGAGGGGATGGATTTAAGAGGTTCCAAATGCATTAAAATGTTAAGATCTTCATTTAAACCTTTTCTGAATGAACTGGGATTCCTGAATCTCAAGTCTCATATACTGAGCTGGAAATAAGAGAGCAACCTCTGTCACCAGGCTTCCTGCTTTTCAGAAAACGAGCTAATTTGGGGAAATTGCTACATGCAGAGAACTTTTCTTCTTGAGCCTCTGGTATTTAATTAAACATTGCAACGGGCAGCTTGTCACTTGGCTTTGTTTAGCAAGACATATTATTTTGGACACAGAAGAATCTTAATTTAGGAGCCATATGACAATCTTCAATCTACGAATGGGAAAACCCTGGTGGAGAGCATTGGCTACTTTGCACTTTTAAAAGAAAGATAAAAATAAAGGTAAGAAGAAAGAAGTTTAAAAATATCATTTTACTCCTCTAGCAAGACTCTTCAAGGTCAGATTGAGATTTGACAGACACTTTTCATCTGATTTTGCCCCAGGAGATGTACAGATATAATTTTAAGTTAAACACAAAATAATGGCAAAAGGACCAGCAAAGAGGCAATCTTTCCCTTCTCTTCTCTTGTTTCTGTTTTTATCTTATTTTTTATATTGTCCATTAATTCCACTTATAAAGACAATGAAACATATCTTCACAGGCACCCACAGTCCTTTGGGTTCTTACACTCACTGGAAGAGAACAGCATTAGTTGTAGCCATTACCACTCACCTCCACAGTTGCACACTTAATAATAAAGACTACCTACTGCATGTTTCTCCTATTTTAGAATCAAAATGCCTCAGGATTTTCATTGACATTTTCTAGTTTAATTTCATTTCTTCCAAGAATGCTAAAATTTTGGAAAATATCACCCCTTCTAAATCAATGTTTCTTCAGGGGTGGTTGTGCTAGTATCATCTAGAATCCCTGCCCAAAACGCAGATTTCTGAGGGGGGAAACAGAGTTCGCCACCCAAAATTGCCTTTAGAGATATTGATTATTTTAAGCTCTCTGTTGTTAAGAAACAAGAATCTCATCATAGGTAATATACTTTAGTATAAACCAGTGTGCTAGACAGGGAGGAACCTAGCCAGGTCCCTTTGATCGAAGTTTTCCCTGTGTCCCATTGTTAAAGATTGCTCAGCAAAAATTTATTTACCAAACTTCATATTTCAGTCTCTGTGCAAACTGCCGTTCTACCCTTTGATGTCCCAAAACATAACCATCCCTGTGGGTGGGGGGCCCACAGAACCCCCTGGCCCCACCCCCGTCCACCACGGATGAAAGTAAAACTACCAAGACATGATCTGCTTGGGGCAGAGAGGTGGTCAAACTCTCAGAGGAGAATGTCCCAGAGCCCCTTCCTCACTGGGCTTTTATTGGGTTCAAATACACAGGAATACAGGCTTAACATTTCGAAGAAATCTGAGGGCTTAATCTGAGTCAGTGTCTGTCAGGAAAGGGGGCGCAAAACTTTGGGAGACACACCCATTTCCTCCTCAGACCCTTATCATTTAAATGAGAGCACTCGTAGCAAACAAAGCAGGTTTCACAGGACTTTACGAATTCTTTCTTATGCCCAATCACCTGGGGAAACTGTTCCTGCGGACACAAGGCTGCACCACTTGCCTTGGTAGTATCAGGCTTTAAGCCGATTAGGCCCAGGAAGCAGGAGATAAGGAAGACACCTCCCAGATGGAAATGGGGACTCAGGCTATGTCAGAATAGCCAGGGGGTGAGGGTCCATCACCCTCTCTTTGCTGCAGCCCCCCCCGAGTCCTTCAATAAGGGACTCCCAAGTGGTCGTATCTGGCTTAGGTTGCCCCTCCCATGAGGAGTCTTACCTGTCATTGACTAACTGATCAAGCATTGGGGCCAGAGATGGATGAGGCAGAAGCAGCGCTCCTGCCAGGGAGATAAGCTTTGTCTCCTTAGTGGCTCACGTCCTCTTGACAGAACAGACCCAGATGAAGTGGGTCCCTAGGCTCTTACTCAGCCCACCATGGGATGCGGGTTACAACTCCTGAGACCAGGCTGAATGGTCCACAAAACATCCCCTTCTCCTTAGCTCCAGATGGAATATGAGCTTCAACTACCCAATGTGTCACTGGGCTCCATATTCTTATGGCACCCCATATGCAATATGTAATAAATGTGGTCATTTTCTCCTGTTAATCTGTATCATGTTAATTTGATTATTAAGGAAAACTTAGGAAGTAGAAGAAAAAATATATATATATTTTGCTCCTACACTGAGAGAGATCATCCTGGAAATGATGAATATTTTCTGAACATAGGTCTCCAGTTTCTGCATTTTATTTTTTATTATTTTTTAAAATATATTTTATTGATTATGCTATTACAGTTGTCCCATTTCTCCCCCATCATTCCCCTCCACCCTGCACACCCTCTCCCACCCACATTCCCCCCTTTAGTTCAGGTCCATGTGTCATAAGTTCTTTAGCTTCTACATTTCCCACACTATTCTTGCCCTCCCCCTATTTTCTACCCACCGTCTATGCTACTTATTCTCTGTACCTTTTCCCCCTCTCTCCTCCTCCCACTCCCCTGTTGATAACCCTCCATATGATCTCCCTTTCTGTGGTTCTCTTCCTGTTCTAGTTGTTTGCTTTTGTTTTAGGTGTGGTTGTTAATATCTATGAGTTTGCTGTCTTTTTACTGTCGTATTTTTTATCTTCTTTTTCTTAGATAAGTCCTTTTAACATTTCATAGAATAAGGGCTTGGTGATGATGAACTTGAACTTCACCTTATCTGAGAAGCACTTTATCTTTCCTTCCATTCTAAATGACAGCTTTGCTGGATAGAACAATTTTGGCTGTAGGTCCCTGCCTTTCAAGACTTCAAATATTTCTTTCCAGCCCCTTCTTGCCTGTAAGGTCTCTTTTGAGAAATCAGCTGACAGTCTGATGGGAACTCCTTTGTAGGTGACTGTCCCCTTATCTCTTGCTGTTTCTAGAATTCTCTCCTTCATTTTAATCTTGGCTAATGTAATTATGATATGCCTTGGTGTGTTCCTCCTTGGGTCCAACTTCTTTGGGACTCTCTGAGCTTCCTGGACTTCCTGGTAGTCTATTTCCTTTGCCAGATTGGGGGAGTTCTCCTTTATTATTTGTTCAAATAAGTTTTCCACTTGTTGCTCTTGTTCTTTCCCTTCTGGTACCCCTATAATTCAGATGTTGGGATGTTTGACGATGTCCTGGAGGTTCCTAAGCCTCTCCTCATTTTTTTGAATTCTTGTTTCTTTCTTGTTTTCTGTTTGGTTGTTAGTTTCTTCCTTCTGGTCCACTCCATTGATTTGAGTCCCAGTTTTCCTCCCATCTCTATTGGTTCCCCATGTGTCTTCCTTCATTTCCCGTATTGTAGCCTGCATTTTTTCATCTAATTTGTGAGCAAAATCAATCAATTCTGTGAGCATCCTGATCACCAGTGCTTTGAACTGTGCATCTGATAGGTTGGCTAACTCTTCATGGCTTAGAGGAATTGGCTCTGGGGCTTTCATTTGTTCTCTGGTTTGAGCCATTTTTGGTGTTTTTTTGTTTGTTTGTTTGTTTTGTTTCATTTTGTTTTTGGTCTGGTCGCAGCTATTACATAGTGAGGGGTGAAGCCTTAGGTGTTCCCCAGTGCAAGGCAGCCCAGTCGCTGAGTTGTGACGCTGTATGTGGGGGCGGGGTCTGAGAGGGAACAATGGTGCCTGCTCCGCTCTCTCCTGGATTCCAGTCCTTTCCGCTGCTTCCCCTTCGCCTGGACCGTCTGTGCTCTCAAATGTGGGACCACCTGGTCAGCCAGCTGCCTTGTGTGGCCTCACTGGGTCTGCACAGTTGCCACCCTGTGCCCGGGGACCACCAGCTGCTGCCTGTGGGTCCGGGGTCCACCAGCCGCCGCCTGTTCACCTGGGAACTGCCAGCCGCTGCTGCCTGCGTTCCCAGGTCTGCACCTCCACTTTTTCCTCCCCTCTTACCGGTCTGGATCAGTGGTTGTTGGACTTCCATACAGTTCAATTTTCTATAAGTTCTGGTGTTTTCTTGTTTCTAAGTGTTTACTCTCCTTAATTTTGGTTGTGAGAGGAGACCCAGTGTGTCCACATACACCTCCATATTGGCCAGAAGTGGTTTCTGCATTTTAATAGAGTCTCTCCATGGAGTTCTGGTACACACTAATTTTGGGGTGACTGTTTAAATAGTAATTTCTAGATTTCAAGTGTTGTGCTAACTGGCTTAAGCACACTCTTCTGGATACCTCTCTTCCTTTCCCTCTCCACATCCAAATTGGTCAGCATCTGACTTACTATCTTCATTCCACAAGAAAGGCCAAGCCACCAGCACATCTTGCTTAGGTCATTACAAAGCCTCCTAACTGGTCTCCTGCTTCCATCCTTGTTCTGCTGCAGTCTGTCTCAAGGCAGCAGTTAGAGTGCTATGTTTTGTTTTTGTGGGGTTTGTGTTTTTTTTGTAAGTCATATTATATCCCTCCTATGTTCAGATCCCCCAGGGACTTTCTATCTTTCTCAGAGTAGAAGTCAAAGTCATTGCATTGTAATCTAGATGCTTGCAACTCCACCCTCTCATCCACTACTGCTTTCTCCTTGCTCACAGCTCTCCAATCACACTGATTCTTTGTTCTTCCTGTCCAGCTGGGCTAGCTTCCATCTCATGCTCATCCACCCACACTGAATGCTCTTCTCACAGCCATCTGCTGGCCTTTTCCTTTACTTTCCCTAGATCTTTGTTTAAAACTCTCCGCTAGCCTATTGCCAACAACAATTCCATTTAAAATCAAATTGATCTACTTCTGGATATCTCCTATCCACCTTCTCTGTTTTTTGTTTCACCCAAATTTATTACCATCTATCGTTTTGGACATGTTGCTTATTTCACATATTGTTGTCCCTCTCCCAACTATAATCCATAAGTACTAGGTATTTTTTTACTTGTTTTGTTTACTATTGCAGTCCAGCCCCCACAATAGTGGACCATGACAGCAACCCAATAAATATTTGTTGAATGAGATGAAGAAATTATCTCATCTTTACAATTCTGTATTGCAAGTGTTATTATCTCTATTAACATAGGAAAACAAAAGCTTATAAAGCAGAAATAAATGACTCACCCAAAGTTACGTAGCCTGTGTATAGCTGACTGTGATGCCAAAGCCTCCATTCTTCCCATGCCTCCACTATGGCTCTTCTGAATACATTCAGTTCAATTTCTTCATTCTCCAAATAAAAAAGTGCTTTCAGCAAAATCACTGCATTATCAGAACTAAAGAGCGGACCTGGGAAAGGTCATGGTGCCAGTGGGTAGGCAGGCAAAGTTCTTCATTGTTTCCTATCCCCTTCTTAGACCCTTTGGTACCCACCACCCCTCACGGGAGATCCTTATTAGATGAGCTCAGGTTGATCTATACGAATATAAAACACACTTTTACTTTACTTTATTTTAATTTCTTCTCTTGTTCTTCAGGTGCAGAGATTCGAGTTAATCCTACTTTCCACTTGAGCCAAATTATCATTGTGAATTCAAGCAAAGTATATTTCTTACTTGACTTATCTTTGTTTTCTTCTTTTTATTCCTGATCTTTGCTTCTATTTTTTCATCCCATAGATGTTTACTATAATGTGTTTGATATATGTATTTAAATATGTATGTATCCTTGTAAAAAATGTAGTGCTTTTGTTGTCATGTGTTTGTGTTAAATTTACACAAATGGTATTGTACTAAAAATATTGGTTCTCTCTTTTTTACTAAGCACTCTTTTCTCAATATATGTTTGTTTGTTGCTTCCAGTATGTAGTATCACATGGCATGCATCCTTGACATTTTGTCATCCATTTCCCTAGTTATGTCTTCCAACTCATGACCTCACACAATGCCATGACGAATATCTATATACCTGGACTTTTACAGACATTAGGAGTAGGATACTGTAGGTCATAGGGGATGTTCTCAGCTTATTTCACAAAATATTAGAAGACTTTTCCAAACCTGGTTTATATACTCACTGGAGTGCATGGGCAAGATTATCTCTATACATCCTCACCAATACTTACAAATTATTGTGATTTGAATAAGTATAAATAAAGTAGTACCTTCATAACATAAGTTTATCTGTTTGAACTCACTTCAAATAATTTATAATCGAACTTTCTTTTTTGTGGATTACCTATTTTAATACTTTTGACATTTTAATAACTAGGATTTCTATCTTTTTCCTTTAAATTGAAGTTCTTTGTGTATTAAAGATAGTAATAGTGTGTTTATTTTGCATATTTTAAATACCTTTTTAGTCTCTTATGTGTCTGTTAACTTTGTTTATATTGTTGTTTTTGGATAAAAATTCTTATTTAAGACGTTTTCTCATCTTTTCTGTGTCAAGAAATATTTTCACTGTCAGCCTGTTCCCAATTTCAGTGTCTGGTTATATTTTGCTTGTTTGTTTATTTTGTTGATTAGGTTCCTGTTAAAGGTGAGATCATATGATATGGGAGAGGGGAGGGAATTTCAGGGGAAAAGGGGAAGGGTTTACAGGAACAAGTATAAAGGACTCATGGACAAAAACTATGGGGGGTGGAAATGGGAGGGAGGTGGGGAGGGCTGGGGTGGTGGGCTGGGGGGGTAAAAGACAGAAAACTGTACAAGATCAACAATTAAAATAAAAAATTAAAAAAATAAATAACTTTAAAAAAGAAATATTTTCAAACATATTCATAAGCATTTTCTTCTGTTAGCTTGATGGTACTGCCACTTCATTGTCTTTGCAGTCTGTATGAAGTATGCTTTTGCTTTTGTGTAAAGTAGAAAACCAGTCTCATTTCTTCAGCGGAAGCAGCCTGTTTTCCCTACACTGTGTGTTAAACAATCCATCCTGTCCTCTGATGAAGCACCACTTTTACCATGCATTTGTGTGGGTGTGTAACATGAGTTTCTTTGTGTAAATAGGTCTGGTTAGAAGCTATAGATTCTGTTTCATTGGCGTTTTCCCCACATCTATGCTATTTTGTTTGTCTTCTTATTCTCATGTAATATATCTTAATATGTGGTAAAGGAATTTAACCTACACCAAATGTAGTTCCCTTTTTACAAAACTGGCATAATTGCTTGTAAACTATTACTATTTTATATTAATTAGAGAAAATTGTATTAGTTTTTTAAAACATCAGTTGAAATTTTTATTATGATTGCTAGGCATGTGTAGAATAATTTGGAAAGAATCGTATCATTATCATGATATACTGCCTCATCTATGTAAATGGTTAATCATTCCTTTTACTCAAATGTCTCCCATGATTTTGTGGATGTCTTCTTTGTTTACTTTGTAGCTATAAGTTTTGGTATTATTTAAAGAGTATTTATCTTCTTCTAGTTGGTTATTACTGGCAATGACTAGTTCTTGAAGTGTAGAAGGACTTGGAGTAGAAGAGATGGGCAAAGAGAATTCTAATGAGAAGGACAAGCCTTAGTGAAAATCCACAGCTTCCAAATAGAGACACATTGAGAATGGAAAGGGTTTCGTTTGTCTGGAGATCAAGCTGTATGGAAAGAGCTGCTGGAGAAGGACTAGAGCAATGGGTTGGAGGACATGAACAGCAGGTACATCAGGAAATTGAACTTTCGGAGGCAGCACAGCGTGCTGGTTGAAAGCACAGGTTCTGGAGTCAAGCTGCCCAAATTCTGGCTCTGCCGTTTACTAGGTGGGGGACCGTAGGTCTCTCTGGGCTTCATTTTCTTTATTGACGACTGAGAATTAGCAGAGTGTTGACCTCATTAGAATATACTGAAGGTTAAATGAGTTATGGCATATAAAACCTGGTGTGGAATTCAATGAATGCTAACTTTTATTGTTATTGTTGGTATTAATACAAGGAAGTAGGAAATCATTATAGATACAGATGGGATTTGTCCAAGGCCAGAAAAAAAGGGGAGCAATACAGCAAGCAGAAATCAGAGACTTAGGTCTCTGGACTCCTAGCACAGGATTTAGCTTTTAACATTTGGTGGAAACAGATGCATGTATTTTTAAAATTTTTGAAATAATGGGCATTTATGAAAATATTTTAAAGGACCCACTAATATCAAAATTATGAATCCTCCCATGTTCTTTTTTGTTGTTGATTTCAGAGAGCGGGGAAGGAGGAGAGAGAAACATCAATTTTTTTGTTCCATTTATTTATGCATTTGTTGGTTGTTTCTTATATGTGCCCTGAACGGGTATCAAACCCATAACCTTGGTGCATTGGGATGATGCGCTAACCAACTGAGAACTACCTGGCCAGAGTGAATGCTATAGTGCTCTTAATGCATGAACTAGAATGTTAAACCCAAATGCTGTCTGCATACACATTAAAACACGAGTCATGGGTGTGTACCTAAGCACTGAATTTACGTAAAACACCATGAAAATTATTGAATACTTCCTGTGCTGACAAGTAAAAATGATTCAGGTACAATTTTAAAAAAATCTATTTAAATAGGCCATGTGCACTATGCTATGAATAAAAATAAATTTTTATTCAAGTATTTACTTTAAATCATAGAAAAGATTTCAATGACACCTTTAGCAGTTGATGGCCTCTTGGAAACGGAAAACAAAACCATAAAGAAGGATTTAAAGTGAGATGTATGCACCCTCAACCTGCCCATGTCATTAAAATTAAAGGAGTAATGGAGACCTTTACAGAAGGGGGCATATCGAAAAAGCTGGCTAGCAATGGCTAGCTATGAAACAGACTTTTGTTTCTCATCTAAATTTAAAATATATATGTATTTGTTAGCTTTTCTAATAAGCACTGTAAACATGAATGAGATCAGCTTATATGTTGCTATCACACTACTCTTTATTCATTATTCATTATATATCGTTGATTTTAGAATCGAGGGATCAGTAATTAGGGGATTTGTTTTGCTTCTTAAGTCAGTATCACAGCTCGCACCATTGTACTCTCTGCCTTCCCTCCCCCACACCTATTTTGTTATTTCTTGTGCGCAGGTCTACCACAGTTGGAGGCCTGTAGAGCACAGACCTCTCTGAGGACGGGAAATACGCCCTACAAATGCTGGATCCTCCAGAAAGTGCTGTACCGGATCGTTATGTGGTAAACCCTCAATACAAAAGTGGCTGATGCCAGAGAGAACTGAAATGATTTGTGTTCAGTGAGAAATGACTACCATTTTTGATTGAAGAAGCCTTAATTTAATTAAGACCCAAGGAGCACGGGGATCGGTGGAGTTTCCTACTGGATATCCCTGAAAGCTTGTGGGTTAGTGCAGGGCATGGTTTGTGTTGTTTGACTTGCTGGTCTACCAGCTGAGCTGCATAAAGCAGATAATCCAACGTCTCCCTAGGGTTTATATTTCCCAAGAAACCACAAATATAAATTCCACCAATGCCTCTTTCTGTTTTGCCCTCAGACCCACCTACCCTATCCCCACCCTCTTTCACACACACACGATGTTAAACCTTTTTAAGGACAAGGTTGTTCCCCCTAAAACATAGATAAAATAAAGAATATGTTGAAAGCCGGAATGGATTGCTTTGAACAGAACAACACAAGTTCATTTACAAAAAGCTGCTAACCCTGGTCCCTAGGACATCTATTCCTTTTCACAATAGCTCTAATTTAGTTAATAACTAGGATAGAAATACAAAAAATTCAGACAAAATAACCACTTCTCCCAAAACCTTTTAATAGATTTGAAATCTGAAGGCCAAAGACAACTTTTTTATTCCATTCTTGTTCATATCCTACTTCTACTTCTTTGTTACGCTCAACAGGCAGTGTAAACCATATATAGACAAAGATATTAATTGTGTATTAATAATACACAAATACATTAATCTGGCCTTTGCATAAAACTCATTTCCTTGGTCTGATATTTAGTTACATTTTATCTCAAGGTAACAACATATATTTGGAATTTTTCAAGCAGTATGTCATACTGTTTCAAAGATGTACAAAATAAATACTACCAATCATATTTTCAAAATTTTTTGCTAGAAAATTTATACATACAGTTTTATAAATTTTAATTGCCAGAGTTTTAAAAAATGATCCATTTCAAAAGCCAAACTGGCCGAAAAATCTTAAGAAATAAATATAGTCCATTAATCAAAGTCTTTGTTGCAAATGGAGAAAATAAGCTCTTAGCCTTCTCTCTGGTATTTAGCAGTTGGTATCCAATTAATTAGTTATAAGGGATGTAATCACACGGTGAGGTGATTCCTCGTCTCCTGATTAGGATTACATTTTGATGGTAACATTGTTGGTTGTGGCCTTCCTTAGTGACATATTTTGTGTGATTAATGTCTCCAGTATCTATTTTTCTTTGTCCCTTTCACACAAAAGATGCCACAAAGTCAGCATCACCAGTCAAAATATAGCTTCTATCTCCTTAAAAAATTATCCTTCATCTTTTCTTGTTATGGTTAATCTTTAGCTTAGTGTATATATTTGACAATTAAGCACAAAATGAAAGACAGAAAAATTGCTATACCCATTACTGCAAGTTCAATTTAAATTATGGCTGTGTAAGGTTCTAAGTTTCACTAGATTTCTACAGACATGATGATCATTTGCAAGGAGTAGTTCATTAAATGTACTTGTTTTAACAAAATGCCATTCAACAAAATACTGTTACTGCTCTTGACCTTAACATTTAGTCATTTAACTGTGGTTCCGTACATTGCGGTTTGTTGACGCCCACAGGCAAATACACCTGATTTAACACACATTTGTTCAAATGCATTAGTAAGATACATTTTTATATAGTTAGTATAAATATAACCTCATGGTGCACCTAGCTGATGAATTTGTTAGACTAGCTTGTTTGCAAAGAAAAGAGATCTGTACAAATTACTTTAAAAACAGTGATTTAGAGAGAGATTGGTATGTTTACAAAGCCCGTCATTTTTTTACCACAGCTTCTGTGCTTTGCTCTTGAGCCAGTTAAATTTCCTTGTAAACTAACTCCCTCTACATTTGTACACTGTTCTATGCTCCTTCCTACCTTTGCTGCCCACGTGCACTTTCATTGTCATCTCTGGGCCATCCTCTGCATTAACTCTATCAGTCACCTCAGTCTCTCAGGTTTCCGAAACCAAATGCTGAGAAGGGGACTCCTACCAGCTGCTCTCATTTTCTTAAAATGAGGCTACAGTGATAAAAGGTTGGTTAACAGTGCTGTGGATTTCACTGCCCTTGAGTTGTGGCTCTTTCCTGGTCTAATCAGTTCAGTCCAGGAGAATTATCATGTGGAATAAAATATGGCTTCCTTAACCAACTCTTTAGAGTTTTGAGGATGAAATGTCCCCTTAGGAGAAGGTCTTAGATGGATAATTCTATCTCTTAGTTGTTTATGCTCCCCCTCAAAAAATTTGTATTTTGCAGCCAAATTCCCAATCACATTTGGAGGTGGAGTCTGATGGTATTTGGAGGTAGAGTCTTTGGGAGGTCATTAGGTCATAAGGATAGAACCTCATGAATAGAATTAGTGCCCTTATAAGAAGAGATACAAGAGAACTTTTCCTTCCTTCCTTCCTTCCTTCCTCCCTTCCTTCCTTCCTTCCTTCTCTCACTCACTCTCTATCTTTCGCTGTCTCTCTATGTGAGTTGACAATGAGAAGATGGCCATCTGCACATCAGGAAGTGGGCCCTCACCAGACACTAGATCTAGCTACTTGATCTTAGACTTCCCAGCCTCATAATGTGAAAAATAAATCTTTATTGTTTAAGCCACCCAGTCTGCAGTATATTTGTCACCGCAGACCAAAACTAAGATACATGGCATCCTAAACTGTGTATGGTATAATTGATTAGTTGTTTGGTCTGCCCCAACTAAGTGTTCTTTTGTTGTTGTTGTTGTTGTTTTTTGTAAGCAATTTCAATGGTATATTTTAAAGGCAGAACCAACAAATTTATTGATGGGTAGGGTCTGGGTTGTAAGTAAAACACAATTATTTTGGCTTAAGTAGAATGGAGCTTTTATTACCTGAGCTGGAAAAACTATAGTACATATAGGTCAGCTGGAGGATGGTGGTTAATTACAAGTTCAGATTTGGGATAGGTTAAGTTTGAGTTGCCTGTGAGATGATCAAATGCAAATGTCTTGCAAGGTCAAGGAAGAGTTACAGGTTGGTGGTATAAATTTTGGTAGTCATCAGCATACAGTCATAACTAAAACCAGGAGACCAGATGAGATCATCTAGGGACTGAGACTAGTTAGTAAAGAGAGTGGTTAGTTGATGTGGAGCACAACAATATTTTGAAATAGAAAAATAAGTGAGAAAAGAAGACTGAGAAAGAGTGGTGAGAAGATAAGAGAAAAACCTACTGATTGTGGTGTCCCAAAAGACTCATTTTAAGTAAATGTTCAACTGTATCAGACTCCACTGGTAGATAAAATACCACTGTGGATTAAGAACAAAAAGACCATTGGAAGTTATATTACTCAGAGCAGGCTGCTGCCACAAAATACCACAGACTGGGTTAAACAATGAAATTCTATTTTTCACTCTCTCTTACACCTTCAGGACCTTATTTTACCTTATGACCTCCTGAAGATCACATCTCTAAATAGTCACACTGGAAATTAGAGCTTATTTGGAGGGACACAGTTCCGTCTGTATTAGAAGTCATTGATGAATTGACAACCATAGTTTTGCTGCCATTGGGCCATGAAATTCTATTAGTGACAACCTGATTTGAGTGGTTTAAGGAAAGAATGGAAGGGGAGAATTAGAGATAGTGCACATATATTTTTAACTCAGTGGCAGAGATATAGCTGGGTGTTGGTTATCTCAAGGGTGAGCTGTCTCTTGTGTTGGAGAATGTTCTCCTTTTATACTGTGTTGAGTGAGCCCGCAGTGACCCTTAGAGCTGCTGGAGGCTACAGAAAAGCATGGGTATTAGGAGATGGAGGATAACTGATAGATTTTATAATTCTTTTGCGTATTTAAAATTTTAGTTGTTTAGAAGACACTTTAAGATATTATAGTAGACAATTCTGTTAACTAATTGAGTTATATAAACATAACATTACATTTATGAATATTAACATGTTCTTTTGTATTATTGGGATCCTAAAAGATGAATATTTAAAATATATATGTATATAATCTTTATTATACTTTGCATTAGCATTTAGTTCCCTTATACTCCCCTCCCCCAGTAATCACCACCCTGTTGTCCATGAGTCGTTTTTCTTTTTGTCTCAATCCTTCCAACCTCTAACCTCCCCCCATCCCACTAACTGTCAACTGCTCTCCATCTATGAGTCTGTCTCTGTTTTGCTTATTAGTTTAGTTTAAAGATGAACATTTTTTAAATGTTTGTACAGGTCTTTACCTATAGCTACCTCAACTCAAATGTAAGTAATTATTATATGTTTAGGCAATTAATAGTGAATGCATCAATACTTGATTAACTGTATATGCTTGGAGAATTTCAAACGATTTCAAACTGTGTGCTGCTCTTTGTACTTAGAAGAGAAGGGAAGTGTCTGCTTACCTGGTGTGTCGGGTACTGACTATTTTCAATGAGTGTTTATTTCTAGAGGCAAAGTGATTTCACAGTACAGTGTATTAAGAAAGCCATTGAATTCAGAGTCAGCAAATCCAGATCTTCATTTTACTATCCTTATAAGCTCAGCTATCTTACTTAACTCATTTTCAGGTTTCGTCTGTGTACAATGGAAATTATATACACATTATAGTAAATGTTATTTGAAATTATCTTGTCTGACCTACACTTAGGTCAACTTTTCCCTGAAATGAAACCAAGCCTTTACATACATGTGCCTTAGTATTATAGATCCATTTGTAAATAATATGGTCAGTGATTTCCTGTGAATTGCCGTTCACCTCAAGAATGTAAACCAGGGTTCTCAAGGCCAAAGTTGCCATTGAAAAGAAAAAGGAAAATACAAAAAGCTCAGTACTTAGTTTAGGAACAAGGATCTAATCAGCATCAGAGATTTACCCAGGGAGTGCCAGTAAGAAGATACAGCTGTAGAAGCTCCAGTCCTGAAATGTATGGTAGACCTACAAAGGTCAAGTACACCAGAGACCTCAGGCAACTCTTCCACCTCAATGAAGCAAATCTAATGGTTGTTGCCCTTGGTTTTTGCCATGTTATGAAACTATAGTAGCAGATTCAGAAGAAATTGAATAAAATTAATTTTTGTTTTTGCTTTTATACACAAAGTGTTTGGCTGGAGAAAAAACTTAGGAAAATGTTGTGGTAACAATAACAACCCCTGTACTGTGATTTATCCCTGCCTTTATTTGGGGGTACAGAAAAAGGGGAACTATAGAGAAAAAACAGATCACAAATAAAAGTTCTTTTAGAGAATAAAATTATTCAATTTTTTTCTATTATCCCATCATATTTTTATCTAATTGCAATGTATCGAGATTTCTTATTTAGGCATCTGAATTACATGCTTTCTGCTCATGTACAGAATAAACTTCTTCCTATAAATAATAGGAAAATCTAACTAGCAAATTATCACTTTTATGTAGACCAAAAGCCAGCTCTATTGAGGTCTCTACCTTGTAAATATAACCTAGCTTTAAGAGTGTTAATCGGTTCTTTAATAATGACACATTTTTAAAAGGTAAGGTTAGTGTACTGTCACAGAGCTCAGAGCTTCTTGTCACCCTTTCTCAGGACTGGAGGCATTGTATTGCATTTCTTTATAAGGTTTTGTTAAAGAACAACTGCATCTCTGAAAGCTGAGAAATTTGGAATCTTTTTAAAAAAACGAAATTTAGGGGTTCCTGACTTATATGTGAAGGGCAAGGAAGGAAAATGCCATTTGTTGATGAAAGTTAGCATTGCATGATACAATGAGATAAATAATTCATCAAAGTTCTCTTTATGGAACACAACTGGTGGTCTTTCATCCAGGCTCCGTGTACTGTGCAGACTTGTCAGCTTTCAGGGGAGATAAGAGAGACGAGAGAGTCCTACAGGCATCAGTGTCTGCACAGTCCGCTCTATCCACACCGTTTCCTAAAATGAATCTGCCTGAGACGGAACTGTGAAACGTCCTCTCTCACAACAGCTCTTCTTCCGTGTTACGAAACAATCTCTAAGGTTCTGCCTGGAGGTATAAGATCTTTCTGGCACCAAACAGTAATAAGAAAATGAGTAGCGAAAGACTATGTAACAAATTCCTTTGCAAGTCAGCTGGTTTTCAATTATTTGCTCAAAAAAATGAACGGGCATTTGATTGAATTAAAGAAGGATGGGTTATAAAAACATTTTTAGATGGTAGATCACTGTGTAATTTTCGTCATAAAACTAAAAAACATAGGTCTATGAGTTGAGATTCCCAAATCCTTTTCATTCCCAACTACTCAGTTATGGTAACAAGTTTTCTCAGTACTACGTCGAAAATCAAAGACAATAATGAAAAATCAGGGGAAAAACTTTGATGCTGAACCCTGTGTTGTCCTATCAGCAATTACCATTTATTTGTGACAAACACCTAGGGAAATAATAGATGATTACATCTCAGTCCATCTTGTTTTGGATCTTTTACAATACAATTTCCATTTTTATTTTATTTTATTTTTTTTGAATATTACTATGTGTTACACTCTTTGCTAATTGGGTTGAGCGTGGGAGGTAGGGGTGGGTAGGGTGGAGGAGAGTGGTGGGGGAGGAAATGGAGACAACTGTAGTTGAACCACAATAAAAAAATGTGAATGCAGGTATGAAAAATAAAGCTACATGAGGTAGCTAAGAAGTAAAATGCCCAAGGAAGTTTATTTGTCATATATCAATTTCTCTTTTTACTGAATGAGCCGTACAAAGAGTAGTGAATGAGCTTAATTTTAATCTTTCCTTTCCATATACATGGAACACAAGGAAGCAAGAAAAGACTACGTAGAGCTTGGTCTTTCATTTTCACTTTCATTTCTTATTCCTCATTGTATGCCCAGAGAGAAGACAGGAATAGACAGATGAAATAGACAGGAATAGATAGATGAAATAGACCAAATTCTGTAGTTCTATATTTTAATAAACTTAATCATAATCTAGAAATTAATCATATTGTTTGGTCATTAATTATTATTTTTAAATAATTATTTTATTGTTCAATTACAGTTGTCTGCATTTCCCCCCCACTCCCCCTCAAACCAGCCAAACCCACCTCCCTCCCTTGCTTCCACCCACCCCTTGGTTTTGTCCATGTGTCCTTTATAGTTGTTTGTGAAAACCCTTCCCTCCATTATCCCCTCCCACCTCCCCTCTGGTTGCTGTCAGATTGTTCTTAATTTCAGTATCTCTAGCTATATTTTGCTCTCTTTTTTCTTTTGTTGTTTAGGTTCCAGTTAAAGGTGAGATCATGTGGTATTTGTCCTCACCACCTGGCTTATTTCACTTAGTATAATGCTCTCCAGTTCCATCCATGCTGTTGCAAAGGGTAGGAGCTCCTTCGTTCTCTCTGCTGTGTAGTATTCCACTGTGTAAGTGTACCACAGTTTTTTGATCCACTCATTTACCGATGGGCACTTAGGCTGCTTCCAGCACTTGGCTATTGTAAATTGTGCTGCTATGAACATTGGGGTGCATATGTTTTTTTGGATTGGTGTTTCAGGGTTCTTAGGATATAATCCCAGCAGTGGAATTGCTGAGTCAAAAGGCAGTTCTATTTTTAGTTTTCTGAGGATATTTCATACTGTTTTCCACAGTGGCTGCACCAGTCTGCATTCCCACCAACAGTGCACTAAGGTTCCCTTTTTTCTGCATCCTCTCCAACACTTGTTTATTGATTTGTTTATGATGGTCATTCTGACCAGTGTAAAGTGGTATCTCATTGTGGTTTTAGTTTGCATCTGGTCATTAATTATTAACAATGGTAATGATACCTCAGTCCAGAAGAAAAAATAATGTAATATTTATAGACTTAAAGTATTTGAAAAATTTAAAAGCCATTTTAATTTATCTATATATTTTTGTGGGTGGCTCATATTATTGCACAATGAATAAAAGACTTTAATTCATAAATCATGTTACATTAAGATCGAATTCAGTAAGGGAGGAGAAATGGAATTTTGAATTTAAGGATAAATGATGGAATGATTTAAAAGAATGATGGAGGTTGTCAAATCGCCGTTATTTAAGTTCTACAACACGCATTTAAAAGATTCACTGTAATAGACACAATCTGCACGCTTAGCAACTATGTAAATTCATGTGAAAATATTTTAGATTCCATCTTAAATGGTATGAGGCTTATATGGCTTTTCATATTATTTAATGGGGTTCAAGAGCAAAAGATTAGAGGAGCACTGCAGTACAGAGCACACAGACCAATGGGCAATAAATTTCTGTACATGCCTTGGGGTAAGGAGTTCGGCCCAATGCCCGTGAGAGTGCATTGGCACAGTGCGAAGGCCAGTTTGCAGGCTGAGAGTCAGTCTCCTCAGAGAGGTGGCAAGCAGAATCCAGTTAATAATAAGTATAATAAGTGGGTAAGGAGGGGAAGGGGAACATGCTTCAGATGGGAGCATGACCGAGTGTAACCAGGATTGAGAATGTGTGACGCTAAAGAGGAAACACGGTCGTAGGGGTGAGAGGAGCAAGACTTCCTCCATCAGTTTCAAAGCTGAAGTGTTTTCATTTGCCACCAGGGGCTACCTTTTTTAGGAGTTTTGTACGATTGACTTAAACTATGAGCTGTATTTTTCATTTACAGAAAGGTCATAAACATTTCTTGTAAAACGCAGGATAACAAATAGTTTAGACATGAAGGTCTCTGTCCAACTACTCAGCTTTGCTGTGGTGCCATGAAATCAGCCTCAGGTAATATGTAAGGGAATGAACAGTGCGCTGTTCCAGTTGAACTTTATTTAAAGACACTGAATTTTGAATTTCATATAATTTTCACTTTCATAAAATACTATTTTTGTGTGTCTGTTTTTTATTCCACATATGTATAATTTTTTAAATCATTCTTAGTTCACAGACTGTTTAAAAATAGGCAGTAGACAAGATTTCTCCCACAGACTTAGTTTGCCCGCCCCGTTTAGAGTACATCAAGGATTTTGTCACCTATTCTAACTCACATTTTGAGCTCAGACCATGATGAAGTCTCATGAATGTTTTGTCTTCCCTCTTAACATCAGAATAACAGAAAAACCTGGCCAATGTTTTGCAGTTTATAAGAGTTGAGTTTTATTTGTCTACACCAGTAGACATGGAGTGCTTCTGCATAGAAAAACCTCAGTGATACTGACACCCTCGTTTATTGCAGTAAAAATCCACCCAGAGAACTTACACTCCTGAGCTACTTGCATTTTAAACTGAATGCAGCTTTTTGTCCTATGTAGTCAGCATCTAAACTTTTGTGAGGGGGTGGGGATTAAAAACGCATTCGAACAATGTAATGTAGTGGAAAGAGCAGGGCTTCAAAGCCAAGGACTTGAATTTGATTCTTGTCTCTATTCCCTAGGCCTCAGGCCTATTATATCACATCACTGGGCTTCAGTTTCCTTGTGTGTAGTAATAAGATGTTAATAATAGGCTTTCTTTGTTGAGTTGTTGTGAGAATTGATGTAATGGATGTAAAAGGTGTAGCACATGCCACGTGGTAAGTACATTATATTTAATTATTAATGGTAACCACATTTGTATGAATATTTTTTCCTTTTTCCTTATGGTTCACAGAGAAATCTGGCTATATAATAACAGATTAAAAAATTCTCCATGAGTTATTATTTTTGACCCATATCCTAGAAGGCTGAATAATCTTGCTATTTGAAATTTACTGGTGATCTATATCTTCATCACTATTGTAGAGAAAGAAGAAACTTGTTCTCCTAGGTACTAAGTCTTTTCCAGTACCCGACTGAAATAAATCGTCAAGGAATTCTTGAGCACATTCTAGTTGATTTTAGTCCTGTCTGATCTTCTTGTCATGGTAGCTTCTCATTTCTTACAACTATGACTTTTTCATCTGCTCTTATAAGATAGTCCTTTCCCCAGTTCTAGGATCAATTTGAACCTGAAGTTGACTAACTTTTAAGGAGTTCCAAGCCACTTCCTGATTAGTGGCATGGAGTATTCTAAACAATTACTCTTTCATTATTCCCAAAGCCTTTCCCCAGTGGACCCTATTCACTTCCATCATGTATACATCTGGATGACCACTTTGGTCTTCTTTCTTATTTTTTATTCTAGAAACTTCCCTAAGTGCAACATTTCTTGGGACAGAGGTCTTAATTCTTAGAAGTTTCCTTTCCAGAGTATTTGTGTCTTGCTCATGAAGTCCAGCCCTGTGGCTAGAACCCTACCATTTGCTAAGAGAATTCCCATTGCTTCTACAGGTTATCAATCCTCCACTTGTGGGTATTGACTGTCCCAAATTTCTTCATGGCTGTGCTTCCACTGTGTGATCTGTCCCATCAGTATGGATTCCTGTTGTAGACTTCTTTGCCAGGACTGCAACTTGAAGTTATATCATAGTGCCAAAGTTTTCTCCTCTGTAGATGAGGCCAATAATAGGGTATATCTCATGGAATCAAAGTGAGAGTAAATGAATTAATAAACATAAATACTTAGTGGAACACCTGGACAATCACTGATTGATAACGCTCAATAAACAATAGCTAGTCTTTTTTTTGTTGCAGCTGTTAAAACTTTTGGAGCAGTTTTTCACACTTGTCATTTGAGTCATGTGATTATTTGTCCCACTGGTATACTTCCTGCATGACTATTCTTCAAAAATATATTTTTATAGACTTTTAAAAACTAAATAAAAGTAGCCTTCTCCTAAACAATGATTAGATCCAGGTTGCTTTGAGGTGCCATCCTATTTCATTAAGATCTCATTGATTATAAGACAGTGTTATTTTTTGTAACTAAGAAAAAGCATGGTCAATTAAACTATAATCTTTCATCAATATGAAGAGGCATTCTGATACCAGAAATACTAAAATGTTAATATATATCTTTGGAATCACTGGATTATCAGATTTTCCTAACAGTCACCCCTTAACAAATTTTGAGCACTATACACACTGTCTCTAGGAGTTCCTCATCACTCCTGCAATTTAACAGCCACTTGCATTGTGATGACTCCTAGCTCTATGTGCCTGGGACAACTACTTCTGCCTTGAACTTCAGAAGAGTTCTGCTTATTAACCTGCTTGACATCTCCACAGAGATACCACAAAGACATAATAGACTCACCATGTTCAAAATGAATTCCTTTCATTTTACCTAATTTCTGCCTCCTCAGTCTCTACTGCTTGTCTTGATGAATAGCAGTGCCAGCCAATTGTTGCCCAAACCTGAAAAATGGGTTTCATCTGTGACTCTGCCATTTACTTATCTCTCCATGCCATCAGTCTCCAGGTAGTGTGGAATCTCCATCTCCTCAATTTGTCTCTACATCAGCCCCTCTACAGCCTCACAACTGCACCTTCAGTTTCACTCACCCTCTGTCCTTTTGGTATTTCTGGTCTACCTCCTGAAAGAACACCTTTCTCTCAGTGTAGCTACATTTTCCTGCCACCCATTGCACACTGCTGCCTACTAGACTTATCTTCCCATCGCAAACATGCTCAGGTAGCTCTCCTTCTAATAGAGATTCAGTGGTTCCCCATTACTTTTAGCATAAAGTCTAAAACCCTCAACATGCCACCCAGGGCCCCAGCATCCCTCTCACTCATTAACCCCGCAATCCTCCACAAACTCGCAAATACCACACTCTTTTCTTCAGCCAAGCCAACCTCCGCACCTGTCCCAGAGTGAGCTATTCTCTCTTTTGCACTCCTTCGCAGTAATTTCCCTCTTCTTTCCCACTCTTTTCCGCCCCATCCCTCTCCCTGCAGCCATCACCTCTCCTCTTTTTCCTGACTTCTCCTTCCTTTTTTCTCATTGTTTTTCTCAGCTGTTTTCACTTCTACAGAGTCCTTCCCACCCCCGTGTCTGAGACGGGCATAGCTGCTTTGTGCTTTCAGAGTCCTATATGTTTATTATAACATACTATATTTCTAAGTTAGATTTGATTACAGCTTAATGTCTCCCAATACATCTTCTTGCAGGGGAATATTTTAGTTTCGTATGGCTGTAAATCACTCTGAATTTACTGGTTTAAAACAACCAAGCATTTATTATTATCTCTCATGGTTCTGTGGGTTGACTGGGCTCAGCTTGGAGTCTTTTAGATGTGTCATTTGGATGTAGTCAGGTGAGAGCTGGGGCCAGAGTCATTTGAAGGCTGTCCTGGACCCAATGTACAAGATGCTTATTCTGGTCTCTGTTGCCTGCTGGCTGTGAGCTCAACTGCGTCTGTCTGCTAGAGCACTGACATATATCCTGTCTGTGTGTCTTGCACTTCTCTCAGTATGGCAGCAAATAATAGAGAAAGCCCCAAGAGTGAGCATTCTAGGAGGCAAAGGCAAGAGGTACTGGTCCTCTTATGATCTGGACTCAGAAGTTCCAGGACTTTTTCCTTCTTCTTTTAGTCAAAGCAGTCACAGAGTTCACCACATTTCAGGGGGAAAGGTTAATCCACAATCACTGATGGAGTATGGCAAAATCCTATAGCCATAGAGCATGCCGGATGGGAGATGTTGCTGTGACCACCCTTGGAAACACCCCTTCCCACAGTAGGATGTCAACTGTGAGCTCTGTCTTCCCAGAGTCAAGCACTGTGTCTGGGACAAAGTACATGCTAACAGAGCCCTAAGCAGAATAACACAGAGGTAAAGGTACGGCCTCTGGAGCCCGATCTGCCTGGGTGGTATCCCGTGTGTTCCACATTCCTGGCCCTGGAATCTGGAATGAAATGTGCCTCAATGTTCATACTAGTAAAATGCAGGTAGACTCTCCCTCACAGTGTGTTTGTAAGGAACACCCAGATTAACATATGTAAAGGCCTTAGGACAGTGCCTCACACATGCACTCCAGAGTTAGCTACCATAACGAGGAAGAGGGAGAGGGAGAGGAGAAGAAGGACGTGCCCCTGCGGTGGTTTGCCCCTCCAGCCCTTGTTCCACACCTTCCCAATCTGTTCTTTCCTGCTGTAAACCAGTGGGCAATACTTGGCTGAGCCCCTAGTTTCGGTGGTAATTAAGTCCCTGGGTATGACACCCCACCTAGCAATCTAAAACATAATGAATATTCTTCTAGTGACATATATAATGCCAAGTGTCTCAATATTTGTTTGCCGCATGCTATATTCTTATAAGTTATATCCCCGTTCCAAAGTTTATTTAGTGCTCTCAGACAACTTTGAACTTCTTCAAGGACTAAGATCCTGTTTTTATGCTGCCGAGTATGGCTGCCGTAGCATCCAGTACAGTGCCAGATCTACACCAGGCACGGGGGAAATGCTTGTAATTAATATATTGCATTATGGACAGGCTGATAATTAAGGAGCATTTTTAAAGAAAATCCTACTCACCACAATTTAATAAAGAGAGAGTTCTTGGGATTTTCAAGGATAGAAAGAGGTCAGGGGACATCACCTCTAAGAAAAGGCCAGAGTCATATTTAGCTCTATCGGTATGGTTTCTAAGAGAGTAGTGTCCCATTACTGGGATACCTGCTCCCGTCTGGGCTCCAGTGCTGGCTTGTTACCAAGAAAGT
This sequence comes from Glossophaga mutica, assembly GCA_039655065.1. NCBI lineage: Eukaryota > Metazoa > Chordata > Mammalia > Chiroptera > Phyllostomidae > Glossophaga > Glossophaga mutica. The sequence continues at coordinate 13,857,731 of CM077303.1, forward strand.
CATTGAATGGAAACATGTAGCATTTGGCAAGGATAGCTTGACTCCTGAAACGGCACTCAACCTTGACTGGAAATCTAAATAATTAGTGTGTAAGCCTTTCCTCTAACTCAGTTTCTCCAGGAGTTGTGAATACCCTGAAGCTGCGTGCCAGATTTTATGGGCATGTGTGAAAACATATTTCTTCAGGGAAAACCCGTGGCTTTCATGAGGTTCTCTGAGTACTCCCTAAGGGAAAACAAAGTTAATAACCATCGTTTGCGAAAACCTGGGCAGAGTCCATTGATTCTTGAAATATCCTGGAAGTTGTTTTTCTCTGACCAAAAGTTTAATGTTGTATCTACTTACTACTTCCCTCACTTTTAACATAAAACTGGAGGGCAGCATTCGCACACATCCCATAAAATCCAGAGTGGCACTTTTCTATCCTAGTGGTCTGGATTGCGGTAAACAGGAATTCATTGCAGTGTAATACTGGTCTAAAATTTGGAGCATGGGAATTTATGGGCAGGGTGTATGTCTCCAACTATATACTTCACTTTAAAAAAAATCTGGGGACATGAAAAAGAATGAACAAGACCACTCTTGATCATATCAATTAAAAAATTCCCTTTTCCAATACAAACACAATATACACACATATGAGTATATATACATATATACATGTATATATATATTTCCTTCCTTTTTTCTAAAACATATATTTTCTCATAAAATGCCACAAAATTATTTATTATGTTTTTTAAAGTGTTCTTAGTATGTGTGATTTATAGGAAGACAGGTTTATTTAAAAATGAGGACTGTAGGTTCTCCTAACTCAGGGAAAACCTTGTAATTACATACCAGTGAACCTTACCTGTATTATCTTCAGAGGCAGGATTCCTGAGGATTTTCATGCTTAGTCAGCTTCTTGGGCTGAGGAACCACATAAAGTTGCAAGTCACTTCTTGAATATTTCCTTCTAATTAAGGCCAATATTTTTTTAAAATATTTTTATTTATTTATTTTTAGAGAAAGGGGAAGGAGAAAGAGTGGGAGAGAACCATCAATGTGTGGTTGCCTCCTGTGTGCCCCACAATGGGGACCCGGCCTGCAACCCAGGCATGTGCCCTGACTGGGAATCGAACCTGCGACCCTTTGGTCTGCAGGCCCGCGCTCAATCCACTGAGCTATGCCAGCCGGGGCTAAGGCCAATATTTTTAATAATGGTGGTGATAATTATAGTAGGTTTTTTTTTCATTGAGCACCTAGTATGTGCCAGATTCAGTACTAAGCATTTTGTGTATAATATTCAGTCCTTTAAAAGTGCCATGATATAATTAGGGTATTGCCCTCTCATTTAGGCAGGAATGGCCTTTTATTTCTTGCTTGGTAACCAACAGAAGTTGATTGCTAGTATAATAAAAAAGGCACACTTCTGCGGTAATGTCTCCTATGGATAGTTGAAATCTCCTGTGTGTTTTTTTCCAGGGCTTATTTTCTGAACTTTTGTTAAATATCTATTGTACTATGTTCTAGACCTGGTGCTGGTCTCTAGAGTAAAACAGTGGAGCAAGATAGGCCTTGTCCCTGCCCTCAGTAACTTAATAGTCTAATTGTGATAGAACAGAGCAGGTAATGTAGGGTGAAGTTCTGAATAAGTGGAACATTGAAAGCTGTGAAGCTAGGTCAAAGTTATTGCATCCTGCTCACTGAGGGACAGTATTTTTCTTTGAACTCTTGTCACTTTTGGAGAATGCGATGCTGCCATTTCTTTTACAAAGTATATCAGAAACACATTCAAATCAGCGCATGCTAATTTGCTCTCAATGCTGAGTAAAAGCTTGTAAAGCAGGCAAGGAGCGCTGTTACTCCCTACGCCCTGGGTTTTCCACTGAATGAGTAGCAGAAAAGGGCCTGTAATTTCAAGTCATTCTTACAGGTGTGGTTATAGTTGTAGTAGTGTTAAATTGAAGTCATTTTTACTGTAATAAAAGACTTTTTTAAGAACATGATTGTTCCTTGGCCATGTACAAACATCCTTACTCAACACGGCATGCATGTGTTGGAGTTAGGCCTAGGGAAAACAACTAACACAGTAAGCAAGAGACAGCAAGAGATAGATGGCAAGATTAGAGATGTGTTTCTCAGGTGGGGGTTTTGCAAAATTACCCAGGGTCATGCTACAAATGTAGATTTCTATGTCCCATCTCCCTCGCTGGACTTCCTGATACAAAGTATGCATTTAATTATGGGGATGATGTCCCAAACTAGGCAAAATGTTCCAGTAGCCCTGGAAAATTCAGCATGTTGGCATGGAAACCTCATTGGACTAAGTGTTAAAGGAACTAAACTTTTTGGCCCCACCAATGCAGCTAACTAGCAGGTTATTTTTAGGCAAAATCATTTTAATTATCTGGCTTCTACTTCTTACCACTCTCCCTCCACCTCTTCCTCCAACTATCCCCATTAAGTTGTATCAAAGCATGACATTCTGATAAAGAAGGATGGATAATTAGGCAGTATTATGCAGAAACACAGTGTCAGATGAGGACGGATTCTTCAGGCAATCAATTAGCATTCAGTGAACACATAATGTGGGAGATTTGAGAGATGTGTAAGACAAGGTCAATGTCTTCAACAGCTTACCATCTGCTTCTTGAAAATAAATTTCATTTAAGTTAGGACAAACAAAATAGTGCTGAAATAGTTAATCCGAACAAATACTATAGGAGATCACTAAGTCCTCTGCTAGAGTTGTCAGATGAGATGCCATCACAAGAGACTTCAGATGACCCTTTACAACAACTAAGTAAAATTGTTGGCAAGTTCTAATTGGATATACAGACAAAAGTCAAGAAAACCTGTGATTTGGTCCTCAAAAGAGAAAAAAAATGTCGTGTGAAAAAAACACTCTTAAGTCAGTAGACCACAGTGATAACTTTGAAAGATTATTACTCTTAACTTCCCCAGTCATTATGTCTGTTAATGGTAAACTATACCTCTGACATTTTAACTGGAAGACTATGTCCTTGGATGCAGCTGTGAGAGAGTCAATATTTACTGCCAGGCAACTAGCAAAAGAAAATAATAGAAATGTGTATCTATAGACTACTAAGGACACAGATGGAATGGGGAAGTGAGGGAGAATATCTACTCTGGCTTATTTGGAAGGGCTGGTGGCGCCAATATCGCACTCCGCAGCTCCCACCCACTCCTCTGGATTATGCTGTGGACCTTGGATTGCTGAATGCCACCAATGACTACCTTGAAAGGGCCCCTTAGAGGATATTCTTATAGTCTGGGAAACTCACATGGGTAAAAAGTATATACCTAGTAAGAGAAGGGGATAAATCATGGCATGAGGCATCCATTGTCCAGAGGACTAGAATTTTCCCAACAGTGGGCAACTGATTTTACAGTAGAGGCTAGAAGAAGGCTGAAGAAGGTAGCCTTTTCAGAGGTTAATATGAAAGCTATGAATACCTAAGTAAAGTAATAAAGTAAAGTAAGTAAGATACCCTCCTTTATATGAGGGTATCTATATCACCCTCCTTTGAGATGCTTAATTCCTTGGATGCCTGTCATCTGATTTTGAGGTTTACTTATTTCTCACTTGTCTGGTTTCTAATGAGGAAAACTTTTCCCTAAACATTCCTGGCCTCTTGCCCCACTCAATCTTCCCCCAGAGATGGGCAGGAGTTGTCAGAATGCAATGGAGAAAGGAAGGCCATCAGCACTGGGTAGCCCCTTTCCCTTTTTCTCCCTGGAGAACTAACTGGGCTGCTCACAGAGGGGATGCCTTCAGGCCTGGTTCCCATGCTCCACGTCTGACAATGTGAACGAGCCTGTGGTCCTTTAGTGCTGCCTTCGCTGGGGAGCATACGGCTTATTCTGAAGTTCAGTAGTAGGAAGTCCATTGTGATCACATATCTAAGCCATATCTTTCAGTCCAGTTTTTTTTTTTTTTAATTGGTGCAAAGGAGCTATTTTTTGATCTCCATTTTCCTGACTTCATTGTTTATCTGTCAGTTTTTTAAACATTGGGCAAGAAAGTATTATTTATGGGGCCACGGCTCACTTGGATTGTGGGGCAATTATTCTTCTTTTTACAGCAATTCACTGGAGCTGGATACATTGGCAAGGTACCATATCAGGTGTTGTGGCCTCACATTTACTTGTCCACTGGCACCTATGCAGAGGGAAGCTTTACTAGACGTTAGTGGTGCTCCTCAGCCATGCCGAGAGAGGCAGGATAAAGAAGGAATAATTCACATTCACTAGTTCATGAGGTTTGGAAGAAAAACTCCTTCTTCTCCATGTGTACCAGGAGAAGGTAAACTTGAGGGAGGGAGAAGGTAGATGTTTAGGTTTTAGTAGTAGCCTTGGAAAGTTTTGAATAAAGTTTGAGAAAAAAAGTCAACACTGCACAAGATTATGCTAACATCTCCAGAATTTCAAGCATAAACTAAGATTTTAGGTATAACAACCATCACAGGATATCATCCTCCTTACCTGCTTGGTTATTTGGCTTTCAAGACAGTTTAGAACCACACTGTTCCCATTCAGGAAAATTCAAAATGGAAATCTGGTTTGAGCACAGAACTTGGAAGGTCAAGAGAGCTGATCTACTAATCTGAGTGATGTATGCCACAGGGACTCCCAGACGTTTTTAAGGAGAAAGAGGCCTAAAGATCAACTTCTGATGACTCCCATGAGAGTTAAGGTAGCTTTACTGGGGTAGACTGCATTGTGGGTTTGAAATTATTCCCTGCTGAGCTGGAATCTCTGCTCAGCTACCATGTGAGTATAGGACCTTGTACAGCTCCCTTAACTAACTTCACTGTGAATGAGTGCTTTTGTTAATCTGTAAAATTCAAATAATAATATCTTATAGGGAGATAAGTGGAAGTAAATTGCATATAGAAGGCTCATTATAAGTTAGTTGAATTAGATGTCAGGCAGGGTGGAATCTTATATCTGGAAGTGTCTTTAGTGACTATCTTGTCCTTTCAAGGGAGAAAAGATAAAATAGTGAAAGGGTCTGAGGCTTTACAGCATTATAGAAATTCAGTGTTGTGAGGTATTTGGGGATATTTACTGCAGTGCCCTACTGGGACAGTCTTGGGTCTATAGATATTAAGCAATCTGTGGTAGGTACACAAAGCAGAAAGTCTGGAACTGGGCTAGGTCCGAATATTTCATCCTAGTCTAATACTTTCCCCTGATTTTGTGCTTAAACCTTTATCTTGTGGTTAAAACAGCAGCAGGGGCACAGGGGTGTGGCATCCCTGATGAGTGAAGAAGAATCTAGAATTTCATTAGATTCTAGAAGAATCGAACATTTCATTAGTGCCCAAGTCAGTCACACAATGCAGAAACTCCTAGTGTCAGACAGATGAGAAGTCCCCTTCCCTGCCACAAACTGATTTCCAGGTCAAACGCTTGGATGAACAAACAGTATTGGAAATCAGCCAAACTATTAAATTCACAAATGGGTTTATCCCCAGAATATGGATAATTTTCTTTTACAGGATCATATTAGGGACAATTACACTGTAACTCAAAAACATTGGTTTCTACTTTATCATTAGGAAAATCAAAACATAATGCATGGGATAAAAATAAATGGAGGTCTTGCCATTTCTCATACCACAGGAGCTGATGTATTTTCAATATAGTGTTTTAGATGAATAGCAGAGAGAATTACATACGACCTTTGACACAAAATTCCTACTATGCTGTCCGTAAGGCCCATTATTTATATTAGCTTTATGTCTCTGGGAACTGTCCACAGTTGTGAGACAGCTAGGGAAACATCCTCACTTATCTGTGGGTGCCAAAAGATTTATGCTGTTCCAAGGACTCTGAGACACTGAACCCAGGGTGTCCTCCATCACTGGAGATTGGAGTAATGATAAATGAATGACAGTACCCTAACTCCTACCAGATGCTGCATGGCCCTAACCCAGTTGCTGGACTCTTCTCTGGGCCCTTCTTGGGACTTGAAACCATCAAGTGCTAAATTTCATCTACCCAGTTTGTGCTGTCTTATCCACAGTCCTGACAGAAAAGTCCACAAGCTAGAAGCCACATACCCAGGCTAAGTACTAGACATGTTTCCTCATTTCACTACTTGGTCAAATGAAAGAAATATGATGCTTTGAATCTGTCAATTTCTAGCATTCCACTCCTTACCTTTGCTTATAACCACAATAACTAGACATTGTTTTTTCCAGGCTTTCATCATTTTCACATTATTATAAATTATGACAGGAATACCAGACAATCAGATTTTACACCTGTCAGCCCCTGACATTCTATTTCCAATCTACAGCCCTTTTACCAGCTTTCTCACTCTCAGGGTGTCCGGCTGACGAGGCATCTATTGACTGAGCGTGAGTTCCCTGGAGCACTTTTTAGTTCTTTGTTAAAGCTGACTCTCATCTCTTCTGGGTTCCTGGGTCGCTATCTGCCCCTGCTAGTATTTTTTTAAAGCTGGAAGAATAACAGTTCTGAGAGCCTCTTCAGGAAAGAGCATCTGCCAAATCTTCCCTGGAGGGAAGGAGATCTCAGAAGAAAATCATCTTTGGATTCAGTGGTCATCGGGAGCATCTTAAATTTTCAAAGCCACAGAAGGTCACAATGTCACTGCATGATTCTAGGCTTGTTCGGGCTCAGATAATGATTTCTGCCTCTCCAAACACATGATGGACAGACAATATTATCTAAATGTACTTGCTACAGTTTCACTCAAAGGCAAGTAAAGTAAAATGTATTTCCTGGTGAATGAAGCCATTCTAAATGATAGTAAATCAGAGGTATCAATTATATACTGGAAGGCTTTTGACACTTGAGATTTTTTAATAAGATAAAATATAGATTCAAAGATTAAATGTAGTACCAATATTAAGATATAATGCAAATTGTATACATTAATGACATTAGGAGAGAAAACAACTGTCATTTACCATCACCAACATTCCCTAAAGATGAGACATTTTTATATCACAAAAGGTAAGAAATACATAATGATAGTGTATTAAATTATGTACAGTTGGCTTTCTGAACATTGTTTTCATTTCCTCATTTTGTCACAGATAGCTTAACACATAGTCATGGATCACAAGCAGATCGTGGACATATGCTTAGGAAGCACTACTCTATATCTTGTTTATTCACGATGTAACCAAAGTCCCTGCCCTCTAAGTTGAAACAGCGGCAGGATTTAGAGAATGGCCGTTTTCATTGCTGTTGACTCAAGCGAAAATACACAATAAAGTTTTTGATTCCTTTAGTTAGCGAGTGAAAAACAGATTTGCCTCTAAAGATGTCATTAAAAATTCTCCTTTGCACTCCAATCTTTTGTCAGAACCCACCCTTGCTTCCCTGAGTTCTCTTTTTCCTCACGTATATGGGTTTTTGAAAAATCAGCTTTCTTGGTTTAAAAAAAAATAAGAGAACCACCCAATCCATTCTTACTCTTTCTACTTAAAAGCAGGTTTACATTCTGTGGAGCAGGGACCCTCATGTTCCAAATTTGTTGCTTTTCCTTTCAGAGGAATGTAGAGTTGCTATCTAAACAACCTGGCCAGGCTAAAGGGCAATCTTACAGCTAGAACTTGGCTGAGTGCTTTGAAAATTTTCTCCTTCTTGATTTTCTCAGTGGGTTGCCATTTCCCCTGTACCAGCCAGCTTTCTTGGGGGAAGAGCACCTGACCTTTCAGGAATTATAAAACACAAAGGGCTACAGATAATTTCTTTCAACTAGTAGAGCCTCTTTTTAATCTTTTTATTAGGATCTGTTCTTTAAAAAAAAATCATCTTTTGCAATGTTTCATTTGGCAGAAAATAGGTATTCCAGATTTGTTATAAATTACCCATGAAGATAAACATACCAAAGGCATTTTGTTTGAGATGCTACCTTTTCCATTTCTCTTCTTGGGCTGGTGCTTATAGGAGACAAGGGAGCTGAGTAAAGGTCTGAGCACTAGATATACAGTCCCAGACTCCAGGACGTTTAAACATTTAAAAAGATGTCCTTATTATTCTCACAGCTAGTGCATTGAGAACACTGCCATTGCACCTCAAAATGTGAGGTGAATGCTCTTAAAAAATGCATCAGTGAAAATTTTCAAGTTTCCAATTTAAAAGAAAACAGAGGCTAAAATGAGGAGTGGTAAGGTACATTCTCACACACCAAGATTTTCATTTTTATACCACATTTGTTCTTCGTTAGAAAGCAAACAACATCAGCTGGTAAAGTTTTTCATGTTTATGCCTTGCATCTGTTCTTTGAATGAGTTTTGAGGGATGTTCAAGCAGGCTCTTACACGATGACACAGAATAGAGCCACCCACCAAGGGCCCAGCATAGGACCTGTGCTCTTGCTATAACTTAGCACTGCCATTGTAACTCAAGGAGAAGGTGGATAGGGGGTGAATACGGAATTTCAGTCCCCAGATATCACACCCCAAATTATACAAACCATGGCTAAGTTAACACATCCTCTTTCTGTTAGTAAATCCTTCCTTCCTCCTTCGCATTCACTCCATTCATGGTGCAGAATGTTGCACATAAAGTTCTCAAATCATCATCTAGGCTACCCAAGGTATCTCTATGCTCAGAAATAAACTCCATAATTATAATACTAACAATGGGCATGTATTGAGAGTTTTTCAGGTGCCAGGCACTCAACTCAATAGTTCCTGTGTGTTAAATAAATTAACCCTTACCACTCTACTATCACTATCTCCCTTTGAGAGATGAGGAAACCGAGGTTCAGAGGAATTGGTATCATGGGATTCTTTTTCACCTAGGAGAAAGACCAAAAGCAATTCTGAAATATGTATTTTTTGACTTCTGTACTCAAGGTGAGGGTCTGCAGAATTTACATGTATAAGCACAAATCTACATTTAGGCCATTTTCCCAGGTATTTTCTGAATGCTATTGGGAGCATAGGAAATGGGTGGGAAAATAGAGAGCTCCGGCAGACAGAGAACATCCTGGCCTCAGTGTTCTCAGTGTCTACACCTACTGCCCACATCACTGTGCCTCCCCTTCAGCTCCTCAGAGCTATTCAACTCCTTCCACAACTTCTTTTAGCCTTCTCAGGCTAACTTCTTCCAGGAGACTTCCCTGTCTTGCAAACTCAGTTCCTTCTCTACTTTGCATCCTCCTTGTTCTCACTATAGCCTAAATCTGCACTTGAAATGTGGCTTCAGAAATGGGTTTTTTATTTACTTACCATCACTTCTAGTTTCTCAGTTGGAAAATATGCTTCCTAAAAGCAGTGTTGAGATCTTCAATTTCCATTGCCTTCCCCTTGACCCCAACCACACTCTCTAATGTTTAGCCCTGGGCTTAGAGTAGTAATTGTGAAATACGTACTTTTGTCATGTGATCATTTTAAGTCTTAACCAAAGGGAAGGGACTTGAATTTTGGCAAAGTGCATGTAAGTTATAACTTTTTCATTGGAAGTGTAAGGCGATATGTGTTATAGAAGATCTTTCAGAGAAGTCAGGAGACGTTCTGGACTTTTGTGGAAATTCTACCAAAAGGCAAAATAGTCTCCACCCAACAAAGAATGCAGGGTTTTCTTATTTAGAGATACATGGAAAAGCAACTTGTACAAAGCCATTAAGCCAACACAAATTGAAATTTTAAAAACTTCTGTGCTGAGGTCTATCTATCACTTTGTGAATTTGGATAATACATTATTGTTTTAATCTTGCTGTTCTATGTTAAAAATCTAGGCAAATTTAAACAAACTTCTCTTCTTATCTCCTTTTTGGCTCGCAAGTAAAAATTAAAGTTTTTTTTTAACAACAAAAAAAATCTCCATTCTATTAGGATCTGTGCCAACAGAAAAATACTCAAATAAGAAATATCAACATCATGAAATATTGAAAGAGGGATTTTATTTTTTGGAGAAGTGTTAAAGCGTATGTTTTACTTCTAAATAAAGTTGAGCCAGGGCTCATGCAATTAATCTGCTGAGTTTCCTGAAGATATCCTCTAATATCTGGGGAGTAAAAAAGTATTTCCTGTATCAAAAGCATTTTTAATAGCTCTTCTCATGAACAAAGAATGGTCACCCTTATTTCCCAGTTCAATGTGCCAAAATAGCTGGGAAAGTTCTTTCTCCTTGTTTCAGCATTAAGTCAAGATTTGAAAAATGGAGACCCTTTTTTTTTTTAATCAAAGGATTAATATCCAGGTCATGGGTAATAGAAATCTCACCAGGTTTGGTGCATTGGGCTTACGAAATTGAAACAAGTGGCTCTATTTATTATTAATAAAAATATATGGTTGTGTTTAAACTAAATATCAAAGTCCTGGTTGAGTCTTAGGGATCATGATATAAGGCCCCCTCGCTGCCCTTTTATGATTTTCTGCAGAGCTCTTCACATAATTTATAGCGTTGTAATCAGTGGGGTCCCATAGATCAAGGAGTAAGCAGGGTAAAATACATTTTGTTAAACAAAAATTGTGAAACACTTCATTGTGGAATATAAATTACTATTTCTTTTTTACTTTCTGGTTTCAGATTTACAGCATTTATCTGACACCCATTTTTTCATGCAGGAGAAAATCCAATTACTTGCCTTTATTAAAGTGAGAGCAACGGTTTAAAAATGTTGTCACTGGATATTAAATACTTGAACCCAACACTAAAGTTGTCCTTGGGCAATGTGGTGTCCATTGGTTGTTAGTACATGCAACAGTTATTTTTCCACAATGTATTTGTATAGAAATTGGCAAGGTAGCAAGTATCATTTAGTGAATGCATCACAGAGCTAAATAGTTAACTTTATTTGATTGCAAAGGAAACTGGATACTACAAATAATAAACTTCTGGCTATAAACCTATTATTTTAAAACGCTACAGCAAATTAGATAGATTAATAGATAACAGACAGATAGACACACACCAAGTTTAGCAAAAGTCTTGGTCTGGTTTTTCCCATATTTATCAAACTCTATTTAGATTCATTAAAAATCTGGTAAATTATTTGTGCAATGCTCTACATTATTGGATCCAAATGTTCAGAGATGTAATTAATTTTAGGCTTTTCGAACATAAATCTTGAAAACATGAAAGGAGTATTTTCTGGCTAATCCAGCATTCTGGATCTCATCCTAACACGGGATGCTACAGTGACATTCACTTGAATGGGTGCCACTGGTTGAAGAAGTAGATAAGAGAGACTCAAGAGGAGAAATCGACAAAGACATTCTCATTGCCATGAACTAGTATTTAAGGGCTGGCTATGAAGAAACTGAAATGTGTGAGGGTGAGAGAAACCTAGCACTCTAAAAAGAATCAAGGTACTTCTCAATTACTTCTGAATCATTTCACATTCTTAATCAATATTGACACTACATGCATCAAAACAGCATTTGTACATCTGTATTCTCTGCAAGGCTAAGTATTTTATTTCCATTAACTCATTGAATACTAGTAAATCATTCAATGAAACAAATATTTTTATCCCATTTTCCAGATGAGGGAACTAAGTCTTAAATGACCATAAATTGCTACTCAGAGGCTGACTGCTGAGTGGAGAAGCCCAAAATTGTCCCTCCTCAGAGCCGGAGTTGTTAATTCCTGCCTTGTGACATCCTTAGCCTCTGAGCTTCCTCCTCACACAATTCTGTTAATTGGCATTATCCCCCAAAGTTTCTAATAAACAAAAGAAATGCCACTTTTGTTATGGCTTTTAGAAATTCACCCAAGGGTCTTTGTATCTTTCAACAGAACAATACCTATTAATGGTTAACATTAGTTTTCTTTCTTTTCAGAAGATAAGCTGATTCCTATGGCTCAAACTTGCCAAAACTTGTGTACATTCAGTTAAATTTTTCTTAAAAGAGTTTGAAGGTAAATTAGAGTAAAGCGGAATCTTTGGTCAGTTTTATAAGAAAGGACAGGAAGGAACTATGAATCTATTATTTGCTATCCTTCAATTCCAGTCACTGTGCTGGGCACCGTGGATCGTTTAACCAGCAGAAGAGGTTGATTAGAAGACTCCGTGAACCCCATTTAGGAGAAAGCCGACATTCATAAAAATAAGCTAGAAGCTTACTTAGTTAAATGAGGCCAAACCCAGATCATCTGACAATGAGGGGACTCTGTATCGTGTTCTCCTTCAAAGCAAACCCACAGACACATATAACATTGATTATTTATCTTTTTCTTTCCTCAGACATTTCCAGTATCTTGTCAATCCACATCAGTACTGCAATCTTGTTTTCTTAAAGGGCGGAGGAAAATATCAGGAATTTATTATGAGGGAAGGATAATAATGCTTGAAAATAATGCATCCAGAAATTAATTTCATCAAATGAACATGATTTGGTGGACGAGGTTGAAATTTATTAAAGGTATAGAGACCTGACTGAACAGAATGTTGGAAAGATAAAAGCTGTTTTATAATTAAGCCATAATGCTTTGATTCATTGTTAAATAGTTTAGTGAGAACTGAAATGCAATGGGTACCAAAATGGATCTTTTTTCCCAGTGCTTTAGCTTATGATATTTCATTAAATTTCTTAAACCCTGATTATTTAAGTTTGAGGTAGTGGAAGAAAATACAGAAATGCAAATATCCTTCATAATGATTGTTTCTCTTTTCCTTCATGTATTTCAGCCTGTTTGTAAAACAACACAATTTCATTAATTAACATAGTCATAAAAACCACCATTTGTCACGGTGTTATTCCCAGGCACTGTTTTTATAGTGTTTCGCAATGTGAAATTTTTGCACAGCGTTACTCAGCCAGGATGTCAGCCACTGATCACCAAGCACTGGCTGTGTCTGTTACAACGTGATCAGTGGAAGTCCTGTGAATTAAGATGTCTAATGCATGCAATATAAAAAAGATGTCCCATCTTAAATAAAATACGTTTGCTTCTCACTTCTGCTGTTAGTAATAGTATTTTTAGCCTGTCTTCCGGTTATTTAAATCAGGTAGACAGGGGCACAGAATAGTCAGGTATTTCCTTACATTATAAAGAACGCCCCCAAAGTATTTGTCTTTTATGCCTCTGTGGCTTTTGCTATTTAATCATCTTTATTGAAGAAAAAGTTACTATACATCGTGCCAGTGGGCACTAGAATTATCCAGGGGATCACTTTATAAATTATATACTTGTCTAACCAGTGTGGTGTATACCTTAAAATAATATGAAATAATATTAAATGTCAGCTGTAATTGAAAAAAAGAAAATTTAAAATAAAATTAAAAAAAATAAAAATTTACTTTAAAAGGAGGTAGCACAGAATACATTGGTTTATAAGATGCCTATAGGAGCCATTAAAGATATCTCAGATTTATGAAATTATTGTTTCCGGAGTAAGCATGAATCCTATTTACCTCAAATATCATTCTCCTCTTTGCCAGGAACTCTGACAAGCTGAATAAATATATGAAAGGGGAATCGTGGAAGTGGGTAGACAGACGGGTGACTCATGATGGGGTCAGAGACTTTGCTATTTGCTTAGAAACAGATCCCCTTCCCTGGCTGCCATGGGGAGGAAGTGATGATGGAGAACGGTTACTTTCAGAGCAACGTGGTCTGGGCAGCTGGAAGGTCAGGGGTTAAACATGTGCTATCTCAGCTATGCTGGGTGCAATAACAACATCAGGCAGCAGGAGAGCGATCTATCAGGGCAATTAGTCAAACCCGCCTTGTGGTAGCCCAGATAGGCCTGACTCTGTTTGCATCTGTTAATCAGTTTGAGATAAGAATCCTTGTGAACCTTTTTGTTACCTTGAGAAAGTGGACACCTGGAAGGTAAACAGAAGACAAGGGGTGTCTTTAATGTTGATTTTTAAAAATGATTACGGCTCCCGGATGGGATTAAATAATTTTTATTTCTGGCTGTTCAAAAGAAGATGAAGAAGAATTTCTTTGCTTTTTTTTTTCCCCCTACCTACTTCTTAGGCTGTTCTCCCAAGAGCAGAAATTACAGAATGGACTTCGATTGATCAAATATGGAACTTGGTCCAAACGCCCTAGGAAGTGGTGAGGACAGTTTAGGTTCTGATGGGTTTATGTTTTCTCCAAGGTTTTTCTGTAAATGCCACGTTTTGTTAGTCTGTAAACTGATGTAGACAGTCCAACATTTATTTTTCTTGGTCCAGATTGACCTGATTTAACAGTTCTTTCTGTTCTTCTATTGCAATCCCCTAGAGGAGACTGAAAAAACCTTTCCTTTGTCCTGATGCTAGCATGGCAAGTCACACAAGAGTCAGAAAATTATGAGGAGATTTTCATAGCTACCTGTGACTAATTTTAATTATAGTAAAAAGTCAGAATTGGAAGCTTTCAAGATGGTAGTTGAAGATTTATCTTAGACAACAGTTTTTTGTGCCTTGAATGTGCATGACCACACCTCTGTACCTCTGTTCACTTGTTTTCCTGTGCCTAGATTATTCTATTTCTACCCACTTGGGCATGGGGAGGAGTGTACCTAGGTCTTCAACAGCAGCAAGAAAATTGAGGGGCACCTTGGTGTGTATCTTTTTTCACCAAATTTAAGCTTACTTCATGATCTAATGATTCCGTTTCACATTACAATTTCTGATTATCTTCAAATTCAGTTTCATAAGCTATACTCACATTCCTTTTTTTCCAGAGAAACAAAACCTATTTGGGTAGGAAGGAGTTCTTTCTTCTAATTGTCTCATTTATCCACCCCAAGCCTAAGAGTTAACTACCCAGATGTGTGCAAGAATCGTTTTTATCCCTCCAACAGTAGCTATCTGTGTGATTTGGGGGAATTTAACTAACTTCTCTGAACCTCACTTTTTCCCCATCTGTCACTTGAGAATAAAAGTGGGATCTACGTCATGTACTTCTTGTGGGAAGTCAATGAAAACGCCTGCTGAGGCAGTTACACGATGCTTAAAATACAGGAAGCGCAGTCCACATGGCCCAGCTACAGCCCTTGCTCAGCACCTGTTTAGCAGATACATTGAGCGAGAGGTAGATGAACTGCCTCATGCTGTTGATATTCTAAACTTAAACTTACACTATGACAAAAAAAACCTCATGGTTTCCATAACAAGATTATTTCAGCAGATTGAATATTTAAAACATTTTTACTATATTTTTAGAGTAGTTTTAAGTTCACAGCCGAATTGAGTAGAAAGTACAGATTTCTCCCATGTACTTCCTGTCCCCACATATGGATAGCCTCTCCCATTACCCACATCTCAACCTAGAGTGGTATATATGTTGCAATTGATGAACTAACAGCGACACGTCATCGTCACCCAAAGTCCATTATTTATGTTAGAATAGAATCCAGATTAAATGTTCAGGGTTTAAAGTACACTCCAAATATCTAGTCATTATTCAAGATTGTTTCTATTTACTTTTCTCTAAATTGTGATGTTTATTGTGCTAATGAGACATTATGACCTAGGCCTGTGAGGGGCTAATAATCTAGTTTTTACCATAATGTTATACAGATTATATTTTTGTAAAGGACATATTATTCTACCTTCCATATGAGCCAGACTTCTACCAGACCCATATTCTACAACTGCACACTTACTAGGATTACGACTTGTAGATTTATGCCAAAACACGGAGGGATGTGTTTTCTGAAACCTACTGTTCATCCCTACAGTAAAAACAGAAAAAGACAATTTAAATCCCAACTCTGATAATTTGCCATGGCAAAGCAATTTTTAATTGAATTTATTAAGTTGTCTTTGGTTTGCAAAACCATGAATGTTTCAAGTGTACAACTCAATAAAACATCATCTGCACGCTGCATCATGTACCCATCACTCCAAGAACAATCTCTTTTCATCCCTCTTTTCCCCCCTTTGCCCACCCTCACCTCCACCTAACCCCACTTCCCTTTTCCTCTGCCTATCACCACACTGCTGTCTGTGTCTAGTATGTTTATGTGACATATATGTGTGTGTATATGTACACAGTTTCATTAATTAACACAGTATACACACATACACATACAAATGTTTTCTTCTCTAAATTCCTTCACCTTCATTCATCTAGTCCCCTAATCCCTCTCCCCTCTGACTGCTGTCATTCCGTCCCATGTATATCTGCCTCTGATTCTATTTCGTTCATCAGTTTATTTTGTTTATTAGATTCCAAGTAGAAGTGAGATCACATGGTGTTTGTCTTTCTCTGACAGGCTTATTTCACTTAACAAAAGGTAAGCATATTTTTTTTAATAGCTCTGTAGTATTCTATTGTGTAAATGTACCACAGCTTTTTTATCCACTCATCTACTGGTGGGCACTTGCACTGTTTCCAGAACTTGGCTATTGTAAGTATTTCTTCAATGAACATAGGGGTGCATATATTCTTTTGAATTAGTGTTTCAGGTTTCTTCAGATATATTCCCAGAAGTGGGATCACAGGGTCAAAATACAGTTCCATTTTCAATTTTTTGGGGGAAAACTCCATACTGACAACCCAATTAAAAAATGGACAAAGGACCTAAATAGACACTTCTCCAAAGAGGACATACATTTGGCCAATAGACATATGAAAATCACTCAATGTTATGAATCATCAGAAAGATGCAAATTAAAACCACAGTGAGATATCACCTCACACCTGTCAGAATTTATAAACAATAAATCAGCAAACAAGTGCTGGCAAGGATGCGGAGAAAAGGAAACCTTCATGCACTGTTGGTGGGAATGCACATTGGTGCAGCCCCTGAGGAGAGCATTTGGAATAAGAACCTTTAAAAGTTTATCTAGATAGATGCTTGTCTCATTTTTAAGTTACATTTAGATTCTGAGAACCCATCAGAGACCAGCTACAACACAATCTGCTTGAGCACAGAATGGGGGACAATCAGATTTATTTTGGCCCTTAGATTTTCACTCAGTTCTCTTTGCAGAACAGGAAGCCTTATAAAATCCTGTGCTGACAGCTCCATTCTGGATTAGTCAAGTGCCCAGCAGACACGGAGAAAGTGAGCCCGCTGAGGACAGGGCACTTGCAGGGATGAATAGCAGTTTTCATGTCTGAATCTGCCAGATAATCTGTGCAAGCCTTACACCAACAGGAGACTTGGTACCTGTCTTTTCAGAACCAGCTCCCTCATTGGGAAGTGGGGCAGGAGTGCAGCAGGTAGAACAGAGACTGGGTAAAAAGGGATCAACGCAATGTGAGCACGACCTGTCTCACCTTTGCTCCAGCCACTCTACCTTTCCCAGAGTGCCTCGGTGTGGCGTGCTTCTTTCTACCATGGGATCTTAGACACACTCTCTCTGCCTGTAAAGGAAGGCTTTCCCTTAACTGGGTTAAATAGTTCTCTTTTTCAGTTCTCATTCTAATGCCAGTTAATTAAAAAGAATTTCCTGATCTCCAGACTAAACCTAGTATTCCTCTTTCATAATATATCATAATATGTTAATGTGATTATTCAATAATTACTTTTTCAGGTTTTCTTTCTTTATTTTTTAGAGAGGGAGGAAGGGAGGGAGAAAGAGGGGGAGAAAAACATGCTGTGTACCCCCTACTGAGGACCTGGCCAGCAACCCAGGCATGTGTCCTGACTGGGAATCCAACAGTTGACCCTTTGGTTCGCCAGCTAGTGCTCATTCCACTGAGCCACACCAGTCAGGTCTATTCAATTAATTCTTGTTTCATCCTGTAGAGAAGTTCTCATGGCTCAATCTTGAGTTTCCTTGGCTTTATGTCACTAATACATGGTATGTTGGAGATGTTCTTTAAATGCTTGTTGAATAAATTATGAAATATCCATTCTGGTAAAATTAATAGAAAAAAGAAATTGTCAGTCATTAAATACTTATATTGACTTTTAAAAGCACATAAATTGTTATGTGATTGAACCGGATCCTAGAAATTTTAAAGTTTTGATACAGTATAAAATGAAATGAAAATAAATATTTTTACCATGGAAAAGTGACTTCACTTGTGATTACAAACTATATTCCACTTTTGGTAAATTAACAAGGTTAAAATAAATTTAAGCAGTGGGAGTCATTCCTTTCATCATACAAATATAATTATCTGGCTTTTATGATTAAATAGAACATCAGACAAGGTTCTCCTTTAGTCTTCATTTATTTTCTTAAAAGGGCCAAAATAAATCCAAATTTCACTTGGATCCGGATTGAATTTTCAAGAATAACAAGTAAAAAGTCATCAAGTATTCTAAATGCTTTAATCTTTACCTGTAAACTGGGCAAAGTACAGGTACATTAATTCTTACTAATGGTTTATGTTTTACAACTATTAAATCAAGAATCTATTTATCAAACATGATGTGTCTTTTGTAAACACTTTCTGTCCCCAAAATGACAGTGGTACAAAAGACAGATGAAAATTTGAAAATTTATAACTCTTGGTGACTTTCAGATAATTTTTGGCTCAGGTCAGCACAATGGAAAAGTTGCTGAAAATCAGACTTCAATGTTGGTGGGTGAAAAAATGTGTAACTCAAAGATTTAGGATGAATCAAATTATTCTGGGGAGAGAAGATAAGTTCAAGAAATCCTTATCAAAAAATCCTGACCTCTGAAATGATTTATCAGGTAGAAGACTCTAACATAGCTTTTGATCTTTATTTTATAGCAGCTGTAGAGTATACCATGTTCTGGGATGAGTTATCATGATTAAACATTTAATTTCTAAGCATTGCCGTGCATGGGATGAGTAAGAGCAGAAAATATAGCTTCAAAGGAATGAGAACTATTGATAGAGTAAGATAGGAAGGCAGCTGCAGAATGAAGCTGGTCAGGTAAAATGTACTGGAAGAAACCAGTGTCAGGATGGATGAGTCAGCCAGTGACCGGAGAAACGGTTGCATCAGGAGAAAACCTTGCAGATATCGTAAGTCTGTTCACCAAGGTCAGGAGTTAATCCAACAGAGGAAGGGTCAGCGGGTCCACAAACTCCTAGGACAATGGATCAAGAGGCTTTGGGAAGCAAGCTGCTGACACTGTAACTCATTACCATCTTTCTTTATCTATTTGCCTTTAAGAAAATTAACAACCATGTTAATTTTTAATTGGCTAATTGCTAAATATATGTACACACACGTATATGTATATATTTGCACTTTAGATTAAATAACACAGAGAAATGTAGTCAAGAACGTGTCTTTTATTTTTTTGCTCTGAGTGTGGGTTGCTAGATCTCCTTGTAAGAGATTGAATTCCAACTCTAATATGTTTCTGAGATTTTCTTTTTAGATTTGGATATCACTTAGGTTTTAATCTTGTCACTTTCTCAGTGCTGTTCATGTATTATATAATCCACATCCTGTAAGGCAGTTGGCCTTGATAATTCAATATTTGTTATGAAGATAGCTCCCTAAGATGGTGCTTTTAAGTGACTAATACTTTTAAGTGACTAATATAATATAATACATTATTGCTTTTTAAAAAGATTTTATTAATTTATTTTTAGAGAGAGGGGAAGGAAAGGAAAAAGAGAGTGAGAGAAACATCAGTGTGAGGTTGCCTCTTGCACACTCTCAACTGGGGACCTGGCCTGCAACCCAGGCATGCACCCTGACTGGGAATCAAACCAGTGACGCTTTGATTCATAGGCTGGTACTCAAGCCACTGAGCCACACCTGCTAGGCTACAATATTTCAATATAACAGAACTATCCAAAATGTTTGGCTATTTCAAATTTCAAAGGGCACAAACTCCTCATAAGGCATAGATAGTTATACTTCTGTAGATCAAAGTATCTGGGTTATAAGACACTAATGGTCTCAGTAAGATTCTAGGGTTAGAAATTTGCATAAATTCATATCTAGCTGCTCTCATGAGTTTCAAAGAAATCTCTAAGGACTGAAACTTGAAATACATGTACTTTTTTTCTAGGCCAGTTGAGAAATGAAAACAGTCCTAATTATTTCAAGCCCAAATAGTGGTGTACAGTGTAATTAACTCTGATGTGTGTTTCACACCCAATTAGAGGGTATTTTAGCACCAAGATAATTAGGCCCAGCAGCACCTGAGAAGTGTAATCAAACAAGTTTATCACCACATAGTATTGTCCTATGATCCTCTGCACTTTATGTTGTGCGTAAAAAGGATAGTCAAGACATCTGGGAAAATGTTGCTCATTAAAATTTCCTAAAGCCTCAATCCGGTTCAAGGTATTTCTGTTTATTTAAAAATCCCTAACCTTTTGCTGTGACTTTATAATCCTTGTGTTCTTTTTACTAATGATTTCTTCATTGCTTATCAGGATAATACAAATTCCTATTCCTGGGTCATCTGTGTTCTGTGATATTTTCCTGGTAATGGAGATAACCTATTCACCTCTTTCCTTTGGATTACCTAAGAATAAAGTGCAAAACTGGAGCTGAGGATAAAACCCATATTTTCAGACGCCACCAACCACAGGTTCGAAAGATTCGTGCTAGATGCTTGCGTCTAAGCGTGTGGTCTGTGCACTGTCCGAGTGGAAACTCGTTGGAAATGCAGATTCTGCCCTAGGCCTACTGTCTCTGCACTTTGAAAAAGATCCCCCAGTGATGCCTATGCACATTAAAGTTTGAAAAATATAGTCTAAGTGAATTAAGGAATCTCTAGGGCGGGGGTTTCGAACTCATTTTCACCAGGGGCCACATCAGCCTCGCAGTTGCCTTCAAAGGGCCGAATGTAATTTTAGGGCTGTGTAAATGGAACTACTTCTTAACAGTTAAGCGAGAGCTCAGCACTGCCGTCAGGTAGAAACAAGGTGCAGGGCTGTATACAACAAGGTGGGGGGCTGGATTCGGCCCACGGGCCTTGCTTTTGCCATCTGTGCTCTAGGGTAAAGCCTGTGGCCTGTGTGTCTTCATAGTCCTGGTAGCCCAGAACACATGACAATATATGTGGAAGAAAGATAAGAAGGAAGAAAGATGTGGAAGAATGACAAGAAGGACAAAAGAAAGGCAGGCAGGCAGGCTGCGTATCTGGTAGTCATGGGTCAGATGCTTCGAAAGAGATGGAGCCTTCAAGTAGTCTTTGAACACAATCGGTGTCCAAGTTCATTCCTCTTACCTTGATCCCTATTCTTCCTAGTCCTGATGTTTCAACTTGCTGCTAACTCAAGGCCGTATTTAGATTCTTAGCTCAGCATTCAGCCATGCCTTGTGAATCCTGACCCTCCACCTTCAACACTATGGTAACATGGCTTTCTAGGTTTAGACAGAGACAAGGCCACAGTCATCACTCACCTTTATAGGTTTATCAAGGAGCAGTGGCAATTCACTTAACCATGCCAGTTTACATAAAGGCAGTTTCAACTCTTTGGGTTTTGTGTTGTTGTTGTTGTCGTTACTGAATGTAAAAGGTTCATATAGAGAGAACAGTGAAGTTCAAGGTTTTTAAGGCAAACACCATCATTCCTTACCTGGAAATTAGGTGTTGTGGCTATTTTATACTGAAAAAGTTATTGAAGAAAACATGAATGTAGTCATTTCTGAGCAGCAAAGACAAGCTACTGCTTTAAAAATCATGATGTTCCTGGACACTTGAGATAGATGTATTGCTGGGAGATAGGAAAGAAAAAAGAAAAAAAAATCTCCTATGTACTTCAATAGAGTCAGACAGCCTTATGGTCATGGTGAACAGAAATTAAGGCAGGAAGAAATATGTTTAAAGTTATGTTTATTCCAACAAAGTAGCAAAGTCTACTTTGAGGAAAAGTTCTGTTCCATATGACAGCTAGGAACCGAGTGTGTGCCTATGGGTGGGTGGGTGTGTCCATATTTCATGCAGAACCTCAGTTTGGGGGGTATAAAATATTTATTTTTCAATGGATATATAGATACATCTTTAGTATTTTGCTTACTCATTAGCCACAGGTTTCATGTTTGGCAAAATCTCATAGATGGTGTAAGTGGGGAGAAAGGTCGTAATCAAGTTCCTGATGATTCGCCTACTGTTGCTGACGTTCCTGGAAACCAAAATGGTGGTTTCCAAGCAGTAAAGCTTTAGTTTCAAAAACCTATTCTACTTCTCAGTTGAAGAAGAAGGAGGGGCAGGAGGAAGTGGAGAAGGAGGAGTGGAAGAAGAAGAAGACAACAGAAAAGACATCCAAGGTTTAGGGCATTGAGTCTTGTAGACATTTCCGTAAGAAGAGACAAAATGCCTAAACATTGATCTTTAGTGTAAAACTTTAACTTGATGTCACTCTCCCTGTGAGGAGCTTACAATGTGCTATCCTAGGCAGATATTGGCAAGAATTATTTCATATTTAATAAGCTTTTTGATGCAGGGGAATGTTAAAAGCTTACTGAACATCTCCCTGTTTCCTCCACCATTCTGGGTCGCTTTCTCCTACAACCACAGAGCTGCTTGCAGCTGAATTTGCAAAGCCTTTGGGAGGCTTTCCTCTTTGACTCTTTTGCCTTCAGTGTGTTAGCGCTCCATCTCTTGACTTCCCAGATTTGTGAACAGCCGGAGCAGGTTTTAAAAAGCCGAACAGTGCTTGGCCAATGTAAACTAATTTTCATGGAATATCAACATACTTACTATGAGCTACAATTTCTCTGGGTCTGACATCTCCACTCCCCTTCTGTGCATGACTCAAAGCATAGACTTAATGCTTTGGGGCTCCTGGGATGCCATTCTCAGAAGCAGATGGGCTAATAAATGTGTACAACATCTCAGAATCCAAACAGAGAGGCAGGCTTAATTTTAGAACCTACTCCCCAGGAAAATATGGAATTTTAAAACATGACTCAGTGAAAGGCTCTTCAGAGCTTTAATCCTTGAAATATCTCCGTGGGTGTGTTGGGAGGGTGTATTACCAGTAATAGAATATTCTAGAATAAAACATTTAGAGTAGAAAGTGTGGGGAGCTTAGATTCTCATCTGAGTGGCCATGGTTGTTTCACACAGTAAAGAAACATTTTATACCACTGGCATACAGAGAACCACCCGATTTTTGTTTTGCTGGTGCAGATTAAGTATGAAACGCCATGACATTTGGAGACTTACTCTTCAGAAGGCTCACTGCTAACAAGGCCAGAGTCTGGGTGCTTCTATCGCTCGATATGCAGCTGTTTAAACAAAGTGGGCTTAGACCAGTGGCCTGAAGGAACATTTGCACTTGAGCTTGCTTCCTCCAAGGTTCAAATAAAAGTTTTGCTTTTAAAATGGTGGAAAAGGGCACTGGGACTATTTCCTCAGCAGAGGGAATAGAGGAGAAAAAATAATAATAATGTTGCACAGATGTGAGCACGGGCTTCCAAAAAGTAGTAATCCATTTCTTCTCCTGAGCTATCCTCTCATATGCCTACCTGATCCAGCAGGTGCTCTGCTTGCAACAGTGGAAAATATTTCATCAAATTCCTGTGAAAATAACCTCTTTTTCTCCTACCAGCACTGATGCCCTTAGATTTTTACCTCCAAGAAAAATGCTGGCACTTTACTCTGGGTCCTGGAGTTAGTTTAAATCATTGTTTTTGTACAGATAATTTGCTTTACCTACCAAGTTGTTGGTGTCAAAACCTTCAGAATGGATAGGGCAACCAATACAGTTAAATGCAAATGAAAGCCAGCAGCACTGTGCCGAGGCTTCCGGTTTCGCCTGTGTTGTTATCTGTCCACGTGACAGTGCACAGGCCAGCCCATCTTCTGTGGGTCGTAGTGTCCACAGGTGGCTAAGATGCTGCAGAGGTTTACAAGTTTATTCTTTTCTAGGTTCAGGGGCCCAAGTGACCCCAGAAAGATATCTACAGGAGGTATACTTTGTTTTGGACCCTTTGCTGTGTTGTAACTAAATCTTCAAGCTTCTTAATTAATCCTTTCCTTGTCAGTGATTTTTTCTCTGCCTAGAAATTTCTGCAGTTCTTTGTACCTCCACATACCATGGGGCCATGTTTCACGGACGATGCTTAGCTGTTAGCTGACTGGATAACCCCTCTATTCCAATGAACTAGGAAATGCATGAAGGCTGGCATCTTACACCTTCACATGAAACAGTTGTCCTCAGAAAATAGAGGCTTTAATGGCTCTAAGGTGGAATTTAGAATATCCTGGAGGAAACCTGGGGTGGTTGAAAGCACTATGATGTTTGGAACATAGTGAGGTGGGCCACCTCATTCAATATTGGCAGTAAGGCACATTAATATGACCATCCTCAGAAGCAAGTGTAAGTTAAGAGCCCTCGAAACGTTCATTAACTTTGGTTGTTATTCCACTTCTTGCAGCTTATCCTTGGGAAATGGCCAAGGACCACAGAAGTATTTATTTGGTAACAATGAAGAAATAACTGTTTTTAATAATGTTAAAGCTAAGTTTATTGAGTACCTGCTACATGCAGCACTATGAAAATTACCTGCCTTACCTTATCTCATTTAGTTTTCCCAGTGAAACTCTGAACTAAGTATTATTTCTCGACGAACATTAACAGCAGGGAAAAGAAGACTTAAGGAGGTTGAAATATCAAGTTTAAATGAACACAGCTAGAGAGCTAAAGGAGGTAGGTTATGTGACCCAGGATCGGAGCTCTTGTGCGGTGCACGGACTCCACTGCGTGTGCATGTCAGACCACAGCTCTGATGCCGCACCCTTAACTCCAACAGAACTGTATTTTCAAGGATACTCACAGCCACATTTATCCAACAGCTCCTCTGCTTTGCCCTAGTTAGATGTTACTTGAAGTCCCTTAGAAACAATTAAGGTCAGCACGACAGGAGGTACTTGGAGGAGCAGAGGACGAGGGAATGGGGCCCTAGTGTGTTACCTGCCAGGCATATGGTAGGAATGGATTTCCTGATCCTCTTCTGAGAGCTCTTTGCCTAGTTATGTCCAGTATTCGTGAGTGGAAGTGATGGATTTCTCCTCTGGGCTAGCATTTAACTGCCACAGGAAACCCTTCCGAGTGCTCCGAGCACTGCAATTTTCCAGACTGTGGCTGCGCTCGCTGTCTGTCTTGGTCCCAGCATGAACATGGCAATGATGTTGGACAGAGGCCCAGTCAACCCATATGTGGAAACCTTTGTTCAAGCCACTGGGATTTGAACTTGTTTTACCTACAGCCTTACCTAGCCTATCCGAATGCAAGATAGTAACATTCTCTTCCACAGCCTGCTCCTAACTGGCATGCCGACCAAATGTTTGAGCTTCTGATTTCTTATCTGTAAAATTAGGCCATTAAGACCATCTCATCTTATAGATTTATTGCTAATGCCAAATGAGATAAAGTGCTATATAGGTAGAAGATATTAGTCTCTGAGATGTTTTGGTCCTTTGTGGTTTCTGGAATTGTATCATGCGGCAATAAAATTAGTAATAATTTAAGGTAGCTTTGCAGTTATTTAAGGATCGTGGATGTGTTTTAAGGCCTACGAACATTTTTAACACTGAACACAATGATGTGGTATTGTACCTCCTTTTATAAAATGATATTCTTTTGAGACACACTAAATCAGATGATGGGGTCTAGTATCCAGAAAAAAGTTCAGAAAGTAGTGGGCTGTTGTAAACCATGAATACTTCCATGAACATCTGACTACTGTCTGAAGTAACAGCTTAGTGCCAATCAAATCATAGTGTATCTCCATGCACTGGAGATACACTATTTTAAAAGAATAAAATATTAAAATTCTATTCAGAAGATGAAGTTAATCAGTTATCTGAGGGTGCACTTTGCACCCTCTTAACTGCATTAACATCTCAACCACATTGGTGGACATAGCACTAAGTGACTTGATTATAACTGGAAAATAATTGAGCTTTCATTTTAAAAAGTCCATCTACGATGGTTTTTCCATTCTGTGATATTGTGGATGCATAATTAAAAGTTGCTTTTAAAGTAAATTACAGTTAAATTGAATTCACCAATTAGCTTTATGAAGAATTTTCCATGCAGATGAAAATATAGATTCTTTCCTCCCCCAGCTTTGTTAAAATATAATTTATATATAACCTTGTGTTAGTTTAAGATGGAATACAATGTGGTGATTTTACACATGTATGTATTAGAAAATGATTATCGCAGCATGGCTAGTTAACATACCCAGTACTTCACGTAGTCACATCGTGTGTGTGTGTGTGTGTGTGTGTGTGTGTGGTGAAAACTTTTCAAGTCGGCTCTTCTGGAAACGTTCACATTTACGACACAGTACAGTCCATTATAGTTTCCATGCTTTCCATTACACCCCCAGAACTTTATTATCTTGTAACTGGAAGTTTGTATCTTTTGACCACCTTCACCCGTTTCTCCTGCTCCCCTCTCTCCACCCCTGGCTACCCGCAATCAGTTCTCTATTTCTGTGAGTTTGGTTTGTGTAGATTCTATATATCAGTGAGATCCTGCAGTGTTTGTCTTTTCCCTGACTCATTTCACTTAGCATAATGTCCTCAAGGATGGCCAGATTTCCTTCATTTTTTATAGGTGAATAACATTCCATTGTGTATATACAGTTGATCCCTGACTTACTGTGATTCGACTTATGTTGTTGTTGTTGTTCTTTTTCTTTTTTCTTTCTTTCTTTCTTTTTTTTTTTTTTTTTTTTTGCTTTACTACAGTATAAGAGCAATATGCACTCAGTAGAAACCACACTTTGAATTTTGACCTTTGATCTTTTCCTGGGTCAGTGATATGTGGTACGATATTCTTTTGTGGTGCTGGGCCATGAGATAATTTTGCCCAACTATAGGCTAATGTAAATGTTCTGAGCACTTTTAAGGTAGCTTTGGCTAGTGATGAGGTTTGCTAAGTTAGGTGTTTTAAGTGCATTTTTACTTACAATATTTTTAATTTATGATGGGTTTATAGGGTTGTAAGCCCATCATAAGTCAAGAAACGTCTGTATACTGCATTTCCTTTATCCATTCATCCATCAGTGGACACGTAGGTGGGTTTTATATCTTGGCTATTGTGAATAATGCTGCACTGAATGTAGGGGTAGTGATGTTCGTTTAAGAGAGTGACTTCACTTCCCTGGGCCATATACCCAGAAATGGGATTGCTGGATTGCAAGGCAAGTTCTAGTTTCAATTTTTTAAGGAAACTTTATAACTGTTTCTTTATAGTGGCTATACCAATTTACAGAAAACCTGGTCTTGATTCTCAAATTTTAAAACAAATGGTCCATTCTCTCTGCTCAGCTGGTACTTAAAATTTATGGATGCTTTAAATATATAACTTTGAATTGCATGTTACAAAACACTCCAATATTAGAAATTATATCTATTATAGATAATCTTGGGGGTCATTCTATTTATTTTGCCTTTTAAATACTCTCATTATATCTTTGCATAAAATTAACAAATAGAAAATTAAACACATTGACTTGGTTAGCTTAGGTCCCTCTTCCCTTATTTGTGCTTCAGTGCAATGGTGCTGGCCTTATCAACCGCTGATCCCAGAAACAGCCAGATGAGGCTAACCTTCATATTTCCTATAGAGCTAGAATTAGTGGGAAAGCTATCTTGCTAATGATGCCTTCTGTGTATGATTACATGTAATGAAATAGTTTCCAAAATTTTTTTAAACCAAGGTATTAAGAAAATGTATTTCTGGAAATAATAAAAAAAGTAATCAAAAAGAAAAAGGACAGACTGACAACTCTGGGGGAGTTGGGAGTGGAGGGACTGAGCAAAAAAGATGAGGACCACAGTGTGGTGATCGCTGGGGTGGGGAGGGACGTGGGTAGAGGTGGAGGGGGTCGAAGGGGGACAAATGGTAAGGGAAACTACAACAAAATATTTTACAAATTAAAAAAGAAAATGTGTTTCTGGCAAGTTGGATGAGTAGTTGATAAGGTTTTTAGATGCATATTTGAACATACACAAATTTGTTTGTACATTGTGGGTAAGATACATACTTCCTGTTAAGGCTGTTTTAGAATATGACAGCAGAGAATATTTCATTGAAATGAATGCTATATTAATTTCTATGGAAGAAAATATGTATAAATTATTATATATTTTCTTATCCTCCAGCTGCCAGGAATTTCCAGCTCAAAATTCAAGTGGATGATATTATTTCTGTCATCCCTAATGGCTGAAGCATTTACACCACTTTTTAATTTAGACTTTAAGTTGCTGCTTTTATTCTAATGAGAGTTGTCTTATGAAATATGCCTTTTACTGAGTATCTTCTCTAAACAATTTTGTAGTGAGAAGAGTTATAGTAAAAGAAATGAAATAAAGTCACACTGTTCCAAACATCTCATTTTGTCATTCAGTAGTTTTTATGTTGATTGTTAACATCTGCATGAGCTTTTGAAACATTTTAACACATTGTGTTGTTTAACATCTGTGGTCCTCAAGGCATCTTAACGTTCAGTAAACATTTAATGTCCAATAATTTTGTGAAATGAATAAGGGAAGTCACAGATGAGCAGCTTAGACAAAGGTAAGCCAGAGAAAAATTAATTCCTCAAATGGTATGTTCTCTTTCAGTAAGAGAATGAAAAAGTGCCACAGATGTATTAGTAATAGATTTACAATGACCTATGGTGGTGTGCTCTGTTGAAGATGTACATTTCACATGTAAAGATGAAATAAATCCCCTCGGTTTGGGATTTATACATCAGCTTGAGTAACTAAACAAACAAACAAAAAAAAAAACAAAAACAAAACAAAACAAAACAAAAACAACCAAACAACCAACCAACCAACCAACCAAACAAACAAACAAAAAGCCCAGCATCACAAACTGTGTCTCCAGCTCTTGGCATCTCATGCGGCAATCAATAATCCAGGTAAACATTAACTTGGAGTAAATCGGTATCTAGGTACCTTCACTTCTGCAGGTCTGAGGAGGCCAATCCAGTTCTAGGGAAGACAGCATCTGTTTTCATCAGTGCTCTCATTAAAGTGAAAACAGCCACCTGAGCAGCTTGGCACACTCCCAGTGGGTCCCCTCCCATCCTGACCAGACCACCGGGCTGACTCTGTCCGCTCCCTGAGATCTCTGAGACTCACAGGTACTTAGGGTCAACTTTCGACTCTTTCAAAGCACAAATTTCCAACCCTGGAAAATACCAAGTAGCCTATTTCTAATTAGATGTCTCCAGTGAGGCAATTTACAGGGAGTTGAATGGATTGATGTTTCATTTTTCAATAAAACAAGACCACAAAGATGAGAGTGAAAACACAATCAATTTATTGATTTTTGAAAACATACCCTAAATCTCTCTCTCTCTCTCTCTCTCTCACTCGCTCGCTCTGGAATTTCTTAAAAAAAAAAAAAAAAAAAGACAACTGCAGAGGTTTTTTAGTAGTTACTGCATAAGCAGTCAGATACAGTATAATTATTGTCTTAATTCTAATATAATCTTGTAGTTTCTGCCAGAATCTACCATTCACAGTAATAAGCATCTACCCACCCTGCTAGTGCAAATTTCAGTACAGAGAATTAGCCATCTTTTGACTGTATTAAGAATTTTTCAAAATGTAAGTAGAAATATCAAGTACAAGAGGTATTTGCTAAACTATTTCCTTGAGATTGGTGTTAGAAATAAAACTCTTGAAACTAGAAGGATATTGCTCTGATTAGTCATTTGTTTAGTGATGCAATTTATATTTTCTCCTCTTTATCCTTTCCTTCTGTTTTTGTTCCCCTCATAGTTCATGAATCATCTGGATATGGCTTAAAGTAAATTCTGCTATTCAAAAAAGTAAAGTTTTTGCTAAAATCAGCTGCGCTTCTAAGTAATAAAGTTTCTTTTACTAAGCCTATTTTCATTGAATGAAACTCAAAGAAGTCAAAAGATTACATAAAACTTAATTCTATCTTGTTATTAAAAGATAAGAGACCTTCTACTTTTTAAATATGCCTACAGTTTTTTTAAAAATTAAATCAAATTTGGGTGACATTGGTTAATAAAACTATACAGGTTTCCAATGTACAATTCTATAATACGTTATCTATATGTTGCATCGTGTGTTCACCACCCAAAGTTAAATCTCCTTCCATCACCACCTATTGGACCCCCTTCACCCTTTACTACCCTTACCCCTGCTTCCCTCTGGCAACCACCATACTGTTGCCTGTGTCTATTAGTGTTTGTTTGTTTGTCTTGTTTGTTCATTTGTTGCTAAAGTTTTTTCTTGGCACTCTTACTCAGCTAAATGGTGACAAGTTCAAGATTTCTCAAATTTATACCCAACTACCCTCTCCCCTCACCTTGCTCTTTAAACTGGAAGATAGAATGGATTCAGAATTCCTGTCTGATTTCTTAAACTCTAGGTCTTTGGTAGCTAAGGAATGGTGTTATTACTTCTGAAGTAAATAATTGAACAATCTGAAAAATAAAAATTAAAAAAAATGTGGAGAGACATAGAACGATGTAGTACGTCCTTCCTTTCCATTTCCATAGTGACTCTTTCTAGATCTATGCCTCTTTTTCTCTAAAGGATAGAATGAGAACTTTTTAAAGCAATCATTACCTTTATTTCTTTTGTTTTCATTGAAATATAATTTTCATACCATAAAATTCACACATTGTAAGAGTACAATTCAATGATTTCAAATAAATGTACACAGCATGTAACCACCATCACCATAATCAAAGTTTAGAATACATCCATCATATTCCAAAATTCTGTGGAGTCTATTTCTAGACAACTCCTCAGTAAGTATAAGGCTAGGAGGGAAAAAAAGGTGTTTCTGGTAAGTCCGTCAGTGCCATTTTGAGGGGTGTGTAATGGATAGGATGAATGCCTGGACAGTAAACTTACAGGGAACTGGGAACACCTGAAGGGATTGAGCTGCAGAATTATTTCTAATTCCTAATAAGTAACCATGCAGAAGATAGGAGGTCCTGGAGCTTCATGGGATTCCCAGAGGATAAAAATGAGAGCTAATTTCTGCACAGTGCTAATGCTGGACTGGGCACTATTCTAACCACATAACGTAGGTTCACTTATACAGTAAACACTGACCCCATGAGATAGCACCGCAACCACCCCTGTGTCACAGACAAAGAACTGAGACCCTCACAGAAAAAGAAACTGAGCAGAAAGGGATGAAACTTGGATTCAAACCCCGGAAGTCTTACTTTAAAATGCTCAGGGTCACTATCTACTCTACATTTCTTATCGGTGTCACCTGGGTTACACGATGTGACTCAGTAAGTGGTAAACATTGTAGAAGTTGGAGCCAGCTGATTGGCCATAGTTAAGGGTCTGGGACCCAAAATAAACACACCAGGAAAGAGGTGGCCTTGTGCAGTGCTGAGGCTATGTCACCCTGCCTGCACCACTGATCGAACAAGCAGAGGTGTTGGTCTACATACAGTAAAAGGTTTTGGTGAGCGTGAGAGTGAAGCAGCACATGGGGAGGACTTAGGAAAACACGGCGCAACCGCTTTGTGCCTTGGATCCAGTCTCTGGCCAGGACCGTGCCCTCCATTTCTGCGAACAAAGCAATAACCGCGGATGACTGTGTGGCCATGTTTGCTTGATATCTTCGTCTGTCCCTTTTCTCTTGATCTGCTCAATTAATATTTCCCTTTTCCTAGGCTCCCCCTCCCTACCCAGCCCACTCTATACTCTTTTTCCAGATGTGTGACAACCACTTCTTGGTCTCTAAACAGATTTCAGGCTAATTCGTTTAATGGCTATGTGTTCTCTTTTTTTGCTGATACTGGAAGATTTTAGAAGTCTAAGGAGACTGCTATGGAAGCTGTTCCATGGAAACCGAGTTCCAAGTTTCTGAATATATGTCCTGGCAGCTTTGCAAACTCAAGTACTTCCTGGAGTCTAGGGCCAAAATGGGAAAGGCAGCTGGGGCAGATGTTCTGGACTTAGAGTGGACGTCTTCATTTTAAAAGCTAAGAGATTCAGATCATTAATGGGTCTTGGAAAAGCTAAGCCAGGCGAAGCAATGGGAACAGCACCAATAAATGGATTTCCACATGCTCACTGCCCTGGAGTATTAGGGTTATTTTGGTAACCATGTGTGAAAAGGCAGCACATTTGATACCCAATAAGTAGGAGGAAAAGGAAAGGAAGATGGGGTAGTATAGACAACTACACATGTACATTACCACCGTCCTGCTGGGATGACGGTTTGGCTTGGAAGAGCTCGTTCAGTGAGATGGATCCACCCATCAAGAATGATTAAAAAACAGCATAACAAAGGTGTGTTTTTCAGGAACAGAGGGGAAATGATATTCATTCCAGTGTTATTTCTTTCCAATGAGGTAAATACCCAGTTCTTATTAAGTTTTTCAATTAAAACACATCATAAAATATTGTTGCTTTTCTGAGATCTCTAAATCCTTCTGTAGGAAAAACAAAGTTAGACTGTTTCCCATTTAACAGCTGTATAATTATTTTTCAGCACATTGCTTAGTTTTAGCTCTTATTTTGTAAGAGAAAATGCATATTTTCTGAAACACAAATGGTGTAGAACGAGTATCTCAGATTTTTGAGGGTGGTTCTTAGATTTTTAACCATAATTAAAAAGTTTACCAAATTTTTTGTTTGAAAAATTGCACCGTATCATATAAGAACAATTTTCTCAATCATCAGTTAAAATTGTGACTCTATGGAAACAATGATTTAAAAAGATATAACGACAACATGCAAATAGTCACATAAATTGATATTTATGGGGGATTTTCACTGTGCTGGGCTGTGTATTGAGTACAAAGCTCTCTGAACCAGGATCATTAAATCTGGCTTCTAGTTCGGATTCTCTTTCTAGCTATCTAACTGTAAGCATGTTAAATACCTTTCAGTTTCTTGATTGCTTCAGCTGTAAAATTAATTTATTTTATTAGTGCCTCCAGATCAAAGCTGTAAGCAGCAGAAATCAACCCTGGGTCATTTAAACAGAAACATACATACATTAGAGGGTACAGATTAAAGGCAGTTCACAAACCCTTAGGGATGGCCACAGAGCTGGACTTGGAAATCAGAAGCAGAAACAATATTGATAATCAGGCTGGGGTGCTGCCCTTTTGAAGATAACATTCCACTGTCTCTCGGCATGAATTCTACCACCTTGCATGACCATCGCTGCCTCTGGAAAGAGCGTAGCTGTGAACGCTGCCACCGCACTTGTCTGCAAAGATACTGGACAGCCTCTGCTTCCTGTTGTCCCCGATTTGGCCCAGAACTGCTTCACTGACAGGGCCAAGGTGCCACAACTGTGCTTCTTCTGCAGGAGAGGGAGGGGGAATATAACATGGATATCTTGTTTTACTTCCTCCAAAAATTAAAAAAAAAAAGGCTCCAAATATTTTTTTCAAAAGGGTCCCAGTACTGCACAGTAGAAAACATGCTGCTGAAAGACACATTTCAAATTCTAGCCTCTTGTAGAATACTCGTTACAATTTGGGAGATGGTGTTTCTGAAGAAATTCTGAAGATTGAACATCATCCTGTTATATTTAACAGCATCTCATTCTGCCTTCATCTATGTCCTGGTTTATAAGATAAATTATAAAGTCAACATACTAACAATGAATAACATTATGAGTATTTCACATAGGTGGAATAGATATTTACAACTCATTGCGATATTCATATAGAATTTTGTTTCCCTCAACTCGGGTTGATCTATGGCGTATGCTATCACCCGGGCAGTAGTCCGACGGGCATTCTCAGCTCCTTCTTATGAGTAAGGAAATTGTTATTGGACAAGGATATATTGATGTTAATCTCTGGGTTGTAGAAAGGGCAGAGACCGTGTACCTTCTGATTACTCCAACCCATGAAACAGACTCACCACCTTCACATTCATTAAAGTGGAATCTCACCTTTAATTCATGAGAGTAGCCTGAGGAAGACAGAGTGAATGTGGCTGAAAAGTAAAAGGAGGACATTTCATCTGTCAGATTCTGTGCTCTAAATCAGAGCTTCTTAGTTCCGGGTTTGGGGGGATCCCTGCATGCTTGGGTGTAGCGGATGGGTGCTCTTTCAGTTACCCACTTGGTGGAGAGCTGCAGCCTTCGCCTCAGGTGGACAAACTGCCTACCCTTGTCTTCATTGTGCTCTATGCTCTGATGTGCAAATGCTTGGGAAGCAAGGTTCTAAGCTATCAAACAGAGACACATCAATCCACTTGCAAGATGTATGTCTCTCACTCATTTATTTACTCACCTTGTTAAGGGTTCTGATGTTTCAGATGTAGTGTCAGATGTGACAACAAAATGAAAAGACTCAGTTTCTGCCCCTGGCTAGTTTATTGTCCACTTCAGAAGGCGGGCAAGCGAAGGGGCAAACTCAGATCGGGTAAAGCTGTTCATGGAAGTAGGTACAGAGACATGGGAGAACTTAGAAAAGGTCCTTAGCCCTGTTTCATTGCAGGGGGTACACAGGAGTCTTCTCAGAGTAGACACCATCATTGTAGAACCCTAAATGTGGAGAGAATTTTCCAGGCAAAGGGACGAGGGAAGGGGAGACCATATTCTATGCAGAATGAGTAGCTTTGCAAAGACTTGAAGACCCTAGAGGCCTCCCTCTTTTCAGGGCATGAAGACACTTCAGTACAGCTGAAAAGTAGGTTCAAGGTGATTAGAGCTCAGAGACCAGGCAAGGAAGGACCACATCATGTATGGACTTGTACATCATGAAGGGCCTTCTATGCTAACACCACAATCCTGTAGTGATATGTAGAAAAATAGATTTTTTCTATGCTGTTTTCAATAACATTAGTGCTAATGGTCTAAAAGTTGACTCAACTTATTCCAATGAGGATGAAAAAATAGCTAATACTTATTAACTATTAGCAACTACTAGTAACTATGTAGCAACTACTATCTTCAGTGCTTATAGCCATTTAGTAATTTAATCCTCTTAACAACCACATGAGTTAAGTATTATCTTCATATTGCAAATGAGGAAATTAAGACAGAAATTTTGCCCTAGGTTATATAGCTGGAATTTGAGCCTATGCAGTCTACTGTCCAAATCTTTGCTCTTGCAGATAATACTACACTCAAGATACAAAATTCCACTTAAGACATCTCTGTGATTAGAATAGATCAGCTCTTTGAGTTCATGTGAATTAGGTTGTTTTGAATAGTTTGGAATTTCAGGCAGGAGAGAAACATTAGTCATGCTTCAGAATCATCAGGCTTACTATTATTATAATCAAGCCATTCAATAATGAACTATATATCCTTGTTTCCTAAAAAGATTATCTCCTTCCTGGAACATAACCACATTAAGCTTGAGTTTTTCATCTAGGTACACACCAAAGATGATAATTGTTGGGAACTGCCTTGCCTGGTTTCAGAAGCGGTAACCCACCATGGCTAAGGCTGAGTAAAAAGGCCTTGGGACCATAAGCCACTAAAGAGACAAAGCTTATCCCCCTAGCAGGGGCACCACCTCTGCCTCCTTTTACTTCACCCTGCTTGGTTCTGGGAGGATGACTGGTTAGCCAATGATGGGTAAGATTCCTCAAAGGAGGAATGACCTAAGACAGGCATAGTAGTGAAGAGGCCCTCAGGGAAGGACTTGGGGGGCTATACAAAAAGGGACCCTTGCCCCTCGGCTTTACCATAGCCTGCGTTTTCATTCTGCCTGCAAGAAGTCTCCTAATCTCTTGGCTGCTCTTACTTCCCCTACCTGACTTAAGCCTGAAACAATGATAGAGGGTGGTGCAGACCTGGGCAGGAACAGGAGGTTCCCTAGGGCGATCAGGCCAAAGAAAGAATGCATAAAATCCTGTGAAACCTGCTTTGCTAAGAATGTCCTCCATTTTCTGATAAGGGTACCAGCATAAAATGAGTTTGTTTCCCAAAGTTTTATGGCCCTTTAGCTATCTGATCCTGACTCAGAATAAGCCTCCATAGTTCTCTCAGTGTTATCTACTGTTTGATCATTACTGCCTGACAATGATGAATGAAGACCTTCCTCGAGGTAATGCTCCCAGAAAAGCAATAAAAGCCTGTCCAGGCAGGGGTTGGGGCACTTTCTCACTGAGAGTGGCCATGCCGTCCCTTTTTCTCCACAGGACTTCTGTTGTCCATGTGAATTTGTTTGTCGCATCCACAACACTGTGGACACCACTAGACGGAGCCGCATCAGATAATATCTTGTTAAATGAGATGATTTGGGGTTAGTGCCATGTGCCTCGCTGAGAATGTCATCTATGAACCAGAATCTACAAAATAAGGTGATTGCAACAATCTCACAATGTAAATTGATGGGACTTCTACTGAGGTTTACTTGTAAAACAATGGCGAATATGCTATATTCTCAACCAGTGTACCATTTAGCCTCAAGTTTATTTATTCATTCCTTTATTGATCCTCTTTTCTTTTCTTTTTTTCTTACTAAACTCGTTTTGGGTTAGTTTGTGTCTGTCACCACCCTGGGTTCTGGGGACAAAGTGATGAAAAATAAAAGGTCCCTCTCCTCAGAGGACTTTTAGTTTCATGAAAGATCCAGAAAGACATAAACAGATATTATAATGAAATATGCCAAGCATCCTGACTGTGCAATGTGTGGTTAATTTTGGAAGCCCCAGTGAAGGGGACCTATGCTAACCTACAACTTCAAGGGGAAGAATTATAGTAATGGGGATGCCTCCAGATTTTGCCAGAATAAGTACTGGCAAAACTTTAGTTTACACTGAACAGAATTGGTTACTAGAGGAGGAAGATGCTAATCCTTCCCCTCTGCTAACATATTCCATTAATCAGGCAAGTTGATGGGGTCATCTCTAATTGTTATTTTTTTTCTCCCTCTGGCCACCCTCTCCAGATCCATTTCTATAACATTCAGAAACTTGATCAAGTTCAGTCTGGAACTGCAGAAGCCCCTGTGGACCTTCTAGGAGCTGCCTTTCCACAGGTCGTCATCCCAGGGATGTGGCTCTTCATCAGTTCCCAGCACACGTGCAAAGCCAGGACGGCCTCTGCCTGTGTGCACGGGCCAGCACAGAGCTTGTCAGCATTTCCCAAACTCTTCCTTTGAAACCATTGCTGGACACATGCTGGAGAGAGATGATTTTTCTAAAGAATCAAAGCTAACGTTGTCCCATTCCAGTGTTCCTTCAGAGGGTTTATAGCCCACCGAAGGC
The DNA here is from genome assembly GCA_039655065.1 of Glossophaga mutica. Lineage (NCBI taxonomy): Eukaryota > Metazoa > Chordata > Mammalia > Chiroptera > Phyllostomidae > Glossophaga > Glossophaga mutica. The sequence goes on from CM077303.1 coordinate 13,894,693, forward strand.
TCCTAAGACAGCACGTGTGTTTGGTTCACTATCAAAAATGTTATTTTAGAAACACGTGCAAAGAATTAGAAAAGAGACCATAATATGTTCTCATCTTGATGATTGTGGAAGTTCTGGCTTTGTATATTATTTCCAACAATGATGTTATGTTCATAAAAGTGCAGTTATTTATAAGTGGGCCTTTTAATATTGAGAAGAGATATTACAAGTAAGTTCTTGTTTTACTGTTTCCACTCTGTAGCTCATTGCTTCCTAAGTTCCAATTGCTTCCTGACACTTTGGATTTTTCGGGAAGTTTCTTTATGGTCCTCCAAATAAAATATAAAATAAAATAAAATAATAAAATAAAATAAAATAAAATAAAATAAAATAAAATAAAATAAAATAAAATAAAATAAAATGCAGGTGCATTAGTGTCTACACATGGTTTGTCCTGGGATTCCAAACTGCTCTTCTCTAACCAATTTTCCAATTATTTAAGGCCCGAATCTCATCCCAGCTCCATCATGAAGCTTTATCTGTCTTTTGTAACTTGGCTTTATGATGCTTTCCTTACTGGCGGGCTCCATTATGGGGCAGAATAAGTTTTGCGGTCTTCACCCATCAGGGTAGGTGAGGTGGGACTATGGGAAGGAAAAGACCCCAAATGTCAGAGTCTATAAAGCAGAAAAGTTTGTTTTGCTCCAATGCTGCATTGCAGGTGGACTGGGGACTCAGCCCTGCATCATTCCACTGGAGGACTCTGGTTGACAGTGAAGCCATGAGCTGGGACCTTGCCAGTTGTATGGGCAGAGGGAAAAACAGCTCTTATACTAGCACTGATATGCTGTATTCAGGATGGGGCACATGTCGCTGTGCTTAGAACTGATTGACTAACACTGGACCTATGATACATCCCAAACACAAAGGAGCCAGGAAGCTCAACCCTACTGTGTGCCTGCAAGGTCGAGAGCCATAAATATTTGAACTGTGCCTGTGAAAACCACCGAGCCCTTCAGACTAGGGTTTGAGGGATTGCACACTTAATAGTGATGCATCTTACTCTGGGCAAGTGGCTTAGCTGCTTAGCCGCTCAGTGCCTCACCTTCTTCTCCATAGCAGGAGAGGATTCACTCTTCTCCAGTGGTTTCTGGTAAACCATGGACCACAGAACTCATCTCACAGATATCATTTGCCGCTATGTTACCCTTTGGTCCTAAATAGTACATGAGAGTATCTTATTTCCCCCTTAGAACAGAAGCTTGCTCTCTTGAATTGAGGTTTTGTATCATTAAAGAAGCGTTAGAAGTTAACTGTCCAAGTTGTCAACAGAACTGACAAATGAAATTGACTCTCTGCTCTTTGTTCATTAAGGGAAGAAAGAAAAAATTCGAAGGGGCATGGATTGAATTCTCAGGATGACAGTTAGAAACTTACTCTTTTGTCTCAGAAAAAAAATGTCACACAAATATCTCACAATATGTCCCTTACAGTTCAATGTTTTGAAAGAGTATTTCATTTAGTTCATTACTTCTCCATGAAGTAATTACGTATGAATCAATGATGGTATTGGGTACTATGTATTCAGTAATCATGTTCCAGTTTCTGCTCAGTCATTTCTAATTGACATCTTCGTTGTGTCTCTTGCTGAAGAACAGATTTAGTCCATTTGTTGTCAGATCGATGAGCTTTACAAGCAGTCGGGGTAAAGAGTTACAAAGCTCCATGTTATTCTTCCCCAGGCATAAAACAGTCGGTTGGCTTCAAGTCAGAGTGGGGTAAATTATTCATTTTAATATTGTTGATTTAGGCCCACCTGAGGAGGTGGCCTTGCTGATCTACCATAAAAATGGCATGATTAAAGATTTCTTCCACCCCAAATCTTTCTGCGGTTATTCAGGCTTTTGTGTGCCACAAGTTCAATAATTTTGTTGACATCCAAAGAGCAGGCAGGGTCATAGATAGTTGTCACTCATTGAAGCTCAGTTTATAATTTCTCATCCCTGTATTTCAGACAGTGTGTATTCTTTAACCAGATGCTAAATTTATTGCACTTCATGGCACCATTTGATATTGAGTTTTATTTTCAACATATTATAATGGTCTCTGGACTAACCCTTTGCCTAGCCATCACTGTGCAGCACCTTACAATATGTTCAAGTCCAGGTGAGATTGGTTTACTCCAGGATTAGTGTATTTTGTATTATGTCTAATTAACCATGTCCTTTCAACTGAGATGATATTGATCTGATAATTTATTGGCATGTTGATCCAATTTAGACAAGGAAGCAAAAGCGTTATCATGCTTTCTTTTCCTTGTAGTCAGAATTCAACAATTGATTCCAGAAGAAAGGGACCACCATGGTGCTGAAGGAAAGTAGGAATAGTGAGATGTTATGGGATCAGTTTTTAATTCTCAGGTTGGTTTCCTCATAGAGCCCTCATGTAAGCTCATATGCTATTTACAACTATATTTAGTTTTCCAGCTTCTCAGGCCATTATGTCTTTTCTGTGCTGTTTCTCCTGCTAGGAAAGGCTGTCTCCATATCCTCTTCTAACTCACTCTGAGTCATCAAAGTTGCAAAACTCAGCTCTTGCAACACCCTTTCCAGAACACCCTTCTCAGAACTTGTTTGGATTTCCCAGTTCCATGTCTTAATAGATGGCTCAGGAGACAGCATCTATTAACAATTTATGTGTCTAGAACCTAGACAAGAGTTCCTTTGAATTATTTAACTGTTTACAGCCATTTCCTGGCCATGGAATGGACCTAATAAATATTTGTTCGATGAAATGGTGAATACCAGTGAACTATGACTTCAAATACAACATTTATGAGAAACATTAATTGTTAGCACATATAGAACACTTGTGTGCTAGGCAATGTTCTTTTCATTAAACCTGTTGTAACTCACTTAAGACATAAAAATTCCTACGAAATAGATACTGTTATTACCCCATTTCGCAGACAAGGTAAGTAAGGAACTGAAAGAAATAATAACACGTTCAAAGTCACTCAGGCAGTAAAGGGTAGAGCCAGCCTTCACATCCAGACCAGCACAGGAGTTAGTAATTGAAACCTCCATACTATTCCTTTCACAGTGTAAATGTCTAGTGGTCAATTAAAAAGCAAACTGAAAATAAAATTTCTCCTTTCTGTACTTGCTTATTCCTAATAGCTTTTTTTTTATTACTCATGTGAAAAATAAAGCAGTAACATGTTTCTGTATTTGCAGTAGCTTTAGTAATTTGAGTTTGTAAATTTGCTTGGAAATCCCTAGTGATTAAATATTAATCAAAGCCATGGAACCTTCCAAGCAACTGCTATCACTGAAAGATCAACATTAGTTACAATTTTACTTACTGACAAGTTAAAAATAAGTCTATAGAAGCTTTTCTACCTCCTGGAAATATGTTGGCCTCAGAACCCATCCTGGGATTCTAAAGAAATTGTTTGCACTCAACTTTAAAGCAGAGATATTTAAAAGTCAGCAAACAAACAGTGATTTTCTTCTTTACTAAAGATTTACAAAAATATTCCTTTAACTAGGTAATCCTACAATTGTTTTCAAATACAAGAAATTTCCTTCATGTTTAGATAAATGAATTTAATGGCTACAACTCAGTGCATCTCTATAGTAATTTTTAAAGAAATATTCTTTTATTCCCTTTTTTTAGACTTCCAACATATTATATTGTAATATTTATGACCAAAAAGTGTTACTAAACTGTGGAAAGGTTAAAATGTTCACATTTGTTAACAAAATACTTTTAGTCACAATACTTTTAAACACAAATGTGCAGTGATACACTTGTGCTAATAAGATTCATAAACATGTGTTTCTGGAGCTTACTTTATTAGTTATAACTATGTCAGAGTGTTATTCAAATTTGGACCAGTTTCACGTCTTGACTCTTTTTCTTATCTGTAAAACAGGGGTAATGATATGACTTTATAACATTAACATGTTTAAAACAGCACCTATTAAGAGAAAGAAATAAATTACTGCTATTGTTATTATTGGCTTCCAGCAAGGTGATTTCATAAATAGACAAGCATTTGAAGAATGACAAACATCTCCTTTAATATGTCAGGTTATCTTCTGTGACTGCAGGCTGTATTAGTCTGCTCAGGCTGCCATAGCAGGATGCCCTTAGGTGAGTTAAACAGCACAAAGTTATTTTCTCACAGTTTCGAAGGCTGGAAGTCTAAGACCATGACCATAGAAGGTTGTTTTCTGATAAGGCTTCCCTTCTGCCTTGCAGATGGCCCCCTTCTCACTGTGTCCTCACATAACCTTTCTTCTATGTGCCCGAGCTCCTGGTGTCCCTTCCTTTTCTTACAAGGACATGAATCTCATGGGATTAGGGCCCCATTTTTATGACCTCATTTAACTTTCCTTACATCCTTAAAGGAATATCTTCAAATATCACTACATTTGGAGTTAGGGCTTCAACATGCAAATTTTGGGGGAGACACAATTCAATTCATAATAAGGTAAAACATCATTTGGGGACACTAATAAAAGTCTAAATTGGTAGGCCTGGGTTACGACACTGGAGGATTCTAAGTGGTCATCTGATGTCTGTTTTAAATAAATGAGTTGAGCTCCTGTTTAGAATTCCAGTCATTAATATGTCTTCCTGCCTCCAGCACAGTTCAATAGAAATTTCCATGGTACTTTCTATGACTTCATTACATTTTTGCTTGGTGCTAGGGAGTTTGATTTCTACTTGATACCAGGAGATAAGGGATTCAGAAACTGGAGGGAGTATCGAACAGCAGGACATTCGTCTGAACAAGCCAGGAGCTGCAAGCATGTCGAGAATGTTGTTGGAATGGCGTTGCCAACACAGGAACGGCTGTAGGGCCACACACCAGTCCTTCATTTGGGTAAGCGTGAAATTCCTAAGCATTTGAAAATAGCAGAATGATATAATAAGCTCCCATTCTACAAAATGAGTCTTGCACACAATTACAATAAAAAAGATTTGTGTGATGATGACTTTTAAAATTGAGATTGTAGCGACTTTGACCAGGAAGCAATAACGACTAATTTCCATCATGCAGAATTATCCATTTGTCAGTGCAATCCTAACTCCCACGCTTAGATTCCCATTGTTCATTTTATAACTTCCCAGAGTCTCTGTTTAGTTATGATGGCAATTTGTTATTTCATGTAATATTAACAACTCATCACATAAAAAGACCAGTGAGATGATTTTCTGAATGTCTGCAAGTAAATGCTAAATTATGGTTAACTCCTTATAGTAATCTACTTTAGAAAACTTCTGTTTTCCTTCTCAAGTCTGTCTATATTCAATATAATTTTCATCATCTGCTTGTGCTTATGTTAAGCCTCAAATGAAACTATCATTTTATTTTCTTTATTATGACTAGAGATTTTATTTTATTTTCATTTTTCAATTACAGTTTATACCCAATATTATTTTGCATTTGTTTCAGGTGTACAGCATAGTGTCTGTATAATCATAGACTTTACAAAATGGTCTCATGGATATTTTCAGTACCCACCTGGCACCTTACATAATTATCACAATATATTGACAATATTGCCTAGGCTATAATTTACATCCCCTTGACTATTTTGTGACTACCAACTTTCACTTCTTAATCCCTTTGCCTTTTTTACCCATCCTCCCAAACCTCTTCTCTTCTGGCAACCATCAGTCTGATTAGAGGTTTTATTTTTATTTTAAGTGCCATTATGTCTTTATAAACAAAGTAAAGTACTGGCTTTAATGGTATCTTACAGCCATTAGTCCTGCAGGTAAATGCGACAAAGCATTAATTACTTGTTATAGGAAGGTCCCGGCTGACCACATTTTCATAAAGGCTGAGGAGCTCTATTAAAATAACACGTTTTGGTCAACTTTATAAAGTAAAGATATCCAAGTTGGAGCTCTAGTTAATAATAGATAAATGCTACCTCATAGGAATCTAATTAATGCTGATGCGGTGCTCGAGCATCATTATTGATTGCTGATTTTCGACAGCGCTTATGGCCTGGCTTTTCACAACATGGGCCCTCTCCACTTCCCTCTTTTGCCAGATCCAACAGACCCAAGTAAGTAGCACAGAACTAGTGCCAGAAAGACCATCAGCCAGCACATTTCTAGCAGCTGAGTTTTCTGGCAGAGACCTGGGGAAACTGAACCTACATTTCTCTCCAAGAAAAGATGAGTAGGGCCTTTGGGAGAAGAAATTGAGTGTGAGAAAATTCAAGCAAATGCCAGTGCGATTCTGGCCCTAGTGCAGTTTGGTCTCTTGCTGCAGAGTCAGTTCTCTCTCACTCACGTTTAAATGACAACAGACGCAGCAGTAACTGTAAACTTCTTTGGTTGTCGTTGGTGTGCCTTCTGGTCTCCTGTGCCTTTCAGCACCTCTACCCCAAACTGTGTCTTTGTGCTAGCCTCTACCTTAAAGGTTACTTTTTCAAGAAATCACTCATCTCCTCAGCATTCGGAATCATTGTTTTATGACACAATAGATGGAAAATTATGCGTATGCTTTATCATGATCTTTGAAAGAGAGCGAGCAAAAAGGGGGATGACTAAGCAGGGGATAGTCTGGTCTGGGAAAGCCACCCCCAGCTGGCAATTGTTAGAGAAGGACTCAGCCCGCTGGCTCTACCTTTCAGACACAATTAGGTGACCTAGAGACAGATCGACACCGAGGCTTATTCACACGGAAGCATGCCTGGATCAGCCAAATCCAAACAGTACACAGGAAGAGCAAATATCTACGATTGCATCAAGCAAATCCTGCTTTTTTTCCGCTTTGAAACGCTGTTTATTTAAATTTCCTATGAAAAACATTTAAGACTAAATAGCTAAAATGCACTTCTTTTAGCTACATATTTTATACATTTATCTGTGCTTATTTTGTTCATTTATTAAATGCCTGCAGTGTGACAGGTGCCAAAAGAGGCACTTGATGATGAGTTAGGAATGTTTATACTTATTTGCAGATGAGCAAGTAAAGGCCAAGGAAGATTAAAAGGCTTTCTGTGAGTCACACTGCTGTTTTATGCTAAGGAAAGTACCAAATTTAATACAGTGTCTCTACATTTTCCATTAAGTTTTTACTTAGGCTTTGCCCCCTACTTTGACTATTGTTCTCTAGTATTTGAGAGCCTTGTTTATCTTGTACATATTAGGTACCATTCATACAGCTCCAGTGCCTGAGATTGAGAATAACCCATATTTTCAATACCAGGGGAGAGGAATGGAAGCCCATTGGGTCTTTGATCCCAGCCCCGAGCCATGCACCAATCCTGGGAACCCTGATCCCGAGTATCCTTCCTGCCATGCAATAATTGCATCTTTATGATTTATTTAAATCAATTGCTTTTATTATTTATTTAAATCAATTCTCTTATTTGTAACAGAAAGTTCTAACTGCTAGACTAAAAAAATAAAGATAGTACAACGATGGGAGAAATAAAATAAAAGTTTTTTAAAAAAACCTTCCAAAAATAAACCCATGCTGACCATATTCTAGGCAGGAAGACCCAGGGATGAGGAGGCTTTGATGGGTTTATACAATGTGATTTACTACCGGAAATGCTAGGGGACTTGTTATAAAATTGTTCACTTCACAACACAATGTCAAGTTCAGGAATTGGAAAACAGAGTTGCAAAGGGTCCAGGGTGGAGGTGTTACGAACTGAAGATTCTGTCAATGAGACTGTATAACTCAGGCTGTTCTCAGAGGGCATTACGTGATATGACTGACTTGGGTTTCAATTTCGCACTATGGAAGAAGTGGTGCAAGACTAAATCCCATTGCATTTGCTGTATCAAGAGCAGTTTGTAGACATCTGTTTCCAAGGATACCAGCATTAACTCATAAATATTAGGTTTGCTCCATAAAGAGTTTTCATAGAACACAAAATAAGATGTGACACTCTGTAAACCCATCTATTGCTACTAATGAAAGCTAAATTTTTTTAAGCACTTACTATTTCCAAACACTGTGCTGCATGTTTTTTAAGGGGTTACCCTGTTAGAGCCTCACACCCTTGCGAGATAGGATTCTTAGGATCCCCTTTATTCCCATGAAGAACGTGTAGCTCGACGTTGGGAAACAACTGGACTAACACCATTGATCTACTAAGTAGAATGCAGCCAGGATTTGAGATTGGGCGGGGTGACTTTACCTCTAGGCTCTGCTATCCGTTATAACTATTATACTACTTATAAGCATTTCTGAGTTACTTGTACAGCAAACAGATAGTTTCTTTAATGATTCGTTGTATGTTTTTATGAGTGTTGCTAAAACTTGCAGATCTGGGATATCTTATCAATGAAAGAAGTTAGAGGACCAGAATCGTGACTGAGATGGGAGGCAGGAAGGAATTAGAGGTGGGAGCACTGCGTGAAACAGCTGAGGCTTTGCTTTGGTGTCTTCTTCACAAGCTATCCTGAGCACATGTGCAAGCTCGGGCTAAAGAAAAAGGAATTAAAAAGAGAAACCAAGTCGGCCTTTCTCCTTGGCACCTGGCATACCATCCATGAACATTTGGTGATGTTGGAGATATGACAAATGAAATATTTAGAAGCAGATAAAGAAGAGTTTAAATTCCATTCTACCATTTTCTAGCCAAGTGTTGGTTTCCTTATTTATAACATTTTGATGATAATGTCTATTTCATAGTGTCATTGAGGGTAGTAGTATATATTTGTGTTTGTGTGTTTATTTATCAAGTAAATTGCTTGGCACAGAGATGAAACAATAAACAATAGTTACATTAAATATATGCTCATATTAGTCATAATTATGCAATAGTTTTCTATCAGATATTAGTAGTTACTATTTGCTTGTTAATTACTACTCTATTGCTTCATATGACTTTCCAATCTCACCTGGATCTTAATGCTCTCTCTATGCGTTCAATGATGTTTTTTCCTTCATTTCCAGTTGGGGAAATGTATTAATTGTATAGTCATGTAGTAACATGTTACTATTTCCCCTTGGAATATCACCATCTCTTCTCAAGTTGCGGCTAAAAGAAAAGGCTCTGATGTTTATCTAAAGCTGTGGCTTACAGTCCCAGTGAAGAGATTCTTAAACCCTCCTGGTTTTTCTGCTTATTACAGGTGACCTGGAGAAATGCTGGTTTAATAGGTTTAGTTTCAAGGTAATGTGCTTATAAAGAAAGAAATGGACCAAAAAAAATGAGATGCATGATATTAATCATTTTAGATAATTTTTCATGGTTCATGATGATCCCATGTTACATGAGGTCTTAATGATCAAAAAGATGGCATATATATATAAAATTTAGCATAGAATCTTGCATATAATAAATGCTATTAAATGCTAGCAATTACTAAACTTTTTCTCAGTTATAGAGCTACAATTATAGTTTTATAAAGAGTAATGATATATGACGGACAACTTAATGCAGATTGTTTTCCTTCTGTACCAGGTTTTAAGCTATTGTCTCTTTTAGGTTGAAACTCATCCAGCTCTATTTTGCTTTGTGTTTCTGGGGAGAATTACACTTCTTTGCCAACAAGTTTCTGTTGTGCTCTGCCAATACAGGGACGAAGAGGGAGATTGGAAGGCAGGAGGAGGAGGAAAGAGCATGGTCTCATCTGTTATTCTCAGAAGAGTCACCCTTGAGATAGCTCTTTCCACTGGCATTGAGATTGGATCCAATAGCTGCAATCCTTGAAGCAGTCTTAGAGCATCTTCAGCTATATCAGAACCAACTAATCTGGATTCCGAATCCATGTTGTCTCTCCTCCAAGCTCCTGGTCCACCAACACCAGCCAAGCAGGGTCCCCTCTGCAGAGCTCTGGATCCAAGCTCTGCAGCACCCTCCCTAAGCTTCTGCATTTTAATAATACCATCCTCTTCTATTTCCTCATTGAACCTAGGGGAAATAGTGGCTTGCCTCAGTCATTACTTTTATGAATGCACAGTGTCCATATTTTGTCTTTTATTTCCACAATACTTGGCTGACAATTATTTAGATAAAATTCCTCTGTTAAAATAAAGAGTGGAGCTTCCCCTGACAACACCCTGACTGATAAGCCATCTCATGCCCCGCCCAGGTCATGATGTCCTTATAGCAAGCATTGCTTAGGGTGATAAAGTCCTGTGTTATGTGCAAGCTAATTCTAAATGGTGCCCTATAGGCTTACAGAATGTTAGAGTCTTTAAAAGTTACATCTGTTTTTCTAACAATTGTGAATGTGAGAATGCTTATCTCAAGATCCTCTAAGTTGTCTACCAGTTAGTACCTTACAACTTAAGGCAAGTTCTCCAGGTTTACAGTGCCCCCAAATACTCTTGGGGTAAGAAAAAGCCATATTCTAACTTAAAAATCTGCCAAGAAGATGAAGGTGAAGGTTTTCTTTTTTCCTTGTAATGATTTCACTAAAGTTTAATGTACAGTTTCTAAACAATCATGCTGGAGACTTAGGGTCCTTCCTGGTATGTTTTCCTAGTTTTATTTGTACATTGTTCAGAGTTTATTGTCTCTCTCACTTCCCCACTTCCCACCCCAGTTTAATTTAGAGTCACAGATTCTTTTCTTTTTTTAAACTATATTCCTGGTACAGGCCTTTGTGTTAGAAACTAAAAACCTAATGTTAATTTGGCAACTCTAACAAGAGTAATGATTTCAGCATTACAAATAAAAGCATAGCAAATGTTGGAAGATATTATGGAAGAAAAAGTGAGCCAAAAGCTACCCACATGAAGAATGACTGATCTTAAAAGCAAATGGGATTCTCTTTTCATAAAATTCAAATAAAACCTAATATTACAAGAGTTTAAGACTACCCTAGGTATGTACTAGTTAGTTCATACTTAAATAGCTTATGTACAGAATTAGTCAGAAAACCCAACTCTTTCAAGTTGAGCCAACTATGGGATGGAAATGTACTCTTCATGTGTCATGGGTAAAAATAAATTAGGGGTAGACTGGGGATTTCCATTTAGTGTAATCAGTTGAGATGTGAATCTAATCAATAAACATTTGAAAAATATTTAAAACTAAATCTTGTGGAAAATATCAATGTTTATCAAGGGAAATATAAGCTGTAATATCAATTACTTTGGTTAAAAAAAACACATTTGCACTCCAGTGGGGACTAAATAAGTATAATTGTAATGGGAAACAGAAATTCTTCCTTATGTGATATCCCAGTTTCAAGTCAGAGTAGAGCCAAACAAAATTAATTACAACTCCTTGGCAGACGATGCAAAGTCACATTCTGTACCTTCTATGGATATTATAAAGAATGACTATTACTTGGCTTCTTCTTGAATACCTTCATGGAATGTTTGAGTTTACTAGTCAATTAATGGTATAGCCCACCAGATCACTTACCCATTTGTTAAACTTATTAATGTACTTCTATGTTCCCTAGTATAGATAAGGGCATTCACTGAGATTCTTGTAATTACTCTATTCTTTTTTATTAATTGATTAGATTTTTGTCAAAGAAACAACATGTTCTAATAAAAGTACAGCATTTTGGATTAAAACAGGTTGAAGTCACGTCTCCCACAAAAGAAAGGACATAACAGGATTATTTAGGGTCTCATATGAGATTATTCTCTAGAATATAGTCTCCATGAGGCAGAGATCTTTGCTCTCATTCTATCACAAGAGTCTAGAACAATGCCTGGACATAGCAGGTGCTTGTAGTTATTGAGTGTGAAGTCTCAAGATCTATGAAAATATTATTTTCTACTAAGATACTATTATGACAAATCTGTTATTGGGTGTTACTGAAGTAAGATAGGTAATTTCTACTTTTTCTTTTAAAATAAATCCTACCTTGGATTTGCACTCTGCTAGGACATATGAACATTATTATACAAGGAAAAAATCCTGAGGTATAGAAATAGGGCCTTCCCAGACTAAACCACATCAAAGCACAAAAGGGTAGTAGTTTTTGTGTGTTTGTCCATGCCTCCGTGTGTTGGCACGTGTGCTAGTGAGTGTGCTTGTGAGAGTGGATCACTGCTATTTTGGTCTTAAGTCTCTCAGACAAGTCGAGACACTAAGCTGTGGGACTATAAGAACTGTAGGACCCTCCAAATATATAGGACTTGACTTCACTGCATCTTGATTCAGCGTTTTCCAAGATCACCTGTCATTGAGAGTTTAAAACAGAAGGGGAAAGTAAAAGAAGGAGCAAAAGCAAACAAACAAGGGAAAAAAAGCATTTGTGTGTCAGGTAAAACCATGTTCTATAATCCTAAGGTGATAAAAAATGCAAAATGAATTCAGTTAGCCTTCTGTTTTTAGGGTTTGACTTTAACTGAATCTTTCATCTTCTCAAGTTCCTATCAGTCACATTCTGTATTTGGGAGCACCAAACCTCTCTTCAGTCTAAGAATTCTTCTTTGTACACTTTGCAAAAGGTCATATATTTTGTAAGTTTACAAGTGGGAGGTACTTCTTTCTTTATTTGATCTTTGTATATATGCAATTCTATCTAGAAGCCTAATATACTACTTTCCATTAAATAGGCAGGTAGAGATGAGCGATGAAGTTTTCAGAGTCAGACATAACCTTCTGAAGACAAATTGAACTCTTCCCTCTCAGTGGGTCGTATTTTAGGAAAGTGAATCAGGGATGAGAGAGCTGAAAAGATTCAGACTTTGAATGTGTTTAAGCATAGGACCTGGGATGTGACTGAACCAGCAGTCTATATAACCATACAGATTCAGGGAAATTTATTCTTAGGTCCAGACCCCAGATTCAGGGGAGCTTATTGGATGGGGCTCGGAAGGTCCTAATGGATTCCCAGTTTACACATTATGACCTGCTTTGCTGCCCACGAGGCAAAGTGACCCTCAAGACCCAATGTTAACATTAAATTTATTACTGCATTGTTCTGTTCTCAGAGTGCCCAGCAGTCTCTCAAGAAGTCTAACAACCTCATGAAAGGTATTCAGTCCAAGAACATCAGTCTAGGTAGTTGTAAGAAGGTATATTAAAGCCATAATTTGTAGTAGAGGTTAAGAAAGTAAAATAATACAATTTGTTGAAACTGGGTTGAAACTGGTGTCACTCAGGATATTATACACTAGTCTGATATCCCAGGTATTGGTAAGAGGTTAGTTAATTAATTATGTTTTTACCCATGCAGCTGTAAAGGTAGAACATTTTTTATATAAGAAAATTCAAACAAAAATCTAGCTTTTAAAACAAAATCCAACCTTTTCCTTATCACCCAGTTTTACACTCTGTCTTTTAATTATGGATTTGTAATGGATGCAGGATTCAGAGGAAGATGGAAATCAGAAGTGGGGTGCCCTGTTAAAGTTATAAAAACATGGTGCCTTAGAGCTTTTTTATGCTCAATGTGTATTTAGGGGACCCCTTGCATTGGTGCTGTCTTAGTCTGTTTGGGGTGCTATAGCAAAATACCTCAGACTAGGTGGCTTATAAACAACAGAAATTTACTTCTCACAGTTCTAGAGACTGGGAAGTTCAAAGTCAAGTCTTTAGCACGGTCCAATTCTACTGCAACCGAAGTACCTCCCAAAGGCTTCATCTCCTAATGCCATTATCTCAAGGGTTAGGATGCGAAGATGAACTTTGGAGAGACACCAATATCAAGCTTTAGTAGCTATCATCTGTGGTTTTAGGTAATAATTTAGATGCCTGGCCCCCAACACATTCTGACAGAATTTGAATTTTAGGGAATGGACTTTAGACTCTCCATGTTTTTAAAATTTAATTTTTTAGCTTTAGTTTTTCAATTACAGTTTATACTCAATATTTTTTGTATTAGTTTCAGGTATATAGCATAATGATTAGATAATCATACACATCACAAAGTGGTCCTCCTGATGTTATCAGTACTCACCTGATGTCATCCATAGTTATTACAATATAATTGACTGCTATGATTTACATTCCCATGACCATTTTATAACTGTTAATCTGTACTCCTCAATCCATTCACCTTTGGCAACCATAAGTCTGTTTTCTGTATCTGTGATGGATTCTTCATTTTTAACAAGCACTTTGCCAATACATTCATTAACATTCAGGGACCAATAAAGAAGTATCCGTTGCCCTTAAAGCCCGGGCAGTAGCTACGAAAAGATTGGTTGCTTCTTCTGCCTGCAGTTATTCTACCCTTGTGGATGTAATGGATATATGTTATCTTTTTCCTTTTCTCCTCTTTCCCACTCTTTTCTAAAATTATCTGTGATTTGGATCAGAACCCTTGGCCATGCTCTTCCAACAAGATAATGGCACCATGTGGTCAGTTGTAATATGAGGCTTAAAGAGAATTTAAAGATGAGAAAGTTTACTATTCTAATTGCCTGAAATAAAGAAAAGGTGCTTAGAAAGTGACTAGGATCACTCACTCTACCTGGTTTGTCAGTGTTCATTCAGTTACGAAGAAAAAAAATAATTCAAATGAGCTCCAGTCAAGAAAGGGGAACGTTATGGAAAGAAAACAGGGAAACAGCATAGAATCCAAAAGCAGGCAGTAGAGCCTCGGTGTCTGGAGAATGGCCAGCCAAGCGATTTTATCATGCTCCTGCTCTCCTTCCTTTATTCCCCCCTCAGTTTTCTCCTTCCCTCCTTCTTACTTCCCTTCCTTTCTTCTTTCTTTCAATACATCTGTATTGAAGTCCCTATTATTGCTCTAAGTGTTGGGAATGCACCAGTGAACAAAACACAAAAGTCATTTTTCTTATGGATTCTATCATCTCTTGTGTGTAAACAGATAGTAAAAGAATAAATAAACATCTATAATATAACATGAGGCCACCGATGGGTTTTATGGAGAAAGTAAGACAAGGAGGTGAGTAGCAGAGCCAGGAGATGCACTTATTAATAGGCAGTCATCAATTACAGTCTGTCACGTCAATTTCCCTCCCTTGATTTCTGTGGCCATTAGCGTTTGTTCTCCCTTCCTCTACATCGTTCGTTGTGTTTCTCTCCCCAGCTCCTCCCCTCAGTTCCAGCTGTGTCTATGTGTCCTTCTATATACTCATCGTGCATCCACTTGGCCCTATTCCATGTGGTCTTTTAACTCAAGTGCCTACCGCTTACTACAGTTAACTCGGGTGTCTCTCAGTACACATTCCTGAGAGGCTCTGACAGCTTCAGGTGGACTCTGTCTCGACACAGCTCTGCTACATTGGCATCTGTCCACAGGATACTATTCAGCCAGTGGATGGATTCTTTACTAGCTACATATTTTTACCTCATCATGTGGATTAATCTGTGGAGTCTTGGACTAGCTCAATATAGAATACTCTACTTTAGATATATACAAGGTACTCTCTTTTTCTCTGTGTGGCATTTTTTGTTTTGGAGATGAGGATTAAAGATAAGAACCAGCTCCCTTTTTCTTGGAGGGGAGCAAGACGAGGAGGCAAGAATCACACATAACTGTTGGTAGACTAAGATTTATAGAGGGGAGAAACATGGAGAGTATTTGGAAATATTAGCGTATGACAGTTCCTTGAAATTTCCTGATACCCTTTAATTTAGGATATATATGTTTAACAAAAAAAGTCAAAACTCCATATTTTATTTTTAAAGAAAAGTTTAAAACTTTATTGGAGAAATAATATAGGGAAGATAATTTTGGTTTGTGTTTGCCAGTCTCAGGGTTTCCGATGTATCAAAAGCCATGGGCATTGTTGACCTGGGTTTTAAGTAATCCGGTTGGAGGTAAAAGTGCTCTCTGTTTTTGTGATCGCAAAGGAGACAAATCTACTTGTGTTGGGAGGGAAGGACAGCAGACAGTTATGGGGGTAGTTGAGAAACGGTGCTAAGCCCTGCTCCCTTTTCCCTCCCGGGACCACATCTCAGCGAGCTGGTGAGGACCTGGAGCCAGCAGATCATCCAGGAGCCCGTGCCTCACCTCCCTGGGTGAAATGTGGAAGATAAAATGTGAAAGATGAAAGCCCATTAGACTCCACTTTCCTCAACTGCTATCGTGCCAGAGTGATGGGCAGTGGTAGAGTAGAAAATGAGGCCTGTTCAATGTAATCAGACATTTCTATACCGGTCCCCATGTTTCCATTTAGCACAAAGTGGAACCCAAGAATATCCAGAGGTTTCTCGGGGATTTCCATCATGCTGAGGGATGTGAAAGTAGCTGATAAGAAAAAGATTTCAAGCAAATTCATAGAGAAATAAAGAAAGTTACACTCTTGCCACACCTGAGCATGTGACCTGGGAGGTTCATACTTAACACACACATCCAATTCTACATTAGCCTCACTTTAAAAAGAAAGTCTTTGCTATCATTTTGTCAAGGGTGATTCATCACATGTCTCTGACAAATGGTGCATATTTGATAATCTCCTGCACATGGTCCCAAAGTTACTAAAAGCACGGTAACTGGAGAAAGCCCACATTTCTTTTCAGCTAGGTTTTATTGAGGGTTTTATTTTTTATAAAATAATTCTGATTATATATCACAAGTTTTTGTAAGTAGGTGTTTTAATACCTTAGTCTCTGAGCCTTCAGTACTGATTCTTGCATTACCTTAGATTCCCACGTCTATAATTTAGTCTGATGGGCTCTTCAGTGGTTAAAAGAAATGCTTGCACACCATCTCTTTTTATTCGGATTTAGTTTAAGTTTGGATACAGCTAGACTACACCTGCCTGACCAGATGCACAAGCCAGCTACTTTATATATCCAATTGTAAAGTGCCGCATACATGTTTAAACTTTGTAATAAGCCTTTAAACATCCCATCCTCACCCCATTCCACCAAACTCACGAAAGCAGCCAGAGAGAAGGCTGTGCCCCTTTTCCAGTAATTACGTCCAGGCCAGACCTTACATGGTCCCCAGGATGCCATGCGAATGGGAAGCAAATGCACTCCAAATTTCTGAAACATGGTGCACGAAGCCCGGGAAGGGAAAGAAGGAGCGAGCTCCATCCCCGTCCAGTTAGCTCTGCCAGACATTTCCTTTGTTCTATTTTCTCTCTCACTGAGATTAAAGTGCTGATAACGCCCCTTTTGAAAATGATGTCACTTTCTTTCTTGCTTTGTCAGAGAGCAGGCTCATTACTACTCTTCTGTGCAACTGATGGCTTTGAAGAGATAAGGCAAAGGGGAAAACACATTTGGGGAAGGTATGAAACTCAAGAGACAGGTTGACTATGAGGCTGGCAGAAAGAGAAATGACCAAGGGAGGAGACACAGAGGCTGGATATAAGTATCTCTTCCATATTCTCTCTTACACCCACTGAACAACTGTTTTTATTTCCTTCACAGTTTTACCCTAAAGGGATGGCATGGGCTAAAAATTTACTTCATGCTTTCGCCCATGGGTTCCGCACATTTTTGTAACTATTTCAGGCAGGTCACTGTGGGCATGTTTGATGTTCAGGGTGGGGAAGACATTCCCTTTGGTAGTTAGAGAAATGAATATATTTGGTGCTGAATCTGATTTACTATAATTTCTGATCACTGGATTATGTATCAGATTATAGAAGAAGGATTTCAGATGTAAGACCAGGTTGAAAGCATAATGCAGATTTGAATGTCATTTATGTTGTTTAAAATTGTTAGTGACAGATGCAGAGCTTGGGAATTTAAAGAATTTTTATCCCAGGTGGAATCACAGTGAAGGCATGGCACACTAGTGGTTGGTCACGCAGGCTAATTTACTCAAGTGTTTGACATCTAATAATTCAAATCATACACAACTCTTAATGCTGATAACATTTTGTGCAAATAACAATGTTATCTCTATATATCAATTGGGTTTCAGTTTTAAGAAGCTCTCATCTTTCCTATGGATGAGTGTTCCTGAATAGATCGAAAGGTTTTAATTTTTTAAATGTGTTTCTGGATTAGGGATGGAGGTGGGAAGTTGCGGAGAGGTGAGCGGTGGGTGATGGGAGGAGAAGGGAACACCGAGACAGCATTTGCCAGACTGGAGCATAGATGACAAGACGTGATTCTTTCTTTGTTGCCTGTGGATCTTCTGGTCTCTCCTGACACCATCACTCACCTCTCGCCTTCACTTTTAAGTAATAATAGAAATATTTACGATGATATCTTGCATGTCCATGGGGGATGGAATGCATGTGGCGGTTGCGTTTTTCATTTTCCACCCCTCGTGCCTGCAACATACCAATCATAACATTTACATTTTTTAAAAGTTTCCCGTTGGTCTTGAAGAAACCATCCCAAAAGCAGACATAAGGCTGTTATGCCATTGTTCGTGCCTCCTGCCCAGTATCTCCATTGGCTCCCCACGACCTACAAGTTAAAATCGAAGACACTTAGGCTTCCACCTTTCAGTTTTTTCCACTTCTTCACTCTTGCTTTTTGCCAACATTACCATTCAACCTTTACTCGAGTCCTCAAGACTGTCTGCTCCCTGAATGCACTTGGTTCTTCCATCCCTTTGTTTCTACCTTTTTGTTTGACTGGGTTGCCCCCTTGGCTCTTCTACATCTAATGAACATCTCCATTTCCTTCCAGTCCTTAAATGCACATGACCTCTTCTGTGAAGTCTACCACGTCCTCGAGAAGAATTGATTACTCTCTTTTCTGGCCACACCTTATTTTCTATTTACACTTTAAGTTTAGTATCTTTGCTGTACTTTTTAAAAATCATCAGTCATGATTCAGGTGGTACAATAGACCCAGTAACTATAAGCATGCCTACTGAAAAGTCAGCAATCGCTTTTTGGAAGTTTGGTGAATAAACAAATACCTAGAACCTGGAATTTGAATGCAGGCAAAAGGACTTCAGGGCTGTATGCCTGATTTCTTGGTTTCTTAGGTAAAGATGTATCCCTTTCCTTAGAAAACACAAGCCTAAAGAGGCTTGGAATCAATAAAAATTAATACATGATAAATTATTTTTTGAAAAGACTCAAATAGAAAGGTTTTAGGAATGCTGTGACTTGTGATAACAACAACTCAATGCTCAGTAATTTCTCTTACTGTTTATTGTTCACGAACAATATCGTTCATGGTGCGTGGCCAACATGCTTCTCAGAGCTCTCTGCCCCGCCTGTCTGATTCTGTGTGTAAGTATAAATAAAATGTATTAATGCAGAGCAAAAGTGGCAATTAAAATGTTTTCAATGTATACGAGTAAGTTCATGGCTTCAGATTTGAAAATGACTCCCTGCTTGTTGTTCTAGAAAACCCCTTATAACTTTGATGCTCTGATTCTGTTGTTTGCTCTTGTTTTCTTTTCTCAGTAATTGATGGAGTGGCTGCATCAGTCTTGAGCCTCCAGCTGACTGTAGTTGAAACTGAATGTCCCCATGAAGCTGGTGTCCTAAACTTGGGCAGGCGCACTGTGCAGAGTTGAACCTCTTCTGAGATCAGTTGCGGATGCTGTAGACCAAGGTAGCATTTATATATTTTTCTGTTTCATGATTTTCTCATTAACTCAAGCATTTTGCCTATCCACATGTTTTAGGACTTTCTGACTCTCTCAGCGCATCTTGTATTAGAGCCAGAACCAACATACAAATGACTGGTATCACATGTGGAATTTCAGAAATCAAGGTCTCCCTAAAGTCTGGAAAATTAAAGAGATCATAGAAATCCTCAGAATGTTGCTAGAGAAATGATGATTATTTGGTGATCCCAGTGTTAGATCAGAATAGATGATCAGGATAGATTATTAGAATCTATCATCTATTAGATGATTAGAATAATGACAGCACCTACTCTAGGCTATTTTAGTGTCTCTTTTAGTTAGAACCCTTTGGCAGTGGTAGATAGTATCAAAATTTTTATTTGAGGTCAAGTAAATTGTTTCCAAGTACAGAGGTAAGGGGGACAGGGGTTCAGGGCTAGGGAAGACCGAGTCCAACTTATACGGCAGTCCTGGTTCCAAGTTTCTCCATTTCATCAAACAAACTTTAATAAATGGCTGTCTGAAAGTTTAGGCAAAACAAACATTGGCCATGCCATTTGCCTGTTAAAAATAGCAAACATTGGCTAGCAGAATTTGAATGGATCGGGGTACCTTCTAAGTGCTGTGTCAGAACCCACCGTGGTCACCCCAGTTTCCCACCTTTTATCATTATCCCAGGGTGTGCGTATCTGATGTAAGAAAACTGGTTAGATCCTCAGGGTCTTCTTCCATTTTCTTATCTTAGAGAAAGAGAAAATATAATTCAAGGGGTTATTTAAAAATAAGGTGCAATTTGTAGAGAAACAAAGAGTGCCACATACTCTCAGTTCCCAGAGAATATTTTGGGACATCTACTGTCTTAGTCTGGTTTCAACAAGTTACATACCAAATCCAGGCAAAAACTTCCAAGTGCAAGTTGTTTGTTTGGGATGCAGTCCCTGGAAATACTGAATAGTGAAGGGAGAAAGTGGAACAGGCAAGGGAAGGCCAGGAAAAACAAAGGAAATGTGCCTCACGAAGCGATTCCCGATGAGATGGAGTGCAGTATAGTTCTGACGGGGTTCTCTGGGGGGCAGTGCGGTATGTGAGGCTCAGAGTCAACCCACCCCAGGGATGAAGCAGCTGGGCTGTTTCACACCAACTCCTGTCAGTCACTAACCAAGGGGTGCTCCCAGGGACTTCCCTTTCCTGATACTTCTACAGGCAGAATAGAATGGGCTCAGAGAAGACACAGAGCCCTGGCAGGTGGAGATCAGCCCTGCAGGCACCAGCGTGGTAAGCCCCAGGGGCACATGGGTCTGCCTTAGACAGCCTTGGTTCCCTCTGCTGACAACATGCATTCAGTCAGCATTCTGTCAGAAGTGACCTGAGTTTCTTTTTTCGTCTTCTTCTTCTTTTTTTTAGGGTTTTTTTAAAATTTTATTTTAATTCTTGTTCTTGTATGGTTTTCTGTCTTTTACTCTCATCCCAGCCCACCACCCCAGCCCTCTCCACCTCCCTCCCATTTCCACTCCCCCCCAGTTTTTGTCCATGTGTCCTTTATAGTTGTTCCTGTAAACCCTTCCCCTTTTCCTCTGAAATTCCCTCCCCGTCCCCTGTGATAATTAGTGCAGTTGCCCCTGCGGGAAAGGCGCACTGCATTCCAAACAGGGCTCCCAGCAATATCAGCAGCGACACCACCATCATCATCTCTTACACAGTTCATGATGGTTCAAGGGTGCCGATAAAAACTCACAGTGAAGTACCATGGAAGGCACCATAATCATATCCAACACCCAAGAAGCGGAAGCAGCACTCATATAACCGTCTTAGAAATTCATCAATTACAATGCAATTATTATAGAGTCTTGTGATTCAAGCTGATGAATAGAATGTAAGTGTTCAATCTGTATTTGTGAAATAAATAATAATAATAATAACCTTTCTTGAAGAATAACACATGCCACTTTACTTCTAGAAAGCATGAATGCACTCTTTGGGCCAAACTGCATTTACCTGCAGACTTACTAGAAAATGTGTATTTTGACTTCACTGCTAGAGTTCAGAAGATTTATAGGCACGTTATAAGCAGTACTTTCATCACAATAGACTGTTTAAATTTCTGTGATGCTGTGGTGAAATTTTCTAGCCAGAGCTTTTTCTAAGGCCGTTTTACATGTTAAATTGCAGTCACTCGGGAGGCGGTATTTAAGACTGTCGTGAATTTCACAGGGCTAATAAGACAATGCATTAGCCAAGAAATCTTGGGAAAATCGGTATGGATAGAGGAGTTCTGGCTCATCACAACAGGCAAGCACTTCCCCATGAACTCGATGGCCTGATTTCAATGGCAAATTTTAATTGAACCAGTAACAAAAAGAAATTATGTTTGATGCCTTCAATAATTGCACAATTTCAGTTTCCTTTTGTCTTGTTTTTTTCATTCATGTTTATATTGTTTTATATCCATTTTCAAAAACCATACCAGATCATTTTTTAAAAAGAAATAATAGTTTCTTGATCTGAGAGTAGTTTATTGTAGCAAACTTAGGGATTCAAAAATGTTAGGAGAAAGCAACTCTTGTCTTCTGTGATCTTTATTTTCTTCTCTTTTTAAGATAGATTAATACTAATCTATGAATTCCAAGAAAGATATAACATTTTTTAATGTAAACTGAGGTGATTGTTCTAAACACACAGTTTGTTTATTTTCAAAGCACAGGCTATACATTTTGCTTTATACTAGTTTGGGAGTAGATTTTTACTTTCTGTTCTTTTACAGATCTGTTACAAAATTTTAACTTCTTCATCCAATGAGAAAGTTATTGTTTTTGCTTGTCTGTTTTAGCAGCAGGAGAATAAAGATGAAGTGGCACCACTTCAGTTTTTTTGTTTTGCTGTTTTCTGTTCTGAAACTCTTCTGCTACTTTTGTCCATGAAAGACAGAGAAATGTCTGCTCTGTGCCTGACAGTGTAACAGGACAACTAAGTTCCAGAAAGCGCTTGGACATTTACTGGCCCACTGCCAACTCCTGGTGGCAAAGAGAGAAATGACTCTGATGAAGGCGTGAGTCCTCAGTTCTCCACCCTTTTCAGTCTTTCACAGACATACCTGCACACCTACCACTCCCCAAAACCACACAAAGACTGGCAACATTTTGAATATCAAAATAGAACAGGAAGCAAGATTTGTAAGTCTCTTGAACTAGGCACTTGACAAATACAGCTTTCTGATTAGGAATTTTAATTGAATTGAACAGAGACATGCTCCCATTGTCTACATTACATCAGTAACCTGTATGGCAAATGGCATTTACAAAAGAAACATTTGTTTATTTATCCATCCATTTTTTGTCAAGTGATAGAGTTGGGTATTTGTGTTTTTGAGCATTAATTTAAGAAGCTCCATCTGTAAAATCATGTCATTTTCTAAAGAGTGTTACATTTCTCTTCTATTTGTATTTCTGATGTTTGTCACAGATGGAAAGCTTCATTTTTCAGTGGAATTCTTATTTATTATCAGAGACAACTTTTGGTAGGGAAACAACACTTTTTTTAGACAAACCTAATTTGTTTGCATATAAAATATGATGTTAAGATTAATATTGTACTGTGTTTGCAATACTGTGAAAATACTTGGATCTTATTTTGACTAATTATGTATCTCAACTTATCCTATAATAAAACATTTAGCTGAGACATATTCTTGCTTTGCACTTTTTTTTAAAGTAGAGGTGTGAGTTTTCCTCTTTTAACTGTGTTTGAATTTGTGCAATAAAATTACTTTTGTTAAAAAAAAGTCTCTGCTTTGAAAGTACCTTCCCTTTTCTTGTTTAGACTTCATATTTACTCTAGAGATGGGTGCAAGTCAGATAAATATGATAGCCATACAATGAGCCTTACATTGAGGTGCTTTGAGATAAAGGTAATGATTTGTAATTATACATATTGTTTAAGGCATATAAAATACATTGCATAGGCCAAATATGCCCTGAGAACTCTTTCTGGATGAACCTCAAGCTAAGAATAGTTTTTTATGTTTTAGATGATTGAAAAAAGAATATTTCATGACAAACATAGCATGAAATTCAATTTTACGTCTCCATAAATAACATTTTATTGGAACATAGTTATACTCATTATTTACATATTGTTTAATGACTGTTGTACTATAACACAAAAATGCTGAGTAGTTACAACACAGACTATATATATGGCCTACACAGCCTATAATGGGAACCATCTGGCCCTTCACAAAAAAAGTGGGCCAACTCTGATATCTCTCTCTTTCCTATCTATACATACATAGATATAAATACATAGGGCATACAGCTATTGTTGTATGTATCAGAGATCTATGTAGATCTACCTGCCATAGATCTATATATATCTACATATCCATGATTTATTGATGATGTATCCTAGATATATCTCTATATATGATCTACATCTATATATTCATAATCTATGTATCACATTTTTATATAACTCTATCACATATATATTTATATCTACATGGATATCTATTTATCCATAGGAGACAAAGAGAAGAGAGATTCATCATTCAATAAAAACATTGTATCTATCATTTAATCTCAACTGTGTAGGGACACTTTTATACTAGTATGGAGAACTAAGCATACAGTGATCAATATTCTTGTCCCAATTTACATTTCATGTAAAAAAGATGTACAAATTAGCAGATAGGAGGCTCCATCCTGTAATCACATGACCCCATCATTAGCCCGTCTTCATCTAGACAGACCCTGGCAAAGATGTGGTTTGCGCCACTAGCCAGACGCTGAAGCTTAAATAAACTCCTTTCAGCATGCCTTTGTTCCCGCTACCACACAGACTCACACGGTCTCTTAGAGAACCTGAAATGTGCTACATTTGTAAAAAGATACAATTTGTGAAGTCCGCGACTGTCACATTCTATATAGACATTGGTGCAATATATTCACAAAGATAATCAGTTATTTCTCTTCTTTGGCCAGAGATGGAAATTTATTTGATCACATAAATGCCTTCTGATTTTCTATTTTTATATTTGAAAATACAAAGCTAACTGGTGAGTTGGGTGTTTGTTACTTTTAAAATGCCCTTCCACTGCTTCCAACAGCAGAAGAGCAAATGTTTATGCATAGAGAACCACTATTATTTGCCGCATGGCCGTAGCCACTTTTCTGAACTCGGAATGTCACAGAAAACGGGTTTTTGGGGTTCCTGCTCCGTGCGCCTAGTAAGTACTTTTTGGAGAACAATCCAGTAGAAACATTTCATCACTTAATTTACAAGTAGTTTGAACTAATATTAAACTGTGAGAAGATACAAATTTTGGTGGTTATTTCTAAGTCAATGTTACTAAAGACCTGTAATTACAAATATTTAAAGTGACTGGATGGTACTTTTCAGTATTAATTAATAAGAAAACTTACTTGGTTTTCACAAATTGTCTTACTAGATAGTTCAGGCCAATAACAAGATCTGATTAGTACAGACATACATTGTACTATCATGTAATGATTTTAAATACAATGATGTTATAAAGTTTAAAAGGCAAGAAAGTACACATTAAAATTCTGCTAAAATAAATACCTCCCATTTCTCCTTCTGAGATTGCCATATAGGTAGGTTTGTATATTAAAAATAATTTTTCTGTGTTCAATGAATTGAAAATAAAAATCTACTCTTTAGGTCTGAGAGTTAAGTGTAATCTTTCAGGAATGTTAGGAGGAGGCAAGAAAGGAAATGAGAGGATTTACATTTCAAAATATTGTCCAATCCTGGGAAGACTAAACCAAAGCAAAGACAGAGGCCTGCCCCCAGGAGTTAGAATGTTCTTCCCCTACAGTCCCTTCAGCTGATCCCATTTGGGGGCCAAGGCACTCTCTGCATCCCATCGCCTTGTGATTTCTCTCCCTACTCTTCCTTTTTTACCTACAAACTCTTCAGAACATTTTTTTACGTGAATACAGTGAGGATGACTTTTGGCTACTGGTTCCTCGCTGGTAAAGCACTTGGTCCAGCGTTAGGCCCTTTCTATCATTTCATCATGGAATATCAAAAGATTTGAAATGCTGTCAAAAATGATAATTACTGGTGTATAGAACAATCTGTTCAGGCACTATTTTTTTTTGAAGTGAAAACAGGTTATATACTTATCTTCCTAAAAATAAGATTAAATGTTACAAAAAGTAAATTTTTAGGAGAAATGTTAAGAAACAGTATTCTTTGAATTTTCACAGCATTGGTATCTCCAATGTCTTATTAAGCATAAAGTGTATTTTTAAATTTTCTTTCAGAAACAATTATAAGAAGAGCTAGTCACTTCACAAAACAGCAAAAAATGTTGATTTAAATATACCTGAAAAATCTGCTTCTTTGAAGATGCATATTGCACTTGTATGCATATGTTTTAATATTGTTTGTTTTTTCTTATTAAATTCTACCTATGTTGTTTCAGATGTATACAAATTATATTTTTCTGTCCTAAACAGTTAGAATAACCAGTAGTATAACCATGCACACACAGCTACCTTCTTTTAAAAAAATATGAAATTCATATTGGCTTGCAATTAAAAATTCCAAGAATTCAAAATGCTTTGGAGTTAAGAAGCAGTTTTCAATTCCTACTTGTATTTGAATAATAAATTCTTTGGTTTGGTTAGGACCAAAAAGCTCACAGAGTTCTAAGATAAATTAGTTTCATTTTTATTATTGTTATTGCCAGCTTCTCTTCCAAATTACATTTTTAATAAATTTGATCTATAGCCGTTTTGAAGGGTGAAAGCCCATAAACACATCTTTCTGCCTTAATTGCCTTTATAAAGCATTTACTCAAAAGAGCAGTTTTTCTTCCCAATTTTGTCACCAGTTTTTTTTTAAGTGAATGTGCCAGCCTCTCAGGACTCACTGGAGTCACTTTTGAAAGTTAATCATATATACCGTAGGGCATTAATGTGTTCTCACTTGAATTTCTATTGAAAAATAAATAATTGCCTTTTGGGGGAGGTTGTATGAAAATCACAGGTAGAATTAACAGTCCGGTTTCTTTATAGTAACTCACACATCATCTTCTGTAAATCACGGTCGTGCTGCCAGAGAGAGGACCGCTGCCCATAACTTCCAGGCAGCTGAAGAACCACACCTTTTGCCGTAGAAAAACAGGCTTGAGCAAGTTTTCCGCTCTTCCTGGTGTTCGCACTCCTCCCTGGGGGGATCCGGCCCAGAGTCATGAACTTACATTCCGTCTGCACGCCCATCACTCCCTCAGCTGGATCCCCACCCAGATCGCCCCCTGAATTCCAGTGCCCACGGCACTTCCATCTCCACTTAAGTGTCGAACTGGCTCCTCAAACTTGGCACATCCAAAGTAAAACTCCCCAGTCCACTTGAACCCTGTCTCCCTGCGGTGCCTCAGTCCACAGCCCCAACATTCAGTACTCAGACCCCAAATCTTGGAGGAATCCTGGACTCTTTTTTCTCTCTCATACTCCTCATCTAATGTATTAGTAGCTCTGATGGGCTCTACCTTCACAATACACACATGTACACGCAGAACCTGACCATGTCTCAACATCTACTCTGCTAACACCTGGACTAAGCCACAAACACCTTTCACCTGGATTGAAATGTGCTACTGGCAGATTTCCCTGCTTACGGTCAATTCTCCAAATACCAGCTGTAGTAATTTTTGATGATACTTTTAAAGTAGATAATTTCACACTCTTGCTCGAACTTCCCAGTGGCCGTCATCACACTCAGAATAAAATCTAAGCACCACGTGCTGCAAAGCCTAGGTGAGCCAATCGTTATCTGAGCCTTGCGCTCACCTTCCATCCTCCTCCTGGCTCACATGACTCTACACACCCTGGCCTTCCTCCCTTGGTCTACTGGGTGCAGGCTGGGGTCTCTCAGGAAGGCAAACATGGCACAGATGGAGATCACAGGCGATGCTGCGTGGCTTTAGGTGCGTGGGAGGAGGTAAGTGCAGGTCCAGAAGAGGGGCAGGGAGAGGATGAACTGGGATACACTGAGCATCAGGGGCAGCTCAGAGGATAGTGGCACTGGACCCTAAACACTGCTGCCTGGACCACCCAGAGGAAGCCTGATCTCTTGGGATCTGGGAGTTCCTACCAGACAGGCAGGGGAGTCCTAGGATGAGAAACATCTGGGTGCTGAAGGTTCTGGGAGCCCCTTATGCCAGAATCATCAATAGGTAAGGAATCAGATTCATGTCACCTGTCAAATGAATGCTAACCCTCATGGACACTCCCTGTTTCCTGTTTCCATTTCTACTGCCTGGAATGCTTTTCCCAAGATTTTGGGATGGTTCACTGTCCTACTTCCTGTGTTCGCTGCAATGTCAATTCCTAAGGGAGGCCATTTAAAATCTCATTTAACCCCCCTACCCATTCTGTCATGCTATATAATACCGCCCTTCTAAATTTTTCTACATAGTTCTTATAGTTTACCTGACATTTCATTATATGTATTTACTTTTCATTATTTATTTTATTCTATTGTATTGTATGTTTTGCCTCTACCAGTAGAATGTTAGCTCCATGTAAAATGGGAAGTAGTCTCTTTTTTCTCCATTGTATCCTTTCTGATCTTCTGGTAAGAACAAATCCCCCCACATGGAAATGTTTGATTCCACTACCATGGAGATGGCCATTGGATCCCAGGCATGGAAGTATGAATTAAACCTAAATACCTCAATGCTAGGCCCAAGATGGCAAATGTACTTCTTGCCTCAGTCACAATTCCCTCAGAAATTGCAAGGATGCAAGAAGGGAAAAGGAGGGAAAGAAATATTGAAGCATCAGTATTCTAGGGGCTGACAGTTTTGAGAATAGATGGATTAAAAAAAAAATCAGGTATGAGCATTCCGCCTTCAATGGCACATAAAAAATGCAATTGGATTAAACTGGAAAGTTAAGATGGGGGAATCTCTTTATGATTTACATACAAACTCAGTAGTTACAATGGACTGAATGCTTATGTCTACCTAAAATACTTATGTTGGAATCCTAACCCCCAAAGTAACTGTCTTAGGAGGTGGAGCCTTTGGGAGATGATCAGGTCATGAGGATGGTGCCCTCATTAATGGAATCAGTGCCCTTATCAAAGGTCAGTGAGCAGACTGGCTACCTTTCCACCAAGTGAGAAAACAAGGAGAAGTCAACTACCTACAACCTGGAACCGGGCCCTCACCAGAGCACCTGGTCATGGACGTCCAGCCTCCAGAACCCTGCATCATAAATCTCTTTCGTTGATAAGCCATAACAGATGGTACCTCCTCGTGGCAGCCTGAACAAAGATAACCGATCATATCTTAGCAGTAGTAAAAGTCCCGGGAAAGTTCCTGCCCTGCTCTGTTTGTTTGTTTGTTTGTTTCTTTTCTCAGTTCCAGGATTCCAATCAAGGGAACATATTTTGAAGCATGGTTATAGGGAGCAAAGAATTCTCTGTTTCATTTCAGTAGATGAGCAATTAAAAATTACTTTTAAGATCCCCAGGATTAGTGATTAATGAACAGTAAGGTGTAGGAAACATCAATTTTGCCTGATTATTTGTGTGTGCACGAGGCATTGTGTTTATGAACTTACTGCTCATCTACATGGATGTTGTCCAAACATCTGCAGCATTGCCTCAGCCTCTCTGCTCATGAAAATGAAACAATCACAGCATCTATATCACGTGAATGTTGAAACAATAAGTGATGTAAAATACTTTATATTGTCTGTAGTAAATATATATATAGACTATAATTGTCTATAAATATAATTTATTATTAAGTTACTATATATTATTTATTATTTAAAAATAAATATTACTGTATATAGTAAATATATAGACTATATTATCTCTCTCTATATATAAATATATATATAGAGAGAGATAATATACTAGAAAAGTATATTGTCTATAGTAACCTCAGTAAACATTAGGGATTATCATTATTCATATATTAATATAATTATAAGTATTAATATGATTATAATTAATACATTAATAGAAATAATACTTTAGATAACTTTTAGAGTTTTGTTCATGATTATTTACATTCTTAATTTGCTTCTATTAGTTTTTGCTTTGGGTATTAAACTGATGTTTAAATTTCCATAACTTCTGGGTTAATTGTTACAAAAACATTCTATATTATGACCAAAGACACTGAAATAGAGAACAGGCTGACAGTGACCAGAGGGGAGAGGGGAGGGAATTTCAGGGGAATGTCCGGGGAAAAGGTGTAGAGTTTACAGGAACAAATATAAAGGACACATGGACAAAAACTAGAGGGGGCAGAAATGGGAGGGATGGGTGGGTGGGCTGGGATAGGAGTAAAAGACAGAAAACTGTACTTGAACAACAATTAAAATAAAATTTAAAAAATTCTATATTATATCAATCACTTAAAGTCAGCTACAGTCAGTGTGATAATTATGTTAATTTCTATCTCTAAGAATGACTTGAAATTAGTATTTACTTTGGAATTCAAGCTGCTTATATGTAAACATATATTTATAAATATTTACATATTTTCATGGACTTTTTTACTCTAGAAATATCAGAAAATGAATGAGGAAAAACATTGCCTAAAATATTATTATATGTCTCATTAATATTTTTCATTAAATAGTTATTTTTATTTCATAAAAAACTTTATGAAAGTGGACCAGAATAAAAGTAGCATCATACTTTACATGTTATTTGTTATTTCTAATACAATATATTTTTAAAATTTATGTTAGTTTTTATGGTGTCAGTTTGAATGCTTAATTATGTGCCTCTTGGAACTTAAAATAACCATGTGTCTTTACAACCAAAGTATAGGCACCATTTCATCAAGGAGAAAAAAGGATTGGCCTTAATGTAAATCCTCCAATGTGACCTTCCAGGATTTCTCAAGGAATTAAAAGATTCCACGTTCACCATTCTCCCAATGATCTCTGCGTGAGGACAGTGAGTAAGTGTTACCTGGAGCTGCCTGATGGCATGTGTTAAGGATAACTGCTTCTTTAATTATGCATAGTGGCAATGATATATTTGAAGAGCAGCAAAAGAGAAGTCAAGTAACACTTCATCTACTTTAATTATGTATTATTCAGGAAGAATTATTTCCCTAACTAGAACTCTAGCTCCAAATTGCAGCTCCGAGCCATTAGCATGGCTGCTTAACCCACGCTCAGCTCCCAAACATTCAGGTGGTCAGATGTATTTCAGGATAATACTGTAAAAGATCCTTTTTTAACTGACGAGTGAGGGGAAATTGTGCCAACATTTCTTCTTTTCCTTTTTTTTTCCCTAAATTTGTTGCTGTCTCATGCTCTGCAGACAATACACTCATCCTTCAACTATACAGCTTCAATATAATTGTATTTCCCTTTATTTCTCAGTTTTATGTCTTTGTTTTGAAAGGCAATGGTGTGTAGATAAAAGCTTAGGAGTAAGAAAGACAGTGAATTAAATTTTAGCTCTAAATTTGTACTCTGTGTGACCTTGGACAAGTTACTTAACCTTCTTAATTCTCAATGTTCTAATATGTAAAATAGAGATGAAGATTTTTAAAAATAATTTGGTTGTGAAATTTGAATAATAGCAGATACAAAGATCATCTGTCACTCTATGCAGTTTCGATATATCTTGCTTTCCTTTTCTTTTATGGTGTTGTACTTTTCTCCATGTTTTGCTGTATACTTGTCACATATTTTAAATTTACTCATCTCTTTTGCTTTCATTATTTCCAGAACAATCTCAGCTGCATAAGATATGGCAGGGCCCATCCAGCTTATCCTTGCCTTTTTTCCCCTATCTTTACATTTATTTCCTTTCAAATCAAACATATTTTTTTCCTTTGGAAAAATTCTGAAGACTTCACAATAGAAATGGGTAAAAAATAGTTCCACCTCAGCACCTGATCAATTTAATTTATTTTCCACCTTCCCTGGGTGATGGTTATAGACCTGATGTATATCATGTTCTGATGCATTTTCAGCTTAACAGACGTCACCTTCCTATAAGGTTTTCTTAACCCAAATTGAGTAAGATAACCTTAGCAGTGCTGTCCTTTGCTGTACACCAAGTACCTTGTGACCCAGGAGTGCAGGGGCTGCATCACGCCTTCTTTTAGCCTAGGTTCTTTTCCAACAAAACCGTTTTCATCATCACAGCCATGTTTGCCATTTCCAGCTTATGGTAACTTCTCAAATGTATTTAAATATATCATCTTAGGACTCTTTCCTTTGTTCCATTAGCTGTTTTACCTTTACTTGTATGATTTTTAAACTAAACTAAGACATCCAGTTTAAGGTCAGACCGCTGAGCCTGGGCACAGCTCACTGATTTCCATGTGTCCAGGTTGTGGAATGAGGTCTCATACCGAATCCCTGAGTTCTTTACCTTTGATCTCTTTCCTGGTAGAAATCCACATACTTTAAATAAATCTTTCTTTAAAGTTGAAACAGTTTATCCGATTTCTCTTACCACATTTTCCCCCCATCCACTTTGATCTCTAAATCCAATACATTCTCCTCTCTTCATGATCAACAGGAGATGTCTGTGAAGGGAGTCATTATTTTAGCCTTGACTTTCTTTTCTTTTTTCTTCACTTTGACCCTGTCAATACAAATGGCCCTCACTTTGCTCTCTGATTTGTGCTCCAATCTTCCATCCTCGTGTTCTCCCCACTGCTCTCCTTAAATAGAATCGAAACCGGGAATGCCTTGGCTGCTATTCTTTCTTTCAGCTTCACTCCTTCTCCTCAGAGTGCTTCCTCCAGCACTCGCTTCTCCCCTACAGTCTGATACCCTCACAAAGGAAGAAATGTGTTCTCACCTTGATTTCCCCCCTGGTGTTAGAACCACCTTTCCATTCTGTGAGAATGCCATCATCTTCCAACTGGTGTTTCCGATGTGTCCAGCCCTCAGGGAAGCTATTAGAGTAATGATTTGAGGAGGCGAACTCTTTTATTTTCTCCTACATATAAACCTAACCATCCTGTGACGCACCCTCTACAGGTATTGTCCCAGTTTTTACACATGTGTATACATGTAAACATTTAAAATTCCGTGTCCATTTCAGCCTGACTCTATGCATTTGCATTCTTGTAGTTTTATTTTTTTAGTCTTATCAAATTATTTTTTAAAGACAAATCTCTTATTCTCCCCCAGTGTGACCATTTTTCCCTTTGAAGGAAAGGAGACATTGATCTGTTGTGTTTCTCAGTGCCGTTGGCAGGAGCGAGAGTGTGGCTGCAGCAGAGGAAATCAAGCTGGATTTCCCTTTTCAACAACTCACATCCAAAATCATCTGACTGTCTGCTTGCCCTGTTCAGTGAATGTGATGCCTGCAAATGTGGTTACTTCGGGGGCAGCTCTTGTGCAATCCCTACACTCACAACAGGACAACTTTGTTCACTCTGGGCCCCGAAACTGTAACTCTGGATTCTGAGTTTAATTATTTATTCTCATTATCTGTTTGGCTCTGGTATGCTCACATTCATCCTACTTGTCTTTCAACATTTTACACAAAACTC
Source organism: Glossophaga mutica (assembly GCA_039655065.1). Lineage (NCBI taxonomy): Eukaryota > Metazoa > Chordata > Mammalia > Chiroptera > Phyllostomidae > Glossophaga > Glossophaga mutica. The sequence continues at coordinate 13,927,571 of CM077303.1, forward strand.
TTTCCTCCTTTCCACGCGTGATTCCTTATAACCAAGAGATCCCTCACATTTACGAAGCACAGTATCTTTTTCTAATTTCTTTTTTTTTTTTTTTTGGACTTGAGTTTCATTTATTATGGACTTAACATGTTTTTGGTTTTCCTTTACTGTATTTATTTAGTCATAATTTTGTTCTCTCTTTTATTCCCTTTCTTTGCTTCCTCTGTAAACACCCCTCAAACTTATGTCTCTGATGCGAACATTCGGCTTCCTTTGGCAGAAGCTCTGCTATTCCTTTTTCATTTTCTTTCTATCCCAATTGATCATCACTGTATATTTCTTCTGCTTTGTTTTCCTTTTTTCTTTCACCACTACAGCTTGAAATTATTCTCTTTTAATATTCTCTTCATCTTACCTGAAGTTACTTGCCTTCTCCCTCTAAGAGTTCCTGAATAATTTGTCAGTCCGTTGAAGTCTGAAACTGAGATTATTATAAGTACATATACCTCCCTTTTATTATGATGTGCTTCTTTGAGATTTGCATAGATCTGCAAAAATAATCGTTCATCTCGAAGATTGTAAGGTACAATAAGAGCAGCAGCAGCTAATATTTATTGAATGCTTACTAATTTTGCTGTTGACTAATATTTATTGAGCGCTTACTCTATGCAAGTCCTTCTGCAAAGTGTTTTACCTGACAAAATTCCCTGAAGCACGTCCTCTTAGCCCTTCAAATCATAGAGGATAAAACTGAGTTCTTCAGATGAAACGGGGCAAGTTAGGATCTAGTTTGTTGGCGGCCACACATGAGTAACAGACTGAACTAGGATTCAAACTAACCAGACTTTAAGACCCCGCAGGAGCGAACCCTCCCCGCTGTATAAACTCCCGTTAGGCACCACTGTGGTGTGGGGCAAGGCATGACATTCAAGTCTAATGGAGATCATTCGGGTGGAGAATTTGGCAACATGGCGAACAGGCTCATGAAGGTGGTGCAGCCGCCCCTCTGCTTCGGAGGAGAGCCTTGCATGTTTATTGGGAGGGGCTCAGTGTTTGTCAGAGTTTCTGGTAAGTCAAGATAGCTAGGAACCTGAAGGTTCGGAGTGTCAAATTTCCCACTAGAAAAGTTACATCTACTATTTAAAGAATAATTAAATGTGATGCCAGCAAACAAAGACATCCATATGCATAATACAATGCATGGATTTCTATGGGAAGCTTCTCACGGAAGAGGAGGTGCTGTCCTGGGAGAGCGCAGTCTGACCAGCAAACAGAAAGTGACTTGCACCTGTTCCGATGCTGCGCTCCCTTTTCATGAAGTCACAGTACATGTGGGATGAAAGTAATCAAACTATCCAGCTATACACACAGCAAAAGGTATCACTGTTCTTTCCATCTACTCCCCTCTTCTACTCTTTCTTCAAACTTAGATTTTTTTCCAGACCTTTTGTTAACTTTCTTTAAGTATGTGATATAAATAAAAGAATACAGGCATATATAAGGTAATATATAAGGTAAGAAACAGAGTCACTTACAATTGTGAACTCATGTCCTAATTTAAGCGCTAGAATTTTTACAAAAAATTCTTTAAGCTACCTGTATAGCATGCTCCCATTTCATGCTTCCCTAATACACATAGAATATACTGTATATCAGATATTGAATTTTTTACATATTATTTCTTAGTTATTTAAAGCTAGTTTTAAATATGTTTCTAATATACTGCCTAGTCTTATTACTGTTTGTGCCTTACATGTAAAAATGGTAATCTTTATGTAGAGTTCTGCATTGTTTATTTTACTCTATAGGTATGTGTAGGTTATCAATATAACATTAATTTTCACTGTTGCATACTATTCCATTTTGTGAATATGCCAAAAACTGTATTAAAGTACTACTGTTTTAATAATTATTAAATAATTATTATTTAATGATTTATTTTAGGTCTACATTTTATGTGTACAATGTTGCTAAGAGTATTTGTGTACCTGTCTCCTGGTGTCTATGTACAGAAGTTTTTCTCCACTATGTACTTTGTAATGAAAAGGCTGAATCTTAAAACTTTGTTACTTGGAGAATGGTCTGCAGATAAACAGTAGCATTATCACTTGGGCACTTGTTATAAACGCAGAATTGTAGGTCCTGTCCCAGACCTACTGAGTCAGAATCTACATTTTAACCAGGATGCCAGGATAGGTCTCCTAAGACAATCTCTTCATTTTATACAATTATTTATTTATGCAACAAAACAGTTTAAGGAGGAACATCCTTTTCAAAATACTTAAAACTGAGAAAATTCAGCCCATGATTACTTCATTATTTTACCATCGTAATATGGAAGAGGTCACCTGTGTTTCTGGTGTTTTGTTTCTTTTAACTGGCATCTCTGGATAGTATTATGTAAATGTAGAACAATTTTCCCAACTGGCCATTATATGTAGATGATATCTTGACCCATGTTTCCAGCAAAACCTGAGCTACCCTTCAAATTGGCCCAAATGAAAAGCATGTAAAGGCAATTAATCTCATTGCTCTTTTGACACATTTTGTGTTTTTCTCAGCATGTATCTTCTGGTTATAGATAAAGTTAATTTGCTTTAAAAAAAACTTTAAAATAAAGTAGTTAGATTACTATCAATTCTAACTTACATCTGGGAAAACTGAGACATAGAACTGTTTAATACCTTTCAGAGGTCACAAAAATAGCTACTGACTGGCTAAGAGCAAGAAGTTAGATTTTATTTATAATGGGCTCTCTCACTGAGATGCCGTGATGTTTGAATTGAAGTCTTTTCCCCACTAACTCTGTGTCTGTGGAAGAGTCATCTAAATGTCTTTGAGGAAGCAAAATATCCCACATTTTCATTTTATTAGAACAACATCAACTCCTGAACTTGGTGTTCTGCACAATAAAAGGGTGACCACCTTGCAGGCAATGCAAAGGCAAGACAAGGTTACAGGATCCCGCTCCACCACTGACCCTCTGTCCCCTGGGGCCATCTTCACAGTTCGTATCCATGGTCTAAGTAAAGCAACGGGAAGTCACAAAGGACATGAGCACCAGCTTCTATGAATGATGTGGCTATAGAGGAGATTAAAGTGGTCCTGGTCCAATATTAATTCATGTGTAGTGCTGTTTTAAGTATAGAAAGAAAAGGCACCTTATTAACGTCTGTAAGTATATTAGGACTCCCCTGCACCAGTCGGGGGAGCGACGTGGTAGGCTTAAAGGGCAAATTCTATGAGTCACAACTTGCTCTTGACATTAAAGACCTGGAAAAAAATAAGTAGTTGTCTAACACATGTATACATACCTTAGACAATGGCAAGATTGTGCGTAGGATGAGGTTTAAAATTAATCTTAGAATAACTTCTAGGTTTATTGATCAGAAGCGGAAACTGCTTCTTAAAAAGGAACTGTGCTAAAGTATGAAAGTTTAGATAAGGAGAGAAATCTTCTAGGTGTAGGTGAGCCAGGTCAACGAGGAATATCTCGGCAGAGCAGCACGAAGACCATGCTTTGAGAGCAAGACCTTTGTTTGTCGCTCATGAACTTCGTAACTTTCAGAGTCCTCCAATTACCTTCTCTTTTGGGAATTTTGGCTTCATATCACAATTATTTACATATCTGTCATCGGATCATGAGCTGCTTCTAGCCAGCAACTATGGGTTTCTTCCCGAGGTTCTCAGCACTAGCTAGCACAAAGTCTTTTTCTGTGACGTAAATATAAAGGTTTACTGAATGAATGAAAGTATCTTTGTACATATTTATGTTTATATTCACTCCAAGATATCACCTACTTAATTTCCACAGATGTCAATATATATTTCAATTTATATGCTTCTGCTTTTCTCTTAGACTAGATTGAGCCCTGTTTGTTTACTTATTTATTTAAAGATTTTATTTTTTTTTAGAAAAGGGAATGGAGAGAGAAAGGAGAGAAACATCAATGTGTGGTTGCCTCTCACACAGCCCCTACTGGGGAACTTGGCCAGCAAGCAACCCAGACATGTGTCCTAGACTGGAAATCGAATGGGCCACCCTTTGGTTCACAGGTCAGCCCTCAACCCACTGAGCCATACCAGCCAGGACATATTGAGCCCTGTTTAAAAGGGCTCAACTGGAGGGGCAGCATTACACACACACAGCGACACACACTCAGGCTCACATCTTTCTCTTTATGCGATTAATCAAACAGAAGTTCCCAGTGACCAAAGGAACCAAAATTTTATTTAATTTCAATCTTTAATTACTATTCATAAATCTATTGTTGTATTTGATTACAAGGTCCTTTAAAATGTAGTAACAGCAATAAGTAAAGCATTATGGCCAGCAGCAATGTACACTTACTCCTCTCCTGATAGGTACTTGGGCTGCTTGGAAATCTTACCTTTTGTGACAGCATGTATAGACCTAGAGACTATTGTGCCAGGTGAAATAACCCAGTCAGAGAAAGAAAAATACTATATGATCTCACTTACGTGTGGAATCCAGTGAACAAAATAAACTGATGAACACAATAAAAACAGAGGCAGGGATACACGGGACAGATGGACAGCCATTAGAGGGGAGGGAAGGGGGGTGACTGGATGAAAGAAGGTGAAGAGATTAGCCAAAGATATGTACAAACCATGGACGCAGAAATCGGTGTGGTGATGGGCAGAGGGAAGGGGGAGCAGGGCCTGGAGGAGGAGCCAAAGTGGGAGGAAATGGGGACCTCTGCAAGAGTGTCAACAATCAAAATAAAGGGAGAAAACTTCCCAGAAACTCGACTGCCTACTGATAGGAAAAGTAATGCTGAACTAAAAGTAAAATTTCCAAGTTGTTTCTTTAAAAAAAAAAAAAACAAAACAAAAAAACTGTCCATGTCCAACACTCTTGCCCTTTGACGGATTTGCTGCCTGTAACAATGGCACCTGTATGCAAGAGACTAAAATAAAAATTTCACAGGAAAGAAGGGATGAGTGAAACCTTTTAAAATAATTCTTTGTTACAATCCTGTTGTTGCTAAATCTCGCTGATAATTGATTTTGTGCTCCAAACTCTCAAGAATAAAAAGTTTCTTTAAGCAATTCTTGAAATTCTCAGTGTTTTCAAGGAAGTCATTGGGATTAGTGGATCGGATGTGACTTAATCTAAGGCATGATTACTCTTTACAATAGAAAGCCAAGAAGAGCTTGATACTATTTGAATGCTTCCTAAACCCTATTTCAACACGTCTCAAATTGAACTTACTCTTTTGCTTCAGACGTGCTCTCTTCCTTTATGGTTCTTGTCCCCATCAATATATCACCGTTCATCTAATCACTAAAGCTAGACGGTCCCGGATTATCCTTGATACCTTCTTTCTCATCGCCAGCCACATTCAGTGGATCAGTCATACTCTGAAAACTCTTTCTTGGCTTGCCTTTCTGACTGCCACTAGCTCAAGTCTTTGTCGTATTCCTTTCTACTGCAGTGATCTTCTATCTGGCCTTCCCCTCTTACTTTGTTTTTTATAAAATCACTGGGGTTATCTTTCCAAAACACTAATGTGCTTACGTTGCTTGCAGGTGAAAACATTACAAATGAACTATTTTTAAAAGCAAGCATGTTTTGTTTGGTCCATGGTGTATAAAAGAATATATTGGTCCACATTTCATAATTTGGAGAATTGTCAGCTGATATTTACTGCTTTTCCTAAAAAAAGAGCAACTGGCAAAGCTGCATTGACATTTCTCCTGCTGGGTTAATTGGCTGTCTCCACATCACTCCCACTGTAACCCTTTGCCAAAATGCAAGTTCTATCCGTTTCATTACAATCCCCACCTCTCCCTTTGTCTCTCTGTCTCCTGAGCAATGAAAGTATCATTCAGCTATTATTTGTCTTAACTGTTTTACTGAGTTCTCTTATAACCAACCTACTTCCTCCACTGTATTCTAATGTCCATGTCTCTCTGAGCACAGTCTACTAAAATAGGCGCTTTCAAGCTGGCTTCATCTTCCTCTTTCCATTTGATCTTTCTCTATTGCCCACCTTGTGCTTCAGCCATATCAAATTGCTTTCTGAGCCTAGAACACGCATGGGCCAGGGATTTAGAGTAAAGGATAGACCCAGACAGCTCTGCTATTTTGAACAAATCACCTAATCTCTCTCTACCTTAGGTTTTTCATTTGTAAAGTGGAGATAATCATGCCTACCTCATGTGATCATAATGAGGATTTAAAAGAGTTAATGTATATGAAGCTTTAAACACTTCATAGTGTTTAGCAAGTTTTAGCAGTTGTTAATTTTCCACCAACTATTTTATTCATTATCCATTTTATCTTTTGAGTATCGAGTATCTAGCTGAGTGCTGTACAAATATTCAATGTTTAGGAAAACATTATGACTTAAAGGAAAATGAATTCTTTGATGAACCAAATAATTATGAGTTGAATTAATCTTAAAGAGTATCATGCACAATCTCCTTGCTGGAAAAGTAAATAAGACAAACTATTGTGAAAATTAAATAATTTCTCTAAGGACAATTGATGCTCCAGAGCAAGGACCAGGCTACCAATGTGGTGACTCTGAGCTTGTGCTTCCTTTTCTGTTTCATGTGCCTGTATTTGTGAGGAGCGACTACATTCAGATGACAGTGCTGTCACAAAGGCAGGGCTCCCAGAAGGTAATCATCTGGGCATTATGCTGTGCACATGAAGCCACTGCCACCAAACAACGTGGCGGGGAGAAGATGGTGGCAACAGCCATATTGTTGGGGTCTATAATTTATAAAATCCAGCACATCTTTGGTGTGTGGGGGACTCAGTAAGTCATCTTTCTTATATTATCCCATTAGTTCCCTTTCCCTCCTTATCATTGCATCATCTGAGTCAGTATGCATGCAATAAATATTTGCTGAATGAATAATCAAGTACAAGTAATATGTATAAGGTTGAATAGCCATATAGAAATGCTGGAAGGTGGTACCTTCTGAGTTTTCTTCTTGGCATCCATTTAACACACTTCATGACTGGATGGATTCTCATTACTAATGAACACAGGTTCACTTCAATTCTACAGAGCCAGTTAAGTTTCATTAAGCATCTCTTAAAATTTGGATCTTACGTACTCTTCTTTCATTCCTGGAAGTTTTTTTTTTTTTTTTTTTTTCATTTTTCTGTGATTGCTATTCATTTTTTAAAACACAGCTGAAATGTCTCACCTTCTAGCACCCTGTCTTTTAGTCAGGTACCTGTGTCTTTGGTTCCACAACTACCTATCTGTATACCCTTCTTATATCACTTCCTGTTCTTATCTCCAGTCACAAGACATGTGTTCCTTGGTGACAGAGAACTTGTCCCACTATGTTTCATGGCCCCAGGACCTAAGAAGTGTTAGCAAATTATAAACACTCAGTGAATATTTGTTGCACAAGTGTGTGGGACAAAAGACACAAAAGTCCCAAGAAGTTGGAACTATAAAGATAAATTATAAGGTAAAGCAACAAATTTCCAGATGCCAGTAACTCCTTATTGCCAAGGACCCACCGTTACCTGTTTATACACTTAGCTTCTTCTCTTTACACTCCCTCCTGGACCCAGTAGACCAAAATGATTACTTTCCAGTAGAACTTTTCTACCTGTGCCCTAAGCTATGTTTTCTACTTTCTATTATAAACTTAGTTTGCCACCACTTCTAATTTTCCCTTTTCTAGCACTAAGCATTTTTTCAAGACAAGAAAACTTTTACTTTAAGTGGAGGTTTGTAGTTTCTCCCAAAACTAAGAGCCAGTATTGCACAACAAGAGGAGGTATTTCAACACTATTTGGTCACGAAATAGATCTAATCTTGAGACCACCTCAATATTGTCAAGTGCTCTTGTGAGCATAAGATAAAAATGCTTCTGTGTGGGAGGTTTGGATCAGAAGTCTAGGACGTACAAGTTGAGAGAATCTGTGAGTACTGAAACATTTAAACCACTCAGGGTTGCAATGTAAAACCTATTAGTTTGCAGAAGGGAAGGGGAAACACTTTTCATTTCCAACGTCAGATTATCTCATTAGAAAGTAAACCCAAGACTAGGTGAGAATTGCGTGGCTTCCTTCTGTCAAGACATATTGCTGCTTATAGGCTTAGAGATGCTGCCAATAAAATATTTCCTCAACCCCCGAAGTTCTACAAGAATAGACTCTTGGATAAGATTATTGTTAACAGCACAAGTGTTGATATAGCCACGAGTTAATAGCTACTGGCGAACAGCAGACTTTTTTGTTCTGTATGAACAGTTCTTCCTTTACTAGTCTGCCAAACTAAGCACATTTGGTGTGTTTTCAAAGTGGCACACAGGACGTCAATTCATTAATCATGCTCAAATAGTGGGAGGCAGAGACTCCTGTCTTGGAAGCCCCTGGAAATCCAGTCCTTTCCATTTTCAGTTTTAAGCTAGTAGGTGATATTTCCCTGCCTAGAAATTCCTTCCTTCTTCTTCTTGCTTCCTCAACGGCATTTACAGTTCTCATCTCTTTGTGTTAGAATTCAAATGACTGCATGAACTAAGTAGACAGTTGAGTGACATTGGGAGAAAAGGGGAGGCATTTAAAAAATAATAATAATTTACTCTATTCAGATTTAGTGTATGAAATAGTTAAAACTTACCTTCCAAACTTTCTCCCATAAAGAAAACCTCCTCTTTGGGTCCACTTGTGTATGCTCAGCTTTTGGCACCCACACACCTATCTTTGGTAGTTGGGACACAGATGAAATCGCTTAAAAATCGCCCCTGGTCTTATCTTGCATGAGTGCAGTTTGGCGACAGATTGACTTGGGTGGGAGGTCCGGCTGTAATTTTGCTAAATATGAGACTGTGGGCAACTTATATAACTTCCCAAAGCCTTGTGCTCCCCTTCTCTAAAATGTGTGTAATTAGAACCTATCTCCCAAAGGAGTTGTGAGGCAAAACTTGATAATATGTTTTTTAAAATCTTGGCACGGGAAGGACATTTCTTTATAATCTTTCCTCTGTTTTCCACCTCCTCTCCCGTTGCTCACTGTTCTACCTCCTCTTCCTCTCTCCTTCTCCTCCTCCTCCTCCTCCTCCTCCTCCTTCTTCTTCTTCTCCTCCTCCTCCTCCTCCTCTTCTTTCTCCTCCTTCTTCTTCTCCTCACTACCCCTCCCATAGTTATTCTCATTTCCCACACCTGAAATAAATCCCTTTGAGGTACTTCCTTGTATGAATTCCTCTGGAAAATGATTCCCCTTTTAATATATGTGTGTCTCTAAACAAGTGAAAAGCAAGAGGCTTTTTCTTCTAGCCTGAATTCTGTTTTCATTGAAAATAAACTAATTTTTGGTGTGATTTTCCTGAGCCTTCTAACTGAAAAGGACTCCAGGGTGTGGATGACACAGATGCAGCTGGCTCTTTTGTTTGACAGAGGGACTCATATGGCTGAACATCTAGCGTAATGTCAAATGGAACACGAGGGCCATTCCTCTCTATTTTCTGGACCTCTGTAAAACGTCCTGTTTGTTTTGAAGGTCAAAGAGTGTTCTAAGCACTAATTGAATGCAGAGTGTATAAGGTTTGCCCACTTTAGATCCGAGGCTGCCAAAGTCAATCAGGCCACAGAATGCTGACGTTTTGTTTGGTCTGATGCACATATAAAACTCAGATATTTAATTAATTTTGAGCCTCCACAATATGCAGTTTTATTTTCCTTTATAAGTGCCTTTCTCTCCAGTCCTACCTTTGCTCTGAGTGTTGAGTTTTCCTTCTATTCTCGGCCTTTTTCATCCCTTTACATAAGCCCACATAGCACTTGTGTGATCCTCAGTACACTCATTGTTTAAGACAAATAAACAAAAAAGCAAACAAACAGACAAATAAAGAAAACCACTTGTGGGAAGGGTTTCCTTTCATTTAATTCTATCCCATTTCCAGGACTCTGTCCTGAGACTCTGCTTTCTCATATTTCCCAGACTCCTCTCATCTTGCATATTCCATGCGTGGTCACGGCTCCCCAGTGCAATTCTGGCTTTAACATTTTTTAAAAAAGAACCTGATGTTTCTTCCTGGTTAAATTACATCCAGTCACTGAACTAAATGACCCAGGTCTAGCCTGACCCGTGTACCAAGAACATGAACTTTCCCCATTTCTCCAGGGCCGGCATACATACCAGGAGTGGCTTTATCTTCTAAGCAGGAACTAAATATCACTGTCAATACTTGACCCCACAGAGACCTGGTTGGCCCATGTGTGATCCCAATATCCTGTCCTCTTTTTCAACAGAGTTTAGATTTCTTCAAACATTTCCTATATTTGCAGTTACTTTCTTTCCTTTTGTCACAATTACTTTTTAAAGTTCATGTCTCTCCGACTCTGTCACTTTTTTCTCATTTCTTATGGGTATGTATGTTTGTACTACTCACAAAGTCAAGGTAAAAGACAGAAACACTTAAGATTCATACAAAAAGAATTACAGAAAGAATGACAACCAGTGGAATGTATAGCTCAATCTAGAAAAAAAATATACTCTTTTATGACACCAAACACCCTTGTGGAAGGCCTCTAGTCACATGTCCATCTCTCTACTGACACAGGGTAGAAGCTTTATATCCGATTACCGGAGGCCTGGATAGACTCTTCCTCTTTCCTTAAAATCGTAACTGGACTCAGGCACAGGGTGATGCTTGCCATGCATGAAATGATTTCACACTGGGGCTTAACTTGGGCCAGTTTATGGGATGTTTTATTCCTTGTGAAGTAAATTAGATATATTTTCATATATCGTAATAGTCATTTAGATCCACACAATAAATGTAACACTTTAATGGATGGGTAAGAAAATTACATCCACACAAAGCTGCAAAATTTGGGATTCAGCCTCCAAGAGAAGTCCGGGAGGTGAAGCAACCTAATCAGCACTGGGATCTTCACCCATAGCACTCATTCGAACCCGCGGACGTGGGGTTAGATGCCCTGGGTTTGGGGTTCCCCCATCCACTAGCTGCAGAGCATTGAGAGAAAGACCTGTAACCACTCCAAGCTTTAGTTTTGTCATGCATACAGCACTAAGTACCAAAAACTACCTCAACTAGGTGATTTTGAAAAGTCCTTTGTATATTAATGTTTGATTTATTGAGCTGTGTGGGTTAGTGTATGCAAAGCACCTACAACAATGACTGGAAAATAGCGAACAAGTCGTAAAATATATTGGTTTTCATCACATCAGCAGTGTTATCGTTACCGAATTAGCTTCTTGTGCATGCTGTCCACATAAGCAGAGGCATGCTTTGAAAATAGCTGCTGCTCACTAAATAGGAAGACATCTAACTCATACACCAGATTTTACTTCCCTGGTTCACAGTAATTCTACATGTTTTTGCAAGAAATTGTGCTTTTCCCTTTACATTTTTTTTTATAACTTCTGAGGAATCAACAGAGTCCCCACCTTCCCTACCACATTCTTCCTAAGAACAGAAAATAGCTCTTAAATGCTCACTCAACTTCAGAAAATACACAGAGACTAGATTTTTCATGGGAAATCATACATTTTCTTGGAACTTTACATGTTTTCTAATAACTGTCTCAGAAATAGCTGCCAGATTTAAGGACATTCTTGAAGAGGGTGCAGTAGGGGATGAAGCTGGAATGAAAGTTTCTGAGTGTTGCTGCCTGTGTGTGGTCTTCCCTCTCCCTGGGGCCCCACCCTTCTCCAGAAGACTTGCCAACTGCGTTCTACCAAGGGGAAATAATCTCCCGGGTGGCATTGCTTTCCCCAAAATGTGAGAAAATGCATGCCTGGGACAGAAGAGTTTCAGTTATATTGGCGAGAAGGGATGGGACAGCGCTGCACTTCCTACCGTGAATTTTCCAAAGCACCTCCCCGTTCTGGCATTTTATCAAAGTGGTGTGGTCGTTCTAATAAGAGCAAACTGCATCTATGCAGCCACTCACGAAACTTTTACCGAGGATCCACTATGGACCAGGCAATAAAGTACAAGGTACAGGCACTGAGGCAAAGAAAACATGCTATGTAGTTGCCTCTCTTAAAGATAGTGGAGAAATGCCAAGCTATAGAAATGATGCATAATGGTAAATCTTTAAAATACGTGGGATGGGGGGATACGGAAGAGGAAGTTCTAGTAGTTTCTGGGTGAGGCATGATGATGTGCAAAAGAGGCAAAGTACTTTTAAGGAAAGGAACAACAAATGCGAAGGTAAAGACCCCAAACAGCAAAAACAATAAAAAATTGGAAATAGAAAAATGATCACTGGGATCCTGATCTGTGCCCTCAGGTAGCTGGTAGTGCTCATCACCTGATACAGGAAGGATGAATTGGGCAGGGACATAATAGCTTCATTTTGTCCTTGTTCAGTTTGAGAAAATGCTGGAACTTCCGCACAGTGAGCTGAGTGGAATTCATAAGAAGGTATTAAGCCAAATATTGCATTATCAGGATGGACATACATGGGCCGGTCTATGTGCCCCAAATATACCTGTAGAAGTTAAAATCAAGGGACACCTGAAACCATACTGTAGGCAGTGCAGTGTGGAGGATAAGAAATTGGACCTCAGTGTTATTCTGTTTGAGTTCAATTCCCATCCCCACCCCTTACTGGCTGGTAATCTTGAGCAAATTATTTAACCTCTGTGAGTCTCTGTATTTTCATCTGTAAAAGGGGAGCAATGCCACTATTTACCTTATCTTACTGTTGTGAAAATTGAATAAATTAATACTTTCAAAGTGCTTGGATTACACTGCGGGACCCAAAGGTAAGTATTAGTGTGGATAGAGATTATAATAATGAATGAGAGACACCAGAAACTGTCTGTAGTGGTAGAAAACAAGAGCATTAGGAAGAGAACTCTGGAGAGCCCCAGCATTCAAAAATAGGAGAATAAGCAGACAAAAAAAGGTATAAAACAGAAAGAGAAGAAGAATAAGGAGACATAGTTACTTGTGCTACTAAAGCCAGTGGAGGAGACCTCTTCTGGTAGTGTTTAACAGGGGCAAATGCTGATCCACAATTTAAGTATGATTAAAACTTAGGAGTGTCTTTGGATTGTTCATCATTTATATTTTCAGTGGGATTCTCATATTTTCATCTGACATTAAATCGAGGCCAATATATACACTTTGCCTTTCCCTGTAGTCCTATTGCTTTAGTCTGTGCTGCCCCATAGGGTAGTCTTATGTGGCTATCTAAATTAAAATTTAATTCAATTTAATTTAATTGAAACTTCAGTTTCTTAGTCGCACAGGCCACATTTCAAGTGTGTATGTGGCCCGCAGTTCCTGAATAGGGAGCGTAGACACAAAACATTGTCCTTATGGCAGAAAGTTCCTTTGGACAGTGCTGTTCTAGAAAATGAAATAAACCCCACTTCTCTCTGGTCCTCATCACAAAAAAAGAGCTCCTGATGCTGCTCATATCATCACCCTATTGACCATGAACCTAGTGAGCGTGTTCTTCAACAGCTTGCTTCCCAATGTGAATATGGCCTTTTATTAGTTCTCACCATGGGGTTCCTCTCTTTTAATCTGTAACAGCACCTCAGGTTACCATTCTTCCTTTTGAAATCCTCTTTTTGTTCGCCACGGGTCCCCCCTCCCTAGAGGAACTTGGAAACACTCCCTTGGCCCATTGATTTGGGGAGCACTGCGCCGATCTGTTCTTTGACGAGTTCTGTATTCTACCCCTTACATACAACCCCTTCGCATTCAGAGTCTACCTCTGTGCTCCTTCCACTTTACTGTAAGTCAAGGTAATGTGACAAAGAAATTCAGCATGTGGGCTTTGGATGCAGATGGAGCAGCTGCCACTGCATTTTATTGTGTAAGGTGGACAAAAGTCCTAACTTGATAAACCTTCATTACCTCATTGGTGAAATGGGGATGGAAACACTGGGTTTTATGAAGCTTGAATGACACAGATTTGTCAAATTAGTGTGATCATTGCCAAATTGCATACTGTTTTTTTCCCCTTTTTCTTCTTCCCTGTTTCCTCTGCCTCCATCCCTCTTCCCTCCTCGTCTTCTCTCCCTCTCTGTCCCTCGCTCTCTCTCTCTCATCTGTTCCTAGGACTGTGGCAGAGGTTATATTTGATTTCAAGTACAGAACACTTGAGTTAGCAGTAGCTTAAGTGAAGAGAGGTTTGCTATTTGTTCCACACCATGAAAGCTGGAGGTAGACATGGGCTCACCTTGGTCCACGGGCTGGCTGACTCAGTCAGATCCATGACTTCTGATTCCTTGACCTTTCCTTTATACTTGTGTGATTGCTGCTGCAAGGCCAGCCATTAAGACTATGATCCGCACCGAAAGAAGGAAGAAGAGCTGGTGCTTATCTGAGGAGGACAAAGGTTTTCCCAGAAATATCCAAGGAATCTGGAAGATTGGCTTTAAGCTGCTCTCACCTTTCATTGCGGAGAAGGGAGGGGAACACTGGTGAAAGTGGAGCGGGACAACCCATAGGCTCTACAAGGCGAAACTACAAACTCTTCTGTGTCCACTATTTTTCCCTGCCCCCACCACTCTGGCTCCTCTGTGACTTCATTTCATAGAAATTCTGATTACTCATCTAGATGGGTTTCCACAGCAAAAATTTGAGTAACCCTTCTCCCAGTTGCTTTGGGAATCTCATTTCAATTCCTTGTCATTCATGCTGGTGTTTTTTACCTTTACCATGCAGGTTCAACAAAATATAACTGATAACTGGATTTAAGGAATGTTTCCATCTGAATATAATTTTTACAATGTTTTTTATTTATTTTATTTTATTTTATTTTATTTTATTTTATTTTATTTTATTTTATTTTATTTTATTATTTTTGAGAGAAGGGAAGAGAGGGAAAAAGAGAGGGGAGACACATCAATGTGTAGTTGCTTCTCGAGTGCACCCTACGCAGCACCTGGCCCACAACCCAGGCATGCACCTTGGCTGGGAATCAAACCAGTGATCCTTTTGTTTGCAGGCTGGTGTTCAATACACTGAGCCACACCAGCCAGAGTTGAATGCAATTTTTATTAAAGCCTCTGGAGTCAACACTACTTATGTCTTCTTCAAAATATGTAACTAATAGCCATGTCATTAGTTCCTCCCCATGACTCTGACTAAAATGGGCAGACTTAACATATTCAACTCAGAATATGCTATTTAACAGATCATAACACAATAGCATAAAAGGTCTTTTCATAGACTCAATATCAATAGATTCCAGTGTGTAATAATTTATCTTCTTTAAATCTTTTTCAGTTTATATATTTGTTGTGTCCATTTTCAAACTCAGACCTGCGTGTAACTGTTTTAATATTATATGAATGTATATACATAATTTGTTGATATACTTGTATATCATATCTTGAAAATGGTGAATACCAATAACCTTATCAGATATAATGGTTTTATTTATTCTCATAATTCTATTTTTTGCTATTTTTTTAAAAGAAAAATATATGTGGAGCTCAGAGGCAGCTTGATGCATTAAATGCTCTCTAACTTGGGGACCCTGTGCGTGCGGTACCATTAACAGTGTCGTTGTAGTGCTGAACATATATATTACACATGAAAAGTCGAGGCCCTTGAGCAAGGCACTCCATGAGGAATGTTCAAAGACACACGGTACTTTTAACTTAAGCAGTACCGATGCTAGAGTTAAAAACATCTGTTTGAAACAGTTTTCCACTAAGGACTGTTGCTTTTACAAGGAAAACCTGAAGAAAACATCATGTGCTTACGATTACATCATGCTGCAGAATTCCTACACTTCTGTGAGGTAAAAAGTATGTGAATTTAACTCCCTCCCCAATAAAATGTCATTAAAAGCTGTCCCAGTTCAAGCACAGTGGACAGTCCCAGAGGCTGTGTGCTGAAAGAAGGACATGATAGGCAGAGCCATACAATAAAAATGATATTTTTACAGTTTTTAAAAAATCTGACTCAAGTTAGGATAAAGTGGGAACTCAAACCATTGGCTTACAATCAGGAGAATTTCAGAAACAATCCTTTTTCATACAGCAGAAAAAGTGCTTTAGAGGAAACTAAATTTTAAGAAGTAAATAAAAGAAAGTTACCACTTTGCATGTCAAGTTTCTGTCGCAAATTAACTGGGTGCCCTTCCCAAAATTATGTTTGTCCTCATGAGGTCACAGAAGATTTTGGATCTTATGAATAAGAATGTGAATGCAATAATAGCCCTATAAATTATTACTCCTAAAAGGGATGAACTCCCATAATAATCTACAAATTTTATTTGAATGCAATGACTAAGCTTGTAAGGTGCATCTGGCTTGATGCTTTTCTAAACTCTAGTCTGTGCTGTTCCATACTATAAGCACCTGACACATGCCAGTTTTCAAATTTACCATTTTGAATTAATTTAAGTTGGGTAAAACTCAGTTCCTTAGTCAATATTCCACTGTCAATATTTCAAGCACTCAATAGCCATCCATACGTGACTACCATATTGATTACTGTTATAGGACATTTTTGTTATTACAGAAGGTTGTGTTGGGCAGTACTGGTCTAGCATCTCTCCACTTGGTTCATGATTATTTTATCTTAACAATGAACAAAATAAACAAGTTTAGGTCTTGAAGGAGTAGGAAAAATGCAGGGTTTGCTGCAGATTTATGCCCTTCTCGCAGGTGAGGTCCTGTCATTTGTACTTATAAGGTGAAATGACTGAGGTCAAGAAACATCATGTGACTGGTCAGAATTCACATAGTGAAAGAGTGTCAGGTAAGAGATTTGAACTTGAGAACTTTTTTTCTTATGCAATGTTTCTTTTGTAATTTTACACTGCTTCTTTTTCATCCCTCATAAACCTTTAAAAGCCAAAATCCAATGGGTTTTGATTTCATTGACTTTGATAATAATTATTTGTGAAATTTAAAGTAAGAACATGTCTATAAAAACACATTCACGTTAAAGCTATAAACAAAAATACAAACTCATTATCATATGTAAACCATAAAAATAATTGTTAAAATTGTTGGACATTATTGTTCACAGCAACACATAAACTTAAGCATTTCATTTCACTAACATAAATAATAACCATATAAGTTAGCGTTATTATGTCAATTTCATTGATGAGGAAACAAATTTAAAAAGGTTATGCATGCCTGAGATCACAAAGCAAGAAAGCAGCAGATGTTCCAAGATTTAAATCTAGGGGTGTTTGACTCTAAAATCCATTTCCTCAATCAAAGCACTTTATAGGTAATCCCCTGGGAAGACTGGGTGTGTGTGTCAGGGAAAAGATTCTTTAAGTTTTTACCTGTCTCTAACGCTGCATAAAGGGTGTGTGTGTGTGTGTGTGTGTGTGTGTGTGTGTGTGTGTTTGAGAGAGAGAGAGAGAGAGACCTATTTTCCATATATTTCTGCTTAAATTTCCATTTTGATCGACTTGTTCCAGGGAAACTAATTCATGTGATAAAGATGATAGAAAAGGAGAAGAGGTAAAAGGGGCAAAGGAATAAGGATGTATTCGTTCACTAAGTAGGGAGATATCAAATATAAAGAGCAAACAGTTCTTCACTGTTCTCTCCAACTCCTCCTTTCCCTCTCTGACTCTTCTGTCTCTTGTTTGTATGCATGCTGAAACAGAATGAGTTTACAAGGTGTGGGTAATATTTACATCCAACAGAAGATATTGGATCTTGTGGATAAGAATGTGAATGCAATACTCATTTTTTCTTTCTGAAATAAAACAATGAAAATATATTTATTGTGTATTTTTACAGCATAGAAATTGTGTCACATTTTAGGTACACTTAGATAAATTCAACAGTAACTGTGGACTAAGGCATATCTAGCATGTAAGATAAATGATAAATTTAAATAATCCCGAATCAAATGATAATGTAGTAAAAACTCTTAAAAGTTGAGACTTTCTGGGACAAATGTCTGTTGAGGGATTACAATCAGTGTATGGACCATCAAGCTGTTTATTAAAATAAACATTCATTCTACTGAGACCATTGTTGTAAAAGGAACAAAATGACAACTCATTTCTAGTACGTACCTCATTCTATCCTGCCTCATCCTGGGTTAAGGCAGGAGAATCTACGGAGAATGGCAGTACTCTTCAGCTTCACCATATGTTTCCTACATGTACTACCTAATGTTGAGTTTCCTTTTAATACATGAATAATCTAACGCCTACCTCAAGTTATCTTGAAACATAATGAAATAGATACATATGTTAGCATGTGTCCAAACACATTGAGTAGGCCCATCATTTTTCTCAGTATGAAAATGTTAAAATAGCATTATGGAAATACGAAGAACTTTGCATTTGAATAAAATTTTTTGTATTAAACTTTCCCAGACTCAAAAGTTGTCTCTAGCCTAATCCATTCAAGCAACAAATGGGGCATATGATCCAGAGAAATTCTTCCATCAATATCCTTATTTCTAGGTCAACTGTAAACTGAGCATGTCTGCCCTGCTTTCCAGATGACCACTGAAAGAACTCATTCCTTTAGAACTATCTTTCCTACTGCTGTATCTTTCAATTTAGCAAATGTGGAGACTTGATGCTTTCAAACCATGTGCAAGCCATACATACTGGCACGGAGACGATGGAGATGTTCTTTTAGCAACTGATTAGCAGGCCTGGCCTCACACCCCTTCATGCTCAGAGAAGGAAGCAAGGGCCAAGACAACAGTGAAATGTGTTCTCTCTGTTTTTTATCTATTATCTTTTCATAAATCCATATTACAATCCAATCTTAAAACCAAGCTTACAGCATTACATATTAATTTAAAAGAACTTGAGCAAATTCATACTATACCTTCAGAGTACATTTAATTTAAAATGTTAAAAACAAATGCTTTCCTCGTGCACTGTTTGCCATTTTGGGAACAGGAGCATGAAAACTAAGTCTTGTGTTTACTAAGAGACTGCCTGGCTTTGTGGGGTTCTCGGAGAGGGAGAAAGTGAAGCCCGCACACCATGGGAAAAAGGCACGTTCTTGTGACTTGACAATTCATCTTCCCAAGGCTTTCTAGTCATTTCATCTCTATAAAAATCTACTACATTTAAATATAATCTTCCCCTGCGATATTCCATTGATTTAAAAAGAGACGGCTCTCAAAATACTATTCTAAGAAAGAAGCAGCAGCATGACAATCAGTTAAAGTCAGTCTCATTTAAAAAAAATAAATAATGAAGGAAAAAAATCTATGAGCAATCATTGTTATTCCATTTCATTTTTTATTTGTTTTTACTATTTTTATGAGTTTTACCACAGCGCGTTAGTTTAAACAGTATTGTTTATTATATTTTTCAGTAATTCTTAGGCAATACAATTATATGGATTTCATTTTATGAATTCTTTTTTCTCTTTTTTAGAGGGTGAACAAGAAAACTATTGAAGAAGGGACAATCATCACTGTTTCAGCTTAAAGGAGTTAAGTAATGAAGAGGTTGTGCCTCAAAACAGACGCACAGCTAATCTGAAGGGAGCTGTCATGTGCTGTCTCTGCATAGTCTGGTCACACAGAGTGTGATGACCATAGTGGTTTCATCAAACCATTCAAACGTTTGGCACAGAGCCGATTCTGACGGACCAATCAAAACCCATTTCTGTTGTCTTCCAACTCTCCAATCAACCAGTAATGCAGTAACCACTAGTGTGTTCAAAGTTTGTAGTCTGGTGAATTAGTAGAATATTTTTAGAGTCATTCAAATAATTATGTCATTTGGTTAACAATCCTTGGATGTTTAATGATCTTGATTACCTTAATCTTTGGGATGACCTAAGCTAACAGTGTAAATCACTCTGCTAGTTAATTCATGTGAGTGTAGTGTGGACGGTTGTCATTCCCCCACTTTTATAATGGTGAAAAGCAAGTTTCACATCAGCCTGAAACATTACCAAAGTGAGCTGACTGTAAATATCCAAGATGATTTATTCATGTTATTTAGCTTCTTTAACCTCAGGAAATGTTTATTGATCATCTTCGTCAGAATATGAAGTTTTGAGTGATTAAGTAAAAGTTGATAAATAAAATGGTAAATCCATTTGAGACCAGTGAACAGGAGAGAATTGTAAGAAGTACTTTGTTGAGTTATAGACAAATCATAGTTGAATGTTAAAAACACAGTTTTATTTAATTATAAATCCTACATAAAATTATATTTTTAAAAAGATAATATTCAAATTCATATACATGAATTACAATAAAATCTAAACTATTTCAATCATTACAAAATTTTAGGTATTTTCTACTCCTTCCTTTTCCTATTAAAGCTGCTTTATTGATTTACAGGTCCTTACTGTATTTACAATGCTCTCCTACTTATATCTGTATTTTAAATCTTTTCCGCAGAGGTGTCCCTTTCAAATTGCGATGCAGTGAGCTGCCTAAGTATAATTTGACTTTTATCCCCCTGCTTTAAACTTCCTGTTGTCTGTAACAAAGTCCAAGCTCGTAAACCTGGCCCACAAGGTCACCCATCATCTGGTTCCTTCTCTGCCCATGTTTTTACTACTTGCCAGCTGACGTATCTGGTCTGTTATAGTTTCCTACGTACTCAAACATACTGTGCACACACATGCAACCCCCCCCCCCCAGTATACGCAACCACATTTTGACAACTCTTGCGCTGAGTAAATGGAGCTGCCCATTTCAACAGTCTGAGCCAGCAAGTGCCATTGCGAGAGCAGATGGTCTTCAGGTGGTCAGAACAGGTTTCATGGTGTATTTTCTATGAATTTATAGTAACCAGGACTGACCTGCTGGCTGATAAGGCTCCCTGAAGTTTTTGTAGAAATTGGGTGAGTGAAATCTAAGGAGTGCAAAAGGCTAGTAGAGAAGTCAGATTCATTTAGCAGGAATATTAAAGATACGTAGCCTTAGTTTGTGCTTCAATTTGGTGAGGATGTAGGAAGGGATTATTTTTATGTGTTTGTGAGACTTTCTCAGTTCAATACAATATTCTAACATGTGATGGCTTTCCATATTCTTCCCCAAAAGGTGAGAATACCTGTATTATTTAATTTATCTTTTCTATTTCATTATTTCACTTATCGAGTCAGCATTTTTAGTGACTTGATAATTAGATGCAATTTAACTAATAAAAATTAATTTTATAAGCATTAGTTTCATTATGTACTTTGATAATTATTTAAGGATAATGTATGGATGAGAATACTTGTTACTTGATTTATGTAAAAATATGTGAGGGGATTATAATTGATTTGCAAAATGGAATCTAAAAAGTCAAATGTTTCTGGTATGTTATTTTTTAATGCTAATTCAGAAAAAAGGATAATTGAAATAAAGTAGTTACCATGACTTATATCTGAAACCTAAATTATTCTTAAGTGTGTTAAGTAATCAATTTTTTTGACTTTTAAAGATTAACTTATTTCCTTGGTACTGGGAAATCTAACATAAAAAAAAAAATAGGACTTTTGATTATCCCAAGCAATATTGATAAAAAAGATCAAGCAAAATCTTAAAAACTTCAAATTTTTATTTTAGGATCTTTAAATGAGCATACAGATTTACTGATGAATTTTCTTGGGATTTAGAGTTTAACAATTATTTTCTCGACATTCTTTGGATTTCATTTCTGCATGTCCTCACTTCAGGATAGTTACACCATTTTTCTCATTAGCCTTATATTTATTTATCTTGAACTCTGTTTCCTCTTTGGGCTTTTGATTTCTTATTTCATACCCTGAATACTCCCAATCATGTGGCTGTAAAGAAAGGGCTCTTCTTGGAATATGTAGATTAATTTTTTTCAGTTGTTTTTCAGTGAAATTCACGAGACAGGAAGAACTTGTATCAGGATGTATATAAAAATTTAAAATTAATAAATCCTTTGAACTTTTTATTTTAATATGAGTGGCAATGCTATACATGTGAACTAGATTTTTTATAAGAATGCCACCTCTATTTTAAATTGATTGACTAACTTGTGGGGCAATGGTGCAAGTACTAACTCATATCTATAAGAAGGTCAGTAAAACTCTTTCCAGAAGGGCTGGAAGGCTCATCCTGTAGCAGGAGAGGCAACATTACACAGCAGGCCCCCAAATATCCATCTTGCCATGCCACAAAGCAGCTCTAGTGTGAGAACTTCACCCAGGCTAAGAAAAAGAACCCTAAGTGCTTGTGGATCCAGAGGGCCATGTTGGAGCAGTTTGATGATGGGATTAAGCCAAAACTCTTTGAAGGATTGTGGTTATGGGTTTCTATGGTAATGAGAATTTCAACAAGGCAAGGAAGGCAGTCACCAAAAATCTTATAATACCTCTGCCTCTGGAAATTACTTTCTTTCTCTCAAAGAAAAAGAACCTGATTCAAAAAAAAAAAAAAAAAAAAAAAGGAAAAGGAAAAGAAACTGTTGTTAGTTTTAGGGAGAGGATAATATTTAAGATTTGTTTAGACATTAACATGGATGGGATGGAAAGTTCAAGGATGAGTAGGTTGGTCTAGGACAGCGATTTTCAACAGGTGTACCATAAGAATTTTTAAAACATGCAATACCCAACTATTTAGTCAGGAGCACTGACCTTGTTTCCTTCACATTGTCGAATTAAAAAATGACAGTAACCAATACAGCAATAGCTGTCCAGTGTGAATAAATCAAAATTATACCTATTTCTGTCAGATTGGCAAGAAATATATTTTTGATGTGCTGCAGGATTTTAGCAACTAGTTTGTGTGTGCCATGAGATGAAAAAGGTTGAGAATCGCTGGTGTAGAAGAGGAGACATGAATTTCAGCCACTAAAGAACCACTTAACACCCATCCACATTCCTCAACCACTGATGCCAAGTATTTTAAAGGTCAAGAACACCTGATTTATTTATTTTAAGAAAATTCTTATCTGGATTCCAGAAGGGAACTTAGGAACAAAAATGCTTGTACTTAACATTATTAATTCCTATGGCAAGCACTCCCAAACAATTTTGTTGGTGATAGAGACCTTGCTACTTAAAATCTCTTTGCAGACAGTCCAATGAAATTAAGGCCCTCAAACAAAATATCATCAATTCTGCTAACATTTATAGATTGCATTAACAGTTTCTTGTACAGTATCACTTTAGACTTCAAAAAAACAAATGGATGTGGAAACAACCATTTTACGAGAAACTTAACTGCCTTAATAACCTTAAGAGTTGAATTCCTGATACATATTTTGCTTCTCATGAGTATTATTTTTTTTTTGGGGGGGGGAGGCAGGTTTCCAGTTCTTTGTTGTTGTTTTTTGTAGTTGTTCTGTTGGCTGTGACATGGCACCTCAGTTCAGTAACCTTGATACCGGAGTTCTGACTAAGAAAGAATTCAGAGGCAAGTCTCAACGACAAGAGAAAATTGATTTAGAAAGTCGAGGAGGTAGAAGAAGTGAGCTGTAGAATACATGGGATTAGGAATCAAGATATAAAGGCAACAGAAGGGCCCTTGGACCTTGGGAGAATGAAAGAGGCAAAGAAAACACGCCTGGAGGAAGGTGTGGGGAAAGGCTCAGCCTGCTCCACAGAGAAAGCCATCAGACTTAAAATTCTTCGTAAGTACAAACACCTTTACAATGAGGTTCTGTACGAAACTCTATAGGAAATTTTAAATTGCATTCAACTTTAGAAAATACTTTTGTATATTTATTTTGGTGGAAGATGGAAGGGGGAAAGGGGAAGGTATAACAGGGATTGTGTGGGCTCCTGAGGGTAGTGGGAGGATTTGAACACATGCTGAGTGTGACTCCAGGTTCCACACTATCTGATATGTGACATTTTGGGGATAAACTTGACGAGAAATGATAATGGATCCAATATCAATGAGAGCGTGGAGGAGAGTTAGTCATCCAGATGGATATGTCGTGGTACTTTCTTCAAGGTGGAAGGAAGGAGACAAGGTTCAGAGTAGAGTAATTAGCACATGCTGAGTTTGCCATGCCTATAAGACATGCAAGTAGGCATTAGGAACTCAGAGTTTGACACAAGTGAAGTCTCCTTACAAAACCATGATGGTTACATATTTGAATGCCAAACTAAAATTTTGGATGATTTAATAATATCTCTGGATTAATCAGAGACAAACACATACTTGGTTAAATTCTTATTTAGCCTTTGAGTTGAATAATTCATGGACTTAAACATGCTCCCTTATGTCATTTAGTGTTTTTTTCAAAGGCAATTCAATTAAGGAAGAGGCTAAAACTGCTATTTAAATCCTATTAGTGTGAGGTCTGTGCTGTAATCTGAATGTTTTTATTTTAGTGGAATTTCAGTGTAACTGGTATATCATATTTCTGACATACACAGCCCTTCCTCCTCACTCTCACAGTCTCTTGCAAGCTATCCAGTGACCCATGTTGAATTAGCAAGTGACAGGAAATCCCTTTAAAGACTCAGGACTCCGTGAGTACTGTTGCCTGACAAGAAGCTATCCCAAAAAGAACTGAAAGCTTTTAATCCTGCCAGGTTTGTAGACAGTGTTAGAGAATGAGGAATCAGCCAACACTATGCAAGCTATGAATTATATTTTTTTCTACCTTCATCCTTGCATGCATTTTGGTGTTTAATTATTTTTTTTATTACGAGTTCCCTGTGTATGAATGAATACTTTTGTAACTGTTTTACTGAAATATTTGAGATACCAGGATCTAACTTTTGGATTACATGAGGAAAGATAACAAGGAAACAGATTTGGAGATTTAAGATTATTTGGGAGGACCAGGAAAGTATTGTATTAATCATTTTGTTTTCCTGAACATTTTCACTTCTTTCATAAGTAACTTTTCAATTCTGAATATGAGTAAAAGAACCAGGTGAAACATATGAAAGATTTCATTGCAATCGAATGAAATAAAACACCAACAAAAAATGAAAAAAACCTCCTCACAAAATTGTAAATATATTTATATATAATCACCAAAAACACCCACTCTTTCATCTTTTCATTAACTTCCTTGTACAGGTGCTCATGCCTGGTTAATTCCTTGTGCCCCAAGCCCCACCGATCTCAGCATCTACCTGTGACAGCATCATACACTGAAGCTCAATATGTTATGAATCCAAACTGCATGGAGCTTTGGTGCTAAACGTTAGAAAAACCTACTGTGGTTAAGTCACAGTATGGGGGCTTCTGCCCTCCCTAGTGAACTGTGCCCACCAGACACGGAGTTTGGAAACCCTGTCTCCACTCCATTTCCCTCAGGGACAAGAGCAGTCGAGGGCCTGGGGGGCGTTAGTGACCCTCGTCATGCAGCATAGGGATGGGGTCTGAGCTCACTCACGGCCTGTGTTTCACTGTGGTGCTTTCAGGCTGCTCCATGTCAACTACAGGTCATCTCTCAAATTCACTCAAATTTAAATCAAAACGATCTAAAAGAATTGCCATAAATGCCATATTTTAAAATTTGCAATAAAAGTTTTGATTTGTTTTCCTAATTTGTACTCCTCAATGTCCCATCCACTTCAATTTCCAACAGAGCCCTCCCTAATGGATTCGTGAAGAAGAGTTTTATAAATCAGATGAAAGCAGACTGGCCCTGTCAAAGAACGAGGCTTCATCTGGCTAAGTAATCTCTCTTGCAATTTAATAAAACCCATTATGATGGGACTTTGGGTCCCAACAAAAAGGAAAATCTTCCCGTATTTGTGACTGACCAACGGGTCTTTCAGACAAGCCGTTGTCCTCAATTAAAGGATTTAGGCCATGCTATGAGCTTAGTCCAGGGCTGCTGAGGTTTGCAGCTCGAGTGCTCTGACTTAAAGTGATTTAAGCTTTAAAATATTCTGGTCCTAAGAAAGTTATATATGGTCTGCCTAAAGCTGCGGTTCCCAGCTCGGTGGTAATTTTGCCTTCCTGGGGATGTTTGGTCATGTCTGGAAACATCTGTGGTTTTCCCACTGGTGCATGCGACTGGCATGGAGTTGGTAGAGGCCAGGGATGCTGCTAAACATCCTACCATTCACAGGACAGACCCCACAACAAAGAATCCCTGGTCCAGAAATGTCAATTCCGTGGCTGTTGAAAAACACTGGTCCCATGTCATCGTCCTGCTGACTTACCGGAAGCAGCAAGTGGCACTGGAAGGAGGCCTGGGCCAGGAACCCCAAAAGTGAGTGCTGCTGTCACGAGTGAGTTCCTCCCACAGAGGTTCCAAAGAACATTTTGACTCGCTAACTGTGCTTGATTGCTTAGAGCTTAATACCCCTTACAGGCTGATCTCACCTGGGCTAATTAGCTGAAACTCCAGCTCATGCACACGGGTGTTCCAAGAGCACAATGGGGGTGAGGATGACGCCATGAAGAAATGAGGCTTGTCAAATTAGTTGTAATTAAAAACAGCTTAGGCGTCTGTGCCCTGTTGAGATCAAAATGCTATTTGAGGTTGAAATGTTACTTAAAAAGGGAATCTGATATATGAAAATAGCAGCAAATGAACTACTTTATGCTTTCCAGAAAGATTAAAACAAGCATTCATTTTTTTTTTTAAATTTCCTCTTAGTTTCACTCAGACCTGGTATGTTTCATGACATTCCTTACATATTGCTCCTCATTTTATTATTGGGAAGGAACATTCCATGTTGGCAATGTCAGAAGTGACACTGGCCCCAACTTCATATTCTCCCTGAAATCCGAAATGCTCAGAGAAACACGAAGGTACCGCCAGCAAACCTTCCACACGCAGGCCCCTCTACATTGTGTATCCCCAGAGTCTTGTGGGACATGGACTTACATGTTCTAGACACAAAGTGTAATGTTGGAGGTGAGAAGGGAGGTATAAAAACAGAAAAGACCATCATCTAACTCAGAAAGTGGTAAAAAAAAAAAAAGAGCTGCTCAAAGTAATGATATTTGAACGGAATTTTGGAAGCTAAGTTAATAAGGTAAACCAAGAATGCGAGGGGTGCGAATGAGAAAGAATGGAGTCAATTCAGCATGTAGGCAAATCCTATGAGATGGATATTGCAACAAGAAATTCCAAATGTATTTTAACTTGGGCTAGTTTTCAAACTTGGATTCAGGCAGAGAATCACATAGTCTTAGCTTTGCTCTTGGCTCCTATCAAAATAAGGCTTTTAATTCTCCCAGGGGAATGGTCTGTTAATACTGAAATACCTTGTGCTTTATCTGCTGACTTTGTGTGTGTGTGTGTGTGTGTGTGTGTGTGTGTGTGTGTGCGCATCAGGGTGTGTTAGTTCGAACAGTATTCAGAAGGTTTCAGATGAATTGGAACATATTCATTTCTGAGTTAAAGCTACATATTCTTTTTTGTTAATCAAAGTTTTAATTATATTCACATCTAATCTTTTGTAATGAACTGATAGAAAAATACTACTTTGGTTGAGCTAAGGAGCTAGTCACTGCAGCACATTCTTCGAGAAGACTTTCTCCTTCACATTAAGGAGCCACCTAGGAACTGTTTATTTGCTTCCCTCACAGTCACCCAGCTGTTACCTCCATTTGTGGTCTTAGTGCTAATTGCATAATGTCCCTAATTTATACCCGCTGGTAGATCTGATCACCGCATTACCTGGAGGGCAAGCTTTAATTAGAGAAATTTCTGAACAAATGGCCTAAAGTGCTTGTTTAGCATGATTAAATGCAAGAGGGTTCCCCCCCCATTTTTAAAAATGAGCATTTACTTTATACTAAAAGTTTGCAGATAAAAAGCAACATCAGTTCTAATTAAGGTCTATAAAATGAGCAGCAACATTACCCATGAAAACCAATTGGATTTTGTTGTTTGCAGCTGAAATATATGTGACTCAGTGCAGCGTTTATTAAATAGCTCTTGGCATTTCTACTTTGCCTCTGTCAGAACTAACAAGGTGAAACAGCAAACTGATTGAAAAAGGATAAACTGTGAAAAGATGATACACTGATGTGTAATGCTAATTCAACCGTGGCTTACGAAAACAGATTAGGATCCTGTGCATTCTCACCTGCGCATCTCCAGGCACTTGAACAAGCTAACATTAAATTAAATCTTCCAAGCTGTTAATAGGTAGCAAGATACCATATGAATTAATATGCAATCATCTCACAGTCAACTGAAGTGCAAATAAGAGAAATATCATAATAGGATCAACAAACTTGGAGAATCCAAAAAATAATTAAGGTCAACTTCATTGTTTAGATGGAGTACTTTGGCTTAACGTCAATGTCATAACAAAGTGCAGTGAAACAAATCTGACTAGGAGAGTTTGGAAATCTCTGTCATTTTGTATCAACTGCTGTGAAAAGTGTATTATTCTTAATAATCAACCATTTTTTTGATGCCTCCTTCTGCTTGATCTCTTTTGGAAAATACATTAAGTTTATAAATTGTATGCCCTGTTTGAATACACAAGCAGGACATAGTAAAGTGTGATTGATTATCTGATTCTTTTGAGAAAACCTTTAGATAGGCTTTTTATTTTTGTTTTGGATCCTTGACATCAACTTTCTTAGTGAACATTAGCACTGGCTGCAAAATAAAATTAGTTTTTTAAAATGTCAATGCCTCAACCCAAATCAAGTAAATCTGATTACCTGGAGATTTATTGTAGACATAGGAATTTTTTACAGGTGATTCTTACATTTCTGATGCACAATGAGGGCTGAAAAACCACCAAAATAATTATTGACTGAATTGCACTTTAAATAGTAATTTTCAGTCAGGACTCTGGATTGAGAGCTCAAGACCAAGGTTATCATTCCCCCTCAGCCACTATTTTATGACACGATCCTGAACACATTGCTCAATTTCTCCTGGATCCAATGATCGATAATCTCATGTTTCCAGTTAAGCCAAGGAATTAAATTAACATTATTTTCATTATATGTTCATTACCTCTAGTATATAGAGCCAAAACCAGTAGAACAGATAATTTCCTTGCTCTCTGATGTCTCTTGTCATTAGGATAGTTCCTATTATGAAGTGATTCCAGTAAATGAATCCCATCTCCTGGGGAATAACGTGCAGTTATTGTGCCTGATAACTGGCTTAGGGTACTAAGTGCAGCCTCTATCTTTACCACTGAATGGCTCCCTCTCGTCCATCATGGAAACACCATGTGTATCACCTGGTGTAGAAGTGTGTTCCATGTACCCAGGGTTGTAAAAGGACAATTGAATTTACAGACCTGTGTGGAAATTTAGTCCATAAATAAATTCTCATTTATAATATGGGCATTCACTGACTCACTCAAAGACTCACTCATGGCTTTATGAATTCAATGATTCATTCATTCATTCATTCATTCATTCATTCATTCATTCATTCAATACTTTGCTGATTCATTCATTAAACAAATATGTATTTGCCTGACAACAGATTAAGCAGTAGGCATACAGTATCAGAAGCCCCCAGCTGCCCATAGTAATAACCACTCATTAGTTTTATACTCCCTTTATTTGTTTCATTTCTTTGCTTCTCAGGTTTTCCAAGATTATTCATATTAAGTAACAAGCAGCCATTGTGTCACCAGGAGGAAAAAATCTCCTGAAATGGAGTTAATAAAGAGGAGAATCGGGTAACAGAAAAAGTAAGATTGATTCCATATTATATTAACTGAGCTCCTGGA
This sequence comes from Glossophaga mutica, assembly GCA_039655065.1. Taxonomy (NCBI): domain Eukaryota; kingdom Metazoa; phylum Chordata; class Mammalia; order Chiroptera; family Phyllostomidae; genus Glossophaga; species Glossophaga mutica. The sequence goes on from CM077303.1 coordinate 13,957,063, forward strand.
TTTAGCTGTATCTATAGCTATCGCTTGTACTTTTCATTTTTGGGCCAACAAATTTCCTTGTTTGGCTTAAATAAGTTGGTTTATCATTTGCAAACAAAAGTCATGACATATACTCTAATATCTTACTCTTGAAAAATTACGTTTTTACCATTCCTTGCTTTTTACCAAATTTATTAATTTACTCATTTATGCATTTTAACAAGAGATGGGTTCAATAAAAAAAGATGCTCACTTTCTTTACAACTTAAAATATATCAGGACTATCTGAAGATGATGTTTTACTCAGGCTGCCGTACAAAATACCATATACTGGGTGACTTAACTGATAGAACTGTATTTCTTTGTTCTGGAGGCTGAGAAGTCCAAAATCAAGATGCCAGCCCATTTCATTTTCGGTGAGAGTTCTCTTCCCAGCTTGCAAACAGGTGCTTTCTCATTCTGTCTTCCTCTTCTGGTAAGTCCACTAACTCTGTCATGAGGGCCCCACCCTTATGATCCAGTCTAACGCTAATTACTTAATGACCCACAGCCCCATCTCCAGGTACCATTACACTGGGACTTCCACACATGAACATTCAGTTCATAATACATATCTAGATACTGTATTTTTCAGACCATAAGATGCACCTAGGTTTCAGAGGAGGAAAATTGAAAAAAAAATTTCAAAGCAAAAAATGTAAAATATTTAATAACATAACATTTTACCAATGTAAATGTAAGCAGAACTCAACAGCAGCATTAACAACCATTATTCATCCTAAATTTGGGGTGGGAGGGAGGAAGGTGCATCTTATAGTCTGAAAAATATGGTAATATTAAACAGAGGGTAATTTTTTTAAACTCAGTTTTGAAATTTCTGTATGTGTGTCATTTATGCTTTTTTCCTTTTAAATATTTTGCCCTCTCCCACAAAAAAGAAAGTTTGAGAAATTATCTTCTCTAAAAGAAATTTAGAAAATATGGACTCATTTTATACATCTAAATTTCTTGTCTAATAGATCAGGGGAAGTTTGTTTATTAACTTCACCTCTCCTTGTTTAATCTTTTTCTTTTGGGGGATCTTTTTTTGTTAAGCAAAATAGGTGTTTGGAATTTTTCATACCTTTTGTCGATTAATAACATAGATGTTATGCTTAAGTAGTAGCTTAAGGAATTTTTAAAATTTCAAAATCTTGGTAATCACTTACGACTTACTAGATTTGGTTAGTGTATCCCTCAATTGGTTACTAGAGGTTACATACTTAAGTTATTTTTTATCTTATTTTTTTTCAATAACAAATGACACTGAAAATGAAAAATAAAACTTCTATATTTGGATTTGTCCATTTTCAGAATAGTATAACTTTACTAATCAAAATATGAGATTATTAAAAAAAAATAGTTGTTCTAAAATGGTTAACTAATTTATAGTGCAACTAACAATGTGTATTGTTTTTTATATCAGCTCTAGCTGTTAATTTTAAGATATTTTGCTAATTATTAAACAACGCACCCATAGTCAATGATGTGAAAAGCATACAGAAATATAAAGAACTAAGTAAAAATTGTCCATAATTTTTCTACTTATGCATTCTTTTAACTGCTTTTTTGTAAATCTGGCTTTATGAATTTTGTATCTCCTTGATTATACAATATTGATTTTATTTTAGAAAACCTTAATATACTCTTTTAATTAAATTAACTACTTTAAAATCTATCTTTTTTTTTTTAATTTTTATTTTAATTGTTGATCTTGTACAGTTTTCTGTCTTTTATTCTCACCCCAACCCACCACCCCAGCCCTTCCCTCCCATTTCCACCCCCCCATAGTTTTTATCCATGTGTCCTTTTTACTTGTTTCTGTAAATCCTTCCCCTTTTCCCCTGAAATTCCCTCCCCTCTCCCCTCTGGTGACTTTCAGCCTGTTCCCAATTTCTATGTCTTTGGTTATATTATGCTTGTTTCTTTGTTTTGTTGATTAGGTTCCTGTTAAAGGTGAGATCATATGGTATTTGTCTTTCACTGCCTGGCTTACTTCGCTTAGCATGATGCTCTCAAGTTCCATCCATGCCGTTGCATAGGGTATGAGCTCCTTCTTTCTTTCTGCTGCATAGAATTCCATTGTATAAATGTACCACAGTTTTTTGATCCATTCATTTACTGATGGGCATCTAGGTTGCTTCCAACACTTGGCTATTGTAAATTGTGCTGCTATAAACATAGGGATGCATAGTTTCTTTTGGATTGGTGTTTCAGGGTTCTTAGGATATAGTCCTAGCAATGGAATTGCTGGGTCAAAAGGTATATCCATTTTTAGTTTTTTAAGAAAAACCCATACTGTTTTCCATAGTGGTTGTACCAGTCTGCACTCCCACCAGCAGTGCAGTAGTGTCCCCTTTTCTCCACAACCTCTCCAACACTTGCTGTTTGTTGCTTTGTTTATGAGGGCCATTCTGACTGGTGTCAAGTGGTATCTCATTGTTGTTTTAATTTGCATCTCTCTGATAGCTAGCGATATCGAGCATTTTTTCATGTGTCTCTGGATCCTCTGTATGTCCTCCTTGGAGAGGTGTCTGCCCAAGTCCTTTGCCCATTTTTTAATTGGGTTGCTTGTCTTCTTAGAGTGGAGTCGTGTAAGTTCTTTGTATATTTTGGAGATTAAACCCTTATCTGAGATATCATTGGCAAATATGTTTTCCCACACAGTTGGTTCTCTTTTTATTTTAATACTGTTTTCCTTGGCCATGCAGAAGCTTTTTATTTTGATGAGATCCCATTTGTTTATTCTTTCCTTTATGTCCCTTGCTTTAGGGGACATATCAGTAAAAATGTTGCTGCGTGTAATATCTGAGATTTTCCTGCCTATGTTCTCTTCTAGGACTTTAATGGTGTTACGGCTTATGCTTAAGTCTTTTATCCACCTTGAATTTATTTTTGTGTATGGTGTAAGTTGGTGCTCGAGTTTCATTTTCTTGCACGAAGCTGTCCAGTTCTCCCAACACCACTTGTTGAAGAGGCTATTTTTACTCCATTTTATGTTGCTGCCCCCTTTGTCGAATATTAATTGACTATAGACACTAGGGTTTATTTCTGGGCTCTCTATTCTATTCCACTGGTCCACGTGCCTGTTTTTATGCCAGTACCAGGCTGTTTTGATTACAGTGGCCTTGTAATACATTTTGATATCAGGTATTGTGATCCCTCCTGCTTTGCTCTTCTTTCTCAAGATTGCTGCCGCTATTCTGGGTCGTTTATGGTTCCATATAAATTTTTGAAGAGTTTGTTCTATATCTGTGAAATATGCCATTGGTACTTTAATAGGTATTGCATTGAATCTGTAGATTGCTTTGGGAAGTATGGACATTTTGATGATGTTAATTCTTCCGATCCATGAACACGGTATGTGTTTCCATTTATTTGTGTCTTCCTTGATTTCTTTCTTCAGTGTTGTGTAGTTTTCTGCATACAGGTCTTTTACCTCCTTGGTTAGGTTTATTCCTAGGTACTTTATTTTTCTTTTTGCTATATCAAATGGTATTTTTTCCTTGATTTCTACTTCTGTTGTTTCATTGTTGGTATACAAAAATGCCTTTGATTTCTGGATATTGACTTTGTATCCGGCTGTTTGGCTAAATTCATTTATTAGGTCGAGCAGTTTTTTGGCCGAGACTATAGGATTTTCTATGTATACTAACATGTCATCTGCAAACAATGATAGTTTTGTTTCCTCCTTTCCAAGTTGGATGCCTTTTATTTCCTTTTCTTGTCTAATCGCTGTGGCTAATACTTCCAATACTATGTTGAATAGAAGTGGAGAGAGTGGGCAGCCTTGTCTTGTTCCTGATTTTAGTGGAAAAGAATTTAGTCTTTGCCCGTTGAGTATGATGCTGGCTGTAGGTTTCTCATATATAGCCTTTATTATGTTGAGGAATGCTCCCTCTATTCCCACTTTGCTGAGTGTTTTTATCATAAATGGGTGCTGTACCTTATCGAATGCTTTTTCCGCATCTATTGATATGATCATGTGATTTTTGTCTTTGCTTTTGTTTATGTGATGAATTACATTTACTGATTTGCGAATGTTGAACCATCCTTGCATCCCTGGGATGAATCCCACTTGGTCGTGGTGTATGATCTTTTTAATGTGTTGCTGGATGTGGTTTGCCAATATTTTGTTGAGGATTTTAGCATCTATGTTCATCAGCGATATTGGCCTGAAGTTCTCCTTCTTTGTTGTGTCTTTATCTGGTTTTGGGATTAGGATGATGCTGGCTTCATAAAAAGAGTTTGGGAGTCTTCCATCATTTTGGATTTTTTGGAATAGTCTGTGGAGAATAGGGGTTAGCTCTTCCTTAAATGTTTTGTAGAACTCTCCTGTGAAGCCATCTGGTCCAGGGCTTTTGTGCGTCGGGAGTGTTTTGATTACTGATTCAATTTCACCAGCCGTTATTGGTCTGTTCAGACTTTCTGTTTCTTTTTCATTGAGTTTTGGAAGGTTATATTTTTCCAGAAACCTGTCCATTTCACCTAGGTTTTCAAATTTCTTGGCATACAGTTCTTCATAGTAATTTCTTACAATCCTTTGTATTTCTGCAGTGTCGGTTGTAATATCTCCTCTTTCATTTCTGATTGTGTTTATTTGAGTCCTCTCTCTTTTTTTCTTGATGAGCCTGCTTAAAGGCTTGTCGATTTTGTTGATCTTTTCAAAGAACCAACTCCTGGATTCATTGATCTTTAGGATTGTGCTTTTAGTCTCTATATCATTTAATTCTGCTCTTATCTTGGTTATTTCTTTCCTTCTACTTGCTCTGGGCTGTCTTTGTTGTTGTTCCTCGAGTTCTTGTAGGCGAAGGGTTAGGTTGTTTGTTTGAGATGTTTCTGTCTTTTTTAGATAGGCCTGTATCGCTATAAACTTCCCTCTGAGGACTGCCTTTGCTGTGTCCCATAAGTTTTGGGTCGATGTGAGTTCATTATCGTTTGTTTCCAGAAACTTTTTGATTTCCTCCCTAATTTCATTCTTGACCCATTCATTGTTTAATAGCATGCTATTCAATCTCCATGATTTTGAGGGTTTTGGGTTTTTCTCCTTGGGGTTGGTTTCTAGTTTCAGTCCCTTGTGGTCAGAGAAAATGCTTGGTATGATTTCAATTTTCTTGAATTTGTTGAGGCTTGATTTGTGTCCTATCGTGTGGTCTATCTTTGAAAATGTTCCATGTGCATTTGAAAAGAAAGTGTATTTAGCTTCTTTGGGATGAAGGGCTCTATATATATCAGTTAAGTCCATTTCCTCTAGAGTGTTGTTCAGTGCCACAATATCTTTGTTGATATTTTGTTTGGAAGATCTGTCCATTTTTGACAGTGGGGTGTTAAAATCACCTACTATAATTGTGTTGCTGTCTATATCTTTCTTGAAGTCCTCTAAAATTTTCTTGATGTATTTAGGTGCTCCTCCGTTGGGTGCATATATATTTACAATATTTATGTCTTCTTGGTGGATTCTTCCCTTGAGTATTATGAAGTGGCCTTCTGGGTCTCTCTTTATGGCCCTTCTTTTGAAGTCTATTTTGTCTGATATGAGTATTGCTACCCCAGCTTTTTTTTCCTGACCATTTGCTTGGAAAATTTGTTTCCAGCCCTTCACTTTGAGCCTGTGTATGTCTTTTGTCCTGAGGTGGGTTTCTTGTAGGCAGCATATGTGTGGGTCATGCTTTCTTATCCATTCAGCTATTCTATGTCTTTTGATTGGGGCATTTAATCCATTTACATTTAAAGTTATTATTGATAGGTATTTATTCATTGCCATTTTCGTACCTGTGTTCCTCTCTCTCTTTCTCTCTCTGTCTTTTCCTTTCTTCCCTTAAAGCAGTCCCTTTAGTATCTCTTGCAGCATTGGTTTGGTAGAGGTGTATTCTTTTAGACTTCTTTTGTTTGGGAAGCTCCATATTTGGCCTTCTATCTTGATTGAAAGCCTTGCTGGGTAAAGTAGTCTGGGTTGCAGGCCTTTGGTTCTCATTGCTTGGAATATTTCTTGCCATTCTCTTCTGGCTTGGAGCGTTTCCATTGAGAAGTCAGATGCTAACCTGATTGGGGCCCCCTTGTATGTTACTTCCTTTTTCTCCCTTGCTGCCTTTAAGATTCTCTCTTTGTCTTGGAGTTTTGCCATTTTAATTATGATGTGTCTTGAAGTGGGCCTGTTTGGGTTCCTTTTGATTGGGACTCTCTGTGTTTCCTGGATTTGTGTGGCTTTTTCTCTCACCAAATGAGGGAAGTTTTCCATCATTACTTTTTCAAACAGGTTTTCTATCCCTTGTTCTTGTTCTTCTCCTTCTGGTATTCCTATTATACGGATATTATTCCGTTTCATGTTGTCTTGCATTTCTCTTAAACCCTCTTCATTCTTTCTAAGCCTCTTTTCCTTATCTTGCTCATTCTGAGTATTTTTTTCTATTTTGTCCTCCAACTCGCTGATCCGATCTTCTGCTTCGTCGATTCTGCTTTTCATTCCTTCTACTGTGTTCTTCAGTTCGGAGATTGTGTTCTTCATTTCCTCTTGGCCCTTGTTGATAGTTTCTATTTCCTTTTTCATGTTGATATAGTTTGCCGTGAGTTCATCATAACTTCCCTGTAGTTTATGGTAGCTCATTGAGAGCTCATTGAGCTTCCTGACAACCATTGCTTTGAACTCGATATCTGATAGTTGAGTTGCCTCTGTTTCATTTAGCATTCTTTCTTGAGCTTCCTCCTTTCCTTTCATTTGGGGATTGTTCTTTTGTCTTCCCATTGTTTGTAAGACTCTTGTTGTTAGCCTCAACTTCTTAAATTGATCTGTTCTGGCTCCCTGGGTTTGTGGTATGACCTTCTGTGGTAGAATATCTGTGAGATTCAATGGTGGATTCTCCTTCGGATATCCTGTTGTTCACTGCTTCCACTGACTCATCAGCTGGAATACCCTCTTTTGGGGGCCAACTCTGGATCTCCCCCCGCCACAGTTCCAGGCTTGCTTGTTTGTTTGTTTTGTCTCACTCGTGTGTATTTACAAAAAGAAGAGGGGGGAAAATGAAAAAAAGAAGAAAGGGGAAACAAGAGGAAGGTAGAAAAGATAAAAATTGAAGAGAAAGGAAGAGGGGATAAGAGAAGAAGGAATTCAAGGAAGGCAAAAGGAGTTGGGGAGTAAAGAAGAAGATATAAACAATGAAGAAGGAGTAGTTAAAAACTCATATAGATATACAGGCTTACAAACAAAAAGACACTAACAAACTGGCAAAACAAAAAAGAGACACGCACACAGACACCCCCACACAAATATAAGCAGCCAAAGGGGGGAAAAAGAAAAAAAAAAAAAACAAAAACAAGCAAAGCACAACAAAATATTTAAAAAAATAAAAATATATTAAAGAAATAAAAAATTTTAAAAATTATTAATTTAAAAAAAAAAAAAGAAAGAAAAGAAAAGGAAAAAAAAAAAAAAAAACCCTCTTGTTGTTTTCAAACTTGCCAGCTGGTTTTTTTCAGGTCTTGCTGGCTGCAATGGCCGAGGGGTGATCTTATTGCTTTTCTCTGTGTTCAGAACTCAGCCCTCACTGTGCTATGTATCCCAGCGTTAGTGGGCACCTCTACCCACAGGGTTTCCAGCGTGTGATCTGAACTTCCTGGTGTGCTCGCACTTCTCCGAGGTTATGGGTGTGAGCTAGGTTCTCCAGACGTGCGCATCCGCCTGCCTTTGTCCCTGGGAGGCTTTCAGTGTTCGGGCACAGCTGCCTGCATTCGGATCTGAGAGAGGCCTGCGTTCCAGCTGCTATCCGGCGCCTGCACCTTGGGCCTGAGCTGTCCGCGTTGCGAACCCGCCGGTGAACTGGCGCCTCTGGCTCCACAGCTGTCTCCAGTGGCCTGCGCCTATGTTTTCGCGAGTGTCCACTAGCCCGAGACCGTGTGCGGTCCCCTGAGGGTGTCTATTTTCATTCAGCTGTCTCACTTCACCCGCGCCTCTGTCTCTCTTGGGGCGCCTATGCTTTCGTAGTCGCGCGGCGACCACGAAAACTCGGTTCAAAGTCGCGCAGTGATCTGGTGGGGTGCACCCACTTTCACTCCCTCGCAGGGCACCCACTTTTGCTCGGGCGCAGTCGCGCGGTGGCCCCTGAGATCTCCCAGCCAGTTCAGCGGCTGACCCAGCTCCCTCCCCAGGGCCCTGGGGCAGGCTTGGCGGAGCGCCGGGCCGGGGCCTCGGCCGCCCCGTTCTCCGTGCGCTGGAACCCTGGGCTCTTATTGTTCCGAAGAGCTCTCCTTACCGCTTGTTTTTCAGTGTCCGCTACAATTTCCGACCTCTTATTCTCCAATATGCTGTATTACTGTTCCTTGTCTGTTCTGATCTTTACGTAGATTGATCTGGTTTTTCTCCCGTGTGTAGAGGGGGAGTAGGGTCTGCTCCCTCCTACCACGCCGCCATCTTCAGGCCTACTAAAATCTATCTTTAAACAGCTATAATTATTAAATTTTATAATTATGACTGAGACCAAAATTGAAACACTCTTTAATGGTAGAAGCTATTTCTAATTCTCTCTTACAAATGTTGCAACAAGAAGTTTTTTGTGTATATTTTTGTAACATATTTTAATTTTTTATTGACAATAATTTTCTTAGAATTGAATTGTATGTTTGAATTCTGAATGTTATTAATAAATTATATCAAATAGAAATTATCATTCAGAAAATCTTAGTATTCACTGTTTTTTGACAGTCATAACCAACTCAAAGGCTAGTAAAAGCTAGAAAAAACTCTAGTCACTAATAAATAAGACACACATGTACATACGCATTAAAATGGCTTTCTAGAAAGTCTTACATTAATACACTTTTATTTCTGTTTTAAGCATTAAATTGTATATGAACATATGGACACAGAGAATACATGAGAAATAAATAAGAGTATTTATCAAAACAAAGCATGTCATATGTGTCTAATTATTTATTCAATAATTAGATTTAGTGGTCATAGAACAAGTTATGAAATTTTAGATAGAGCATTTGGTAGAATTTCACACACAAATTAACATGAAAATATTTCATATGACAAGATGTCAAATCAAATTGTGTTGAAATAGTTTCCAATTAATCAAAACAGAGACACTTTTGTAACTAGTTAAGCCACTAACTAGGTGTTTGATTGCATCATGATCGTTTCCTTTTGTTATCTCAAATTTATTCTTCACTAACAGAAACTGTATGCAAACAATTCCAGATCCCACTTAAAAGGCTCTAAAGAGACATTCAGGATTAATAGGGGAATCAGCTGAGACTTTTTCAGAAGTGACAAACATACCATTCACATTTCAGGTAAGTGAGAACTCCAGGAATACTGCCAAATCCAGGTGCTCCTGCATCTATTGGAGCATTTGATGTCATTGGGACCTCTTTTCTTTGCCAGTGTCTCTTTCTCTATGTTCTAATTTCCTTGGTGTAAGTTTCATTTTTAAGCAACACACCCCCCCCCCACCCCCATGATGGTAGAAGAGTGTATTCTTGTTGCTGTGCATGCAAATATCTCATGCAAATAGCTATTGGCCATTTCATGTTTGTGTGGTCCTTAGTATTCACTATCTCAGTGAAAAAGAAAATTGAACCTCTAGCAATAGTTCTAGCAAGTGACGACTCCAGGTGGCCCAACTAAGGTGCCCCAAGCCCCATCTCAATCTCTGCGTACCTTTATAGGCTGTATCTGAGTCATCTACTCTCAATGTCCCACAGGAAATGAGGTAAGGGCAAGGAAAGTGGTGAAGCCATCCCTTAGCGCATAGATGGAGACATGGTTTCTGAAAGTCAAAATTAATTAACTAATATTTTTTTTTTCTGTCTAGAAGTGGGAAAGAATTCAAAAAAGGCATACAGCACACATCCTTACACAGGTAATTGAATCCAAGGGTGTTGGTCTAGCAGAGTTTGGCGTGATGACTATATGATCCTCATTGTCAAAGAGTGAGTTAATACTTGCATTAATTTTAAAGCAATTGTTCTTAAAAAGTATCTCTTTTTATTGCCACATTATATAATTAGGCTACCATGAAAATAATACTTTCATTCAGAGACTGGAGTGATTACACCTGGTTAAGAAACACTTAGGGAGCTTGCTGAATGTCTCAGTCGCCGTGTGCTAGTTAGCAGAGCAGTGTGTCAGTGACAGGCCCTTCCAGGAGTGAACCGCAGGCTCAGTGGGCCTTAAAGAGGGATGGAGGACAAAGCAGTCTGCAGCGGTCAAGCTCCAGAGATCAACAGTAAGTAGCTCATTGCTGACTGACTGCTGACTTTAGGTGACAGTTCTCTTGAGAAAACAAAAGGCTTGAAAAAATTAAAGTGAAAACAACTTGAATTGGACTGATTTTCTTAGAAGTTTTAAGGAATGAACTACATGTAAAATTTATATATATATACACATACATATATATGCAAATATATACAAACATATATGTTATATAGGTTAATAAAGAAATCCTATATATAATAAATAATATATAGGATATAAATAATAAATAAATCTTATATACATAAAATAGTAAGTGTATATATACACAGGTATATATGATTTATTTTTCTATTTTCCTGGGAGTGAAAACCCAAAATCATTTCATGTTAATCACTGAGTAATTGATGAGAAAGTACCCAGACAATACAAGGGAATATAATGGAAATTTATGAATAGTCTAAAATTGAGAATTAAAAAAAATAGGAACCAAGTCTATATGAGGAATCTCACATTGGGCTTGGCTTCGGTGATAGACACGATAATGATGGAAAGACAAGGAAGGGCAACAATAGTGGTTAGGATAAAGCTGGAGTTGCACTTAGGACTTCAGCAGGCAGAAGAGAAAGGCAACAACCCCTGACGAGATGTCAAGGTGGAAAAGAGTGGAGGTGGTTGAAAGAGAGCTGATGGGCAAAGAGAGCTGGAACTAGGCAGAACCCTGATTTAGAAAGTGTATTTTTGAACCTGGAGCAGCTCTCTTTCTCTTATTTTCAAGGGCTCCCACGTTCCAGATGTTTGTTTAACTTCTCCCTTTTTACTCCTAATTTACCTGCTTTTTTCCAACCCATACATTTAGGGTCCTAGTTCAGGGTAAAAAAGATCTAGAATAGGAAAAGGACGTATTAACTAGAGGGAAACACAAGCGAAGCAGACAGAGCAGAAAGTGCTCGGTATTCAGCAAAGGTGGCAGATGACATTAGTTGTGGGTAGAACAGGTCTGGTAAAGTGTAGGAGCCAGTAGGGCAATTTTTCAATGACCCCTTCAAACACAGAATCTAAACTGGTGGCCCTTTAAAACACTTAGGATGGTTTTTCCTATAAAAATGATATCCAGAGCAGAGTTCAGCAAACTTTCTGTGAAGTTTTAGACTTTGCATGCATTGAGGCCCCTGTCACAACTCTGCTAGCAGATGGTGAAATCGGTCTCAAAGAATAGGTAAATAAACGGGCATAGCACAAATTTACATACACTTTTACTTAGAAGGAATTAGCTTGCCTTTCACAGCTTCACTCAATTTTTTTGTTTTCTGTCTCACCATCTCCTGTGGCCAACCTAGAAAATGCTTTCTAATAAAATGTCACTTTTTTCTATGTTAAAGATGTCCCAGGTTTGCATTTTACTCAGCAGATATTTTCACCACTTTTTTTTTTTTTTTTAATTTGTGCAGAATGACTAAGAGGATAAAAATAGAGCCTTCTGGGAAAGAAGGCATGAGACGGTTGAGTGGCAAAGAGATCAATGTAGCTTTCCCTAGAGCTCCGTGGGCAGAGCACAGAAATGTAGATAGATAAGTCCCAGTACTTGTCAGAGAGAGATTCAGGTTGTGTCTGTACAATGCTATCACAGCCTGGTACCCTGGCTTGATTTTTTTTCACACACTCAAATAACTACCTTGACAAATTTTCCCACTCAATTGACCTTTGTTACAGGTTGTAAAGATGCAACCTGAAGCCCCTTTGAGACCACTAGTTTTTGATCCATTGCTTTTGTCCAAACAGTAGCAATTTCACTAAGGGATTTATTTATTCTCCTTGTCCCTAGTGACTTTCCTGTTCCCATTTGGATGTTACAGCATTTTCTATAGGCCTCTTTCTACCTCTTCCAACTGCCACTTCCCCCCAAGTAGTCTCTCTTGAGATTCACAAGTGGCACTCTGTTAGTCACATGAATTCTTTTGCATTCCACTTTACTTTGTTGTTGATTTGCTAATTTTTCCAAGTACAAAGAAAGAACAGGAGTAGCAGTTAAGCCTAGTTTCTGGGACTGCAATATCCAAACCAGTTTTCTTAATAGTTTAGAAAATATTGTCAGATTAAGATGTGCGAGTCGTTTTGAGACAATGGTGGCCATGCTCTGAACTTTATGGATTTAAAGTCTATCAAAAAATTTTAGCTTCTTAGAAAAGATTGTAATTGAAACTTTCCTAAGGATGATTGGTGCATTATTTAAATTTTTCATAAGAGGGTTAAATCTTATCCATGAGTAACATTGCTTTTTTAAATGTTAAATGATTAGAAATTTATATGCTATAGATATCTGGTCAACCAGAGTAGCATTTTTCCTACCTATTACATGTGAAAAAAAGAGTTTTTCTGAAACACACATTTGCCTTTCCACTCTTCTCCTTGTTAACAAGCAAATAATCAATCTCCTTCCTTGTAGAACCATTCTGAAAGTTAATGAAAGAGCTGGTAGTTCTTTCATTCTAGGTCATTATTTTAGAGTACCTTCTTGATTTCTCTAATCATCTCTCTTTCCTTTGTGCTCCCTTTGTGGGTAAGACATAATCAATCCTGGAATTTCTATTTTGATGATTTGTTTATGTGTTTCTATACTCTTTAAATGGTGAACTTTTCAAATGCAGGGGTCATATATTTATTAATGTCTGGACTTTTAGTACCTAGAACTGTACCTGGCAACCAGCAGGCAATTAAATTTGTTCCCAAATCTACTTATGTTTACTACAATTCATTGGTCAAAACACTGTATAACATTTACCAGTCTTTGGGGCCAGATATTAGAACATGGTCCTTTATTTGGTTATAATATATCTTTGCCTATACGATATAGACAAATGGGAGAAGAGAAGGTATTTCTGTAAGGAAATGGTAGTTGACATGTCATTTGAGAGGCTAGGTTGCCCAAGCTTCATTAACTGTGCAGGTATAAAGTCCTTCAGATTCTCTCCATTGCAGACTGTCAGTGGAGAGGTACAGATTGAAAGGTTTCTTAAGCAGCCCGCCATTGACTCGATTCCCAGACAATCAAGTAATGGTGAGTTGACTTGTACAGAACTGACCTTCACAATGGGAAAAATGCAATTCACCTTATTATTGTATATTTTGCCAACAGATTCAGATCAGCTGGTTAGAGGAGAATCATTGGTTATTGAGAGCAGAGGATCAGGTAGTCTGAGTTCTGAATTCAAATACCAAAGCTCACTCTTAACTAAGTGTGTGCCCCCTGGGTAGAGAGTTAATTAAAGTTACTTGGTAAAGTGAACTAATAATACCTAGGTGAGAAAGTGTTGTAAAGATCCAATGTGATGTAACTGACAAATACCCATTGAAGGCTTCTCCTCTGGATACAAAGGGGAACAAGAAGACTCACAAGATCTTTCTCATCAGAGGACCTATATCCTAATGACCCTCTAGAGTGAATACATCTGAAGACTGGGACAATGCACAATGCCCTGTAACTGTTACTGCTGTTACTAGTGTAAATGATTAAATCACCCCCTCAACCATGGATTACAGGTCACTCTTACAGAACAGTGCCTCCACGCAGTAAATAGAAATCTCCATGGCCAGCATTTTGTACTGTAATTCTGAAAGGAATGTGGCCAGTGGCAGCAAAAATTCAGGATTTCAAGCCAAATGGAGGTTGAAATGCCAGGAAATATTGAAAATATCAACTCCCATCCTTCCAACTTACTGACTTTTTTTTCTTTTTCCCATGGCTACACTATCTTCATTCCCTCTACAATTCTCCAAAAGCAGGCCCTCCCCAACCACAACTGAGGGAGCCCCTGTGGAGTTTCTCGTAAGGAGCAAAGTGGTTCCTCACCACAGACTGGAGAAAGCTAGTGAGTAAAGGGGTAACATTGCACTTTCCTGGACCACAGCCTTTCTTCATTTGGCAAAGAGATTCAGTTTGCATTTTTGAGGATGATGGGAAGCAATGCTTAACGTCATAACCTTCATCTATAGCCTTTCTTTTAATGGCTCTAACAGGAAAACTGAAACTTATATTGCCTGATTGAAAAGAGGCTTTATTTGACCCAGGCACATATTTAGCCTTCAAATACTTCCCTAGTCTCTGAGCCATAAAAATTAAATGCCTAGCATTTGTACCCTACAAGATAAAATAAAGGAGATAACACTTTACTGGTAAACAAGCAATAGTCTCTTCAAAAAAAAATCCTAGAATATCATTTTCTGATTTTTTCAGAGGGAAAAGTTTTATTTTGGTCTTTTAGGATTTTCCAGTAGAGCTGAAATAATTATAGATTAGATTTGGAAGTCATGCATTCAGGAATAAAATCATGCAATGTGCAATAACTCAACTTGATAAATAGGCTAATTGCAATAATGCCTGGTAGATAGATCTTTTTCCACCAAGACTTTCAAAATTTAGAAAAACTCATAATATTTATTTTGCCACTTAAAGAATTTAAGGGGATTATTAATATTCAGAAGCACAACTGATTTTCTTTGAGGAGGGATAATTTAGTGGCTATGAAATATGCATTGCCTTTGAAACTGGGCAAACTGTGTTTAAATTTTGGCTCTTCCACTTACATCCTACATAACTTTAGATATATAATTTAATCTTGATTTTTCTCATCTGAAAAATAGGGATAATGACACCTAGTACATTAGTAGTACAAGAAGATGGTCCACAAAGGTAATGGTAAGCAAAGAAATTAGACTACACATAATTGTTACCTGAGGACCTTTAAAAACTAATAAAATTTTTGGGTTCCCAGCCCCTTAAATTCTGATATGATTAGTCTGGGCCAGCACTGGGACTGCAGCATTTTTCTTTTTTATTTGTTTGTTTGTTTAAACCTAGACAGATAGACCCTATCCTTTATGGAGTGGGTTTTAGAGCAGAAGACGTAGATGTTGTGAGTAATAAATTAAATTGAATATGAGTGTTAGAGTCAGAGCTGTTATAACTTACTGCCTGTGTGTCCTTGGTTAATAATTTCCCCAATCTCGGTTTCCCGGTGTTTAAAGTAAGCATTAAACTCAATGCACTTAACTTCAGCATAGTGATTTAGGACTGCCATCTAGTACAGGCCACCCAAATAGTATTATTCCCTATAATTTAAAAAGTATTAATGCTTATGATCTGCCTCAAAAAGGTGCTACAGCTCTGATTGTTTGAGTCTACAAATACACAATCACACAGATGTAATATTTAATTTGAAGGTGGATAATATATCTCAAAGGTTAAGAAAAATCCCACTTCTGTTTCATAAGTGTTGTGGTCAGGTGATAGCCTCCTTCCCAGGCCAACTCATTACAACTATTACTGCCTGTACAGCTCTCCATAAAATATATCCACCAGTCATAGAATTTCAGGTGTTTAGAATTGATCTATACTTCAATGTAAAATGCAGCTTAATCAGCATCTTTTTATGATTTTGTTTTTAATTTCCATCTTGCACATTTTAGAGTTTCATCGTATATCTTGGTGTATGTAAGGATGTGTCAAAAAGGGTAAACTTGAAGGAAAGATGGACAAACAGATGCCACATTTATTTGAATGTCAATCCAAAAATATATAAATATATTCCAATATAGAATTGGGAATGCCAATCCCAATATAAAATTCTATTTTATATTGATAAAATAGCCTAACATTGAGAAACCTCGGGTTTCCTCAGAGGCCCCTAGTTCTTAATTAAAATCTCTATGATACTGTCTCAAGGGAAAGTCTACTTTTTCATGTTTTTCTCTTTTTCCGCAGAGTTCCAGAACACTAAGATTACGGCTTGTGGCCTAAGAATTTAACTTTTACATAATTCAAGGGGGATTTTCAGCATATCAAATCTGGAATTTATCATTCGTGGCAGTCTCAAATTACAAAAGAAATCTCCTGGAATATCGTGAAAGAAGGGGGGTGGTACATAGAAGGCCCCTGATTTATGGTTCAAGACCTTGGCTTTAAAGTAATCTTTTGGGACAGTTTGGTTTCATCTCATTTTTCTCTTGATTTTATACCTTAATGTAGTTAAAACAAACACTTTAATTTGAGCAATCAATTAAAAATTAGGAGCATGTCTATTCTGTAAGAAGGCATAATTAAGGGTACAATTCCTCAGTTCTTTTCCGTATTTCGGCTTCTTTGATTTTGGCCCAAATGAGAACACGTGTACAAATACTAAAAGAATCCTCTTTATCATGAAAGTATAAGATATGATTATGAATTATGAAGCCTATTCCCAAAATTATACATAAAATTCAGAACTGCACCTTACCATCGAGTAAGCTGAGAAAGAAACCCCCACCCCCCCTCAGAAGTCACGTTCTGCCGACCTTACTTTCATGGCAGTAGGAGTTGAGACTCACCAGGTAGGAGCTGACATCCTTTCACTCAGAGCCCCCACCCTGCTTTCCATTTTCCTCCTAAATAAACCTTTTCTAAATGACTTTTCTATTAAGAATTATTCTTCCTTGAATATTGCATTTATCATGTGACTACTATCCCGTTCAGGACTCATTAAGTCTGGAATGAACTCGACACCCTCTGCCATCTGGTCCTGACCTATCCATCCAGTCCCAGCTTTTCACCCACATGATTTTTCCACTTGAGACAGGCTTGGCTGTTCACAATGTCCTAAATGTACTTTGTGAATTCATATCCTGTACCTTTATACACACTTCCCTTTATCTCCTCAGTCTCTCTACCAAGGAAGTACAGTCAAAACACCAGATCTTTCATCTAGCCATTTCTGATCATTAACTTCTATAATTTTTCTTGTTCTTATAGCACTCATTATATGTTAGGCCCTCTTCTAGACATTTGGGATGCACCAAAAAACAAAATGGGCCCATTTGCAAAGATGTAAGAATGGCTACTTTCTTTCCATAATTTGCTGACTCTCACATGAATGACAGGTTTAACTGAGTTTTAATAGGCAAGTAATTATGATGCCACCCAATAAACTATTCAGTTCATTATTGGTGAGCCTTATTAGTCTGACTTACTATTCTATACCCTGGGGGGGGGGAGGGAGAAATAAAACTAATCATTACTGAACAAGAGCACAATATAGTAATTTTCATTTAATCTTCAAGACAAATCTTGAAAGGTATGTGGCCTTTCAGATGGTTTCTTTTTAAAAAAGATTTTATGTATTTATTTTTAGATAGAGGGGAAGGGAGGAAGAAAGAGAGGAAGAGAAACATCACTGTGTGGTTGCCTCTCAGGCACCCCCCACTGGGGATCTGGACCCACAACCCAGGCATGTTCCCTGACTGGGAATCGAATCTGCAACCCTTCCCCTCGCAGGCTAATGTTCAAACCACTAAGCCACACCGGCCAGGGCAGAGGGTTCCTTTTCGTACAGTAAAAAGGTAAGTATACTAGAGTGTAAGTGTCCTAACAGAAAATCCTTGCTCTGTCTATAATATTTAAAGTACTTTCTTATTCATGGATAAATGATATTTCTGTCATCTGTAGACAGTTCTAGCTATATGAAATTTTTTGTGTGAGGGAGAGGTTTTGACTCAAGTGACACTCTTACTTTGTCTTTTCAATCAGTTGACCATACTCTTGACTGAACATTGGCATGTTTTCCAACTATTCTCTAACTCTCTGACATCAACTGGGGGGTCATACAATTCAATCCAATTCTGACCGTAAATACCTGGTTTTAGAGAAGACCCCAAAAGTTAAGGATTCAGACTTACAAGACTGCCCTTACTTCAGGTACCAGCAACAGATGGGGTCCCAGGTTACCTGTACTTCTGTTTAGCTGACCATGAATTCTGGACTTCCCATGGATCCTCTCCCCCAGGTTTGAAATTCACTGGAATAACTCACAGAATTCAGGAAGGCTCTGTATTTACAATTACAGTTTTATTATAAAGAATGCAACCCAGGAACTGCCGATTGGAAGAAATTGGTAGGGACCAGCTATGTGCATGTAGGGGATGGTAGCCATATGGACCTTCCACCTCTCACTACATTAATGGGCTCATCAACCTGGAGGCTCCCCACCTCCTTTGTTCAAAAGTTTCTATCGATCATTTCATGATATAAGCATGATTAATTAAATAAGTGGTTTTAGTGACTGAACTCAATCTTCAGAGTCTCTGCTTTCTCCAAGGTCAGGGCTGAAAATTCCAAAGTTCTAATCAGTGGATTGTTTCCCTGAACACCAATGTCTGTGCTGTAGGTATCTAGAAGCCACTAAGGGTCACCTCATTCGCATAAACTCAAGTATAGTCAAAAGGAGCTCATTAAACAACAACAACACCCTGTCACTCAGGGAATTCCAAGGGCGTTAAGATCTCTAAGAAAAGAACTAAGGAGAAAGACCAAATCTATCTATGTATATTTATTAGACTACAATTGTTAAGTACCCAAGGATATTTAAACCAGTACCTAGGCACCTCTCCTAAGGTTTCTGATTTATTTAGTCTGGAGTGAACTCCCATTGTGGGCACTTTTAAAAAGATCCCCACATCATTCTGATGTGCAGCTAGGGTTGGAAATTGTTCTTTAAATAAGAGGGGAGTGGGAATGTTAAATATCT
The DNA here is from genome assembly GCA_039655065.1 of Glossophaga mutica. Classification (NCBI taxonomy): domain Eukaryota; kingdom Metazoa; phylum Chordata; class Mammalia; order Chiroptera; family Phyllostomidae; genus Glossophaga; species Glossophaga mutica. The sequence goes on from CM077303.1 coordinate 13,975,828, forward strand.
GATAGTCTTCAAATGTTTATTGAACTACATAGTTCATGTACTATGCTAGATGTTGAAACAACAGTGAGCAATTGAGATGTTCCTTTTCATATGAAGCTTACAGTCCAGTAGGGAAGACGGAAATTGCATGTTAGGTCAACTGTGACGGAGCGGAGAAGGCGACGCACGGAATGCGATGAGAGCACATGGCAGGGGCCCTGGCATAACCAGGAGGTGAGGGGCAGGGCCGGGGAAGGCTTTTCTGAAGCAAAGACATGGATGGGAATTATGAAAAAATGAGCAAGAGTCAGTCAAGAACAAAGAGAATTGTTTTTCTTGGCACTTGCTTCTTAGTGAAGTCCATGGAAACATAGCATCAGCATCACCTAGGAGTTATTAAAAATACAGAATGTCAGGCTCCTTGAATCAAAGTCTGTTATTTTCCTAATGCCCCCAGGTGAGTCTTATGCTCATCAACTTTGAGAAGTGCAGCTCTTGGTAACTCCCTAAAAATAAACTGCTTATAGACACTTCCAGGAAATTCCTAAGGCAACTTTCCTTCATATCCTTAGGGGAACTAATCATACAAATATTCCTATAATTCCATAAGCACCCTAGGAACTTTCCAATAAAATAATTTTGCTTAAACTGGCGAGATTCACATTCTGCTGTCTAGAAGACACAGTAATACACAGAGTTTTTATTTTCAAAAAGCTAGGAAAAAAGTGACCCAAAACCAAATTATGTCTCATATTTTCAATTCAGTATTTAATAATGTACTTATAACATTTTAAACGCAATCTGAAATATTGTTCCTTTTCTTCATTTTTTAACCCATATATAGTTTAAAGTCAAATAGTTTTGATCGATGCTAAGAATTTTGTGCTTCTCATTGGCTAAATGATTTCTATTTTACTCTCAATTGCATATATTTAGTTTATGAGACTGTGTCAGTTACTTATTTTTGTATGAAAAAATACTCCAAAATAATAGCTTCAGACAACAACAAACACTTACTCTCTCATAGTTATTCAGCAGTGGTTTAGTTAGGTCATGTTTACCCAGAGTATCCCCCTGAGGCTGTAGTCAAGATGTTGACTATTTAGGAGGTGCTCGAAGGCACGCCTGGGGTCGGAGGGTTGGATTCCAGCCAGGCTCACCCCCACGCTTGACAGTCAATGCTGGCTGCTGGCAGAAGGCTTTCGTTACTCACCGCAGGGACATCTCCGTAGGTGGAGTGAATGCCCTCATGCCATGGGAACTGGTTTCCTTTAAGGAAAGTGATTCGTGAGATCAAGGCAGAAGCTACGTCTTTCATGAGCTAGCCTCAGAAGTCACACTCTTCTATTACCAGGTCAGTCCCATTCAGTGGAGGTGAGGAGGACTCATAAGGGTGTGATACCAAAAGGGAATCACTGGGGATTATCCTAAAGGCTACCTAAAACTAGGCCCATATTTCATATTATTTCAGCTTTCTGCTTCCAACTAGTTTTTTAAATAATGAGGATCAAATGTAACAACCTATCAAACATCCTCCACATAGACAAATATAGTGACTTTCTTGAAACTGACAGGCACCAACACTGTCTGCTGCATAGCTTAGCATATGTAATAATGCTAATAATATAATATCTAACAGTTATATAACACTTAACAAGTGCCAGCACTATTTAAAGCCTTTCTATATATTAATGTACTTACTTATTTAAAGATTTTATTTATTTTTAGAGAGGGGGAAGGGAGGGAGAGAAATGTGAATGTGTGGTTGCCTCTTGAGTGCCCCCTACTGGGGACCTGGCCTGCAACCTAGGCATGTGCCCTGACTGGGAATTGAACCAGCCACCCTTTGGTTCATAGGCCAGCCCTCAATCAGCTGAGCCACACCAGCCATGACAATGTATTAACGTATTTAATCTTCAACAAACCTATCAAGTAGGTGCTATTTTTCTTCCTTTCTTTATAGATGAGAAAGCTACTTAACACAGAGATTGAGTAAGCAGTGCTGTTGTCTCTCCTAAATACCCATATTAACACTTCCAACTACAGGGGCTAAATGTACAGGTAGCAGGAGGGAAGGACTGATGCACAAAAATGGGGATGGTAAGAAGATGGAGTGTTTGAGGACTTAGGATCATTTGTATTTACTGATATCCTTGTTGGAGGCAAGGTATACAGCTATAGAAAAGAAAGAGACCGTTGTTTTAGCCTTCGGGATGCTTGAAATACAATCAATTAAAGAAAAAAAATGGAAGCATTATTTCATGTCGTTTTCAAATACTCTCAACATCATACTACATGCTTTTAGATTATTTTTTTCAATAAACCTCAATTAAGCACCTACCATGTATTACTCCTGTTAAAGGAATTATAGTATAGCACTGAACCAAACAACCAAAATCTCATGCCCACATGCAGCTTCTGTTCTAGTGGGTGAAGGCATCTATGAAGCCAGATAAATCGGTAAAATGTAGAGTACATCAGATAATGGTAAAGACCAAGAATAAAAAAATTAAACAAAGAAGAGAGTAAACCATGATAATGTGGGGAAAGGGAGGGAATAGAGATTTAGAGAAGAGCTCACCCAGCAGGTAAACACCTGGAGGCAGTGAGAGAGTTATAGCTGGAGGAAAAACATTTGCAAACAAAGGCTCAGTGGTATGCACAGATCGGAAGAGTAAAAAAAGATCGCTGAGTCTAGAGCAGAGTAAATAAAGAGGGAGAAGCAGGAAACGGGCGGAGAGAGCTAACAAGTATGGGAGTGAGCACAGATCAGGCAAGACATTAAGGGTTATAGGGACTTACTGGGATCGCTCCAGCTGCTGTGCTGAGACTATACTGAAGAAAAACAAGGGTAGAAGCAGCAAGCCTAAGTAAAGTTTGTAGCAATCCAAGTAATAGGTGATTATGCTTGGTTTAGGGTGGTAGCAGTGACATGGTAAAGAGTGGGACATTATATCACAGGAAGAATGGAACACCCATTTTAAGACAGCTACCTATAGCTCTGGTTGGTATGGCTCAGTGATTGAGTGCCAGCCTGTGAATCAAAGGATTGAAGGTTCCATTCCCAGTCTAGGTACATGCCTGGGTTGCAGGCCATGTCCCCAGTAGGGGGCACTCAAGAGGCAACTATTCATTGATATTTCTCTCCCTCTCTTTCTCCCTCCCTTCCCCTCTCTAAAAAAAAAAAAAAAAAAAAAAAAAAAAAAAAAAAAAAAAAAAAAATGAATAACTAAAGTCTTTTAAAAAAAGATAGCTACCTGTAAAAAATCATGATAGTGATGTTTAAGGGAGTAATCTGAAGGAATTAAGGACAGCAGCTATAATGGAGCAGAGTGATGGCATTCTGATAATCAGTGTATATATGAGAGGGCTGTTTAATGGTTTTGGAAACTACCCGAGCCTGCTACCTACAAAATGAAACTGATTTTTAAAGGAATTTTTATGTCCTACTGAGTTACTGGCAATAGGTTCATGAGTATAAAGATTTAAAAAAGCTACTATGAAGGTTTAGAAGAATGTTCTTTTAAAAAAATATGCTAACTGACTGATGATCAAAGAAAAGCTTGGCAAATTCTCCTGGCAGGCAAATAAAAAGGAAAAAAAGATCAAAGGATAGATTTGTTAAATAAGGTGAACGTATTCCTAGAATTTTCTACTAGCTATTTATAGACACGTATTCAAATGTCAAGCCAAAATTAAAATGGGTATCAATATTTTCTCTCATGAACACAAACAGACACAATTTATGCCCTAAAAGAATGGATGTCAATAGTCTGTGATCCCAGGCTAGTGAGGGAGTCAATGCCTGACTTCAACATCTCCACTATGGTCAAAATAAAATATCTCAACAGGGGAAAATAGACTCTTCCAAAATGATCATTCTTTCTACAAGCATTTGGGTGCCTATTGTGAATCAAATGCTAATAAATTATTCCAAAAACTTTTTAAGCACTCTTTCTTTTTCAACATATGCAAACAATAAGTCTAAAATGGGATAACATTCTAAATTTAGTATTCTAGACCTGGAAAGAATCACAGCCATAATTTAATCCATCTTCCTGAACTCCACCCATTTGCTAGATAAAATAAAAGATATTCATAGGAGTGAAGCAATTTGCTTAATGTCACATGGCTAGTTAGTGTCAATGTCGATATTGGAAAGCAGAGAATTCTTTCACTATTTATGTCTTTATCTCATTATGTTATAACCACAGTAACTTTCAGAAATTAATTCCCTTTTTCTTTTTTCACTAAACCATTGGAAATGCATGTTTCCTATTTGGATTCACGTTGGAGTCTATTCACGGTTCTGTGAAGACTGGGGAAAGGGAGGATGATATTGTCCTCCTCTGCTTTGGAGATGCAAATCCAAAGCCACCCCACCCTTGCAGTGCAAGGGAGAAGCTCACAATGTCACATACAAGTCTATTTCATTCCCATTTGTACTCTTAATGCCAAAGAGTACCTGCCTGGCACACACAGTACACTCAATGCAATGTTGCTAAATCATTGAGTAGATCTGTCTTCCCTTACTGTCTACTGAACCTAGAAATCTTGCAAAGGGTAAATCACATGGATTAAACAGGAGCTGCAGCTTTCGGTGTCTTCTGGATGACTCGTCTACCTCTGCCAAGGTAGAGGCTCATAAAGACAGACAACCTCTGTGATGGTGCCTGGCTGTACCTTAGCCCAGGCCAAGACATGGGTAAAGGAAGAGATAGAATGTGTGGCATTTAGTATCAGAAAGATCTAACTGAGAGCCTGAGAAAGATCACCTAATCCAAGTAACAGGTTCCCTGTATTTAAATTCAACTCAGATAATTATTCAGTAATTATTCTGTGTCAAGCATGGTGTTGGAAATTCTCATTTTATTTCATAATTCAATCATTTTAATAATAAAGAAAAGAATGCACGGCAAGATTCCCCTCCAGATGTAAGAAACACTGCAGGAAGAAAATCAAACACGATTTTTCTTTCTCTGTTTCTTTCTCTCTCTTTCTTTCTCTCTTTCTCTTTCTTTCTTTCTTTCTTTCTTTCTTTCTTTCTTTCTTTCTTTCTTTCTTTCTTTCTTTCTTTCTTTCACGCTGCCTGCAATGCACTTTCCTCCAATTGTACGTAGGATACAAGTGCCTTTTTAGGCCAGTGTCTTTAGAAATTCTGGTTCTTATGAAATTTTACCTGCTAAACCATACTCCTAATCCTTAAATTGATGTAAGACCCAAAACCAGCAATTTCAAGAAGGGGAAAAGGAAGCAGTATAAGTGGGGCCCCCTAATGAAATAGCAGAACATGTATAGACAGTTTATTTCCCTACGTGAGTACACAACAGCCATTTTTCCTTTCACTGAAACTGGTTTTTCAACATGAAACTTGGCACATATAGTGAGTTGTAAGACTTGGAAATCCCATCATGAGAGCATTCCGTGTAAAGTTTGATACAAAGAGACTTCACTCCAAAGCTGCCTGCCTGCCTGTAAGTGATTGCCAGAATGTGGCTGATCACTAAAGTGTTGAGCAGTCACCTACATCCTTCTATCCAACCATGGACAGGACATAATTTATAGCCAACGAAGTGACTGTAATGATGTCCTTTTTAAAGACAGATTTTCTAAAAGTCAAAGTCATATTTTATGTGTGGTGCAAGCTCAGCTCATTCTTGATCAAAAGGCAAATGGCTGCATTCATGAAGGAAATGTTACTAACTGGAATCACTGGAACACACAAGAGGATGTGTGAAGAAATGTATTCACGAGTGTGCACATGAGGTGGAGGTCAACTGCTTATCTCTTCACTTATGTCTTCCAAAAACATGTCCATCAACATAAGGATCAGTATGCTGTTCTGAGCCACTATAAGAGTCTGTGGTAAAAGGAAAAATCAGTAATGCTGATCTTGTTTTTACTCAAAATGGAGACATTTCCTTTATCATGGATTTGCTTGCATTATGTTTGATTTTTAAAGTGTTGTATTAAAATATTATTTATTGTGATTACTGAGTTTTTTATCCTTGAGATCCTTAAATTTTGCCGCTAAGACAAATGCCTCACATGCCTCAGGCCTGAAAGATTCTGCTTTATCAAAGAGAATGTCAAGAAATATTCAGGGAGTCAAGGATTCCATCCTCTGATCTCAATTTCCCAATGAACATTAGGAAGGTTTCATCCCTGAACAACCTCCAGAAGTATAGCCATATGGGATTTTAGAAGGGTGATGGATAAGTTAAGAAGAAAATAAACAAGTTAGAAAATTATTACTATAAAAATCTAAGGCTTAGCAAGGACCTTGAGGGTTAGAAAGTATACTCATGTTCTGAACCTGAGTCTCCTTTATAACATGCTCCCAGGAACACAACTGACTGTCTGCAGTAATGGAGAATATGCTACTTCCCAACACAGCCCATTCTAACTGAAATCTGCTAGAATGTTCTCCCTTACACTGAGTTGTATTTGAATCTTTCTTCCTGAAGTTCCACACTTTGGTTCACTTTTGAACCCCTTAAGCTATTATTTAACAAGATTCATTCCTATCTCACCTCTAGACCCGTTTGAAATGTGGAGGCAGATTTGAAAAAGAAAAAAGGTCTCTTCTTGAAGTAATTTTTTTTTAAACTTTTATCCTAAGGAGAGAACTATTAATTTCCTATTACAGGTTGTTTTGAAACTTCAATTCCATGGAAATATGAATGAACATCCTGGTGGCCATACATATCACGACTCAGTGCTCAGATTGTGTTCTTAGGGTGCTGATCTCCTCATCACCAGCTGGTCATCAGAACCTTCTGAGGGAGATTAAACAATATGAATGTTCAGAACTAACACTTCACTGATTTGTCGCCTTTGATCTGGAGTGATGCCCAGGTGCCCCTGTTCTTTGAAAGTTCTTCTGTAAGTTTTGAACGTTCCTTAGGCTTGAAAACTACTGTAGTCCGACTACTCAGAACATCAGGAGTATTCATTTACCTTTGACTTCCTCCAAGTCAGGCAAGAAAAACTACAAGTTAAGTATTTTATTTACTTGTATAAAGTAAGTCCCTTCCCTTTATTTAAGCTCCTCTTGAAAATGCAATAATTGTTTTATTGTTGAAAAGAGATTAGGTAGGGATTATCTATCTTTCTTGGATTGCTCCTGGAGTAGAAAAATTAGGAAAATAGGGTGAGTCCCCTGAAGCAAGGGTGACAGGTGTTTTAGGAGCCAGAGAAAGCTCAAAGAATTTTCTGGGTTTTTACTCAGAGAAAACAATTATCTTATAAATCACTGTAATTAAAGATAACAATAATAGTACTTTACACCAAAAGTTTTGTGCCTATGTTGTTACCTCTTTGAGGCCTCAGGAAAACTCCATGGTAAAAGAAAGTAATGGGTCAGTATAACTACTTATGTCAGTGACCTGTCCCTGGTCACAATGCAAGTGCCCAATGTGGAAGAAAGACATTTGAATGCTAATACCATTCACTTAATTTTCTAAGAGCTATAATAATTATAATTCAGTCTCTATGAAATATGCTATAAAGTATTTTCTCAGTTTAAAAAATATATGAATTTAATAGAGGAAAGTTAAAAATAGTACAAATTAACCACCTTTCTATAATCTGATATTTCTATTGGCTTTCAATTTGGCTAAAAGATAAGAGATTTTTCTAATTATTATTTTAATATAAACATTCATGGCCTTAATGAAATTTTACTCTACCTGATTAACAGTTGATTTCAGACACAAAAATGGAGTGTTGGAATGAGAGACAAAAGTATGTGTGGTCTACCAGCTGTTTATTTGGGCAGAATGAGGAGCACTTTTAAGTCTAGCAATATTCCTTGTTTTTAATCTGTTTTCCATTTACAAGCACATAATGGCCACAAGGAAATACCTTCAGATTTTGTACGCTATTCTGAGTTGTTCTTTCAGGAGAGGACGCACTAGAGTTTGAAGGCCATGTGTTTAGTTGAGAGCAATTTCAATTCCAGGATTCATGGTACTTAGGAGCAAGGGTTGTGTGCCAATCCTTGTGTTAAAACTCCAGATTTAGAGATGAATAAGACACAATATGTATTCTTACGTGCCTTTCCTCTAAGTCTTAGAAAGCTGAAAAGTGTGTCATAGGGCTAATCTACTTCAGATCTGGGGTGGCTCCTGACTACATCTCGGATTCTTCCAGGCATCAACCACAGTTCCTCTGGTCATGTATAATCAGACTGAAGCCAGAGAATTGTGGTGTCCAAAACAAGGAATCCTAATCCTTGACAATTAAAGAGAAGTATCAAGACTTTAGAATAAGGAATATTGCCATCACGCTGTCTGAATATCAAGCTGATGTAATAAACACCACCATTTGTCAAATCCTCATTGGTCAAACAGTGTCAGGAGAACTGTGCTTGGGAATGAAGCAAGGTGGGATGTATCTATATATTCAGAACTGACTGTTTAAAAAGTCTCTCATTCTGAACTTGCTAGACTATCTTAAATAAATTACTGCTGATTCTGTCCCTTTGAGGTATAATTGAATTTTATTGTAAATGCAAGTTATCCTTGATCATTCCCATTGATCTAGAAAGGTAGACACTGTCAACCCAACACACAAAGTTATCAGTAAATAGGGCAAAAAAGAAGTATAAAATGAGGGAAATTTTTACCGAAATCCACCATGTCATAATGGCTCAGCATGTCATACTGGATTCATTTAAGTGGAAATGGCTTCCACAGAATGCCCACCAGACATGTTCCCACAGGCTGCTTTGCTCTCAGTAGTATTAAAGAGCATCCATTTTGGGGACTTGGGCTTAACCTTTTAGAATTGTTTACAAAGTGTTCATCATACATTACCCGAAGTGGAATTATTAGCTTTAATTTTCAAAAAGAAAAGAAAAAGAAAGAAAAGTCCAGTAGTGGCCTTACTAAATCAGAAACAGAGTATAGATTATGTTTTAGATTTTGCATACGATTAATAGAATTATGCACATACACATTTGCTTATGGTAAACCTCTGTTAATATAATTTCTTTGACTAAATAATGGTCATAGAAAATTTACACATAATATAATCTATGCAAGATATTACTTCCTCCTTGATCTACTTATCCAAAATGGCACATCTCAGAAATCCAAAAAGCATCTAACTCATAGGAAAGAAGAGGTGTGGTCTTTCTTAAGTTTGCCATTCAGACGTAGTTGAAAACATGGAAACCAGTCAATGTGTTCTGAAAACCTGCGTTATAAGTATAATGTTTCTTCCCAATTTAAAAAACAGAAAGTAAAATTCATATGAATATCTGGTTATTTCCTTAAAGTTGTAACACCTCACCCTTTGATATACTGATACGTGGCTTTAAAGCACATTTTATTTTTATAAATTGATGTAATTTTTATAACCTCTAGAGCTGAAGATACGAATGTGGTTGAATAGCCAGTGTTTGGAATTGGTTTAGATACTCATGAGCATAAAGAAATCCTTTTAGTGGCTTCCAAAGTAATTGTTCTAGTGTTTTACTTTTTCTTTTATGAGGTGGCTTTGAATTCTTCAAAAGCACAATTCTGAAGATATATTCTTAGTCTCGAATGACAAATTATGTTCAAATATGTTATCAAGAGAAAATGGAATAACTATTATGCAAATTGGATGCTTAATTGCTGCCCTCTATTACTCATAAAAGCTTGACTTGGAACCAGGTCCAGAGACCATTCAGTCATTGAAACATCTCCCATCCTGAGGAAGATATGGCACATACCCTACCAGGCTTATCACAAGTGTACGAGGTGTGTCCAGAAAAAGTCCAACCATTGTTAATATAATGAGGATGGTTTTCATGACATCAATGTAACCTGGCAGGCAAGGAGAGTGGACTGGAATGTGCATGTGTGAACAGTGATGACTTTACTGGACTAGTCACTAGGGGTGGTAAATACCACTGAGTGAGCATGTATGTTAGTGACTGTCACGTTCAAAATCACTGAGTGAATAAAGCAACAAAATCTGCCTCAAATTTGCATTAAGTTTAGACATTCCTCCATGGAAACTATACTATGATTCAACAGGATGCAGCTATGGGCATCTGGTGATTGGCACCTTCATCACGACAATGAGCGCGCTCATGCATCCCATCTACTACAGTTTTTGGTGGAACATCAAATCACCAGGGAACTCAGCTCCCTTACAGCCCAAATTTGGCAACCTGTGACTTTTTCCAAAACTAAAATCACCTTTGAAAGGGAAAAGACATTCAGTCCATCAGTGAGATTCAGGAAACTACCATGATGGCAATTTAGAGAACTGTGTGAGGTCCAAAGGTACCTACTTTGAAGGGGACTGAGGCACCATTGTCCTGTGTACAATGTTTCTTGTGTCTTATATCTTTTCAATAAATGTCTCTATTTTTCATAGTACACAGCTGGATACTTTCTGGACACACCTCTCATATACATGGAACGTGTTTCATGTTCAGATGAATGAAGTGTCTTTGATAGAAGACTGAATGACCCATTGGGTATACTTACAAAAGGTCCTTCTACTTTGGGACTTTTTTAAATGTAGGACATTTGTTTTCTCTGAGATGGATATTTACAGTTACTCTGCCCACCTGGCGTCCATCACCTTTCCCTAACAGAGAATGATTTTTCTCTCTTGCTGTTGCCTGGGGTCTTGTGCAACTGCACACCGAAGTGCCCTTCAGTCCCACTTCAGAGGCTGTGGCAGGTGTCCGTCACCGGATGCTTCCTCTCCCTGCCCAAGGGAGAGGCACGTGACGTGACCTCAGGACTCACTGTCCCAGAACTCTAAATCTTGTGAAGGACAAAACAAGGATGAAATACTAAGACACATAGTTGGAGGTTTTAAGGTCACTCTAGTGAGGGCATGCTAATCAGATAGGTCTTGCAGTTTTCTGCTGCTGGCCCCAAGATTTCCTTGCACTTAACCTTTTACTAAGCCAGCCTGTAGCTTACCTTTAGATTTTGTAGCTCCTAATATCTTTCCAACCCAACCTGTTTGCTTAATCAAGCAGACTCTACAAGGTCTATAAGAAAAGCACTCTCTCAGCAATGTCCCCAGTATTTTCTACCTTTTGTTCCTAGATTTACTTTGCAGAATTTGTCTATATCTATAAATCTTGCTTTTAAATATAAAATCCCACCTTCTACTTAACTCCCCTACTCTGGTCCAGCAAGCTTCCTACAACTGTTACTTAGATTGTTTGAGTTCCAGACCTTAGATCTGATCACATTTCTTCTCTGGAGATTAGACTCATATGGAACTTGTAATTAAATGAAACCTCTGAGTCTCCTTCTCAGCTTATGTAGTTACTTATTTTTGGTTTGAGGGGGATGAGCTGGTTTCATTACCCCTACCTTCATAACCCTGTGACCATATTTAGTTAATTTCCAAACAAAATTTAGGACAATTTTTTACTGTTACATTTTGTCTAATGAGCTCCATCCATTAATTTGGCACCAAACTGTTATGATTTAGATGAAATATGGTATTATTTCATCTAGTTCTTTGTTAAGTTCACTGATAAAATATTAAATAGTCCAAGTCTCTGTAGTAGATCTGGACTTCTAACAATATGCTGTTTTTGACAATGACTTAATCAATGGCTTTTTGATGACAGTTGTTTTAAACACTTTGGGTTATTTAATATGCTTAATCACATAACCAGATGTAAATAACTATCTATAAATTTGTTAAATTTTAATTCAGTCCTTACTCCTCTGTAATTCTTCCATATGATACAGAGTATTTCTATTTAACTAAAAAGTAGCATAATTATTAATGGGGAAATGGAACATAGTCACTTAAATATATATGTACCATACACATATAACCCAATCAAGTTTGAGAAACAAGATTTGTCTAAATACGACAAATTGTGTTAGTTTCAGTTCTATTCCATAGTATTGCTTTGTAAGCTGTTCATATAAGGTTGGTGGACTGTATTAACAACAATATCAACTTCCTGGTTGTGATATTTTATGAGAAATATGCAAGATATTACCATTGGGAGAACTATGGTGAAGAGTGCTAGAAGCTCTTTGACTTTTCTTTATAACTGCATCTGGACCTACATTTATCTGAAAAATTTAATAAAAACTAGGGATGAACTACTAACTTTAGGTTGTGATCCACTAATATTTGCTCAACAGAAATTTATAAGACCTTGCAGTACAGACACTAACAGAACAGCAGCCAACAAAACAGGGGTTGACTGATATCACCATTGTTTGTCGACATCATTGCAAAATTCTGGTCACTGAAATACTGTTAGAAATAGGGAATATTACTGGAAAGAGGACACAACTAGAATTATTTCCAAATTATAGGAATACTTATGTGAACAAGTGTTAAAGTTATAATTGGAAAATTGACAAAAGACTGAGAAGAATGACCCACAGAGGAAAACATTTTAATAACTAAAAAAGTAAAATTGTTACATTTTACTATAAATAAAATAAGACATTGCTTTTTGCTCTCAAATGCATTTTAAGAAAAATTGTTAAATATAATATATCTGTGAATTTGGCAGATACTATCTCAAGCAGCTCCTGTGAGAAGAAGTTGGTACAAATCTTTTATAAAGCAATGAGAAAGTGTTAACTTACAAAATTTCATTTCAAATTCCTTTTCTCAGTAAATATACACTTTGGACTTTATTCTAAGACCATAAAGAATTTGTGCAAGAATTTATACGATAAACTGTTTTTTTTTTCAACTCAAGTTATAATAGTAACATAGTAAGCAAATAATAAACATTTGTCCTGAATATCCTATACTAACATTTGGTTTAAGTACATTTATGTATGGATTATTTATTGTTTCAATAATGCTTTTTACTAAGAATATTTAATACACGAAAAATACTAAATTGTACCATTACATAGCCAGAAGAATATTCATTGAAGTGTTAATAGTTTTTATTTCTAGTCAAATGCTTATAGTTAATTCTCTATTCCTTTTTGCACCAAAACAATTTGTACTACCTGAAGTAGTTGGTTCAGACCATTCTGAGTAAAGTCACTTCTACTAGTTAGTTGGGGCTGTCAAAACAAAATACCACAAACTACATGGCTTAAACAACAGAAATTTATTTTCTCACAGTTCTGGACACTAGAAGAACAAGATCTAGGTATCAGCAGAGTAGATTTCTCTCTAAGGGAGTGATTTTTGACCTTTAAAAAAAATCTCATGACACACATAAACTAATTACTAAAATTCTGTGGCATACCAATATATGTTATCATAATTTTTGCCAATCTGACAAAAATAGGTATAATTTTGACTCATTCACATTGGACAGCTATTGTTGTGTTGGCTGTTGTAATTTTTTTTTTTTTTTGATTTCACAATCTAAGGGAAAGATGTTAGTGCTCATGACTAAATATCACTAGTCAGGTATCGATTGCTTGTTTTAAAAATTCTTGCAGCACACCATTTGAAAATTGCAGATCTAAGGACTCTCTCCTTGGCTTATACATAGCTGCCTTCCCTCTGTCTGCACATGGCTTTATCCCAATGTGTGTCTGTGTTTTCCTCCTAGAGGAACACCAGTCATGTTGGCTGCGAGTCTACATGCAGGACCTTACATATCCTTAATCACTTCTTTAAAGATCCTGCCTCTAAATATAGTTATTTCAGAAGGACTGGGGTTTAGGACTTCAACGCATGCATTTTGAGGGCACACCATTCAGTTCACAACAGTGCCCTAGAGAGATCAAATGGTGCCATCCACATCCAGATGAGTCTGTTCTTATGAAATGGAAGATTATTGGACTCTGTTTGACATAAAAGCATCAAAGCTTCTATGGCCTATTAACTTGGAGCTATGCTATCTAGGTTCATTGTAAGCTTCTGGGAGAAACTCTCCATCAGATCCCATGTATGTGAAGGGATGAACTGTATGTAGGACAGAGCTGATACACAGGTTTCTATATGCACTCCTAGGAAAGACCCATTCGTGTGTATCACCCATCAATGTTGCCTTGGGATCCCTGCCTAGTTGGACCAGTTCAGTATTTACTAGATTTATAATGAGAGAAACAGTAACCATAACATAGTGACGACAGTTAGGAACAAGTCATTCTCATTACAACACCATTATGGTGAATATAAGATCAATACATAATGCTTAGGTGAATGAAGACTGCATAAACAACGCAAGAGTTTCCCAACAGGAGTGGTTAGCCAGACTACACGAACCCTCACTCTCCACAAGGATTCTTTCCTGAGGGTTCTGGATAGCAGCTGTTGAATCACAGATCACGTGGGTCACACAGAAATAGACTATTGAGTACCAGTGAGCAAAGGGAAAACTATTTTAGTGGCCCCAAATATCTTTAATCTCCTTCTTCTTCTTCTTCTTCTTCTTCTTCTTCTTCTTCTTCTTCTTCTTCTTCTTCTTCTTCTTCTTCTTCTTCTTCTTCTTGAAACACCTTTAATATACAGATATCTATTCATTGTTAAATACCGTACAAATACTAGTGTCTTGGGCATATTATAGTGTATAGAAAAAGAAAAATTAAGAATATTAAAATAACGTGACTCAATAACAAATAGAAATTTAATACTTAATTCTTCAAACTCTGTGATCAGAGTTTGAACATGTTCCTTGGGGGGCATACAACCCACTTGAGGGACTTCTGAACTATATTCTAAGTGTTTAGTACTTAAAAACATTTCCTTTCCACCAATGACAACCTACATAGAAGTACCAAGAAAGGACTTATTATAAATGGGAGATATGGTTCCTTTTATCTTCATTCATTTTCTCATCAGTCAAAGCAGTATTCAGCTGTATCATTAAAATATAAGGCATTTTATAATATAACTGTCATATTGAATCTCTCTTTTAATACATTTATTGTCAGCTTAAATGGACATAGAAATCATGGAAGCATTATACAATAGAAGGGTATTTTCTCAACTCTATAAGTTATAACAATTCTTAATTAATGGAACAATTTGCAGTTCTCATTACAAAAGTCTCGTCTTAATTTAAGGTACATTTCACACACACACACACACACACACACACACACACACACACACACGAATTCCAAAATCATGCAGGTATCCTTAGCTATCCTAATTAATTTATTTTAAAAATACAGCAAAATTGCAGCTTGTAATCTTTAATCCTATGAATGCATTAGGCTCCCCTTTAGATTTTATACATCACTTTCTTTGATTTTTGTCACATGAAGTTTTTATTTTCTTCATTGTAATTTTTGGTTGTTTGTTAAATATAAAATACTAGCGATAGTCTGATTACAGCCGAATTTCCGAAGGACTGTCTGTATGGTCCCAGCTGGCGAGTCACCTCTGTCTGCTGAACGACAGTTCTGAAAGATCAGTCTGCAGTGGAGGCAGGTTTTGCCTGAGAAGAAGACAGAGCTCACTGGGATGTGCAAAGACCTTCCCAAACCAGCCTTTTCCCAGCCTTGGCAAATTTCTAATTTGAGCTTCCACTCAAGGACTGTATCACCACCTACACATTCACAGAGAGGAGGTTTTTAACTCCCTGCTAATGGGACACTTCAGGGAAGCCAGAATGGAGGAAACAGTGGGGAATCTGGCAAACAAGCGGCCTTAGATGTGCCTTTAGCCACCCCCAGCTTTTGGTACTGACAGCCCTATAAAATGCAGCATCTACCTCTTATTGCCATGACTAATTTAATTTGTTAAGTCAGGCCGGCAGACTGTTTCAGGTGAAAGAAAAGCCATTTCTTGCAATCACATTTTATTGCAGTGTACTCACAGAATTTAGCATTTATTTCATACTCAATTTGCTAAGGCAGCACACATACAAAAATTAATGCTGTACATATACTTTCCAGTCACCACTGAATAAGAGCTTTTGACAAATATATGACATACTTGTCCTTTTAACATCGATAGCGACAGTTTGTAAAGAAATAAAGGTAATGCTGTATAATGGTGAGTGACACCTCCATACCCATATTGACATCAGGGAAGATGTAAAAAAAAAAAGTTTGATTTTTGTAGACTTTCCTTCCAATATCTTACTCAGATTTGCCACGGAGTTAGTAGAACTCTAGTGTTTACGATAGGCACATTGGTCTGCAAAGAACAGAGAGGCACTTAGGTTAGCACAGCTCAGGGATTACTGTTAAACCATAAGCAGATGTACCCTGGGAGAAGCAGGACAACCCAGCTTGAGAAAGCTGAAAGCAGGGCCTGTGGATCAGGCCACGCAATTATCCACGTCAGAACTCTGACACTGTATTGACTCGGTTACACATCTGCTCCGCACCACTAGTTGTGAAATTCAGTGTGTCCTTCCAGTCTACATTCTGCATGGAAGACATTTGAACGATACAGGTTATATGGTGTGGACCAAAAAAGTTCACTTAGTTTATTCTGTAAAATAAAAGACACATTTTTCATTTTTACCAATCACTTTATGGATTTGGATATTTTGAGTATGCCAGTTATCTCCTACGTGGTACAACGCTGATTGCTCTCCATTAAAGCCTCGATTTGATCACTATCGACTTCTACTGATCTACCCAACTGTGGAGAATTGTCCAGCAAGAATCTGAGCAAACCACTTCTGACACATTTGGTCAGTCACAGCACCTTCCCTACACACTGCACATATTTTATTTTCTTTTTGCAATTCAGTTGTGTTTTTACCTTTCTTGAAATAATAAAGCACAATATGCCAAAATGTTGTGTATCTTCTTCCATCTTCAATATTAAAATGGCTACACAAAAAGTCGCCAAAGTGATAAGTTTTTTTTTAATGCATGCTGATATGTCACAATGCAATCTAACAAATATTTAAAATGAAGTTAAAGAAAAGTAGGCACTATTAGAGCCACCTTATGGGGCGGGGGATGAACTTTTTGACCTTACAGAAAAACAAACAAACAAACAAACAAACTTCTTGGCCAAGCCAATATTTTTCATAGCCTACACCATGGGTCATTAAATAAATGGAGTTTCATGGAGCAGAGAGCTCTGGGTGAAGTGTTGGGCAGAGGACGAAATTAGAGATTGCTGGAGCAGAGATTGGGGTATCTAGTTTACCTGGTTTCCTGTCAACGAGGCTGGATCCAACCAAGGATTCAATTCCACCGGTATCCAAAGAGTTTCGGTTCTAGCTTCCTTGGGAAAAGACAGAACAGCATGGCTCACCTCCACCACACCTTTCCTCAGGAGTCTCATTGTCCGCCCCAATCCCAGCTGTCCCACATCCTTTCTGTTGCCGCCTTAAACACACAATGGTCAGCGTCAGCTTCTCTACAATATCCCTGTGAAGTAACTGGCTTTGACACAGTCACTGTCATTAGGTCATTGATACATAGATGTTTACAGCTTGCCAACCTAAAAAGGGGTTCTCAGAGGGGTGGGGGTACTGTTTCTCAGGGGGCATTTGGCAATATCTAATGAGATTTTTCATACCTGAGTGAGTGCTACTGGTGTCTAGCAAGCAGAGGCCAGGGATGCTGTGAAACTTCTGCGATGCACGCAACAGCTCCCATAACAGAAAATCATCAGGCCCGAGATAGCAACAATGTTGTGATTGAGAAGCCCTGGTCTAGAAGCCTTCTGAGACTCACATCCCAGGAGAACATACCTGCAGGCTCATTTTGAACGAAACAGTCTGGGAGTTAGAACAAATTTTAAGACTAAAGGCAATCCCTACTGTGAGCGCTAGCTCTCGCAGTATTGGGTATTCAAGGTGACTGTCACCCTCTGTTGCATTCCTTGCCAGTATGTGAAGGTTCTGGCACACGTACCTGCACAGACTCCGTGGAACAAAGGAAGTATTTCCCTTGCCCTTTATTTTTTGTAAAGGCCAGTGTGCAAAGCACAATGCCCAGTTCTACATCTCCCCAAAAGTCTTCCCTGTTACACTCGCATAAGCTTAGAAATCGGAATACAAACAGGATCCCTCATGCCCAGGTAAGAGTTTACAGATCAAGCCCCCATTAACCCTTGGCTACTTTTTGGTAAATTCGGGGACCCTTAGGCATCTTGATCTTCACAGGTGCTTGGAATTCAAATGAAGGCGGTTATCCATCTAGAAAGGAGCTAGCGGCTTTTTTCTGGATATTTGCTATATGCTGGGACCTGTGCTGGCTTGGAGTCAATTTTAAAGTTGAAAAATATACCATTTCACTGATGATATACAATTGCGTCTCTCAAATAAAGTTTACTTCCCTTTATGGGTGTAATTTTTTCTTTATGCCAATAGTAGCACACAATATCAGGCCTATCCTTGGCGCTCACTAAGTATTTTCTGAGCATGTGAATTTTTCTTAACACTTTTCTCTTCCACAATTCACATGAGGAACGCATTCACACTCCCATACTCTCATCAATAACAATAACCTTTCTGTACTTAAGTAGATGGTTAGTGTGTTGTATTTACATATGTATTGGGTGGGAGGGAAAAAGAGATGTGAGAGTTTGATAAACTCTTTCAAATATATCTGATTCCCTGGACCTTCAGCTGAAAGTGACTTTTTTTTTTACTTTCTTACAAACATCCAGTAAAATACTTAGTGGTTTCTGAAACATCTTGCATTTCATTTTGGCCTCAATACCTAGTGCATCTTTTTGTTATAAGTTTTCCCACAGTCAGAATTATAATAGCACTACAATGGCCAACAATTTTGATTATGCATTTAGGTACCATACACCATTGAAATGCATGTATCTATGACTTACTTACTGTTATATTCTCCATAATACAGGTGAAGCAACTGAGGCACAGAGGGGTCTTGGAAGGTAGGGTTCTGGCATTCTGCCTCCAGAACCTGAGCTACCCCAACATTTCGACCCACCTAAACTTTTTCAGTCCTATTTTGATCCTCCTCTATGAATCTACTCAGCTTTATGCCTCAGGAATCTGTTCCTAAGTGCATTATTTTACACACTCCGGAAATTCATTGAGCATTTGCTTATACTTTCTGTGGTGAGGTGGTATTTCAGATTTAAATGTGTGCATGTGTATTGGACTGTGCGGTCTTGGAGGGTAAACCTTCCCGTGCTGGCTTCCCCTTTATCTTTCCAGTCAGTCTGCCATTACCCTGACCACTAGCAGATACACATTCAAAATCCAATTGCTTGTATTTTCAAATAATCTAATGGAATCCATAAGGACACATGTAAATGTCAAATTTATCACAGATAAAATTATTTTTTTAATACTCAGCTTTGTAAAGCTGAAGACCCAAGGTACCACCCCATATCATCAAATCGAGCCTGCCCCCAGGAGCGGGGAGCCCAGCCAGGCCAGATGACATGGAGCAGAAGGGGTGGATGCCCTGGCTGGTCAGGCAAGTGCCCACTCCTCCAGGGGCTTCTGATTCAGCCACAAAGTCTTCATCTCTGACTCTGCTTTCACAAACTTTTCTTTCCCTTATCATAATCATAATCATAATCATAATCATAATCATAATCATAACCACCACTGAAAGTGGACAGTTTTGGAGAGTTTTCTCAGGGAAAGCAGAACCACAGCCTTTATGTGCTGTATTCCACATCCCTGCCCCTGTAACAATTAACGTTACCTTTTTCTTCATTACCACGTTTATGCTCCAAAATGAATAGAATTCCTGCCCAGGGTTCCCTGTTTCTGAAGATGTTGTATGTATTTCATGACTTTTTCCAAATAAATTAATATACTTCTTAAAGCTTTTTACATACTTATTAAAATTAATAAAACATTTAAAAACATCCTTAAAAGAATATATTTTCTGTGTTGAAATCAACAGGCATCTGGTTATAAATAAATATAGTGAATACTAGTGAAAATAAGGTACCACACTTGAATTTCCAGGAATTCTAATTGTGATGTACTACACACGGGCACTTCATGTTCACTTGATATTTCACAGTTTCTTCTGGAAACTAAATTTGCAACTTAAGCACATTAAAACTTTTCATACTGTACAGAAACGAGTCTTCCACACATTGTAATAACTACATCAACTTGAACGAGAAGGATGTTGACATAGTTTGTAATTTACTTAGTCCATAACAGAGAGCAAAAACAACCCACATGATGTGACATGTGTAACAAAATGTTGCAAAAATAATCAAATGGTTAGAGGATGAAGCAGCTATCTCACCAAGGCCATGAAAAGCCAAATACAGGACTTTGGGTCTAAATGTCGGACAGCATATGCAAATTTTACAGCTCACTTTTCCTAAGTAAGAAATCCTGTGCGTGGTTTAAATGTCATAAACATTTTACAAGTCTTCCCTAACAGCAGATTTCCTGTACTGGGAGTTAAAGCGCAAGTGCGAACCTGAGAACATGCTCTACATATGTATGACAGGTATAAAAACATGCAGAATGACCTTTACAAACATGTCAGGCTGACCACTTTTCTCCTGAAGAGAAGCTGCCAGACTGAATCCACAGTGGGACAGAGTCACCGATATTTCGTGAAATCCATAACCCTGAAAATATACTGGTCTCCTTTATAATTATACGGAAAATTGTCTCATGCTGGGCAAGCTATGTCAACTTTTAATTATTCAGAATTTCTTCTCTCTTTTTGTATTCCTAACTGAAATACAATAAGAGACACAGTTTATCCAGAGACAATAAATTTTTCTATAATTGGTTTCTAATGCACTACACTGATATAGTTAATTTTACAAGTTGATTATGGCCTACAGAGCATAATTGCGGAAGCCAGGAGCTTCAAATTAGTCCCCTGCCCTCAAATGACTTGATCTACTTTGTATACTTGAGTACAGGTTCAGGAAAGAGGGATGAGAGAAGACACAGTGGAAAGAGTTGTTTCCCCCTGAGGGACATGAGGGACATGGTGAAAAGACCGAATGATGGATGGACTGCAAGTTTAGTTAGCTTCTTAGTTTCTCCTGGGACCAGATCAAAGTGTAAATATCAAATAAATGCGTTCTCATGTTTGCCTTCCTTTTTGTCTGCCAGCCTAAAAGAAACTTCCCAAATGGTTTATTTATCCATAGAGTAGGAGTCTGGCTCTATAAACTGTAATCACAGAAACAAAAGTTTAAACTCCAGGAAAGGAATCTGGATTTTTTTTTTTTTTTTGGTTTGTTTGCTTTATTTTGTTTTAAATTCAGATTATGGTCTAGACCGGTTTATTAGCAGCATTAGTTTGTTCCACTTGGGAAAATTAAAAGTTGAACAAATCTTGAGATGCCAAGACAAAAGTCCAACCAATTTGAAATGGCAGTCTTGGGTTTTCTATGTCTTTTCTGATGTCATGGAAACGCTGTCTTCAATCTGGTATTAGAGAAAGAGGCAGAAAGCATAGGGCCGGGAAATACAACATAGTCTCATATCTGCGCCATGTCGAATACCTGTCAATTATTTTTCATTTGAATATCTGATGTTTCAAGTGAGCTTGTTGCCTCCCACAAATTCCAAAGAACACAGTCAGCAGGCAAAGGAAATAGGTTAGGCACTGCTCACTGGTTTACATAGTCACAAATCTCAACAACAAAAGACTATTTTCTTCTCTGCATCGGATTGAAAGCCCAAAGAATGTGAATCTTAAACATGCCGAATCTTGAGAATTATGCCCTTGCATATTTGGATACTCAAGTTATTTATTTTTGTAAGAAACATTTTACAAGGCTCCTTTTTAATGTCTGAGCCAGTAGCACAGCTTTATGTTCACTGAGAAGATATGAGCCTCGGAGAAGGATCATTCCAGCACACTAAATGAATTAAGGTCATCAGACATGCCCCGAGACCACGGTGGAATCTAATATGTAACATCAGGAGAGTTTATTTTTCCATGTATCCTTCTTCCAATTACTGTGTATTTTAGCTCTGCCACTTTATGTAACATTATGTAAGGAATTCTCTATTAAAGTCTAGCAATAAACTCCAGTGCTTCTGGTCCACTTTGCATGGAATAAACAGCCTACACATGTTATTCATTTCAAGTGCACTTCATCTGGGGTTACTGTCGCTGGGGCTAGATAACAAATATAACAGCATGGGAAGTTATGCCATGCAGAGTGTATTATTAGTATTATTTTATCTGATTTTTAATCCAGCTCACGAAAATGGTTTTCATGTCGGGCAGAAAAGGGGACTGTAATCCTATCTCCGGACAATCTGCGCTAATAGCAAACATCAAGCAAATGTAATTCGTCTGCTTTGAGAACTTTGTTGAGGGGGTTTTAGAAACTACTCTGAAAATTAGCTGTAATCCACTTGGAAGAAAAGATGTGATTACATGACAGAAAGGAATTTTCCCACTGGATATGGCTCCTTGTTTAAGCACAATCATAAAACTTCATGAAATTACATTCCCTCAACAGTTTAAGTGAAATATTAGGTATGTGTCTTCATCAGAAATCTGAAGTTTACGATTTCTGTGCTGAGCCAACTTTTTATTCCACGCTCTGTCCCTCATTAAGAAGTTTTGCAGATCGTATTAGTGCGGTAATCATTTTGCATGTACCGTTTGCTTTGTTGATGTATTTAAAATAATGTCTTCTTTTTATCTACCAGATTAGAAGACTGCAAAAGGAGCTATCTGATTAAAGATTTCAAACTTAAAATAATACTAGGCAGGCACTCAGAAAACCTGAGAGTACATAAATTATACAATGCTACTTTTTACATTGGATCACACAGCTCTCCTTCTCCCGTTCCTGTCTTGATTGTGCCACTTCTATTGATGCCAAGTATATTCCTTGGACCTAGCATAAAGTAAGTGGTCAATAAATGGTGTTGAATTGAAGTATTGTCTAGTTTTTATTAATTTAGTGGCATACTCATCAGTATAAAAATTACAGTAGCCCCATGAATTTTAATTTACATCTAGTTACTATATCTAGACCAGGGGTGTCAAACTCATTTTCACTGGGGGCCACATCAGCCTCGCAGTTGCCTTCAAACCTTCAAAAGGCCAAATGTAATTTCAACTCCTCAGCAGTTAAGGAGTAGTTACATTTATACAGCCCTAAAATTATTTCAGCTGTTTGAAGGCACCCACGAGGCTGATGTGGCCCCCAGTGAAAATGAGTTTGACACCTCTGATCTAGATAATAACTTATTTAACTGGTCTAATGTTAACTATTATCTGAACTATCATAGCATTTATTTCTTAATATAGAAGATAACATTGCTTTAAGTGTTAGTCTTCATTAACTCTTTATTTACATCGAAAGAGAAAATGAAGTACTATCAATGCTGAGTTATTGAAATACAAATTTTGCACAGAGTAGGATGGTTTCCCAAAATTACACAAGGACTCTTCTGAAAGGCATTTTAAACTGAATTAAATGTTCATGTAAAGAAGTCATATTCCTCAATTCTTCTTAATGATGCATTTTTATTGCATTTTTTTATTTACCTCCTGGAAAGAGTATATATGTATGTTGAATCAACAGGCAATAAACATGAAAAAAGTGAAATAAATTGGCTTACTATTCCTGAGTTGTTAAAGTAAAAAATATAGTCCCCTTTAATAATGTTTATTCAATTGAAAGTTATAAATTATTATTTGATGAGACTCTGTACCAGAAAGGAGAGAGCTCCTTTCTCTGGACTTATAAATAGGGAATCAATAGTAAGTTATGATTCATGATGATATTACTAGAAGTAATTGTCTACTAAAAAGGTAAAAACCTCTGGTTTTAAATATACATATCTAAAATAGGATTTATAAAGCAAATGCCATTGAATTTTTATGTCTTCACCTTCATATTGAGTTGTGTTCCTCTAAAGTACTGGTAGTACCCCTCACTGGGAGCTGACTATTGTAGTAATGCCACAAATACGATGCTTTATGAGTTTGACATAATGCATGCAGTAAGCCTTAGGTGTATTGGGACCAAGCTAAGTTCGTTATATTTTCACTACCACGCTGTAAAATGTATTTCAGTTCCTGCCTGAGTTATTTATGTATTAAAATTAGATGTGATCTTTTCAAAGAAATAAAGTGAGATATTGGTGGGGCGGGGCGGGAAGACCAGCTGTAGTATTTTCAGCTTTTATCTGCGAAGTGTGTTCTTGGAGCCCCGGGACTTCAGCAAGGCAATCAAGGCTGTATCGACCTGCCGCCTTCATTACAGTGTAGACAGATAGACTGGGACTTGGCACAGTTTACACACCGACGTGACTTCTCCTGATTTGGGACTGTTTTTAAGGGAATCCAAAGTTTCAAAAAGGTCCAAAATTGACACTCTCTGAGGTCCTTCAGGCTTTTGTTGAATGGGAGTAAAGAAAATGGGGCGGACCGTCCCTGTGCAATTCGAAGCACTGCAATGAGATCAGTGCAGAACGGAGGGAGCCCCGGAACTTCACCCGGAGAGCGACAACTCTGCAGACACGTTTGCAGGTGGCAATGCCAGCTGCCATTTCCTCAGTTCCCACTCTGCTCCAGGCTCTGGGCTGCAGTGCTTTATACCCATGCTTTATTTTTACTGCTCACGATAAACTCTGGTATGCACTGTAACCCCCATCTTGCAGATGAGAAAACTGAGGCACAGGTAAGTAAAATAACTAATTTTATGACCAAAAAAAAAAAAAGACCCAAACAACAATGACAACAAGAACAACAAAACAACTCGCCTTGAAAACTAGCTCCAAGCCTGAAACGAGTCCTTTTTTTTCCCCGCTAGACACCAAGTTCACCATTGGCCAAATACAGCACTTGATTCGGCTTCTATTTCTGGGATTTCAAGCTGCTTTATTCTTTAATTAAATAGACCATGTTACTAATGCAGCCTTGGTCTTCTCTCAAAAGCTCAGTTTTTATATATTTAATTTCCCTGGACTGTAGGCAAATGGATCCCAACCCAAGTAAACAGCAGAGTCCTCCTTCCACTGTGACCCAGGAACTTTGATTTTTACCCTTCATAAATGCCATAAATAAAGCCTGAATTCCCTGTCACTTTAAAAACAAATGACAATGATTCATAAAATCTAAGAGTTAGGTTCCAGTGTGACCAGAAGACAAAACTGGTCAGCAGAAGGCAAGGCTGTTCCAGCAGTCTAGAGAGCTCTGTGGAATGCCCTCAGAGCACCCCTTCTCTTGCCATGGCCGTGGTCATCTGGGTCTAGTTCCTTCCCCAAAATTGCTGCCAGCAAGGGGATTTCGGAGACTGGGCTATTGGCTACCTTCAGGAATCAGACCAGTCAGAGTTTAAACCCTAACTTAACACTCACAAGCTCTCAGTTTTCAAACAATTTAACCTCTTTAAGCCTCTGTTTCTTTGTCTTTAAACTGGCATGGATATTGTACCAGAGTGTCTGTCTCTCTCTTTTGGGCTCCCTGTTTTCTAATTGCATCAGACCGTGGATGCCACCATTTGAGATGGATCCTGCTTTCCTCACCTAGACGGTAGAAGCACGAGAAGCAATTGCTTCTCAGTTGCTACTGCTAAGAAAGAGGTGGCGGCCTCAGTGAATGGCTACATTTAAAATAACAGAAAACTTCGGGACTTTTTTGAACTCCTGGTTGTTGTTATGAGTGGTTGGTGCTGGGGAGTGTGTTAGGAATTGTTGGGGAGGGAAAATAATTTTACCGCTCCCCCTTAGGCTGAGACCCTAATGTAGTAACAACAGAGTAACAAGAGAAAAACCAACAGACTTTAAAAAAATAGAAGTTGAATATGTATACTTGCTGTATCTGTGGGAGATACCCAGGAAAACTGATTAAGTCCCTAAACAGGTACAGGCCATCATCTGAAATACCATCTCCAGCTAAGGACAAAAGAAGTTGGGGGAGGCAGTTCTGATAAGTTTTGGACAAAGTATAGCAAAGAAGCGTCATGGCTGTTATGCAGATTTAAGCCCTTACTTTCTCCATTGATAAGAGTTTCTAGATATTTAGTCATCCTTGTCTTCCTGGTACTGCAAGGAAGACATCATTGAAAATGAAAACTCCCTTTGGAAAACAAGCTGTCTGTTACATAATGGGAACTTCTACTTGGTTTTCAGAGCTTCTCCCATGAGTGCTGTTTCTTAGAAATAATCAGCCTAAAATAATCTGTATGCCAAAGAGACATATTTCGGGTGGCATAGTCTGCTCCCCTTCACAGTTGAGCTCACAAGGAATCCAGGTGACCTGAGTAATGCTCTGTTTGGTCTCAGATCCATCAGAAGTGAGAGATGCCCAGGGCCAAACAGAAGTCAGATGTATGTGGAGTACATGCTAAAACACATCAATTAAAGCTCTTCAGCAATTTATTCTGAAGACACACCTAGAGACACACCTGCAAAACTTCCTTGAAGGATGCTCTTGAGGTAACACATTCAATTTACTTAGGCATCCTGCCAACCAGGCAAAAGTCAGTTCCCAATACAACCTGGTGGAGGGGTGGAGCCCAGCTATCAAATACCTGCAAATTATAGCTTGCTCATCAGCAGACCCTGTTACCCACTGACTGGGGTTCTCCTGTAAATTTGCTTTTGTCATCCACAGAAATCTTCTCTGAGGCTTCTCCTATCACCCCAGTCTCTGGAGAATTGCCCAGCCACCAACATCCACACTTATTCTAGCATCTTTGTTCCCCAAATGAGCACTCTCTTTGAAGACTATAAAGACTCAAATTCAAATATCATTATAAATCATTAAAGAAGTAAGTCCACATGAATGTAAACAGCTATCGAAATGGCAAGATACAACAATACGTATTATTTCCCAGTCCCCAAAGCAGTGACTAAATTAGAAGATTTTCATGAGCACTTCTAATTTTAGTGAGATGGGTTGGAAGTTGCATGAGAGGACTAATATTACCCACTGAGAGCTGAAGCGAGTAGTTCTTATCTCCTTTTTATCTTCACGAGATCCCTAAAATCTAATCGTACTAGTTTCCTATTGCTGCTGTAACAATTTACCACAGACTTCATGAGTTACCTTACTTTTCTGGAGGTCGGAAATTCTAAAGTCAAGATTTGGGCAGGACTGCATTCCTTCCTGAGGATCCAGGGAGAATCCATTTCCTTGCACTTTCTAGCTTCTAGAGGTTGCCCACACTGTTTCTTTCGTTCTTGGCCCATCTCCAAAGCTCATTACTCCTGATTCTGTCATCACATCTCTTTCTGTGGTTCTCCTGCCTTCCTTTTAGAACACCTGGGAATATAGAGCCCATGTGATAAATTCAAAATGATCTCACTACAAGTTCCTTAACCTAATCAGATCTACAAAGCCCCTTCTCCATGGAAGGAGATACGTTTTACAGGTTGCACAGATTAGGGTCTGGGCATTTTTGAAGAGCCACCATTAAGCCTATCACTCTCATCAACTGTATTTATTGAGCATTTGCAAGTCATTCTTTCCTTCCACTTAAAAGTATTGAGTATCTCTTGTAATGTAAGTAATTTGTTAAGTTTCACTGATATAAAAATGAGTAAGACTTTGTCCCTGCCAGATAAAAAAAAAATTATCTAGCCCTTATTATGCTCTTGATATGTGCTAAACACTCCGGGTGTTTAATACTTCTTTGAATCTCACATTAAACCTATGCTGTAGGTGGTATTACTTCTTCCATTGTACAGCTGAGAATCCTGCATCACTGAAACTTTAAGTGATTTCATAACGTAATCAGGTTTTAAGAGGTAACGTTAGGATCTGGACCTAGAGAGAATGATGCCAGATGGTCCCTCTACAGTTCAGTATCTACGTGCCTGTATGTATCATGCAGACATCAGCTAACCTTAGGAACAGTCTCTGGCACAGAGTGAACGCTCTGTAAATCAAAATGACGGCAATGATGATGGTGATGGTGGTAGTTTTGATAATGATGGCTTGAAGAACAGATTGGCTACCTTTATTAGGTATAGGTTTGGCTAAGGAAGGCTGAGCTCTAATGTTCATGTGCTCATTAGCACTGCTAGGGTATTATATTTGAATATGGAAGAGTCAGGTGAATGGGCGTTCCAGAAGCCAGGCCCTGATGAGGAAAGAGAGTGGCCTAGTCTTGGTTGTCATTTTTATCTGAAGTTTCTGCTATCTGCTCTTGGAATGAAAGAATGTGTTTGTCCTGTGGCTTCCCTAATTATCAATTAATTAAGGAAATGATGGATAACTATTGCCTCTTCCCAGTTGAGCAAAGTAGGTGGGTCAGGGCCTGAAGCAGAGGGGTGTGACGGATACACAGCATGGCATCTGCCACCAGCAGTGTCATCTCAGCCCCCAGCACAGTAAACCCAGCCAGTCTTTGAAACTGTCCTGTGATGACATTTCCTCTAAGTTATGCCCCCTCTCAGATGTCCAAATCTGGGAGATTTTCTATCATCTCACACATAAGCTAAAAATATTGAAGTACACACATTAATATCTCAGTTTACTAGCAGCAAGAAAAGGAAATGTGGACAAATTAAAACTGATTCATGATCATTGAATGTCTATGAAGTATCCTGGGAGGTATAGTTTTACTAGCAGGGATGGAACGCCATTTTAGTTGCTCCCATGACGGAATAGACACCCACAGAGATTAATCACAACACTTTGTTTACTTTGCTTATTTTGTTCTTTTTTTCAGCTACTCTGCCTTCTCCACGATCACTCCAATGGTTCTGGGTTTCAATCAGCATGTCATTGCACTGGCTTTCTTTGTTGCCACATTAGTTTTTGTTGGTGAGTCCATTAAAATTAATGATATTTAAGCCTTTGAACAAAAGTACTGAATCAAGCCTAAATCTAAGCATTTATAGACCAGATGATATGGAAAATCACTTTAGCTACTAAGATTTCTGGATCAAATATATGCTTAAAAAGCACACAGGAAATCATTATGATAGTTGTGCAAAGTTTATGTCAGAAAGCTTTGAAGCTTGTAACACCTAGTTTGAAAAACCTGGGGACCCAGCTCCAAAAACCTTTCGAGCAAATTTGCGCGCAGTAGCAGCACTGGGCCAGGCCATTTTTCGTGTAAGGCGAACTCCTCCCAGGTGCCCCTTGTGTTAGAGATCCATTGGGCTTGCTGGGACTTTCTCAAAGGCGCTATGCAGTCAGAGACTCTTTCTAATCAATCTGCCTTCCTTGCCTCTCTTTTTTTCACAAGTATCAAACCTGCAAATGGTCAGAGAAGGCCTCCTGGCCAACTCCTGCTCTATCTGTCCCTTTATCTTACAGAGGCATTGCCCTCGGTACTGTTCATTTCCTTTTCCACCTTGGCACCTGCTTCCTGCAGGACCCACCTGTCCGACAGGTGTGATCTAAGGGACTTTGCCAGGATTTTACAGTCACGGTAAACTAGGTTGACAGTGTCTCTTCACATTGGTTCTTCAGTCTTTCCCATGCAAACTTTTCGGGCAGGCAGACTCCAGCATGTGCTGGTGATGCCCTCTGTACAACATGCCTCATTTATTTAGGCCTTGGCTCATATCCTATTTTTTGTCCTTTGTGATTCCATGCATTTAAGTCCTAATAATTCAAAATTCAGTTTAATCCCAGACTTTGTGAAACCGAAGCATTTAATAAAAGCTTCAGAATTCTATTGCATTTAGAAGAAAAACTTCATAGTTCATCCCTTAAATATTTCAACAGATTATTTAATTTTAACATTCTTAAGGTCAGTGAATAAATCTTTTATATCCCTTTTCTTCTCTCATCAGCTAGTAGATTTCTGGGTACAAAGTACAATCTTAATTTTTTGTTGTTTTTGTTGATAAGTTCAGACCTGTGCACTAATAATGGAAATACTTCAAGAATAATTGCAATATGCTGAAGTCTAACAGTGGCTGCTATCAGATTAAAAAAAAAAAAAGAGCTAGACCTCAGAGCACATAAGGAAACAGTCATGTTTCTAATTAAATTTTAAACTTGTTAGGAGGTTGTACTGTTATTCACTGGTGATGAGAGGCCTGGCACCAGGAGGAAATGTACTATTGAAAAGACTTTATCATATAAATCAGGGGTGCCCAACCTCCCTCTCCCCATCTGTGGATGCTGCTGGCATTACCTACTGTGGGGTGGGGTCAGGAATTGTCTTCCATGAAACTGATCCCCGGTGCCAAAAAGGTTGGGGGCTGCTAAATTATAAATCACATAGAATATATCTAGAAATAAAAACATGCATCACTTTGACCAAAGCAGTTTTATTAACAGGCTCTACTAATGCAACCTGCTTTCTGGAAGAAGGGAGAAAGAAAAAGAGTTTCTGTCTTGTGTTTTTTCTAGGTCATGATTTATTTAATGAGTTCGAAATGGGATCTTTTTCAGGAAGTAACCTTGACAAACATATGCTTATCCCCTTTGACAGCAACAATAAACGGGGAGTCAGGAAAGCAGGGATCAGAAAGGAAAGATGATGGGGAGCCAGGGGTGAGTGTGTGGCTGTGCAAACCTGTGTCTACAAGCTCGTGTAGTGAACTAGATCGGCTTAGCCAGGGAAAGTAGGGTGCCTCACCCCCGGTTAAAGAAAGTGGAGGTTCTTTTGTGAGTCCTAGCTGCCTTTTGGGAGATGTGTGACTCAATAAGATGGCACTTACTGGATTGGTGGGAAAGAAAACAGACGGTGTTTGAAAACCTGGCACCCAACTGTAAGAGAACCGGTACCCACCCAGAGGCTGATGAGACCAAGGTCGGGAAACTTGGAGCCCCGGGCTCCCTCAAGTAGAAAGAGATGATGACACAGGAAGAACACAAATAAATTTCAGGGCAATACTGTAGGTGCTCCATTTCCTGATGGGTGGTTGACCTTTCTCTTTTTAAATTGGAAACAATGCACCATGGGAAGACACTTTATGAAAGAGATAGTTCGGTCCAGTTCTATACTTGTAATACTGTGGTGATTCACAAAAAAATTAATGTAATTCCTTTTGAGATTCATTTTTAAGGTCACCATTTTGCATGGCAAAGCCAGTTCGGTGGCAGTCAGGATAAACCGCACCCCTCACAATTCTCATTTTTCACGTGGTCCTTCTGTTTCATATCCTCACAACCTGTTAATGACAAGGATCTGTTTCCCAAACAGAATGTTTTAATGCAAATTTCTGTCAAAAATAAGTAACAGAATTACTTTTTTAGGATGATCTTATGTGTATAAATGTATATAAAATCTCTTCATCCAAATACCTTAATTTTCTGTTCTCACAAAGACATGGAACTTTTTGAAACTTGCCTATTATCTTTCGTGGACTGAAATCATAGCAATAACACAATAGTATTGGTTTGAGACACTCCTTTACCCACATAGAGTTCATCAATTCAGGGATTAGGTTCAGGTTGGAAAAAGAGAATTCAGGGTGCATCTTTCTGATCTGCAATGATTGACTCTGTGTATTCAGAAATGATCGCCATGGTTTATAGAAAACACGTTAGTAAAGAATAGAGACTTCCCAATTATCTTCAAGGAGGAGTTCCAAAGTCAAGTTCAGCAAACAAGAGTCCACACCCCTGTTTATGGAAAGCAGAAATGAAAACATTCTTACCATTCATAAAAGATTTTCTTTGAGTAACTAACTGCTACAAAGCAGTTAAAGATTCATGAAGTACAACTTCTTGTCCCTCCTTCTAAAAAAAAAAAAAAAAAAAAACAGTTATGTCTTTTATTTAAATTTATTTTTGCTTTACTAGAACTTTATGCTACTTAGAAGAAGTCCTTTGTTAACCCTATAAGTCATGAATTTTTGATAATTTATGCAGATTCTTAAATTTATAATGTCACATTAAATTTCTAAGTATTTAAAACCTAAATTTAAACCAATATCATCAATGCAACTCAGTTTCAACTAATATTCCAGAATAAATAATCAATTAGGTATCCAAAAATATGACAGAGATTAAAAAAAAGTGTTGTTTAAAATCACAAAAGTTTTTATCAAATGTCCTGCTTAGGTAACAAATACATCGACATAAAAAAAGCCCATACCTCTAGAGAACGTTTGCGAGTTTATCTGAGCCAATCTGATGGCACTACTGGGGAGCAAACATCTCAGGTGCTCAGGAGAGTAACAGTATTGCAGCTTCTCCTAAGCATTTGACATTAAGGAGGGAACATGTATGGAGGTGAAAGATAAGCAAGGTAGGGATCAAATTATAGGATAATTAAGATTATGTGCTCTCTGGAGGGTGATGATGACATTTCAAAGGTGTGTTAACCCAGATGCACAAAAACAATGGACGGGACTTGCTCAGGACAAAGGTAAATCCTTAGAAAGTTATGCGCCTGGGGTGTGAGCACTTCCCTGTTAAGAATTTGTGATCAGTGCAGGTCACTCTGTGAGGAGACTTCCCATAGAACTACTATTTTCATTTACGAATGCAGTGCAAGATAACGTAACCGATGTGTACTCCTCAAGAAACATATTCTAGGTGATGACTGCGAAATGATTTCGTTTTTCGGTACTAGTTAAAAACTTTTTGTTTTACGTGCTTGACTTTAAAAATAATAATCACTGTTAAATGTCATCTCTCCAAAGAGAGACTGTTCTTTGGGGAACTTAACCAAGTAAGTTTTTCTGAGCAAATGTTATGTCTATAATAATAATAATGATGTGGCACAAATTTAAAATGGGGTCAAAACAAAAAAATGAATAAAGTTTTCTAGAATATTCAGACCTTAGAGGTAAGGATAGTAATGTCATAATGCACAGCTTTGGATACAGAAACCAGTATCTGGCATGTGGTGTGTTACCCTAGGGTAAGGGCGTCCTGCTCCGGGGGACTTAAGTAGTTTGTTCCCAAAGCCTTGGCCATAAGCCGAGTTATGCTACAGGGTGACTCAACTAACACTTTCAGAATTTTGTTATATCTGCCAATGTAAGCTGTCAATTAGCATTTATAAGAATTACAAGTATTACTATTACTGTATTCCATGTCCTTAAAAGGTGTTAATTCACTCTGACCACTGAGTAGGACAATTCAACTACTCTATGGTAAGATTAATCTTTTAATCTTTTCTAAATAATTCACCAACCTGGCTTTGATCATTCTAGTAAAATAGAGATAACTGGCTTATTAAAGGTAAATGTGTGCCTCGAACATGACTGTATAGTCACCTCCTTGTCCTGGGGGAAGGGTGGAAGATGAAGCAAGACCCAGAATAGTCTGTGTAGGGAGAATGGAGCGAGAAAAAGAGATCTCCCAGTGTTTCTTAAAATGTAGTGTTAATCAGCCCTGGCTGGTGTGGCTCAGTGGATTGAGAGGGGGCCTGCCAACCAAAGGGCTGCTGGTTCGATTCCCAGTCAGGACACATGCCTGGGTTGCAGGCTATGTCTCCAGTAGGGGGTGCGTGAGAAGCAAACACACATGGATGTTTCTCTCCCTCTCTTTCTCCCTCCCTTTGCCTCTCTCTAAAAATAAATGAAATATAATCTTTAAAAAAATTAGTGTTAATCAGGTGCCATTCCTTCCAGGGTGTATGCCCACACTTTTCTTCCTTCCCAGGTATCATCTCCTAAACTCTAAGGGTTCCTGCAGAGACTCACAACCAGAGGAAGGATGGGCAACAGCAGCTCATCCCGGGGTAACTCCCTGAACCTGCCTCCAAAGCCCCCTTTTCTCTGACTTTTCACTGAGCCAATAGCAGCCCTGCCTAGGCTCTCTCGTTGCTTCTATCCTAGGCTCTTCCTTTTCACTGTCCCCAGCTTTAATACACACACTATCAAAAAAAAAATTTTTTTTTAAATAGTGTCAATCAGAATCACCCAGTGGTTCTCAAGTATGCCAAATCTAGGATCTGCCACCCAATAATTCTGATTCAGAAGGTCAAGGGTAAGATTAAGTTTAGGAATCTCAAAATCGTGCAAGGACTTGGTAATTCTCATGCCAGAGGTTGTGGTCCATCCCCTTCAAGAGTTCAGCTTTATGTAAATGAATGCTTTGATCTTTTTAAAATGACCTTTGGGTTAGAGACCCTGTAAAGTGATTATCATGTTCTTGAAGACAGTAGGTAGTTGAGTCATCTCCTGTCCCATGGGCACTAATTGACATTTATCCTCAGCACAGTCACTTCCACAGCACAAACACTTAATGATAGCACAACCCTGTGGTTATAAGCTTCATAAATGGAAATATACACATCAGTGGTGGCCTTTTATTTATATACTCATTTCAAAGAGAAGTCAGAGCAGTTAGCTGTGTGCAGTCTGTTTACTAAACAGAGTTTAAGCAATGGGAGCAGACAGAGACCTTTTCAGCTTAATGTCTACCAGATGATTTTAAAAGTTTCCAGTTAGCTTCCTGCTCACAGCCTAGCCAGCAACCCTGTAATACCTGTAAAATAATTAGGGTACAGCGTGTGCTTAATTTATTCCAAACATTGCAAGATTTCCACATTAGCAATAATGGCTTGCTTATAGTGGAACCCTAGAGGCCACATAAAATAATTGGAGGCTCAAAAGTTGGAGCTGAAAGGGGGTGTTCAAAAAATTTGCGCATGCTGTTTGTGGTGGGCTCCACCAAAAAAGATTGTGGCTCAATGTCCACATTGTTCTCTCCAGACAGTACTAATTTGTTTCCAATTAAAAGAAAATGGATTGCAAATGACTTCACAGAGCAGCCGGTCAAAGGAATCAGGCCTAGCTTATAATGTTGCCTCGGGAGCCATGCTTTTGCTGCAGGGCGCACAGCGAGGCGGCATTGAACAGAGTAGCAGTGTCTGCAGAGAGGCATTTGAATTACGCTGGTTCTGGAATTTATAGTGCTGTTTAAGCTAATTATTAGTCTCTATTTAGCTAGTTCGTAGAAGCTTGCAAGTCTTCGTGGGGAGTTGAGATTAATAAACTTGCATCGCAATTCATTTTGAGCAGTTGTTAATGTTCACCCCCATTTTTAATGGTGTGAAGCTTTCCCCCCTCGTCAAGAGAAGGTAATCGTTTCCTTATGATCCTCATCCCATCTGATATCTGGACAAGGAGCTAGGAGGCAGGCCTCTGAAGAAGTAAGGGAGAAAGGAAGAAAGGGTTTTCAGTAATATGACAAAAGACACAGAACTGTGATCCCCTCCAAACCCTTAACACCAACTGTTGGGAAATTCTTTTTATTCCTGTGCTTGCCTTACATCCCAGAAAGCAACAGGAATACAAACGTTACAAGGAAAGGGATACATGCTCCTTCAATTCAAAAATTAAGACACAAAAAAGCTTAGCTCACCTACCTTCTTTTGACCTCCCTACACAGTTGGCAGTAAATGGGACATTGACAATTGTTAATGAGAAGCGCAGAATTCTTACACACATTCTCCAGAGAGAATCTGAGTCTCCGAGGTATGATTTTGTCTATGTGGACTTAATTAGCTCAATGCATTAAGAACTACTGGTCAAAGTAATGTCTTTGAAATAAGAAGTAAATTGTTTCTAATAAGAACAATCCATTGAACTAAGTCAAATACTGGAATGCTGTTTCCCTGAGCTCTGAGGACTGTGCTTGAAGCCAAAGAAACAAATTCCAACTCAAACTTGTTTAAACGAAACAAAGGAGATTACTGGAACAAAAGGGATTATTGGGGGAGGGGGAAGAGAACTCAGTTTGTCTAAATTTTAATGAGTAAAGATTGAGGGGAAAAGTGTGCCACCCCTAAATATGCCTTTTGCAATATTGACTATTTTAAGCTGGCTATTTTCAAGAAACAAAAGACTCAGGAAAAACCTTTGACCTTCCCCCTAACTGCCTAAAAGAATTTAGGTAGACCTCCTCTAGGAAGGGAGCTATTATCCTGGATAGCTATAGATTAATATGAACTAAGTGCAAACAGGGAAGAACCTAGCAAGGAACACACACAAGGTTAGGTTTGAAGATCTCAGCTCCATGAGGCTCCATATTAACATGCAGATTTTTATCCCAGCGGAGAGGCAAAAAGGTTTTGTCTGGTAAACAGGCAATTCCAAAGCTCTGGTTTATTGTTCCTATGACAATAGCCACTTTCATATGTAATCCAGTATCTAATGCTAACTTTTCCTTATTAAATTGAGTAGATATATTTAGATTCACAATTTTTAAAAAACTGATCCTAAAATATTACTGGCTCCCTCATGAACTAAACAGTTGAATAAAATCTCTGACAAGGCTTCACGGTTCACTTCACACTTGCACCGGAGTCACGATTTCACCTTTTGGACCTTTATACTGTTAAAAAAATAAGCTGAGGCGTGTTAAAAATTGTATGACTTTTTTTGAACAAAAATTGATTCAAACTGGGCAGCATCCAATCTCACGGAGAGAAAGGAGGCCCGAGGAGCTATACAAAAATGAAAGACTTTTATAGGCAGAAGAGAGAAGAAACAAGGAAGATAACCAGGCCAAGGTGAACTGGTTATTTATTGCAAGATTGCTTTCCTTCCCGAGGTGTCAGGGGTCTCTCAGACAGATGGCCTACCTGGTGCTGATCGGGGAAATGAATGATTGACTGGTTTAAGATTCCATTTCTGGGAGAGCCGAAACCGAAACTAAATGAAGTCTTGGTGTGGGGACGTGCGAGTTCGCGTAAGCAACTTCATGGTGGGCCTGTTGTGCTATTTTTTAACAATACTTGAGCAATAACTAAAAGGCATATATAATACAGTCACTGATAAATCATAAGCTAATCTTAGTGTGCATATGCTTTTTCAAATTAGTTTCCTACTAACATTCCCCTAAAAAGGGAAAATAGAGTTTCTTGGAAAAAATGGAATGTTTCTATTTGAAAAAGTAGATTTTACACCACTGTCCAACAATCTCAGTTGTCTGGAGCCTGCGGGATCATTGGCTACATTGTCTCCTTTTTCCGGACCGCTCTATTCCCAAACGCAAACTGGACCTCACTTCCTCCTTAGTTTTCGGGTCTCTGCTCAGATGCTGTCTTGTGGGAGAGGTCTTCTCGACTACTCAATCTAAAGTAAGATTTTCTTTGTCCCTTAACCAAATGTATTTTTCTTTATACGGCACTATCTTTTGACATATATCTGTTTGTTGCATGTCTTTCTCCATTAGAATATATACTTTACGAGACCAGTGACATTATACGTCTGTGGCATATCTACATTATTGTTTGTGTTGGTTTCCTGGTGAAATTTATATTATTTGGCACAATACGTACACACAGCTAGTAGTGTTAGAGTGGAATAAAGGCACCAGGTGTTAGAATTCAGTTCAGCAACCTTGGTACTTGAGTTTGGGCTAAGAAAAAAATTCAGGGCCAAGACTCAAAGCATGAGAAAGTTGGAAAGTCACAGAGTTAGAGGAAGTGAGTTATAAAAGAAATGGGCCCAGGGAATAAGTTGCAGCAAAAGAAGGGCTGTGGAGCTTAGGAGAGAGGGAGAGATACACATGCCTTGAGATGAAAGAGAGGTTCAGGCATGCTCAGGAGGGGGTGAGGGGAGAGAGAGAGAGAGAGAGCACCCTGGGGAGAAGAGGGGGTGGGGAAAGGCACAGGTGTTCTCCAAAGGGAGAGCTATTCTGAATCCTCTACCCTGAGAGCTTTTATCGGGAGAAGATCTCAATAGAATATTCAACATCTCTCCTAGCATGTATCTTCAGGGTCATGGTCGCCACTGATTGGTTGGCACCAGGGGAAGAGGTCATTAGTCAGTGCAGCTGGGCCTGATGTCAGCCATGGCATCCCTCTGCCTGGTTTTGCTGCCTTTCTGGGCCTGGAGCTGAAACACTGCAGAGACCTAGATGTCATCTCCAGGGATTAATGCTTAAGGGAGTGGTCCTGTAAAGGCTTGTCTTTTTGCCCTGGTGATGCTCTGCACCTTCCTGCTCTGCTCATGCTTATCTATCTGCCTACTACAGTAAGGAGGCAGATAAGAAACCTTACAGTTTGGTGTAAGGGAAGGTTTATTGATTGGAAAGGGGCCAATTGAGAAAATATGGGCCCTAGTGGTTCCTCAAGAACATGTTAACAAAGTATAGAGTTCAGGCTTCTTTTAGGTCAGGGGAAGGGTAATGGGAGGGGCTGTTTTGTAAAACTCAAGCCACAAGCAGAACCCCTCTAATGATTAGCCTGTCTATAGGCAAGACTAAGCAGAAGCTATTTGCCTGAAGGTCTTGAGAACAAAGCAGGTTGGAATATTACAGAGTCAGAGAGGTAAAGCATTTCAGTCTGTTACAGTAGTGCCTTAAACCCAGAAGACCACCAGCAGTCTGGCTAAAGGTTCCGCATCAGTGGAACTATCGTTCTGAAAACGTGCCCAAGGAGCACCACGCAGGGGCTCTGCGGAAGGCACAGACAGTTCTTGAGATAGGCGGCACTGGAAATCGAGGAACAGGCAAAACTGGAACGCGAGAGTTGAGGGCATATTCTAAAAGAGTTATAAAGAATGCGCTGTATTAAAAATACTTAAAAATATTTGCTACTGAGAGTGTAATCACATGGATGTGTGTGGCGTATTCGTATATTTAGAAATCACCGTGTTAAGCTTTGCTCACATGTTATCCCTGTGCAACCTGTAGGGATGCTGGCAGGATAATTAGCACCTGGATTTCTGAGCTAAAGAAAAAACAAAAACAAAAAACCTTCAGTCATCTGATTGATCATCTGGTTTATCGTCCCTTCCCTTTTTTTTACACTGCCTCTTCACCCCCACTGTGCATAGTAGGGGATCAAAATGAATCCAAACCAGGAGAAACAAATGATCTTGTTCTTTTTTGAATTCTTAAGAACTACAGTAATTTACAAATGTTGGCTTGAAGATCTTAGTGTTTTCAGGTTGCAGTTAAAAATGTCAATATCAGTTCAATCTACTGTTTTGAAGTTTTACAAAAGCGTTTTCATCAAAGGAAGGATCATTTATCAGTTTGAGAAACAGCATTCAAGTTGACCTCAAAATGGAACAAAGCTTTATGTTTCAGAGAAGGATGGGAAACTTGTATTCTCTTCTTTGTATAATTGAATAGGAGACTGAGGTCCAGAAGGGTTTAGAGCTGAACTCATTCCTTTGCCTTCTTAGTGGCAGAAGAAATGTTAAAAAACGAATCTTTCTCTTGCATCATACCGAAGTACCCAAATTTTTCAATGTGTGGTTGAAAATAAACAAGGACTCTCAGATAAGTACTTCAGAAAAGACGTACAGATATTTAGAAAAATACTTCTTTCTTTATTATGGTGAAATATATTTTTAAACATTATGTTCTAATAGATACATCTCCAGAACTTTACATAAGTATGGTTCATGCCAAAGATTAGGGTTAAATATTGTCAAAGATAAGCCGATTCTGTTGCTTTTCCTAGGTGATAATATAAATTCATGGTATAGAGTCCCTGAGCCTCCCTGTGTTTAAATCTCCATGTGATAAAAGAAACAATTCCCCTCTAGGCTCTCTTTTTTCCACAAGGAAAATTCTAGGAAATATTTGAGAATCTTTTATGCTGTTAAGCTAAACTACTTTGTGCAAAATAAATGTAAAGAGCTTTTCCTTACTTTAAATGAATAGGGATACTCAGCTTTAGAGAAACTGAAGAAGAAAAGGACAAAGGCATTCTGTTATCTAGATTTGGGCGGAGAAAGGAAATGAAATGCACAAAAAGGTGTAAAGAAAAAGGCTAGAAAATGTGAAGAGAGTTGTGCAATATTAGAGAAGCTGAAAATAGGAAAACAAAGAATGAAATGTATATTGAATTAAATGGTGACACCCCAAAAGACAGGTACACATTCTAAAACCCAGAACCTGTGAATGTTACCTCATATGGCAAAAGGCATGATTAAGTGAAGGATGTTGAGAGAAGTACGTTATCCATCCTGGGTAGCTGTAAGTGGAATCGTAGTTATCCTAATAAGACAGATGCGCAGAGGAGAGGACAAAGAGAAAATGGCAATGTGACCACGGAGGCAGAGATGGAGTGATGTGGCCATAAGCCAGTGAATGCCTGGAGCCACCAGAGCTGAAGGAGCCCCTGGAGAAACTGTGGCCCTGCCTACACTTTCCTTTCAGATTCTGTCTCCCGAACTGTGAGAAAGTAAATTCATGGGGCTTTTAACCTTCCAGTTGCAGTAACTTGTTACAACAGTCACAGGAGACAAACGCAGACTGCGAGACCGAGCAGGGGACACCTGGATTTTCCTTCTCTTGCCCCGCTGTGCAGCCAGGAAGCTCTTAGATGGCATGTTTACGAAGGGAATCGTGGTAAGGTTATAAATTGTAATACATCTTCTTCTAAAAATGTCACATAGTTCAGTATTCTGAGTATGACTATCGAGCAACTGTCAACCTAAAATACGCCTCTCTGGCATAAGGATTATTTTAGGTTAATTATTTTTAAGAAACAGCAGACGTAGGAGAAACTCGGAAAACCAGTAAAAGTTACCTTTTCATAAGAAACATTTACATGAACAAGTAAAATTTCCATTTGAAAGGGAGCCTCCCTTTCTGTATCAGGAAGAGGATGACTACACCTCTAGAAACTTAACAATGAAGAAAGCAAGAACTTAAATCTGCATAATAACCACATGCTTGTTTATTATGCTTTGCCTGAAAACCCACCACAACGGCCCTCCACAAGCATTTTTTTTCCCTTTAGTTGGAGATGGTATTTAAGGTGGTGGCTTGGACCACCTTCCCATTTCTAGAAGTCATTCCTTTTTTCTTGGGTATCTCTAATGTATACAGGATGTATATATGTTATTAAATTTGTTTTTTCCCCATTAATCTCTCTTTTACTACAACGGGGTCTCAATAAAAAACTTAGAAGGGTAGGAGAAAATTATTTTTTCCTCCTCTCTGTCATGGTTCAGGGGATTTTTGCCTTCTTGTAGTAGCGGCAATTTGATATGGCTATAGTTTGCTTATGGATGGAGCGAGTTGGTGAGAAGAGTATAAATAACAACAACAACAACAACAACACTATTTATTGAATACCTACTGTATCAGACTGGTCCTGGCAGGGAACAGAATTTATACCAAACGGTTCAAATTAAGAGACTTTAATTACCACAGTACCTACAGAGGCATTGTTGGAGCTAGAGAAACAGAAAACCAGACAAGAGGGTTTTCTTGCTGCACCCAGAGATACCCATGTGTGGAAAGCAACTCACATCTGTAAGGCTGCCCGTGTAACTGAACGCAGGGCCAGCTGCCTGCTGCTGTGAAAGCCAATACCTGAGAGGCAGGTGCTGATGTACAGGAAAGTGGTTTATTTTCAGGTTCCGGCAGCCAGGAAGATGGGAGACCCGTGCCTGAAAGACCTCTCCTGGGATGATGGGGGACTCACATCTCAAAAGTCCATTTCCTCTTCTCAGTGGAGGCAGAGGTTTTTATAACGAGGGAGAGGGAACAGAACAAAGAGATCAAGGGAGGGGGTTGAAAAGTTCTCTATGTGCTGACTAGCACAGTCCATCCCAATAAAGCAGGTGATGCTCCGGCGTGGCGTGCATCATCCTGGTTTAGTCATCCTGCTTTTCATGTCATCCTGGCGTTATGGCATCCCGGCTCCATAGTTGAAGGGCAGCGCATCTCCCAGAGCTGGGATGCATGACGGTTGGTGTCTGTATCTTTTGAAATTAGTTTCTAGGATTCTTATAGTAACATGCTGGTCATCCCCAAGTGATAATTAGTCAAAGGCGCACTTACAGAAACAATGTCAAAAGAATGGTGAGGTGGGTTACAATAGCCTGTTACAATTTTTCACTGTTGCAAATCCCCACTGTCATTTTTTTACTCCCATTTCTATGGAAGTTAGTTTGTTGTAGCCAAAACATTTCAGAAAACCAGAAAATATTAGAGTACACTCTTGTTTATAGGTGAAAAATAAAGTTTTACACACAATTTACTAAATTACAGTTTAATATTCATAATTGTTTATAATAGATTTTGTTGAAACCTAATTTTTCTCCTAAAATCGCCCTCATTTTTATCAAAAAGCCAAATTAAGACCAGTCATTTACTGCATTAAGTCTAGTTTCAGTTTGACCTGATTATTTGTATGAATACAACAAGAATGACAAGCGATCCTACAGGGTTTTTTAAATCAAGTTTGATTTAATACAATACTTATCTTTTGAGGCTAACTGAAGAACAAAATTTTTTAAGGAACTTAGTACATGGCTGATTCAAGGTAGATGAGCTAGTTATCCCCCATTTTCATCCCCTCCCTCTCCATCCTCCAGTGCCTGGCTCTACAGCCTGGGAGCCCAACCGCCCTGGACCCCGTATCCCGGGCTCCCTTGCCAGCCTGATCAGCCGCCTGGAAGAGAAGGGTTGCGATCTTTTCTTTCTACTTACTTCTCACATTTGGTGCTACATTTCTGTCCGTAGCTGCACATCCCCTAAGAATGTAGCCCTGCAATATTGTGATTTATAATAATAAACACACCCTTGGTTTTCATCCTTCTTCCTGGTATAGGGCATCTAAAACTTTGGGAATTTCCTAAGTGGTAAGAGCAATATAGCTGTCTTTTGTTATTCACAACAAGCCACCACCCTTTTCAATTTAACCTTTATTTTACTTCTTTCCATTTCCATTCAGTCTCCTTATACCGTACTCCTCCCAGCAATCACCACACTGATTTACATGTCCATGGGTCCTTTTCTCCCTTTTACTCAACCCCTCCAGCCCCTAGCAACGCCCTCCTCCGCCCTCCTCCCCCGACAGCTGACTTTATGTTACTGAGATGAGTTTTGGAAAGCCCCTTCATAAGCAAAGGATGGGGGCTGGTTGCTAGGAGAACCAACCATATGATTAGAGGGTTGATGTTTCAGTCTCACCCACTTATCACATGGGGCAGGAAGGTTGTTGAGAAATTACAGATGGAGTTAATTCCCTGTGGCCAAGGATTGAGTCAGTTAAGCCTATATAACGAGGCCTGAATACAAACCTAAAAAAAACAGAGTTCAGACAGCTTCCAGGCTGCTGGCCGCGTAGAGACTGGGAGAGCAGCGCGCTCCGAGAGAGCATGGACGCACCATGCCCTTTCCCACGTACTTTGCCCTGTTTGTCTCTTCTATCTGGCTGTACCTGAGTCACATCCTTTTACAATAAACCAGTAATCTAGCAAGTAAAATGTTTTCCTGAGCATTGTGAG
The DNA here is from genome assembly GCA_039655065.1 of Glossophaga mutica. Taxonomy (NCBI): domain Eukaryota; kingdom Metazoa; phylum Chordata; class Mammalia; order Chiroptera; family Phyllostomidae; genus Glossophaga; species Glossophaga mutica. The sequence goes on from CM077303.1 coordinate 14,018,672, forward strand.
CTGATCGAGCGAATTAATAGAACTCAAAGAGTGGGTCGTGGAAACCTGTGATTCACAGACTGCCGATCAGAAGCGCTGGTGGCAAACTGGACTTGCGATTGACATCTGAAGTGGGGTAGTGAGGTGGTCTCGTGGGGCTGAGCCCTTAACTTGTGCGGTCTGAAAATATCTCTAGGTTGATACGAGTATGTGACAGTGAAATGCCCCGTCTCTCTGACTCCGGCTTGCTCCAGCCTGCTCTGGTCCCACCACCTTCTGGCCGATAGCTCCTGCTTCGTGCTGCATGCAGACACACTAATCCTTAGGACAACTCTGCTTGTGGTTTTTACACAAACAGCTCTTCATATTTCCCCTTCTCTTGACATAAAGAAGTCTGGACGTTATATTTTGGTGAGGTGGATTTGAAGTGCAACTAGGACTTCCATCTTCTTGGTTGGTGCCTTCTCAATGAACCTTTTTTTAACTTCAAACTGACACTTTGAGTTTTGGCCTTTTGAAGCACTGGGCACATGGATTGGTAGCAGATAGCATCAGAATTGAGTTCAAGTGTAGAATGTTCAGCTGTTGTCACAGAATTGTTGATGGGTTGAAAACCCACGTATCTGGTATCAGAAATGAGGTAGTGTTGTAGAGAAGTATTGGAAGTAGAGGAGCCCACAGGATGTGATTTTTTCTCACGTTAGCCCTTTACAAGAAGTCCTTGTTTGTATAAGAATCCTAAGAACTAATTTCAAAAGTTACAGGCACCAACCTTCAAGCATCCCAGTTCTGGGAGATTTTCAGACAGTCAGCTGTGGAACAAGGAGGATGTGAAATCAGGATAAAGTGAATCCAGGATGACTAAACCAGGACGATGCACGCCAGACCGTCACTGGCTTTATTGGAATAGACTGTGCTAGTCTGCACATAGAGAACTTTGCAAACCCCTCCCTCCCTTGTTCTCTTTGCTCTGTTCCCCTCTCCTTCCTTTTAAAGATGTCTTCCTCCACTGAGAGGCAGAGGTGGACTTTGTGACATGAGTCCCCAATCTTCCAAGAGATGGGCTTTGAGACATGCATCCCCCATCTTCTAGATGGCCAGCAGCAGTAAATAAACTACTTTCCTTTATATTAGCACCTACCTCCTGGGTACTGGCTTTTGTAGTGGCAAGCTGCTGGCCTTTCTTTGCTTACACTATTATTGCCATGTTCAGTTGAATGCGGACACCCAAAGGAGGGCATCTACGAAGATGACCTAATCTTGCGTACAACACTCCTTGCTCAAGCCTCTGGTCCCTATTGGCCTCTTTCCTCTTCAGTAGGACGTCCCATTCCTGGCCCCTGCGCTTGCCAGTTGCTCTGCAGAGCACACCCTGCCCTGAGAGATCTGTATAGCTCACCCCTTGTGTCAAGTGTCACCTTACCATCCAACCTTCCTTAGCTACCCTTCACCCTGGTTTCCTATTCTGTGTAGCTCTGGACTCCACACGTTGGGTGGCATTTACTTAAGCATTACCTGTTATCCCCATCACAATGTAAGTGTCATGGGTGTGAAACTTGCACAACCGTGTAGTTCAGTGTCTGACACTTAGCCAGTGCTCAGTAAACATTCTTGAATGATTCTTAACACAACTGGCTCAAGATTTGAACCCCTGTGTGTGTGATTTGGAAGCTCATTGTCTTTCCATAGTCATGGGTTTGGATTCCAAGGGAATGAAATCTATGCGCCACATGTCCTTCATGTAACAATTAGTGGAAATTACAGAAACAACAGCAAAGCGCCGCATTGAAAGAGGTGACGAGTGTCTATCATCAACCTAATACAATAAGGAAAAGATCATTTGAATACAAATGAAAAAAGTCCAAAAAATTGATGAGAATCCCGTTTCATTGGCACCAGACAATCACCCACAGACAGAGTCACATTTACACACATATACCATCACTTCCTACAAGCTCTCCTTCCTTTCCCAGAGGAAAAGCTGACACGCATGTTCCAGAATCCACACATTCATATCTGGCCTGGGCAGATAAGCAGATGCTGCATCCACACTGTGGACCCAGATGGGGGCTTTGACACCAATCAGAGCTGTTTGTGCAGATCTCCCTGCCAGCACTGACTCGCCTGCGAGGCCTCTCCCTGAAACACTTCTCACCTCCATGTGCACAGAAAGAGAAGCAGCCTGGGGACTTCACCCAAGTGCTGCTGCCATAAATACCAGTGTTGACAGAGTGGGCTCGTGATGTGCTGGGATCCTTCTCAACTGATTGCTTGCCTTTGGAGGGTACATTTCCCCCTCCTTAGCCCCCCCTTTTTGGGTACTTGTCATGCAAAATGTCACATGGAACCTAATACAACTAAAAATATTTGTGAAAAATCATTTCTACCTTAAAGGGGAAAGATCTGTTTTTCCTTACTTCTTAAGCATGCTGAGATTATTAGCCATGAAAACGATAGGTGTGGCCACTCAGGAGACCTGGGCATAGATAATTTCAGGCGCTGGCTGACCAAACAGTTAATTTGTGGAAGGAAAAGAAGGGTTTGGGGGATTAAGTGACAAAGGCTTCCACTTTCAACAATCATTTCTCAGGATCCTGATTGGTCTGATAATAATACTTAATAAATATTGTTGAATAAGCACCTTTATTACAGGAGCTAGGGTGGAAGGCGGGAGGGATGTTTGCTTTCCCACTGATCTTCCTTAGGTAGAACTCCTGTTCCTTGCCTCCCATCACACAGAGTCACAGGCTGGACCACAGTGGCCAGCCCTGGACGCGATACCTGTTGTTCCGTGTGGTCCCGAGGACCATTTATCCTGCTCTCTCTCTCTGTGTAATATTTGTAACACTGAGCCAGCATTATCAGGCCTCTAATGATGCAGACCAGCAAGTTCTATCCCCACACCTTTGCTTGCTCTCTCGTGTTGTCTAGTCGTGAAGTTACTTCTGAATGTGATGCTTAACTTTTCTTCTGCTCTTTGCCTATTTTACGACTTAAACATTTACTTTTAAAAATGCTGGAACAGAAAAAATTTCTTCAGGGAGGTTAAAGAATTAGGAAATGGGCGATGTCTTAACGAGTCTTACAGAGAAAAATGTTCTATTCAAGTAGTGAGAACAATTTTGTTTATTATTTTAGAGGCAAAGACATTCTGTGGTCATAATTAAATTATTGACCTGAGAAAGCAGCATTGTTCAGAAGAGCAATTGTGCAAGGAGACTCTGGACTCAGACAGCTGGATTCTGAACCCCAGAACACCATTTACTGGCCATTTAACTGTGAGTAATTGACGCTACCTCCCTACAACTTGGTATCTCCACCTTACAAATGGGGCTGCTAATGCTTCTGTAGCACAGTATCATTGGAGAGAAGTACCTGAGCTCTTAGCAGGCTGCACATGTTGTGAGGACTCAATGAGTATTAGCAGTCAGCATTAAGAATTTTAGGTGTACATTATAATTCAAATGAAAACTTCCAAGGAAGTACTTCTAGTCACATTTATGAAAGTTTACAAACTGTGATGCTGAGAATGGGTCTCATTTCTGCCTTTGAATATAAAAAGCACATTTCATGTTCTGAAATTCTAGCCGTCACTCTGAACATTGCCATTGTGTTATTTCCCATCTAAAATGCAAGCACGCTGAGAAGAATCACATCAATTTAAGATGCAGGTTCTGACACAAGTACTCCTAATATTTCCTGATGCCGCTGTGCTCACATTAAAGCCATGAAGCATGTAACTGAATTTAAACTGGGAAGATTCTGCTAAGCATTGGGCATAAATGGAAATAAAGTACATTTTTTTATTCCCTATTCATTCTTAAATCCAATTAACATCAGGGAGAATCATGTATTTGTATAAATAAAAATAGGTCATAATGTCAGTCTACTGCCCTGAAATACTCCATATCTTTCCTTTTAATGCTCCTTTCTAAGCACACAGTAGGTGTTTAAAGCATGCTCAAGAAATAATGCGTGGGTAGCGGACACCACTTAGGTGTCCTTCAGATTCTGACCTTCGCCGTTTGTGCCCGTCAGTTATATGGAAGTAGCAGTGAGACAAAACCATTTTCCACATCTTGCATTCTGTTTTAAATTTCCTAATGTGTTGCTTTGGGGGCGGGGGGGGGGAGAGAGAGAGAGAGAGAGAGAGAGAGAGAGAGGGAGAGAGAGAGGCATCGATTTTTTGTTCTACTTATTTATTCATTCGTTGGTTGACTCTTCTGTGTGCCCTGACCAGGAATCAAGCCCACAGCCTTGGCGTATTGAGACAATGCTCTAACCAATGAAGCTACCTGGTGGCTAGGGCATATTCTATTTTAATTTCTAGCTTAATCTCTAGCACATTAGCCCCTTCTTTACACACACACACACACACACACACACACAAACATTTTCACGTTGCAGAGCTCTCCCAGGAAGGGAGAAACATAACCTTGGCCCACAGAAATGATCACAAGCTCCAATCTTGAAAAATAATTCTAAATTGATATTACTAGCTCTGTCCTGTATCCACAGAATTAACTTTAGCATGAATCATATGTGGCTAGGATATAATGCATAATATTGATTTTGATTTTTTTCCCTCCAGGCTGTTTCTTAGTTCTTGGCCTTGATCTTAAAAGTAAGATAGATGTTAGGCATTATTATCTCGCAGAAGGAGTAAAAAATCAATTTTATCTCCTGGCACTTCATATTCTTTCCTTGCAATGGCCAAGCAGTAATGCTGGAACAGCTGTAAGCTCTTCTTTACTTATTAAAGTTTGTGATGCTGATCTTTGCTGAGAATCCACAATCTAGGCCCTTTGTTGTACTCAATGCATATTTTCAGATGATAAGTATATAATAAGCATGGGAACCAATTAACTTGCATTTTCATGGTAACATTAATTTCAAGAAAGCATCTCTGTAAGGATAACATTTTTAACACTTTTTATTTTGAGATAATTTTAGGTTAACAGTAGAGTACAGTAAGATAATAAAGAGAGTTCCTGTATGCCCCTCACCCAGCTTTCCCTAATGTTAACATCTTGCATAACCATGGCACATTTTTGAAAATTTAAAAATTATCATTGGTCTAATAATAGCACTATCTAATCTACAAACTTCATTCAGATTTCCACAGATTTCCTTCTAATATCTTTTTTCTGTTCCTGACTCCAATCCAAGATACTACATTGCATTAAAAAAGCCCTATTTTTTAAAAAGATGTTATTTATTTATTTTTAGAGAGGAAGCGGGGAGGGAGGAAAAAAGAGAGGAAGAGAAACATCAATGTGCCTTTGCCTCTTGAGAGCCCATTACTGGGGATTTCACCCACAACCCAGGCATGCGCCCTAATGGGAATCGAACTGGTGACCTTTTGGTTCACAGGCCGGTACTAAAGCCACACCAGCGAGGGGCACGGAAGCCCCTATTTTTAAGAAACATGTATTTGCTAATAGCAGGATGTAAATGCAACTGAACACTAAGTCGCAGAGATCCTTTTGGATTTTTTTCACATTTTAGAAGGTTGCCAGTAAAGAGAAGATACTTGACAAGCCAATCGATAATCTAATGGAATGGTTTCCGACTTTACTGTCAAGGCACACAGGTGCATTCTGAGCAGTGGAGGAAGATATTCACAAGCAAAGTGCTGCTAGTAATAAAGTATTGGTATTTGTGAGCGATTTATGCATTTATAAACTGGACTGAATGACAGATTTTTCTAATAGTAACCCGATTTTCACTTGCATTTTTAAATGCTTTTTTGGGGTGAGAGGGAAGAGGCAGTATAACAACCATGGGCTCAGAATTGCTCATAAATTTACCTTTCCTCTTTAATTGCTTTATTATTCACTTTCTTTATCTTTGAAAATGGCATGCATCCCCCAGAACTTCTCTAATTTAACAGAAACCAAGACCCTCGGAATAAGAAAAGTGACTACATTAGTGTTCAATATCTTGAGGAAATAATTTAAAAATCATGTATTCAGATCTTTTAATCTTCTGGTTGCTCAGGTTTGATTGTCACCCTCTCAGACTTTATCTAGAGCTTTGGGACTGTGGCCACATACAAGGACATGAGCTATAGAAAGTGTGCTATAAAATATCTTCACTGTGCGTGTGTGCGCGCGCGCGTTTGTGTGAAGGACCATGGTGGCTGCTGTTGGCCTTTTTGGAACACACAAATATTTTCACATTTGCTTTCATTGCTTCCTTCATTCTTTTAAAAGTGTCTAGTATGGCTTAGGCACTGCACTAGGCCTTAGGGAAAAGAAAGTTAATAAAACACAACTTCTTCTCTCATTTAGATTATAGCTTAGTGGAGGTAACAGTATAAAATTAATAAGAGGTTCAAAATAGTCATATGTGAAAGCTATTTTTTTTTTGCAGCATAAGTGCCTAATCCTGCCCAGTGGAACAAAGGGAGTTTTTAGTAAGAGGTAATGTTTTAAATAAGCCTGGAAGGATAAATAAGTGATTCCCAGAAGATCAAGTACTGGTAGAGAATAGGAAGGCAATTCCTGGCAGATGGAACAGGGTGTTCAAGTACAGGATAAAAGGCATGTAAGAATGTGATTTTTTTTTTTTCAGAGAAATTCAAGTCCTTTGAAAGGACCAAAGTGTCTAATACTGTGTGAGAGAATATCGATAAGTGAGATCAGAAATTATAGCTATTAGACCTGGGGCACTGCTGTCTGTCTGATCTAAGCAAGAGATGATGATGCTTGACCTAAAGCAGTGGCAAAGGTAGATGAGAATACGAGATGGATTCTAGAAACAAGGAGGAGGGGACCTCATTGGGAATGGGAGCAGAGTCCATTGAAGGAGAGATGGAGATTTCTGATGTGGTTTACTTGCTTGTGGGTAATATAGGAACATACGGAGAGAAAGGAGCTCCAGGGAAAGGAAAAGAGAAGAATATGTGGTAAAACTGCATTGAATATGTGGACAGAGAAAGAGGAACTCAGGCAAGAGAATGAGACAGAAATACCAGAATGGTAGGTGTTAAAGCAGAGGCCAATAAGAACATGTCAGACAACAAGATGAGAGAAAAATCTCAGGTGTCAGAAGTAATATCCGATGTGGCAGATAGATTAAGGAAGATGAGGACTGACAAGTGGTGTAGACCAGAGTTGAGCATCATGAATTTGCTGGATACATTAATGTTGTGGACCGTTCAGCCTGGTTTCAGGAGTTGTAACCCTCACCCCATGGTGGGCTGTGTAAGAAGAGCCCAAGCGACCCACTTCATCTGGGTCTGTTCTGTCACAAGGACATGAGCTACTAAGGAGACAAAGTTTATCTCCCTGGCAGGAGTGCTGCTTCTGCCTCATCCATCTCTGGCCCCATTGCTTGGTTGGCAGTCAATGACGGGTAAGACTCCTCATGGGAGGGGCAACCTAAGCCAGACGTGACCACTTGGGAGGCCTCATGGAAGGACTCGGGGGGCTGCAGCAAAGAGGATGTGATGGACTCTCGCGCACCCCCCCCCCGGGCTATTCTGACATAGCCTGAGTCCTCATTTCCATCTGGGAGATGTCTCCTACTTCCTAATTGGCTTAAAGCCTGAAACTGTGGGGGTGAGTGGTACAGCCCTGTACCGGCCAGGATGGCTCCCTGGGTGATCGGGCATAAGAAAGAATTCCTAAAGCCCTGTGAAACCTGCTTTGCTAAGAGTGCTCTCACTAGGTGATAAGTGTCCCAGGAGGAAATGAGTATGTCTCCCAAAGTTTGGCAACCCCCTTTCCTGACAGACACTGACTCAGATTAAGCCCTCAGATTTCTTTGACATGTTAAACCTGTATTCCTGTGTATTTGAACCCAATAAAAGCCTAGTGAGGATGGGGCTCTGAGTCATTCTCTTGTGAGAGTTTGACCACCTTTCTTCCCCAAGCAGTCATGTCTTGGTAGTTTTTATTTTCATCCGTGATGGAGGGATGGGGCTCTGCGGGCGGAGCTCCCCATATCTGGCGCCCAGGGCAGGGGTTCCCACACATTAACAAGAGTAATTTGAATGAGACCGTGGAGGACATAGGACAGGAATCAGTTTATAGTAGATTGAGGACTGAATGAAGAGGCAATGGACTAGCTACAGAGAGGGTAGATTACACCCTCTGGAAGCTTGCTTGTGAAGAAAACCCCGAAACAAGGACTGATGCTAGAAATACACAGAACTTAGGGGCCACTTTTCTTTATTGTTGTTTACTTTTGTGTGTTTCCTAACAAAGGAGGAAATTATTCTGTTTGAGAGATAAGGGGAGCCTTCTTGGGAAAAGGAAGACTGATGATACAGAAAACAATGAGTCAGGGAATCACTGATGAAAGGAGGTCCAAGCAAAACCTGAAAGTCATGAAGATCTAGAGCATGCGTGAATGGGTTAGCCTTGGCTATCAAATGAAAGGAGGTAAAGAGAGGAATGGATATTGATACATTTGTAAAGGGTCCAGCGTACGGATATGATGGGAGTCCCAATTAAGGATTCCAATGCTCTCTATGATTCAGGAGGCGTATTTAAATGTTGAACATAATATAGGGACATGTACCACAATGCATGATGAAAGTTTAGAATATATGCTGGGCAGAATGGAAAAAGAAAAGGATCGCCAGAAACGTGGAAGATTCCGATAAAGCTGGAGCCTGTATATATACAGTGGTCATGGTATAGATTTTCATGTATATATGAAAATCAATGAAGACAGAGCAAGAAGGAAGAGAAATTACAGGGTTGCATCAAAACCAAAAAATTTCTAAGATGTGGAAAGATAGTGAAAAAGTTTAGTGCAGTGTGTTATTAAGGGTTTAAATGAGTGTGAACCATGAGATGCAGAAGAGATAGAAAAGATAGTAAGTCCAGAAAAAAGTAAATGGATTGTAATAAAAAGAAGGGGTCAGTCTGGAGGACAATCAAGTCTAAATTGATTAACCAGATTGACTATGTAATTGAGAAATAATCGAGGTTGTTTAATCTCTTACATGCTCTCTCCACTTACTTTTCAACCTGTCAATCTTTTGACAATAGTACAAACATTTAGGCAATATTTGTACAAAGGAAAATATGCTTTACTGTCTTATGAGAAGTAAGTGAGATTAATAGAAATATCTTCCTACTATGACTGCCCAGGAATGAGGTCAACTGTAGGTACCTGCTGGGAATAAGTACAGAACTATTTATTGCCTGTAAGTGAAAGCCCAATCTCATCGTCTATCAAGGATCAGTTTAGTGCTATTTTATGGTAAACAGAGAAACTGCCTTACAGAAAGCTATGATTTTAACAAGTATAGTACCCATTTATTTTGTTTGTTTTTATGCCATTAGAGTGGTTCCCACTGTTTTTCTCCCTTTCCCTACCTCCATCCATTCCTCCTTTTTTCCCTCCCCAAGCCAATTCCTATGTTGTTGTCCATGTCCATGGGTTCATCATGAACGTTCTTTGGCTAAACCCTTCGCTGTCTTTCATCCCATCCCCCACCTCCTTTCCGGCGGCTATCTGTCTTATCTATGCTTCCGTTACTGTTTTGTTCATTGGTTTGTCGTGTTCTTTATATTCCACACATAAGTGAGATCATATGGTATTTTTCTTTCACTGATTACCTATTTAAATTATCACCTTTGATACACAGTAATACATAAACATTACTTTTAATCACAAGGTAGTCATAAAACATCGCTGGCCAAATAAACTTTTACCACTTAAAATACTTTATCTTGGTTGTGTTTATTGTTCATCGAGGCATCATAGAGAAAAATAACTTGAATTATTCTACTCAGAGAAGGAAAGAGAACTATGACAATGTTTTCTGAAGATGAGGTATTATTTCCACTAGGGTGTGAAGCACAGCTCTTGTCTCGTACAGGACACGCTTATCTAACATCTGCCGAGTACAGCAGGGCTTTGTACTAGGTAACACGTGAAGCATCTGTTTGGAGTGCAAAAAATTACTCTGCTGTAACTAATCTTTTAATGGTAGTTGTAACAGCAGGAGCAATTCATCGATTCATGAAAAGATAACACTTGCCAGAACGCGTGCTCCGAAAGAACAGGATGTTGCCTGTCCAGTTCATCACTCTGTTGCTGGAGCTTCAGATATAAGACACCTAGCAGCTTACCATCGTGAACATCGAGTGTTTGGTGGATGCGGATATAAACGGTTTGAATATGGATCCCGCAGATGCAAGACTTCCATGCACTTAGATGACATTTCCTAGTTTAGGGACGCAGGGTGGTACACACATGGAACAAGCCGCTTACTTAAAATGCAGCATTTCACCTGGGTCCATGGATGTCAGGGCGTCGTGGACTTAGATGGGAAAAACTTGTATATTATTTTCTCTAACCTCTGACTGAAACTTTGCATTTCCTTGAAATGATTATATATGTAAGAGACAAACCCCAAGAGTATAAGTTTGTCACCAATAAACAAATATGTAGTTAAAGAAAAAACGGCATTATGGTTGCAGATATCTCATAACATCAGTGTTCATTGCTAATTTGAAATATGGTAGTTACTAGATTCATTGTGAGATACTCTATACTCATTAATCAAAATAAAGAACTTGCATTACCATATTAAACTATAGTTTTTGTGAGTAGTTTGATAAGTAGATTACAATTGGTTCCCTTTGTAATTTTGTACAATTTAGTTTACACTTTTTTTGTTTTTGTTTTCTAAATTGAAGTCAAATCATATATTCCGTTTTTTAATTTTTAAAATTATTTAACTGTTGTTCTATTACAGTTGTTCCCATTTTCCCCTGCCCTGCCCACACCCTGCTCCCTGTCGGTCCAGATCCTGTTTTCCATTTCCACGGGTCATTTATATTTGTTCTTTTAAAACGGTTACTCCAAGAAATGATGTTGATGTAGTTTACTTACCAAGATGGTCTCAATTCATCCCTTCCTTGTTGGTGTGTATTTTTACAGTGTGACTTTGTCACAACTCTCATCAAGGGGTGGCTTTCTTCTCTCCCTTGAAATTGGCTTGGAATTGTGACTTGCTTTGACCAACAGAATGCTGCAGATATGATCTGGCTTCTGAGCCTTACCTTGTGAAACTTGGCAGCTTCTATACTTATGCCCTTGTTGCCCCCTTCTCTCCATCTGTAGGCACCAAGTCTAGCCTTCTTTAGAATGGGAGCCATGTGGACAGATAGGCCCTGCTGATGGCCAGCTCTAGCACCAGACACATGAGAGAGGCCAGCTCTTACTATCTTGTAGCAATTGAGTTTCTTGATGTCTTCCCCCTTATAAGGGACCCCAGGTGAGACCAGCAAGAAGTCTGCCCAGCTGAGCCCTGCCCAGATTGCCAACCCACAGCATCTTGAGCAGATAACTGTGTGATTTTGGGGGTCACTACATTTTAGGCTGATTTGTTAGGCAGCATGGCACCACTAAAAAAAGATGGGCTCCAAAATGTGTCCATGACATCCCAAATTAAGAACCCATGCCCTAACATTGTGATTCCCCTGGCCTTCTGGTTTTATGCCTTATGTATCAGAATCTATACTACTTGACAGTTGAGTACCTCTGGTCCAGATATTTTTCTTAAAAAAATTCTTGGTCCGATTTGTTGTTTAGGAATTCACAAAACAAGAAAACTATTAATTACATATATGTTGGGGAGTATGGTCTTGCCTTAGCACTTAAAAAAACTTTTTGTATCATTTGAAAGTTTTTTGTTAATAATTTAAGATTTTATTACTTTTAAAATTTATTCTCTAAGTGATGTTATGGGTGTTATTTTATATCTACAAATAATAAATATTTTATATTCTATAAGAATATAATATCTTATACTTTTAGGCTTATAATAGCAATTGTTTTACAGAACACAAGTTCTTAACATGGAAGTGAGATGACAATCATATTTTAAATAAAATTTCTATGTTTGGTAAGACACATTGAAAAGGGTCAGCAAGAGGTATGATTTATGAGGGAGAAAGTAAGGAAATTTTTCAAAGTAATTTTTTCAAGGCTGCTGAGAAACTAAATTAGATGGAAACTAAAAAGTGATCACTGAGTTGAGGAAATGAAAGATCATTGGCAAACTTAAGAAAAGTTTTAGTGAAATGTTGGAGGGAAATACAGAGTATATTCCTTGAGGTACGAAAGAGGTGTAAGGGCATAGAGATGGCACATGTGAATCAACTCTTTCTGGAAATTTGGCTTACAGATAACAATTATAAATACTACTTAAAGCATTTGTTGGGTCTCAGACAGTATGCTCGGTGGTTTATGTGCATTGTCTTATTTAGTCCCTACAATAACCCTGTGATGAACAAGAAGTGCATGTGCATTCTTTTAGGGATGAGGATGCTGAGGCTCAGACAACTTATTATTCCAAGTTATTCGTGTCAAAACAAGATTCGAACCATCATTCTGATTCCAGAGCTCATGCTTAAAGCACAAAACTGTCTCCTCTGCCTTATGACAGCGGGCATAGAGGATATGGTAGAGAAGGGGAGAGGGATCAGGTTTCCTTTTTGAGAGATACGAATTTGGCTCAGCTGATGAGAAGAGGTTTTACTGAGCACTCAGAAGAAATAATAGTGAGTTTACATCAGAGGTAATTGACAGGGTAAATTTCCTGAGAGAAGCTGGTAAATGTGATGCAAAACACCCACAGGAGGAGACTAACCTTGTACTTTAGGAAGGACTCTTCCACTGAAGAGCAGAAAAAGGTAAGATGAGAGCAGATGCAGGCAGGTTTGAACATTTTAGTACAGAAGTCAAAAGAGTTGCCTTAAAATCTTCTACATATTTTTTTTTTTTGCAAATTAAGTTATAAGATCATTTGTTGAAAGTTGGGAGGTAGATGAGGTGTTTAAAAAGTGGAGAGAAGTTGAAAGTTGTCCTTGCTGAGAGAGAGCGAGCGAGCGTGCTGATGGGAAACATGTAAGGACTGTAAGCAGGCCTGTTTGAGGTTGGACTCTTGTTACAGACTCCCAGCCTATGCTGTTTTGAAACAGCTGTGGAGTCTGACTGCCTGCCACCAAGAATTGTGACTTCCAAAAAGTATGGAATTACCTCAAAAAACTAAAAATGAAACTGTCTTTTGGCTGATGATTCCACTGCTGGGATTATACCCTAAGAATCCTGAATCACCAATTCAAAAGAACCTATGCACCCCAATGTTCATAGCAGCACAATTTATAATAGCCAAGTGCTAGAAGCAGCCTAAGTGCCCATCAGTAAATGAATGGATTGAAAAACTGCGGTACAGCTATACAATGGAATTCTATGCAGCAGAAAGAAAGAAGGAGCTCCTACCCTTGGCGACAGCATGGATGGAACTGGAGAACATTGTGCTAAGTGAAATAAGCCAGGTGGTGAAAGACAAATACCATATAATCTCACCAATAATGGAAACTAATTAACAAAACAAACAAGCACGCAAAATATAACAGAGATATTGAAATAAAGAACAAACTGACCGTAACCAGAGGGGGGGGGGATAATGGGTGGGGGTAAGAAGGGAAAAGTTAGTCAAGGAACATGTATGAAGGACCCATGCACAAAGCCAAAGATGGTGGGAAGGATTGAGGGTAGGAGTTTGGGTGGTTGGAACAGGGGAGAGTGGTGGCAGGAAAACGGAGATAACTGTACTTGAAAAACAATAATAACAAAATTTAAAAAATAAACATAAAAATAAAGATTTGATGAAAAAGCAAAATAGAGGTTATACAAATTTAGAATAATGATGATTTCTGCCATTAAATCCCATTCCCATTCAAAACACACAGTCCTGCCCCCTTTGCCAACACAACCCAGTTTCAGCATATGCCAGTCAGAGGCACTGTCCTTCAGAAAAACAGAGGTGTGCAGCTCAGCATTCCTGGTCACAGTTCAGCATTCCAGATATCTCCCATTGATCAGTGCTTGGCTGGGCAGGTCCCCGCAATTCCGTCAGCCATACCACAGTGTTCTCCCAGGCAGGTTTCCCAGCAGGTGTCCTCTGCCTTCCTCCAGCTCTTAATCCAAAACCATGTGACACTTCCTTACACACCATACCTCATGCAGGCTGGTGGGGGCCCTTCTACACCCTTTCAAACCATGGGGACATCTTCTCATGGCTCCCTCCCATTGCTGTCCCCTCTAGCTGGCCACCCTGCTTTTTAAATGCTGACCTGGGGCTTCCTCCATGACCTCATACAGGTTGCTATTCATTCTGAAAGTCACATAGACCACTTGCTCAGGTGGCAGCATCGCTTCCCTTCAGGAAAGATATGGCTATTAGCTTGCTGTTGTTATGAAATGTATATTAAGCTGTATCATCTGCTTCACCCCTTCCCCCAACCATGGGTTATGGGGGAATATGCTCTATATCAGGGTTCTTTTGCTTTGTGCCCTATTTCACTTTGACTTTATAGAAGTATCGTATCATAATGCTATGTTGTGAGGTTTTCTCTGCCTCAGCCCCGCAGCCTGGGATTGAATTGAAGGAGCCCTTTTTTTCTGATTAACCTTGTTAATTCATCCAGAATGGGCATTTTGGTAGACAGGTATGGCAAAGAGTCAAAGAAGCCAGCCAATTGAAGGAATTGGTAAGAGAAGATTGGAATGGAACCGGGTATGGAGGAAAGTGGCCCAGGAGGGGCTGATGAACAGGAGAATGTGGGGCAGTTAGCAGATGAAGGGTCCGAAGAGCATGATCAGCAGGAATGCAGCGGTAGCCCGAAGGCTGGGATTGTGGAGGTGGAGCCAGGTCAAGTCAAGGTGAGGTCCAGTGAGCAACGTGGAAGGAATAAGAGGCCGTGGGATAGGAAGTAAGTGCTTGAGAGACAAAAAATGCTGATGTGTTGCTCATTGATGCTAAAGCCAGAGTTGAGTTAGAGAGAAAGACAGTATGACGGATAAAGATAATAATGTATGAAGCAACAAGAACCAGAATATGAGGGGAGTGAAGAAAGGAGGATACAGTGGGCATGTACCAGGGACTGAGAATTACCAGGAGTGAGGGTAGGAACTTAGACTAGAAAGAGGACACTGACCCATCTACCATCTTTCAATCCAGAGTACATAAGACACGATTGACTAAAATGCAAGAGAAGAAGTATGGATTCAGGGAGAGTCTGTTTCGGTCGACAGGTGGAGGTTGGAGAGACTGGGGAGTCTTCTGGCTACATGGTGGGTGTTCAAAGACCCGATGTAAGGATTCAAACAAAAAAGGAGGAGTGGAGTGTGAATCAAAGTAGAAAATGCTCAGTACATCAAGGCACTGAGAGTCAGGCGAGCACAGATGATGAGGTGGGTGTATAGTTTCAGTGCAGACTGTGAGGAAAAATTCCAGCTCAGTAGTCTCTGGAAACATTAGGTAGTCTCACAGAATTAAGTGGTCACCTGGATGAGAAGAAACTCACGGTTGGATTGCGGGAGTGGGCATTTCCTTTCCTCTCACTTGGTAAGAGAAAGTGGCAGTTGTGCTGTAGCTTGTGTGGTGGCCGCGGTGTTGGTGTGCAGCAGGAACAGGCCAGCTCAGGTCACCTGCCCTTCCTCATAGGGTGAGGTTTCCGTGCCAGCAACTGGACGACCCCAGGTGGCCGAGACCAGGCTCTGCCTTCAGTTAGTTGGTGGTTGGTGTCCTGTCGCTGCTACAAGGGACCCGGGTGGCCTCCAGCTATGCAAAAACGGATGACCACAAACATGCTTCCAATTCTCTGCTTGTGTGCATTTGCAATACACTTAATTAGAATCAATTTCCAGAAAAGAAATGGTAAAGGAAATGGATAATTTTAGAGTTTGGGGTACATATTACAAGTTTCCAAGCATGAGATTCCCACTACTTTCCATCCTCACTTACAGTGAAAGAGAGCTCTTTCCACAGTCCCTTTTTTAACATGAATTTTTAGAAGTTTAAAATTACTGCCAATGTAAAACATAAAACCTGGCACCATAGTATTAATTTATTGTTATTAATGGGGAAAAGGACCAGACCAGTGTTACTTTTATCTGTATGAATTTGTCATTTACATACTTTGCCCATTCTCTCACTGAGATTTTTTTTCTAAGACCTCTTTACATAAATATTAACACTCTGTATCTAGATTACATGTCTAACATTATTTAGAGGTGTTTTTATTTTTTTATAGTTTTGACTTACAGATATTTTACATTTTTAATGTAAAAAACATTCTATATCTGCTGTACCAACTTCATCCTCAGTCTCTGCTTGCTCTGGAAGGCTGGGAGTTTTGGTGTAGAATTTGATCCATACAGTTTAATGTCAATGACTCTACTGGCAAAATATAGAGAATGGCATCCAAAAGGGAATAGGAAGCTCCCTTCTCAGCAACCCCTTTTAGTACATCTTTGGATTTTCAAAGTTAAGGCCAGAAACTGATTTGAAATCAGTCACCTGCTTTGAATGTAGCAGACACTTTGTAAAATATAAACAGTCATTGACCTTGATAGAAGTCTTTTCAGTCCAGTATGCTGAGAGCCTATTTGAGAAGGTCAAACACGTAGTGTTTGCAGGTGAGCGCCAGTCACCTGGTCTTCCTTGTAGGACAAAGATTCACGCCGGTGAAGTAAAGAGACAGGAAGAAAACACAGTTCTTGAGGAGCTTTCCTTTGAAGAGTTGCTATGAAACCGACAGTGGCTGGAGAAAGATGAGTGAACAAAGGACCGCCAAGACGCGGCCCATTCCAGACACTCAGACCGGCACATTTCTATGCTGGCCATCCCAATTTGTTTTTAAAAGCGTGCATTAATAATGCCTGTCTAAGTTAAAACATAAGGTGTTCAGTTTTACTTTACCATTAAGTATTGACTGATTTAATAATTTTAAGTACATACTGTGCAGCATTTCAAATAGATTGATTGGAAAACATTTTAAAATCTCTCATAATCTATGCTTTGAATGTTTTCCCAAAGATTAGATGAAAATAATGTTAACGATTCACTTCAACTATTTTTTGTGCTTATTTTAAATTTTTGTCATAAACCATTGCCCTAAATATTCTAGTAAGGCAAAGAAGATGCAATATTCATTATAAATGAGCCCCAAGGGCCTAGGTTAAGCTTGATCCCCAGCTTCAGGAACTTATATTATAAGAGGAAACTTCATCAACTACTGGCAATAGGTCAACATGACTAATGACAATTCCCCATCAACATGATAGCAGGAATATTCAATGTGCAGTACATATTTGTCAAATGAATACAAATGGGTTATATAATATGGTGCATTTGGGCCCCTTCGCCTTTCTGCAACTTTATTTCCCTGACTTGATTTTACACCATCCAGGTCACTTAGCTTTACTATTGGCCCAGGATTGGTAAATCTCTTCTCGATGATTCACTTTCCACATTACAAGGCACTTCAGCTAACCTGGATACTCTACTGGATATTACACTTGTGTTCTACTGGATATTACAGACAAAGAAGTAACATATATTCCCCCCTGGAATTCACAATCTGTCTGAAGTATCAGATGAATGAGGAAGAAAGAGAAAACAGAAAAAAATAGATACTGTGATTATTAGTGTAGCACCTCTACTATATTCATAGTTTATGGAAATGCTAGAGGTGAGGGAGTGTTAAGGTCATCTGTTGATATCGAACCATAGAGTATGTCATGTCTCATAGAGATGCATTGTGTCTGTAGGGTAGCCTGGAATTATTCTGATTTCAGTGCCAGGCATATTCCACTGCGCTCCACGCAAGTAGCGCCTGCAAAGAATCTCAGCTCTGGCCGTGTCAGAAGTCCTACCCATGATTATCCTGTTCCTACATTAGTGCCTCACCTTCATTTCTCACCTTGTGGCATATTTTGTTTCTTTCCCTGGATTTATACTTGCCCCTTATTCCTAAAAAAATTTTTGATTTAGTAATTTGATCCTTGGTATGCTCTTCAATAGAAGTCATTTTTGACGCCTGATTTCTCTTCTTTCTGACCATTCCAGGGCCTCACTATTAAGATCATCCTTGATGCACAAGTAAAGTCTGGCTTTAAGCCATTTGATTCATTTTCCTAATGTGCTCGTATGACCAAACTGAATGAAGATTGAACAGTTACTTAATTGTATCTTGATAGTATATAAAAATAATGAAACACAAGTCAGATAAGATTTGATGAGTAGATACAAGTGTAAGGCATATTTCAAATCTCTACATGATGCTCAGGAAGAGTAGTGTGTGTATAGGTGGAGGTGGTATGATGTAGGTGGTCCAGAAAGGAGATGGAGTCCAGCGAAGCATGTACGTATTAGCCCTCGGCTCAGTCTGAGGCCTGGAACTCAGGGTCAGACACTTAAACTCATGGATTCGCTGAACTGGAAGATCAAACATTTGCAATGAACTGTGAAGCTTGAACTCTTTAACTACTGGTAAGGGGTTCTCTTGCCTTACCTTCACCAGAACAGAGTGAGGGAATCGAGCCATTGATAAGTCAATCAAATCCTCACATTCGCTGGTGTGAAAGAGATTTCAGAAACACGATGTCAATAGGGCAATGTGCACAGCGCTTCTACAACACTGCTTCAGGATGGAATCAAAAGGGTCTGTGAGAGGGGAAATGATTTTCTATTTTCCAACAGGAAAAGGATGCTTTCAGTGAAAGGGTGACTAACATTTATAAATGAAGTTTCACTGTGTTAGGGGTCTCCAAGTCTAAAAAAATATGCTTCCTCAGAAAATCATATGCAACTACTCTATAGTAACCCTAGTCTTTGCTAATAAATGTTACTTCCCAGCATATATCATGCAAAATGAGACAAATCTATTTCCTTTACAACATGTGCACTTGCGTGCACGCCATTTTTTTTTTTTTTTTTTTGGTGGGCTAAGACTCTCTCTACTCAGGCTTAATGAATCAATAAGGAGAGAATCTGAGTTCCCACAGTTGTGTGATAAATCCAGCCCACACCTTGTATTCATGAGAAACAAATGGTGTTCTCTCCATATTAGCACCATGCAGCGTTCTTCAACTCTTAAAGGAATTGTGAATTTTGAAAGAACCCCTGTGACAGGGTAACAACTTATGGTTTAATAGGCTAAAACATATGGCACCTTCTTTACACTCATTTATTTGGCTGTTTAACAAAAAAGAAATAACTACTAATTTAACTTTCGTTTTGGTAAATTCGGGAGTAATGAATTTGCCAAATAGCTAAGGCAAATCATTTCAAAGCAGACATTAACTAATTAGTATCTTATGTGCCCAGACAGGTACCAGACACATTTATAATTATCATATTATTTACAGCCTTGCACAACCCAACTAGGTAGATACTATCATGGGGACATTATAGTTAAGGAACCTGTCTTGGAAAGTTTAAGCAACCCACATTAATGCAATCGGTTAACACTAAGTCTTTGCAAGAGATATTAGGTATTTTAATGGTATCATTCAACAGTGCATCTTACATTTTAATTTAATAGGAGATAGTAAATATAATTTGACTTGTTTTTGATGGCTTAACCTATCACTTCAAAGAACAGTTATTATGTTGTTTGTAACACACGATTAGATTATTATGTTGTTTGATTCATAAACATGAAAGAAGAATGTTAGTGGTAACTGATCTTGCACAAAACCACCTCGCTGCTTCCATTTTGAAATTCTCATACTTGATTTTAATGTTTCTCTATCAGATCATTAGCTGTCACTTTGCTTTGCTTTCAAAATTTTGTCCACTAGCAATACAATCTCTCTTGCCTGATAATCTTATTTATAATCTCCCATGTACTAGGAAACTAGCTAACTAACTGCATTAAATTGTATAGTAGAAACAAGGGTAAATAGAACCTGTGTAAACAAGACAACAGAGTTCTTCTCTGCCTCAAATACATGAAGGTTTGTGCTATAAGGCAAACCCTCAGAGATCCTTTTCTTTACTTCTTAGTTAAGTTTTGCCATATGTGATCTACAGATAAGTTAGGGTTTATAGTTCAGCTCAAATCATAACTCTTGGATTTGGCCTTCCATTTCTCTCTCTCTCCCTCCCTCCCTCCTTCTCTAGTTTCTCCTTCATATTTTGTACATGCAATTCAGTAAGCATCGCAGCGTGCTTTGCCTTTGAGACTTGGTGTGGTAGATTTTGTTCACCTTTGTATTTGCCATATAACTTAAGGCATAGTAGGTGTGAATTCTATTATGTTTTCAAGACCCTTTTATCTTTGAGCTTTAGTGAGAACATCTTGAGAGTCAAATAAGGTGATTAGATTTCCCACAACAAAATTATAATGCCTACTGTCCATTCAGTTTCTGTGTAAACCAGCTATTTACATGTAACATCTCATTTAATCCTCACAATAAAATGGTAAGGGGAACACTGTTATTATCATCTTAGAGCAGAGAAGGGTAGGCTCAGAGTTTAATTAAGTCATTAGATTATTTTTATAGTTTTTAGGAGCTATAATTGGGATTCACAAATAGAGCTGTTGAAGTTCAGAGATTATGATATATTCTTCCCTGGGCAAAACTGCCCACACACACATTAGACACACATGGTACAATAAACCATTATATATGTATATAATTAATTATTATACATTTATAATATATATTTGCATATGTATGTATGATTTTAGATAGCTAGATGGATAGGCAGATAATGATTATAGCCCTACATAAGGTCTTGAAGACAAGCTAGATATTAAACTTCCCTTATAGTAGGTGCAATTTCCCGGATGGCACAGTACAGACTGTCAGGCATGTGTCCTGAAAGGATAATGCACCTTGCTGAAGCACACCAACTCTGAACAGAGCGAGCCACCCAGCTTGAGCAGTTGGTCTCGACTTCATCCTTGATGAGCAAATGGCTGAGGATGAGGTGAGAGAAAATGCGGAGGAGAATGGCATTGCAAATTTGACTTTGACTTTATTGAAAACAATTCTCTTTGAGAAGACAGTCTTCTTTCTCTCCCGACCCCTTAATATTTCTCCTCCCCCTCCCCACCTCCTGCCCCACCTCTTCTTTATTTCCTAACAGTTTTCTCTGGATGTTTTCATCCCCTGACCCCTGTGCAAATATAGAGGAGGGTAATGTGAAGAAAAACCCTATAGGCTTGCTATAAACTCGCAGAGAACTGTGATTTCCCAACCTAAATCTTAGGAGTTAGACAAAATGTCGAGATTACAAAAGG
This sequence comes from Glossophaga mutica, assembly GCA_039655065.1. Lineage (NCBI taxonomy): Eukaryota > Metazoa > Chordata > Mammalia > Chiroptera > Phyllostomidae > Glossophaga > Glossophaga mutica. The sequence continues at coordinate 14,039,725 of CM077303.1, forward strand.
CTCCAAGATTTTTTTTGAACACATAATCAGGTCTGTTAGGTACAGTAACAAATTATATACAAATTGCATATCTGCTGAAGGAAAGTATATACCTGGTGGATATCGACCACATCAGGCCTTTCCTCTCCATCCCCATTGCCCTTGCCTTGGTGAGGTCCTCATCATCCTTCTTCTCAGTTAATGATTGGTATCTCATCCTCTTCTTTGCTCTTATACTTCATTCAAACCATTCTCAACATTAGTGATTTCCTTTTTTTAAATGCTCCATCATCAGTTAAAAAATGCATATACATTCATGTATGTTTGTTAATTTAAAATTAAATATGTACTATTGTATTTATTGTATAATAGTTGAACAATAGACATTTAAAACAGACAAATATGAATAAATATATGCGTAAATAAAATGAAGTTCTAAAATTTTCTTGCCATGCCCCACTTTGAAGATCATTCAAATGCATTCTTCCAAGGGGTCTGTCTGGTGTGTTGAAAACCCTCTACTGGGAACTCAGCCTTTGAAATAATATCTCAGTCTTTAATATGCTCAGTGTGTCTTTTCATGATATGGTACTTAGCATGCTTAACACTGTCAGGCCTCATCTTGGGTTATTCTCTTCTTTTCCTGTACTTTAACTTGATATTTTACTAATCCGTAATTACTTAGGCTTTTTGGGAACAAATCATTAAACTACATGTATCTCTATATTTAAAACTATTTCCTGTGCATTGAACATTCTTCTCTCCTCTTCTTTCTTAAAAAATAATGGCAAGATTTAAATCTTAGATTACAAGTCACTCTCTGCAGGAAAACTTCCTTTAGCAGACACAATTCTCCTTATTAACCTGATGATCCTTTACATCATTGTTCTTCATGGTGTGGCAGGTATTCAACAGGTAAGGAAGATGATTGATTTGGGTGTGAAATAAAATAGCACTTTATGTCGATTGTTATCTCGCCTTTTTAGTTTTATAGCATATTTAAATATAGAAGTAAATTAGTGCATATTTAAATACATTGTATGTATGTACTGTATATACAGACATCAAGTAAGGTACATCATTAATTTTATATACATTATGAAGTATAATATGCTCAACTTATATACTTCTATTATTTTTATCACAATAATTTATTGATTTACAGGTGTCCTTTATCTAGTTTTCATTTTTAAATCTTTGTATCCTAGCAGCGAAAGTCCTGCTTGGCAGAATTTATAATTAATATATGTGTGTAGACAAATAAAGAAAGTATAATTTAATATTTCATGTCTCCTCATTGTTCTCTCTCACACATTTATTGTGCCAAATGCTTTAGGCCCACAGATTTCATGTATGTGGAGAGTTTTCTGAAGTTAAATATCACTATAAGACTCTTTCCCCCTGGAATCCCTAGAGAATTGGAAATATAAACACATCTTCTAAGTTACTATGGAGTGACTTAGATATTGGGGTAAGTCTGACCTGATTATCTAAAATATTATTTGCATTTCTATATTTTCTTACTCTTCCCATATTTTTGTGTCCCTGTTAAAGAATCACATAAATGTCAGGAATGCATTTGTACTGAAGAACCCATCTGGCTTGTTGAAAATTAAGTTTAAGAGCAGCTTTCTTTAGAATTTTAATGTGGTTTTAAAAAAATCAATATAATAATACAAGACACTACTGCCTTAGGAACTGCGTCTTTAAAACATTGTCATCTCTCACGTATTTCCGGTTCTCAAATTCATTAATAGAGGAAGGCGTGGGGTTTGAATTTTATTCATAAGGATTATTATGAAACACTTGAAATTTTTATCCAAATTGGGTCCTTAACATCTTAGGAAATAAACCACTGCTTTTATTCTTGTTAATTCTAGAAAGAATCCACTGGAGGAAAATGCAATTTGGAATTTGGGTAGCAGGATCCCTCAATAATGATCTCCTTTTTGTTTCTTTTGCTTTAGATTGAAGAATCTCATATATATGCCTTCCATTTCACATTGTGAAAGAAATCCTATCTCAAGTGAGAAATAAAACGAGTGAGTTAAAGAAATCCAGTGCTATGAATTAATTATGTTCCTTTTCAAAGAATTTAGGCGTACAAGTGAAGCACACAGATCCCAGATGACAGCTAGTGGGGGTGGAGGGATTGAGCAAAAAGGATAAAGGACTCATGGACATGGACAACAGTGTGGTGATTGCTGGGGGAGGGGGGTATAAAGGAACTAAATGGTACTGGAAAAATACGATAAAGATTATATTTTTAAACAATAAAAATGTACGCCTATCCTCCTATAATGCTGAAGGTATGAAGTTCCAGTGTTCTTGATTTTTACAGAACCAAAGCCCCTATTGCTAATTATAGTCGTCTATTGCTTATCTGCATGTAGATTTCTCTCTGCCCTTCCACACAGAATGAATATAACTGCTAAACCTCATTTGTACCAGCAGACTGACATCACTTTTTCCAAGCTCAGGTAGCAAGAACAATTATTTTTCTTTCCATTGGGAAAAGATAGCTGCTTTAACAAGTATACTCTCTTTGTGATTGCATTTTGGGCTTCCTCATAAGAAAAATATATAATTTGAATTATAAAATCATTGATTTAAATAATTGATCTTTCCTCCCTTTTTGCTTTCCTACTATAGGAAAAGAAATAAAGCCCTTATTCTTGGACATATTCTTGCTTGGGATCTAAGTTTTTCAGACAAATTATAGAAAATGATCAAATATGTATATGGAAAAAGTTCATTGTGAACATAGTTTGGGTGGCCTTTTTCTAAGGGAATTAATTAGATCACTCAATATATCATTATACAGGAGATCTATCATCACCAGGTATTATGAGATAAAGAATATTAGGCGTGGACATCTTGTGGTTTACCTGGAAAGTTTTTTTTAGTGAAGTTTCATTAGAGATCTAGATCAGAATAGCCAGATTCAGGGAAAAAATATTCAAGACTTCCAGATAAATTTAAATGTCAGATAAAGAACAAATACTTTTTTGGGGGGTGTCTGTGCCATGTAGTATTTGGAAAATAGTTGTATTTACAAATATTTATTGCTTATCAAACATTTGTATTTAATTAAGTATCCCATATTTTTCTGGCAAATTTACTCTCAGTTAACATAAGTATATGAAACACCATGGAACCGACCTTAAAAGGGCATCCTCTGTCATCCACAGAATATGATTATTATTCCTCTAAATTCTGAAAATAACATGCTTTCGATTTTGCCCTGGCAGCCTGGTAGTTCAGAATAACACTTTGCATTCGGTCATCCAACCGTGCCCATCCATTTCTGAATCAGCTGCTTGAAACTCAGAGGTGAATTTTGAATCTATTTAAGCAAAGTGTTCAAGAAATTATATATTTATTTTGAGCAATAATTTAACCCACACTTTAACTGCTTTTTCCCATCCTTCTTTTATCTTTGCTCTAATTTTCTCACTTATTTTTCCCCCTTTCTAGGACAGGGAGATATAAAGAAATAAGTTTAAGTATAAAGAAATAAATGTTTAATAACATAGGTAAAGGCCTGAGTTAACATATGTTTTCTTTTTGGTGGTCCTGAATTTACATTTATATTTTATTAACCCAGTTAAAGCAGGCCATTGAAATATTTTTGGGATAAATAGAACGGTAAGTAAAGTATTTGCCTATGTTCGTTAAACGTGGGTGCAGTGCCCAGCATTGGGAGAAACAGGGAAATTAGGTAAACATAAAAGTAAGAGGTTAAGCAAAGGAATCTGAATGCACTTTAAAATAATGGGTCTTTAAACTTCCACGACAAATTCTTGCTTTAATTTTGTTTCAATCACTTTCTCTCTGCTTTGCTCTGGATCTTTAAGCTTAAGAAAGACATTTGCATGCCATTAAACTAAAGGTAATGCCTTCTCTTATTCATGTAGCAGCATTCTTAAAACAAATATTTGAATTTCTATTACAGAAAAGAAATGTGTTGCAGTACAAAAATAAAGTTACAAATGAAAAGAAACTTGCCAAGCTTATGTTTCAAATGGAAGGACATTATAGCACAAAAATTTTTAATTAATTTATCTGGACTTGCTCCCTAGAGATAATAACATTTGACTATTTTAGAGTTTCTTTTTACATTTACCTCTGCTTTTCTAAATAACATACTGGTGCTACTCTTTCTTGGGTTAATCAATTTTGGAAATTAACTATAGATTTCTTATTAGTTTATATAAGAAGTTAGTTTACTTATACTAAAAAATCCAGCCCCAACTATTCTCCCTTTACCCCCATCCTCCCACAATAGTTATATTACAACTTTTGGTTCAGAGAGTGTATGTCATTTGCATTATTATGCTTGTAATAGAATAAATAATTCTATTGCTGATTCAAGTAATAAATTACTATAATACTTCCTTTTTTGTCGGTCACTCCGAGACAACTACAGAGTGGTAAAGATTTGATTTGATTTGTTTTGATGGGATTTCAACTTGCAGTTGGCTTAATGAACCAGCAAACAAGCAGGACAAAGGCTATATTTATGATTAGGATACGAGTAAGTGGACAGGTACACAAAGTTAAGTGGTCACTGTCTGACCACAGGGAAGTGTTTTATAGGTCAAAGGAGTCTGGCCATGGCTCACTGTATTTTCAACCAATCTTCTTAAAGTTCCAGGAGTTAACAAGTTTTTTTTGTTGTTGTTGTTTGATTGTTTCTTTTGGATTACTTTATTTTGCAACTATTTTTTCACATGCTCTGCTAATGTCATATATTTTATCAAATATTTTCTGACAATCAAATATTTCAGATTCTGCATCAGTTACATTTCTTTTCTCTGGAATCTGTTTTTGTTTTTTGTTTTTTTTTCTGTTCCTAGTTCTACGGAAGCTCTTTAGGTCGCAACAAGTTTCATCCTGGTGCTTCCATTTGCTGCTCTCTCAAATATCCCTGTTTTGAGGATGTACCTATACTCGTTTTTTCTCTTCCATCATTTTGCTGGAATACCTACACTTAATGCTTCATATAAGGAGCATTGAAAATTAAATACTTTTACTTTCCCATGTCTAAATGTGCCATTGGTCTACTTAGTCATACTTGTTTAATCATTGGTGACATCATAATTTCTAGGTTGCATGTCATTTTCCCTTAGACTTTGAAAGGCATTACTTACTGCCTTCTTGATCTCAAAGTTGTTGCTGTCCAAAGCTGTTACGGTTTTACCACTGAGTGAAAAGCATGTAAATATCGCACCGACTCTTAAACTTGAAAAAGTTGAACATACAAATTTTACGGCCATCCATTAGGAGAAGGCAGCAAAAAAATATGACTGTGAAGTGACTACAGTGTGTATATGAGAACTAACTTTAGCAGAATTCCCATAGATATGATTAAGGGTGTCTGAGGAAGAAAGAATAGAGCAGCAGGACCAGATTGTTTGGTATGAAAAAGACAACAAAGGGAGAGGTTTCAGAAAGAAAGCCGTGGTCAGCGGTGTTACTAGATGGGTGTTAATGACAATGTTGATAGTAATTGGGATGGTGTTGTGAAGTGAGGGTCAATGTACATAGTCTGAAACAGTGCAGCACCAGGCCTCAAAAGAACTGGATTCTGGCTACCAAGCATTTGGCTGCCCTTGGCCACTTCATCAGTCTCTGATCTGCTGCTGCTTACTATAACCTGGGACAACTGGACTTCCTAACTTTAAATGACTTTCTGACTTTTAATGTCATATGGTGTGTACTTTATACACTCAGATGTGCGTTCATACACAAGAAAACATTTGAGTCTTAAAATATTATGCGGACAGCTGGACAGAAATGGTCTTTCTGATGTTATTCTGTCCTCTCTTTAGTAATCATTTAGTAGAGGACAAAACAGAGAAAGTGAGTGAAATTGATTGTTTTTAGAGACAGATTTAGAACCTATGGGTCTCACCCAGGTTGGTCCTAGTTCTTTAGAACATGCAGTGTCTGGTACACAACATACAATGTTGCCTTTTGCAAAAGCATTAATGTTTCTGCCAAAATCTAAATTTGTATGCATTGATTTTCAAGGTATTGCTCATCGTTTTGTGGGACCGGAAGGAACTTCTTCGTGGAATGTAAGCTGATATGAACTTTTAATTCCTTTCCTCTGGTTTTATAGTCAAATTATGAAAAAAAGTTTGACAGTGTGCTTAAGAAAAAGGCATGGTTTGTGTCAAGCTACATTGGTGTTTTTTAAATATAAATGACTAGGTTAGCCTTAGCATTGTTGATTTAATTTTGTGGCTTTTGGTTAACCCTAGAGAACATAATGATGCATACTCTTTTGCATCCAAAACATGTTTCCCTATAATTTTCCAATAACTAAATGTTCAGATGTGTTTACAATGTGGTTCAAATGTAAATCCCACAGCAGGTTATTATAAAAGCAGATGGACATAGAAAGTGTGTTGCCCATTCATTTTTTTTTTTTTTTTTAGATACTACTGTGACCATTTTCCTCACTGAGCTGCATTTCACCATGTTCCACTTTGAATATTTTTTAGAGGAGGCAAAACACGAGTTAAAATGTGTTGTTCTTTATGGCCCATAGCACAGCTAGGAACTTCAGTTGGCGTTAGCCTTTACTTGTAACTCAGTGCAGATATGTCCTGGGAAATAGAATGTTTTTAATTGTACTATAGTTGGTAGAGTACTTTAGATGGAAGACCAACTGGTTTTTCAGTTAGAGTAAGTCAGCGTACTGAAAACAATACAAATCTAATAAATGATTATTTTTATATTCAAGTCATTTAAACATTATATTGGGGGATATTTAATCTACTAGTGACTAATGTAAGCTTATAAAATAAACAACCCATGGTAGTAGCAGTGCATGCAGTGGGATAAGTGGCTCTGGGTAGCTCTCTTGCTTGTTATATTCCAACGTTCAGACATCCCAATGTAAAATGTAAAGTCTCTGCACAGGCTCTCACAGACAAATCTTCCTCTAGCTCAAAGCAGATAACTCCATTTGTTTATTGTCTCAACTAACCAACTGTAATTTATTGGATTCTTTCCAAATCTAGCTTATTGGAAAATGGCAAAAATTGTACTCTTATACTATGGCAATAATTTAGTGTTATGGAGATAACACTAAAAACACAGTTTCTCTATGTAGCCCTAGAGGATCTAAGAGTGACTTTGTCCTACACTCAGATTATTTTACTATAATTAAGAGGCCACTCTCCTCACACCATCCCTATTCCCAAAATAAAAGTACTAAAGCCTAGTGATTGTGTAGTTTTAATAATCCCACTTTTAGACTGACATATTATATCATAAGAGCTCATGGAAGAATGAGGGTTTTTTTATTTTTCTGTTAGCAGACATTTGATTTACTTTATGTAAGTAACCAGACTGTGGGCTAGATGTTTTGCCATTGCAAGCTGTCTCATTAGGTTTAGGAGATGGAAGGGTTTCGTAATTCTGGATGGCATATATACCAAAGAGTGTTCAATTTAATTGACCACCATCATCCATGACATTGATTACTAGATCAGAGAGAAACTCAGGTTATAGATAAATTTCAAATTTTTTGTTTTGTTTTGTTTTGTTTTAAATATATTTTATTGATTATGCTATTACAGTTGTCCCGTTTCTCCCCCATCATTCCCCCCACCCTGCACACCCTCTCCCACCCACATTCCCCCCCTTTAGTTTATGTCCATGTGTCATAAGTTCTTTAGCTTCTACATTTCCCACACTATTCTTGCCCTCCCCTGTCTATTTTCTACCCACTATCTATGCTACTCATTCTCTGTACCTTCCCCCCCTCCCACTCCCCTGTTGCTAACCCTCCATATGATCTCCATTTCTGTGGTTCTGTTCCTGTTCTAGCTGTTTGCTTAGTTTGCTTTTGTTTTAGGTGTGGTTCTTAATAGCTATGAGTTTGCTGTCTTTTCATTGTCATATTTTTGATCTTCTTTTTCTTAGATAAGTCCCTTTAACATTTCATATAATAAGAGCTTGGTGATGATGAACTCCTTGAACTTGACCTTATCTGAGAAGCACTTTATCTTCCCTTCCATTCTAAATGACAGCTTTGCTGGAAAGAGCAATCTTGGATGTAGGTCCCTGCTTTTCAAGATTTCAAATATTTCTTTCCAGCCCCTTCTTGCCTGTAAGGTCTCTTTTGAGAAATCAGCTGACAGTCTGATGGGAACTCCTTTGTAGATGACTGTCCCCTTATCCCTTGCTGCTTCTAGAATTCTCTGCTTCATTTGAATCTTGGCTAATGTAATTACGATGTGCCTTGGTGTGTTCCTCCTTGGGTCCAACTTCTTTGGGACTCTCTGAGCTTCCTGGACATCCTGGTAGTCTATTTCCTTTGCCATATTGGGGAAGTTCTCCTTTATTATTTGTTCAAATAAGTTTATAAATCATCTTACACACTGAGAAAGTAAGGACTTCATTTATCTCAGCAGTATAGAATTATAACAGTTTTCCATATTTTTTTTACCAGTTTCATCTAAAATAAAAGACTTTTGAATTTAGCATTTTGTTCTGTTTGGTTTTAATTTATTAGAATGTTTGTTTGGAACTCAAAAAACCAGGTATCTCATTTCTCTTTTAATTTTTTTTATTTTTAAATTCATTTTTATTGCTGTTTAAGTACAATTGTCTCCATTTCCTCCCACCACTCTCTACCACCCTACCCACCACCACCTCCCACTCTCAATCTTATCCCCCTTTGGCTTTGTCCATCGGTCCTTTATCCATGTTCCTTGACTACCCTTTCTTTTCTTTCCCCCCTCCTCTTCTCCTCTGGTTACTGTCAGTTTGTTCTTTATTTCAATGTCTTTGGTTCTATTTTTGCTAGCTTTATTCTTTTGTTGATTAGGTTCCAGTTAAAGGTGAGATCATATGATATTTATCTTTCACCACCTAGCTCATTTCACTTAGTATAGCACTCTCAAGTTCCATCCATGCTGTCATGAAGGGTAGGAGCTCCTTCCTTCTTTCTTCTGCATAGTATTCCATTGTGTAAATGTACCATTTTTTTTTGATCCACTCACTTATTGATGGGCATGTAGGTTGCTTCCAGTACTTGGCTATTGTAAATTGTGCTGCTATGAACATTGGGGTGCATAGGTCCTTTTGAATTGGTGATCCAGGATTCTTAGGGTATTTTCTCAGCAGTGGAATAGCCAATTCGAAAAAGGCAGTTCCATTTTTAGTGTTTTGAGGAAATTCCATACTGTTTTCCATTGTGACTGCACCAGTCTACATTCCCACTGACAGTGTACTAGGGTTGCCTTTTCCCGACAGCCTTGCCAGCACTTATTGTTTATTGATTTGTTTTTGATGGTCATTCTAACTGATGTGAAGTGGTATCTCATTGTGGTTTTATTTTGCATCTCTCTGATGGCCAGTGATGCTGAACATCCTTTCATATGTCTTTGGGCCCTCTGTATGTCCTCCTTGGAGAAGTGTCTGTTCAGTTCCTTTGCCCATTTTTTAATTGGATTGTCTGTCTTTCTGGAGTGGAGTCATGTGAGTTTTTTATATATTTTGAATATCAAACACTTGTCCAAAGTATCATTGGCAAATATATTTTTCCATACAGTTAGTGGTTCCCTTTTCATTTTGCTGATGTTTTCTTTAGCTGTCCAGAAGCTTTTTATTTTGATTAAGTCCCATTTGTTTTTTGTTTCCTTTATGTCCCTTTTTCTAGGGGACATATCAATGAAAATATTGCTGTGTGGAATATCTGAAATTTTCCTGCTTATGTTCTCCTCTAGGACTTTTATGTTTAAGTAAATTATATTTAAGTTTTTTAACCATCTTGAGTTTATTTTTTATGTATGGCATATATTTTTGTGTATTTCAAAAATGAAAGTTGGTGGTCAAGTTTCATTTTTTTCATGTAGCTGATATCGCTGATGAATATAGACATTAAAATCCTCAATAAAATATGGCAAACTACATCCAGCAATACATTAAAAATATCATACACCATGATCAAGTGGGATTCATCCCAGAAATGCAAGGATCATACAATATTGGTAAATAAATAAATGTAATACATCATACAAACAAAAGGAAAGACAAAAATCACATGATCATATCAATAGATGTGGAAAAAGCATTTGATAAGGTATAGCACCCATTTATTATAAAAGCACTCAGCAAAGTGGGAGTAGAGAGAGCATATCTTAATGTAATAAAGGCCATATATGAGAGATCTATAGCCAGCATCATACTCAATGGGCAAAAACTGAAAGCTTTCACACTAAGATAAGGGAAAAGACAAGGGTATCCACTTTCAGTACTTCTCTTCAACATAGTATTGGAAGTCCTAGCCACAGTGATCAGACAAGAAAAAGAAATAAAAGGAATTCAATTGGAAATGAGGAAGTAAAACTGCCATTGTTTGCAGATGATGTGATAGTGTACACAGAAAACCTTATAGACTCCATCAAAAAACTATATAACCTGTATTCAATAAGTGAATTTGACAAAATAGCAGAATACAAAGTCAATATTCAGAAGTCAAAGGCATTTTTGTGTACCAACCACGCAATATCAGAAACAGAAATCAGGAAAAAATTCCATTTGCTATAGCAACCATAAAAATAAAGTATTAGGAATAAACCTAACCAAGGAGGTGAAAGACCTGTACTCAGAAAACTACACAACACTGAGGAAAGAAATTGAGGAAGACACAAACAAATAGAAGCATATACTGTGTTCATGGTTTTGAATAATTAACATCATCAAAATGCCTGTACTACCCAAAGAAATTTATAGATTCAATGCAATCCCTATTAAAATACCGATGACATAATTCACAGACATAGAACAAACATTTCAAATATTTACATGGAACCATAAACAACCCCAAGTAGCTGCAGCAATTTTGAGAAAGAAGAACAAAGTAGGAGGAATCACAATATCTGATATCAAGCTATATTTTAAGACCACTGTAATCAAAACAGTCTGCTACTGGCCTAAGACACATAGATCGATAGAACAGAATAGAGAGACTGGAAATAAATCCATGTCTCTATGGTCAATTAATATTCAACAAAGGGGGCAGAAGCATAAAATGGAGTAAAAATAGTCTCTTCGACAGATGATTTGGGAGATCTGGACAGCTCATTTCCCTGTTTATCTTCAAAAAAGGTGATGGACACATTTACTTCTATGTTATTTGTTTGAGAAAGTCCAACTCAGAATAAAAGTGGTCAGGCTATAAATAAGAACTGTATAAAGTGTGAGATTATTTCTTCTCATCATTTTCCTGGCTTCATTTAAACACATCCCACATCTTTATTTAAAATAATTGATAGGATTGTGTTAGATGTCTTTGATAATAAATTATTATAAGTATTGATATTTTGTCACATAAAAGTGTCCACTAAGAATATATATTATAAGCTGCCATTCAGTTTGCAGACTCTAAAATAACTCACATGCTTTCATTGATTAAATGAGGTATATGCAGTGTATTTCAACATCAGTAATGCTTTATATTTTTGAGAGTTTTATAGTTTATAAAACATTTTTATGTGAATTAACTCATTGGATTAATACTGACGTATCTCATAGTTTTGGTGGATATGGAACTTCTTTTAACAGAGAAGTTGGAGATAGGGTATTGTGAGTTATTTTAGAGTCTGCAAACTGAATGGCAGCTTATAATATATATTCTTTTCTGAAATTGAATTCAGAAACTAAGAAGGAAAAAGCCGGCAGAAGATTTTCTAGAATAAATGCAGAATCAGCGACAGGCGAATGGCAAAGCAAGAGGGATCAAGTTTCAAGTAAATACTACCATGGGAGCCAGAATCTAAGATGATCTGAGGACAAAGCTGACAATATTCGAAAGGCCAGGCTGTCTCTCCCACCAATTAGTCACATGTCCCTGAGGACTTCACGTATTGGAGCCTCAATTTCCTCATCTGCAAAATAACAATGATAACAGGCATACTCTTCTCATAGAATTGCTGTCCGTGTGCTTGAGGGAAGAATAAATTTAAAAAAAAATCCAAGCACCCACATCAAAATTTTTCATATAGGGAAGAAGAATTGTTTGTAGAGAAAGCCTCCCACAGACTGCTTTCATGCCAGCTGCTGAAGCTCCCAGGGAATGATCTGGAATCAGAGCTGGACAAACGAGAGCAAGCTATATGGCTTTGAAAATGACTCTCACAGGCATTGGGGTTTGAAGTTAGAGATAAGAAAGAGGATCAGAAGTTAGAGAAGAAAGAGAGGATAAGGACCCCAGCAGAGGCTAAGCCTGGGGAAAAAAAAAAGGCAACCCCTGAACTCCAGGTGGTACCACAGCTAAAGGATTTCTAAAAATGATGTAAAACACTAGGTTTTAAACTGTTTATGGTCCAGTGATTTCAAGTACTCTTGTGGTTCTCATCTTGGGAGCTTAATACACAGATTTCTGTATTAGAGGTGTTCTATTTAGGATATAAAGGGGTCAGAAGAATTTTCAATATGGATTTATGTATGTAAACACCAGGATAATATATTAGAAAGGTAGTTTGTAGCTATATATGAGTCTGAGAAAAATCTCTAGCAATTCAATAGCTATTATCCAAGATGCTGCATGACCTCAGCTAACATCTTTGTTAAATGATATGAAGGATATAAAGTTTCTTCACTATTTTGGTCATATAATAAATGATAGTGATCATCATTTTATAGTTAACAAGTACTTTCTCCATATCCAAAGAAATTTTATTTTGCAGAATATTAGGATTTTAATTATTCTGAAAAGTTGGGCCTCAAAAGCTAACATGTGATACTCAGAACACCCCTGTAATATATACATTACTTCCCATGTTTTATAAAGCAAAGTGATTCTCCAGAATCACAGATCTTCCATAGCAGAACCTGAACTAGAATTGAGGGCTCCTGATTCTTATTTCTTCTTGTACATTAAGGATAGCCTCAAAAATATTTTATAATGAATAGGAAATTATATTCATCTCTAGAAGTTAGAGTCATAATAGTATAGACATTTAGCCATTTAACTGATATAAAATCAAGTATCCTTAGTTTTGTTTGTACCTGTATAGAAATACAAAATAGAACTAATGTTTAACAATCAGGGAATAGATTTCACAGTACTGGTTAATCACAGGTTAATGAAAATGATGAATTCAGACAAAGAGTGATGTTTATATTGATGATAATTTCTAAGAGCTCCTATGACCCCAGGTCTTAGGTAAAGAAAGGTTCTCCTCAATTTTCACTGGAATTTCCTTTTCTAAAGCACGAAATTTCCTCAAACTGGTTGTGTTTACCTTGTTAGAATAATAGACTCCCAGATTCTTTAAGGGTCATTGAATCAAAACAATACACTTTTATTTTATTAAAGCAATTATCTTAAAAAATGTTGGATAGCTTTTTCACTTACTCATTTTATGAAAAATAAAAACATTAAATTCAAACATTAATTCAATTTTTTTCAAAGCAATTAACTTTAGAAAGAGTCATGCACTGTGTGAGGACAAATAAAACCAAGAAAAATATCTTAATTAGAGACCAACATGGAAAGCTAAGCAGGTGGCTTTTATTTACATAGTCTTACCACATAAAACTGTGTTTTACCTCAACATCATTTTGTTGGTCTATGTTGATTTTGTTTTGTTTGTAGAGTTCATGAATTTGATCTTTCTCCCAACAATGAGATAGGGCATATCTGTTAAATTCATTGTGTCAGCTCAAAAATGAAATGATATTCCCATGTCACTTTGCATTCAAAGCTGTTGTAGGAGTTAAAATGCACTAAAAAACACATAGCATTATAAAATTAAGAAATAATAATTATGCTGATAATAATGGTGCATGTAATGATAATATTAATAGAATATGCACAGAGCATTTGTAAGCAACACTCCAGATGTGCACAAGCAGATAGCAATACTCTTTAACCTTGAAATGATTAGCAAGGCAGAGGACAAAATCCTTCACAGACTGCCAGTTCTCATCACTAAAGGGAGAGCCATTTATGTGGCATCCACAGGCTATGACCATGGTTTTTGCTTTCTACTGGATGAAAGTGCTGTGCTTAGCTTGATTAAGTCAACAAGGAACCTGCCTCTTAGGATTCAAAACACTCGAATGCAAGCAATCTCACAGTCTTCCCTAAATATCTAGAATCATTTCTTCATAAAAGAAATATATATAGCTTTTTATAAAAATAAAATATTGATTAAGTGGGAAAGAAAAGTCCCATTTTGACAAATAAAAGACCGCATGTTTAATTCTGATACGTTTTGAAATACGCTATATTCACATTGTAATTGTTGTTCCCACATTATCTGTTAGGAGCTGCATCCTAGTGTGTTTTAAATGGGGTTGATGTAGACTGATTTCTCTGCAGGGGTTTGCAGCTTTGGCTAAATTCCCAATGGAATATACTTGAGCTGATTACATGTATTCCTCTTGCATTTAAAGGAAACAGAATCTTTCACTTCCCGTTTTGTTAGAGATAACTGCTTTCAATGCATGCAAACTAACGCCCCATAATCATAGGCATTCTTAGAATTTTTAGCATAAGGTACAATCGTTGAGAATGATTTTTAAATGGAAATCATGAAACATATTTTAAACACATTGAACGATTTCTCGGAATTTAGAATAGAGCTAGTTCATAAGTTTCGAAGCCTAATGGAAAAAATAAATAAAGGAGCACATACCTTTTAGATATTACCCTAAAATAATTATAATAATTACAAAAATTATAAAACTTCAGCTCTCCAGACCCCATAGGTATATAAAGTAGAGGAGCCAAATTTCTGGTGAGGTTAGAATTTACCTACTTTGTAAACAATAAAAAAAAAAAAAACACCCAACAAAATAACACATTTTAAAATTTTCTAAAATGCATTATGTAACATTCTTCTTTTTCAAACTAAATGCCTTAAACATAACACGGAATTCCACAGGAAATTTCTGTTGATTCACACACTGTACTATGCTGTAATACAATGTTGCCCTAAAGGACATTAAGGTTTGTGTGCTGTTTTCATGCCTGTGTTCAGTCATTCAAAAACTATACATTAGCTCCATTCACTGTCCTCAGCACTGGGGATAAAATGATGAACCAGGTAACATGCTTTTGACCCTCATGGCCACACAGTCTGAAAGGGGATAAAGTGCTCATCATATATAATTAGTTATATTTATTTAGTAATCATATGTATACTTACCACAAGAAGAAATAAAACGTTACAGGCTTCTTTGACTTTGGAATAGCTTGTCTGTTATTCATGTTTTTCTGTTTCTTCCTCTCCTGCCTATAGTGTTTTTTTTTTCTCTGACTTATAAGATCAATTTATTCCATGCGTAGGCATTGAAAAATAGACAAAAGTGCTGTGCAGGTTTTGGGATACAATAAAAGTAAAATATAAATCTGATCATGTTACTCTCCTATAGAGCATCACTCAGTGGTTTCCTTTATCCTCATTACATATTCAGCATTCTTAAAGCAGCTGGCAGGGCTCTTGATGAAATGGGCCTAGCTTCTTATCAGTTTTCAATATTTTTCACACTCTGCACTCCCATTTTACTGACTTTCTCTAGTCCACTTGTGTGCTGTGCTCTCTTCTCAATGATCTTTGGACATGATCTTCCTTTGCAAATATTCTTCACTGTTTCATGTCTAAAATGAGATTTCTAAAATATGCTAAAATTACAAGCAGATCCATCAGTCTCACAGGCACAAAAAGACAGAATGGGCTTGGTTCTTTTTGGCCCTGTCCCGTATGCTATCCTGGGTAGCAAGAGGAATAAAATCAGAACATCTTGATCAATATGTACACATGTATTACTGTTACTTGAAAAGGCATGCTCCACTAATGGTGAAGGAAAACAATACATTGGTAAGCAAAAGGAGCATGCACTCTTTAAGCTTTGTTTTTGGAAAATTATAGATTTACAGGAATTTGCAAAGAAATGCACACGGGTCCCATACATGCTTCATCCAGCACTCCCCCCACGTGAGGGTTGATGACTTGTATAACCATAGTGCAATATGACACCTAGGGAACTGACCCTGGTAAATCCACAGAGTTTATTCAGGTTTCACCAGCTATACATGTAATCGTGTGCACATGCAATTTTATCACATGTGTAGCTTTCTGCCACGAGTCCACAATCAGGACACTTAACTGTACGTCACCACAAGTCTGCCTTGCGCGATACCTCCTTAGCCATCCACTCCTCCCCCATCACCCCTAGCAACCACTAATCTGTTCTCCATTTCTACGATTAAGTTATTCCATGAATGTCATATAAATGGAATTATGCAGTTTATATCCTTTTGAGATTAATTTTTTTTACTCAGCACAATTTCTTTGAGGTTTATCCACGTTGCTGCACATACCAATCATTTGTCCCTTTTTATTACTGAGTATTCCTCCACAGTGTGCACCACAGTTCGTCTAACCCTTCATCCAGGAAGGGAGAAGAACAGGTATTTTTAATTAGAATGATTAGGAAATTATAAACTTTGAAATTATCTATTATGACTAGGATAACATGAAAAATCATTAGTTAGAACAAAGTCTCATTGAAAGATTGTTTAAGCATCTCCAACATATTTTTTCCAATGTATTGATAAAAAACATAGACCTTGAACCCTAAAAACCATATTTCAGAGTTGTATATTATAATTACATATAAAGTAGTCAATCAGAAATATAATTGACTTTACAAAGCATATGCTTCTAAATGCTTAATCCTGATCCATTAGGTTTCCATTAATGGTCTTGGCATGCATGTCAGTGCACACACATGTGTCAGTGTGTGCATGTGTTGGTGCATGTGTGTCGGTATATGTACAAGTGTGCACACATGTGTGTTAATTTGAAAAGTGAACTTCTGGATGGCAGGAGCTGGAGGGAACCCATCTTTCTATCCCCAGGATGTAGCACATGGTCTGACTCTGAGAATGTGTCCAACAACTTTCGTTAAATGCAGTACAGTACAAAAAGTCAAATGCTCTCGACAGAAACTGTTTTCTGTGCCCCTGTTATGCAAATAGGTGCTCTGATCCAGGTTTCTACCCAGAGAAGTAGCAAAGGCTGTAAGTGATTTACAAAGGCTTCCACTGGGGCAACCTGCATTTCCCAGCAAATGTTGCAACCTCATTCCAACTTTCCCTGCTGAACTTTAAAAAAAAAAAAAGGTTTTTAAACTGATAAGGAAAAAACTGGTTTTATTTTGGACAGAACTAATAAAGACATTGCTGGTTTATATTACTTCACTTGGTAGTATGGACTTTTTAAAGACTTTGCTTTTTAAAAAAAATTAAAAAAAACTATCACATTAAAAATATAACTAAAGTTGCTTGCCTCAGCAAGGCCATTTTAGAAGTAGAATTGTATTTCATTGGCATTCTGAAAATAAGTAACCCCTTGGTCTCACAAGTATTCTTAGTATATTGCCTTCCTTAAGCATTATAGGAACATTAGATATAAATAAACCTAATACCTGCAAATTGATTTTTAATATCTAAAACCTATGCATATTTGGAGCAAAGAAAGTTGCCATTTTAGATAAAGAAACCTCATAATGCTATATCCCAATGTATAATGAAAGCAAGTTATGACATCTTTAGCATCTTAAAAATGACTGAGGAATTCCAGCATGCTTTTGTGGCTGCTGAATATGGAGGCTAAAATAAAAATGGCTACTAACTTGAAAACTCAGAAGGCCTTTCCTACTGAACTTTGTAAAAGCTTGAAATAGTCTGTGAATGCCAGGCCTGAGGAAGTGTAGGGCTGAGGGTTTCACTTCTTCTGTGCAAAATGCTTAGTTTTACTTTATCCAATACAGTAAATGCAATGACATAAATTAGCAGGGATGTCCAACTCGTGGCCCACAGGCCATATGTGGCCCAGGATGGCTAGGAATGTGGCCTAACACAAAATCATAAATTTACTTAAAACGTTATGAGATTTTTTCATAATTATGTGTAGCAATGTACTTAATGTATGGTTCAAGACAACTCTTCTTTTTCCAGTGATGCCCAGAGATGCCAAAAGTTTGGAAACCCCTGGAGCATTATGAGTCCCTCCAATTCTTGTTGCATCCCAGGAGAATATGTTCCATGAGCAATAAGAGAACATGGATGCTTTGCTTGCTAGAAAGGCCCTGGCTCAAGGCTGGTGCCCTGGACAATGGGCATCACCAGAGTTTGCATAATAGAATAAATTGGGAGGAGAAAATTGTCCCCAGAGGAGTGCTGTAGCTGAACCAAGTTCTCTTACTGGTGGCTTTTTTTATTCCTTGCCTGATTTTACTGCTACCCAATACCAATATAAGAACTTCAAAACTTTGAAAGCTACTAGAGTATTGATACTTAGACTTTCCTCCCATATTCAAGTCCTTTCTGTGTCTTAAGATTGCAAAATGCAGCAACGGGATTTTGGAAGCTTTCTTTTCCTCCCTTCTGCCATCCTCTGAAGAATGTTGTCAGCCTTATCCAAGCTGAGCTGTTATTTTTGACATCAACCCTCTCTTTTTAAAATAACCTTTCAAAGAACTTAAGTGTAAATGAATCACATGGGTTTATGTGAGCATATAGGTTATATTTTTTCCCTTCAAAAATAAATAACACAAGTTGAAAAGATAAAAGTGTTTGGTTTACATTTCCTCTAGATGAGATCTGGTCCAAAATGCTTAAAACTAATTCCAGCTACCAGCCATCTGACAAATTTTTACATGTTCTTCTCCTCTAATTCAAAATTTCCTTTTATTGGCACAAATGTTGGCAATGGCTGTTTGGAATGAATTTCTATGAATGGATTGGCATATTTTTGAATGGCATCTATTGAATGGGGCAACTCTATGAGTGCAGTAGCCCTGCACCTGTGATGAACTGTGGTGAATTGTGATGAAATAAAAAAGGCAATAATACTGAGTAGGAATGAACATTGATAAGAGATGTTAATTTTACAGTCAGGAAATGCTCAATCTAGCAGGTGTTAGTATATTAAAGAGTTAATTCATACAGATCTAGCAATTTATCATCTTGGAATATATCACTTTATATAAAGAGAAGTTTCTCTAAGGCGAGAAACCAATTAATGTTCCTATAGTTAGATTTTAGATGTAATATCACTAAATGATTCTAAATAGTTTTATCAGATATGTCTATGAATAAGTGAAAATAGTTAACTTCTTGTTTCAGATAAGGATAGGTAGATGAATGTCATTCTACAGAAAATGGATATATTACTGGGATTCTGCCACATGACATTTTCTATATTATCCTAAATTTAAAAACATGATGAATATGCATTTTATAAAAGCTTAAAAAGCTTTTATACAAGGCAGCATTTATTGCTTACAGATATGAAAATGTGGATCCCAAAGAAAATGATTACTTTTGGACAATTTCACTGTGTTCTACTTGATCCTACTTTCTAAACATACTTCAGATCACTGCCCTTCTTTCTGTCCTAACTTCCACTATGTTATTTCAAGCTTTGAATATCTTCAAAAGGATTATATCAATAGCTTTTTTTCTTTAGGGCTGCCAAAGTATTCTTTGTAAAACTAAATTGTGTCTCTTCCTGGATTATATTCTTCAATAGCTTCTCCAATGTCATCAAGGTAATTTCTGGACTTACTTATTACCCTTTGGATTTGGACCATGCCGATGGTCAACATAACAATCCACCCTCAGAAATGTCCACATTCTGATCCCTAGAACTTACAAATATATGTTACCTTGGGGTGTCTAGCCCACAGCCCATGGGCTGAATGTAGCTCAGGATGGTTATGAACATGGCCCAGCAAAAAATCATACCTTTACTTCCAACATTATGAGATTTTTTGGTTTTTATTTGTGTTTGCATATTTAATGTGTGGCCCAAGACAACTCTCCTTCTTTCAGTGTGGCACAGAGATGCCAGAAGTTTGCATATCCTTACAAGAGAATTTGCTGCTGTAATTAAGAATTTGAAGATGAGAACATTTTTTTCTGAATTATCCAGGTGGGTATAATGTAATCTCCAGGTTTCTTATAAGAAAGAGGCAATATGGGCAAAATCAGAAAAAGAAGACCCGGCGATGGAACCAGAGTTTGGAATGATACATTTTGAAGATGGAGGAAAGAACCAGCAGTCAAGGAATGCAAGAGGTCCCTAGAAGCCGGAAAAGGCAAAGAAATAAATTCTCTGCTGAAGCCGCAGAGGAGATGAAACCCTCCTAAAATCTTGACTTTAGGCTTCCGAGCTCCAGAACTTGAAAAGAATGAATTCCTGGGTTTTTTTGTTTGTTTGTTTGTTTGTTTTTTAGCTACTAATTCAGGGATAATTGATTACAGCAGCAATAGGAAACTAATACAATGCCTAAGTGCTGGCATACAGTAAATATTCAGTAAACAATTGATATACAAACTAGTGAGAGTAAGTCAATATTCACAGAGTTTTATTCTTTTATGCTTTTGGGGGGGTGTCCTATTGATTTATTGGATGGTAATCCCATGACTAAGATTATAATGATAAAGAAGCCTCCAGCATTAGAATGATATGTGCTTCCAAACTGCAATGTGAATATTTGATATGAAAAGTGTAGATTATTTTTTCATCACAGCTATGGTGAAGTATATAAATGCAGTATTGTGGTTAGCAATGCACCCTTGGGTGCCTGCCAGGATTAAAATCCTGGCATCCTTGTTCACTGGCTGTATGACAATGCACAAGACTTTCAACCAAATTGTGCCTTAGCTCTCACATCTACTTAATTCCTACTAAAAGGATAATGTGAGGATTAAATGAAATAAAACATACAGAGAACATGGAATTATATCTGGCTGATAGTAAGCACTCAATAAATCCTAATTATTGTTTTTGTTATTGTTATATGTTAGGGTTTTTGTACAGGATTCTAATCACAGATATAAATATATTGAAACTTTCTGGCTGTCAAAAAGTGTTCAGAGCTCAATTGGACTAATTCAGCAAACACTCCCACTGGACGTGAGTTAATCTAATGTCTTGGCAGCATCGGCTATATTCTGATATTATGTTTTTCAATAATAAAAGTGATGTCATTTTGGCTTTTACAATTAAACAGTTACATGCAGCAAAAGAGAAATATTTACCCAGTAATCTATTTATAGTTTTGTGGTTTGAATGATTCAAAGAAGAAAATGTTGAATAAAAACTAATGCTGAACTAGTCTTACTATCTCTATCAAATATACTGACTTCAAGCAAGATTTTAAATTAAAAAAAATGCAGTGAGACAGTATTTTTATTATTGTTTTGACCTTGTGTTTATGAGTTTGGGGCTTGGCAGTTTTCCTAACTATTGTTCTGTTTCTGATTGAAAACCTGGAATCCATCTGCTTTGCACAAATCGTTCTATTCAAATATAACAGGCTCTGAAATGTTCGATTTTACTAGCTTAGGTCATTCACAGTGCTGCTGGTGGTGCTGTGTATGGTGACATAAAATGAACATACGATTAACTTTTACTAAGTTGTGGACATAGACAGTGAATTGGAAACCATCATATTCAACTCAGGTTCAGGTGGTAAAGAAGACTCCATAAAGATAGCTTGTGTTGTCTGTTCTGCTTTATATTTTGTTTTTCTTTCATAAGATAAGTACTTTTAAAAACACATCATAAACCCTAATATAAATGAACATGTTTATGTGTGCATATTGCTATTCTTGTAAAGAAAGACTATTCCCTTCACCACACTGTCAAATAAGAGATATCTGAATTTAAAGTTTGCATATTTTTCTAGTATAGAATCATGTTTTGAACTTCATGTATGGAGGACATAAGTGAGTCTGATATTTTATACAATACTGTGTTTGCAACGGTTGTTATGTCTTTGTGTACACCTATTAATTAGCAGTTCATTATTTTTATGAATGCATTAATTTATTACTAATTTTGTATTCACTGAATTAGTCATTCATTTGTTCACTGAAAAATTTTGAGGCACTATTTTTCCCAGCTTCACACTAGATGTTAAACATTCACTGACAGTGATGTGCAAACTTGAACTTAAAGATCCAGGTGTCATATATAGTGTCCTTTTTACTTAATTACCAAAAGAATTATCAATGCCATGGAAATTTTACTTTTGCTGTACTTGACATGTGTCTAAGAGAAACCATTTTGAGAACACTTGGATTAAAGTAATTTTAGGTTCTCTGATCTGTTGGGCACCAAACTAAGGGAGATAGCTTGTTCTTTGTTTCCTGTGTATTGTGGGGGGCATATTTGTCAAAAAGAAAAAAAAGCCAAATACTTGAAAAAGCAAATATTCATCCAGTTATCACATTAATCAGCTTGAAATAAATTTTGTTCATATTCTCCTGAGTATGAAAATACTCAATGTCCACTTATGTCTTAAAAGATATAATCAATAAATTTCAGTAAATGTTTGCCAGAGTCTACTCTGTGCAAGCCATTATGCTAAGTGTTACATGCCACAGCCATAGCTGTTAGATTACAACAAAATGTAATCTGTATGCAGGGTTTTGAGGAAGAGAGGCATACAAAAAGTAGAGAAAAATAAAGATTAAAACATAGATGTAAGCTAAATGCTTTGTGTGTTCAAAGGATTTGGGGCTGGGGGAATCTGGAAAAGCATCTTAATGACTTTGGTCTTTCTGGATAATTATCATTTTGATGATAGAAACAGAAAAGTGTAGTAAATAGTATTATAGTAAATAAAGTTATTGTCTCTATTTGCTGTGTCAGTCCTGGGAACTAATTATACTTCCCAGCCAGGTGATGTCAGATTTCATCAAATGACTTGCTCTGGTTAATCAAATGTGCACCATTTCCAAGTGAAAGTTTTAAGAGCCATTTTGTGGTCCCACTGTCTCTACCTCCTGCCCGGAGACTGTTGTGCTCTGGACAAGAGTTGCCCCACTAGCCCTATACTGAGAATAAAAGGAATAGGAAGAAAAGCCACAGGTGAAACATGATGGACATGCATGTGAGTGCTGTTAAAATTACTAAGGTTTGGGAGCTATTTATTATTAGAACAAAAGTGCAGTTTAAGCCAATAGGACATTCTGGAAGATGACACCATACACACACGGCACAGAGACAAACACCTTAAGGAGCAGTTATGAGGGCCTCCAGAAATAATACATTTGATTCAGGAACAAAGTGAATAAAAGGTGTGCATGGAAATGCAGTTCGTGTCAGGATTGTAGAGGACCTCATGGCTTGGATGCTAGAATTAGTAGTAGTTAATATTTAATAGGCAATAGATACATGCTAGAGGTTTTGACTTGAAAAGTGACTTATTAGAAGAAAAAGAAATATTCTTCTGACAGCTGCATATAGGAGGGACTAGAGTGAAGAGGGAGAGGAGGTAGATGTTTGAAAATAGCATTTACTTGGCATTTGCTGGGCACGTTCCCCATGTCAGACGTTGAGAAGGACGTGAACTACAGAATGAAGAAAAGACCTGCGCTTTAACAATGGGTATATTTTAGTATATAGCAGATAATAAATGATAAAACAAGTAAGCAAAAAGACTTCAGTTTGTGCTAAGGAAGGAACAGGATGCTGTTGTGATAGTGAATAACGGGAGATTCACTTAGTGTTGCAGGGATAGCTATTTCAATGGACCTTTAAACCCATGGAACTAAAAAGTGTCTGAATTGGGAGGTGATAATGGGAAATAATAGAAATTGTAAGGATGTAATCAGTGTGAGAGACATTGTGAAGGTAGATTCTGTAGATGATGTGTTAATTTATTAAGTACAAGAGGGCAAGAGAAAAAGAAGATGCCAACTTGAGTGATTTGGGAGATTGGACTACTGAGAGCTTGGTATACCCTGTAGCAGAAATAATTAAGTTGAGCAGGAAGGGATTTCTAAGAGAAAAATAGACTAGCGGGTGCCAATTATTGTAAACTTAAAATACAAATATGATGGCAAGATGGAAATACCTAATAAACAATTGGAAATGTAGGTTTGAAACTAGGAAGAGATCCTGTAGTAAAGATACTGACTTCAAAGTCAAAACCTTAATTCAACATGAAAAGCCTGAAGTACACAGAAGCTTGCAGTTGAAAATTTGATGGGTTGGAGTGGGATGGAGAGGAAGTATATTGGGAAAGTTGTTAGAGAAGCAAAAGGGAAAACCTGCACGATGAAAAACAGGGCTCATCTTTGTTAGCCCATCACTGGGGAAGCTAGTGGCAGAGCCCAAAGAATATGGCTTGTTGCCATTTGGGTTCTGACACTCATGACCTCTGGGATCTGAACAAGATACTATGCTTCTCACTCAGTTTCATCATTGGTAAAATGGAGAAAGTAAATTGCACCTTGGTTGAGATTTGGGGGGAGAATTAAGTTGCATGACTGACTGAAGCATTTTTCACTCTGCGTGGCACATGGAAGGGACCAGTGTCGGCTCCTATCTCTAGCATTATTATCCAGGACTTCCCTCTTTCAACTCACTGTACCAGCAGGGATCTAGTGGTCTACATCCATAGCTGAATCTTGTTGAAATTCCTCTCATAATATTCAGTTTCAATCCTGTCTTTCCTACAAACTATTTCCTGTCTCTCTCAGCATCCTGCAAATTACTTCATCATATATTGTCCATCTTCATCATGTGGCTCACAATTTAGCTTTTGTTGCTGGATTCCCTTCCAGACTACACATCACTTGAGGACAGATGTTGCCTCTTATATTTTGATTTCCAGTACTTTTCACAATCTCCCACTTATAGTGGGAACTTAAAAAAAAAACACATTTATCCATTGATATTTTTAATACCCTAGAAGTTCTCTCATCTGATGCCAATAAGACCCATAGTTAGAGAACTGGAAAAGACTGTTATAGGGAAACCTTAGATGAAATGCAACATGTATACTTTAATTTTTATATCAACTTTAAACAAAGCACTTGGAAGTTAGTCCCCAGAAAACAAACCTAGCATGCATGCTGTTAATCTCTCCAGAGCGGTGTCTGTGAGCTCTGGCTGAGTTTGATCATCTAGGATTGAAATGTATGAAGTGTGTAATAGCATCATCCCTATCATTTGGGCTTAAAACTTCCGCATGACTGCTGACTCCACATTTTTTCCTAATCCCTGCCCATATAGCATCATCACACCCTTCTTTATTTCCCATTTCAGCAACCATTTTCCTAATGCGGACACTCGTTACTTAACTCTGAGACCATCCCCACTGCAAAGTGCCTGGTCTCCCTACTTCCAGTGTGTCCTGTTTATAATTCATTCTCCACACCGAGAATTTAAAACTCTTTAAGTATTAGAGCTGGTGTAGCTTCCCAGCTCTTCATCTTCCCGGTTTTGAAAACTGGCCCTCATATAACAATGCATTAGACAGTACTGTGTATCTTTGGACACTGAGCTAGGAAGGTTAGTAGTTCCATGGTGGACCCTTGACCCATCTTGGGGCCACCAAGTAACCTCTCCCAGCTACCTCAAATTGGACAAAGTCATCACAAGCAAGAGCTATTGGCAGCTGTCATTTCTAATGACTGCCCCCTGGGTGAGAAGTTGTACTAAGGAAGTTCTTCAGTAGAGATGATAGAACCTGTCCAATTCCTGCTCTTTCCTAGCCTTAGTATTTTAAATATTCATTTTTTTCTCTTATTCAAAAGCCAGTTTCTGACATTTTCAACCAAAAGGACACCAAGCATTTATTTGTACTGAATAATATAAACATAGCTTTTATTGGGCTGTTCTCATCAAGAAGGGTTAAATATCTGTATTGTGACCTTATTCCCTTCACTCACCCTCACATTTTCCCTTTAGTTATTACTATGGGTGAGTCTAATATGACCCAATAGAGATGCAGGTAAGAGTGTGAGTCTGGGCGTCACATTGCCTACATCCAAACCCTTGTTTAACAACTGACTAGCTGAGTGACATAGACGAGCTACCACAATTTTCTATGGTTCTCATTCTTAATCTCTAAAATAGGAATAATAATGATGGCTCCTATGCAGAGTGTCATTACGAGGATCAATAGTTAATATTCACAAAGAGCTTAGATGAATTCTTAGTACATATTCAAGATTAAGTCAGTGTTACTATGATTATTATTAATTGTGGCTTCTGATTTATATGTTGTATTTTCCAGCCCTTGAATTTCCTCTTGGCATTTCTTACCCATTTCCAGAAATCTTAGTAGCATCTATTGATCAAATCCAGCTCACATGACATCTCCTCTACACAATCTCTGAGAGCCCCAGAAGCTAAGTGACTCTCTTCCCATGCTACTCCCATAACACACCATCACAGTACATCTTCTGTTCTTGCCCCAGAACAATTCGCACACTCTACTTGCCTTTTCATTACATATGGATATGCCTATTTTCACTAATAGACTATGAACTCAGAGGGAACCAGGTCTATACGTGGTCTGTCTTGTGTTTGCCACACTTAATCTAATGCAGCAAATTTAGCAGTCTCGAAGGAGATGTTATCCGAAAGAAAAGTAAGAAAAAAGTACTTCATCTTTTACTTTTATTCCCACCAGGTGAGTAATAAAGTATATAAATAGCATCTCCTTTTTGCAAAGGAGGGAAACGGTTTGCTCAAATATACCCAGTGACTTAGTAACACATCAGGGGCTAGAGTTCTGGTGCTGATGTCACCTCTGAGT
This sequence comes from Glossophaga mutica, assembly GCA_039655065.1. Classification (NCBI taxonomy): domain Eukaryota; kingdom Metazoa; phylum Chordata; class Mammalia; order Chiroptera; family Phyllostomidae; genus Glossophaga; species Glossophaga mutica. The sequence continues at coordinate 14,066,311 of CM077303.1, forward strand.
CTATTTTTCTCTGACTCATTCTATTTCTGAGCTTGGCCTGCTGGTCAGCTAACCAAAGACACACTGAGATAGTAAGAAATAGGAAAAGCAGCAGCCGTTGTGATTGGTATTCACCTTTGAGTTTCAATTTGTGATTTTGAGTGTAAATTAGAACACACTAGAAGAGTGCAGTGAGTGATGAGTCCTAGAAAGAGAATGTGCTTTTTTTTTTTTTTTCCTGGAGAAAGTTAAAGTGGCTACTCCACTTTAACTCTTCCCTCTACTGTGACCCAAGTTTGCACATGTGGTGAAAGGCCCAGTCACAACCCTGGGAGATCAAAGAAGCTGTGCCAGTTGGGGGCCATTAGTACAGTTGCTTAGTAACTGAGATGGAAAGAGATTTATAGGTCAAAATTGAAGCTTAAAAGAAGGTGACAAGAAGAAAGCATAGTCTGTGCCCACTGCACATTAAAATTGCATAAATACTTTCTCTTCCTGACCACCAATATCAGTTGTTTGATAAGAAAAATAACACTGAATTTAAAATCTCTACAACTCCTCAGTGGACATTTTTTCTAATGAACCTTCTTAGTGGGAGTTGTGAGTAAATTGAAGTCTGAGTGTAATACTCCATTTTCCTTTGTTTTGTTTCACTTAAACATTTTCAGGGATGTATTTTGAAGTAAAAGGAAACTGCGTAGAAATATCTCACTGCTCCCAGAATGTAAGCATGGTTATAAAAAGCTGAAATCAAATCTAATAAGCTAGAGACTGGATAAAACTTACAATCAAATTAAATATAAATAGACTGATAGACTATGATGTTGAACTTTGACCTTGATTGACTGACTTCACCAGGAAAATGACTTGTATCTTCCATATTTGTTAATATTTTCTTATTATTGGGTTGCTAAATTTTTTTTTAGAGTTCCACTAACTCTATTTAAGACTAGGACTTCAAAATCATTTTTATTCTCCTTTTTCTTTTCCATAAGCCCCACTTTGCCCTCAACATTTCTACTTAAATACTCTTGGTATATTTTATTATGATCAAAACATCATCACACAAGGAAGGTTCTATTGATGAAATTTTATATGTCACTTGTTCTGTTGTGAATCCAAGAATCTTAACCATGCAGTTGTGGAAGCAATCAGATTGGAGAAATAATTTTGTTGTGAGAAGACCATGACTCGCTCCTTAAATTATGATTGAATATGAATTTGTTCCATAGATATCATTGCCGTGGCAGAGTAGTCTCCAACTGATTCACATGAAAGCTGGAGCTCCCTCAATTCTTGGCTCTTCATGACAAGAAGGAGGACATGTCCTACTAGAGAAGATAGAGAGAAAGGACATCTAAAGGACATTATCCTATGATTACCCTGTTGCCATTCCACCTCTTTTCCCTGGGTTACCATAAATTACAATCATTTGCTGACATTCTACCTAGCATTGGAATAAATAGAATCTCATTTTCTCTTTCCTACCCACTTTCCTAAAATTGCTTAACAGGACTAACCCTTTATGTTCTCCATAAATAAATATTTTTATTATAGTTTTAACTGTAACTCCAAATTCTAGATATGATAGAGAGATATAGGGAACAAGATGCATCACAACAATCCTAAACCTATGAAAGGTCGACCAGAAGCAATGGATTAATCCACTAAATTATGTCAAAAGATGTTTGTGTCATTAACATATTTGTTTCCATTTTCCTTGGAACATGATTTAGTGCATGATTATAGTTACAGTTTCCCACGTGGTCTATGGCAAGATAACGAGTGACACAGAGTGGCATGGGTGACTACAAACAGAGCCAAGGTGGATTCCTCAGCCCAGACGATATATTTATTGGCCAGATGAATTTGGAAAGCTATTTAGAAGGCCAGATTCATAAGGTTTATATTTTTTGGGTATCTAAGCGAGGAGATTATTTCAGAGGACTCTGTGGAACCAGCAGCATATGCTTTTAACTTCTGTCTTTAAAAAGACCACTCTATCTGTGCTTCTCAGACACACACCCACGCACTCAACAAATAGGTCTTGGATTTATTTTGTGAATACTGACAGAAGAGTGGAATTACACAAATAAACCAGAGCATCCTGCTCCCAGGCAGCTGAAACTAATCATGGGTGCTGCCAGATCCAGTAATAAATAAATGAAAGCCAACAGAATAGCAAGTGGATGCTCAATGAAATATAATCAAACCATGGAATTAAGGTTAAAAAAATATATTACCTTAAGGCACAGGTGGCAAACAGAAGGCCTGGGGGCCATCTCTGGCCGTCCGCCGTGTTCCGGCCCTGCACCTTGTTTCTGCCCGGTGGCAGTGCAGAGTTCTGTGCCCCTAGTTAAGGAGTAGTTACATTTATATGGTCCTAAAATTACATTCGGCCCTTTGAAGGCAACCACACGGCTGATGTGGCCCCGGTGAAAACAGTTTGGCACACCTGCTTAGGGTAAATTTAGAAGAAAAAGTAGATTTCCTTCAGGCAAATGTATAAAAGGAGAAAAAGGAATCTTTTTAGGCTGTATGCTGGGAGTCATCACATTTGGGAATTTGCTGCAACCATGGTTCTAAATCCTGGGGATTTTTTAAAAAATCCAATTTCCAAGGTACTCTCAAGACTAACTGAACTTAATCCCGAGCCCCAGATTTCTCTGTAAAGAGCCTATTTGACAGCTGTGTTTGCAAATTCAACAAATGTCTCAGCCTTACCAGCTTCCGAAGAGATTTCTTGCCAATTACCAAAAACCCTTCCAAAACGTGGTCTTACTTGGGGTAGTCATCTAGACTAAAAAACACAAGCATTCACCTAGTTGCTCATCCTTATACCTGGGCGTTACCTCTTCTGTATTTTTCAAACCTCATATCCAATCACCACCTAAACTTACACGTGTATCTTCCAAACATCTAAAGGTAGCCACTTGTCACCATCTGCACTGCCATCATCCAACTCAAAACCACCATTTTCTCATTCCCAAAATGCCAAACACTTAACTGGTTTCTTTCTGTCTCTGAGCCACCAAAGAAGACCTTAGATAATCTGCCCATTTCTCCAACCTCACTTCCTTCTGGTCTCCTGCTCACTTGGGATTTTAGTGATAAGGACCACCTTGCCCATTCTCTGCCACCTTTGCACTGGCTGCTCTCTCTTCTTGGAAGTGCTCTGCTCAAATAATCACCGAAGATGCTTTCTCTTAGTTTCTTTTTACTGCTCTCTTCTAGATCAATTTACACAAAGTCAATTATCAACACTTGAAATTATTTTTAAGAATCTTTCCCTTTCTTTGTCCCTTCCACTTCAGCATTTAGGCCTGAGTCTTTGCCTTGTTCACTGTCGTATCCACAGAATCTGAAATAGTGTTTCACCCATAACAGAAGCACAATAATGATTTGTATTTGATGAAAAGCCCCAAGTGAACTGATTTTAATTAGATTGCAAAGTACTAATCTGTGGTCACTAAATAATTATTCTTCGTCTCCAAGAGTGATCTGGAAAGCACAGGCTGCTATTTCATATGGAATATTTACTAAATGTATTATTTTAGACTGTCTAAGAGGAAGTTAATATCTTATTTTATTGTTTTTGACCCAAAGGGATCCCTTCATCAAGAGTATAACATAAGAATTGTATTTTCTATCTTACTAGAGTGTTAATTTTCAGGAAGGATAGACATAGACCTGATTAACTCGGTGTTGGCCAAACATGTTCTTTCAGATAATCGACAACACACTATACTGGGAAGCTTTGGAGGGGCAGGCAGCAAGGGCGTAAAGCGCACTGGGAGTGCCAGGAGTTTAAATCTTGATTCTTTCCTTTGAACTGTTTTTCTGATCCTCAGTTTATTCATCTATAAAGTGGGGCTATTAAACTGAGCTCTCAGGATTATTCTGATAGCTTACAAATATATGTAATATACATTTATTTATTTTAAGTGGAAGATTCCTGGGCCTCTCTTCTGACTCCACTTATATATACAGATGTATAGATGCACACGCCCATGCACAGACACTTACACACCACGCACACACAACTTCAACTGACACCTAAAAGGCATGCTACATGCTGCGTTCCTCTAGTCCTTCCTTTTATGTTTCTTCTAAAAAACACCTTGAAGGTAATTTAGTATTGAACAAATTGGGAATAAATGCACAGGGAACCTCCTTATCCCTACCGCTTTCCTTCCCACGGTTCACACAGGCCTCTGGTTTCCCAAGGCTTTCGGAACTCTTGGTTAGTACAGTGGTGGTTATTTTCCAAAGTTGAAATATTTAAATATGAAAGTTAACTTGCAGAGGCACAAGATGGATTTCCTGGCAAAGGGAGTCTCTAACACTGCCTTTCACTGGGAGATGTTATCGGCTTTTCCCTCGGATTTGTCTGGTACCATTTTTACAGCGAAACCTCCAATGGGCAGTTGGAATGCAGAATGAGATCCGGCACTGTGCTACTTTTCACAGGTTGCTGGTGCTGAGCTGTGTCCCTACGGACACCGAGTGAGGGATAGGGTGTCACAGATGTCACCTTCAGAGTGAGGGATGGCACCCTGTGTTGTTGTTAACAGGAGTCCTGTTGTAACAGCGCCATATCTCAGTTAGAATGGCGAAACCACGCACAATTACAGAATATTTTAGCTAAGCAGAAGTGCCTCCTCAGTGTAACAATCACTCAATTCTTTGAAAGCTCAAGAGCAGAAATGACTTCCTTATAACGTTAGACTTGGGAAATCAAGGTAGTACATCAGCATTCTTGCCCTGAAAACTTTTTGCCAGCTTATTAGTCTGCATTGGGAGAAATTTTCAGAATACCTCACAGTGCTGTTACTAATAGAGGAGAAACTGGTCTGGGGAATGGGCAGAACGACAAGGGAGGGGCTGCTCTGCCTGGAATACATCTCCAGAGGAAGAGGGATGAGGTACCCACTCATGAGATCAGAGCCTGTGATCCCCAAGCCTGGATGCGAGGAGAGAACCACTTCTGTGACTGTGATGGAGAATAGGAAGTGTGCCGTTCTGTAACAACTACGCTGGAGTCTAATTCAGTTTCTGGAATTCAGGGTTTAGACTGGAGTTTCAAACAAAAACTTTGCTAAGGGTCTCAGAGATAACTTCATATACCCCCTTTTCTTTTGTGTATGACAGGCGAACTGTGTGGCTTTCCCATCATTTATCGCTTAGCACCTGAAGCCTGGCTTCCTGCCTTTTGCCCTCCACAAAAACAGCATGCTGACTGTCAGATTTCTCTCCTCAAGTTGGGGGGCTGCAGCTGGCAGGTTGTACTCGGTGAGCTTTTGTTTTAAAATGAACACAGTTTCTAACTTAATCTGTGCTTCAATGCCCAGTGATCTTCCATGAACTTGGCTTAGGTATGTTGCAAGCATTGAGTGAATAATTATTATGGGATTGCGGTTATCTGCTTAGAAATTAATGGTTTTCTCACAAGAAGGGGTGAATGTTTCAGACTAATTGTGTTCCTTCATTATCAGTGTTTAAGGCAAATGCTTCTGAAGCACTTAGCCCACTAGTTCAGAATCCGTTAAGAATATGTTTGTCTCTAAATCCTATTACCGAGCAAGATTATTTGAAATGAATGAATAAATTCCTAGGTATTACTTTTTCTTTTTGTCTTTGTAGTCCTTCTCATTAACCTGATGCCTATGAACTTTAGTAGCCACCATGGCAGCGAAACATAGGAAAGAGTCAATTAGTTGTGTCCCGATGAAGAGAACTTTTTGGAGATAGATTTATTCATTGATTGATATGCTTATTTATAAAAAAAAAATAAGTGTACCAGCACCTCCTTCATGCCATACAATGTTCCAGGCATCAGGGAAACAATGAATAAAGTAACCAGATCGCATGCCTTGGTAGAATTTACATCCTGACAGATCTCTTCAAGAAGGTCTTCACCCATGGTCTTTGGTGTTCCAATATTTCAGTTTTCCCAAACAGAAAAGTTAAGCTAGAAACAGGTATTATTTTCTTTTTGTTGAAATGACTGATCCCAGGAAACTTAAAACTGAGAGGGATATGATCGATGATTTGTCTAAAGCACTTCAGTCACTTTACAGGTGAGCACAAGGAGACTCCAGGAAGCGACAGAATGAACCCAAGGTCCCAGCGCTGCTCAGGAGCAGATGTTTTAGTAGTCACCAGGGTTCTCTACTCTGTTTTCTAGGGTGGCCAAAAAAAACCCCAAACAAACCACAAAATGTGTGGCTTAGAACAAGAGAAATGTATTCTCTCCACAGGTCTGGTGGCTAGAAGCCTGAGATCAAGAAGTTGACAAGTTGGGCCTTTTTAGAAGTACTAGGGGAAATCTGTTCCATGCTTTTCTGATAGCTTCTAGTGGTAGTTGTCACCCTGTGTCCCTATCATCTCGTGGCATCTCGTGGCATTCTCCCTGTGTGCCTCAATGTTACTGTGTCTTCATGTGACATTCTTAAAAACACACATGTTATTGTATTTGAGACATACCCTATTCTAGTATAACCTTCATTTGATCATATCTGTCAAGACTATTTTTAATAAGGTCACATTCATAGGTATCAGGGGTTAGAACTTCAACATATCTTTTTGGGAAACGGTTCAGCCCACAACATGGACTAAGTCTTGTGTTCTTTATACAACACCATGATGCTTCCATCTTTGAAGACATTTCTATTATCGTTGTTAGGAATTTCTGTTGTGTTGATGTTTGGAAAGAACTCTTAGAGTTAAAGGAAATAATCTGGATTTAAAAATAACCTATTATCTCACGTTTAAAAAACACACATGAAGCTGACTACGATTTTGAGCAGTATATGTAAAATTTTTGCAAAGTAGATAAGTAAAATAATAACATATTTATTTCTACTACACTACATTTTCCTTAATTATGTAACCAACTACAATTCTGCCCACTTTCTTAAACAACTAAAATCTGCAAACTAAAAAAAAAAAAAATAAGGCGAAAAATCTGTAATGCTAATTAAGATTAGTGGTGTTCTCTTCCATTCCCCCCCAGGGGAAAGAGTCTTGGTTGCCACTTGCCAGCGCTTCCTCAGTTTTGTAAGTTCTGGGACGGCTAACTTCCTGTCCTGGAAAGACAGAACTCACTCTAGAGATCCTAGCTCATTTGTAAGGTATTTCCAGAACAGAGTAAAAGTTGTGCCAAATGTTGCAAATCACACATGATCTGGGCCATGAGACCCTCAAACGATTTCATTTACAAGCACATAAAACATACTGTAACTTGAACTGCAGTCTTGTAAGGAAGGGGTCAGGGCACCATTCACTCTGCTATGCGAGGCTGACCTGGCATAGCCTTTTCAAGTGTTTCCTCATTGCATTTGCCAAGACTTTTTACTGTTTTCTCTTTCTACTTGAAAAAAAAAAAAAAGCCATTTATAATGTTTAATGAGAATGACACAGTGACTAAAATATTGTCTGCTGATTGCCATGGAAAATAAACTTTAAATATTTCTATTGCAATTTGATTTACCAAAAATTCAGGAAAAGAACAAAAAAGTTTACACTAATTGAGAAAAAGATTAATGAAATTATTAATAAGGTATGGATTAAGAATCTGACTGTCCTAGAAGAAATAAAATGAGAAAAAGTAGATTTTAATAAAACAAGGCAGATGTATTAAAGCAAGACTCTTTTATTCAAAGGCAGAATCAGTTTTCAGGGAGAAATTAAAATTCCAGTTTAGACCTCTTTTATGCATCATGTTATGTCTTCTTAGCCTCCCCAGTCTTTGTTCTAAATGTCGCTGAGATGACTAGATCTTTGATTAGCTTTACACAAGTACAGCCTCTTAGCTTCTCTATTCCCATATCTGTTCCCCAGCCTGAAGGTTCTGAGATAGGGTCACCGACTTGTCCTGGTTTACTCAGAACTTTCCTGCTTTTCACATTCTGTGAAACCCCTCAGTCCTGGCCACACCAGATCAGGTGGTTCCCTAGCTGGACCTTGAGGCTTGAGACACCATGAGATCCAGGTCAGTGCCCATGAATGCGAAGCCTGCCGGGGTAGGGGCTTACCATTCCATGGGGTAAACTTTTGTCTAATGGAAGTTGGGGGATGATGGATGAATACTTCCTCCTTTCCTCTCTGGGGCTGATTGCCCTGACGTGGAGTTTATGTGGCTTTTCAGAGGATGGTCCCATAAGATTGAGCAACAGTTAGTTAGCTTCTCTCCCTGTTCTTCTTTACTCTCTTTTCCCTTGCTCCCATTCTCTGGGTTTCTCTACAGAATAAAGTAACAGCAAAGAAGCTCTTTGCCTCAAGCTCCACATGTAGTGAACAATTTGGAGAAATTGGGATACATGTTAGGCATTTTTACTTTAACAAAAGTAGGCACACAAAAGTGAATCCAGGAAATAAAACTTCAGGATCATATTGTGGGGCTGGGTTACTCATGGCAATAAGTCCTTCACTGCTGGTATGACTAGGGCATCTATAACCCCTAACATGCACCCCAATTTTTCAGGCATTCATCTGGGGTTAGGTGGGATAAAGTGCAGGAAGAAGGTGAGGCACTGGGATATGCTGGAGCGAGGGTACTTGGAATATATAAAGACAATAATAATTATAAGGATTGTGGAGTGAGCTGGTCTCTATTTACCGCACTGAAAGTCTTAGTGATAATGATAGGCTCACAGCACTCAACTGTCGGCTCACACTATGCTTTGAAAATCAATATTCCTCTATGGCAACGTTTAATAATTTTTTTAATTTCCGGCAATCACTGGGCATACTATGCCAAATCTCAGCATCAGGATGTAATTACAAGGGTGGCAGAGTGGCAAAAAAGACAGAATGCCTATACTTAATGGGACTTCTATGCCCAAGTCAGGAATCATACAGGGGTATGTAAGTGGTCGACAGTGAAAATCTTGAAATTCACATTTTTCTAAATCCTCTGGATGGCCTAATCATCTTCTTCCACCTGACAAAGGAGGGGAGCCTCTCATTGTTTTGAGACTTCCCATGAAGCAGGTGACTTGCAGGATTAAGCTTGTTCACCTGAAGATCTGCCCTTGCTGTCCTGTCCCTCTTTGACATGTCAGCCTTAGGTCTTGAAATTTTCCCACAGGCAGGGAAATACCCTTTCTGCTACAAAAGGGAACTACTTATATGCTAAAGAACTTATAGCTTCTGACTAATATGTGTCAGCCAGAATCAGAACAGGTCAAAGAGTAGCTTTTGAGGGTGCTGGAGTAGGAAGCAAGGAAAATAAAGCTGAATGGGGAAAATGTATTTTCATGAGGATACTCATCCATGGCTGGAGATTCAATATTCTGACAAAACCACCAGGTAGTCTGTTGGAGTGGCCACTTGAAGCGTAGAGCTAATGATATCTACCCAAATAAATGAGGTGGAGAGTTGGGAACTTGCTTGGTATAGGCTTAAAGAAGTAGTCAGAGCTTTTCCAGCACTGAATGAGCTATGCACAGGTATAACTCAGAAGGGCAGGTTAGTCTGCACTCAGAGAACCCCACTAGTGGGGATGGAAGTTGATAGATAAATTATTCTTATGATGGGATAGTCCATGGTTTCTCAGAGCATGCCCAGTGGGATTGATGCCCAGGTACCCACACTGATAACTCACTCACAAAGACACCATTTAGTAGTACTTCTCCCCTCTGGTTTACACCACTTCATTACTTAGGGCTTACTTTCAGAGCACACAATGCTGCAGAAAACATCCTGAACATATTCTTCTTTTGAGCATGTGTTTGAGTCCGCCAGTAGATAATTTCCTGCAAAGTAATATCAGAGAATTAAAGGATAGTTCCATTTGTTTTCCTATTAATCACCAGTTGGTGTAACAGAACACTAATTCCCAGGGAATTTTTCTGTGGGTCACAGGTTGTTATAGCACTTCCTCCTTCAAAGAGGACAGATGGACATTTTCAGGTGGCAATGGGCTACAGAATGTTTGCAGATAAACACTGCTGTTGGGAATGATGGCTTCTGGACCCAGTTCATTTCCTGTCCATCCCCTGCTCATTGTTCCTCCTCCTGAGCTGACCTAGGTGCAGGAGAAGGCACAGAAACACATTCTAAATACTGCAGCCTCTCTGTGGGGTGTAGCAGACCACTGCCAAGGGCCAGATCAATCCAGGAACTGGACACATTCTTGCTGGGGGAACGCAAAACCTTATATCCACAGCTTAGCAAGGAGTTAGAAATTTAAATATCTGATTTATGTTTGAGACAAAGCAGGCTGAGAAAATTTGTTTTCCCTAGATACCTTTTAATTAAAGTTAAAAGAAAAGCCCCTCAAATACAAGAAGAAAGTGCCAAATTTTGATATATCTCTTGATTTCTAGGTAGGTTCAAAATGGATCACTAAGAACAAATAAATATATTCAAGGAATTTTGACTCAGAAATAGTAGTTTTTTGACTTTGGATTTATGTATGCAATGAAAATCAGTGCCCTAGGCACCCTCACTTTTCTCTCCTCCCTGTCTCTGTCTGTCTGTCTGTCTGTTTCTCTGTCTCTCTCATTCCTCTTAAACTCAGGATCCTAATTCCCAAATGTGTTTGAAATACCTGGGCTCCTTTTCCTGCCCATTTTCCCCTTCTCTTTCCCAAAAGCTGCAGGGAAGCCATGTTCAGGAATGTTCTACTCCTTCTTTCTCCCCCAGGCCAACTTTGCAAGCTCTCCAAAAACGCAGAGTGAAAACTTCATTAAAGAATTGTGAAACACTTTTTTTATTGTTTATTCTATGACAGTTGTCCCGATTTTTTTCCTTTTTGTCCCTCTCCACCCAGTCCATCCTTCTCTTTCACAGTTTCCTCTCCATTGTCCATGTCCATGAGTCATTCATACATGTTCTTTGACTAATACGTTCCCCTTAAAAATAAAGTAGAAAAAAAGAAGAAATACAAATGACTAAGGTACAGATGGGAAAATTGAACTTTGAACAAGTGCAAAATAAAATACTATTAAATCATGTCAATTGGAAAAATTGTTCTAAAAGACAATTTGGCAAAAGACAATGAAGTGTATTATAAACTTTAAAAAAAGGATTTGTGAAACTCTCCTGAAACTCCTCTTTTTCAATTAGTAGCTCTGTGAAATGCAGGTTCCTATTCTACAACCATACCAGATGTTGCCAAATAATTCACTTCCAGGTCCAGTAGTGAGCTGTTCACTTAGTGTGCGAAATAGTTCCTTTATTTTAGTGAAGGTTTCTTAAGTGCCTTTATTGGGTTTGAGACTCATTTGCTGCTGTTGCTGGTGCTTCTCCTTTAAATGCAGACTCACGTGTTCTCCAGCCACTCATGAGTGCATCTCTGCAGATCACACGTGAGCTGGACAGTGGGACAGGCACTCTGCAAGTTTCCCCACACCTTGTTGCCAGTGCACCTCCAACACTCTTGCTCCTCAGCTGTCACCACAGGTCTGCCAAAGTGTCTCTGGGCAGACATGTCATCCCAGGGAGGCCTTGCCAGTTCTCAGGAAGCTTAGGAATTCAGAGGAACGTCTGTGACATAGACAAAGCTGTGCATTTTCTTTTAGGGGGTGTGGATGATGTGACCTTGACAGAAACATCTGCGCACTGACATGTCTCTGTTAGGATTCCAACCAACGCTCAGTAGACAGATAGTTATAAATGTTTGGATTTGAAGGGAATACTGTGCACTGACAAGTGTGACACCAAAACACACTCTTACAGGGGTTACCATTTAGATACATTTATATATCCATTAATTTAGGTATTCAACAAATACTCCTTATACCCTCCAAAGTATGTGTCATATTCTCAAGACACAGTGGGGGTGGTTCTCTTTAGCATTTAGTGGATGTAACCTGGAACTAAAAATTAAAACTGGTACTTGAAGTTCATTGGCAGGTAAGTTGTGTGTGAACATTGAAAACAGATAAGCCACCATAAGTGTGAGTGTAAATATTAGATTATACTTGTCATATTCCATCTTAGTATGAAAGGGGTTTTGTAAACTCATAATTGAGAAAATTATAAGTGTCATGCATGCATTAACATAGCTTGTATGACTTAAAATTATTTAAGGTTGATTTCATACCATGGTGGTAAAAAAGTCACCCAAATCTCTGCAATTTTTGCCATTGTTGACCAACTTGTCTAGGAGGAAAAGGAAATAACTCATCATCATTGAAAGGAATGTGGATGAAACAGGGCTTCTGTGGAAAGTAACCTCACACGGTGATCTAATCATAAATTCCTAACTGTGCAGGTCACAGTGAGCAGTCACCACCCAGGCATATGACTTTTTACTAAAAAGTTTATCATTGCCCTATGCAAACCCTGGACATTTAAGCACAGACACATACATCAATGGAAGAGAATAGAGAGCCCAGAAATAAATACAAGTCTCTATGGTCAACTATTATTTGACAAAGGGGGCAGGAGCATAAAATAAAGTAAAAATAGCCTCTTCAACAAATGGTGTTGGGAGATCTGGACAGCTACATGCAAAAAAAAAAAATGAAACTTGACCACCAACTTACACCATACACAAAAATAAACTCAAAATGGAAAAACTACTTAAATATAAGTTGTGACACAATAAAAGTCCTAGATGAGAACATAGACAGAAAAATCTTAGATATTCAATGCAGCAATATTTTCACTGATATGTCCCCTAGATCAAGGGACATAAAGGAAAGAATAAGCAAATGGGACTTCATCAAAATCAAAAGCTTCTGCACTGCTAAACAAAACATCAGCAAAAATGAATGGGGAACCAACCATATGGGGAAATATATTTGCAAATGATACCTCAGACAAGGGTTTGATCTCCAAAATGTGTAAAGAACTCACACGACTCCACTCCAGGAAGACAATCCAATTAAAAAATGGGCAAAGGAGCTGAACAGACACTTCTCCAAGAAAGACATACATACAGAGAGCCCAGAGACATATGAAAGAATGCTCAGGATCACTAGCCATCAGAGAGATGCAAATTCAAGCCACAATCAGATACCACTTCACATCAGTCAGAATGACCATCATAAACAAATCAACAAACAACAAGTGTTGGTGAGGTTGTGGAGAAAAGGTGCACTTTTGTGGGAATGCAGACTGCTGCTGTAGCCACTGTGGAAAACTATATGGAATTTCTTCAGAAAACTAAAAATGGAACTGCCTTTTGACCTGGCTATTCCACTGCTGAAATTATACTCTAAGAATCCCTAATCACCAATTCAAAAGAACATATGCACCCCAATATTCATGGCAGCACAATTTATAATAGCCAAGTCCTGGAAGCAACCTAAGTACCCATCAGTAAATGAGTGAATCAAGAACTGTGGTACATTTACACAATAGAACACTATGCAGCAGAAAGAAAGAAGGAGTTCTTACCCTTCATGACAGCATGGATGTAACTTGAGAGCATGATGCTAAGTGAAATGATTCAAGTTGTCAAAGACAAATACCATATGATCTCACCTATAAGTGGAACCTAATCAACAAAAGAAACAAGGAAGCAAAATATAACCAGAGAATTGAAATAAAGAACAAACTGACAGTAACCAGAGGGGAGTGGGGAAGGGATATTGAGGGGAAAAGGGGGAAGGGTCATCAAGGAACCATGTATAAAGGACCCATGGACAAAGCCAAGGAGGGTAGGATCGAAGGTGGGAGGTGGGGATAGTTGGGGTGGGGGAGAGTGGTGGTTGGGAAATGGAGTCAACTGTAATTGAACAACAATAAAAAAAGAGGAAGATATAAAAAAAGACAATTTCAAAACTGGTAACTGGTATCCAGTGAGTTGAGGGGGTCCTGGCTGGTGAAATTGTGCACACAACAGCTTTGTGGCACTGGGCTTTCTTCCTTGAGGACTACCTGGTCCGGAAGTCATTATTAACTGCAATTTTCTTTTTTTTTAAAGAATTTATTTATTTATCTTTAGAGGGGAAGGGTAGGAGAGAGGGAGAGGGAGAGGGAGAGAAACATCAATGTACGGTTGCCTCTCGTGTGTCCCCTGCCGGGAACTGGCCTGCAACCCAGGCATGTGCCCTGACTGGGAATCGAACCGCGATACTCTGGTTCGCAGGCCCGTGCTCAATCCACTGAGCTACACCAGCCAGGGCATATTAACTGCAATTTTCATTCCAGTTCTTCACCAATAGCGTTATTGTTCCTTAATAAAACAAAATAATGCAAGGCAAAAGTAAAAATAAAACATCTCCCTGCCTGTGTTCTCAGAGGAAAGTAAGAACAGAAAAAGAAAATTGCATTAAAATATTTTCATCTTCTTTTCTCATTGTCAAAAGTGTCGTGTTCCACTCCATGGAATCTAGATGAGAGAGAGAGAGAGAGAGAGAGAGAGAGAGAGAGAGAGAGAGAGAGAGAGAGAGAATGCAGTTTGTAAAAATAAATTAGTATAAATTGCCAGAACTGGCAGAGAAAAAATATGGAACTCTAAAACAAATGAACAAAAAGTAGAGAATTGCTTTTCTCCCCACCCCAAATCCACAGAGTTCTTTAGGTGATATTTCAATGTTTGGGGGTTTGCTAATTTCTTTTTGTAGAGTCGGGCAGGCATGTGCCAGTGACCCACTGTCAGCCAATCATGCCGAGCCATCGAGGCCTTTGATGTAACATAAGTTGGAGAGTAGCAGGTGGCCTCCCATGCTGTTTATAGTGCAGCTTGGGGAGCTCTGTCAGATGTAGCAGGTCCTCTTCATCTGCATGGAATCTGTGTAAATCACAAAAGAACAGATGGAAAAATAGTCACAGACCTCTGTTCACCTCTTAGAGGCAGCTCGTAAACCTCCCCACACCACTCGCCCTTTTTCAAAAAACAACTGATGGTGGGTTGATCACCCAACTGCTGTAGGGTAATCATTTTGTTTACAAGAACATCTAAATATGTGAATTAGACAAAGAAAACAAAAGCAGCCAATGGTTTAAATGATCACAGCTGCTATATATATAAAACCATTATCATCCAGAAAAACTAGACACTATTTCTCATCTCCCAGTAGAACATCTTGCTGATGTCGGATGATACCAGTGTTTTAATATGTTTGTTCATTTGATTGTTGTTTTTTAAGTACAAGTATGAAAATACTTGTTGATATTTTTCTTGAAAACTCTAAATAACTTTCTAAGAGTAAACAACAGGCAGTTTCATACTGGAAACCATCAAAGAAAAACTGAAAAAAAAATTGATTTAAAAAGTATTTTATGTGGCCCTGGCTGGTGTAGCTCAGTGGATTGAGCGCGGGCCTGCGAATCGAAGGATCGCGGTTCGATTCCCAGTCAGGGCACATGCCTGGGTTGCCAGGCCAGTTCCCGGCAGGGGACATACAGAAGGCAACCGCACATTGATGTTTCTCTCCCTCTCTCCTTCCCTTCCCCTCTAAAGATAAATAAATAAAATCTAAAAGAAAAAAAGTACAAAAAGTCAAAGAAAACTAAAAAAAACAACAAAAAAAGTATTTTATGTGAATTCTATGTTATTCAAGGAAATAATTTTGATCCACACAAACATTTACCACTTGCATTTGTATTGTTAACTTAAAATACAGTGTGAGGTTTATTTGCTGTCTCAGATATACATTATTGTTTGGGGGTTTTTGACCAAGTGCTACTGCTCTGTTCATAAGGCATGTACATGAGGCCATCTACCTAATCAAGTTTGTGGAGAAAATAAATTGACTTTCTTTATTTTAAAAAGTTGTTTAAAATTTAGTTGGGAAATAGAAAGATGTTTAAAAAAACCATCATGGTCCTAAAAGATGGGATGGTGGAAACAAAGGCAACAATGAATAAGACAGAGTGGGACACGCACCTCACCCAGATGTTCGCAGAATATAATTTGTAAGACAAGGCGTTGAAAGAGATGAAACTGTAGATTGGCTTGGTCTTGACCACAGAGGACCTTAAAGGTCTCATAAAAAAACCAAGGGCTTTGACCTGGATATGACCAAAGTTGACTATTGAACATTGATTTTAATCTGTTTATAAATTTAAAATCTGTACAAGTAATACATTTAAAAACATGTAAATTGTCCAAAGACCTAGAGGGCACAGACGTCCATCAGAGTGCACTGCTATTCAGAAATAAAACAATGTCTATATTCTTAGGGACTGGTATATAGTGTAGAAATATTATTATGAGAAATCCTTTTTGTACAGTGACAAACGTAAAGCAGGGACAACCAAGTGTTGAAAACAACAGAATATGAAGTTCAATGTTAGTCTTTTTTTTTTTTGTAAACCCCAAGATGTCAGGGAGAACAAAGGAATTGTTTCCAGAACTCCATAAATTAGCTTTTTATAAACTCACGTCCAGGGAGGACAATATATTAGACCATGGTGTTGCACCTGGGGGCAGTATTTCCCTCCAGGGGACGCTCCCAGAGACACTTCAGTCGTTATAACTGATGGGAGAGTGTGTTATAGACGTCTAGTGGGTAGAGGCCACGGGGGCTGATACACATGGGACAGCTCCGTACAACAAATATTTGCCAGCCAGAAAGCCACTAATTCTGAAGATGAAAGCACTGTTTTAGATACCTCAAACATTAGGTATTTTCTTTATTCTCAAAATAGCCTCCACAATTTCATCTTATCTAATCATGTGCATTTTGGAGCAATCAAGAAGTCCTCAAGGTCATCAAATACGTGACCTTCCTATATAATGAAATCTTCCTCAAACAGAATCTTTCAAAATCTGATTATGATTTTTGGTGTTGAATTTACTTGGAACATTGCTAATGTGAAATAGTTGCTTTATTAAACTAAATTATGCTTTAAATAAAAGTGTTATTTTTAATAAAATTTCAACAAGGATCTCTGCAGTGATAAATCTTTGTTTTGAGTTAGACTGATCAAATCATTTGATCAGCTTCATCTGAGGCAGTTACACATTGTATTTCTGGATACCGTATTAAAATATCTTTTGTATCAAAACATCAGTGAAGACAGGACACAATTCTCATTATATGAGGTTGAGGTTAAGTTTCTCTAAATAGTTAACTTTTGGTAGTAAGATGTGTTTTTCTGGTGTATCTTAGACTATTGGGAATACTTACTTTATTAGTTCCCTGTGACACAAAATGGAAAGAAAATTTTCAAAGTGAATTTTTCTTTCCTTTTAGGCATTTATTCACTTTGATAATCTCTGTTGGTGAAAGCTCTCTTTTGTCACAACAAAAATTACTCCAAGGAAACCTAGATTTCCCTGTTTCTACTGAAAGATTTTGAGATGACTTTTCAGCATTGTGCTAAAAAGTCAAAAAAAAAAAAGACAGGAATCTGTATTTTCTTGTAAATATGAAGTGGTGTTAATAACTGAAACACCAAGGACCAACAACTACACAGAAGTAATTATCAAAGGTCAAATGGTCTAAAGGGATGTAGCATTGGGGTTTTGGCTTACCATCCTTCCTTTTACTGTTGGTAATTGGGGTTGGTGAGTTTTTAATGTCCCCTCTTACTTTCAGATCTCTGACAGGGGATAAAATGTAACAGCATCTCTCAGATTTAATACTGAATTTGCACCTCCTAAAGACACCCTATTGAAACAACATTGAATCTCTAATAAGTGAATAACTTTTGGAATACTTGTTTGTTAAGGGTTGACGAATGTGGTGCTCTCTTTAACATGGAGCTGTGTGGAAATACGATGGTGACTCCAGAATCCTTAAGTTGATTATCCGTTTAGTTATTAGAACTCAGGTCATTAGTTTTGCAAGGTAGTTCCTAGAAAAAAGATTCCAAGATTACATGGACATACAATAGTTGGAAAATCTACCCAATTTATTGATCCCTTAGAGAGTCTCAATATGCATAATAAAAAGAAACCAATGAAAACCTCTTGATTTTATTTATCTCAGCATGTGTCAAAGCTATTAACAGCTTGTGAATCTAATGTTCCAAATAGCAAATTTTAGAAAAAAAATTTGCAATGTCTAATCCCACTCATCTATTTGATTTTTGTTTTGATTTAATTGCATCATAGGTCTTGTTATCTACTTACTACTTTATTTGTTTTTAGCACTTTTGTCAGAGGTATGAACAGGATAGGAGGTAAAATTTAGATTTTTCTCCATTATAATTTTATAAATTATCTAGTGAGGATAGGTCACTGGCAAATTTTTCTCACTCTCCCAGGACTCATATACTGAGGGGGAAATGATGAGGAACCTGCATAATCAATAGCATCCAGTGCAACATTTCAACCTCTTTTGTGTAAAGCTAGTAGACGACATTTAAGATTTGAGCTGCATTTCTCTTTTGAGAACTTCACCCTTCAAGTAGAGGGTGCATTTGTTGGGCACATTTGTGATTAGATTTAATGCTCACTTGTAGTCACACCATCATCATCCTTGGTGGATGAAGGCTATGCTCATCCTTTTGTTGAACCTGGATTGTCAAATATAATACTGCATCTGTAGTCTTTCCTACACTTTTCTCTGAAGACCTCATTTTAGGGCTCTGCCTCCTTGTATAGTAAAAAAAGAAGTTGTGGGGAATGGAGTCCCATGGGGCAAAATTAGAAGAGGAATTGCTCTAACTCCGAATCATTCTGTAGGTCTGCAATCCAATCTCCCTCCATTGGCGGTGATGAACATGTTCTGCTCAGAGTGTAAATTGGCATGAACCTTCCTCTGAAATGCAATAAAGTTAGAGAAGATTAGATGATTTTTTAAATGTATCATTATTCATATTCAGTGCTTCCTCTGCACTTCTGTGTACCATCTGGTTCTGATGGTCGAAGTGCCAAAATACCATACGGAAAGTTGTTTTCGTGGTATTTCCAGTCCAACTAGAATCAGAAAATACCAGCGATCTCTTGAGAAAAGCTGCTGTCATAAGACACAAAGCCCAGTTTGTCAAACCAGAGTTTCAGAAGGAAAGTAGCTGAAATCAAATTACCATCCAAATTTAAATACTGAACAAAAGAGGGTTCTGGGTTTGGGTTTTACCAGATATCTTGCATGGTAGTAAAAAATTATATGCATTACCAACTGCTCATAAATGTATCTTGTTTCTTTATAAACTACAATTTTCTTTCTACTCCTTAATGTATCTGTATTAGCCTTATACATCGATTTTTCAAGAGAATCTTTATGGATAAATAAAGTCATAAAATTTTCAGTGAGAAATGATTAAGAAAAAGAAGCATTATGCAGACCCATTGAATGAATGACACCAAATTTAAAAGCCCTTCCAGGGTACATGTTACATGGTCCTGTGTTTGACACCATTGATATCTAAAAAATTCTTTTACAAGCCATTCCATTTCTATACAGGACATCACAGCTTGTCAAATACATGGAATCTCGAATCTTAAAAGATTCAATCTGTGCTATAAACTAAACTGCCCAGAAGGTTTAAAATGGGCTGTTAAATTTCACAAGATTTCCTCTTCCATTCAATCCCCAAACCTTCTGAGATTTATTTGACACTGTGTTTTATTCAGCTTAATTTAGTTCAATTGAGAAAAAAATCTCTAAGTAGGAAAACTGTTTAAGTGATGAGTATATTATGGACATCACTCATTTATAAGGTCACTAAGTGTGGGAGCCAACTCAATGGCAATACACACACTGCTGTATGACGATTAGTATGCTAAGGAGGGAAATGGCATGCACACGTTCTGCTAAAGGAAGTGTCTCATAATGCATAGAACATAAGCTTTTGTGTCAGTACGCATAGATTGAAACCCCGATTCTACACCTGTCAGTTGCAACCTAGAAATACTAACTCACTGTCTGATCTTAATTTTCGGCATCTAAAATATAAAGGCAATTATTTTACTAGGTTGAAAGGATCAATGAGCTATTGAATATAAAGCCCCAGACCATAGCAGATGCTCAGTCTTCCCCTTACCAAGTCTGGCTCTGTATGAGGATCATAAAATGATAGACAGCTGCAAGGCAGATGCTTAAGAGGCTGCCTATTACAAAAGCATATTGCAAGTTTTACTTAAGTTTTTTTTTTTTCCTATTGAAAGAGGAATGAGTAACTCTAGGGATACAGTTCACATAAGCTTAGAAGGCAATGATGATGTTCTCAATTAGGAATACTCAGTTCCCATAGGCAATGTTCTGAAATCTTTTATTGCATGAAATAGTAATGCTTTGAGAGACATGATCTGAACTGAGCTGTATCTGAATTCACATAAAAATACAGCTTTTAAACGAGCATTATCAGATCACCCGTTATGCCCTGGACCCATTCCCAAAAAGGATCTTCTCCCAAGACAATTAAAGAAAGTCAGAACAATTCAGGCCAATTTTTGACTGAAATTTTATTGAGTTTTAGGGCTGTATTATCTGCATCTGGTCTGTGCACTATGATATGGTTTGCTACATTATGATATATATTCCAAAGACAAATAGTTCAATTAGTTATGGTTTTTTATGGGGGGTCATTCACTTGCAAATCACAGTCCCCAAAAGAGTGTTATAAAAACATAAACTTCATGGTTTTTCAGGGAAGCTGGACGTTGACATAACCAGGATCTGGCCTTTATATCCAAAGCCTTTAGATCCCAAAGGAGGGGGATCTAATCTCAAAGTTGTTACTGTCCTGGATCTGATTTCTCTCATTATGAGAATTTAATTTTTCTGCTCTCTTACTTCCTTGAATCATTAGAATGGAATTGTCTCACTTAAATCACTCACACTCCCTTGAAATGTTTTACACACACACACACACACACACACACACACTATTACCCCATAACCCACTTAAGAAAACAATTGAGATGTCATCCTATGAAGCACCAAAGGAGTCCGAAAAAGCTGCCTTTCAGAGAACTTTGCCTAAACTTTGTCCCTTCAACACCGTCCAGTGCCGCAGCTGGCAGTTGCTCTGTTAACCCTGGTCACTGGGCACTGAGGTTCACTGCCCAAGCAAAACTAACGTGAGTGATTTTTTTAAAATGAATTTTGAATGATAAAACATATATACTGTTCTTCTGACCTAAACTTTGAGACATCATATTAGGAATGCAATCTGTCAAGAAAAGCAAAGTGTATCCAAAGAGAACTCAACTGTCTCTGTGTTATGTTACAAGACTTGTATTGGATGGTGACATTCCTGAGACAGCACCTGCTGTGTGGCTTTGGGCGGCTGGCCAGAAATGAAAGGGAAAAGCAACGTGTGGTTTAAATCCAAGGGGTGCAGCCTTGTGTCGCTGTAACGAATACCACCACGGGCTGAACAGTTGGGAGGGCTGAGGGAGTCTCAGGCTGTAGACACTTGAGTTCAACATGTATGTGAATGCCTCAGGGACAGTGTATACTTTCCCTGTCCCATACTTCTACAGAGATGGCCCTTTGGACATTTGGGGCAGTCCTTATAGCTAATGACTTCAAGTACAGTCTTACTAGTATGAAATGAGTACTAAAATAATGGTATTGGTGAAACTTTACATTGAATAAGGTAGTTAAAGAAAATTAAATTACACACACACAGTTCCTATTGATGAGCTAGTATGGGTTTTTTCTCTAGATAAATATTTTGATTTTTTGCTTCCTCCTCTTCATTAATTTTTGCTGCAAATATTGTAGACAATATAGGACATAAAACCTCTTGAACTTATTTTTGAGAGGGCCAGATGGTCGAATTCCATAAATTTAGCTCACTGCACGCTTTGACGCCTCAGGGCCACATAGTGGGAAGAAAGGAAAAACAAAACCAGGCGATCTAGAAAGCCAATCTAGATGGTGATGGCAGTGGTTAAATTTGTGAACTGCTGTTCTTGATAAATAAATGTCAGTGAAATAGTGCCTGTTTGGGAAAATCAGTGGCATCTATTAAAAGAGAAAACTACAAATCCAATTAGGCAGTGCTTCTTTTTCATTAAAGCAAGGCCATTATTCAGAAATTGGACACTGCATCTTTTTTTTTTTTTGTACCCAAATTGCTGGTGCACTGCTGTTGACTTTTGGGTTAGAGTCCTTAGTAAAAAGGGCTTTTTGGCCTTTTCTCCATACATCTATTGACCTTAGAAAGTGATGACTTTATAGGATGTGACCGCATGGCTCATACCACTGTGAGCTAAGTGCAGAGCTCCCTAAAGTCCCAGTGGGGGAGCAGAAAGCACCATCACTCAGAAAGAATTACTTTGTCCCCATTGACCATGATTCCATAACCTTTCTCCTCGGACTCAAATGAAAATTCAACTTGTTTCGTGCAAGCTTTTGAATATGTGCCAGTACTTACAGAGCAGTTTCTGTGTATGTATGTGTGTGTGACTTTATGGAAGAAGAGAGATTTATTTTTGTCATTTGAACATGCAATCTTAGGTTTTGCATAACTTTATCTCCTCAATAGATCAGGCTTGAGGGTATGAGAAAAGCAGGATTTCATGTCATGAATGTGGAATTCTGAGCACAGTAAATGCTGCGTTTCATTTCTTCTGGGAATTCTTATCAATCTCATGGGTTTGTTTATGGAGCTAAGTCAGAGTCTTAAAAGCCTCTATGTTGCCTCACTGAAACGTGAGTGCTTCTAAACTTGAAATCAATCTCATCGATTAAAGTGTAGAACATAAGTGAAGACTAATGGTTTTTATGTTTATTAACTTCTAATTTACATAAGATAGAAGATGTTAATATGGTCCCAGAGTCTGTGGGAAACCATTTGGGTTAAGCAAGAGAATAGTACTTCAGTTTTCATTTGCAATGGATCGATATTGCAAAAAAAAAAAAAAAAAAAAAAGCTCTTCAGCTCAAGTTCCGTGATCCTCCCATAGTTTGTTGTCAAAGTTGTGAACCCTTAGTTGAATCAGTATAACCTCTTTATCAGCTGCTCAATTGCTTTGATAAACAACATGGGTTTTCACTTAAGTTTTACCACAAGTTAAAAAGAAAAAAGTCATGAAACTTGGATTTTTATGAAGTAAAAAAAAGTCAAAGAGCCAAAATCAGGACTAAAGGTAAAGACAAACTTTGAAATATTTACAATTTGAAGTGCATTCAGATAAATCCTAAATATTTTTGGTGTGCATTTGTGTGAATGATAGCTGCTTCATATCTGACTTCTTTTTATCCTTCATTAAATACCAGACATGATGTTAATGTGATATGTAATTAGAAATAATACTGTTTGAGAAACATCTAAACTTCAGTGATAGTTTGTTGGGGTGTTGGAAGAATTAATTTAAGTTACCATATTTTTTGGACTATAAGATGCACCCCCCCAATTTGGGAGGAAAATGGGGGTATGTCTTATAGTCTGAATGTAGGTTATTTGGCTCACTGTAGGGGGAGTGGCCTATGTTATTTATGTTATTAAATACTTCACAACCTTTTTTGCTTCAAATTTTTTTCCTAATTTCCTCCTTTAAAACCTGGGTGTGTCTTATGGTCTGATGCATCTTTTAGTCCTAAAAATAGGGTATTTTAAATTATTTTAAAATCAAGTCCTGGATGTGATTTTCTTCTGGGGTGCTCATTTTTTTTGGAGATAAATAATTCCATTTCCCTTGTTATTGTTGAAGTAGAGAGGTGGTATTGTCTTTTTTTAGTAGTGTGTTCTTCGTTTATAGACTAGTTTTAGACACATTCAGAATAGTTTATAAACAAATTTGTATTTAAATTAAAACTCTGGCCCTGGCTGGTTTAGTTCAATGGATTGAGCGTGGGCTGTAAACCAAAGGGTCACCAGTTCCATTTCCAATCAGACCACATGCCTGGGTTGTGGGCCAGATCCCCAGTAGGGGGTGTGCAGGAGGCAACCACACACTGATGTTTCTTTCCCTCTCTTTCTCCTTCCCTTCCCCTCTCTCTAAAAATAAATAAATAAAATCTTTAAAAAAAACCCTCTAGTACAGTTTTGATGATTTTGGTCTATTTTACCACCCAGTAGTGTGGGGACAATATTTCTACATCTTGGTGTTTTTTGTGAGGTTGAGCAAAAATTAAGCATAATATTATTTGTTATTCAGCTAGTTCAATGGCTGATATATAAAAGGTGTTTAATAAAACATGGAATCTAATTTCTTGGCCTACTTATACCTACTTTTGCCCTAAACCCTACATTCCATACCCTGTGTATTCTCCCTTACATGGGAAGACAAGTGTTTTATTTTCTCTGTGTATCCTCTATTCTTAGGATTAGGTCTGGCTGTGTATGACATGATACTGTTCCCTGGAACTACAAATACAGTGAGGTATAAAATAGGACTCCATAAATGAACCCGTTTTAAAATGGGGATTGGTAGTGGAAGAGACATTCTCCAGAAGAGTTCAGTTTAAAAAAAGAAAAAGCAACAAAACAAAAATTTTACTGTTTCTTTGCATCCCATATATTATATTTGACATTATAATATAGAAGGGGATTAAAATTTTAAATATCTATGATAAATAGAGTAACCTAGTTTGCCACTTGTCCAAAACTATCTCATCCATTATAGTATTAATATACAGAAAGCCATATACATTCATATTTTTTAATGTTTATGTCATTCTTCTTTGCCAACTCTCACAGAGTTGCTTTGATAGATGATAATCAGGTTGCTGAAGAGCTTTCGAGCTCATTACTTACAGAAACAAGGTTGCTGTCTGAACACGAACCTCAGTGTCGAGCAGTAAGAAAATACGGTAACTTTGTTCACTTTGTTCCTGATATGCGTGATCAGAGTCAAGCTGAGAAAAGTCACGTTTCTGAGTCTCTGATCTGCTTTGTACATGAGCACATTCCGACTGGAAATGTTTCTGGGGAGCCCAGACATATCTCTAGGACCAAGGAAATTAAGGAAAATGATTCAAGAAACGATTATGGGTCTGCGCACATAGGATGGTATTGGAGACTTCCAAAATTAAAAAAAAAAAAAAGAGGAAGGAAAAACCAGAGAATAGAGAAAATTCAATGAGATAAACATATGCATATGACAGGTATTCATGATGGGTTTAATGAGGCAATGAAAAGGAGGAGGATGGTTGAACTGTCAGATGGCAAAAGATGGTGGTCTGAGAAAGAGAAGGCTTCCTCTTGCCGTGGCTGCTCCCTTGTCCTTTACCAGTACTGCTCTAGCTTCTGCTGCTGCCACTGCAGCTAACCACATCGACCAACCCCTCTCCACCTTACACTTAGGAGTTTATTTACTATGTTACAACACTACGATAAGCTCTTTGCATGCATCTTATCGCTTAACTCTCCAATATAACTTTGAGGTAGGTGTTAGAATCTCAGTTTTATTGATGAAAAAGTAGTGGCTTAGGGAAATGAAGTAGTTGTCTATGGTAATGTGATTATGTGGTTATTCTCATACAGGTTTCTTTGACCTCAGAAACTGATGTTCTTAAAGGAGAGAATATGAGAAAGAAAGGAGAGGGAGGAAGAAATGGAGAGGGAGAGAATGAGGATGTGAATAAGTAAGGAGTAGGTACCAACCGGGATTTTAGGATTAAGTTCAATAGCATATAGCAGAAAATCCAAAATAATAGTGGCTGAAGAGGAAAAGCATTTATCGTCTCACACAAAAGAACTGTGACAAGAGGCAGCCCATGGGCATCGAGCATCCCCATTCTACAGTTTCATCTGCTTTGGCATGCAGCTTCTATTCAATAGACTGACTACTGGTCCAAGCAGAATAAAGCAAAACAAACAGCATCTCTAGGGAAAACAGAAATTTGTGTAAGAAAGATACCAAAGTTGAAGTATATCACTTGGCTCAGCAGTGAACAGCATCTCCATAGTTTAATATTGCAGACACCTAATATTGCTTAAATCAATATCTATGATTTAAACATTGGGATGTGTGTGTGCATATGTATTCTGGTGCTTTTTTAAAGTAATATCTTCAAACATTTAGGGAGACATATTAAGAAATACCACCAATGTAGCAATGTAAGTATAGCATCCAGGAATATGGAAGTAAATACCAGATGAAATAGGTGTAAGCATTGAAAGTAGATGGCTGTGGGCAGCAGGACTGGAATAAGAGTTAAAGTGGAGGAATAGGTTGTACTGTTTTAACATAAGTCTTTTTTGTTTTTTCTTAAACTATAAAATTATTTTATATAAATATTTTTATATAAAACAATTGTTTTAATATAAATATACTTATTTTAATATAAAATATTTTTTAAAAACAAATACTAAAATCTTACAACCCAGAAATGATTTTTATTTACTTTTTGGTGTATTTCCTCCGAAATTTAATCTATGATTTTTTTTTTTTTTTTTTTACATGGCGCATTCACTCATTCACTTAAAGTTGCTAAGCACCAGCTATATGCCAGACACTATACTGGATGGACATTGGATGCAAGGATGAATGAAACATTCCCTAACCTCAAATGAATCCCATTCTATGACAGGAGGTGGCACTGAAGTAGATCATAGAATGAAAACTCCTTAAGATAAGATATCTTAAGGACAAAGGAGAGCAAACTGGAAAACTCCCAAATATGTGGAGCTTAAACAATATACTTCTAAATAACACAAGTCAAGATAAATCTCAAGGAAAATTTAAAAATATTTTGAACTAAATGAAAACATAATTTATCAAAAAAAATTAGGATGCAGAAAGGCTTTGCTTAGAGAGAGATTTAAAGCATTGAATGCATATAATACAAGAAAAATCTAAAATCGATAATCTAAGTTTCCGCCTTATAAAACCAGAAAAAGAAGATCAAAATAAATCTAAAGAAAGGAGAAGAAAAGAAATAATAAAAATTAGAGCAGAAATCAATGAAATTAAAAATGGGAAATAAGAGGAGAAAATCAGTACAACCAAAAGCTGGTTCTTTGGACTGATCAATAAAATTGATAAACCTCAGTCAGTCTAACTTGAGAGAGAGAGAGTGAGCAAGTGAGAGAGAGAGAGAGAGAACACAACTGTAATTATACATTTATCTAAATTAACTTCTATTCAAGACTGGCTCATAAAATTCCTAAAAAGTTGACAACTGTTACTCATGAACTCATGGGAGCAGTGCCAGGACACCACTGGTTGTCCTGTGAGTCAGGAACGCTTCCCACAGAAGGTGACACTTCAGGCGACTCTTAACAGGTAAGTAAGAGTCAGCTGCCAAACGGACTTGGGGATGGAAAGAGAGAAAAACACATTGGAGCACAGGGTCATACAGTACAGAGGGGAGCACAGTGTGCAAATGGAAATACAAAAAGTTCTATGCTTGATTTTGAGACAAGATTCTCAGAGAGCAAGGCCGGTGATAATGAAGATCCTGCAATCTACACTAAGGATCGGGGAATTATCTTATAGGCCATGGAGATACTGCTGAGGGATTTAAAGTAGGGGCGTGAAATATTCGGATTTATGACTGAGGAATGATCTCCTGGCCAATCCTTGTAGAAAGAATTTGAGAAGGAATCAAGGCTAGAGTCACATGACCCAGATAGGAGGCTGTTGCCATGGGTTCAAGGAAGAGATGACACTGAACTGATTCAGGAGAGTTATATTTAAGTAGAAGAGGTGACAGATTCCCGAAATGTTTAGGAGGTAAAATCGGCAGAGCTGGTGATTGATTAGCGAGCAAAGGTGAGGGAAAGGAAAATCCCAGAAGGCTTCCAGGGAGGCATGACCAAAAACTGGAGTCAAGGAGAATTAGATTTCTGTGGTGTGTTGATTGATTCAGAATCGGGAAGTTGAATGTTGGTTATTGTCAGTTATGTAGAGATAACCCACAGGTCCAGCTGAGGATAAAATTTAGAGTATTGTTATGGTAGACAGTCATTTGGAGGGGTGGTCTGCGTGGGGGCTGAGCAGAGGATGTGGGCATGCTGGGATCCAGGCATGCCCTGAGAACTGCAGGCATTTCCACCCAGCTCCCCAAGATGTGCAGGAGCCCTGTCCAGCATCAGGAGGTGGGCGGAGGACAGCTGCATCCCCAGGCTTCCTGACGGCACATCCTGCAGCCTCCTACTCCCTTCTGGCCTTCATACCTGTAGACAGTCAGGGAGCACAAGGGACTCTCCCCCATTGGCCAAGATGGCACCCAACCACACCACAAGCTAGCAAGATGGTTGGGTAGACAACAAAAGCCCTCCTTTTCCTATTAGAACCTGAGGTGTTGAGACAGGAGTCTGCTATTCTCCCATTTTAGCACCTGAATAAACCTCTTTCCTTTCGTATCAGCACCTTGCTCTCGAGTTCGGTGTTCACTGCCACAGGCAGTCTAGCCCACCTTTTCAGTTTAGTATTTAATATGAGGTCTGTCCAGAAGGTATCCAGCCATGTAATATGAAAAATAAAGGCATTTATCGAAGAAGATGCAAGAAACATTGTACATAGGACAATGATGCCTCACTCCCCTTCAAAGTAGGGGCCTCACATAGTTCTCTCAATCGCCATCAGCTGCCCCATTGTATTTTCCTGAATCTCATTGATGGTCTGAAATCTTTGCCCTTTCAAAGATGATTTTAGTTTTGGAAAAACCCAGAAGTCACAGGGCACCAAATCTGGGCTGCAGGGGGGCTTGGTCACCTGGATGATTTGATGTTTCACCAAAAAACTCTGCACAAGATGTGATGCATGAGCAAGAGTGTTGTTGCAATGAAGCTGCCGATCACCAGTTGAGTCATCTGAATAATTCCTGCAGAGGAATGTTCAAATTCAATGCAAAATTTTATGAAGATTCATTGCTCTACTAGATCAGTCAGTTTGAAGGCAATGGCCACACAGTACACATGCTCACTCAACGGTGTCTATGGCCCTCACTGGCTAGTATAGTGAAGCTGTCATTGTCCACGCATGTACATTCTGGTCCATTCTCCTTGATTGCCCGTTTACATTGATGTTGCACAAACCATTCTTGTCATATTAACAATGGCTGGACATTTTCTGGACACAGCTCATATGTAGGTGGTAGTTTTAACCTCAATAGTGGGTGATCTCTTGAGGGGAAGGTGGGGATCAGTAAGAGATGTGGACAAAAGTAGAACCTAAAGATACATCCCCCCTAAAGGACCGGCAGAGGAACAAGGGCCAGTTTGGAAACAAAAGGACTGAGCGGAGGTGGAGAGCGAACAGGAGAGCGTGAAGTATTGAAGTATGCCGTTCGGGAGGAGAGACCATCGGAAAAGCAAGGATTCAGAAATGCTGTCGATAACACCAAATAAAATGCAGCTGCTGTTTTGTATTTTTTGCCTAAAACTCAAATATTATATTTTTCTTGTGTTGTAAAATGTGTTTTAACTATCTTGATTGGTGTTCTTACTTTTAGAAACTTAGTGCACAAATAGTATGGGCTTTTTATAAAATAAAAATAAAAATGTAAAAATAAAAAGGAAGAAACATACTTCATGTCACCTCACTGAGTTGAGATAATTAACATTTCAGAATTACATGATTTTAGGACTTTTCCAAATATATGTCCATGTATACACACATGTAAATTAATACATATTTTATTGATAAGGAAATGTACTATATGACATGATATTTTAGTGATTATAATATTCAGCATGTGGCTTTATTATAATTTGTACAACCAATACTTAATATTGGACACTTTAAATTACTATAGTTATTTTCACCTATTTTAAGAATTGGTACCATAAACATCTTTGTATTTAAAACTGTCGTAATTTTTTTCCCTTTAGGAACATAGTCCAAAAGTAAAATTAACTGAGTTAATGAATATGAACACTTTTAAGGATCTTGACACATTTTGCCAAAATGCTTTCCAGAAAGACAGTCTGATAGATTCCCACCAGTATTGTGCAGGAGCCTTATTTTGCTGATACCCCAGCAGTGCTGAGTGCTCCCCAATAGTATCTGCGTTTTCAAATAGTTTCCATAGATAAAACATAGATTTTATTTACAATAAAACATAGATTTTAAAACCAACTATTTTTACATCACGCTGCAAACTAGACGTAAAACCTGACCGAACCAAATGGAGCAGGCGATCCGTTGTTTGATAGGCAGATTTTCACAGCTCCCTACATCGGCCTTTGTTGCTCAGTTGTTACGCAACTGCGCCTTGCCCCTGCTACTGTGCTTGTGCATTCACACTGCTGCGAAGTAAATGTCTTCGAGTTATTTCTGAAAGCTCCAATGCCTATTACACAATACGCAATTTAACATTCAGTTATGTCCTCACTTGGGCTGCAAGATCTTGAGAGTAAAAACCATGCCACTTAGTCCTGGTCTGTCATCCATGAAATATATAAATGACATTGGGTAGGTCCTGGGGAAATATAAAGAGAAATAGCACAATCTTAACCCCACTGGCTTTGTCCTACCTAGATAATTGCCTATTATAAGAAAAAGGAGAAGTTAGCTGGAAAAACGCCTTGAAATTTTATAGGTTATTACTGTTTTTTTTTTTCAGTT
Source organism: Glossophaga mutica (assembly GCA_039655065.1). Classification (NCBI taxonomy): domain Eukaryota; kingdom Metazoa; phylum Chordata; class Mammalia; order Chiroptera; family Phyllostomidae; genus Glossophaga; species Glossophaga mutica. The sequence continues at coordinate 14,096,558 of CM077303.1, forward strand.
GGGCAGCTTTGTAAATATTTTTAGAAAGAAAAGCTGTACCCTATGATGTGCATGTGTGTGTGTGTGTGTTTTATGTTGTAGAAGTATGGAGATATGTGGATAGGGAAAGGGGCAGGTCAAGATGACCTGTTTTACAGTATGAAAGTTCAAGTTGCTTCAGACACAGAGCTGGAAGGAGAAAAGTCTGGATTAGAACTTAGATCTGCTGACTTTCTTCTGGTCAGCGCTAGTTCCACAACACCAGACTGTATCTTTAAAATCTATCTAGTTTAATTACATTTCTTCATATACAATGTATTGAGAGATATTTATAAAATATATAATTTAATCTCAACCTTGAATTATAAACATTTCCATAATCTCAAGTGATTAGAGCTAGAAAGAAATTTAGGGAACTTCATGAATTTTCAATGTTTCATTATTTCTCCTAAAGCAAATAATTTCTGGACTTAAATACATGTTGTGTTTCCTTCTTTGTGTTTTTTTTTCACAGTCATCTTCATCTGAAAATGTGATTTCTCTTTAAATACCTAAGAAATATGGCTCTGAGTTATCATTACACTTGGTTCTTTTAAAACAGTGTGTTATAATTGCTACAGTGTCCCTATAATGTATCTCTGTGTAAATAAAAGAATCAGAAATCTTTTTTAAAAAAGATCCCTCCATAGCTTCTCTAAGTAGAGCTTAATGTACATTTGTATGTGAATGTTGTAAACTCTTATGTAGCAGGTTACAGAATTAAAGATGTTTTAATTCCGCTAATAGTGATGGGTGATACGATCCTTCAGTGTATTGGTTATAATTTTACAAACTTAAGCAACTTTGTGAAATGTCTTCCCATATGTATGTTCATGTTAACATGTGCCTATATGCATGTATGTATGTATTGCATAAGTAAATATGTACACACATGCACACATGTGAATTTATGGATGTAGATATGCCATAATGAAGATAAACACTTTGGGGTAATTTCTGTCCCTTTCCCTACCATCAGATAATCTGAAAGTTTTCAAAACCACATCAAGAAATCTTGGACTTCCAAGTTTGCCAGGGAGACCTATCTCTCTGTAAGTTCAACGTTATCCGCGATTAGACCTCCAGGGGAGCTGCACCAAGTGTGTTGCACACTCTGTGGTCGGCGTTTCACCGCCTTCGGGGGCACTTTCCTGCCCTCCGCGTTCTGAGCGCAGGCACACAGACAGGCCCGCGGCTGCCCTGGCAGTGATTAGTCGGGGCTGCATAATTGAGTGTAATTTGGACGTCAAGGGTTTTTCGGCCTGACCTCCAACCTCAGCTCTCAGTGGGGAAACACAGCTCCGACCACCTCCACCTGCCCGCTGGGATACCTGTTCCTTAGTGAAGGAGCCCTTGTCACAGGAAGGACTCCCATTTCAAGCCGTGTTCTGTTTCCTCCTTTATATCCCCGGAATGTAATTATCTCTTGATAAGCACCTTTGTGTCTAATGACTTAATTGGGTAATCACATAAGTGGTGTTTTGTGGGATGAAAATGTGTAGCATGTAGTAAATCATCAAAGTCCCTCATCGCTGGACAGGAAAGCATAAGTACCCAGTCTAGGAGTTTAATTTCTTTGCTCCCCCACACCAAGACAGGTCAGTTTTGGGGGGCTTGGGGGTTCGGGAAGAGGTGGGGGGAGAAACTTCTTTGTACTAAACAGATGTGGGGGCGATAATGGTGTTTTCCTGAGCTCTGACACTTTTTAATCTGCCCTACACACATATACGCAGCGTCTAATGTGTAATTGCTGCTTTTTTCTCAAAATAGGGCCTATTAGCCGGAAAGCAGCACCAGCTGTTGGAGGGTTGTGGTTTCTTTTTTCTCTTTCCTCCCCGTTTTCCTTTGTGTAGTGTGTGTGTAAACGAGCGTGTTTAGCAGGTATGAACTGGCAGTTTGGGAACCATAATATTTCAGTTTTGCTCTTGCAGTCAGAGCACACACTTAAGTGAAAGTGACTCAAGATGTTATTTTGCCAAAGGTCATTAAGCAATTTGAAGTGACTTTCTCTTCAAGGGTGATATGACTTTTAGTGAAACAATAGACCCATTACTGTCTCGTTGTCTCCCTCAATTGGTTTATGTACGAAGGGTTTTGCTGTGAACTTTGACAAATGATGTTTTTAAAGTGTTTACCCTGCCACAGTGTGTTAGCCCAAAAACAAAATTAAGAAAAGAAAATGTAGGTTGAAAAAACCTGTCTTTGACGTGTTCTAATTCTATGCTCAGGTTTCCTTATATTCAAGTGTTAAATGATTATTCTTTACCATTAATTAAATAACTGAACGCTACATGAAACTGGTCAAATATTAACTAGCCTTGTTTTTAGTCTTCATATTTACATAATATTTTAACCTGCCCTCTCCAAATATTTTGTATTTTTTTAATTACATCTTTTGACTTTCCCGGAAAGCTTTCTGGGGTCACGCCAGTGTAAAATAATAGTTTCTTAGCTTAACATTCTATAGTGTCATTTACACCATATTTGTCCACTTATCCCCAGTTATTCATTCATGTACTTATTTATTTTCACTTAATAAACTTTTATAAAATGCTTACTATACTTTTGGTTCCAGATCTTCTTTTGTTGTATGGAATTGTTATTAGCTTTTTCGGATTAAAATGCCATTGAATTTTTTTGTCTACTGATTTATTGCATCTCACAACAGGGTTCTAAACTTCTTGAACATCGAGGCCTCACACATCATGGACATACAATGATTATTAATTTTTTTTTAATTTAATTTGGCTAAGCGCTAAATATCCAACAATTTCCTTTTATTGTTGTAACTACAAACATCAAATTTTACGCTGAATATTTATACACTCTACATATCTTTCTTCTGGAAGAAGTCCGAAACTAGACTCAAATGAAAAACAGCAAAGCATTACTTTCAAGAACAGCGTGTGGGGCTCAGACCCCAGAGTTTGCCTGAGGCGACGAGGGCAAGATGTAGACAGGGATTTACAATATGAGAGCAGGAGGGATCGACATTTTTGCACACCTGATTGGACCAGAAGAGCAGTGGTTTCTGACAGCAAATGGTAGGGTACCCTCAAACACTGTCATAAAACACTCCAAGTTAGCTTCTGTTCAGTTGTCTATAAGAAGGCTCATGATCAACAAGATTGGTAGCCTCCATTTTTTAAGCTGTGATGGTATTAGTACTTCCTAGGAAACTTGAGGGTTGGAGTGCACTGAATTTCTAGAAGCACAGCAGCAATCGTTGGTTTGCTGTAATGTATTTACTAGAATAGGGAAAGACTTTAGAGACAATGGGTGTTATCTTAAGACTAAACATTTTGAAAGGCTGAATCCATTCTACAGAGTTGGCCTGGATCCTTAGAAGGGAATGGCAGGGATTAAAATTCAAAAAGAGAGGCATTTTGTAATTACGGAATAGGAAAATGGGGGAAAAGACTGAGCTTGGACAAGACGATCAGAGGAAGCAGAGCTTTAAGGTAAATAAACAAGAGGGCCCACCCTGAGCCCCAAGCGAATCATACTCGTGATCCAGTCTGGCAAATGTTGGGTGGGCACACAGTAGGTAATCCCCAATCTGCTGTGTTGTGCACCGTTAGAACAAAGATCCATTCTGTTAGTCACAAACCTGCATTAGGCAGAACTAGAAGAGATACAGGAAATACTTTTTTTTTTATTGTAATACATTTAATCAGAATTCTGTAAAAAACAAAGCAAGCCTTCTGATAGAGGTGAGCAACAGAAGAAGAGCCTCTCTATATGGTAATGAACTATTCACCACTTTGACTTGCCTCGGCGAGAGGGACCATTACCTTAGGAGTGCTACAAAAAATATCAGCATTATAGCGCAATCTACCAAATGGGTGGTACTCATGCAGGTCACTTAGGGAAATAAGTTTTACTGATTTCTGAAAGCTAGCTTGATAGGTAATCTTTATAGGTAATTTTGAAGAAGAAAATGTACATATATCCAGCCTACATTTCAGATGCCATAGGTGATAAATATTAGATAACTATAAACCCTCGGAAAAAGATTTTATGAATTCACATCAATTGAAGAAAAACCTTTGTACAAATAAATATATAAATACATACATGAATAAGGGTTTGTGGAGTCTGAGAATATTCTTCTGTAGAAGTTGGACATCTACTAAAATAGGAGTTACACCCCCAATAAATGCTTATAAGTTAATATAGAGTAAAAATAAAAAATAAAATAATTGCATTAACACACTGAAAGAATGAAAAACACCACAGCTTAATACATTTTTTTCTTAGCACTTAGAGCACTGTGCCCAGCACCATATGCCTTGCTTGAGGAACATCTTTTAAAAGAATAAGTGAAAGGTGAAGACTATCTTTAAAATGAATGAATGACAGATGCATGATAGCATAATGCTTTCCATTTACTTATTATTTTGCAATATGATACCCTTAAAAATAAACCCTGTGTTAACCGGCGCCAACAACAGATACCCCGTGTTATTCAGCTCTTACATCCTCACGCAACATGAGCACTTGAAGCAGAAAAGTGAAATAATACAACAGAGGAGGTGTGTTGAAACGATGGAGAAATGGGAGGTACCCATGGGAAAGTTCAGAGAGTTCGTGTCAGCGCCAGTCTTTATTCTTATCACCTAGAAAGCCCATGAAGATTGCTGCTGTGAGCCAGTTGAATTCCTGAAGCACTCAAGAGTTCAATATTCCAATTCACCCAAAGGAAATCAAAGATATGAGACTGAATTCATTTTATGGCACATTTTCTGTTTATATGGAGACTGCTATAAGCAAATTCCGCCAGGAAATTCTTTATGCCTAACCCTGATCTCTTGCGCTATATTGACACTCATATCCATGACTTCTGTCCTCAGTAGAGATTAAAAACAGCTGGTTGCAATTTGCAGCACTAAGATGCTAACAGAACTCTCAGCATAATTAGAGACCATTATTAAATTGTCCCTCAGACTCACATTCCCAGGTTGAGTAATTTCTGTTCTTTAACCTTCCTTATTACTCTCATTCTTTAATCTGTAAACCATCTCTGTGGTTCTCTGAAGGGGGTTACACAAGGTGTGATACACGGCAGGCCAGGATCAAGGCTATTTCCACATGTGCTCCATGACTCAAGCTCTCATTTGAGCCAGGAGAGCAAAACAGACACAACCACAGGCCTAGGAGCCATGGGAAGAAAGAGTTGGCATTGGGAAGAGAGGGACCGAATCAGAGTGGACTCAACATCAGCATCATGCATACTGGGAAAGCCTGTCATCTGAGCATAGTGAAGTTAGATAGCAAACTACAGAGCCCACGGAGGTAGACAGATGTCAGGCAGGGCTTCCTGTCACTTGTTTAGAGCCCAGGAGAACAGCTAAGGAGCCTAAGTCCTGTTTAGTCATGAACTAAAGTGGTTCTTGGAGGGTGGTTCTCCCTGCTTTGTCTCCAGGAGCAGGTTTTAAGGTGTGCTTAGCACACTGTGTCACCTGCCCCAATATAAGGAGTTTGCACAAGTGACTGGAGTTAGAAGTGTGAAGACGAGTTGTCAACAGCTTTTAAAAAGCCCATAAGGCTGATGTGACTCAATGGGTCGGAGCATCATCCTGTAAACCAAAAGTTTCCAGGTTTGATCCCCAGTCAGGGCACGTGCCTAGGTTGTAGGTTTGATCCTGCCTCCAAGAGGCAACCAACTGATGTTTTTCTCCCTCTCTTTTTCTCTCCCTTCCCCTCTAAGCATGTCCTCCAGTGAGGATTAAAAATAAACAACAACAACAAAAAAACCCAAACAAATTAAATAAAATTTGAAAAGCACACACATCTATTAACAATTATTATCGAGTATTCTTTTAACAAATACCTATTATATACCTACCATGCACCGAATGCTAAATGATTATTTCAATTTGGACTATTCCCTCCAAGTCCTGTTCATTTTTCTTATGAGAGCAATAAATAGGTAATTTTGTGGGAGAACATGAAGGGAATAAGAGGGAAATATAGATGTCTTGCTAATAAGATAAAGTTTTTCTTTTATTTCACATATATTATTGATTATTTGTTATAGTCTATTACCAAATAAAACTTGATATCTGAATGCAAGGAACTTACAATTTGAAAAGAAGCTTGCAATTAAAATAAGGTGGTAAAACTCTGTAATGAGAAAGGAAGAAAAAGGATTCTTAAATAAAAGTTAATTAATGCATTCTTAATCTCTTGACAAGGCTAAATATGCACAGGGAGATTTTAAGGCCTGCACTAATGGTGACATTTAACTTTTTTCTTTATATAACACCTTACAACTTAAAAAAATTATTTTACATTACCACTCACATACCTTTCTGGGGCTGGGTTTTAAATAAGATAAAAGGAGTGAGTTTGATGAAAAAGAGACAAGAAGTAGAGTTGGGTTTTCATAGTCCAGCTTGAACCTTCTTTCCACTAGCCTTTTTTAAAAAAACTGCAATGTTAAGTGAGGTATTTTTTCAGATCAGCTTCCATTTTACATGCGGTCTTCATGTAGTTTTGAGTGTGAAATCAGGCAATATTTCAGCCTAAATTCTATAATTTTAAAAGTGGTTACTGAGGTACTTAGCCAATGTTATTATGGGATAGTGTACAGTTGTTTATTTGCATCTTTCTTCTCTTCAACAATGCTTGCAAGACAATTATGTTAATAGTGATCTTTTACTATAAAGGTATTTAAAATAGAACAAATGAAGGAAAAGATTAGAAATAGTAGAAAAGGGAAAAGAGAGATTTAAAAAATGTGAATAACAGGCAAAATAGCTTGAAATTTAACAATGCCAATTAGGAGAACAGACTCAGAAACTTTTGGTTTAATTCCACCTGGTTTTGGAGCTTTTTCAAATATATAATCAAAGGTATACTTGTAATATTATAGATTTTAAATCATCAAAGGTAACCATTCTTAGGGAAAAGTGAAATTCAGAATAATAGTGTTTGTATTTTACCAGTTTAAAAAAACTCAGAAATATTGATGCCAAGAGAATGTTTCCTATTTTCTTTTGAGTGACAGAATAAGATATCAACATTGTCATACTAACAGTCAGGTCTGGGATTAATTCCTTGGCCGGGATGAACAGACACAAAAGACTTTTCAGAATATGTGTATTTAACTACTCTCCCTGTGGTGCTGGTCTTTAAAACAAACAAACCAACCCAAAAGAAAGGGGGAAGCTTTCTGAACACATGAAAACTGAATCAATAAAAGCGTACAGTTATTCATTTTAAAAAGGAAATGGGCAAACTATTTAGTAATAATATCTGTCTATTGTATGGCTTATATTTTCTTTAGGCCACGGTTATTTAGTGATTATTTCCTTGCTTAAATGTAAGCAATCAAAGGCTATTAAAGAGTATTGTTTTGTTTATCAGAAGAGGCATTATGTTTAAGTCTAATATCTAGTCTTTTTTCATGAAATATTGATGTAACAATTGATGCATGTTATTTTTTTTTGCCCAGCATAAGTTATATCCAGTGTCAACATGCAAAATTTCAAGCTATTTTAACACAGTTTAATACATCACCTAAGAAGCTCCGCTTCCCTGCACACTCCCACTCCCTAACCCCAGCCCCAAACTCAGTCTGGAGCAGGGTATTTACTGCCTTGAAAGATTCTATCCCTCCAATCTTCCAATCTTTGAGTTAGTTGGCCATTTTTTCTCTTTCTTTAACAAATACACACACATGCATATACCATTTTTACTGTATGTTAATATAACCAGAGGATGCCCGATTTTACTAAAATCTCTTCAGAAAAAGCATTTGTATCTTTACAGTTGCTACTCCAATCTAATAATTTAGTGTAAAAATCAATTTGTAAGTTCTATTCAGTCTCCCCTTAAAATAATCTCAATTAAATGATCAAGCAGACCAACGTATACAAAGCTTACAGATATCAGTGAAATGCAAAGTTGGGGAAAAGAAGGAAACTATAACATGTACCGATAGACTATGACATGAGGTTTGGTAACATTTAAACATTCAGATAGATGCCCTGATCCAAATGACAAAGATATAGATATTTTTAGGTAGGGCCGACTACTAAGTAGAATCTATGGTGTAGAATGATGAAATATATAGTTTCAGGACTACATTTTAGGATAATGTCATCATCATTTTATTTACTAAACTTTAAGGCCAAATTTCATGATAAAGAGAAATGATTCTGGAGTCAAAGTCACCTGGGCTCAAATCGTGGCTGCATCAGGTTAGGAGCTTGTTTCTTGGGCCAATGACTTAACCTGTCTGTGCCTCACTTGCTTCCTACATTAAATGCAGATAGTTATTGTATCCATCACTATAAGGCTGCTGTAAATATTAAATAAATCAGTACAGGTATGGCTCTAAGTGTTGTGGGTTTGGTTTCAGACTATTATAATTATATCAAAATAAAGTGAGCCAGATGAATTTTTGGTGTTCCAGTGCATATATGTAAAGGTTATGTTTACACTACACTCTATTAAGTGTGAAATAGCAGTATGTCTAAAAACATGTACATACCTTAATTAAAAATCACTTTATTGCTGAAAATGCTACCCGTTACCTGAGCCTTCTGTAAGTCATAATCCCTTTGCTGATGGAGGGTCTTGTCTCAACGTTTATGGCTGCTGACCAGTCAGGGTGGTGTTTGCTGAAAGTTGGGGTGGTTGTGAGAATTTCTTCAAATAAGACAGCAATGAAATTTGCCTCATCCATGGAATCTTCCCTTCATGAACCCTATCTCTGTAGCATGTGATAGCACACGTAGAACGTTTGATAGCACTTTATCCATAGTCGAACTGCTTTTAAAATTGGAGTCAGTCCTCTCAAACTCTAGTGCTCTTTGATCAACTAAAGTTATGTAATATTATAAATCCTTTGTTGTCATTTCAACAGTCTTCAAAAAATCTTCACCAGGAGTCTATTCCACCTCAAGAAACCACTTTCTTTGCTCATCATAAGAAGCAACACTTCATCCATTAAAGTATTATCATGAGATTATAGAGACTCACATCTTCAGGTTTCACTTCTAATTAGTAGTTCTCTTGCTATTTCTACCACATCTGTGATTACTGCCTCCAGTGAAATCTTGAACCCCTCAAAGTCATCCATGAGGATTGGAATCCACTTTTTCCAAACTCCTGTTAATGTTGATATTTTGACCTCTTCCCATGAATCCCAAATGTTTTTAATAGCATCTAGAATAGTGAATTGCTTCCAGAGGATTTCAATTCGACTTCGCCTAGATCCATCAGAGGTATCAGTATGAATGGAAGCTATAGTTTTACAAAATGTATTTTTAAATAATAAGACTTGGAACTAAAAATTACTCCCTGATCCATGGGCTGCAGAATAGATGTTCGTTATGAGGCATGAAACAACATGACTCCTATACATCTTCATCAGAGCTCTTGGATGACCAAGTGCAGTAGCAATGAGTGGTACTATCCTGAAAGGAATCGGAATGACTGTATATATATGTGTGTGTGTGTGACAAACTATAGTATCACAAATATGTACTCAAACAAATGTTAACAAGTATGATAAACAAAGCATTATATATAAGAAATCCTATAATTAATTTATAGCCAAAATAAGCTTTTATTTACTTCATAGAAGTGCATCTTTATTTTGAAAAGGGCCTCTGAACAACTCTAACACTATAATTTTTAGATGAATTTGAGAATTAGAAGACTTTTAAAACATAATAAAATTCATTTAAGAGAAAGCATTTAATCCTTCGTCGGAGACAACAAGTGAATAGGGATGTACATTTTTAAGTCTATGTTTGAATTATACATAGGTAGATACCATACTTTATTTTCTTCTCTGGGTTTGCCAGGCCTAAGTATTTTTGGGTTGAGATACAAAATATCACTGCCTGTCCATATCATGGAATTATTGTAGTAGGAAAACATCTTCACTTCATTATATACTGGGACACAAGCAAATTAATTAAATTATACAGAGTTTTTTTTTTTTTTCCCCAGGAAACAGTACTGGGAAATTTGGAAATGATTTGAATGCCACTTTTCCAAAAAACTTATTAATTTCTGCAGAAAACCTGCTTACAAATATAAGTGGGTCAAGTAGCTTATTAGGAAAGATATTAACAAGTATGCTCACTGGGGACATGAGTTACATGTAAATTATCCACATGTATGTGTAAAGGCTGAAATAAGGCCAAAGAGTGGGCCAGTAGTATTATTTTAAGTAAGATGATGAGCTTATTCAGGAGCCATTCTCAGAAGATAAAATTCATTCTGTTGTTTCTCCTTAATTTGACACGTTGAAATCTCTGTAGGGGAGGAAAAATAAGTTCTTTTCAACCCTTCTATATCCTTGGCAGAGACTCTCCTAAAACAGAATACAGTTTAAAAAGACAAAAAGAAACAGAAGTTTAATAACATATATCTCCTGTATACATGAGAAATACCCAGGAAAACTAACTCCCAGAAATGACCTAAGCCACCAGCTTAAATGCAAAGCCACCAGCTAAAAATAAAAGAAAGGTGTTGGGTGCGGGAGGACGCCAGTTATAGGCGGTTACCAGGCAAAGCACAGTGAACAAGGATGTGGTCATTATGCACGATAAGTAGGTGCTTTGTCCATTCATAAGAGTTTTTCGAGATTTGGTCATCTTCCTTTTCCTGATACAGAGAGGGAGATCTCCTTACAAACGGGGTTTCACTTATAAATTTAAATCTCTATTATAAAAGGGTAACTTCTACTAGGTTTTCAGAGCTACTTTTATGACTCCTCTTTCTTAAAAATAATGAGCCTGAGATAATTCTTGTGCTAAAGGGGCATATTTGGGGGTGACAAATTCTGTTCCCCTTCACCTGAAAGGACCTGGTTCTTGGGAAGCCAGTGTGGGAGAGAAATGTATTTTCTCCAACCTTTCTCAATTTGAATAGTCAAATTGAGGCAAGACAGATTAATAGGAGGGATTCAAAAGAATCTGAGACCCGAGACACATGGAGCAGTTGGGGCTTCTATTCTATCTGAAGCTAAGAAGAAGGATGGTGTGGTTTGGAACTTCAAAGGATGGGAAGGCAAGTCACTGAGAGATAGAAAAGCGAATGTTTGGTAAACAACTGTTTGCTAGGGCATTTTCAACATTGGGGCACCTAGTTCACATTAGACTGTAGTGATATATGGTAATACCAACCTTCTTGGAAATGATTGTATTCCTAAAATCTTTTAGGAAATTAGGAGTAAGGTCAAAGGTGTTTTCAGAGTCTTTTCTTAAGTATGACCAGCTTAAAACAATCAATATCTCAAAAGGCATATTTTGGGCTGGCAAACTCTGCTCACCCTCACCGGAAACAAATGTGTTCAAATGTGTGGAGTCCACATTGTCCCAGCTTCTTCAGTGGCGGTGTGGGGGGATGGATAGCTTTTACACAATGACTTTAACATAGTGAAAAGTCCAAAGTCACCAAAACCCAGGAGATTAAGATCAGAAGCTAAAACCTGAAACTTCTAACAGCATAATTTTCTTGAGAAGCCGTCTTCTTTGAAAAACAAATTCGCACAGTATTGGAGCCACACACAGGCCAAGGAAGAGGAGGTTGACATGATGGAGACTCTTGTCTCTTTATCTTCCTTCCACAGACAGACAAAGAAGAGAGAAAGACAGAGTGACACAATGCTTTGTGTGAGTTCCTTTAGGAGAAACTTGCTAGATAATCGACTTTGCATCAACATTCCATATTCCTAAAGTTTTGCAAAGGTGTGTTCTTGTTTTTCTTTCCCTCTCTCAATTCATTTTTCTTAAATTTGAGAAAAGTTCATTCTATGTTCTATGTTATATACATATAACATAGAAGTTATATATATATAACATAGAAGTTTTATATAATATAAAAGTTCATTCTATTATCTAGATAGATAGATAGATAGATAGATAGATAGATAGATATAAAACATTGGCTACAACCTTTAAAATTAGCCAATGATCCCTTCTGGATGCGCTTTCATTAGAGACCATCAAGGGCACGGTGTGTAACTCAGTTTCCTAAATTTTCCTTTAATGTTTTTACAAAGCAGGCAAATGAGTCAGTTTTCAGAGGTGCTTGACAAATTGAGCAAACACAATGGAGTTCATTCCTTTTAAAAACATTGAGAATTTTAAGTAGGAAATCTGAACTGGTCTCGAGAATTAAGAAAGCAAGTAGTAGTTTTAATTATTACATAAAAGAACACCAGAATGGTAGTCAAGAAATCACGTGTTTAGGACTGGACTTAAAATCACCAAGCGTGACTTAACGTCACTGAATCTCCATTCACTCATTTATAAAGCAAGATTATTCAGAAAGGCTTCTCAACCTAGGTACTATTGTCAGCTGGGGGGAGCTCTTTGCTGTGAGGGCCTGACCTACGCATGGTAGGATCTTTAGCAACATTCCTTGACTCTCTACCCACTAGATGCTACTGTCACCCCTACTCAATTGTGACTCTACTCAAAAATGTCTCCAGACTTTGTTGAATGTTCCGTGGAGGACAAAAATCATCACATCCAGGTGAGAACCACTAGACTAACAGTCTCTAAGCCCACTTCTATCTTAAAGTTTCTATAATTCTAAATCAGTGAGTACCATCCTGAAAGCACTCACTCAAATCTTACTCTCCTCTTGGAAATATGTTAAGAAAAATATTGATATATTCTGATGCAGAAACTGAGGCTGGAAAGGACTGAATTAAAATAAGGAATTTCCACAATAATCTGCAAAGGAAAAGAGTGAAAATGCTTTACAATTTGAGGTGCTTTTAATTTCTGCAGAAGAATGGAAAACATGAATATAAAGTGACAAGTACCTTTGTATCTATTGATCTTCTCTGATAGGTATCAACCCTAGCAAATGCCTGAGAAGTAAAAATGTCTTCTTCCTTAGCTCACTGGAATCTACTGAAGAGCTCATTAAGACCCCAGCCACCAACTCCTCCTCAGAATCATTTTTGAACAAAGTTCTTTGCATTCAGCACCCAATCACATTTGCATATTTTTGACTGCCTCTTAGATAATTTCTGTGCTGTGTCAAAAGAGAAAGTCATTCTGTTCTAGGTTTTCTGTCCCGTGTTTTACCTCCAAGGGCTACCTCTGCATTTTCACTCTCTGTGAACATTGTTTTCTTCTCCTTGTTGCTTTGATTACTTGATATATTCATGATATTGGTACTTGAAGTTTTTAAGTTTTCTTTTGTTTTGTTTTTTGAACAGACACTTCTCCAAGGAGGACATACAGAGGGCCCAGAGACATATGAAAAGATGCTCAGCATCACTAGCCATCAGAGAGATGCGAATTAAAATTACAGTGAGATACCACTTTACACTGTTGAGGGTGACCATCATCAACAAATCAACAAAAAAGAGTTGGAGAGGATGTAGAGAAAAGGGAACCCTAGTGCACTGTTGGTAGGAATATAGACTGGTGCAGCCACTGTGGAAAACAGTATGGAATTTCCTCAGAAAACTAAAAATGGAGCTGCCTTTTGACCCAGCAATTTCACTGCTGGGATTATATTCTAAGAACCCTGAAACAACAATTCAAAAGAACATATGCACCCCAATATTCATAGCAGCACAATTTACAATAGCCAAGTGCTGGAAGCAACCTGAGTGCCCATCAGTAAATGAGTGGATCAAAAAGCTGTGGTACATTTACACAATGGAATACTATACTTCGGAGAGAAAGAAGGAGCTCCTACCGTTTGCAACAGCATGGATGGAACTGGAGAGCATTATCTAAGTGAAATAAGTCAGGCGGTGAGGGACAAATACCGTATGATCTCACCTTTAACTGGAACCTAATCAACAAAAGAAAAAAAGCAAGCAAAATATAACCAGAGATATTGAAAATTAAGAACAATCTGACAGTAAGCAGAGGGGAGGTGGGAGGGGATAATGGGGGGAAGGGTTTGTAGGAACTACTCTAAAGGACACAGGGACAAAACCAAGTGGAAGGGTGGAAACAAGGGAGGGAGATGGGTTTGACCGGGGTGGGGAGAAGGCATGGGGGAGAATATACACAACTATGATTGAACAATAATAAAATAATTTTAAAAAAAGAAAGCACTAGGTAGAGCCTAAGTAAATTAGGGGACACAATTCTGGGTGCTAGACTAGTAGATAAATAGCTGCTTGATTCACTTTAGTTTACTCTTTTAAAAAATGCTGTGTTTTGGACTAAAAGATCTTAGTCTGACTTTACTGCATGTCCAGAGCTTTCTGGCCAAACTCTCCGTTTTCATATTCTTATTGTGAACTCACATTTAACAAACCATAAATCCTAATTTTAAATTAGTAAAGCATGGTCAGTATATCACCAATTTATCTTCCCTCTCAAGTCTAAAGACATAATATTTTGGGTATGCCAGAATGGTTGGGAGATTATTTTTTGTCCCATTTTGAAACAAAAAGAAAGCATACTCATCTTTGGGGACAGGGATGCTTTATTGTCTTGTTTTGTTTGTTTGACCATTACCTTCGGTGCATGAAGGTTCTCATGAAAATGTTTTAGGATGTGTTAAGAGGAATTGGGATAGTGTTGTTCTAGTGTCACTAAAGCTAATTGGATAGTGGTTGTACCAGCCAATACTTGCCTGCAAATCCTACTAAATTCAAACATGGAGTGTTGAGGTCTGGAATGGTTCCAAGTAGAAGAGGAAACTCCCTTCTTTTAGACAAAGCCTCATTCTGTTGGTTTTAATGGTAAAATCCACATAGTTAATCTATCTGTCTCCCATTCCAGGTAAGGGATTAATCTGTTTTGTAGTAAATGGATATATTTTGGGGAGCCAAGAAGTTGAGCCAAAGGCTTCATTTTCCAATTTTAATTATGAAATATGAGTACAGTGATTGAAGTCATCTAGTAGCATTTGGGAAGCCAAAATACTTTTTTTTTTTCTTTTAGAAAGGAAATACCTGTGCTACTGTTACTCCGTCCACCTCCTTCCATTATTGAATGTTTTATTCATTTACCATGCTGGTAAACATATCAGTATAGCCAGTAGATAAAAGTGGAAACATCAATCTGTTTAGCTAATCCTTGCTTTCTTTCTAGTGAAAAAAAATGTACACATGTATTTTCCTCTGTTTTATCAGCAATAGAACAACCCTATCTCTCAACAACTTTTTCCCAGCACTGATTTCTCTACGCCTCCCTCCTTAATAAACTGACTCAGTGTTGACTATATGGCTGTTACACCTCTATTAATCTTGGCAGTCTGTGAGGATGCTGAAACGTGTTGGCTAGTGGGAAAGATGACTTTTCATGTGGCTTTACAAAACAAACATTTTGGGGGTGTATGATTCCTCTGTCACAAAGTCATTCTTACTGGACTTCTAATGGCTTCGTTTCAGTAGGGAAATTGATGCTTTACTGACAGATTTCATAAATGGCAAAAACATTTTAAGAGTTTTTTTTTTTCCCCCTGCCTGGGGGAAAGGAACAAATCTACTTTACAATGGATTCAAGTGATTAGCATTTAATCCTTTTCAGGGAGGGCAGATTGTTGGTTAGAAATTTAAGGTTAATGTAGTCACTTAACCAGAAATGTCCATCACGTGACATATCGTAAGGTTGAGAAAAATGAATGGATTTGCTGGGGAAAACAACATGAGCTTTTTAAATCAAAATTATGAGAATTTTTATTAACTAAGGTTATTTTGTGATTTTTCATCCAAACTGGGACTTCAGAGAATAGAAGGGAGCGCTATGAATAAATACAGTGAGACAGCAGGTGTAATGCAAGGCAGTCCTTTGAAAGCCTGAGATATGGCAGCCCCAGAACGACTCACCACTGATGAGGCAGAAGGGCAGTCTCTTTTGGGAGCAGTAAGCTGAAAAGCACGTTCAAGGCATGAGAGAATTCTTCAAGATGAAGATAAAACATGTAAGTTGTTATGGTGTGCTTTTATGTTCTAGTCCTATTCTTTCTCTGAATAGTATCAAACATTTAATAAAATAAATCTTCAGAGCACAACAACCTCTTAAATATGCAGAACGCTCTTCAATTGAAAGAATCACAAGGGATATGGCAAACTTTGCAAAGGACTTTTTTATGACTAAATACTGGAAAAAAATCACTTCAAAATAAGCAACATTTGCTCTGAAGAATAGCTTGTACTCACCAGCATCTATTTTCCTATATAATGTGTTTTTCTGGGTGAAAGTATAATCTGTAGTTAATGGTTACACGAAGCTTTAAGGAAAGCTTAGGAATGTAACCAGAGAGAGGAGCAAGTGGAGCGTATTTGGAATCTAACACGAAACCTGACGGAACACTCTGGTCCTATTAGCACTGTGCCTGGTAATAGGCTAGGAAAATGAATTACCTACTTCACTGGAAACAGTTTCCCCATTAAAGTCCGCTTCCACATATGGATACCCTATTAAGTCATAAAATATTTTCCTCTTTATTTTCTACCATACAAGAGAAGAGAAAGACCATTCATTTGCACACTTAGTCATTTATGTACACAGTCAACCATTTATTCAATGAATCATCGCCACAAGTATTTAGTGAGCACCTACAATATTCTTGAAACCTATGAAGATAAGTGTGCAATCTCTTCCTTGCAATTCCAAAATCTATAAAGTTCTGAACACTACCTGCTTTTATAACCTGTGTGGGGGCAAATCTGACCTGGCCTGAAATAGTTTTGTGAAAAAATGAATGAGAATTGATGCAAGAGTGTTTTTAATCATTGTCTATCCTCCTCGGTATAAATAGTCACATACTTTGCTACAGAATTTTTAATGTGCCTTTTTACAGTTCTGCCCAAATCTACCTGGGGTATTCCATAACATGCACAATATACAATCTGAGAAATTCTGTATTCTAAATTACCTCTGACCTTAGTAGTTTTGGGTAAGGTATTATGAGTCTAGAGCTTTTATGGTATTGGGAATTTGAGCTCCTAGAAATCACAAGCAGTAATACATCCCCCTCTTCATAAGAAAAAGGTAATGGGAGAGTGCGCCTCATTTAAAAGTTCTCATTCAGACTTGTGTCCCTGCGAGGTGTTGTCTGCGTGTGTGGCTAATATATTTTTTTGAGTGAAAAAGAAATCCAATTTTCTCCCTTTGAAGGGTAGTGGACCCCTACCAAGAAGACACAGCAACATCCTGTCGAACAGTGGTGAGCAGTCTCAGCCCATGTGGTCTAAAATAAAAATAATTGAAACATGGTGTTACTGAAGTTTCCGGCTTCCCCTTACAGTTCCAGAAAGGAAAAGGACAGCGAACCGGGTGGGGTTTCAGATTTCAGGCTTCCTGTCCCTGAGACATAAATCAACTAACTAATCTAAAATCAGAAGAGGAAAAATAAAGGACTCCAGATTATTAGGCAGAGAAGAATGTTCTAGTTGATGGTCAATAAATACACCATGAAGAGGAGCTTCATTCAAACTCTGTTCTCTATCCAAAATTCTCCAATTTCTCACAGCTTCTTAAGGGTCTCAAGTTACTGAGGTTGTTAAATTAATATACTAAGTCACCATTAGAATATAAAAATGAACTGCTCTTTTGAATATATCCATCATGGCTGGAAATATCTTTAATATTTACACATTACAAAAACACCCCATCTCAAAACATGGTATTACCCAGGAATCATTTTTGACATCTTATCCAGTTTTTGCTAGGGTGCTTTCAAACGCAGTTGGCAGAACAAAGACAGGCAATGCATGTCCTCAACAGCATACACAGAGCCACGCGAAAGCCCAGATGTCACGTTCAATGGTACTGTTCCAAATGAAAGACCAGAGCTGGCTCCCTGGGACCGCCTCTCGGTTCCAAAGGTAGTAGCTACGTGTGGATTTGCAGAACCACATCAGGGTGACATGAATGACTCTGAAGTGAAACACACGAATAGTTTATCTGGTTTTGTAAAGCAAACTTTCTTGCAAATAGACTATACAATTTTTTTGGTAAAGATTGAAGCAGCTTAAAATTAAAAATGAGCCTTCTCTAGTTCAGGAACTACATTTCTACATATGGATTACAGCAAAGGTATTTAAAGTTGAAGTAAAACAGGGAAGTTTTTTCATGTCTTCTCGTTTAATCATTCTCTTAAATAATATGAAAAAATAACTGCCACATAGAAATCAAGTGAGATGGAAGAAAATCAAATGGCTGGATTTTGACAAGACAATCCTCATCACAGGCAACTTGGTAGAACAGTTTAAACATTTTGTGTACCTATGAAAAACAATCCAAAGAATAATATAAACCAAACATAGCTAAGTCTATACTTGACTTTCATGTAGATGCTACGTTGCTATACAAGACTTCATACCTACAACATGACATAAACGATAGTGTTTGTGAGGGCACGACAGAAAAATGCATACATAATACTGTGGGCACTAGGTACTATGCTGAACTCTCGAGTCCTTTCTCTCTGAGAACTGCTCCTTTTATCCGCAGATTTGGGTAGATATCAGCCATGTATTTGTGTGTCTCTGTGTGTGTGTGTGTGTAATGACCAGGTCTTTCTGAATACAGTAGGTAAGTGTGGATATTAAACTTATACAGAGCTTCTCCCCATCTTCTTTCTTCTGAGAAACTGGGATTGGGACTTAGATGGTCCGCCTTTTGAACAGAAGAAATGGGAACTTGGGAACTCAAGAGCTGTCGGATGGCAGTCTCACCTGCCAAGAGAAAGAAGATTGACTGAACCAGGGCAGAGGAAGAACGGAAACAGATGGGCAAAGAGAAAGTTAGGGCATGGTGGGTGCTTCTGGGCTTCTGATGGCTTTCTATCTCCAAGGTTTGCTACTTACCTGTCTTCATGTTTTTAAAACATCATCTTTACAATAACATTTATTTGTGTAAGAATAACTAAATAAAGAGTCCATTTGTGGATCATCTGTGAGCCCAAATGAAGTACACTTTGCATTCCTGGGACTCCCTCAGCAGCCCCAGTCTTTCCCCTTGGCCCCGTTCTTCTTCCCTCAGATGTTTTAAGAAAATAGTTCATGCACTTACTTTGCTGTTCAACCTCCCAATCTCTTGAGGATTTCCCTGGGTATATGGTGTCATATCTTCCCTAGAGTTAATACTGAAAATAGATACAAAACATTTGAACCAGGCAAAAAAATCCTCTGACATTCGCCACTGTCATGGAGTGGGCAAGGTGCAGGATTAAAGTGAAGAATCTCAATTAGTTTCACTGGTCAATTTTATGCCTTTTAATTTCTTCTTCTGAAAGCTGAGGTCTCCCCAGTTCTCTACTTCCATTTTATCCATGAAAATGCATTTATAGTCTTCCTTGAGTTACTCCCTTCATGGTCCTTTAAATGCATTTTTTAAAAAAGATAATATTAATTGAGACATTATTGTGTGCTAGGAAGTAAGTGCTTTTACTATTAACATGTCTTTGAGGAAGGTACTAGGCAATATTTTGCAGATGAGGACATTGAGGTTTAGATTCATTAACTGAGGCATATATCTATTAAGTAAAGGAGGTCTGGTTAACATTAGGACACTAAGTCTTTTGTTACAAACTGTTTAAAATAAAAATAAAAGTCATTTCCATTATGTCATATCTCATTATGGTTTTAATGTCCATGGATGCTAAGATTGATTTAAATCTTCCTCATATAACCCAGTTTGCACTTAATTTGCTGGTATATTCCACCTCTTATACCTAAACACTTGCCTCTTTTTCTGCACCTCAGCCCTTTCCAGGTCCCTGCAGCTGAATGCTCTCACGTCTTCTGCTGGCCACCTCATGTCTCCACCCTTCTTGTAGAGTTGCCTTTCCTGGGCCTGCGAAACCTGCTGCTATTATATTCTCAGACTCCATGTTCTTGTGTTGGGTTCTAGGCATCTCTTCCCCACTTATTTTTATACGCTTTATTTGACCTAGGATCTAACTAGGGCCTTATATTATAGGATAGTTAACTGGGGAAAAAAATCATCTTACAAACTAAAATGCACCTCTCCCACAAAGTTAGAATTATACCACCCAATTGTTTTTACTAGTTCTCTAGTTCCCTCAGTGAAATCCAATGTCTTATTTTGAGACTTAGCTCCTGCTTGTTCTGTTCTAGGTTTCTATTCCTATATTAACTGTAACCCTAAATCTTAGTTGCTTAAAACAGCAACTATATTATCATATTTTATAATTTTGTGAGTCAGGAATTTGGGCTGGGCTTTGCTGGACAATTGTTCTGCTCCTCATGGTCTTGACTTGTGTTTAGCTGGTAGCTGAGTGGACAGGGAGAGTTCAAGCTGGCATCATGTATTTGCCTGGTACGTTGGAAGAAATGGTTGCCTGGCTGGAAGGCTGGGCTGGGCTCCTCTCTTTCTGTGTCGTCTCAGACCTCTTCACCTGGTCTCTTTAGCAGACTAGTTAGATTCCCTTCATGGTCCTTATGCCTATGAGAATAAGCTTTCCGAGAGGGAGTAAAAGTTGCCAGTCTCTTAAAGGCTGGGGTTGGAATTACAGGGCATGATTCCTGCTGTATCCTGTCAGTTAAAGCAGCCAAAGAGCTTACTCGGATTCAAGAGGAAGAAATACAGACTCCTCCTCTTAAAACAAAGTGGTCCAACTAATTGGTGGCCCTTTTTATTCTACTACATTGGGGCAAGATTTTATTCTTTATCAGCAGGCTTTTATGCATAGTCACATTTTCAGTAACCATGGCTACTGCTGGCCTGTCTTTAACACATTTCTTGGCTGCCTAGAATAATATGCCACGTGGAACTGATTAGATATCTTGATAGTGCGTGTTATGTAGAGAGATACTATTCTCTCCAATTATGCCTCTAGATTTTCCATACAATTCAGCTTTGGTGGTGATACCACACATTGCATTTGGGTAAAATGCTTATATGAGTTAGAAATTGCAGTTCAGAAACAAGATAAGACATTTATTTACATCTCACATAAAAGGAATCCAAAGCTAAGTTTAGTGAAGGCAGATATGATGGGTCCAAATCTCAGCTATTTCATCTGTTCTATCATTCTTAATACATGGTTTTGATCCTTAAAATTATTTTATGGCTGTTGCTGCTGCAGCGATGACAATGGAGTTCCAGACAGAGAAGCAGAAAGAGAGTGACGAGAAGCACTAACATGCCTGTTCATTCTCCTCGTGAGGAATCTTCTATACCCTCACCTACTGGTTCTACTTTCTACTTCTTGTCCACCTGTGACTACGGGGGAAGGTGGGAACAGCAGATTTTTGTTTGGGCACATAGAGACCTAGTATAAAACCAGTGTTCTGTTCCCAACGACAAAGAAATAGAATGGGTTTTCAGTAGGGGACTGGAAACCTTTTCTACAAAGTACTACATTGGGATCAGCATTATCTAAGGTCTGAATAAGTGACCTAAATACCAACAACTTGAGGCTTTAAGGAAAGCTCTCCTCCTATAATACTTCCTCAGTTGACTTGCAAATGGCCCAATGGTATGGCTAGAATTTGAAACTTTTAGATTAGAAATTTTTTTTTAAATTAAAACTAAGTATTCTGGGTAGGATCATATTGTGATTTTCATCGTTATTATATCTCCTGGAGAATTATTTGGTCAAATTATTTTTCTTGGAGGAAGAGTTAAGAAATTCAAAGGACCTGGATACCTAAAGAGAGAAAAGGGAAGGAAAGAAAGAATGATAATTACAGACAATTTTCTATATTTTTATAATTTTTCTGAGGAATGGCCCTGAACCATACAATAGCTTGACCATAGGCTGAAGTGATTCTTCTGAAATATTGTCTCTCTTATTCTTCCAGCAGCTTTCAGTGCCTCTGGGCTTCATAAATGTTAACTTACAAAATATACATTTCCTTTCCTCTGTCAAGACGGAACCATTAACATTTGGGTTTTGAAGGCAGAGACTAAACCCAGGAACCTCTAAATCCCAGATAGAATTTGTTGGAACTAAACAAACTAAGCATGAACAATGCTTTTCAAAATTTTATTTATGTTCCATAGAACAAATTGCCTTAAACTGATGTCCCTGTTCCTTGAAGCTTCACTTGGTAAACTCAGTATGATTTTTAGATTCCAATTTTTAAAAAGACCCAAAATGTTCTTCTTAAGGACATTTTCAAATTACTGAACACACTAAAAACAGTACCTCATTAAATATTTAATAATTTAAAATTTTCACTTCCTCTGATCTTCACTCCAACATGGTGCTCTGTTTTAGGCACTTAACTTTTAATTTCTGTTTTTTCCTTTTTTTTTTTAACTTTCTATAGCATCACAAGATGTTGCAAAAAAAAAAGTCCTTAAATTCCTATAGACACTTGCATTTTAGAGTGAACATAGTCATTGGAAGAACAATGTATAAATGGTTCTATTTGGTGGGGTAAATAGATTCAATAGTATACTTCCGAAGTCATCAAGATGTTAAAAATATTTAGAGTGCTAATGTTTTATGTAGTTCCTGCAGTAAAGCCCTAAAATTACTTAGTTATCAATGAAGACCAAGCCTTATCCTGTCATTTCTCACTAACTCACAAAGATCCTCAGGGATGTTTGATGCTTAAGTAGGGAAAATCTTTAGAGTACAGGAATACAATTGCAAGGAAATTTCACGCATGTAAAAAAATATAGTAAAAGTTTACAAAATGCATATTTTTATAGATGATAAAACTCCACAGTTTTATGGTATTATAGAAAACCATAACAGTAGATTATCAGAGACATATATTAGTACAGCTTCACAGATCAGGCTCAATATATGAAATGCTCTATATATTAATTTTTCAAAATTAATGATTGAATATAATATAAATCAATGATTGATATAAATCAATGATTTCAGAATAGGTACTATTCTTTCCAACTTTGAAATGAAGTTGTAGTGGTTTAGAAAGTTTGTGTGTTTCATTGTTGCCTGTGTAGCTGGTTTCTGGTCCAGCCCAGACCATGTTCAACCACACTGCATGTGCTTTTTTTATGTTTTGCATCATAAATAAGATTTTCTAAGTCAGATGGGTTATACTGGTGGCTTTTTAACTTTTAGTACTAGGTGTGGAGGTTACATTTGATAGACAACTTTAAATGATAGACATCTTGCCAAATATGACAGATAAGTTTTCAAAATTAGCCTCGATGAATACTTCTATCTACATCTGTTAATCCTTTCTTAAAAGATTAATTCAACAAGTATTGAAAAAATATCTGGACAGAAAAAACATTTATAATTAAATCCAAATGGAATTAGACAGGCTCTTTGAACCTTCACATTTTGGCAGATTATTGCTGCAATATTGCCTGGATTTGGTTAATACAAGTGGTACATCAAAATCCCTCTGTTATTTTTTTCACTTTTAGGTAAAGCAAAGGTTTAACTGTAGTACTTATGTTTAGTTTTTTTCAGTGTGCATCTTAGACCATGGTGTATCAATTTTTAGCAATATCTTGGAACATTTTATTATAATAAAAACACTTTTTAAAGTTTTGATACTTATCTTCCCTTGACATTTTGTAGTCTTCTTTCTAAACAAGTGTTCCATTTAAAGCAATTTGGAAAAAGAAACTGAGTTTCCTCTGTTCTCAAGTAAGTTTATCAC
The DNA here is from genome assembly GCA_039655065.1 of Glossophaga mutica. Taxonomy (NCBI): domain Eukaryota; kingdom Metazoa; phylum Chordata; class Mammalia; order Chiroptera; family Phyllostomidae; genus Glossophaga; species Glossophaga mutica. The sequence goes on from CM077303.1 coordinate 14,120,097, forward strand.
ACTTATTGGTACTGATAGGAGGGTTACCTACTTTTACCTCAAAGTTCACCTTTAAGAGTCAATTGGCTATTTATAATGCCATACTGATGCTTGCTATTAAATAAAATTCAGGAGGTTGATATAAGTACTTGGTTGAAATATACAAATGTATATATTGGTTTATTGGTCAGAAGAGATTGGGAAAGATCATTAAATAGCTTAATTCCTTATCTCTTGCTAAAATAGAATATCTTTGTTTAAAATCCGTTCACTCGGAAAGGCAATGCAGTAATTATTCTCAAATACACAAAGGGTACTTGCCTTAATCAGATCGGTATTAGCCAACTCAAAGCAAAGTGCTGAAGGATGGGCCACAGGGCAGTAAAGTTTTGGTGAAAACAGGGAAAAAATCATGATTAAATTCTTGTTCTCCAAATCATCAGTAATTACACGTTTCCTGTGGTGTTATAGTTAACCTTTGTTGCTCCCTAAACTACCATATCCAATGTATACAAAGATACTTCCCTTGATTATTCAGATCATTCAACGGGTACACACGGCCCCCCAGATATGGAAGAGCACAGTGGGGAATACAAAGAAACAGGGTACATGTCCAAACATTTAGGTCAGTGTTTATGCAAAACTAGTGGCCTTCTTTAACCCCGTTCCAATGTAGCATAACAAACAAATACGCCTGCCTCACAGGAGAGAGTCAATGCCACATGGACATAATTTATAAGTTAATTAGCATAGTCTACTGTGGCCAAGTAGTGACAGATGTGACACCTGCTTTCAGTGGAAAATGAGAAAGAGCAAAGAATAGCAGAGGTCAGCTTCTTCTCCAGGGAGATTTTTGCTCACACACAGGTCACATTGGCTGGCAAATGAAGCAACATTTTTAATAGGCCAAAGTATCTCTGAAAGGCAATTTATAAATATGAATGAAATTCCAAAGCACAAACTAAATTATCCAAACCAGATAATATAATTAGTAGGGGAGGCCTTCACACACCAAGGGTTGTTTAGAACATCACAATATTTGTCATATTCTTAACAATTAATTCATTTGCCTAATATATTACTTAAGTTTTCCACCAACTTAAGTAATCATCTTTTTCTTTTCATCTTTTTAGATGAAAGAGACCAATTAATCTAGCTAAATCATTATACAGAGTAAAGTCAGTTGTCTATAGTAATATGTGAAATTTATTTTGTTTTCCCAGAGCATATAAGATAAGTGAAAACAATGCTACCATCCAAGAATTCTGATTTAGCCTGCTTTGAGTCAAATTAGAATAATCTATGAACATAAATCTAGGCAATACATGATTCAAACCAGTTGCTTCCTGTCAGCATGGTAAGAACTCAGGGTCTGTGCAACCTTAAACACCAACCAACAAACACATAAAACCATCGCCACCCATTCAAGAGTTGACCCGGTTTCACCCCTAGACGGAGGCAGACATTTCCACGCATAATGCATAATGTGGAGTACTCTGCCATCAACATATGGGAGGGAATGAAGAGACACAGGAAGGGGCAGAGGGAGAACTTGAACTGTAAGCCGTTGTAACAGTAGAGAAAAAACAAGATTTTCTTAACCCTCTCAGGGTCCCTGAATTCCCTAACTGGATCTGAAAATGAAACTGACACAGATTAACAGGGGAAAATCATACACATTTATGCGATATGTTTTATGTGATACGGCGCATTCATTCAGAAATGAAGACTCGAAGAAACAGACCACTTATTTTATGCTAGGCTGGATTCAGAGTGTATGGTTATGGAGGACTGTGAACAATGGGTTAAGGACTATGAGATGATAGCAGTCAACTAAGGCAAACTTAGCAAGGCCTGTTTGCTCCAATTCTTCTGAGGGTCCTTTGGCTTGAAGATAAGGATGCTTCTTTTCCCTGGGCACTGTGAGGGCATCTCTCACAGGAAGGTGTTATGACCTGTTTCAGGGAAGAACAGGGAAGTGGGGAGTAAGTAAGCAACCTTCCTGCTTTGGTAGTTTGCTCAATTCCTATGAAAAATGTTCAGTATGTCAAATACCATATTTTGGGCAGCATGACCTGGACCCCATCACAGTCTTGGCTCTGGCGGAACACACAGTGAACTCAGAGACTGAGTTGGCCCTTCAAGTCATCCCAACAGAGACTGGGCTTCTGCCCTTTCACCATCTCCATTACCCAATGGCATCCAGTGGTTAAAAAACATATATCTTTTTAAAGGTTACAAACATTGAAAATTTATCCTTAGTAAAATAGTAAAATTAAAGTTTCCATCTCTGTCTTTTAAATAAAAAACTATAGCATCAAGTGACTTGTGGAGGACAGTAGTCATCTTCATACCTGTGGCATCAACATCACCTGGGTACTTGCTAAAATTGGCTATTTGTCCTTTAACTAGTCTTCGGGGAACTCTGATACCCTCTGAAGTTTAAGAAATCTTGATCTAGCACTTTTAAAACATAAATCAAGAGTTGGGGAAAAACTTATTTAAATTTTTTCAAAATTATAGAACTATCCTGGGACTAGGAAAGAACAGATAAGAAACACATTCATGAGTTAGATTTTGGCGTATGTGAAGTTTACTTAGGTTTTTTTGATTGTCCGCCTTTTTCACCTGGTTTCTGCTATGCATGCAGGTAAGATCCGGATGCCCAATCTGGGGGGTGATGCACCTGTGGCAAGTATCATATTTGTGGTTTGTCCAACTTTGTCCTGAGTAAGTGCGGAGCCAGGGGGACACGTCATTTCACCTGAGTTGATGAAACTGAAATAAAGAAGCCTTAGGATTGACAAAGATTTACCCTTCAACAAGTCTCAATAAGATCAGGAAATAGCTTACCTGGGGTTTTGTAAAGATAATATAATCAAGATGCTTATCTTATGTAAATTTAAGATCATCCAAAGTGTAATTGAGGTTGGGAATTTTGTTCTATCAGTTTATACCCCACACTTTTTTTGTTGAAATCTTCTTGCTTGTTTGTCATGCGAATGATATTTTTTACAGTATAATGTTGCTAAAAGAAAGAGGACTGAACCCACTCACTCCCAGAGTAGAGTATGGCAAACACTAACTTAACCAAATGGTCATGTTCAACATCGCCAGTGGTAAGCCATATTGAGTGTATGTCCCAAAAATCTCCTTCCACGTAGCTGCCTCCTTATCATTCAGGATCTGCTCAAATATAACTTCTTTAGACAATACTCTCGGCTACCTTATTCAAAGTTACCTCTTACTTGGCTCTAGTACCTTCTGGTCAAATATCAGCTTTATTTTCAACATAGCATTCAATACCTGAAATTATTCTATTATGTGTGTGTCTCTGTGTGTTTTGTGATTTACTTTCCCCCTCACTAGATGGGAAGCACCACGAGAGTAAGCCACTCTTTTATCCCACTCTTCACTGCATGCTTAGGATGAGTTCTTGCAACATATCGTGTACTCAATCAATATATTTTTCTTAAAGGAGCTTGTCCTCATCTCTGGGAAGCCACACATATCAAATCTGGAATTCCAATTCAGTTTTACTCCAAAATCCATCATTTTTTCCCACCAAGCTGTCAGGTACATAAAGAATATTGTTATCCCTAAAAATATGAGTAATTAACACTTATTGACCTGCTAGGTGCTTGAGTGGTTTGAATCCCACATACCACCGAATCCCACCATTGTGGTAGGAATTCAGGTAATTGTATCCTGTATTACAGGAGGAAACTGAGGGTGTGAAACAGCAATTTTCCAAAATGCACATAGCTAGCAGGTCATAGCTCTGTCTGAATTGGGCACTAGAGTCTTAACCATTTCGCCAGTGGCATTTGGAATTTGGCTGCATTAGAATTATTTGAGGAGTCTCTCTAAACTCCACAGACTCAGACACAGTGAGTATAGGCTGGAGCTCAGTTATCAGCATTTTAACTCATCTCAGGTTTTCCAACACAGGTACCAAACATTGCATTTATTCTAGATTCCAGTAGAGGAGATTACACATGCCATATGGTGACAATGGTGGGGAGATGAAGGATGTAGATTTTTTTGAGGAAAAAAAAAAAAAAAACCCAACTCTCTGCTGAAGTCTGGACTGCCTACAAGGAAAGGCATGATCCAGGTAATGAGTCATAGGCAACACTCACTCTTCCATATGGCCTTAAAGTTCACATCAAGTCTGGTTCTGATTAGCCTGTGGGGCCAGATGAGATCAGAGCTAGAGAGTGTCTGGCTCCACGGGCATTAACACACCTCTCTGATGGGAGGAATGGCTCTTCACTTGGAAAGGTGACAAGAGAGCTGTGTGGGTGACTGTGATTGGTGACTCTGTGCTGTAGAAACAAAGGCCAAGTTTTCATCTTAGTAGAGGAAGACTTCCCATTGGCATGCCTCACTTTTGACATGAACGCTGCAGTTGCTTGTATTCAGGCTTCAAATTGGAACAAAGATAAGGCAGAAACTATCATTGGCTGATGATGAATTTTCATCAGCTCATAACAAAACTGAATCATTCAAACAACCTGTTGAAATACATTTAATACTATTTTGTAAGAAAAGGTCAGGGAGAAAGAGCAGATTCATTTCTGGCAGCTAAATTCAACCCTGCGTGAAAGTAAAGCTCGTGTAATTTGAAGTGCCACAAGAACCGTACGTCTCTCCCAGGATTTCCTTCCTTGCCCTTTCCTCTCTTTCCCCCATCACTTTGCCTCTTTTCCTTCAGGGAGCCTGGTTTCCTACGCACACAGCTTTGGCCCCTTCCTGGACTGTCTCCATTTCCCCGGGACATTAATGTAAGCTGCTCATGGCTAGCACTCATTTGCTTCTAATTGTCTCTCCAAAGGTCTTGCCTTAGGATTTCATCCCATTCCCTGGATGGAAAGTTCATTAAACTGAAAGGGTGTTCCATGTTTTTCCAGGTCTGTGACCATAAAGCAGCAGACAGACACACAGCTATCTAGTCATTCCTTTGGGGCAAAAAGTGATCAATCCGATTGACTTTTCTATTTTCTGCTGAGTTAGTGATTCTATCAGTTTGTCTTTTGCTTTCCTCCCATTTGAATCAATCCAATGCCTACTCCGGAACAGTGTGAAAGATACCTGAGTGAGGTGAAAATTAATTGTATTTATTAACATGCTAAGAAAATAAATATCAAATCTAAAAAAGGTATTAAATATAACTCATGGTTTTATTACTCAGAGATGACCGCTGCAAATGTTTTGGTATACATCCTTCCAGTGTTTTTTTCTATATTAAATACATGCAAACGTATACTGAGGAGAGACCGCCCCCCCCCCCCAAATAAAAGGAATGATAATTCTGGAGGATGTTCCTCTCGTAGTACAGGCTTCCCCACTAGGTGAGTGTTCTGGGAAGCCATCTGCATCAGTGCACCAGCTGGCGTTGTTGTAGAGGCTACAGTGAATTTTTTTTGAATTCTCTTTGAAGACTCTTTCAAAGTATTTGCCCATTTCACGATGGGTGATTTACGAGCACACCTGCCCACACCGTTCTGAGTGTTCAGCAGTTTTTGACCAAAAACGTCATGACCCCCATGTCGCACCCTCCCCACTCACCAGATCTCACCCCGAGTGACTTTCTTTTTTGTTTCCTGGATGAAACTAGTCCTCAGAGGGAAACGTGTTGCCGATGTGGAAGAGGTGAAACCAAACACGGCAGAAAGCACTAAAAGGCATCAAAATGGACGAGCTCAAAAACTGTTTTGAGCAATGGGGAAAAAATACCTCGATAGGTATATTGCATCAAATGGAGAGTCACCTTTGGAGGTGACTGAAGTTTAAACATGTAAGAATAAATACACAATCGTTAATAAAATTTTTCTAGTTTTTTTGGCTCCCCCCTCGTATGTATATACATATACAAAAATGGACATATTTTTGCAGTCTTCCCTTGGTATCCATGGTATCCATGAGGGTTTGGTGCCAGGACCCCTGCTGGATACAAACATCTGTGGATGCTCAAGTCCCTTACATAAAATAGCATAGTATTTGCGTATAACCTACCCATATCCTATTGCATACATAGGTTACTTATAATACCTGATAAAATGTAGTGCTATGAAAATAAGTTGTTTTACTGTATCATTTAGGAAATAAGGACAAAATAAAAGTCTGTACATGTTCAGTACAGACACATCATTGTAGGTCTCCCTACAGTCAGTGCTTTGTATCCACAGGTTCCACATCCATGGACTCAACCAAACATAGGTCAAAAATATGCAGAGAAAAATGTTACATTGTTGCTGATAGGCGCTATGTCCTTTGGCAACCAAGTGTTGATTAGGTGAATTATTTTTCTTGTTTCATTGTTCTTTCTGAATTAAAAAAATGAACTAAAATTATTTTGTTACATGGAAAGCAAAGTTGAGGAGAAATAACCTACTTATAAAATAGAGATGATTGTAATGAAATAATAATGTGCTGCTGGAAATAGGTATTTATAAGTATTGTTTGCAATCCTCTACTTCCTAAAGAGGACTTCACTAGTTGTGCACTGCTTTTTGTGGGGACGTAATTGCAACATTCTTCCCAAACTAACAGTTCCACTCCCTTCTCTTTATTGTTGTTTAACAAGTTTTATAGCCTCAGTTATCAGCTGAAGTTATGCCAAGCCATCAAGAAATGACTATTTCATCACTTTTTTTTTTGCTAGTGTGGGGGAAATGACCAATCTCCAGGAGCTCATTAAAACTTTCACTGAAGACCAAAAATGTTTCCTCCCATATTATCTAGTGATAAGGGGCAAAAGGCAGACACGAAGTGGTACTTGAGGCATTTTAATATTGGAGGAGTTTATCCACATCCAATAGTCCTTTAAATGCCTCTCCATACAAGGTCTCCACAAGAAATGCCTGTGCCTATCCCAAGAAGAGAAGATCTCATCACAAATTAGAATGCCGGATGGATTTTATCAGTATGCTTTCCCGGTGAGCATTGCTTAAACAGAAAACATTTAGTAATCAATATTTCATTGTTAAACAAGTCTCTGCCAGACTCAGAAAATAAACATTTAGGAAGATCTTTGAAGAGCAAGAAGGCTACTCCCCATTTCCTTTAAGAGAAAGTAAATAGCCCTGCATATCCCACTCCTTCGATGATTTAGCTGTACTCCATGAGGACACAATCCGGGGCCTTAGTAAGGAATACGAATATGGGTTGATATAGTGGATGAACTCATTCAGTATATTGGTGTCCGTCATTTATCCATTTAAATGTTTCACTGAGGATCTGCTCCATACCTAGCACTCTTGTGAGAGCCAGGGAAGTGGTGGTCTACAAGCCAGTGCAACCCTAGTCCTCACAGGTAGGACAGACAATTAAAAAGTAAGCAAACAATCCAAAAGAACTTATGCACCCCTATGTTCATAGAAGCACAATTTATAATAGCTAAGTGCTGGAAGCAACCTAGGTGCCCATCAGTAAATGAGTGGATCAAAAAACTGTGGTACATTTACACAATGGAATTCTATGCAGCAGAAAGAAAGAAGGTGCTCCTACCCTTCTTGACAGCATGGATGGAACTGGAGAGCATTATGCTAAGTGAAACAAGCCAGGTGGTGAAAGACAAATACCATATGATCTCACCTTTAACAGGAACCTAATCAACAAAACAAACAAACAAGCAAAATATAACCAAAGACACTGAAATTGAGAACAGGCTGACAGTCACCAGAGGGGAGAGGGGAGGGAATTTCAGGGGAACAGGAGAAGGGATTAGAACAACAAGTATAAAGGACACATGGACAAAAACTGGGGTGGGGGGGGGCTAGAAATGGGAGGGAGGTAGGGAGGGCTGGGGCAGTGGGCTGGGATGGGAGGAAAGGAGAGAAAACTGTACAAGAACAACAATAAAATTTAAAAAAAGTAAGCAAACACATAATTAACATTTCAGAGAGTCAGTAACAGAGAAAATAAAAGTAGCTGGTGAGACAATGCATGACTTGCCTGTAGCTATTCTAGATGTAAAAAGAAAAAGATGGTCTCTGACTTCAGGCATCTTAAAATCTAATACAGGTAGCACCTTCAGCAAGCCAGTGGAATACATTAGTATTACTTGCTCAGGTTGTTATAAAACTAAAAGGGGAAAAAAAAACTTTTACCTAATTTTGGGAGGCCCAGAAAGTCTTTTCCAAGGAAAAAAAGGGTAATAGAATAGAATACTGAAATACCTGGGCATGGAAAGAGAGAGATGTGAGTTTGAGTTTGGCTTTCCTGTGAGATGTTTCCTTGTCATGCATCCTCTCTTATTCTTTGTCCTGAACAATGGGTGCCTAATATTCCCTCAAGGGAAGGAACAGAAAGAAACAATGGGAAAGAGCCTGAAACAATGGAAAAGAACCACTAGAAAAAAAAGTGGTTCACAGAGGTTGAAGGCGGAAGTGAAAAGCATGAAGTTAGAGTCTGATCATGCAGGACTGTGCTAAGAAACAAGGAGTGCATTTGGGGTCAGATGAGACTCCCCGGCCCTTTGAAGGGACCAAGGCAACTCATTCAACTTGCAACAGAAAATCCAAAGGATTTTAAGTCTGTTTTATTCTACATATATTTTCTAAATTTTTTACAATGAACTATAAGACTTTTGAATTCCTAAATCAGTCAGGAAAAAGAAACTAAATTAAATTGTTTAAGAAAGGCGAAAAGCCTGAAGTTAACAGCATTTCTGCACTAACACATGAGGTCGGTGTATAATACGCTCTAAATAAGTGCACTGGTCCACTGGTTTCTGTGTCTCAGGACTTTATGACACACAAATGGATAAAGAGATGAACTATTTTTCCATGTAAGCTTTGGCATTATTATGTTCAATATTATCTTGGTGAGGGAATTGAGCAGCAATGACGTAGATACTCTGGGAATTCTGCTACACCGATTAATAGAGGAGTCGGCCTACTCTGGAGGACCTGCTTACAGATGTACTAATGAGGAACATATACTCATCTTCCCACCCAGAAATCCACCCCTATGTGTGTGGCCTATAATAAGTGTTCAGATGCTCCCCAAGAAAATACATGGGCAGCACCAACTATAAACTCCCCAAAGCCTCATCAATAGCTGAATGAAACAAGTATATTTTGGAATGTTTGCACAAAATAAAATAGTATACAGCACAAAGAATGAACAGACAACAACTGCATGTAATAATGCAACTAACTCACAGATATGTTGAGTGAAAAAGATGAAAGAGAAAAAAGTAGGTACTGGCAAATTATGTGTGTATGTGAGTGTAGTTACCCCAGTAAGACAGGAGGGCTGGAAATACCCTGTTTCCTTATCTGAATTCAGTGTTTATCTACTCAGTGATGACAATTTAATATTCAGGTACATTTAGGTTATGAGTACATATTAGGGATTTTTTCAGTTTTTCAGAAATTTCTAATTAAAGGCAATTTTATGACTTTATCAGTTAGAAGATGTCAAAACGTCTAATACATATATGAAAAAAAGAGCATAGCACAACCCATCATAATTGTACAAGCACAACAAATATACTGTTTGTTATACATTGTCTTTTTGCCCAAATGAAGGTCAGCTATAGGCCAAAAAGTTCCCCTGAGCGATTCATATTTCAGAGGCTGTGAATCAAGCTTTTCTTCATGCCAGTAGAGCAAAACCCTAAGATCACTGAAACTCTGTTTGGCATCTTCCGTCCAGAGCATGTTCTGAAACCAACAAAACCACATCTCCAGAGACATCCAAGTCACCCTGCAATAGAAGGGTGATGGCTTCGGAAACTCAGGTCAGATCACTACAAAGTACCAAGGGACAAACCATTTATAAGGTATTGTTCCAGGTCTTTTCTTGAAAGTGTTGCAAAGTCATTTTTAGAGGCTTACACCTCTGAAAAAGTGGAACACTGTAGACCTTGTGGGAATCTCATAATATTTGAAGGATATTGAGTCTATTACTTTGAAAAATAGAGTTGCACAAAAATATGGCTTATATAGACAGAATCTTAGACAATTTTTAAATGCCTTCTAAAATAACAATCCCAAACCTTTCCACCAAAATCACAATTATGCCTTGCAATTTCTGCCTTTCTTTCAGGATAAATTGCCAATTATTGGATTATAGTCACACAAACAAATAAGTAATGATATTTACCTTTACAGACCTCAAACCCCATCCCACTTCCATTCAGCCCCCACTTCCAACAAACCCACTGTATAAAAATATTACTGAATTAGAAAAAAAAGAATCTAAGAGGATTTATGTATAATCTATTGCCAAGTAAAAGATAATATTTTAATGGATCAACAGTTCTCATATTAAGAGATAAATCCAAAAGCAGTAAACAAATTATGTTTCTTGTGTAACTGTCTTTTTATATTCACAAAACTTCCTGTATTTTGCTGACACCACTATTAACCATAAAAATAAAGTAAATAATCCACCCCCATTCCATATGGCTAATATTTCCTTGATATCTTTGAAACTATTAACAGATCTGGTAGCTCTCTTGTATTCCTTAAATACAAATTTTGGCACTTGGCAGCAAAAGCTAATTGAAACTTTTGTCAAAAAAAAATCTCCCTTTGCAATCTGTTAAATCTCCCTCCCTCTGAAAAAAACCCCAAAACCTTGTCAGTCAAGAACTGCTACACTGAATATTTCTCACACGTTTCCCGTCCACCCCCAACTATCTCAAAGACTTTGCCCTTCGGTCTACGTGATTACTTACCAAGGACCCTGGTACCTCAAAGTCAATCTTTCTCACACTGTGTCATATTCAATTCTCAATCTACTAAATGTCAACCAAAGGCCTAAACTCTCACAAATAATGTCATATCTTGATTATTCATTTGTTAATTTGAAAATGAGGTGTTATATTTCCTACTGCAGGAAACCAACATATTCAAATGACTTGTATATATTGTTTTCCTTATTTTGAACAGGCAAAAATTCATAGCTGTAGAGAAAGTCTCTTAGTGTTGGGCCTATGTCTAGCGTGTATATGGGACATAGGGAAGCAAAACCTTGAAAATATCTTTAAAGCAGTTTAGGTAAAACAAAGATGGGAATTCATTCTCAGGCCTGAAATGTTTTAGGCCAAGATTATAACCATTTGAAATCAGATGCTACTTCTGAATTATTGTGATTATCCCAAAGCACAATTGAGTATTTTCCAGTTCTTAAGGAAAAATTATTTTTAATGTTAGTCTTTCAGCTCTGTGTGGACTCCGCTCTCTCTGTTCTGGTCTACGTTGTTCTCATTTTCCTGCCATCCTCTTTCCGTAAGCCCTGCTCCTGGGAGCCTCTTAAGCATAGCCTGACCTTTCCCTCCCATCTACAAGTATGGACCAGTAAGCCAACCTTACCACCAAGTCCACTGGCAATAACAAACTGGTTTAAAGAGTGGGCTCAAGGACCAAGCAGTGTTACTGAACCTGTGTGCCTGATGTTCCAAAAGGCCAAAACTCAAAACATTAGAGTTTAGAGTACGGGAAAATTTATTAATTGAGAAGGCCCCAACAGAGACGATGGGAGACTTAATGGTGCCTCAAATCCATCTAAAACAAGTACTGAGTTCCGGATTCTTTTACGTCAAGGGGAGGGAAAATGAGAAGTGCAAGTGGTACCTGGCAGCAGCCCATGTCTGGGTGCCAACAGGGGTCCCCGGAAGATAGTGCTTAGTCTGCTGACCCTAGCTGAGTGAGTCCAGTCACAAGGTTCCTGCAAGTCTTTATTAAAAAAAAAAAAAAAAATGCATGCTTCCCATACCTCCTCTCAGAGCCACTTTCAGGTAAGACATTATTTTTGTAAAATTCAAGCTTCAAACAGAAATCACTCTAGTGATTAGCCTGTCTACACACAAAACTGAGCACCAGCTTCTGGTTGAAGCATGCTTAGAGTCAGAGAGGCTGAATATTTTACTCTTACAGCAAGGCCTGAGGCCTTTACCTGGAAAGAAATATGGACACTGGAGAAAAAAGACACACTCTCACAACGGGACAGTTATGCTGGGCTTGCAGCAGCCATGTTCTCTCTCACACTGAGAGCTCTGCGCTGCGTTTAGAGAAAATGAGAGAGAAACACAAGCAATCAGAAACAAAGAATGGACAGGAGCCCTGTTCAGGTTCATTTGTTCTTTATTTTATTTTTTATTTATTTATTTATCTTTAGAGGGGAAGGGTAGGAGAGGTGGAGAGGGAGAGAAATATCAATGTACGGTTGCCTCTTGTGTGTCCCATGCTGGGAACTGGCCTGCAACCCAGGCATGTGCCCTGACTGGGAATCGAACCTCGATCCTTTGCTTCGCAGGCCTGTGCTCAATCCACTGAGCTACACCAGCCAGGTATTTGTTCTTTAAATGCAAGGATCTGTGATAAGTAGTCTTTCCAAGCCATGGGGCTGAAAACTTTAATGCTGACAAGTGTAGTTACAGAGGCAGCATATTGCATTTTTTATAGCTCTGTTTTTTCATATGATCAAATAAAAATTTTCCCCCTGTAAATTGCATTTTGGTCACCTTCCAAAATCATGGAATGAGCCCATTCTATCTATTGCACAATAGACTTTTATATATTTAAAAATACCCACCCTTCCTTAAGGCTTGTTTTCCTCAAGCTAAACATTGTCACTTAGCTCCATTAAGAGAGACGAGGTTGGCTGGGACTGAATGCGAATCTGATCATCAGGACAAATCTTTTATTCCTATAAGGATTCATGGTTAGGTCAAGGGTAACAACTAAGTAGACAGTAGAATCTTAGAGGCACTCTGAGTACAGAAGTGTGAAGAAGGTGGCACATGTAAGACAGAAAAGAACATCATATACTGGGTATAAAATAATATAAAATGGCCTCAAGAGCAGCAGAACTATTCTCATTTTCTATAGAGTAGGTGGAATAAAATAACTGAGCAAAGATTTAAAATTTTAACAAAGTTCTGTCAGGAAGTGCTGGAAGGAGTTACTTGGGAACAAATATTCAGTAGCAAATTAAAAACAGAAAGATAAAACATATTTGAAAAATAGTGATATTTCAGGATTTTTAAGTTAATTTACTGACGGGAAGAAAATCCAACCTGTTCTAAAAATCAGTTTACAGAGAAGAAACGAGATTAAGTTGAGAAAATCAAAATATGAAAATCAGCTGAAAAAAGACAATTTTATTCCTACTGGTAATTTAGACACAAAACAAAACTGTGAATTATTGGGGGGGAGTTTATTTTCTTTCTCCTTCCTTCCTTCCTTCCTTCCTTCCTTCCTTCCTTCCTTCCTTCCTTCCTTCCTTCCACCTGACACAGTCCCAAACCCAAATATTAGGTCAATTCTGGGCAGTAGCAGGACAATTCTTGGAACTCCCATGATTGGAAGAGTGGTTTTAAAGAATCTATTAAGAATTTCCAGCGTAGATTTTAAAAAATACAATCAAGTTAAGTTCATTTGAACAATCACATAACTGTTGAGGTTAAAAGGGAAATTTTTGAATTTTAAAAATAATTATATGGGCCAGTAGTGTAGCGTCATAAGTGAAAGTCTTTTGGATGGTAAACATCAAAGTGATGTTTGTCTCAGCTTTTTGTTTGGAGCCCAGTAGATGAAAATTTATATAAAACCCTGGAGGACATCCTTAATGTGAGTGTCATTTACCCTTGACTTGTGCATTCTCACACCACAAGGACTTGAGGTTGTCTCCAGACTTCAGCCTGAAAGTGTCATCTTTGCCCTGGTTTGTACTGTGAATCCCGAACAGTCATTGCCCTGGCAATAAAAGTTGCGTTATTAAAGTGTACATGTGTACAACAGAAGGGTTCCGGGATGCAGCTTTGAAATCAGAGAAACCCTGGGTTCAAATCCAAGCTCTCTAACTCACAAAGACCTTCTGAGCCCCCATTTCCACATCTATACATTCAAATCACATTTATCAACAGCAAAAACAAAACAAAACAAAACAAAACAAAAAAACCCAAAAATTCAATTAGCAATGAGTAAATCTGAAGAGATATTTTTCCAGAGACATACTGATAGGCAACGGGTACATGAAAAGGTGTTCAACATCACTAATTAGCAGGGAAATGCAATCAAAACTGCAATGGGACATCAAATCATACCTCTTAGAATGGCTGTTATCAAAAGAACAAGAGATAACAAGTGTTGGCAAAGATGTGGGGAAAAGAGAACCCTTGTGTATTATTGGGAGTATAAATTAGTGCAGCTACTGTGGAAAACAGTATTAAGGTTACTCAGAAATAGAACTGCCATATGATTTAGCAATTCCATTTCTGGATATTTATCCAAAGGAAATAAAAATTTGAAAAACACTTGCACCTCTATGTTCACTTAAGCATTATTTACAATAGTCAAGACATGCAAGCAACTTAGTGTCCAATGGATAAATGGATAAAGAAAATGTTAGGTGTATACATGTATATAAAATGGAAATATTATATACTGGAGTATTATTCAGCCATAAAAGAGAAGAAAATCCTGTGATTTGTGACAATATGGATGGACCCTAATGTCACCATGTTAAGTGAAATAAATACTATAAAATTCACTTATCACTTATATGTGGAACATAACAAAATCGTAATGTTTGTTTTATTGATTTGTCATGAGGATTTGATTATTTTTGTAAAACATTTAGACTGTTGTAAGTGCTAGCCTAATGCAAAATTCTTTCATTAAAGTGAGAAGTTGGGATACAAACCATTGTAAAGAGAGATAAATTGTAATTACTACAGTGGAAATTCATAATGAATGGAACCAAATATCTATGAATCGCCTTCAGATTTTTAACATCCCTTCAGGATAACTTTTTGCTCTAGAAACAATTTTAAAATCTTTGTCAAGTACCGTGGTTGTCACTGGGTATATGTAATGGAATAACAGGAAACCCCTTTCCTTGAAGAGGCCATAAATGTAGGACCAGATGTGGAAATCAAAGTCATGTGCTAATTGCACCATTGGACATATTAATTAGCTCTTATCAGCACATGCAGGAAATGCTCCAGTTTCAGACCAGGGGAGGGAAACCCCCTATCTATGAAGGCTTTTTGGAGGAGGTAGTGCAGAGGTTAGCTTTGGAGGAGATACAGAAACTAACTAGGGAACACCATCCTAGGCAGGAAAAAAAAAAAAAAAAACTCTGAATAAAGGCACTGAGGCAGGTGAACATGACCAAGGAAATCTAAGCCACATACATGATCCACTAGACTGATAGTTTTAGAAACACATACTTTCAAATTTCAGCAGCACATGGGATTCCTATACTTTACCCTTTTCCCAAGACAAAGGAGTACCAAGCACTTTACTATAATTATTAAAGTCAACACACAAGATCATTTATAATTTTGAAAGGATAGCAGCAATCCCATTAATACAAGGCAAAGGGTACCCACCATTACTCAATATTTTTATGGGTTGTCTAGCAATGCAATAAAGCACGAAACTGAATTAATGTGTATGATTAACATTAGGGAAATATAAAATTGCCATTATTTGTATATGACAAAAATTTCTTCCTGAAAAATTCAAGAGAATTAAACTATGGGAATGAAGTGTAAATTTGGTTTTATGTACATACATAATAAAGGTACAGCCCTTGATGTCTTATGTAATCAACAACCAGTTAGTCAACACAACGTGGGAAAAGTTTCTATTCATAACAGGAACAACAAAAACAAAAATGCTTCAAAATCAACATAACAGGAACTCTTCTAAACGGGATTAATCTGAATATTTTTGCTGAATATTTTAAAGAAGATTTCAAAATTAAGAGAAATACCAAGTCCACAGATGGGAAAATTGAATATGATAAGCCAGTTCTTCCTTTTTTTAGATTTTATGCAAATGCAGTAAAAATCACAGTGTGATTTTTTTAACTTAACAATCTGAATTTGACTCATTTAGAAAAATACTTGAGTTGCACAGAAACATTTTGTAAGTATAACTACTGGTTTGCATTCAGTTTACTATTTATAATCAGTTATATACATTTATAATAAAACTATAACAACAAAAATATTTAAGTATTGAATGAATAAAACACAGATTTACCAAATAACATAGTCACAAGCTAGACAAACATATGAACTTATTGTGCAACAAACTTGGAGGCAGACTCAGTAGACAGGCAAAGCATTATTGAAAAAATAGCATTCCATGTTGCTAAGTTCTTTAATTACGAGTCCTACAACTGTATACAAATATAAATAAATTACAGAGAAAATACGCTATAAATTAAATCAAAACAAGTAGAACAAGATAGGTCAAAATTTACCCAATTTAAGGACAAGTAATGGCTGTGAAAGGATAGCAGAAGTCATAAAGGAGAAGTTTTATAAACTACCTCATATACAAATATAAAGATATTGTTTCAGAAAGTACCTCAAATGCAATTAGAAGTTAAATATTAAATTTTTTTGCAAAAATAATATAACAAAAATATCAATAGCCTTAATTTGTGTAAAGAGCTTTTAAAATGAAAGAATAAAAGCTTGACAAAAATGTACCAAAGGTTTATATATTTTAATATGTAGCTATCCTGAATGATAAAAGATGTGATAATTAAATAAAGATATTGTTTCTTTTGCCAGTGAAATAGGATAAGAAAGTTTGTTGTTGTAATATCTAAAGAAAATATCTATTATAAAGGTGATGAGAAATGCATCCATACACTTCGTGTGTAGGTACAAGGAAGCGTGAACTTTGGCATAGTAATTTGTTAATATATATCAAGATAGATAAGTAAGTTCAAAGCTTTAGACCAACTGATATTTTTTTCTATCAGTTTTGATGAAGGAAATTAAAATCTTAAAGAATATTTATTTAGAGATGTCTTCATCACAGTATTATCTTTAAGACAAGCTTTTGATTTGAAAACAGTTTTAGACTTGAGGAATTGTTGCAAGGATTGTGTGGAGAGTCTCTTTTTACCCCACATCCGGCTGCCTACTACTAAAACCTTAAATTAGTGCATATTTTGTGACAATGAATGAACCGATATCAGCACATTACTGTTAACTATAAATCTGTACTTAATTCAGATTTCCTTAGCTTTTACCTGAAGTCTGGTTTCTTTTCCAGGATCCATCCACTGTGCTGTACCATTCATTCATGATGTTTCCTTACGCCCCTCTGAGCTCTCACAGTTTCTAGTCTTACTGTTTGATGATCTGCTCAGGTTTGAACATTACCAGTCAGATATCGTGCAGAATGAAGTTCGATTTGATTTGTGTGATGTTTTTGTAATGATGCTAGTGGTGTACAGGTTTTTCAAGGAAACCAGCAGAGGAGAAATGTCATGTTGACCACATCCTGTCAAGCACAGGTACTATCAACGCGACTTACCACTACTGATGCCAACCCTGACTGCCTGACTGAGGGGCATTCATCCGGTTTCTCCACAGTTCACACTTTTCAGCTCTTTCATATACTCTGCTCCGGAGGGAAGTCAGCATGTGTAGCTCATGCTCGTAGAACGGGAAACATTGCTTTTGGAAAAAAGTTAATAGTCTTAATTCCAGAAATATAAGACTGTTTAATTCTGGTATTTCTGGAAGAGAAACCATTATGCAAGCATTACAAATAACTTTTGAGGAACAATTTTGTGTCAGATAAAAATACTCATGACAGAGAAAGTGAAAGAAATGCTGCAAAAATTATGTATATATAACAAAATATTATAAAAACAACTGTTTATTAAGTCAATTTACATATCCTTCCTTTTCTATCTCTGATTTTTCAAATTTTCTAGAAGTACTTGTTTCTTTTATAAACTGAAATGTGATTTTCAGAAGCTAAATTAAGGCTCTTTTCTCACTAAAGGAATATGTTTACCAGGTGGCCTGGATATATTTATGTTGGCTGGAAAGTGCATTCATTCCTCTGGACAGGGCTAGAAGTCCACAGAACCTATTTTCCTGTGTTCCTTCTGTGATCCAATAATAACTGACCCCCAGTCACACGCCCAGTCACATGTACAAAGAAAAACACAGTCTTTCTTTAGATTTGTTTACATCAGACAACTACATTATTTACGTTCATACATTACCCAATACGGTGATTGGTTATCAATTTATAAACATGAAATAAATCAGGAATTTTGTCCATTTAACACCCTTTTTTAGCTCCCCCTCCCAGTTTCTGACAATATTAGCATATCATCAAGTTCAGAGTCACCCATTTGCTATCAAAGTTTAAACATTTTACTTTGAGAAAATTGTCAGTGCACATGCCATTGCAAGAACACAGAGCGCTCTGATATTCCCAGTTTCCCCCAGTGGTGACGTCTTGGAGGACTATAGCAGGACATCAACTTTGAAACAGACCACTGATCTTACTCAGATTTCATTTTTTATTGTGCCCCTTTGTGCATACTTAGTGATTTTGGACTGCTATGTAGTATCCCATTGTGTGAACCTATCAAGATTTAGTTGCCTCTTCTATCTTACATGCATTTCAGTTGTTCCCAGTTTTTAGCTATTATATATAGCACTTGTATGTGTCACTCCTGTATGTGTCTCTTTGTGAACAAACAGAAGCATTTCTTTTGAGTGCATGCTTACAAGAAAGATAGCTAGTTTGGGCGACATGCAGTTTTTACTATGATGTATGTGAATAGAGAAAGGTTGAAGAGAACTTTATTGTTAATTTAACATTTTCTTATTATAATGCTTATAATGCATGTGATTTTTGTTCTTTTTAAAAAATTTTTCTTTTATTTTAATGGTTGTTCAAATACAGTTTTCTGCCTTTTACCCGCATCCCAGCCCACACCCCCCAGCCCTCCCCACCTCCCTCCCATTTCCACCCCGCCCTTGTTTTTGTCCATGTGTCTTTTATACTTGTTCCTGCAAACCCTTCCCCTTTTCCTCTGAAATTCGCTCCCCTCTCCCCTCTGGTCACTATCAGCCAGTTCTCTATTTCAATGCCTTTGGTTATATTATACTTGTTTGTTTGTTTTGTTGATTAGGTTCCTGTTAAAGGTGAGATCATATGGTATTTGTCTTTCACTGCCTGGCTTATTTCACTTAGCATAATGCTTTCCAGTTCCATCCATGCTGTCCAGAAGGGTATGAGCTCCTTCTTTCTTTCTGCTGCATAGAATTCCGTTGTGTAAATGTACTGTGGTACATTTACACAGTTTTTTGATCCATTCATTTACTGATGGGCACCTAGGTTGCTTCCAGCACTTGGCTGATTTTTGTTGTTTTTTTTTTAAAGGTAATTAATGAAAAAAATTATTCACATCAGCCAGTTATCTGTCTTTCTATAAGTGCAAACACACTCATTACCCACACCTACACTCACACACACACACCTCTAAAAAAATACAAATACATTGAATTTAGATCATAGAAACTAAAGACACAGACAGTTAGTTATTCCTTCAGTTGTTTTCAAACCCAAACATGTACATTAATTTTAATATGAGTGTATTGTTTTCTCAGAAGCAATAAAAGAATATGTGTATATAATATATAATTATATATGTATGTTTTATTACTTATTAGTACATATTGTTCATATATTATGTAAAATATTTTTATTGCTTGATAACTATTTGTACTGATACCTATATGTACATATAAAATTGCCTGCTTAAAATAAACTGGGACTAAGAATCAGAGTGACGATTCACTTGACCAGGATTTAGTTATTCTCAAGGTGTGGTTTTCCCACACATATTTGGACACAAAGAGCACGTGGATGAGAAAGAGAACTAAGAGGTAAAGAAGTAATGGACCGTAGTTAGTCTTAATTACCTGCCACTGCTGGTCTGGTTTTCTAAAAGGGAACACAGATGGAAAAGTAATTAATGCATAAACTAATTAGTTATCTAATTTGCCAATTGTACATGATAAATAAAACAGATTGCAGGAAATAATCAGCAGGTTGAATTAAGGTGAGGCCAGCAGGGTGAGATGAAGTGATACTTATGTTCGAATTGGCAATAAATCATAAAACAAACTATGCATGTCTTTGGTTATTATTTGGGCAAGGAGGCAACAGAAAGAAAAGAATATCTTAGAGATTATTTTAAAATAAAATTGTAACCAAGGGCATTTTACACTATGTCATTTTAGCAACAAATTTAACTTAGTGTAGATAATTACTATACATAAATCCATTCTTTAAAGAATCCATTCCATTTGCCAATGTAAAAACAGCTACTGATTTTTTGTAGAATGGCAGAAAATTTTCAACAGTAATTAGTTAACATAAAATAAAATTATTTGAGTTGTACCTTCTCTTTGGACTCTTTTGGTCTAAATTCACTTTTTGGAATATTTTATTTATTTATTTTTAGAGAGAGGATGGAAAGGAGAAAGAGAGGGAGAGAAACATCAATGTGTGGTTGCCTCTCACATGGCCCCCACTGGGAACCTGGCCCGCAATCCAGGCATGTGCCCTGACTGGGAATCGAACCAGCGACCCTTTGGTTCACAGCCCGTGATCAATTCACTGAGCTATGCCAGCCAGGCTAGTCTAAATTCATTTTGATGGGAAAGTATTTATTTCATGACTACTGGAAGCAAGGCAGTGTGCTAATACTGGAAGTGGAGTTATATACTTTACAAAAAAATCTGCAGAAACTAAAAGAAATGAAAGTATGGGGTAAATATCATCTTCTTTTCAAGGTTGATTACAGAGATTTGAGCTGCTGGGTTCTACTTAATATTTGAGTAAGAAAACTTAGGAAATGTGGAAAAATATCAGGATAACAGACAACTGAGAGTTGATAGTTCCTATGAGGTGTGCACAATTAAATGAGTATTAAAGACAGAAAAGATAGACATTTTACAGTCAGTTTTTCATCTTATTTCTCATTGTAGGAAATCCTAGCAACATTAAGCCATTTAATCTTACAAACATTAAGTTAGATGGTGCACAAGGCCTACTTCCTTACCTTTCTATTCCATCAACATTTCTTTTATTGATCAATTAGTATATAAAATGGAGAACTTTACTGTGAAAATTATGTGTACTCTCAGGTATTAAATGCAAATAAAATAACTGCAAAGAGAGAAAATTTAGAAAGTTATATATTATTTAAATCATGAAAATGGATGAAATAGACTAACTGAAGATTTGGCCAGATACACACCATGATAGTATGTATGTATATGTGTAGTAAAGCATATAGCATGCAACTCAATTTATATAAGCACATAACCACACAAAATTACTTGTAGTACCCCTGACTTGTGTGGCTCAGTGGATTGAGCACTGGACTGTTAACCATAGGGTCGCTGGTTTGATTCCCAGTCAGGGCACATGCCTGGGTTGTGGGCCAGGTCCCCAGTAGAGAGCACATAAGGGTCAACCACACATTGACGTTTCTTTCCTTTTCTTCCCCTCTGTCCAAAAATAAATAAATAAATAAATTCTTGAAAAAAATATATAGTGAAGTCCATGCTATAATACATTGACTTCCAGACAAACAACTTTGAGTCAATCTCCCTGAATGAGTCCATCTCCCTGTTTTCTATTGTATTTAAGTTCAACTTGCTTTCCTCTGACTCCCCTCTTCCTTCTGTTCTCTCTCATCAGTTTGCTTTATTTCAACCCTCCTTCCTTCTCTCCCTCTCTTTCTTTTTTCTTTCCTTTCTTCTTTCTTTCCTTCCCATTCTCCTGTGGCCAGTGAAATGATATCAAAAGCAGATGTATCAAGAGGCTCTGCTGTGAGGTTTTCACTTCTACACAGAACAAACTCTTCTACAAATCCTAGAAACCCACTGGGTGACACACTATTTTGAGAAAATCTGCAGAATATAGCAATATAGTGAAGTGATTTTTCAATAACAATGGGATGGTTGATTCTGACATTTTTTGGTGAAAAAATATTCATTGTGTAGGACTATTTGGTCCATTGCAGGACCAGTATTCTTGGCCTTCAGCTCTAAATGCCAGCAACCCCCTCAATCCTGTGACAACATAAAAAGTCCTGTACAGTTTAAAATGTCATGCAGCAAGATGACTGTGTGCCTTATTGCGAACCACTGGTGCTTTAAAATAAAAGTTTTTGATTTGTGCCCTGGCTAGTGTGGCTCAGTGGTTTGAGCTTTGGCTGGGGAACTGAACGATCTCTGATTCAATTCCCTGTTAGGGCACATGCCTGGGTTGCAGGTCGGGTCTCCAGTTGGGAACAGGTGAGAGGCAACCAACTGATGTTTCTTCCCCTCTCTTTTTCCCTCTATTCCATCCTCTCTCTAAAAATAAATGAATAAATTAAGAAAAAAGGAAATAAAAGTTTTTGATGTATATTCAGGTTTTACCACCAAATAGCCATTAAAATAATGTTTTTCTTTAACTATAGATAAACTCTTCTCCACAGAGTTCTCATGAATTAAATGTGACAGTGTGTAAAAGAATTCTTCCCCAAAGGATTATAGAAATCTGAGATGTAATTCTTAGTCGCCTAAACTTTGACCATAAACTTACATTGTTATTTCTTTTTTAGTAGTCAGATTAATGCTGAAGAAATTGTGATCTTCAGTATTCTTCTAGAGAACTCTTTTGAAGCAAGCTGTTGTGTTCTTTAGGAGTCACTTAATTCTGTGGTTTCCAACAGTATCCCTCGGAGCCCGGAGCCCAGACTTCCTCTGAAATGTGCAAGCAGAGTTAGACCAGATATCTAAGCTCTGTGCTTCTCAGCTCTGCTTACAAAAGATCAGTCCTGCTACAATCTTTTTTGATAGTGTACTTTTCTTTTCTTCAGACAAAAGTTTTTATAGCTTAAAACATTGTAATATATTTATAGAGCATAGATTTCATATAGTTTTAGTTTCTGATTATAGTGCGGTCTAATTATAAAAAGAGTCAGGCTCTAATTTTGTTTTATATATGTAGGAACATCCTCCATTGCCCCAAGATTAAAAATAATCACCGTTGAAATTTGGTCTTATTCTTCCAGAGATTTTCATGTGGATATGTGTTTATATAAAATGCATTTCACTCTGCATACTTTACAATATAGGGTGTATAACTTGTTACATCGCTTAATAGTCTACTTTATCCATTTCCATTATTATATTGTATTTAATTTTCTATTTTTATTTGCATCTATTTTATTTGAATTTAATACCCCATAGTACATGTAATTTGCACAGTATTTTGTATACTAATTGATGAATAAAAGACATTGTGGCATAAAAAGACAAGGAACTGTTCTTTGTGAATCATCTAATTTGGTGAAAAAGAAATGTTTATATGAAAAAGTTAAGAAAATCACAGCTATTGAGCAGTTTGTTTTGACTAATAATAGAACCCTATATGAGCAAGACATTTTATATTCCCAGAGTGACTTCACATGCATGATCTGATTCAGTCTTCAAAACTGCCCTGCGTGCTTTGTAGAGTGAATGTCACTGTGCTCATTTTACAAATGAGGAAACTGAGATTATAGGAGAAGGTGGAAGTGGCCTATGGGGAACCATGCCTCAGAATTTAAACTCTTTCATTGAACACCCAACATTATACCAGTGTAACTGGTAAAAATATTAGCTACCATTTGGTTTCGACATTGACAACGAATATCCAGAAATTATAATTTTTAAAGGCCCAGATACGATCAAAGTCAATTAACTTCCTCCAAAATTATTCTGTAAGGCCACAAACAATGGTGAACATATCTGCGTACATACCATATTTAGAGTATGCTTTCCAAAGGGGTTCCTCACTTAACTCCAACGATAGTAATACAACTGCTTAATATTTTATGCAATTAAAACAGTTCTATAAATATGCTAAATACTCATGTGTAGTATACTAGTATGTTTTAATCCTTCCAATAATTATATGAGTGAGCAATATTACATTTCATACTTTACAGATGAGGCCCAAGGTTAAGTTAATAAAGAAGTGCCTGTTCCATTCTGAACTCGTGGAACCAACCCTATTCTATGCTGCTGCTCAGTAGCAAAGCACTGCAAATTATTGACATATTTAGTTATATAATAGAGCCCTTCGTCTGAATTTTAAGGAAAATCTTAGAATTGAGGCTCTAATTTAGTAGTTTGCTATTTTTACTGGAGCAAAAAGAAGGCAGAG
Source organism: Glossophaga mutica (assembly GCA_039655065.1). NCBI lineage: Eukaryota > Metazoa > Chordata > Mammalia > Chiroptera > Phyllostomidae > Glossophaga > Glossophaga mutica. The sequence continues at coordinate 14,144,087 of CM077303.1, forward strand.
AAACAGAATAAAAAACCCAATGAAAAGAAAAACATGAACGTTTTATCAATTCAGTCATTAAAGTTTATTTAGGATTTTCTTTGCACTAAGCATCTTAGTAATGCAAATATTGTGCTAGTGGAAATCCTGTTCTCAAGCAGCTGCATCTTACACATTCTAACAGGTGGGGTATCTGACCACCTATGCTCTCTTTACATGAATGTGTATTTTTCAGTTTACCCCACCTGCAAACAAGGAGGGTGGTATCTCCATCTTTAGGTCTCTACGGAGACTTTTGCATTTGTCATGGGCTGTGCTGTCTTGGATACCAGTACATGGACTGGACTAAGTGCATTATACCATTCTTTTTTACTGTTTTGTAGTGAAAAGCATTCTTTTTAAATCCAGTCCATTCCATTTTTATTTGTTTAAGCTCTATTCCATTTCCCTCATTTTCTTTAACATTCTCCTTTCACATACATTTCACTGTTAGGAAGTTGATTCAGAGACAGGCACATTTAGCCTCATAGGAAACTTCTAATTTAATAGAGGTCAGAAACAAAAAAAAGCCAGACATTTTCTCTCGTTTTTCATGAGTGGACTGCAGGACTTTCTGGGGAATATTTCTTGAAATGCCAAACCAGATGTTGTAAAATGTCTTCTACCCAGTGCTAAAATCTTTTCTCCTAAAACCTGTTAAACTTTAATAGCAGAAATATATCATATTAACGTCCAGACTGCTACATTAAAGTAATGTTACTGTTCTTGAGTTACACCCTCCATGATCTAGTAAATTCTGAGAGGGAGCTTCTACTCTTGGCTTGAATATCAACACACAGTATTTCAGGTTTACAAAGGTGGGCACTCAGCACAGGAAATAACTTATATGAACCCGTAGGCACTGACAGATTGGGTCCTACAAGGTTATATATTATATATTTCAACAATTGTCAGGGATATTTATTGAGGACCCATTGTGTGTAGATTGGTGAACTTCACGCTCTGTGGGGGCACACAAAATAAAATAGATGATGGGGACCTTTGCCCTAACAAACTTAAGAGTTTTTAGAAAGAATCCATAAATCACGTAGAAGATTATATTAGGTGACTCTTAACATTTTTCCCAGGCTTAAACGTATAATAGTCTTCTACAGTATCCTCTTTTCATGTATTTTAATTGTGTTTGACAATAAAGTATTTGAAGTGGTTTATCATAAAGACCCACTTATTTAGTCTAAGAGACTTAAAAATAAATGGGTAATTGTAACAGGAAGCTGGACAAGATGGCTACTTACTTTGAGCATTAAATTATTCTTTCCTTTATTTATGGAAGTGATACCTGAAAAGTCTTCACATTCTGCACTTGGACAGTAAGAAAAAAGAGAAATAATCACTTCTGAAATTTTCCCAGCAATGACCAACTTGAATGCAGTTTTGAGAAAGAGCTCAAAGATTCATGCGATTCTATGTAACTTGATTCTGCCTTAACTCGGGAGAAAATTTGTTTTCTACAGTTGAAAAAAATCCCTGTAGATTTCCTAATAGAGGAGGGAAGTATTTTGAATTATATTCATCTGTGCCTGCAGAATGTCCTCAGTTGCTGAACAAATGATTAGAAGACAGGTGGGCTAGAAATGCCTTCAAGTTGTATTTGCCTAGAAAGTAGCTCTATCTCAACTATTTGTTACAGATGAATAGATTACTCTGATCAAGATTTATAAAGATGCCATTTTCAGGGTTTGCAAGATGCTGACAAAACAAGCATTTTCCATGTGAAGCCCCACCATCCGAATGGTTTTGGGAGGGCTGACTTTCAAAGGGATGGCGTGGATCCTGGTGGTGCGCCTGGAGGGTGAAGCCAGCCGCCCCTGGCAGCGCCTGCAGCCTTCGTATCTTTCTCCTCTCAGATACAGGGAAGTATTTCAGTCCCTCAGAGCAGACAGTTTCTTGGCATTGAATTCTACAGGTAATTTGTAGATGGACATTAATTTATGGCACGTTGAGAGACATAATAGAAAATCAACAGCAATTTTGTGGAAGAGATCAATGCAATTTTTATATGATTGCTTTTTTTCTTTTTAGCAAGCTTCATGAAGTGTTAAAGGTAGGATAGCAAATTGTATGTCAGCTAAACAATATCTGTGTATTCCTTTTCAGTGTGAAAGAGAGTTTAGAAAATCCAGAGAAGTAAGTTCTTAAAAGGCCGAATAATCGTCAATTTAAGTATTTAGAGAGTCAACTTCTTTTTTTATTTGTTTTATTTTGCTTTCTTTTGAATTAGAGGAGAAAGGAAGAAACAGACATTTGGAGTAGTGCTGGCTTGCGTGCCATGTCAGGGGAAAAGTGGTTTCCCACTCATCTTCCAATTTGAACTTATTTCATGGGCACATCGATCTCTGAGGAAAGTTTCACTCTTTTTATCTACCTTTCCAATGCGAAGTTCCAGGTTCAAAGAGGTTAAGAGACTTGCCCCTGGTCAGATCGCCTCATGAATAATACCCATGTCGTAGTTTCACTCCCAAACCACAGGACTTCAAAATCAGGCGCTTCACCGCCCTCCCCCCCCCGCCCCCCCCCCGCTTCCGCCCCCGCACAGAGTAGCTCATCTTGATGGTGAAACATTTTCTCCTTTCAGGTCTCCTGGGACACCTGCCTTTCAATATCATCCTGATTGTGTGGATTTGGTCCCTCATAACAGATCATAAGCCCTTTTGAGAATAGACTACATGATACTGTCATGTTCTTTTCCCTACAATTTCTGCTTCGATAAAGGGATAAGATAATGCAGTCACTGTTCACCTGGAGAATTTTCCCTCTTTGCCAATTTAAGGTATTCCAGATGTGATTTTTCTAAGGGAGGCTTATAAATATTTATTTGTTGAAAACAAATTTTGACATGAATTGTACCAGAACAATTATAGATCAATATGTCAACCAGTTTCAATTTAAAGTAGTTGGAATTAGTCATGTTAGTGCTAACGGAGGAAGGGCTTCATGAAATAAATACATTACATGCCAAACTTTGAGTAAGTAGATGAAAATTGATTGCTGGAGGATGTGGGAATGAAATCTGATGACTTCAAATTCAGGCCTGATATTATGGAAAGACTGATTCATTATTATTATTATTATTATTATTATTATTATTATTATTTTAGAAAAAGGCAGGGACTATTCTCAAAGTTTACTTCAGCAATCAGGAAGTATCAGACCACTGGCAAGGATGACAATAGTTACAATTTACCCAATACCTTCTGTGTCTCAGACACTGCGGCATGTGCTTTGCCAACTAGCTTTTGCTTATTCCTCATAACAACCCATTTTACAAATGAAAAAAATTAAGGTTAGAGTCTACATTGTTTCTGTCTAAATTTCAATAGTTAATAAATGGTAGAAGCAGGATTTAAAACTAGGTCTGTTTGACCTAAAAATCCAAGCTCTTGCCTTGGAAATCAGCGTGGTGCTGTAAATGAGAACACTGGCTCCGTTAGCTCTGTGTGGGTTTGAATTCCACCTCCACTCCTCCAGCCCATGTGACTTTCCAACTCTCAAAGCTCCAGGTTGCTTTCTTCACAAACGGCGAATGTTGAGAAGATTAAAGTGAGTTAATATATTTAATGTGCTGCCTAATGCACAGTGATCAATAAATACTACTTATGGTGATAATGATGATCTTGATATGAAATTGATAATGATGAACTTTTAAACTATATATTGATATTTATATTCATAGTATTTTGCACAAAGTTTGGACTAATGTTTATCTTTAATCTTTGCATAGAACAGGGCTAAGCTAAGTACATATATGGTCAGTAGATGCTTGCTAAATGAACACTGCAATGATGTAAGGAGGTTAAGAATCTGTATCTTATGCTCATTTCTCTAGACAATCATGTTTGTATCTTGGGAACATGCCCATAAACTTATTTTAGGTAGAAGTCCCATGAATGCCATTTTCTAATTTTTGAAGGAAACACTTCTAGATGTTTTAAGATTAGAGTAATTACTATGGCACCTCACTTTGGCTAGTAGCATAGATACTTATTAAATTTCTACCAGAAAAAAATGGGTAAGTGGTTTATTGGGTTTTATGTAGAAAGTCTACCTTCAGATATTTAGTAGGAAAATGGAGAGTAGTTTGGGGAGATGTGATACAGAAGAAGAAGCAATAACTTATTAGATATTTTCTGAAAGTTCCTTGGGAAGATCTATTTAGAAGAATTTTGTTTTTACTCCTTCTTAAGCTTTGTTAATAACTTTTCTTATTAATTTTCTTAATTTAACTTCATTAAAACCACCAGCTTCATAATTCCTCTCTGGAGAGGAACTTGAATTTTGTTTTGAGAACAAAAGCAATAACAAATATTAAGGTAAAAACAGAGCATTTTTGCCACTTAATTTGACATTAAACACTCCCCCTTCCAAGTGCTGAAGGGATTTTGAAAGGACCCACTGGACTGACCCTTGACTAATTGTAGTGCTAACAGGGGAGCCCTTATAAAGTAGATAACAAATGGCCAATTGCTGGAAATAAGGACAGTTTTTCAGTATGTGTGTTGCTCTCAATGACATTCCCTTTTCCCTGAAGAATTCTCCAGATGTCTAACTGCTGTGTAAACTGGCTTAATGCCAGTTCTAGTGGACAAACCTACTTTTTCTTCTTCCCACTCCCCTTCCTTTATTTTTTATCTCTTCACTCCTCACCACCACCACCATCTCTCTTCCTTCCTTCCTTCCTTCCTTCCTTCCTTCCTTCCTTCCTTCCCTCCTTCCTTCCTTCCCTCCTTCCTTCCTTCCCTCCTTCCTTCCTTCCTTCCTTCCTTCCTTCCTTCCTTCCTTCCTTCCTTCCTTCCTTCCCCCCTTCCCCTTTTCCCCTTTTCAATAGTAAATACCACGGGGCCTTACTTTATTCATGGCATCATTAGATAGATTTCAGGTAAACAAAGATTAATGTCACATAGTTCTTTTCTCAATGGACTTATTGCCTGAACAGGAAGATAGACAATTGAGCAAGTAGGTAGAAGGGAAAGATCAGGATACAGGCCCCAAAAGAAGTTGTCCAGGAGGAAAACGACATTCCAGAGAGGCGCAGGAGAGAAGATAAATCCCCTGACATGTCGACAGAAGTGCCGGACAGTTTACTACCAAAATGTGCATTCTCCTACAAAACCGAGCAAAGCTGCTGCTGCGTCACGTTCAGTTTTGTGTTTTCATCTTGTCGTCCTGGGCTCATGGAGTAAGCAAATTGGTACTAAATATAATTGCAGCAGGTTATCCTCTTTGTGAGCTCTGTACTCATTGCATTTGACCTTTGCATGACTTCTGACACAGATAATCACTACCGCCACCTCAAAACACCTTTATTATTGACTTCTAGGAAACCACACTTTCTTATTTTCATCCTAGCTTACTCTTTATCAATCTCTTTTGGGGGACCCTCCTCGTCTCTCTTACACCTTACATTTTACATACCCCAGAGCACATTATTCTGTCTATTTTCTATAGCTTCTATGCATCTTGGTGGTCTTATTTAGGTTCAAGACTAAATTCCTCTGATATAGCTAGTCCAGAATTCTTATTTAAAATCTTTTATTCCTGTTTTAATTTTAATACTTTCTAACATAACATACTATAAAAATTATTTTTCTTACTTCCTATCTCTTCCTACCTAAAAGTCAGCTTTACAGAAACAGTGCTTCTTGTTACTTATTCGCTACTTCTTATAAGGCTTAGAATAAGGCATATTCAGAGCGTGCATTCAGTACTGATTTTATTCACTTGGAGATTACATAAAAAGAGCCAGAATTCTTCGAGATACACAGATTTCATTCCATCCTAGTTTTATAAGTCCAAGAGTTGGAGAAAGTCAACCACCTCACAAGGGTAATTAGTGTAATTCATATTCACAGCTGCAACTGAGTCCAGAATAAACTTTAAATTCAGGAACTTTCTTTCTTAAATTTCTTTAAGTGACTTTATTGTCTAACAAAAAGTTGCTTTGGGGAACAGCTCCCTGTGCTTTTACCAGTATTTGCTAGACTTGAGAAATTCGTCCTCCATTTCCTTTTTCGCGTGTTCATTTATTTCACATTTAAGAGTTACCATATGTTTAACCCCCAATAACATTCTAGAATGTGAACTAAGACAGCAGATATGTATGCACCTCACAGTGGCAAAACTTTATGTTTTTATTCTTTACGTTGCTCGGCTATTGTGATTGTATACGATACATACAGAATAGAATGTGTGGACATAAACAATGCCCTGTGGAGTCGGTCTAGTATTCTTCTAGCTCACTTCTGTTCTAAGGAGCTCTCTTAACCAGGATGTAACCCATTTGTGTGCAGGTGAATACAGCAGCCTCGAGGCTGGCAGTTCCTAATTTAACCAGTGGGATTCCAGATTGACTTGAAACTGGCAACTGAGCAGAACAGAATAGCTCTATAGGGCCAGATGTGAAAGCTGTGTTGATTTTCCTGCTTGTTTCCCACTTTATTTCCTTTCATTTTTGTAAGTATCATTATTATGAGTCACCCACCTGAAGTCTAGAGAGAACTAGAAACTAGTTCTTGTACTCAATCGTGAAAAATATGCAAGACTGATAAAGTGCTCCAAACAATCATACTCAGAATCCAGGGCTTTAAACTGCCACCTGAGTATCCCTCTCTGCCCATTACCAGAAGAAAAGTCAAAACCAACAAACATTTGAATGAATAAAGAGGCACTATACCCTTGTAGTGTTTTCCTTTCTTGCTTTTTAATGGCAAGTCTGTAACCAAAGTCAGATCCGGCTGCCTGCTGCTACAAAAGCCAATGCCAGGGAGGCAGGTGCTGATGTAAAGGAAAGTGGTTTCTTTGCAGATGCCAGCCATCTGGAGGTAGGGGGATGCTTGTCTCAAAGCCCATCTCCCTGGGAAGATGAGGTCCTCATGTCTCTAAGCCCATCTCCACATCTCAATGGAAGCAGAGACTTTTGTAAGGAGGGAGAGGGGATCAGAGCAAAGAGATCAAAGGAGGGGGTTGAAAAGTTCTCTATGTGACGACCAGCACAGTCCATTCTGATAAGACAAGTGATGGTCTGGTGTGCGACATCCTGGTTTACTCATCCTGCCTTTATGTCATCCAGACTTCATGTCCTCCAGGCTCTGAGTTCAAAGGTCACTGTGGAGAACAGGACCAATAAAATGGCATTGGTCTGATCAAGACAGCATAAAGTATATAAAATGAAGTAGAGTCACTCATGTCAACTACAATGGCTGTCATCAGCCATGACACTTTGATTCAAGAGGGAAACTACCCAAGTCAGAACAGACACGTCTGACAAGGAGACACACCTAGGATATCCACACAGGTGATCAGAACATTCATGTCTGCAGAGTGGGATAACCCATAGACAGGTGCCTGGGGATATCCCACACTTGCCAGCAGGGGTGCCCAGACCTTTTTCAAAAGATCTAGAAGGGTGGAGTACACCCCTTTCAAGGTGTAACTGAGGCGGATTCCAGACCACTGCTGAGAGGGCCGAGCTCCACACACCAGAGTGCTGCTCCACGCTCTGTGTGCAGGTATCTTCCATGAGTCTCCTTGCCAGATGTGTCTGCTCTGACTTAGGAAGTTCCTTTCTTGAACCAAAGCGTCATGGCTGACTGACAGCCATTTTGGTTGACATGCGTGAGTCCACTTTCTTTTATATACTTTATGTTATCTTAATTGGACTAAAACCATTTTATTGGTCCTGGTCTCTAGCAAATGTGAAGCTGGGATGCCTGAAGGTTGGCGTCTGTATCTTTGGAAGTTAGTTCCTAGGAGTCTTATACAAACATGCTGTTTATCTATAAGCTATATGTTAGTCAGAGTCAGCACTTACAGAAACAATGTCAAAAGCACAGTGAGGTGGCTTACCATTTCCCACTGTTACAATTTTCCATCGTTACAAGCCTACAATTCCTCATAATGTTTTCTATATCTTTTGCGTGGATGAGAATTCTTTTAAATGCTGCACATAAAAAAGAGATTGTGAATGTACCCCACATTGCTAAGTTTTATAACTACATGTTGCACTAGCAACCAAAGAGTTATCTTTTTGTGAATGATGGTTAAAAAAAGCAAATCCTTAAATAATTACCATTGGAAAACTGGAAATTAATCAACACCTTGTAACTATCGATAGTTAAGTGAAAATGGAGTGAATAAGGGTAAAAATAATTGCAATCACTGGGTTATTTAAAGCTTGCAACTTACTCTGAGACTGACACCTCTTCAAAGGTCCTTTTTAAAAGTTTTATAATATTGTGAAGTTCATTTTTTGAAACAGTTCATAATATAACTTAATACACAAAACGTTTGATTGTATTCTCTTCTACACATTTCAATGGGTCTTTAGCTTCTATTAGACCGAGTGTAGATAGTTGTGTAATTGTGCCGTCTAGTCCTGGCCAGTGGCTTGGTTTGTAGGAACATCAACACGTACACCAAAAAGGCTGCAGGTTCAATTAATGGTCACGGCAAATGCCTAGGTTTGGGGTATGATCCCCATTTGGAGCATGTACAGGAGGCAGCTGATTCATGTTTCTCTCTCATATCAGTTTCTTTCTCTCTCTCTTCCTCTCTCTCCAAAATCAATAAGAAACATATCCTGGGGTGAGGATTTTAAAAAACATTGTGCTGTTTTACTGCTACTATTTCACAGTATCTCAGATGCTTGAATTTTTGAGACTAATACTTCACTATTAAAACAGCCCCAAAGCCTTTGGTTAGTGTTCAATTACACTTCAAGGCTATTCCATGCAATACTCGTTCAACGTCTTGTATGTTACTGTGATAATCTGACATCAGTCTTCTTATTTAAAAAATCTAACATTAACTGGGAGTAACAATTAGAAGTATCGCTGTATTATAGCCCTCAAGCAAGGAAACAAATAACTTGCAAGAGTAAAATATTGTACATCCATTCTCCTATTGAGGGAAATTTTTCTGAGCCCAGCCATACTTCTTTTGCTGTTGGTTTCCACCAGAAATCTTTTCCCTCACTTCCACCTCCCAGGGTAGAGTTTATCACATTTACTAGCTTGTTAAATATTTCCTTCCTAGATTATATGGTTCCTAGTTGAATGTTATGGACCATTATAAATATTGAACTTGGCTTTCTAGGCTCACAACACATTCGTTACTACTGTGTCTAATTCAGCTGATGGCCAGGTCTAGGGAAAAAAAGTAGAATTTGAATACCAGGTTTCCTCTACATCAAGACATTATCATCTAGATACCTTCCTCTCAATAAGTCTTTCTGGAAAAAAATGAAATACTACTACATTGAAAGTACACAGGGATATAAGATATATTCTAATTTCAGAAAATTTTAAATTGAAAAACATGTATTTTAAAATAAAGGAATTCAGTAATAGTTGTTGATAATTCCTAATTATTTGTGTAACATTAGAGAGTTGATGAAATATATTTTTTTCCTGTCTCCTTTCTTTATTTCTTCACTCTATAAACCATTGCTTTATTTTCCATAATTGAAGTCCTAAAGATATTTACAAAATAAAGCTTGGCTAAAGCTCACTCCCACAATGTTTATATACTACAGAAAAAATAAAATTTTAAGACTTGTTGCTCTCTTTCTCTCTTTTATTATCCTCACCTGAGGACACACTTTTCAATGGTTTTTAGAAAGAGAGGAAGGAAAAGAGAGAAACATTGATGTGAGAAAGAATTATTGACTGATTGTCTCCTGTACGCTCCATGACCACGGACCGTATGTAACGGGATTGAAATAGCAATCTATGCATGTGTCTTGACTGGGAATCAAACCTGCAACCCTTTGTATATGAGACAATACTCCTACCAACTGTGCCACAACTGCTAGCGCTTATTACTTTCTCTTAAACGCATTCTCAAACACTAAGCAATCATATGTGATGAAAAATAAAAGAAGAAAGATAAAACACACTTTTAAAATCTGAGGTGAACACTATCCACCTTGGAATTTAAAGACTGGAGCACACCTTGAAAAGACCGTTTATGTGGCTTTTGAGAGTTATGACCTAATGGTACATTAAAAATAACTGGCTGTGACAACTCTCAGGAAGTTACTGTATAGCACCCATTGGGTGAGCTCATGTTATTTAAGCTGTGACTTTCATTGAAAAAAATTACTGATAGCCAATGCATAACATTGCATTTTGGTAGAAAAACAAAGCCAAATACCATGACATTCTTCTGGAAAATCTGTGGGCAACAGTCTGGTGATTGTGAGGGCAAGGAAGGCATAAGGGGTACAAATGGTAACAATGAAAATAAACTTTTAAAAAATTGATGATTACACAGTCAGGTAATAGAATTTTTTAGAATCAGGTATACAAATGCATTCAAGCAAGTACTAAGACATAGACATTGAAGACACAGTTTTGTTTTCAAAGCCAATGTACAAGCCCAGGAAATTGCAACTGAAAAACACAAAAGAGTCTCAAGAGAACAGGTGGATATGCAGTTTCTCCAAGTGAAATTTGGAGTTCTTTGAGTGGCATAACTGCTGGGAAAAATATATATCTCTCTGTGCAGGTTATACTTGGGATAACTCACTTTCATATTCATAGATATTTTATCACCATGTGATTGATTGTTACTTGACTTTATTTCACAACAAGTGCAGAAATAAATATAGCTATGGATACAGATGTATGTATAATGATAACGCTACAGAAATTGGTCTGTAAAATCTTTCTTTGTTCCTTGGCCTCACCAAATGTCCAAATTTCCCTCATTGTCTGCATGAATAATGCCCTGGGGATATTTTAATCATGAATTAAATATAAATCTTTTAAAACTTTGTTGTGAATAACAATACGTTGTATTGAGCACAATAAATGTTTGTGGCCGTAGCTTAAAAAATAGGTTGACATTCTTGTAGGTGGAAAAAAAAGAAAAAGAAAAAAGAAAGATTAGATTCTTCTTACTTTGCTTAAAATCAGAACCCAGTATGAATACTGATTCAGTCTGTGAAGAGCGCTGGCTCCCATCCGTGGAGATTCTGCTTTCCCCAAATTTATTATTTTTAGGTTGCTCGGGCCTAGAAAAGAAATTTCCAGGAGGATGTCGCTTTCTCCATTTTTTCCCTGACCTCCAGAAAATGTATTCTTTGTACTCTGTCTGAAAGGGAGTCAGACTCATTATTTATTCTCGGCCTCCTGGTTTTGTGGAACGCACATGAGACGTTGTGGTCGCAGCAGCAGAGCATATGCTGATCATGCTGCCTTTTGTCTTCGTAAGGTTAGTTGCCGTCAGGAGAGAAACAAGCCAAACCGAATATTAAAAGAAAAGGCTGACATTAGGTTTTTTAGATCATGAATAGGCATACTCTGCATTAGAAATCTAGATCATTTCTACAGAGAACACACTGATGGTTGCCAGAGGGGAAGGGACTTGGAGGACTGGGTAAAAAAGTTGAAAAGATGGTGACGTGCAAATAGGTAGTTACAAAATAGTCACAGGGATATAGAGTACAGCATAGGAATTAATAGCCAAAGATACTGTGATAACTAGAATCATATCAAGTGTATACACAGATTATTAGGGGCAACACTTTGTGAAGTATATACTTGTCTAAGCACTATGCTGTCCAGCAGAAACTAAGACAAAATGATACTTAATATAAACTGTTACTTAAAAAGTTTAATTTTAGTCCTTTGCCCATTTTTTAATTGGGTTGCTTGTCTTCTTAGAGTGGAGTCGTGTAAGTTCTTTGTATATTTTGGAGATTAAACCCTTATCTGAGGTATCATTGGCAAATATGTTTTCCCACACAGTCGGTTCTCTTTTTATTTTAATACTGTTTTCCTTGGCCATGCAGAAGCTTTTTATTTTGATGAGATCCCATTTGTTTATTCTTTCCTTTATGTCCCTTGCTTTAGGGGACATATCAGTAAAAATGTTGCTGCGTGTAATATCTGAGATTTTCCTGCCTATGTTCTCTTCTAGGACTTTAATGGTGTTACGGCTTATGTTTAAGTCTTTTATCCACCTTGAATTTATTTTTGTGTATGGTGTAAGTTGGTGCTCGAGTTTCATTTTCTTACACGAAGCTGTCCAGTTCTCCCAACACCACTTCCACCTCTCCAAGGAGGACATACAGAGGATCCAGAGACACATGAAAAGATGCTCGATATCGCTAGCTATCAGAGAGATGCAAATTAAAACCACAATGAGATACCACTTGACACCAGTCAGAATGGCCCTCATAAACAAAGCAACAAACAGCAAGTGTTGGAGAGGTTGTGGAGAAAAGGGGACACTACTGCACTGCTGGTGGGAGTGCAGACTAGTACAACCACTATGGAAAACAGTATGGAATTTTCTAAAAAAACTAAAAATGGATATACCTTTTGACCCAGCAATTCCATTGCTAGGACTATATCCCAAGAACCCTGAAACACCAATCCAAAAGAAACTATGCATCCCTATGTTTATAGCAGCACAATTTACAATAGCCAAGTGTTGGAAGCAACCTAGATGCCCATCAGTAAATGAATGGATCAAAAAACTGTGGTACATTTATACAATGGAATTCTATGCAGCAGAAAGAAAGAAGGAGCTCATACCCTATGCAACAGCATGGATGGAACTTGAGAGCATCATGCTAAGCGAAGTAAGCCAGGCAGTGAAAGATAAATACCATATGATCTCACCTTTAACAGGAACCTAATCAACAAAACAAACAAACAAGCATAATATAACCAAAGACATGGAAATTGGGAACATGCTGAAAGTCACCAGAGGGGAGAGGGGAGGGAATTTCAGGGGAAAAGGGGAAGGATTTACAGGAACAAGTATAAAGGACACATGGACAAAAACTATGGGGGGGCGTGGAAATGGGAGGGAGGTGGGGAGGGTTGGGGTGGCGGGTTCGGGTGAGAATAAAAGACAGAAAACTGTACAAGATCAACAATGAAAATAAAAATTAAAAAAAAAAAAAGTTTAATTTTAGAAAGAAATCTGGCCCTGTCCTGGTGGCTCTGTTGGTTGGAGCATTGCCCCATACACTGGAAGCCTGAGGGTTCAATTTCCAGTTAGGGCACATACCCGAGTTGGAGGTCTGATCCCTGGTGGGGGCGTGTGCTGGAGGCAGCCTGCCGATGTTTCTCTCTCGTATTGATGTTTCTCTCTCTCTCCCTTCCTCTAGTTCTAAAAATCAATAGTAAAAAAAAATCCTCAAGTGAGGATGAAAAAATTTTGCAAAATTTAAAAAAAAAAAGAAGAAATCTAAATCATTTCTAATTAAGGAAATATTTTAGTAACTTTATGAGACTAAAGGGAGTTTTTAATTATTCCGCCTGCAATGCCATCTCCAAGCCTGCCAAGTGGCACACCCTTGTGGGTGGAAGTGAGCACAAAACAGGAGCGTGGTTATGGAGCAGCAGCAGTGAGCATCACATCAAAGGGAAACCCGTGACACCAATGCAACCTTTGGACAGAGCATTGGAGGAAAACAGCAACTGTTTATGCAGATGTGCTTTTCTTTGTAAAGCATTGTGTGACTCAGATGGGAATCCACATCCTTAGCAGGAGTGGTTGGAATTCAAGGATCACAGGGCACAGAAATAAAGTACACAAAAGGCATATTTCTCCATTTTTTTTTTCTATGTAGATCTGCTGACATGGACATTTCTGCAGATCAATCAAATAAAATGTGTTTATTGAAGTGATACCATAAAGCACTAACTTTCTTTAAATGGCCAAATAACCAGAATGCATGTGTTCAATTGAGAGCTCTGCTACCAAGTAGTTGGCTTGCAAAATTTTAACTTACTCTAGGGACCAAGATAAGATATCTTTGCAACTTCTCATACCTAATGGACACTGCTGAACACCCTCTTCAATACTAAAATTATCAGAGTGGAGATAAAATGTATTTCCTGGAGTTGTCAGATATTGAAGATATTTTATTTTTTTAAATATTATTTTTATTAAAGATTTTATTTATTTATAGAGAGAAGGGAAGGGAGAAAGAGAGGGAGGAAGAAACATCGATGTGTGAGAAATACATCAATAGGTGCCTGTTGCGTGCCCCCAACTGGGTACCTGGCCCTCAACCCAGGCATGTTCCTTGATTGGGAATCATATCAGCAAACTTTTGGTTCACAGGCAGGCACTCAGTCCACAAAGCCACACCAGTTAGGGCTGAAGACATTTAAATAATCACACCCTTGTAGCAAAGCTAGTCCTGTTAAAATGTCCAAAGAGACGATTAGTCCACAGTTCATATAAATCCTGCTCTTCTACAATATTTGAACACTGAACTATATACTTAACTAGGCTACTGAAGAAAGCCGGTTGTTATTATTGGCAAGACAGCCACAATGCAATTGTTGGACCAAGAAAGTATTTGTTATGAATTTGCCCTGTAAACCCTGAGTAGAAGTGACCATTATGGATTATTTGAATCCAAGGACATTTTCTTAAGTATGGACATTTTGGACAGGACCAACTTTCAAGGACCTTTCAATGTGAGCAGAATGCCTCTGAGGACATTTTGGATGGGACAAAATATTCTCTAACCAATCACGCATGTAAAAGCATTCATTTCAAAAGACTGCGTCTATATGTGTGTGATTTTCAATAAACTTGGTATTTTAATGAGAAAATCTTCAGGATCTAGAGTTAGAATCTCTTGGGGGAAGTGTTCTAGGAGCACCAGGACCAAAGGCACAGAGACTCCCTGGATAGACTGTCCTGGACCATTGCTGAGAAGATGCTTGTATTAGCATCTGAGAGTGAAGCAGTGTGTTGTCATTGCACTGTGAAAAGACTTTTTATGTAATAGTTCCTCACTTTTAAAATGAAAGTATCACTTTTCTAACTGTGCTTTGATGAAATATGTGGAGAACTTAAATGCGGTATTTATGGGTAAGTGCTTTATAAAATAAGAGTTATACAAACATTAGATATAATACATCGAAACTGTAAAGACAGGACCAACAGGTTGTGGAAGACATGATCCACAGGCATCAAATGCAGGTGGGTTAAAGGTTTCATGAATGGGGGTAGCTTGGATTGAGAGTTGAAAGAACAGAGAGGAAAGGTTATGGAGAGGGGATAGAGAGGATGGCTTTTCAGTTGGCCTGATTATATGTGAAAAGCCTCTGAGGACCAATGCTCTTGTTTATTTCATTGAATGTCAATCAGCAACTCGTGTAGCATGGTGCAGATCTGTTCTAAAGATTTCCTTCGCAGGCAGACACAAGCTTTGAAATGTAAATATGTTACCTAGTTTGTACTGTAGAATGTGATTTCCTATAACCTTCTAACCATGTGACGCTCAGCAGGGAAGTGTGAACTTTATATACTCACCAATGGGTCAACTTTTTTCTTAAAAGACCATAGCAGCACCATTTCTCCTTTATTGACAATGTGTTCTGGTCATTGTTATGGTCATATATATTACACATATATAATCTAAAACAATATAACTTGCTTTTCCCTCTAGGGAATATATATTTGACTCTGATTATGCTATGTACCACCTATTGAACTATGGAGAAATTGAACTTTTTATGCCTCCGTTTTTTGGTGTGTAGGAAATGAAGATGATAATAATTCCTTCCTTATAGACTGCTCTAAGGATTAATTGAACTGATTCTGTCTGGATCATAACCATCACTTGGAAAAAGTTATCTATTATTACACAGGATGGTAATTCTAATAACACTTCCTCTAGATTTACTGTGGTGATAATGTTTTATACAGATGCTTTCATATGGAACTGGTTTGTATGGATGTGATAATAATAAACACAATCTTCCTAATGAAATGGCTTATCAAAGATGTGCTCAATATTCTATCTTATTAAAGGTGGATTCTAACCAGAATGCACAATCAGGGAGTTGTAAAAGTGACGAAACTATTTTACAGACTAGGATCTCACAATGCCTTTCGAGAGTTCCTTGCGCCTGGCAAGTATTTAGACTTACTTGTCTTAGAGTCTGAGCTGGTGACAGTCGCCTCACTCCTTGCATATAATAAAGTAGTAGATGCTGAAGAAATGGAAAGGAAACCAGCTGGGCTGAGGGACTTGCATTGATTGCCATAACTTTTTTACCTTACTCACTGTGTCTTTAAAATAAAGATATACAAGAAGATAATATAAGAGAATTTGCTTACAATGTTGGTAAAAGGGAAGTTCTTTCCAAACAGTGCAGGAGAAACAGAAACTCCAAAGAAAATATTGCCAGGTTTATATATCTGAAAGTGAAAGCTTCAGATGATAAGAGTAAGAAGGACAAAAACCAAATGACAGACTTTATGAAATCATATCCATATATATCACATGTATGACAGAGTTATTATACAGAATAGATGAATAGTTCTTCTGTATCAGTTTCAAAAGGGCAAAACAAACTACAGATAATTCAAAGAAATAATTTAAAATGATTAATCAATATAGGAAAATATATATAATGGTGCTGTTGACAAAAATTGAAGCTAAAATATTGTGATATACCACTTACTGGGATGGGTGGGCATGGTGGGGTGAAAATGGAGACAATTGTACCCAAACAACAGTAAAAAAGAAAATAAATCATAAGAATTAAAAGACTAATAGAAACTAGTGCTTTCAAAAATGGCCTTTGACAATCCTGTCCATTTATTTTTCCTCATTGTCAGGCTAAATGTACGGTACGTGCTAAAGTACCTAACAAAGGTAGGAATGGGACAAATATAATATGTGATGTATTATTTTTTGAAAATAAAGTCTTATTAGGAATTTTTTAAAGCCTCACAGAGATATTATTTCATTGTGCTCTGAAACCATAGAATGAGCAGAGAAATTATGATGAAAAGTACTGGAAATAACATTATTAACATAGTTTTCTTATTATCATAGTTTTCAATGTTGCTAATCATTTTTCTCATAAAAGATTTTATTATTATTTAAAACTAATACAAATCAGGCATGGCAGAAAATTTTGGGGAAAGAATAAGCACCTCTAATTTCAATAACCAAATACAATTTTAAGCTTTTTAAATTTTTTATCCTTTAAAATATTCATGTACATGCATCCTTAAATAATTGAAATTTACTTGTTTTGTGGGCTGCCTTTCATTCAACAATTGATTGTGAAAGTTTTATGTATTTTTTAATGATTATTTATTTATTTTTATAGAGGGGAAGGGAGAGAAAAAGAGAGGGAGGGAAACATCAATGTGACTTACTTCCTACTGGGGATCTGGCCTGCAATCCAGGCATATGCCCTTACTGGGAATCCAACTGGTGACCCTTTGTTTTGCAGGCTGGCACTTGTTCCACTGAGCCATGTCAGCTAGAGCTCATTGTGACAGTTTTATATGTCAATATAGGCCTTCATAGTTTTGATGGTGTTTCATAGTATTTCATTATATGACCATAGCATACATTACTTATGTAACATTCTATGGGTGGATATTTGTCATTTTTCCTGAGGGTAGCTCTTTTAAAATTAGACCTGACAGCCTTTCAAGGAATTAAGCCCTCTGTTAATGAATAACATTCATTAATGAGAGAACAGTGGATATGATGCTAAAATAGCAATATATTTGATCAACTCTGAGGCTTTTTTTGATCCAAAGATTCTACTATTCTAGGTGTACTGGGTTGAAATAGAGTCTTCAAATTCCTACCAAATTCCCATCCTTCCCTAAACCTAAAAATGTAACCTTATTTGGGAAATGGGGTCTTTGCAGATGTAATTAGTTGAGATGAGGTCAGACTGGAGTAAGATTAGCTCCTGCTTAAGGCAATATGACTGGTGTCCCTCTAGGAAGAGAAAATACACAGAGACACAGACACAAGAGGAAAGAGCACTGTGTGAGACAAAGATTACAGTGATTCATCTATAAGCCGAGCAGCACCTGGAATTGCCAGCAGCACCAGAATTCAGGAGAGAAGGAATGGAATGGGTTCTCCCCTAGGGCCTCCAGAGAAGGTGTGGCCCAATGACACCTTGACTTCCAGCCTAGAATGGTGAGAAAAGAAATTTCTGTTGTTTTAAACCACCTACTTTGTGGAAATTTGTCACGGCAACCTTAGGAGAGTGATCACAAAGTAAACTTGTTTGGTTGGCTGAAATGGGTGTGGACCAAGTGTTATGCTCAGGGAATTCATGGCTCACTGAGGTAAACTGCTGAATGCGATTCCAGGCAGATAGAAATCAAATGTGTTTTGAGATGTAACATCCTGTTTGCTTGTAAGCATTGGGAGTCTGAAGAAGAGTGAGTTAAAAAGAAGAAGAAATGAAAAATCTGAGTCTGAGGTAGGAGCTACAATACAGTTTATTCACAGGCCTCCTTGAGTGGAAGCATCTTGAGACTATTTTGTATGTCCTTCCCTTAGACAGGACACCGACTTATATACTGCACCAGGGAAAGCAATAAAGAACTGGGCTATGGTCTAAACTTTGGGTAAAACTACATGTGTTCCTCCTCTTTAAATCAATTGGTTTGGACTCCCTTTAGCATATCATTCTAGTCACTAATGTCTTGGTACTGCATTGTCACAGAAGAGTGGCACTCTAACAGACAATGAGTGCTGCTGTAAATAAGAGGAGGTCAAGTAAACCAAGGTGGGCCAATCACAGGAACACTTCTGAGATTCGTGACTGACAGGGAGACAGGGAGCTGGGGGCTAGAACATGTGGCATAACCTCTATAGAGAAAGTCCATTAACTTTATTGTCCCAGTTTTCAATGTGGCACTGATACTACCCTAGGCCCAATGTTATCACTCTCCCTCAGATTCTATGACCTACCTTCCTTTCCTTCCAATAAACATTCTTTTTCACTGATACTGTCTCGACCTGGTGTATGAATCAGCTACTGTTCTATAATAAACAACTACAATGTCTCAGAAACAAATAACCATCAGCATTATTTTAGCTCAAGTATACAGGTTAGCCAGGGGTAAGTTAACCTAGACTGGGCTTGACTGGGATATCTGGTCTCTCTCTCTCTCTCTCTCTCTCTCTCTCTCTCTCTCTCTCTCTCTCTCTCTCCCCCTTCCTTCCTCCCTCCCTCCCTCCCTCCCTCCCTCCCTCCCTTCCTTCCTTCCTTCCTTCCTTCCTTCCTTCCTTCCTTCCTTCCTTCCTTCCTTCCTTCCTTCCTAACATTAGTTAATAAAATTATATGGGTATGTGGTGTACAGTTCTGTAATAACATCATCTACGTATTGTACTATGTGTTCACCACCCCAACGCAAGTCCCTTTCCATCACCATTTATCCCCCTGCCCCTTTACCCTTTTCTACTTCTCCCCCATACCCCTTTCCTCTGGCTATCACTATACTGTTGTCTGTGTCTAGGAATTTTTTTTTTTTTAAAGATTTTTTTTTCCTTTTTTTTTTTTAGATTTTATTTATTTATCTTTAGAGGGGAAGGGAAGGAGAGAGGGAGAGAAACATCAATGTGCGGTTGCCTCCTGTATGTCCCCTGACGGGAACTGACCTGGCAACCCAGGCATGTGCCCTGACTGGGAATCGAACCGCGATCCTTCGGTTCGCAGGCTGGTGCTCAATCCACTGAGCTACACCAGCCAGGGCTGTGTCTAGGAATTTTTTGTTTGTGTGTTTTGCTAATCCCTTCACCTTTTTCACCCAACCCTCAACACTCCTCCCCACTGACAGTTGTCAGTCTGTTCTCTGTATCTATGAATCTGTTTCCATTTTGTTAGTTTATCTTGTTCATTAGATTCTACATATAGGAAATGAAATCTTACAGTATTTATTTTTTTCTGACAGGCTTATTTCACTCAGCATAATTGAGTCTATATTAATTATGGACTCAGTTAGTTGCAATAACAGGGAATAAACCCAATTCTTCATTTCTCTCTATGTCTACTCCCTTTATCATGTAACACTGCAGTGCCTGCTTACTATGAATGGAATGTACTTTCTTCACTGGTCCACTGGCTGACTTTGGCCAATAGAATGAGGATGTGCTCATAGCCTCACCCTCAGGGAGTCTTGTTTGTTCCATTGTTTTCTTGCACGTCTGCTCTTTCTATGGGAAGGACATGCCTGGACTAGCTGGGTGATTCCAGGCAGGGACCAGGAAATTTGTGGTTCATAAGGCTGTTCCATTTTTAATTTTTTGATCCAATTAAGTGACTTCCATTTTTAATTTTTTGATCCAGTTAAGCCAGTTCCATTCGTAATTTTTTTGATCCTCATGTTTCTTGGCCCCTTCCTTGCATCAACCAGCTGGTCTAACATGTTCTTCTCATGGAAAGAGCAGATGTGCAAAAGAACAATGGGACACACAAGACGCCCTGAGGGGAGGGGGCTGTGAGCTGGCACGCACCTCCTCATTCTATTGGTTAAAGTCAGCCCATGGGTGGATGAAGAAAGTACATCCGATTCACAGTAAGAAGACACTGCAGGATTACCTGAGAATGGGCATAGACACAGACAAGAATGAAGAATTGGGTTGATTCCCTGTTATTGCAACCAACAGGGTCCCTAATAAATATAGACTCATGTCAATTTCTCTTATAAATTAGGTATCAGTTTTACTTTTATCTACCCAGTATCTAAAGACATCTTAAAAAATTTAAAGAAATAGTGGAACTGAAAGCCCCTATGTGTTTTTGGTACCATTCTGATTAGGGTGTTTTCTGTACCGTTCTGTCTGGAATGGGTGATGGCTGGCCTTCCTCTCTTCTTTGCTGAAGTGAGGAGATGAATCTTGCTTTTCTTCATATCGTTTATTTTTTATAAAAGAAAAAATAATTGTACTGCTGGTTACTCTTAGTTCTTCCCACAATTTAGCATTTCAAACATTTGGAATTGGTTTAACTAAAAGGAAAAAAAGAAGTTTGAAAATGTTAGCTGCCAATGTTCTAACATATTGGAAAACAAACAAAAGCAAGCCACTGGCCACCCATGCTGGGAGTTGCTGCCTGGGCCTATGTGATTAGTCTAAACTCTCTTTCTGGGACCGTGTGTATTTCTTTGGAAAATCTGAGCAGGGGACAGAAGAGATGCTATTTGCTGATATCTGGGCTTTGGACACAGTCTGTTTAATCTCTTCCTGTACCTAGCTTTAACTTTAGGATGCATACTATTATTATTTTAATCAACATCAAATGTTAATGGAAAAGACTGAAGAGTTTGTGTGTAAGGATCCCATTGCCTTTTCTTTTAATTTTGGCTCTGGAACTTTCTGGTTGTGTAGTTTTAGATAACTAAAAGTCCCTGTAGTTCAGCTTCCTGAGAAAAAAAGATGATCAGACCTCCTCTATCCAGTTGTTGTGAAATTCAAGGAAACAATGGTTGCTAAGCTCCTGATGCATACATCAGGCACTCAGGAAATGAACTTAAGGGTAGTGAGTTCCATGTGGTCTGTTATTTAGCTCTGCCAGCCAGAGCAAAGGTTCCTTTCTCAGCCATCTTTCATGGTGTTCAAAGCCTATCGTGGACTCTGCTCCTTATCTTCTCTATGCTGGCATCCAAGAGGAAAGGAGCAGATCTTACCTTGCATATCAGCACTCCTGGGCAGACGAAAATGGGAGAGAGTGGCACCAGACATAATCCTTAATACTGTGCTCACATTACAATGGCCAAAGCTGGTCATGTTGCCAAACCTGCCTCCAATTAAATAAGAAGTACACGGAATGCCCCATAAAGACAGATCCAGTAGGGAGAAATGGGATGCAAATCTTTTCACAATAATATGACATATTCTAGCAGGTTTGCTTGTTTGTGAGATAGACAACAATCTTTATGTGAATGGGCAAGGCTCAAGGAATGGGGGTGGTAAACATGACACCTCATCTGACTGTGCCACCCGCTGTCATTGAGATAATTGGTACTTGGCTTTTCCATCTCCAAAAGCAAGTTGTTCATCACTTTCCAATTTAAAAGTTTAAGTAAGCGCATGCATTTCTTTGTAGATAAAGGATACAATTAATTTGCCATGGATGTAAAGGGCAAAGATTACTTAAAAAGTCAAAGTATGTGTTATAGCAGGATACTTCCACTGAGCAGGTTTGTGGAGAAAGTGTGAACATGAAGGGTAGCTATGATTGCTCATTTATTGAGTGTCAAACACGTCCTGGGCACTATTCTAGGTTCCGTGATGTGTCAAATTATAAAAGAGACAAAATCCCTGCCCTCCTGAGGTTACATTCTAGTTATAGAGATAGAAGAATATGCAATGAATCAATAAATAAACTAAGAAGCATAGAGCAAGGCAAGGGAGTTTGGGAATGCAAGATTGGGGAGTGACTATTGGTGATAGGGCCTTTGGGGAGATAATTAAGGTTAAATGTGGTTACAGAGTGCAGCTCTAATCTCATATAACTGGTGTCCTTCTAAGAGTATAAGACAAAAAAGAGGCATTAGCGAGAGCTAGGCTCACTCATGTTCTCTCTCTCCCTCTCCCTCTCTCTCCCCGTGTGTGTGTGTGTGTGTGTGTGTGTGTGTGTGTGTGTGTGTACGGAGAAAAGACCATGTGAGGACACAGGGAGAAGGTGGCTGTTTAAAGGAAGAAAGTCCCACCAGAACCTTAATTTCGGACTTCCAGTCTCCAGAATTAGAAGAAAATAAATGTTTGTTGTTTAAACTACTGAGACTGTGATATTTTGTTATAACAGCCTACGTAGACTAATACACCAACTTTTAGTTTCTTTATTCTTTGATCATGCTAAAACTTCCACCGTGCTAGACACGTTACTTTACACATAGTAGGCTCTCAATACATATTTATCATTTGATATCTACACTTGTTTCATCTTCCATAAGAGTCCTTAAGTAGACTTTTGAACGAGAAGGGGAAGATAAGAAAAATCCAACTTGGGTAAGATTACAAAAAAAAAAAGAAAGAGGAAACGCCGCAGTAGAAGAGCTGTTACCCTCTGATTAGAAAGCCACTTGAACACCCTAATAAGCCTTTAAGTACTAAAAAGATAAAGAAATGTCATTCTGCAATGGCTGAGCCCATTAAAGATGTTAAAAATGACCCCTGTGCCTCTTCTGCCAGATAAAAGGAGTTGCTTAAGTGCCCTCGGATTACTCACCTGCACCACAAGTACATCCATCCTTTTGTTTCAATCTAGAAAGTTGGTGTGGACAAACAAGGTCCCTGGTTGGTAGGAAGCCAGGTTCAGTGTGCCCCACCCTGCAGCAGACACACACAGACTTGGCCTGGTCTACTCCTTGACTAGGAGACCACTACCTGGCCATGCTGAGATCTGTATGCCTCTAGTCCCTGATATCACTTTACTGTGTCAAGATAAGGGAAACAGGATGCTATTCTTACCATTTTTAATTGGATTAAGGGAAAATCCCTAGAATGTGGTATTTCTAGCTAAAGATCCATTTCAGCAGGTTTTATCAGTGATCAGAGTTTTGTTTTCCACCACCTCCCCACCCCCCCACTGCTACCTGATTTGCCAGATTGTCTTGGAAAGAAAGAGAAATAGCTATGGTTTGTTGTGACTATTCTAGATGTTGAGCAATGTCTAAAAATCTAGACATGAACTTGCTCCTTACTTTCTGGATTGGGGTTTGTTGTTTTCCTTTTCTCATTCAGCCCTTGTGTGTGTGTGTGTGTGTGTGTGTGTGTGTGTGTGTGTGTGTGTGTGTCTGACCATGGTTTAACAAGATTATGTCACCAAGGCAGGCTTGGAGGCATGTGATGTTTTCATCCTACAATGCTGCCAGCTCTTATATCTAGGGTTTCTCATTTAGAAGCCTTAATAAGTTATTTCAATTACCTTGTCAAGCTTAAGTCAGCAGCAAATAGGGGAATTTTTTCCTTCTGGGGTAAGATTACATTTAAATAATAATAAGAAAGTGCCAAAGTAATGTAAAGGCGTACACCCAAAAGGGTGCTGCCCTTCCTGGCTGACTAGGTTTCTGCTGGGTTCTTGTCATAAGTTATCAGCCATAATCCTTGTGTGGAGCAGAGCAAAAGGACTCCCAAGTTGATAAGAGAACTCCTTTAAGGGGTCCTGGGTCATGAGGCTGCCCGACCTGTGTGGTTTGGGGGCTTCTTTCTGTTAGTGATTGCTGTGATCGAGCCCAGGCCCAAAATGCATTGGCAAATGGCATTGACCCTTGTCTATTTCCTCCCTTTATTGTCTTCATAAACCTCCCTGGTTTCATTGTTTAAAGAATATTACATCTGCACAGCAGCTCCGAAGATGCTGTGGTTCTTTTCCCTAAAAATCAAATGGGATGTCTGTTTTACAGAAAATCCTTTTCCACATAATCTCACCCACATTTGCTACTTGCTTTTTATCAGAGGCCAAATCTTAAAATAATTAGCTTAGGATGAGGAGAAAAAGGGGGCAGGAATTCAGGGTTACTTTGTAGAAAAAAATAACTTGATGTTAATATTTCACCTTTTACAATTATAAAATAAGCTAAGAGCAAAGTCACTATACACAATTTACCCCTATCATATCTGCCGGGTCTCTGTACATGCAGATACTTTAAAAAATTCTTTGCTTATTTTATGTACGTGCACATACTGAGATATATATCTAGATGCTTAAAATGATTGAGGTGGAATTTCACTTATGAATGTATTTCCTCATACCTGAAAGTTGGAAAGGAATGAGGTTGTTGCCTTTCAAAGAATTATTAAGTATGTTTATTATTTTATGTGATTAATGCATTTAAACATATTTCATTTATTTCTTTATAAATTCTGAAATTTTAATTGAGTATCCTTCCTAGTGAGCTCTAAAGTTTCTTACATATAGCTTTACCTTCAGGAATGATCAGAGAAAGCCCTCTTAGAGTTAGTCATCAAGAAAGCTGGGAGATAGAAGATAGAGTTTCTGAAAACAAGAATATCTTATGGCAATAGGTAAGTTAATAAAAGATAGGTACTTTATCTTTTTTTCTTTTGAATATAAAAGTCTTTTATTTTTAGGAAAGTTGTATGTCTATATAATTCCAGTGAAGTCAAAGCAACCAGCTTTTTATTGGCCTAGTTTGCAGGAGAAAAGGCTAGAATTGGGGCTTTAAAATCATCTTTAAAATCCAACTTGAACCAGACTGACCATGCCTGCCATTCACAGTGGTCTGATAGTTGCAAACTTATTTTCAGCGGATGCTTCTACAGGTTGTGCTTTCAAGGAAACAGCACTTTTCAAGGTTAATTGAAACCTCCTGTTGAAAGTCAGCAAAGTCCAATGTATCTTTGGGTGTAATTTGAGTCTATACTATTTGAGCTCTCACTTTACTCATGAATAAACGCCACTCTTATAGCTAATATATTCAATACCAGTTTCATGGATTATTGGATTAATGATGAATGGGCATTAAACTTGTTTATATTTCAAACTTGCTTCAGGTGATCTGGCAAGTTTCAAGACCTCCTTTGGAACAAATAACTACACTGGTCCTATAAAATCTCATAAACTCAGGAGTCATTCCTTTTCAAAGGCTAGTGGTATTTTGCAGCTGGACCACCACTTTTTTCCTATGGCATTTACATCTCTGTGGTTCCCTATCCTCAAAGTTTGCTGGTCAGGTTGGCCAGGAAATATACTCAAAGCCAAACATCTGTGTTTGGAAGGCTTATTGGAGACTGATCTTAGGAACAACTCCTAGGGAAGTAACAGACGGGAACAGGATTGAACAGAAAAGGAGCTATGAAGTCATCCTTCAATGTTCCCTGGAATTGAATCAGGGGGTTCTAGTGTCTTTGTACCCACAAAGAGGGTACCCAGTCATTGGAAGCAGGCTGGATCCAAGGAAGAGCTCCTTTGGGTTGAAATAGTCCCCAGGAAAAGAGGAAGGATGTAACTGGAGTGTCATCAGCAGCATGGGGAATCAGTGACCCCGTCCTAAAGGGTGATCTGATGGCACATCATCCATTTCAGTTCTCTTTCCTGAAAAGAGTGAAATTTCCTGAGATGCCACATCTTTAATTTAGAAAAGCCTAATCTTAGAAATTGAGGTGAGAGAATGTCAGGGGGAAGAGAAATTTTTAGGAGGAATTAAATTATCTTTTCACATTTTAGAATTAATCTCTTGATGCAAAAGTAGGAATTCTTGATAGAAGAAGGATTTGTGGGTAAAATAAGACCTGATTTGCAGATTACAGTGCAAAAAAGTGTTAAAGTGAGGCAAAACCAGATTTAAATCAGCATACTATCCCCAAAATCCATCCATTCAGTTGACATGAATACAGGAAAACTAAGGTAAGTTCAATAGGAAGAAAAAAAGAGAATTAGAGAACACTGAAACAGAGGAAGAAGGGAAACAATTAAGTGGGAAACTTTATCTGGGGAAACCTCAAAAGGGAAAGGGATAACAATAATGACAGTAAGAGAAATAATGGTGTCACCATTATAGTGGTGATAGTTACTTACCATGCACAGGGCATTGTGAGCAAGGCATACTCATACTATTTGGATGGTTTAATTTTGGCCCAACTTCTGAAGCTCTTCACATTCAGTGGAGTAGGGTTATGCCAAAGACTCTGAAGTCACTCAGATGTTAATTTTTTCTGTGGCACTTCTTCTCTTCTCTTCTCTTTCCTTCCCTTCTCGTCTCTTTTTTGGTCTCCTCTCTTCTTCCACTTCTCTTCCTTCATTTACCTGAAGCTTTTGTTTGTTTTCTTTCTTTAACTTTCTCCCTAGTCTACACAGATACAGAAATAAGGGAATCCAGAGAATTTTAGGGTAATTAATGCTAGAGTAGGATTGTTCAGTGCTCATAAACTGGATTTTGTGAAGTCACAGCAAAGTATTTCAAAAACTACAATTTATCCCCTATACATTAGAACCAGTTAACAATGGTAGAATATTTAAACTGAATAAGAAGTCCAATGTGATTAATTTAATTGTGTCATTTTCAGATGAACAAAAGGAAAACCCAGGGGGTTTACATAAATCAAAGAAGTTGAGAAGACTATTACTGATGGGGAAGATCAGGCAGATACCTATAGAGCAATTGCCACTATAAGGCAGTTTTAGTACCAGGGCTCATACAAGTTATTAACTGGGAGACTTCGGACAGTTTAGAAGGGAGGATATTTCCCTCCCTTCAGAAGAGCAAATTGTAACGCTATATAACTCATTGAGTCAGTGTGAAGATTTACCGAGTTGATGTAACAAAAACCTAGTGGGAAAGACTTGGTGAGCACACGGTAACTCTGGCCCCTTAGCTTACACAGTGTCCATCTTTGAATTCTGGTATCTGCATTTTTCCTCCAAGGGCAGCAAAGTATGCTCTGACTCTCTCTGATCACTTTTATACGTTAAAAACAACCTATTGACTACCTCGTTCTCCCAGAACTTTTAAAGAAACTTCTTCCTTCATCACACTAAACTGTGTATATCGGTGGCCGCCACCTTTCTATTCTCATATCTTCACATCTTATATATTGTTCTCAGGTGAATCATCTTTAATGTAAAGTGCTTGTTGTGACATTTCTCTGCTAAATAAAGGTTCAGAGACATCTCTACTGCCTATAGATAATATCTACACTCTCTAAGAGGTTAGCATTCAGGGCTTCTGATCTGGTCCAATCTATCCTTCCATACTTATTACTCATTTACCCTACCTCCTTTCATTAAATAAATGATTGATAGCATGCCATATGGCTAGGCACCAAAGATACACTAATAAACAGTGTCTGCTCTCCTAGAAATTTCAAACTAGTGTATGATCTAATCTTTCCCAGATGCATAGGACTATTGCCTCCCACCTACCTGATTTAAATTATGTGACCTCCTCTGCTTGGCATGCCTTACCTTCAAATATACAAATGACTAAATCTTGTCCATATTACCGCTTTCAATTAGGATTTTGTAATTCTTCTTAGCTAGTAAATTTCCTTTCCACTTTGCATATAATTTTAAATATAATTTCTTATATTATAATTAATTATATGCAATTATTAGTCCTTGCCAAACTATAAAGTTATTAAAAACAAGATGTGTTTGATTAAACTTTATGTATTCCTTAGCGTTTGCCATATTGTTCTGCAAATCAATGAACAAAGGAACAAAAAAGAGGTTGTTGCATGAATATGAGTATGAATTGACTCTAATACTGGTGTTGCTGTTCAAAAATATCATGCCAGAGGATCAACTTAATGGTGTAGAAAAAAGATGGCCTGGGAAATACTACTGGGTGGGCATCAAACAGAAATTTTGAATGCTTTGTGTAGGAGACCTTCATATATAAAAATTTGTTTCTGATCACTAAAAAAATTCTGTCCTGGGAATTTGAGTAAAATTCAATATCATTATTCATATACTAAACTTAATATTTATACATTTTAAATGTTAATATTATCAGTTTCATTATTCACAAACATTGTCAAAAGTCGCACCTTTGATTTTGTATTAAGGGTAATGTATAAGAAGACCTGATCACTAGGTTAAAAATAGAAAGACTATCACATAATTACAGTGTACTCACCATACCTTAGAAATTGAAATTATATTAGAAACCAGAAAACACAAGTGATTAAAGGTGGTTTAAAATTCAATGCTACCAACTTCCTTATGAAATCATTAATGCCACCATACGCAGTAGATAAGCCCCTTAGTTGGCAAACTGTTAAGAAATTTATAATCTCAATACTGGAAAATGGAATTTAGAGAAAAATGCATAAGCAAATGTATAAGCATATCTTCAGTTGGTAAGGTATTTAGGTTTAAGATTGGTGGGGTATGTTTTGTCTTTATGTAGATCTCAACTTTTTGAGGTTATTTTCTTTATGTCATTTCAAATAATTTTGTTTGTTTGTTTGTTTTTATTCTTTAACTTTCTCTCGCTGTACCTGTCCACCTTGTGTAGTTCCTGTAAACCATGTAAGATATTCCTAGAAGCCAAACAAGAAAAATGTCTGAGTTTCTTGAGTCTTTATTGTTTTTTTTCTTATCACTATTCAAAAATCCAGTGAGTATTTTCGATTCTCTTTAAGGCCAGAATCTTGTTGGTACTACTACATAGTTGAAGATGCAAACACTATCAGGCACTCGTCAAAGCATTCCGATCTTAAACACACCAAGGATATTGTAAAGGGAAGTCTTTCAAGACACTTGAAAATCGAACCCTTCCGTTAGGGATTTCTTAAGAGAAGGGGGATAAAAGTAACTTTATAGAGTTTATAATTAGACAGGCTGATTACATAGCAAGCATAAAATGCCCCCAATGTCCAAATTCACCAGAGGAAATTAGGAAAAAAACAAAAGGACTTGGCAGAAATTCCAAGCACTGTCTGAGTTTGTGGGGAGAGAAGACTTGGCCATATTTTTAAAGCCATGTGGTAATAACATTAAAGCCTGCAATGGTAGAAGTTGGGAGGTTGGGGGAAAAAGAAAACATTGGCTGTGTTATGAGAGGAAATCATGCAGACGGCTGTGGACAGGAATGGGGCTAAAGGTCAGAAGGCTTCTCCAGGACTGCTTGACCTTTGAAGAGTCAATAAACTCTTAGAATAAAGGACATATGAAAATATAAGACTTACTATCATACCTTCTAATTCCTAACGTTCTATAGTTCAGAAGAGTATATGAAGTTAAGAAAATCAAGGAGGTAGAGCATTCTTCAAATTTTTGTGACCCTGGAGAAGGGGAGGCATTTATTGCCAGAGCTTTCACCATAGTGTGAAGAGTGTGTCTGGCTAGATTGAAGACACTGCATTAAAAACAAGTATGGTGAACACAAAGATTCCTTTTACTTCATCTTTGTATTCAGTGAATCTTCTACACATGTACTTTTTTGACTCTCTAAATTTGAAGCAATATGGTGTAATACTGCACCTGTGTAAGCTGATTTTGTTAATGCAATAATGCAGAAATTGAACAAAGAGAATCAAGTAACATTATTGGGACATCATGCTTTATTTCCAGCTCATGAGAGAGCTTAATCCAGTTTTAGAGATGATAGAACTGACGTCCACTTAGGATGGCAGCTACTAAATGGAAGTAGCACAATTTAAGCCTAGTTCACTTAACTCCAAAAAATATACTTTTCAAATATAGTCTGCTGGAGATTGGGCTAAGGAAACCATGCTTGACTCCAGAAAAACAAGCGTCTGGTAGTTAGGATAGTTTTGGCTGAAATGTCTGAAATTCAACTCAAACAATGGAAAAATAGGACTATGTAGGAATTGGAGGGGTGGATTTAATGCTTTAGGTAAGGCTGGATCTGGGACTGTTATGGTCCCATTAGGACATTGCCTCTGCATCTTTTCCACAAAATCTGTTTGTGACTGTTCCGTTATTTTAGCACACCAATTCTCTCCACAGCAGGTAAAATGGCTCTTTATAGCCGCAGATTCCTATCTTCTAGTTTTAATACCACAAAGAGAAAAAGACATTTCTCTCCTCCAATGTCTGTCCATCAACGCAGACAATGCTTCTCCGAATTCCAAGTACTGGCTCCTGTGCCTCAGCAGGATGTGCAAAAATCATGATTGACAGCCAGGCCATTTATCAGTGTATCTAAAGCCATTGAGCATCATTACCCACTCTTGGAAAATAGATTTGGGTCCTTTAAAGAGACTTCCTCTGCCAATTGGCAGAAGGTTAAACTTTGTAGAGAGCATGGACGAAACACCACAGGAAGAAGGACCTATCTTTTCTTGTTGTGTTGTAGTAGCTCAGCAGGCTCCCACATCGAGCAGCTTTTCCAGCACCCGGACCTTGGAACACGTGCAGCTTCTCAAAAGCCGAACTCTTGCATGCAGCTAACCTTCCAGCACCTGGCTCTCCAAGGCTCGGTGGTCAGTAGCACTCAGTGACTGGCAACTTTCCTCAGCATCCATCTTGGAATGTTTTGTAATGAAATGCATCTGGTAAGTTACTACATAAGAACAGCTTTTCCTTTCTCCAGTATCCGGGAAGGGAGATTTTCAGCAAATGTTATCAGTGACCTCTCAGCTATCCAGTGATTAACAGTGTGACTTCCTCAACATGGTCGTGGATCTCAGCCCAGGGGTGGGGTTTTGGGGGATGGAAGAGGGATTCTTCTTTAGTTACTCTACGTTAGGTCTAAGTGCATTTGGTTTTTTAGTGCTGTCATAACAAATGAACATAAACTTGATGACTGAAAACAACATAAATTTCTTTTTCAAAGTTCTGGAGCTCAGAAGTCTAAAATCATGGTATTGGCATGATCGGTCTCTTCTGGAGTGAGAGAAACCCAGACCTTTCCTAGCTTCGGTGGTTGCCAGTGATCCTAGGGATTCCTTGGCTTGTAGCTGTACCACTGCAATATCTACCTTCACATTCAGATGGTCTTTCTACGTATGTCTTCACAAGGCCTTTTCAAAAATATACCAGATGTTGAATATAAGACCCGCCCACCTTCATCTATGTGACTACTTCTTAAATTAAACTAGTTACATTTGCAACCCTATTTCTAGACAAAGTAACATTCTGCATTTCTGGGTGGACATGATTTTTGGTGAAACACTACTCATAGTATACTGGGGATACTTCTTCTTATGTATGCTATTCTTAATTTTCTGGAGTTCTACTTAATTTCTTTAGCTTTATTACAAGCTAATCTCTTGTGTCTCTAATACCCTGCTACAGTTAATAATTTTTTATATTCCACTTTTTTTGTTCAAGTAACTATGTGGTATTTTCTGTCTTTTGATTTGACTGAGTGATACAACGTTTTTCAAAGCACATGGAATGGATAGGGTAAATTACTTAAAAGAAATAAGGATTGCTGAGCAGACAAACATAGCGTATGTCCATGACTTTTAGCATCAAAGATCAGAGTTTAACTTTAAGTAACAGAATGTCTGAACAATGACTTTGCATACAATGGACACTTAAATATCAGTCAATAATAAATGCCATGCAGTAGGACTTCCATGTCTTCTTTTACTGTGTCTCTGTGGGGGCGGGAACCTCATTACATTCTTTACTGATTTCTTTAAACTGAGTCTCTGAAGGAGAAACATGGTTCTAGAATATCATAATTGCTTTACTAGAAAACAATCCTCTACTAAATCTTATAGAGCCTCAGTTTCCCTTCTCTTTCATATCTTTAGTTTTTCCCATTATTTTTTATTTAAATTCATTGTTTTCAGAATACTATCTCTATATCTTAATTCCATAAGTATCCTCATGCCTTAGGTTGCCTGGCACACAATAGATGTTCAAGTAATTATCTCTTGAATGAATGAATTACCATCTCCCTTAAATCTTTACAGATAATAATTGATAGATCTTTATCACAGGCATTGTTTGAAATGACTTCTAGTTACCTATTTAATATAGCAATCATTTGAGGTAGATAGTATCATTACCACTGTTTTGTAGATGAGGTAAAGAAGCTCAGAGAGGCTGGGAATCTTCCACAAGGTGATTTAGCTCCTGGCTGGTACAAGTGGAGTCTGAATCCAAGTTGTGGCAGCTGTGGAGCCCGTAGGCTTGACCATTGTGCTATATGACCCCTGTTTCTCCTAGTAGAAAATATTCACTTTGAAACACATCATTTATAACCATATAAGGAGTAATGTTTCTGTTAATTACTAGCATCACATAATAATTATTGGTGGTAAATTCTAGGAATTCTTACTGTATTCATTATATCACCCAATGCTCTTAGGTAAGTGTGACGAAAAGTGACTCCACTGATGATCCACAGCAACCACAAAAGAAATATAAAATATGGCTTATAGGAAATGTTACCTATAGAGAAGTTACAGAGTGCCTGTGGTCCTCCAGTGGTCACTGTCCCACGGAGAATGTGGATAGTGCACATCATGACAAAGGCTTTCATTCGGAGGGACCTCGTCTCCATAATGCTTTTCCCTAATACCTTGAAAATCCAAGAGCATGATTCAGTTCCTCAAAGGGCACAGACAGTTAGACTGGGTTTACACCTGACTGAGGTTCTGAAGCTGGGTTGAATCATTTAAAACCACCAGGCTGAGCATTTCATTCATTAATTCACTCTAAAAATGGTTATGTGTGGTTATTGAAGTTTCTTGGGATAAACTGGTGATAAACAAACAAGATGCGTACTCCTGGAAACTTAAGTTTAAGTAGATGGAGACAGATAACAAATGTGAAAAAAATAAATGAGACCAGTTCTGATGGTTAGAAACTAATGTGAAACTACGATGTGACAGAAGAGCACGGGATGCACTGGATTTAGGGATCAAGGCATTTTTTTTTTGTTTCTTTTGTCTTGTTTTTTGAAAAGGTGATAGTTGGACTATAACCTAAGTAATGATCAAGAGCTAGTTATGCTATATTTTTTGCCATACTACAGAGTTTGGATTTTGTTCTAAACAAAATGGGAAGCCATTGGAAGATTTTAAGCTAGGGAAAGCAAAGAGGCTGCATAGGTGAGGCCAGGTTTAATGTTACTGTGGCTTCTGTTTGAGTATGGAGTATAAAAGTAAAGAGTGAAATAAAAGTAAAAGAGTAAAAGCCATTTAAGAGCATATTGCAATAGGATACACAAAAGGCATGTCACAAGATGATGGGCCATGCTACTTAGCCTAAAGTAGCGTGTAGATACTGGGCTAGGCCAGCTATATTGGCCTCTACAAACAAGATATGTCAGCAGAAAACATGGTTGGAGTACAGGAGAAAGAACAGAGAAATGCACAAAAATTATAATAGAAAACCAAAGATAAGAGCTGACTCTGTGGTCTCTTCAGGAACGTTTAAATTTGAATCCATGAGATCAGGCTATTCTTTTTACTGTTGCTGCATAGAGTAAGCTAGGTTCTAAGTCCTTGCTTTTCACAACTTTGAATATTTGACAGTCCCTTCTAGACTACAATGTTTCTTTTGAGAAATCAGCTGATAGGCTCATTGGAACTCGTTTGTGTGTAACTCTCTGCTTTTCTCCGGCTGCTTTTAAGATTTTCTCTTTATTTAACCTTTGACATTTTAATTATGATGTGTCTTGGCATGGTCCTCTTTGTGTCCACCTCGTTTGGGACTCTCTCTGCTTCCTGGACTTGAATTGTCTATTTCCTTCACCAAACTAGGGAATTTTTCTTTCATTATTTTTTCAAATAAGTTTTCAATTTCTTCCTTTTCCTCTTCTCCTTCTGGCATCCCTATCATTCATATGTTGGTACCTCTGGAGATGTCTCACAGGCACCTTATACTATCCTCATATTTTGAACTCTTCTTTTCTTGCTGTTATGGTTGAGTACTTATTTCTTATGTTCCAAATCATTGATTTGAATTCTGGCTTCATCACCACCCCTCTGGTTCCCTGTAGATTTTTCATCATAACCTTCATTTCTTCCTGGGTCTTTTGTATTTTGTTGCCATACTCAGTGAGTTCTTTGAGCATCCTGATCACCAGTGTTTTGTACTCTGCATCTGATAGATTGATCATCCCCATTTAGTTTACTTCTTTTTCTAGGATTTTGTTCTGTTCTTTCATTTGGGCCATATTTCTTTGTGTCCTCAATTTGGCAGCCACCCTGTGTTTGCTACTGTGTAATAGGTAGAGCTTCTTTGACTCCATGTCTTAGTAGCATGATGTATTATAGAAAAGGAACCTGTAAATTGTGTAGGGTGGAGCCTTAGCTACTTGCCAGGGTGAGGCAACCCACTTCGCTGCTTTGTGGCTCTGTGTAGGGGGAGGGCTCAGTGAGGAGAGGGAACAGTGCTGCTGCCTGGCTTCTGGAGGTTAGTCTGACACTTGTCTGGTGCAGCTGGTGCCCTCCCAGCTGTTGACCTGGTGCTGAATTCCAGACGGGCTGGGTTAGGTTTAGGTTTACATTTTAAGTCTGCGTGGACCCTTTAATCTGAGTCTCCTAAAAATCTGGTAGTTTCTTCCACTGCTCCAACCCTCAATGGTTTTTGTAACCAGAAGTTGTGGCAATTTCTGGTGCTGGAACCCTGGGCTGTGCAGTCTACTGTGGGGCTGGGATTACTCGCTCCCAAGGTATCCCTTCCAATTTTTATTCACCATACATAAATGTGGGACCACCTGTTCCACTGCCTTGGCCTTTCTACACCATACCATGTCTCCATACCTCTCTGTCTGTCTCTACATCTCTGCCCCTCCTACCTGTCTGGATGGGTATTGCTTCTTTAAATCCTTGGTTATTGGACTTCCATACAGCTCAATTTTCTGACAGTTCTGGGTGTTATTTGTTTAGAAGTCTAGTTATAATTCTTTTTGTGGTTGGGTGAAAAGGCAAAACATGTTTACCTGTGCCTCCATCTTGACCAGAAGTCTAAAAGCATGTCTGAATGTTGTCAGTGTTTGATGTTTAGTTCAGCTTCAAAGTAAATGTGTAATTCAATTATCACTTCAGAAAGTTATAGCTCATTTATTTTCCATAGCTTAATTAAGATTTTTTAAAATATGAGATTATTGCTGCTGCAAGATAAAAATGACAGATTAAAGAGATAAAAATTTAACACTATTCAAAAGAAATGACTACCATTTTTCCATTTTTGAAGGCAGAGTTGTTTCCCCTCTCCCCCTCACAGCTTTGGCTAGACAAATTATGAGAAAATTTCATCACCCTTTATGGACACAGAGAAGCCTTGCAAGATACATAGCTGTACAGTAATATAATTTTATACCTCATAAATCATAATCTAAAACATCCACTGTTTTTAATTGCCCTCATTAGATAATTATGTTTGACTTAAAGAGAAAGTCACACCTCATCCTGGAGGAACTCCAGGCATAGTCAGGCTAAATGTTTGCCTAATGAATACCTATCTTTACAAGGCTAACTGCTTTCAACACTTAAGGCTGGGCTAATGGGTATTTTTATTCACTTAAAATAGTCCACACAATGATTTAAATTAGATGAATGAGGAGCTATAATTTCCTCTCTTTAATTACAAATGAAGAGAAAAATACATTTCTTTTCATATAATCATGAATTCAAAAAAAGTTTGCCCAGAAAATTGTGCTCCTTCCATCATTAGAAATATAGACCTTTCCTTCTAGAATGTGATGAAAGCTAATAAATCACCAAGGCTTGCAGATTTCAATTGTTTAAAGCTGTGGAAATATTGGGTTTTTTTGCAAGTGACACCTTATTCAATGTGCTAATACATAAAAAGGACATCTTACTCATTGCCCTGATATGTAAAGAGGGTAACTGTGGCCCAGCTACAGAACTTCTGTGAAATCCATTGCGAAAGCCATCCACATGGCACAGCCTCTCTCATTTTTAGGTACAGACATCGAGGCTTGTGCTAGTCCAGGATTGTTTTTATTAATCTTCTTAAATATTACCTTTTATTATTCATCTTATCTTCTGATGTTAAATTGCTTGCCTACCAAGCTCTCCAAGGGCTAACAAACACAACATGAAAAGACACTCTTTGCTTTTGCTGTTGAGCGTTGATGTTTATTTGCAACAAACATAAGAGTAACACTTGGGATTCTGAGATGTGGAAAGCCCTTTCTTGGTCCACTCTTAAACTGTCTTTGATGGGAGGGCCCGGATTTTCTTGGATGTACTTCTGTGGGAATCACCACACCAGCGCTGATGTCACTGATTGAAGTGACCACTTCAAAAGGGAGAAGAAGAGCTTTCCTTTCCTCTCTACTCCGATGTAAGGAAAACATTCCAGAGAAAGTTGTTGGAATGACAGAGATTTACATTCTTTCTGCATATTAACTTGTATTTTTTTTTTTGCCATTTTTTCCTTGATTCATCTGGCAAGTATATGTCCCTGTGGTAGAAAATATTGAGGCAGGATAATGTTGTGTGCAGATATGTTTTTGACAACAATGTTTTCCCAGTAAATGGCGCAGAAGCTGGCATGTGTTAAAAAGAACTCCATAAGCATTTGTTAAACAGCCAAACACATGCCTGAAGGAGGTTAGGCATAGAGGAACAATAGCAAACACAAAAAACCTGGGTCTTCTCTTGCCCGAAAGAAACCTTGTGCAACTTTAATTAACCCCCCTCCAGTAACCCTGCAAATTTGAAAATTATTCTTACTTTAGTCACAAAGCATGAAATTTCATTAAGTTGGTGTGAGTTATCCTAGCTCACACCCCAGGACAACAACCAAGTGGCTCTAAATGGAGAGACCTAGCCCATCTTGCCTTGACATGGTTGTTCCTCAAACATTTTTTTTTTGGAGGGGGGGGGAGAACATTATTTGTATATTTCAACCAATATACATAAGATTAAAATTAACTCAGCACTTTTAGGATACAACAGGAGACTTTAATGCATTTTTCATGAATTGGTTTCCTCTAAGCTATAGTTATAGATTTCTGCCATTACATTTTATTTTCTTTTATGGTATAATCTGAGAAACACTGATATACCTCACTGACCCTAGTTAAAGTCAAAAGTGGAAATATACTCTGAGGGTTCAATCCAAGATCCTTAGGTCATGGGACCCAAGTGTCGCATCCATACATAAAGTGTTTACACTCCAGATACTGTAGTCCTTTACCGTCGTTTTGAGGAAGACGAGCCAGAGATGCTGGGAATATACTTCCTAGTCCCCAGGATCTCAGACATTCAGTCAGGGCATAGGAGAGATATTGAAGTTAGATTCTCCTGATTCCTTCCTTCTAAATCTATTCTGGAGCCTCCAGTTCCTGCTATTTTGATGTTTCTGCAACATTTTGTTTAACAACATCCCCAGGGCCTAGATGGCCATGTGATCATTAACAGAAGGCCATTTATATAAATTATACATAATAGTATTCAACTTATATTTAGGTGTTCTTATAACTACAATGATGTATTGCAACAATTTTTAAACAGTGTTCCCTAATGAGTCATTGTTCAGTGAAGTCAACACAGCGAAAAAAGCCCCGGCCAACATTCTCTCTTGGTTTGTGAACCTCCATTAGCTCCGCTTCCCCGGCACAGACTCCTCTACTTGGACGTCAAGCAATGTGTATCTCCTATTGTATGGCGTTATTTCTCACAAGGAACAGCACTACATTTGGAACTGGTTTGTGCAGTAGGGTGGGGAACCTCAAAATGGAAACATATTGAGCTCTCTTAGTAACAAAAAGCCTTATGGAATAAGTTTTCTATCTGTTGAAGGCAACTGAGGAGGAAAGATTTATGATTTTACTCAGGGGCATGGACACTTTCGTGTGGTGAAGCTGCTGATGTACAAGTTGAGTTGTCCTGAGAGCATGAGGACTTAGACCTGTGTTGTCCAATAAGGCAGCCACTAGCTACGTGTGTTGACTGAGTACCTGAATGTGGTTAGTGCTAAATGTTTCAATGGTAATACTTTGATGTATTGGGTTAGATAAAACCTTTTTTTTTTTTTTTTTTTTTTACTTTACCTTCCTCTTCTTACTCATTTCAAACATGTGGCTACTGAAAAATTTAAAATTGCATTCGTGGTTTACATTATCTTTAGTGGACAGGGTTATCCCAGATTATAAAGTATGAGTGTCCTTTGCTAGGTCAGAGGGTTAAGCCATCACTGAAGGGTCATAATTTACCATTCAAATTTGCAGTGTGAAAGCAGAATTATTGGTAACTCTGCCAGAACAATAGGCATACATTAAGATCTGGGGTTTCATTCTGTTCAACATGAGATAAAACTATTTACACTGGAGTTGCTCAGGCTATCTCCAGTAATCAGGGGCATAGGCTCACTTTATACACAAGCCAAGCTTATGATAACTGCTAACTTTCCAAACCAACAGACCAAATTGACATCAGGAAAAGATCCATTCTATTTGTTCACCACTGAACACCTAGCACTCTGCTGAATGAATGTTTGTTAAATAAATGAGCGAGTGAATGTACACAATTACTCATGTCCCAGGTATTTAACAATGCATGTTTTTATTATTATATCCTCAACATTGTTTTCATATTTGGAGAAGTATTTTTAAAGGCTTACTTTGTTTTTGAAATTAATGTGTGATTTAATAAAGATAATTTCTTTAAAAACTTAGTTCTTTTGAAAATTATGTCCTGTTAAATTTTTTTGGTATTTTAGTGTTTTATTTCCAAACCCATCAAATATTAACTGTCACTTTATAAGAATCCAAACCTGATTAATTTGTGAATATGATGATTTTAGGTAATTTCAATGTCTCAATATTATATATAAAATTAGCATATGACAAGCTTAAATTAATTCTTCGTTTAAAAAATTTCAAATTATAATCACAAGTATGCCTTGTAGCTTTCACAGGCTAAATTCTCTTGAACATCACACATATTTAAAGGATTAAATATGCCAATCCCTTAAATTCTTTGATCAACTTAATTTTTATACCTAATTCTAAATCTTCCCATGTGTGGAGATACTTACTGCTAAGGCAGTGATTATGTTATTATGAAGTAGTTGAGGGAACAACTGTGCAAACAGACTTCATGGTCACAGAGACATCAGCTGGGATGCTGCCGGGTTTCTTGCTGGCAACACTGATGGAACACGCTGGCCTTACTGAGAATCTATGAGGTGCCTCTTCCTACCTTACTTCTATGGTATTGATACCATTATCCTTATAGCTGTGTAGTTAGTTCCCTCGAGAACTGGTTACAAAATTTGCTGGGCTCAATGAAAAGGGGAAAAGCAGAATCCTTTTTCAAAATGTATTAAAAATTCCAAACCCACACAGCAGAGCTTTCCACTTCATGCAGGGTCCTGAGAAGTCTGGGGCCTTCTGCGATTGCACAAGTGCACGCCTTGTCCAGGGTGGGATTCTTCAACTTTGACCTCAGCTGTTTAATTGAATTTCATATTTAATAGGCTTCTGAATCAAGTATTTCACTGAGCCCTAAAAACTTCTAGTCATAAGAGATTGTTGCTTTTATTTTGCTTTGTTTTGGTCACATTTCCCAACATCTCTATAAATAAAATTACCTGAGTTTTTCGCATTTGTATTTCATTTTTCTCACTGTGATAACTTTTAATGCCATTTTTTTTCCTGAAGACAGCTATCATTATTCCTGGCTGTTATCAAGCCAAAAACTGAAGAAAGTCAGAGGAAAGATTGACCTGGTCCTGGTTTTACCAGCCTGCTCCCTGCTTCACTGCCTCTAACCTTTTGTCAGCCTACTGGTTTTTCTGCAAACGTGTATCACACAGATATTACTCCACAAGCATCATATAGGAAAAGCACTATAGGCAAATTCTTACTTCCAAGAGTTGACACAAATATTTAGTCCATATAATTTTTTTAATTTCTTTTAAATTTTTCTATAGCATTTTCATAAGTTTTCAATAAACACTCCTTTTTAAGTTCCCAACATGGATTTAGAGAACGTTCTATTTTCTCTAGATGGATAAAAGTTTATGCAAAGATTTAGGCCCACAGAATATTTGAAAAATAAGTAAATACTTTAATACTCTCATCCTACATTAACAAGACTGGTTTGGGGAAGAAATGGACTTCCCGCAGAGGGGAGGTTAGCATTGGGGTTTCTCTCAGTTCCAGGTGGAAGGGGCACCATATGGTCACTGGGAAGTAAGGCAGGACTGGAGGGCAACTTCAGGGCTTTTTCTGAGAGTCATGGCAATCTGTGGAACTCTGCATCAACCTCCTCGGGGAAAGGGATGGATAGTCATCTCACCAATAGCAAGGCATGAGCTCAAGTTTTGTTAACTACAGAGCAGTAGCCTTTAGGACCCACCCCACAGGGCTATTGGATGATAGAACCTATTTGAAGGTCATCTGCTTAAACATTTCAAGATGTTACATCAAGAACAGGACTGGCTTTTAGGCAAAAATAATAAATAG
The DNA here is from genome assembly GCA_039655065.1 of Glossophaga mutica. Classification (NCBI taxonomy): domain Eukaryota; kingdom Metazoa; phylum Chordata; class Mammalia; order Chiroptera; family Phyllostomidae; genus Glossophaga; species Glossophaga mutica. The sequence goes on from CM077303.1 coordinate 14,184,719, forward strand.
CTGCAAGTCAATCACACACTTCCACTTCAAACATAACAGTCAAGCCTGCATTCACATTGCAGTACCTTCACCAATCAGTACGGCCCAGCTTTCTCTGCAAGGCTTGAATTTCTGTTGATTAAGGAAATTTCCATTTCACCATGATGTTTGTGGGGAGATTCCTAAGCCCTATCTGAAGTGGATTTCTCCAGGACCCCTACAAAGAACTTTTAATTCCAACCACATTTCATGTTAGGAGATTATACTATTTGGATACTTGACTGAACTAAATAATAGAATTAGATATTTGTTTACCTACAAATTTTATTTCTGTTCTTATATGGGGATAAACTCTGGGTATTGTCTTGATTTGCAAATCCTATTACAATAGAATGACATTAGGGTAGTTTATGTAGCTTACATAGGTTAATTCGTTATTTTTCTTAGTAATTATTATTGTCACATGCATAATTATAGGGAGAGAAAGGGCTCAACATACTATACAAAGCTGTTCATTAAGTTGACAATATCTGGTCTTTATTTTTTCAATCTTAATCCTTATTACTTTTTGCTATTGAACCAAGACTACATATTGTTATAAAGCAGCTAAATAAAAGTAAGAAAATAGAATCAGTTAAAAGTTAATTTCAAAAAATTGAACTCAAGTTTAATGCTTTGCAATTCCCACACTTAACATTTAACTGAACTAGTACCAGACTATCTATAGTATTAGGCATTTTCTTTATCGTAATCTTATCCAAGAAGTGGTGTTAAAAGATTGGCCCAAGGTGATTCAAAGGATTAAATGAGATGTGAACTACACATTCACTTTTGTAACCCCCATCATTTGAAAGGTTATATAAATTCACATGCAGGGATTGGTGGAAAATGGTGATCGGTGGTTTTTGCAGTTATATATGTTAGCCAATACTTTGTCATATATGGAGTCACCAAGCTTTTCTTATGTTCTTTTTAAAACCTGGAGGAATTTAAATTTTTACATAGGATTCTGCCCCTATCCTGAAAGGTTGGCAGAGTAACTTGGCCAAGTACTTTCCAATGCTTTTAGAAGAATATTTTCCTAATTTATGGTTATATTAAAATCAATCTTGGAAAGATATTATGCTTTCAGATATGTCATCAGGCTGTAGCACAATAAGTTGAGTCCACCTGTCACAGCTTGTCTGGAATATAATTAGGTGAGATCTTACAGCAAGAATGAAATTCATCATGTCGCCACTGAAGAAATCTATCAAAGTCTCCATTTGTTTCACTGTATCCTTGTCTGATCGAAACCATTTGAATCCAAAATTTTCTGATTCCAGGGACTAGCATGATGACAGCAAACAGCTGGTAAAAGGCCCCAAGATGCCTTATGCTCCCTCATGTAATTACAGGCTGTTTTCTAAGAATATTCAAAGGGATTACTTACAATTATAGTTCATTATGATATCATAGATTTTCCCTTCAGAGTGGGTAGTCAAAATTTATTACATTCTTGTTGTAGAGATATTAATACCAAGTATCTTTGTAAGAACAAATTATGAAAACATCTAAGATAGCATAAACCCAACTGTATTATATTTATTCTTTGTATTCAGGAAGAAGTTATTATGAAGCTAAGATTACATGTATGTAAATGGGAAAACTCAGAGCCTGAGATCATAACACACAGTCAATCTATCAAAAGTATTTTGCTTTGTGCAAATGATCTTGCATGCTTTATTATTACCTCATATGATTTTTACATTAATCATATGAGGGGACAATGACTGGTATTTTGTTTGATAAAACTAATTCTCAGTCTTTTAAAGTTATTTTGTCATGGTAACAAATATGGTCAATAGAAGTAAAGCCAAATTTTCTAAATGTAAATTCAATCGTTTGCCTTTAACAAGGAATAGGAAAATAAATTGTAAAAACATTTTACGAAATTCATTGGGGTGAAATTTATTAATAAGATTACACAGGTTTCCAGCGTAAAATTCTATTATACACCATCAATATGTTACATCGTGTGTTTACCACCCAAAGTGAAATCCCCTTCTGTCACCATGCATGTGACCCCTTCACCCTTTGCTACTCCCCTCACCACCCTTTCCCTTGTATAATCACCATACCGTTGTCTTTGGGTCTGGGAGTTCATGTTCACTTGTTTGTTTTTCTCATAACAACATGCCCTTTAGTTCTCCGTATGTTCTAAATTACAACATGTTCCTAGTCATTGGATTTTATTTAAAAAATTATAAAAATTGAGTGTCTCATTGTGACCTGTTTTAAACCATGAAGAATTATATAAAATTCATTAAGGAAGAAAATAGCATCTATTTTAATTCAAGTTTATCTAAAACTAGGTAAGTATGGACTAAATAGAATATACATTTGTTTCATTGATATTAAATATTTCCTATTCTAATGAAGATTCATTGTTTTCTCTTTGAGCATTATTATCTATTTTATTGACATGGCCCTTCAACACCATAAAATATTGGGTGTTATTTGTTATTAAATAAATATGTAGAGCATTTGGAAAAGATAGACATCTATCTATCTATCTATCTATCTATCTAACACCTATTTGAGTTAAGATACAAACCCTCATATCAAAAATAAATAGTGGTATTTTATTATATTTAAATTAATTCAGCTTTATTAGAATAGAACATTTTGGAAGCGGGAGTAGTATTACTCAAAGGCATTTGGTAGCAAGTAAACAAACCAACTCACCATAGCTTATGCAAAAAAGAGAAAAAAGTTAGAATGTATGAAATTGTCTTATACAATATTAAGGCAGAAAATGTAAACTGTCAAATTAGAGGCAAAATTTATATCTTTGATCATCATTTTATGTTTGTTTTGCTTCCTGTCATTGATGACCACCTTTTTCTCTGCTTTTTTGTGGACATGACTCTAGAAATTAAGATATAAATGCATTTTATATACAAATATTAAGCAAGCAGAGAAGCCTATCATTCCTATCTTGCTTGTATGATTCATTCTTTCCTGTCCATTGGCACCATATAAATAAAGTACATATAATTTGTTTTATACTACAGCACTTAGACTAGTGAAGACTGTCAAGGTCTGTCTGGAAAAAGTCCAGCCATTGTTAATATAACAAAAATGTTTTGCACAACATCGATGTAACCTGGCAGCCAAAGAGAGTGGACTGGAATGCACATGTGTGAACAATGATGACTTCACTGTACTAGTCAGTGGGAGTAGTAGATGCTGTTGACTGATCATATGTACTGTGTGGCTGTCACATTCAAAATGCCTGAACGAGTAGAGCACCAAATCTGCATCAAATTTTTGTGTTAAGCTTGAACATTCTTTCACAGCCTCTATTTGGATGATTCAGAAGGCTGCAGGTAGGGGCAACTGGTGACTGGCAGCTTCATGATGACAATATGCCCTCTCATCCATCATGTGTTTTTGGTAAAACATAAAATCACCCGGGTGACTCAGTCCCCCTACAGCCCAGATTTGGAGCCTTGAGACTTCTGGCTTTACCCAAAACTAAAATCCCCTTTGAAAGGGAAGAGTTTTAATTTTACCATCAATGAAGTTCAGGAAAATATGATGGGGCAACTGATGGAGATTGGGAGAACCGTGTGAGGGCCCAAAGTGCCTACTCTGAAGGGGACTGAGGCATAATTGTCCTGTGTACAATGTTTCTTGTATATTGTATCTTCTTTAATAAATGTCTCTATTTTTTGTATTACATGGATGGATGCCTTTTAGTCAGACTCATATATTCACACCAATCTCTCTATTTTTTATGGCAAATATGCTAAATGTTTTTCCAATTTTTGGCATGATATATATATGTATATATTGGCATTTCAAAGATTCCTGTCATTTGTTATCAGATAATATCATTTACATTTTAAAAATACACTATCAAGTTTTAATAGCAAATTGTAATGTATATGTACAGGATAAACTCACCAATGGAGAGAATATTGGGGTCATCAGCCATCTTGGTCTGTAATCTATATTATCAGTTCCCTCTAGATTTATGTTAACTTTTACTACCCATGATACCAATGGTTTAAAATGAGTTTGCCATCAAAGAAAAACTTCACACCTTCTCTAGACATGAGGTTATCCTGCACCTGGTATTACTCTAGAGGTTGCATCTTTGACCAGTGGGGAACCTCTTTAAGTTACCTCCTGAGTCATATGAAATGACTGTAGTAGTATTTGACAGTTCTGCAATCTGGTGATGGAAGATGAGCTAGGACCAGCTTGCACATTTAATGATCCAGATCTAAAGTTGCTCATTTTTAAGACTGTCTAGCTTGTATTAATGTCCAATGAGTTTCCATGGTTATAATCTGAGTGTCTGTAAAGTTGATTATTGCTACCAGCTTGATCATTATTTCTAGGCCTTTTCAGTGGTTTGGGCTATACTATAGTATAGAAAACAAATAAGCACAATACAAATCATGGAACACCCTATGTATAACCAACATTTTTTTTTTAAGATTTTACTTTTACTTATTTATTTTTAGAGACGGGGGAACGGGGGGAGAAAGAAAAGGAGAGAAACATCAGTGTGTGCTCGCCTGTCATGCTCCCCTGACTTGGGACCTGCCACGCAACCCAGGCATGTGCTGTTGACCCTTTGATTTGCAGGCCAACACTCAATCCACTGAGCCGTACCAGCCAGGGCTAATCAAAGTTTTTTGAATGGAGGAGACTAACCTCCAGAAATATTTAGCAAGCACGGTAAAATAATGGTTAGTATACATCTCAAGAGGTATACTTTAAGTTGCCTCTATTTGACTGAGCATTAGAATATAGCCTGCCATTTTATTTGGGAGTATTTTCTGCTTCAGAAGCCTTATACTGAAGGCTATCTTTAGGAAAAACTTAAATGTTACTATCATTTGACTAATATTATTGAAGCATAGTTCTGTTCTACTGTGTGTGTGATAAACTGTTTAATAGTGACCAGGGGTTGAGTTTAGATAGCCCTGAAATTCTGCATTTTCCCGTGTTTACTACAACATAATTTCCCAGCCACCCTGAGTCATGACACTTTATTTTTTAATTGTGCATTCCAATAGAAAATGCAAAATTTAGGTCTATAATTAAATGTAAAACCTGAATTGTTTTCCTCTTTCATAATTGCCTTTAAATGATATAGCAAGTGTTATGGGTGTCCTCTCCCCTCTCATGTCTCTCCATCTAACCTAAGCATGACCTACTGAGTTCCCTAACATGGCCACGGCTTCCTGCATTTCTCTGAATGAGAATGATGAGAATGTTTTCTGGCCTCTCCCCTCTTCAGGGGGTAGTCTCAACTGCCAGGGAACTATTACTCCAGAAGCAACCCTTAACCAATAAGAAATGTAAGAATAAATACACCATTGTTCTTGCCCCTCGGTGGGTAACTTATGCATTAACATATCATTTATTGATTTTTTTACCTTTTCTGTTTTTAAATGTAGAGTCATTAGGAGGTAACAGGTTAAATAAAGTCATAATGTAGGACTCAAATGTGATAAGATGGTGGCCTTATAAGCATAAAATGAAAATATTCTCTCTCTCTCTCTCCCCAAGAAAACACACAATCAGAAGGCAGTCTTCTGCAAGCCAGGAAGAGAGCTCCCATAAGAACTCGGGTATGGGGGCACCCTGATCTTGGACTTCTAGTTTTCATGTTTGTGATAAAATACATTTATGTTGCTTAAGCCACCAGTCTATGGTATTGAGTTATAGCAGCCTGAGTTGACTATAACACTATTTCTAAACTTAGTTCTTAAAACATACCATGCATACTTCTTGTTCTTTTTTTTTTTTTTTTAAAGAAAGTCTGCATGGAAAGTGATAGAATCCTGATACCATCACCTAAAGGAGAATTGCATACTGATCTTAAGCACTTGTTTTGGAATTTATATTATAAATTAACTTCTATTTTCTAGGACCCTTAGATTTTGAGGTATATTTATGACAGTAGTCAAGTTTACAAATAGAAATTAGCACCTTGAAGTAACTGAGTGCTCCCATAGCATTTGAAATAATGTCCCTGACATTGTCGTCAAGTAGCGAACAATGAGCACGCTGATTTCGGCCTGCATCCATGTCATCCAGTGGAAAAATACTTGGGGTACCGAGGTGTACAAAGAAGAGAGCATTTATCTACCAGTCTGTGTGCTTAAGCACACAGTTAGAAAGCATCTGAATCAGAGTATGTTTTTTATTTTGCTTCTTTTATAAGGCAAGGTATTATAGGTAAATGCTGAGCCAGGAAAAAAATCGGTCAGTTTGAAAACAAAGATCAAGGGAATAGACAGGCCCTAGAAACTTAAGGCCTCAAAAGATTGGAAAAATGAATTGCTTCAAGATCCCAAACAGTAGGATATAAAATTGAAAAAAAAAAAAAAAAGGGAAGGTTTTGACAAAAGCCCTCCAAAACTTTTCAGATTTTTACCCTGTACAAAAACTCAAATGAATTGTGTGATCTCCTACTCTTATTTTAGGTACTCTCAGCTACCTACATTAAACTGAGAGAGATATTTGCAGAAACGGGAAAGTGAAAAAATTTATTAGACTTCAGAATAACACATAAGAAAGAATTTGGGTATAGTCATTGGCCTATAGGTGCCTAGCAGAAACAAATACATGAAAAATATAAAATTTTGAGCAGCATTTCCAAAATAGCTCCCTGGATTTAAATTGAAGAAACTCTTGACTTTTTCTCATTGGAACAACTTTTGGGTGCCCGGAGTCTGAGTGTCAGGAAGCGAGCTGTGAAGGCTGTAGATCACCCAAAGGAAGCCTACCCTACGCACCTCAGGTTTGAACATGTAGAAGGATGGATGCAACACAACTTTTGGAGAGTGGAGTCATGGGCCACAGAAAACAAAAGACAAAAGAGCTTCTCCCAGAGAGTGGGATCTCTTCTGGACCACCCCCACCACCAGGGCATAGGACCCTTTTGATACCTACCTGGCTACTGCGCATCTCCCATAATTTTGTTTTCCCAATGGGAGTAGTAATTACAGTTTCCCTGTGTTTGTTCTACCATTTCGTATAGTAGAGCAGAAAGGTACAGATAATTTTTCTTCTAATATCACTGAATCTGGATCGTGGAAGGTCAGTTCTAGAACTTGATGAAATGACATGCTGTCACACAGATGTCCTGGACTTTGAGCTGGTGACAGTGACAGTGACTGGATGGAATGTTGGTTTGCCTACCTTGGGGAAAAGGGTGAGTATAGTCCATGTGTGGAAGAAAGATAAATATATTTGGTACCCAAGAATTTCCAAAGCCCTTTGTCAGAGATCGGACAACTATTCACAAAACCCATTTCTCCTTTCATCTGGGCACTGCATTTTTAAGCTTTGATCGATTGGATTATAGTCAGTAGATTCTAAAACAAAGCCTAGGGCTAAGCCTCCTCTCAAAAAGACTGATTGACATTTAATTTTATGATCAATATCTGACCTTATCCCTTACCTACACACCTGCTGGTACAAGAATAAAAACTCAAGATTAAAATAAAACAAGTGCATAAAATCAAGTAAGTTATAATTGTGTACATTTTAATTATGGTATATAAATTTAAGCCACAACCTCTAAAAACTATGAGACACTCTATAGTAAAGAGAACTGTTCAACCTAGCAACACATCTTCTTAACCATCAAACTCTGTTTTCACATGTATGTATTAACATCCCACAGACTGAAGTACTGTGGGGTTACAGTTTAGAAACTAATCTATGGATCAAGAGTAATCATAATTCAATTTGGAGAAGGTAGTATCTCCATCATTCGAAGAGGACTCTAGGTTAGTGAGCACAGGTGACCCAAGCCTCCCCAGACCCAGTTCCTGATGGTCCTTCAAGTGTCCCTCTATAGTGTAATGCAACTCTGAACTCCTGTAAGTGGGAACCATCTGGTTTGGTCACTTGCATCCCAGAAATCCTTCCTGTCAGTGTTCAACTCTACTTCTTTTTGCCTTGCCTTGACTCTGTTCAAATGCAGTGTTTATTACTAACAGAAAACGTAATGCCAATGTCACAAGGTGTCTTCTCTTTGGGTAATCAAGAAAAGCTCTAAGCTGCAGGTGAGGGAGTATTCAGCCCACTCCCTAAGGCATTTGGGCTGAATACTCTGGAGAGATTCAGAAAAGGTATCCAGAGTAGGGGTAAACATGCATGCGCGCATGTATATATGTAAGTTTGTGTATGTATGTATGTCTGGGTATGCATGTGTCTGTGTATTTATATGGAAGGACACGATTCATGGGCAAAATGATATTTCTTTCCCCATAATGGTCTTCCTTCCCTGGGGAGTTATCTCTACTATTTGCTTGAGATGATTATTTTGTTTATCACACCATCCAATCACATAAACAATGTCCCACAAAATCAGTCCCACAGAAGCCCCTGATCTTGCATCTTACCAACACTTCCGTCTGAATTGGTTAGTTCTCCCTTACCTGCTCTTTTATCCAACTTAGCTAACTCCTTCCTGGCTGTGGTGGTGGGTACCTAAAGATGGGGTGAAAGTATGGGGTGGGAAAGAGTAGGGAAAGGTGGGAAATTAGAGAGGATTCTCACTGGCCCCTCTCTGCAAGGAGATTACTCTCCCTACAGGTTACTCATAATGAACTCTTACTAAACCACAGTATTTCAGAGAAAAGTAAAGATAATGAGTTTCATTTAGAGATGTCAATTTGCATTTCACAGTACAGAATTAGAAGTAAAAGGAGGTATATAAGATACAGGAATAGGCCTGGCAATCTAAAATCCTAGGATTAGATTAAAATTTATAGGAATTCTCTATACTCATGGAGAAAGAAGGCTGAGGCCTGGCTCTGGTGTGGCTCAGTGGATTGAGCTCTGGCTTGTGAACCATAGAGTCGCTGGTTTGATTCCCAGACCTGGGTTGTGGGTCCCCAGTAAGGGGCGCATGAGAAGCAGCCACACATTGATGTTTCTGTCTCTTTCTCCTTCTTTTCCCTTCTCTCTAAAAAGAAATAAAATCTTTAAAAAAAAGAGGGCTGAGGGCAGAACAAAATAAACTAATGTTTATGGACAAGAAGGGTAATAAAATATTAATACAAACACGAACTGACATTTATCATCCTCCTATTAAGTACTAGATACTATAAACGTAATAAAAGTTTATAGATTCAATACCTACTAGATATCAGGCACAACTTGAAGTATTTGTCACATATACATATTATCTAAACTCTCTTAAAACTATGATTGTGCCCATTTCTCTGATGAAGAAACTGAATATCTGATGTGTACTGAGTAGGAAGTGAAGGGCAGGTCTGCAAAGCCAAACTCTTTGGCTTTGGTCCTGTGCTCTTAGTGACCACAGAACACACCCCGTGTATCAGAGCTTTCAGCTATAACCAACAATAGGCCAGGCATATGTGAATTTACATTTGGGACCTCCTATACAATTCAGGAATAGGAGGTATACCATGGAGATGGTAATAAATTACTTCTATTTTGCAGACTAAACTTCAAACAGGTTATGTAAATTTTTCGTAGGTACAAAAATAGTAATAGCAATGTTTCAACTGCATTAAAAATTAGTGGAATCCAAATGAGTTATGCCGCTGTGTTAGTAATAGGAATGCACCAATTTCCTGGTTTTGAGTAATGTATAATGATTATGTAAAGTGCTGTCATTATGGAAGGGTAGGTAAAGCGTTCATGTGACCTCTTTGCATTATTCTATTTCAAAATTATTTTAAAATTTAAAAAGTTTAAGTACAATTTTTAAAAATACTATTTTAGAATTTACCTAGACCGTTTTTTCATCTGCAACTTCACATTTATTTGTTTTTTACAGATTTGTTATTCCATTTTTTCTAACGTTGTTCTTTTCCCCCACCACTCCTCTCAGCCCCATTCATCCCCAACTCCTGCCCTTGATACTACCCACCTTTGGCTTTGTCCATGTGTCCTTTATACATGTTCCATGATAACACTTACCCTATTTTCCCTGTTACCCTCCTCCCCTCTCCCCTCCGGTTACTGTCAATTTGTTTTTTATTTCCATGTCTCTGGTTATATGTGTCTTGCTTGTTTGTTTTGTTGATTGGGTTCCACTTATAGGTGAGATCATATGGTATTTGTCTTTCACCACCTGGCTCATTTCACTCAGCATAATACTCTCCAGTTACATCTATGCTGTCAGGAAGGGTAGGAGCTCCTTCTTTCTTTCTGCTGTTTAGTATTCCATTGTGTAAATGTACCACTCATCTACACAATGATCCACTCATTTACTGGTGGGCTCTTAGACTGTTTCCAGCACTTGGCTATTGTAAATTGCACTACTGTAAACACTAGGGTGCATAGGGTCTTTTGAATTGGTGATTCAGGATTCTTAGGGTATAGTTCCAGCAGTGGAATTTCCGGGTCAAAGGGCAGTTCCATTTTTAGTTTTCTGAGGAAATTCCATACTGTTTTCCATAGTGGCTGCACTAGTCTGCATTCCCACCAATAATATACTGAGGTTCCCTTTTCTCCGCAGCCTCACCAGCACTTGTTGTTTGTTGATTTGTTTATGATGGCCATTCTGACTGGTGTGAAGTGGTATCTCATTGTGGCTTTAATTTCATCTCTCTGATGGCTAGTGATGCTCAGCATCCCTTCATATGTCTCTGGGCCCTGTGTATGTCCTCCTTGGAGAAGTGCCTGTTCAGGTCCTTTGCTCACTTTGTAATTGGGTTGTTTGTCTTCCTGGAGTGGAGCTGTATGAGTTCTTTGTATATTTTGGAGATCAAACCCTTGTCTGAGGCATCATTTGCAAATACATTTTCCCACACAGTTGGTTCCCTTTTCATTTTGCTTATTTTTTTAACTGTGAAGAATCTTTTTAATTTGACAAAGTCACATTTATTTATTCTTTCCTTTATGTCCCTTGCTCTAGGGCACATAACAGTGAAAATATTGCTGCATGGAATATCTGAGATTTTCCTGCCTATGTTCTCCTCTAGGACTTTTATGGTGTCACAACTTATATTTAAGTCTTTTATTCACCTTGAATTTATTTTTGTGTATGGTGTAAGTTGGTGGTAGAGTTTCATTTTTTGCATGTAGCTGTCCAGATATTCTAACACCATTTGTTGAAGAGGCTATTTTTACTCCATTTTATGCTTCTGCCCTATTTGTTAATTATTAATTGACCATAGAGACTTGGGTTTATTTCTGGACTCTCTATTCTGTTTCACTGATCTATGTGTCTGTTTTTACACCAGTACCATATTGTTTTGATTACCATGGGCTTGTAATATAATTTGATATTTAGTATTGTGATCCCTCCTACTTTGTTCTACTTTCTCAAAATTGCTATGTCTATCTGAGGTTGTTTATGGTTCCATATATGTTTTTGAAAAGTTTGTTCTATATCTGTGAAACCTGCCATTGGCACTTTAATAGAGATTATGTTGAATCTAAAAATTGCTATGGGTAGTATGGACCTTTGGATGATATTAGTTCTTCCAATCCATAAACATGGTATATGCTTCCATTTGTTTGTGTCTTCCTTAATTTCTTTCTTCAGTGTTATGTAGTTTTTTGAGTAGAGGGCGTTTACCCCCTTGGTTAGGTTTATTCCTAGGTATTTTATTTTTCTGATTGCTATATGATTGATCGCAACACATGTTCCTCTGTCTTTGAAGTGCACACATATTTATACTGTATGAGACATTTCTTTTTCAAGAGGATCAGGAGCAGACAATTGAGCAGGAGAAAGGGGAGAGAGAGAGAGAGAGAGGACAAGTAAATACATGTACACCTATATACACCTATATACATGTGATGTTCACTGTGCTTTGGGGCATTTTAAAGCATCCTCAATACACCTATAGTGACCCACCAAGGAGATAGCATAAATGTATGAGAGTATTTATACTGAGGGAAAATTTAGGGTTAGGGAAGTTAAGTCACAGAGGTTGGAAGTATCTGACCAGGAGTAGTCCAGCTCCACACTTCTTCCCATTTCTATCACAGAAAGCTACCTGGCAGAACCTACAGTGAGAACTGCCTGAGGGAGGGTCCATGGAGGCAGAGATTTCAGGGTTAGAGTGGACACTGAACAGGACCAGGTGAATGAAGCCTTTGCCTGGGAATGTTAGACAGTTCTTGCCAGAAAAGCAGTTTCATGGAATGACTGAGGCAGAAGGCAACTTTGCTGTTTGAACAATTAAATGGTAAAGGTGTGAGGATGGTCTTAGTCCATTTGGGCAGCTATAATAAATATTACCATGACCTGGGTTTCCTAAAAACAATGGATATTTGTTTCTTTCATTTCTGGAAGTCCAAGAATAGGATGCCAGCATGATTGTGTGAGAACCCAATTTTTGCCTCATAGATGGCATTTTCTTACCACGTTCTCACGTAATGAAAGTGGTGGGACTTTCTGGGCTTCTTTTATTAGGCGCTAATCCCATTCATGAGGACTGCACCCTCATGACCTGTATACCTCCCAAAAGCCTTATCTCCTAATATAATCTTGAGGGTTAAAATTTCAATATATAAATAGGGGAGGGGGCACATATATTAATCTACGGCAGCCACATTCAGTGCAATTCCTTTTTAAATAAGTTTGAATGGAAAAGCCAAAGACTGGGGAGAGGTGAACAAAGGGCCAAGGGAATATTGCAGATTGGGGAAAATGTGGGGAAGACTTGAATCTGCATCTGTCCTGGAGGGAAGGAGTTTATGGGATGAAGAGATGGAACACTCTGGACTCCAAGCTTCCTAATAGTACGATTGCTATGCTACATCTTTTTGTAATCCACCAGGGAAAGCAAAAATATATCACCCTGACAGGATACCAGGAATAAATACAAGAATTTGGACCAACTGTTTGAACAGCCCTAAATGCCATTGCTCAGGTCCCAATTAATAGAGTCTCACTATAAACTGAAACCCTGGCTCCCTGCACAAGAAGAGCTCTGCCCTTAAGAAGATTGTAAACAGTCAGTAAGGAGGGCTTCGTTTCAGGGCTCAGACTCAGCTCTGCGAGCTCTAGCAGGGTCTGGAAGATAGCTGCATGCAGCCAGTGACGCTTTAGGTTGGCTGCTGTTTCTGCTAGACAGCTGTCAAGGCTGATAAAGCCTGTCATGCTTTTCCAGGCTGTGCAGCCGTTTAATAGCAAAAAGTCATCACCGTAATAAACACAGTCAGGAGGCATAACATTTTTGCAGATGGATGGTTGGATGCTCTTGTGCATCTCCACACAGCAACTTAAATGTTGAGCCACTCCTTGGAGGACTCCTCATCTATTCTAACCCACAGGAACAGATTTGGAACTTAATTTCCCAAGGCAAGATCAGTGTGTTTGGTGCGAGTTGTGCCACTTTGCAGATGAAGAGATAAAACAGCCCAGAAGTCAGGTGCGGGAATGTAAGGCATTGTATCCAGGGAAGATTTAACAGCAGGGCAGTTCACAGTGTCCAGATGTACTTCAGTTTCCAGACCTATAACCAAAAGCATTTTATTTCTTTTCAAATGTCTAAAATAACAATTACTTTAAAAAAACCACCTTGAATGTCAAAGTCAATAGCCGGTTTAATTCAGGTGCTAAAACAGAATGGAGTAAAATTAGATAATGTTGCATTGATGACCAGTATCATTTGTATTGGAATGAGAAAAATCTTGTTTATCAAAAGAATTATGTGCTTCTAGATTTTCAAGTTTTTATTAGTCAAGGAGGATTAGGTCCAAGAAATTAATTAATTCAGTGAGCCCTCATGGAAAACATGAAAGAAGATATGTTTGATCAAAGGGATAGGCTCAAATATATTTAAAGCCTTCAAAGTCACTAAATGGATGTATGGAGCAATAGTTCTGGAGCCAGACAGTCAGCTTGCAGACCTCTCTCCCAACATCAGCATGTTCTTCTTCTCTCTCTCTCTGTCTTTCGCTCTCTCTCTTTCTCGCTCATGGTCTCTCTGTCTAGGTCTTCCTGTATGTATGTGCATGTTTATGTCTATTCGGATGTCTCCCCCTTCTTCAATTTCACTATTACGTAAAGAGATATAGATTAATTTTTATTCAGATAGTTTTGGATTTATTGTGCTTCCAAAATCTAAGGATTCATAGCTTTCAATAATTTTGAAAAACTTTCAGCCATTATCAAAATTTTGCATTTTTTACGTTTTCTGTACTCTTTCAGTTAGAACTCTAATTAGATATATGTTACAGATTTTTTTACATCTCTTAATCTCTCGTATATTTTTTCTCTATGATTCTAAAGCACATAACATCATCTTTTCCAAGCTGGGTGTTGCAGGTAACTGTATTTTTTTTCTTTAGCTCTTTCCAATCTCAGCTCAGCAAAACTAGTTTTCCTATCACATTTATAATTTTGCAGTGTGTATTCATTTTTGTGGGATTTAATATGAGGATCCTGGGAGGCATAGATTGCAATTTTTTTTTTATTTGGGGAGAATTTGCTTTTGTTTTTTCTAGGGTATCTTTAACTTTGTCGTCTTAAGCTTATAAATATTCAGGAAGATGTGGTATTTTTTTTTCTCTCACCCAGATCCCAGGCTGAGGTAGAAATACAATTTTTCCTCAATGTCCTGTTTTTTATTTTTTTAATTTTTATTTATTTATTTTTTTTGCAAATAGAAGACAGTGTTGTAGATTACACTTTTACTGATGATGTAATCCTTCAAGGGCCCTGGCTTTTTGTGTGTGTTTGATGGAGGAAAGGAGAATACTAGATCCAATTATATATTTTGTTTCCATCCAAAGCTTTTATGTTCTGTCCTCCACATGAACTTTAAAATCCGAGATCCAGTTACTGAAATTGATAAATGCCATCAGAAAAACTCTTAACTTCACCCCCTGCTCACTATGTATATTTTGGCCTTTATTTTTGTCAAACTGAGCATTTAAAAAGGTTTTCTTGTGACTTCAAGTATGACTTTTTAACTTTTTGTGAACCTAAATCTGCTCTAAAAATTCTGTTTATTAAAAAAAGATGTTTATTCTGTCTTATCCAGAATATTTGCATGTGTGCATCTATAATGAAATTTATTGTGGAATGCCATTTCTCAGGATAATTAGTGGGAGATATTAACAGAAATAAAAGTCTTTCAAATGTTTTGGAGGGAAAACAAATAAAAATGTTCAAATAAGATAAAAAAATATGCTTTCTGAAAACTAGAATGAGAAAATCCATTAACCTGCCTTCAATAAAAAAGTGACAAGTGTTGGAGTGAGTTTTGAAGCAAAACCTTCATAAATATTATAATTATTGAATGATTTGATTATATCGGATTTGTACTGCAGATTGACTGACTTTTTAATGATATAATTAATCAATCTTTAACATTGTTTCTTTTGATGAATTAACTACCTGAGAAAGTCTTAGTGTTTATAGTCGAGGCCTATCCTGGTTTCTATCGTTACTTTATATACAACATCCCATTGTAAATTCAGCAAAGCCTCACCATACCCTCATACCCACAACCCCAGTCTCCAGTTAAGAAGATTTCAGGGGAAACAAAAACAAACATGAAGCCCTTTTAAAGTTCTCTATCGATTTCCTTCTAAAATCTTTTGTAAATTGTTCTCCTCCAAATTTAGTAGTATGTGATATTCCATATGTGTTCCTCTTTATCCTGTCCATTTATATATTTATTCATTTACATTTTACTCCTTGCTATGGATCAGAAACTATTAAAAAACACAGAAGAAACTGGAAAAATTTCACTCATAGAAGCAAATGAATTTTGAACTCACAGTAGATTGTTCGACACAACACATGGGAGCCTTTTTAGATGGCGAGGCACGTGCTGGTGCTTTACCAATTACCCTGTGAGACTGAGTTCAGAATAGGGCTTCCTTTCTCATAAGATGATGATCTGTTCTGTGTATCAGTCAAATTGGGATCGGTTTGAAAGTTACTTGGAGAGCCACCTAACCACGATGCATGTTGCTGTATCATTAATATAACGATCATGTTAAGTCAGTTTCCAGGCAAATGGTTGTTCTTCAGTAGCTCAGAGCTCCTTCCTTCCTCATCTGTTTAATATCATTATTTACTCCAGTGCTGAAGAGTGTAGATTTGGGAGCAAGCCTGTTTGGACTCAAATTCTACTTCCTCCACCTCAGCAAGTTACTTAAATTCTATATGATGCACTTTGTATTTAAATGGGATAAAAATATTCTCCAGCACACAGGGTTGGTGTGAGGAGTGAACAGAGTCCAGTGTCTGGAATGCAATAAAAGTTACATAAATGGTAACTGTTATGAAGTCAACCGTGTTGTTACATTTGATTATCACGGGTGTCTGACCCATTTGGCATTTGAATTCAGGGCCCCTATCTTTAGGACTATAATATTTTAAAAGATATGAAACATGGAGAAAGAGAAGTTGGTTAAATTATGATGATGACAACAAAATTTATAAATAGCATCATATGAATACACAAAAGAGGGCCTTCTACTCCTTGCTTGAGAAATCATGTCATGTTTGACGCAAGTGGTGAGAGAACACATTTAAAGTGTGCGGGGGAGTATTCTATGCCCAGGAAACATTTAAAATAAGAAGAAAATGGCCTAATAATATGTCTTTATGTATTTCTTTCAGCAATCAGGACTTAAATGCCTTCTAAATGATGGCCTTTGGCCATCTAGAAGTTGAATTAGCAAACATACAGTAGAATGAGAAAGAATCTCTGCCTTTTAGGAGCTACCGTGCAGCAGAGAGATGGATATATAAATGAGGCGTCTCAGGTGATACGGTCAAGGAGAGAAGAAGGGAGCACCCAGTTGTGGTGAGGAGAAGGCCGATCGCAGGGTGTTTCTGAAGGGAGGCAACAAGTGAGCTAGGTCTTTGGCGATAGGTAAGGTTTTACATAGGTGGAAGGGATAGAGACGGGTTGACTGAGGATGATCTGAACAGAGAAAAGAACATCTGAAGAAGTTTCAGAATCATAAAGCCTGTGGTTCTGAAATGGCAGTAGATAGGCAAATTACCTGAATCGGTGATAATTTCACAAATTTGTATATGACAAATTTAGATGTTTTTAGTCATTTATATGCCTTAATCTTTTTAAAAAATGTTTTCATAGTAGCCTAGAGTGGTGAGTGATCGTATTGTCCTGTGGTGCAGATAAGAACAATAATAAGGTTTAGGTAATTGCACAAAATGTTTTACATTATTAGTAAATGGTAGAATGATTTATATCCCTTGTGAAGAATACAGGGCATAGATATTATATGTACAGGTCTATTTGATTCAAATTAAATGTCATGTTGAGAAAGTTGGGTAAAAGAAGTCCATCTCAGGTGGAATCAATGTCAGTGTTGAGGGAAGATGATTTGCTTAATGTACAAGAGATGATCTGAACAGCCAGCCACTTCCCCTACCTCTAGATTCTCTGGACCCACTTTCTCAATCTTCTCCCAAAACCGTGGGCCTTGGTAGAACACTCTTTCTGCCGGAAGCTCAATAGTTAAGTGGAGGAGAGGCCATCCACACCAAATGCATATTGTTTAATGAATTTTCTAAGTTCCCGCTAATGCAGACTAATTCCAGATTACCTTCAGAAGGTTGAGTAAACTTTTCTTTCCACCGTCTTTCCTCTATATATTTAAATATGATATTTATTTTAATTTTTCTCTTAAAGTAAAAAAATGTTTAAAATAAAAATTAAAAAATGTTTTCATTATCTAAAAATTATCCACTGTAACTAACACACTTGAAGACAGTTAAAAAACAGATTAAATATTCTTTTACAACTCAGGCACAATATATTAAAAACATATTTAAAACATTTGGAAAAATTGTTGGCTTTGAGTAAGCTTTTCCCTCCTGGTATCCAGTAAAGCTGAACTCTGTCTTAATTCTTTTTCTCACATATTATTTTATGTACTTAGAGGAAATCTCTGTTAACTTAAATGAATTTGACAAATGGATTTAACAGATGAACAGATGTATTTAAAATATAACAGATGGGTCTCCATTTTCTTATGTGAGACGATCTATATCCATTTTATCAAGTTGCAATGATACTGGAATATAAAGCTTAAATGTTACACAAAGAATCAGAAAATATTGATGGTATCATGTCATAGGTTAAATGGACCTTTACATTTTATCAAAGTTGAAATATACATGTGGGGTAGTTGAATTTTTTCTTTTATTGGTAAGATTCATATTTAATGTAAAAGGAGAAACATGCTTCCTAAGTATTTGCTGTTTTCAAAATAACTCATAAATTATCGGTAGACAAGACTCACTTCTGTAAGCTTCTTTATCGATGTGTGACCTCTGTAGTGGTTAGTGCAGAAATACTTGGAAGCATAAAATTAAGGAGCACTACTCATTAGAAAATGCAGGTCAGAATGGCAAGTGACCTGAAGGACAGAAAGTGGCGTCGGAGTTCATTCTGTACACAGGTTCTGGGAGGCCTTTGGAGTGCTGGCTCCTTCCTTACACCTATAGGATCAGTGCTAGTTAAAGGGGCTGTAAACAGTTTGGGAATCGATCAATACCTGTGGAACTTTGCCTGTGATCCTTGGTGATGCTAGAACACCAGTTTTCTGTCACTTCCCTCATCTTCCAACTTTGCTTGTCAAACCATGAGATTAATAGATTTGCTGACCATTAAAACTTGATGAGCTTGTTTTCTGCTCTTTTAAAAGTTTCATTTTATCTTTAAATAGTAATAATTATACTACCTAAAACGTAATATTAATTTAAGCATTTATATCTCACTTTCAAAAGTATGCCAAGTGCCAGTGAATGTGCAAGATTTGAAGATGTTGCCACAGTATCACTATTCACCATTTATGTTTAATTTACAATTAACATGCTTAAAATACTAGGATAGTTTTCACCAATAATACAAATATAATATCTAAAATTGATTAAACATTTGCCTATCACTGCTTATATAAGTGTTATCTTAAAACATCAATTTGGAAGATTTGTTGGCTTGACCTTTGCATGGGTTAAGGTATTGCTAGACATTGCAACAAACAAACAAGAAATCTTAGCATCTTCACACACACACACACACACATACACACACACACACAGTTTTATTATCTATTACTATGTTAAAAAAAACAACATAACTTTGTGGCTTAGGATAACTACCACTGCATTGTGCAATATACTTTAGGTCAAAAACTCCCTCAGGTCTCAGATGGTAAGACTCATCTGTGATCTACACGGCTAGAACTGGGGTGGTCACATTGTATGGCCTTCCGTTTGGTTACTGGTTTGCGGCACCCCATTATTCTCCTGGGATTCTCTTTCCACATGGTCTGTCATCATTCACAGATGTAGCACACACCTCTTTACGTGGTGCCTGACTTCCAGGAGAATATAAACAGTGCCACTAGTCCTCATAGCCGTAGTCCCAAAGTCACAGAGCATCACTTCTTTTGCCTTCTACTGATCGAAGAAAGTCGCAGAGCCAGGTGAGATTCACATGGTGAAGAAACATATTTCCCTTGTAATGGTAGAAGTGGCAAAGTTACATTACAAAATAAATTTTTGGACATAAGGAAAGGTCTCTATTCAATATCTATATTCCTACCACACACACAAAACCTAGAAAAAGTAAGAGCACGAGAAACCCCATGTAAGCAGAAGAAGGAAATGGTAAAGACTATACATCCCAGCAATTGCACTCCTGGGTATTTAATTCAGAGAAATGAATTATGTTCTTATAAGAACCTATTAAGAATATACCAAGCCTAAAACCACCCAAATGATTTTCAACAGGCGAATGGTTACATTCTAGTATATTAATACTGTGGGAAACTACTGAGCAATGAAAATGAAGGATCTGTTGATACACACAGCAACTTGGATTCATCTCCAGGAAATTATGCTGAATGAAAACCACCATTGCCAAAAGGTTACATACTGTATGATTCCATTTATAAAGTACTCTTAAAATAACACAGTTTAGAAATGGAAAACAGATTAGTGGCTGCCATTGGTTAGGAACAAATTTGGGAAAGGACAGGTGGGTGTGTCATACGAGAGCAAACATAAGGGATTCCTGAGATGACAGAACTGTTTTAAATTTTGACCGTAATGGTGATCACATGAATCCACACATATAATAAACTGTGCACATCTAAATACACACACACAACCATACACACACATAGGAATGGGAGGAGAACTGTTGAATTCTGAAAAATACTGGTAGATTATATTATCAGTATTCCATCTGTGATATACATGGTAGTCTTGCAAAATGCTGTCATTGGGAGAAATAGTAAAATGTGTAGGGAATCTCCTTGCATTGCCTCTTGCAACTGGTATGTACGTACACATGGGAGACAGATGGAAGGGACTCTTGTGGCTGCCTTTGGAAACAAGGTGCACCCGTAATTTTCTTTCTTATTCACGGAAAGTCCAAAATTGCCAAAGACATTCATGATTAGCAGGACTCTTCTCTAATTGTGACTTAGGCATCTCCCCTCTTGGGACACCATGGGGCATTTTCATAGGTGTAAGCTAGAGGTGTCCACATTTGTTTTCCATTTTTCTATTGTTTTGGGAAATTTTAATTCTATATTTATGATAATAACAATACTGCCTGGATGGATAATCATTTTACCACCCAAATCTCAATTCCAACAGTGTGCCAAGATTTATCGAAATGGAAAGCTCAACTATCTGACACAAAATGATGCCCAACCATCTGTTTTTAATTCAGGATTAAGGCATTTGCTTTTTAAAAGTGGACTTTAAACTAATCCATTGAATGAAAATTGTGTTCTAGTGAAGAGAACGCCATCATTTGCCAGTATTTATCTTCAGAAAAGGCAGGGCAATGCGATCTCACTGTGCCAAAGAAGCTGCGGATTTCAAAGCTTGGAGTAAAGAGCAGAGAGTCTCCCATACAAGAGTTTGGGGCAGGGGTCATGGAGAGGTTTGGACCTAGGACTATTCTGTATCTTCTGCCTTTATAACAAATTTTGTAATAGAAATGTAGTACTTTTGATTGGACAGTAACTTTTTTTCCTAGATATATTTCTATATATCTAATTTGATAGGCATAGCGTATACCTCCGCAACTCTGAATACCTATGCAAGTGTCCCAAGTTATTGCTATTATACCCTAGAGCAAAGATTTTCTACCATTTTCATCTCACGGCACACAGAAACTAATTATTAATTTTATGTGATACACCAGAAAATATATCTATTACCAACCTGGCAAAAATAGGTATAATTTTGATTCATTCGCATCAGACAGTATTGTTAAGTGGATTGTCATCATTTTTTTTATTTGACAGTCTAAAGTAGTGTCTAAAGACACTAGTGAGTGTCAAACTCATTTTCACAGAGGGCCACATCAGCCTTGCGGTTGCCTTCAAAGGGCCAAAATAATTTTGGGACTGTATCAATGTAGTTACTGCTAAGGAGTTGAAATTACATTCATCCCTTTGAGGGCAACCGTGAGGCTGAGGTGGCCCCCAGTGAAAATGAGTTCGACGCCTCTAGGTCTCTAAAGGAAAAGGGATCAGTGCCCCGACTGTGCATAGTCAGGTGTTTCATGTTTTAAAAACTCCTGCACACCCAGTGTGCCCTGGTGCACTGATCGAAAATCGCTGCGCTAGCTACATGCCCCATAAAGGAGTCCACTGGAAAATTAGCTCCATTGTACTTAAAAGCAAACTATAAACCTAGAAATAAGAATTATTAAATTTTAAAATATTAAAGCATTTTAAAAAGCTGGTAACTTGCTAATAGGATAAACAAACTTGATTTTCTCAAGTAGTGGGAACAGTTAACTGGACTTTTACATGCTTATAAATGTTACCTCCTAACATTTGCCTGAATTTAATACAAGAGAAATATTCCCATTTTGGGTCATAGTAATCTAATATCTGTATTTCTAGTGTTCATACAATTACATGAGTGAGTGCTTTAATAATCTTTTCCATTATAAACAAATATGGGAGGTTTACATAATTTGAAACTGAAATAAATCCCAACCAAAATGTTATTAGGTGAAAACTGTGATAATTGTAAAAGTTTTAATAAACATTATTCACATAGAATGTCTCGGCACCTCTGAAAATTGTGCTTATTACAAATCAAGGAGCCAGGAAACATTTCAAGAGCACAAGCAGGGACTCTCAAACATTTAAGCCAACAGTTAGAAAAAAAAGTAATATATATCTAGTTTAAATGTTTTACAACTTGCATTAAATCATAGGACTTGAATCTAAAGAGGAAATTCCACCCGGGTAAACAAAATGGTAGCACTGAATTTTAGCTTTTATTCCAAGGACAATTCCCTTCCTAATTTACAATGCCCCAACAAAATATACACAAAGAAAAAGAGGTAGACAACTATGTGAGAATCAAAGCAACAAAACCCTTTTTAATGCCCATATTTTCAATATGTACTTCACAGAATTCAATTTGAGTTCTATCCAGTAAACGAATTTCTCCTTCCAAAGCTATCCCATTTCACATATGTCTCCAGATTTTATTATCAGGACTATCCCAAGAGATAAGCTAAGTGGTCACATATTTAATATAACTTGAGATCTGATATTGAAAGACACTTATTTCAAAATAAATCCTCCATCTGCCTTGCAGAGTCTGTGAAATTGCATTATTTCAGGTGTATCCTTTACTTATAGTCTTCATGTTTCAAAAATTGTTGTTCAAATGCAATTAACACCAAAGGAGATTTGGGATAATAATATTACTATAACTCTTTAGGTTGGTGCTACAACTTGCAGAATTAGGAATGGCCAAAACCTTTGCAACACCTTTAAAAGATTGTATTTGGACATAAAAATGCATAAAGCAAAAACTGTTAGATATATGATGTACATTTGGACAAATCTAAACTTCATTTAAGAATGTAGCTTTTTTAGCCCTTACAGATCAAATAGATGAGTATAATTAGAGAATTTGAATATCATATTAATATATTTAATTGAATACATGTGTAAAATTTTGTACCCCACAAATAGAACTGTAGCACTGCATCAGTCCACTATTGATGACTAAAAAAATCAGTCAAGGGTCTCAGTGCCATGTAAAAATAAACACGTATTTGCTTTGCGTTTTCCAGTCACTTGGAACCGTTGTGATGATCTCAGCTGTACTCATGTCATGCATCTGTAGGCTGATTGGGGACCAGCAAATTTAGAATAAGCTTAAGTGAGCTTAGAATCTTGAGTCAGGTCTGTCTGACATGTACAGTTCTCGTTCTCTTCGTGCCCACAGCAGAGCCAGCTCCTTCTCAGGGCAATGGGAGCAGCCCCAGTGGCGAGTGTTGTTAAGGCTTAAGGTGGGAAGTGGCTCGCTGTGATTTCTGCCTGCATCCCATTGGCCAGATGAGGCCAGGCCTAGACCACATTCAAGAGGAAAGGTGCACATACTTGAAATGGTTTGAGCCAAAGCCCGTCACACAGCCAAATCTAACATGAACGGAGTAGAGAAGTAAACTCCAATGAGAATGTGGGTTAGAGGTAGGACGAGTGAATGCTTTTGAACATTAGTATACTACAAACATCACTTTTAAGACCCACAGAATATTCACAAGAAAATTATGAACTTTGCAACAAAGTCAACCTTCACAGCCCTGGCTGGTGTAGCTCAGTGGGTTGAGCGCGGGCCTGTGAACCAAAGGATCGCAGTTCGATTCCCAGTCAGGCCACATGCCTGGGTTGCAGACCAGTTCCCAGCAGGGGGCACATGAGAGGCAACCATACATTGATATTTCTCTCCCTATTCCTCTCTCCTACCCTTCCCCTCTAAAGATAAATAAATAAAAATCTTTAAAAAAAAAAAGTCAACCTTAACAAATACCTCAGAAAAGCAACTTTACAGGTCACCTTTTCTTACCAAAAAATACTATGACTGGATACGACTCATACAAAATGTACACCTAAAAGTTAAGGTCTGCAGGGACTCCATAACTGGTTGCTTCTTAAGAGGGGTAGAGACAATTTCAGGGGATCACTCTGTTTCCAGCAAGCTTTTGGGTGTCCAAAGCATTTGATTTGTTCAGATTGAAAAAAACTCGTCACTTAAAGTTAAACCCTATCAGTTAACTATGTAGAAAACCTTAATTGAGCTGCCTTTACAAACAAACATACAAACATACAGACACAGTGGGCTGCTGGGAAAATTGAGTTTTACCTGTCACTGGAGCAGCTCTGCAATGCGGGTCCAAATGGTAAGCTGCAGGGCTATGAGAAAGCGTCATTGGTTTACAACCAAATAAAATAAACACAGTGGCTTTCCCATGAAGTTAAATTTGTTCAATGTCAAGGACTGATGCTTATGAGATTTGATTTGTTCTATATTCAATTGTTAAAATATCCCCTCCACTTTAAATGTTTGTGAGCCCAGAGGGCTGTATTTTTTGAACCTTCTCAAATGTTGTAAAAACTTATTTGTTCCTGAAATCCACAAGTCTGAGAGCACTAATGCACGACTGGTTGGTTTTGCTTGGTTTTTGAATCTTTGGCATCCATGATTATTTCGAGTGAAAGAAATGACAGAATACCATGTTGGTAGAGGCTGGTTATAAGCTCAGCATATCTGTTTTTCCTTCTCCTCAGGAATGAGTGTTTTACCTATTGCAGTCCCTAGCAATTAGGCGTGGTCCGTTAGAGTGCTAGCACTGGAGTGCGGTGGAACTGATGTTTGGAGCATCCAGAGCCAGCCCTGTAAATTCTCTCATGCAGGGGCCCCTACAGCTCTCTTTCTTCCTGCCTCCATTGGCCAGCTCAGGACAATTTACTTTCATCTTTCCATTTCTTGGTGACAAAAGGGACACAGCCACAGGAATAGCCATCGGATATCTGCATTGCAGAAAGCACTCAGATGAAGATATTGGCTTTGTACTGACTAAGGAACCTTCTTGTTGCAAGAAAAATGATATAAAATGTTAGTGCAGGCTAACGGAGGCTTGCTAATGGTATCTCCCGTGTCTCAGAACTGTAGCCAAGGTGGGAGGAATGACAAGACATGGTGACTATTTCTGTCTCTCTGTTCTGAACTGCAGATTAACTTGAAATTCTTCTTAAAGAAAAGAATCATATGTAATTTAAAAAAAATGTGATGTTAGTTCTTTTTTGCCTAATAATTGAGGAAAAATATATTTATTTTTTTTATACCAGTGTGTTAAGGATAGTAGTAAAAATAATTTTTAAAACTATAATTAATTCCTACTGGTCATATGGCTATATGACTGAAAATTCTAAGTGGGAAGGACAGCTTAATGATTTCTTGTTCCCCGCAGAAAGTCTGAGACTTAATAAAGTGTCTACTCCCCTGAAACTCTGCTGGACAAATGCATAGTGTTCCGCAGTAACTCCCCCGCTAGTTTCTGTACTAGTCACAAGTTTCAGGTAGAAAGATTACTATTAAGGTGGATAGTAGCATGGATTTTACATTATGGTAGATTTCTGCTTCTCTTTCTCCCTCCCTCTTTTTCTTTCATTCGCTTCTAGACAGGGAAGGTCATCCCCCCTTTTTATAGTCTATCAAAGCTAGCTCAAAGGAAGCGTTTATGAAAAATCACACCTACTAAAACATTGAGTATCATTTAACAAAGCATATCTGTTCTTCCTCTTATATGCTTTTCTGTATGTGATGGGGTAGTTATAATGGTTCAGGCATTTGATGAAATTATTATATCCACTTTTCTCTCAACTAATTTACCAACTTGAAGTCCATTATTTTCAGTTGAAAGAATTTTTCTTTTCATTTTCATGAGATTCTAAATTCTCTTATCACTTGCTCATGAGGAGAATCTAGTTTTGAATGCAATACATAAGTTGTATAGAGGAAAATTCTCAAAGATTTTATATCCCAGTGTTCAAAAGTAAAATAGTCACCGATTTCTTATCTAGCAAATGATCTTTAATGGTGCTGAAAAGAATAGCCTGATAAACTGGGCAATTTTGAATAATGTCCCTGTGGTTCCAATGAATAAATCTATGGCAGTGTCCATGGCTGACATATGTGGGCTACATGTGACATTTTTCTAGCCACATCAGAGACTCAGTAAAATAATGGCTATTATTTTATTGAGGGTCTCCTGTTTCTAAGTCACCTCGAACTATCTCTGTTATCTCTTTTCATGTGGTATGTCCTTTAATTCCTGGTTTATAGATGGAGATATAAATGAACAAGTAACTTCCTCAAGATCATAGAGACAGTAAAGTGTTTGGCTGGGATTCTAACTTGATTTCTGCCCCACTTTCCACACTACCACGGAGAATATCTAACAAAACCAGGCAGTGATAAGAGGGCCAAAGCGCACAGTGAAGCAGCATGGGTGTTTATTTGACTATACACAGACTTCTTTCATGGAACCGTGAGCAAAGTATATTTTTCTTTTAAAAAGCCTCGGTTACTATATATTGTGGGTTGAAGTCGAACTGGCATCTAAAGTGACCTGCATTTTTCTGTGTAAACATTTAGGTTTGGATTTAATGTATAGGTTTACTCATTCGGCGGCTCCTCTAAGCAGAGGCAGCCCTGGGGCAGACATCAGGAGGCTCCAGCTCTCTCCCATATCTGTTAGCAGGAGCCCAAAAGGTGGGTGTAGGATTGGGCTGAAGGCTTAACTGGCTTTAAATTGAATTCTTAGTACTGTAGAATGCAAGGCTTGGGAAGACGTTGAAGGTCACATTATCCAAGGCCCTTATTTTGGAAAAAAAAATCAAGGCAACATGCAGGTAATGATCCATGTTCAGGAACACTTCCTAAGTTAGCAACAAAACTTAGGTCACTCAATTCCCGGTGAAATTCTCTTTCCATTCTCCATTGAAATGTGTGCTATCTGGATACTGAGAAGAAGGCTTATTATTTTTCATGAGAATTGCATCATTTTCCCACCTGCATACTGTGACTGTTGAGAGCCACAAGTTACAAAAAACATATACTGCCAATGTTCGCACAATGACTAGTTTGATCTGAGTGCGTGTGTTTTATTTCTTATTTTCATCACAATTCTTGGCAGTTTTCATAAATAAATCATGCATGTCTCTGCAAGTAGCATTTTAGTGTAACACTCTTGGGGAATCTTGATATAGCATCACTGAGAAACTTGTGCAGGAGTTGACTTCCTACAGGATGGTCCTCTCTGGGATGTGGCAATGGTGAGGGTGATGTAAGCGCAGGAGCGGTTGGGGGTTGAACCCTGGGAGTATTAGTGTAAATGTTAGGAACACCGCATCCTGTGAGGTCTGCGCGGGTGCAATTTGCTGAGCTGAGCAGATGAACCAAAAATGTAACTTCACAATGTTTGTTTTTTTTGCAGATATCATTTCTCTTCCCCCCCCAAAAAACAGATAGCTGCTCCCCCACCCCCAACACACACACACACACACACACACACACACACACACACAAATTCGCATGTAGCTTGTGAGGCTTAGTTATAAAACATGTCAGGTCAAATAATTGTAAAGGTATTCTCTGGGGTGATGAAATATATCTTGCATATTATGTTCTGTGCTTTTCGCTACTACATTCATATCTCCCCTTTATCAAATCTTATGTCTGTAAAAAGGGTGGAAGTTTATTTTACCTTTGCTTTGTACCTATGAATAAAACACCTGTTATTATGAATTCTTTTACACTACCCCTTTGTATTCTCCAATAACATACAACCTACAAAAAACTCACAAAAAGGAATGACAGAGAGGAGTCAGTGCTACATTTTACATGGGCTTTAGTTGAATTCCCTGACATTGCTGAGCATTCTTCTCTTCTGGTAGAAGGAACGTAGAGGGCAAAGTACTGAATGGACGACCTGCAGCCAGCAGCAGCCTCGGAAACTGCTAGTCCGTGTCAGCAAATGAAACTGACAAAAGCGTCTGGATGAAAGATTGAGTAATTATTTTTCTGTGTTAATGGCCCTTTATTTGTGGTTTTTATGCCTATGTTTGTTAACAGTAATTGCTTCTCCTTTACTGTTTATTTTTAATGAGTCTCTCCAAAATGGGGCACTGACTACTGTAGGATTCATTCTCATTTTGTTTACCATAGCAAGAGCCGTGGACAAAACAGAACTCCCTGTCCTTAAAGGGAAAGCTAAAAATGTGCACAAGAGAAAGAAAGAAAAAAAAAAAAAACCTGATACCTTTGGAAGGATGTACATGGGGTTTTTTTAATGGAAAAGCAATCACTGCACTGCACTATTTGTGAGCTGAGTCTCACCTATCCATGGAGATTCAGCCCAATATAACTGTTTTTTTTTTTTCTGTGTTATAATTACAGTCTTGGTTTTAGGGTGTCTATGGAAGACTGCAAAATAGATTGTCTTTAGTGTGAAATGGAATGCATATTCCAATATACTGCAATTTCCAGATCTCTCCCCTTTATTACATTATATTAAACTCCCTGAGCTCATGAGTTATCTATATCACGATCATCTTTGTATCATTGGTGCTTAGTACATACTTTGCAGATAAGTACTTGTTATTTATTCAGTAAATAACCAGCTACTGTTTGCTCCCAGACTGAGTAGAATGATTGCAGCCTCCAAATCAGTGAAGCATATTTGACATAATGTGTCTAAAATATAAGAGAATACATTTATACTGAATACATTTATAACTTAGAAAATGATTGTTTATCTGTGTACTGATGTCTTCGTTTCTTAGGGCTGCTTTAGCACATTTACCACAAACTGGTTGTCTTAAAACAATAGGAATTCATTCTCTCAAAGTTCCAGAGGCCAGGATTTGAAGTCCGAGTGTCATCAGGGATATATTTTCCTTGGTGGCTCTGGGAAAGTATAGCCTCTTCCTAACTTCTAGTGTTTCCTAGCCAACTTTGGCATTCCTAGGCTGGAAGCTGTATCAGTCCCTCCAATTTCTGCCTTTTTTCATGTGGCCATTGTACCTCTGTGCATCCCTGTGTCTTTGTCTTCTCATTGGAGGGCACTAGTCACTAGATTAGAAGCCACTTTAACCCAGTATGACATCATCTATGCAAAGAGTATTTTCAAATAAGGGTGTCATTTCTTCTTTTATGATTTTTTTTAAGATACAACTGACAAATGGCAATTTAATATATTTAAAGTGTGCAACACGATGACTTGATATATGTATACGTTGTGAAAGGGTCCCTACACATGAGTTAACACATCTTATCTCATATTTTTATTCTTTAATTTTACTTATTTGATGAAAGCATTTAAGTTCTACTTAGCAAATTTCCATTGTACAATACTATTATTAACTGTAATCATCGCATTATACATTTGATCCTCGGACCCTATTTACCCTTTTACCCTTTTACCAAGCTCTCTGCATTTGCACCAGCCATCAGCCTCTGACAAACACCATCCTACTCTTTATTTCTATGGGTTTTACTTTTTTTTTGAATTTCCACTTATACATGATATCATGTACTATGTATCTCTCTGTGTCTGGTTTATCTCACTTAGTGTGATGCCCTCCTGGTTCACCCATTTTACTGCAAATGGCAAGATTCCCTTCTTTTTTCATGGCTGAAGAGTCCTTATCTTGGTTACTGTGAATAACATTGCAATGAACATTGGGGTGAAGATATACCTCTTCGAGGGAGTGATTTCATTTCCTTTGCACAGGGTGGGGCAAAATTAGGTTTATAGTAACTTATATGGAAAATAATACAATAAGTTATCAATAATAACACAAGAATAAACTCCGTGTGTCGTCTACTTGCCTTCATCCTGTATATAAACTCAAAAGTGGGATTGCTGGATCACGTAGTAGTCCTACTTTTAAACTCCTGAGGAACCTCCATACTGTTTCCCACAGTGGCTGCACCAGTTTCCATCCCCACCAACAGCGTATAAGGGTTCTCCTTCTCCGTGTCCTCACCAGCATTTGTTGTCATATGTCGTTTTGATACCAGGCATCTAACAATTGTAAGGTGATGCCTCATTATGGTTTGTATTTGTATTGCCTGATGATCTGTGATGTTGAGTACCTTTTTCATGTATCTGTATATATTCTTTGAACATCCATTCGGGTCATTTGCCTGTTTTTAATTGTATTATTTGTGCTTTTTACTATGGAGGTATATGAATTCCTATATTCTGGACACTAGCCCCTTATCAAGTATGTGGTTTGCAAATATTTTCTCTCATTTCACAGTTTTCTTTTTCATGTTACTGATGGTTTCCATTGCTGTGCATGGGTTTTTAGTTGTATGGAGTCCCACCTGTTTATTTTTGTTTTTGTTTCCTTGCCTCTTGTGTGAAATAAAGAATCATTGCCAAGACCAATGTCAAGGGGCTATTTTCTTCTAGCAGTTTTACAGTCTTATGTTCAAGTCTTTAATCCATTTTGAGTTCATTTTTGTGTATGGTATGAGATCATTATTGAGTTTCATTATTTTTTACTTGTGGACATCCAGTTTTCCCAATATTGGAGAGATTATTGAAAATATTATTCTTTCTCTATTGAAAAATTTAGCGTCTTGGTTTAGTACAAAGTTATTGATTGATGTCTTTTATGCCAATATCATGTCATTTCGATTGCTATGCCTTTGCCATAACTAGCAATTAGAATGTGTAATGCCTTCAGCTTTGGTTTTTCTTTGTCATGATTGTGTTGGTTATTTTGGGTACAACAGAAAATGTTGAGTAATTCTTCATAGACTTTGTCTTTGGGTGATGCATTATTCTAATAGAATCCTACCAAGAGACATGTGACATAAAGTAAAAAAAAAACAAAAACAAACAAACAAACAAACAAAACAGACAATCCAGGAGAGTATTTAGAGTGCTGGTTCAGGGTGGGCAGGTGATGCGGTGAGCACCGACTGACATCCTGACATCGTTCCAAAGGATACAGTCTGAAAAGAATGAACTCCACAGGAGGATGAACTGCATCTCCTTCAAAGAGCACTCTGTGGGGGGTGTTTCTTACACTCAGATTTGTCATAAGATTTGGGAAGCAGAGGATTCAATGCTAAGAGCAGATACATTTACCTAACAGACATGAGACCAGAGACTAAATGTCTCAGAAAGTAAGGCCTCAGCAACAACTATAGCAGTAATGATAGCACGAGTGATTTTCTGAGGAATTGCTTTGTGTGCTGTTCTAAACACATTCTGTCTATGACATCACTTAATCTTCATCACTCTCTAAAAGACATTGTATTAATTTCTTCATTTTTCTGATGCTCACACTAAGGCACAGAGTGTGGCAGACCCTTCTTTCTGCGTGGTGTGGGCCCAGCTCCCGCTCAGAGATGCACAGGACCCACACCCACAGACAGGTTCTCTCATGGGTAATCAGATTTGCAATATACCTAAGCTGCTTTTTGCTGAAAACTCCCTCACCCAGCAAATGTTTATTGTAACTTCCTAAAATCCATGCTAAACCTTGCAGGAACCAGTGTAACCAGTTCAACCACTTTTGCCTTTTCATTTGCTAATATCCTTCTTCTGTGATGTGATTAGGGGCATTGGCTCCTTTGTTGTAAGTGGTGCATAGTGAGTGAGGACCATCTTGTAATGTGAGGAGATACAGAATAAAGGCCTGCATGGGGGAGGCTGTGGCTTTTGCTCCCCTTGAGAGAAAAGCCACGCTGTGGTCCTTTTTCCTCCACCGGACTCAGTAGTCCCTGTGTATGTTTTTATTTCATCCATAATGACACGGACACTGCTAGCCGGTGTCTGCATCACAGAGAAGTGAAGTTAATTGATAAAGTGCTCCTTAGTGAGTGATGGAGAAACACATTGAAATTAAGCAGTCTGACACTGATGTTATCCTATTGAGTCTTGGCTGAATGAGAAAAATTAGACTATTTTTGTACTTTTTGGACTGTGGGATGCTCAGTCACTTCCTCTGTTAGTGAGTGGTATAACTTTGAGGGCGAGATGCTGCCCAGTCACAAGTGTGTGCCCTAGATAATTTAGTAAGTTTACATTTCTTCTGTCAACTTCACTTATCAAATATTTATTGTATGCCTATTATTCACTAGGCACTGAGGAAACTGAGCTTTTTAAGCCTTGTCCTCCCAGGTGGCCAAGTGGTTTAGGAGACCACCCTGCCTCCTGGCCGTTGACTGAAAACAAAAAGATGCTCTTCATGGAGGGTCTCACTGAGAGCTAGACAGCAAAGGATGCCATAGAAGTGATGCAAATAACATAAAGTCATTAAAATTATGTACAGGGATTAGAATTTTTTTAATATATTTTATTGATTATGCTATTACAGTTGTCCCATTTCTCCCCCATCATTCCCCTCCACCCTGCACACCCTCTCCCACCCACATTCCCCCCTTTAGTTCAACAGGGATTAGAATTTAAACTGGGTTCACAGCTCTGCTTTTTCTTAAATATATGAATTAAAGATTTGATTGAATATTCTACATTTGCATGCTGGGTTGAAAAATTTATTTTATTTTTTCTGTACAAATTATGTTCCTCTCTGACCCCCTCCTTCAAAAATATTAATTGGAAAAATCCAAGATCAAATTAATGATCAGTGTTCAAATAGTTAATGTATTTGACTCAGATTATATCAAGAATTATATATATATATAGATATATATATATGTATGTATGTATGTATATATATCTCAAATGACTCATTGAAAAAAGAATAGTGTGATTTAATAAATGCGTCTCCTTATTTTGAGTTAAAGTATTTGAGCCAAAATTAGCAGCATATCTTGTTCTTTTTCCACATCTTAGAACAAAATAAACCACAGGAAACATAAGTTTCCTTTGTGTGATTTAATTGCTTTTGGAGAGATGCACCAGTGTAAAGCCACCTGACTCAAAGGGACAAGAGTGAAGGGATAGGAGTGAAAGTGGTGTCAGAGTTGGGAAGTCACACTGATGCAGGGAGACACTTGCAGTTCCAAGGATATTCTGAGATACATTCTTAACCTTGCCACTTCCCTTTAGGAATAAACTAAGCAACTAAAAATGGATAGCCACATGTTATGTTCGTAATGCAAATAAGTCCATTAATATCATCTTTGTTGCCAGAACAATTTTTCTTAGAAAACCATGCCTAGATTATGAAGGTATTATTTTCCAAAACCAAGGGAGGGAAGGAAAATTGGTGCTATTTTAATTTGTCTTGCTTTCTTCACATCTACTGAATGGGGTTTTGTGCATGTGCATGCATGTGTGAGTATGCACACTTAATTACCTTAATAATTTGAAGAGAAAAATGTATTGGCAGAGGTTCTTTGCAAATTTAGTTAGCCACGAAGGAATTGTCTAACTATTTGCATAGGAAACGAGAAAGAGGGAAAATGGTCAATTGAAAAGCATCCACTGAGTGCCTGCCATGAGCCAGACCCTATCCCATTATCTAGTTACACAAGGATAAGAACGAACAGTTCTTGTCTTCAAGAAACTCAGTCAGAACAAGTAGCTGTATGTAAACAGAATCAACACATTCAAGACTAGCTTACATGGTATTAAGTAACTAAGTTAAACCGTGGCATAGATATGGAAAGAGGAGAGTTTGAAAAAGTAGATCTGAGCCGATTTCTACAGTGATTTAACTGTAAGATTAAGAAGTTAATCATCCCTCTCTCCCTCCTATAGCCAAAGAAGTAGCAAGGTAAAAAAAAAAACTATATTAAAAAACTCACTTATTTACTTTTCTTCTATTTCATTTGTATATATTTTGTCTGTGCTGTAGATTGTTTATGTCTCCCCAAAATAGTTCATATGTTGAAAACATAATCCCTGATATGATGGTACTTTGCGGTGGGATCTTAGGGAAATGATTAGGTCATGAGGGGGGAGCTTCCATGAATGAAATTCACGCCTTTGTAGAACAGGCCCTTCTGCCACCATGTGAGGTTACAGGGGGAAGAAAAAAGGCTTTGTAGGAGATGGGCCCTTACCAGACATTGAAGCTGCCAAGGCTGTGATCTTGGACTTCCCAGCCTCCAGAACTCTGAGAAATAAATGTGTGTTGTTTATAAGCAGCCCAAACAAACCAAGACTTCTAAAAAACTGGGTAGCAGTGAAGAATTTTATAAAGACTGTGAAACAGAGAAATTCATTACAATGTGCATTTATTATGCACGTTGGTGCAGGCCCTTTCACTGCGGCAGGAGTGGCACATCGTAGAATGCAGTTTTGCTTTTCTGATCTTTGGAAGTGGTTCAAGGCTTGCAGTCTTCCACCCTCTTTAACTGTCTTTTATGGTTTGAGAGAGAAAATTCTAATCGGTGAGGGATAGTGAGAAATGCGGCCTGTCCTGAAGCCCCCTGTGGGAAGCTGGGTCTCTGTGGCTCACGCATGCTTAATTGGTGGTGGATGAGTCAACGGAGGTGGATGGGAGGCTGTGATGTGATTTTGGATTAGGAAACATTGGCGGTGAACCTTCCTTTGGGAAGAAACCAGCTTTGGGACTTTTCACAGCACTATTTGAACGTGTCAAAACACCATACCAAACCTGTGCAACAATCACAGCTCTATAAATCCAGATTTTTCCATTTCTCTTTTAATTTTCAGATTAAGTCCCAAATTAAACAACGTGGGCCAGTCAGTCCACACACTCAACCAGGAGGGTTCGAGTTTGAATATTTGGTTATTTGCACAACTTTTTCCTGTTTTTTAACACTGGAAAAATAATAACACCACTACTACCTTCTGACTGGGGTTTCTTTCACAAACG
Organism: Glossophaga mutica; assembly: GCA_039655065.1. NCBI lineage: Eukaryota > Metazoa > Chordata > Mammalia > Chiroptera > Phyllostomidae > Glossophaga > Glossophaga mutica. The sequence goes on from CM077303.1 coordinate 14,219,315, forward strand.
AAGCTTTGCTGGAAAAGTCTCTTCTATAGTCAATATGCAAGGTGTGAAGAGATGTTTCAATCAATGTTTCTCAAACTACCTGAATTGAATGACTGGTTTTTTGAGCTTTTTTTTCTGTTTAAATTTCCAATAAGTTGAAGAATGTAACTTTTGCAAAAATCCAATAAAAGTTACTAGAAAATGAAATGCATTATTGTTAAAAGTCATCAGCTTCTTAAATCTTTGTTTTCATTTTTCCCCATGAAAGATGATCATTCTCCCGCTCCTTTCTGCATATTGAGTAGACTTGCTATTTTAATGATGCTGGTATATCCCTTCCCATGAGGCCTGAGTTGAATTTTTTTCAAAACCTTTATAAGTACATTTTGCTATACAATGTGATTATGAAAACTGAAGTCTTGTTTTCTTGGTGAAAGAAATCATTTTCCACTCTTTTCGTCTAATTGCAAGGGTGATTACACTGAACCTCATTCACATAAAAATGTATTAGAAACTTATTAATATGTTACAGGCTCTGTAGTGGAATTCAGTACATGAAAAGTTTCCAAACCTGGCATGTATTTGTGATACAAGACTTCAAAGTACTTATTTTTCTTCAAGTCCTTTTCTTGGGCAAGGGATGCTATATTATCTCTGTGTGCTATGTGTTGCTATGTATCAGCACTAGCCCACAATAAACCATGGTTTTCAGCCTAGAAAGATAGCAGTTTTGTGATGTGATGGAAGGTACTAGGATTAAGAAAACTTGAGCTCATCTCCTGGCTTCTGTTAGTTGTAGAACATGGTTAAGTTCATTAGCCTTATTGAGCCTCAAAAAAAAAAAAAAAAATGAGGCCTGTATCACTTATCTCTTAGTGGTATTATGAAAATGAAGGGAGAAAAAATATAGACTCTATTTGTCTTAGTCTGCTCAGACTTCCACAGCAAAACGCTGTGTACTAGGCAGCTTAACAGCAGAAATTGACTTTTTTGTAGTTCTGGAAGCTGGAATTCCAGGACCAGAGTGCCAGCGTGGGTAGGTTCTGGTGGGAGCTCTCTTCCTCACTCACAGATGACCTTCTTCACACTGTGTGCTCATGTGGCCTTTCCTATATCCATAGGGAATAAAACCCATAGATGGGTTTTAATCCAAGTTTGCATTCCCAACATAACCCCTGTGACATCCAGCATTATGGCTTTGTGTTTGGTACCCTATAGATATTCAGCTATTTACTTTGAGATCCATATGTTTAGGGGTCAAGGACTATAAGAAGGTGAGTTGCAAGCATAATACCTCATGAGAATGTTTTTGTTTTGCTTGTTTTTCATTGTCATTTATTTGTTTGATTTTCCCTGTTTAGTGTTTTAAAATACTTTGGGAAACTATCAAATATACCTTGGAAGTAGCAATGTTTCTTTTTTTTGGACTGGTTCTGTCCTTACTTGTATGACCTTGAGAAACTCCTGTGATGCCCTCTGCCTCAGTTTCCTTTGTGACACTGAGTTATTGTATTCAATTTCCAACTTGAAGTTAAACCTATTGATTACATCACATGATGATACCTGCAAAACGGATTCTCTGCAATGATAAGCATTTACAAAATATTACCTTACACTTCTAAAATCTATTTTAAAACTTATTTAATGAGTGCCTAATCAGTGCCAAATGCTATTTATCTTCACAAAATTCCTTAAGTATTGATTCCTCTTCCCTCTTCTAACAAGCTGGAACTAACCCTAGGGAGCTGCATGACTTGTGCTCAGGACCGTAAGGTAAAAACTCAGATGCCCTGATTTATTGAGCTGCTAAATAAAATCTGGCTTTTTCTGGCTTTTTGAATCCATATTCATGGACTGCACATCTTCCATATGGTAAAGAACAAAGAAAAATGTCAGATGACTTCAGTGGTGTGTTTTTGTATCCTACCAGATTATGCAATGTCTAACCCAACAATCAAAAAACAAGGCTGTGGGTCTCTGTGTTCATTCTTGGCTCCCATCGCAAGAGCTGTATTTTAAAAGGAACAATTTTGAATTTATCTCTTCAACCCCACCCTTTATAAATGTACTATTGCGTCTACCAAGAATTTAGGAACATTAATTTGCTCTTATCAGACTTCCTCTCTAAACACACATTGCAAAGGACTGCTAACTTCATTTTCTTTCTGTTTAGTTTCATTTCTTCCTTCTTGGGATTTCTGTTTAAAAAAGCTTTTAGCAGTCTTCAGTTGCATATGGTGCATATGCTGATGAAATAGGCAAACCAGCTTGAATAAAACAAGAATAAAAATAAACCACATGGAACTAAACTCCAAACTTTTGGGGAGGTCTTCAATGGTGCTGCTTTTTTTTTTTTTTTTTTTTTTTTGTACGTGCAAGTTATTCCTCTTCTGTTCAGAAACCAGGAATGGAATCCTCCCAAATACCTAACTACAGGAAGAAAGATGGCATTGTTCTCCCAATCAAATAGTCTAACTAAACCTTGAGTTCTGGACAGTTCTTCACCTTTGGGAAAAAAAAAAAAAGAGAGAGAGAATGAGAGAGAGAGAGAGAGAATTACTGAATGTGCTTTGTTAAAAGATGAACTTGGAAATTTCTTTTTGACATTATATTATAAAGAGATAGGTACTAAGCATAACAGGCTGCAAAGTAAAGAGTGATGTTTAGATCTTAGCTACTCAAGAAGCCATGAAAAAAACAGAATTTTATAGTGAAATCCCTTTGGCATTGTCTTCTTGCTAACTGTTTTCAAAACACACAGAACAGTTTATATCCTTAGAGATCACTTTTCTCTAGTTACTTTGTATGTTTACACAGGTTCAACTACTTATTACATTGTCTATTATAACAGAAAATGTATGTCATGCATCCAGGTTTGGATTCACATGACTTACCAAACTAGTTGAGGATGCGAATACAGAATGTGTTAGTGTTCTGATGATATTTCAGTCTGTATAGGGCGAGGAGAGGAAAAGCACAGAGGAAATGAGAGAGTTTACACTGATTGGTGTCGCTTGGAGATCCCACAACATCCCTGTTCTTTGCTTCTTAAACAGAAATCAATTAGGAAATCAGTTGAAAATTATTGGATATGCACAAGACAGGAAGGAAAGAGAAACTGGAGTATATTCTCTAGAGTTTTAATCATGATGGTGTGATAAGACAAGAATTTAAATAACACATGGTACTGATATGAGAGAAGTCTGTGTGTTTAATTTAGCACTACTTTCCAGTTAATCATGAACATGACAGAGGCTTCAAAGAGGAGCTAGGACGTTACCTTTCAGAGAAGGCACTTGTGATCTGAACAGAATGAAGGGAGTGGGGAGGTTGTGCAAGGGACTGAGAACTGTTAGAATAAAAGGGGGGAAATACAAGTTATATGCAGGATATGGGAAGAAGATGACTTTCAGTTGAATTCTGGTTTAACTAGGTTTTGAAAAGTCAGATGCTTTTATGGGGCCAAATGGTAATGTAAATGAGAAAAGCAAGCTAGGATACTACTTTCCTCAAAGTACTCACTTTAAAAATTGCTTATTAAAAGAGTAGAAATATTTTTCATTTCCAAAAAGAAAAAAATATTTTTTCTTTTCTTTTTTCTTTTCTCTTCTTGTTATATGGACACACAATAATAATATTTCTCCTATTAAAAAAAGCAACAATGTAGACATATGGACAAACCTCCACTAATGCTCAACATTCCATCAGGGGACCCTGGAAAGTGTGGACAGACCCACCTGCTTAGGCTCCTGCTCTGTAAGGGACAGCTGCTACTTAGCCCTGGCTATTGTGAGGTGACACTGTGAGGAAAAGAACCCATGGGCCCTAGATCTTGACCTTTTTCAGAGAAACTCATATATAACTTTTAGTGTAAACACTCTCAATGGTTTTATTGTTTGTTCAGTCTTTTTTAAAACATTGTGTAAGCCAAACGGCGCATATCTATACATAATACTGCCCTCGTCGAGAACGGTGCCATAGAACCCTAGAGATAAGAACTTTTAGGAAATAAATGGAATTAGTCTTTAGGTTTTAGTATGTGGTTTCAGATCCAGGCTCCTCCACAGAGCCCAGATTTGATTCATTTGGTAAATGCTAAATCCATTTTATTTGCATAACATGTTCTCTAAAGCATTTTCATTTGGAACTGATTTTGTATCTGAGAGTGAAGGAAGAATGTATTCCAGGAAGCTGATGTTTCTTTCTCTGAAGAGCTGTTTTTCCAGGGGGTTGACAAACACCCGGGTCTGGCCTTTCAGCATTTTTTTTCTATGTGCCGAGTAGGTTCCAGGAGAATAGATCATTTTATTGCCATATGCAACATTTCGATAATAAACTTTTAAACTCTATTTATTGAACTACACAAATCAAACCATTACTTACTGGGCTAACACCAATACCTTATCTAATGGGAGAGATAAAGAGTGATGTCAGTAAGAAATTTTAAAGAGCATCTGATACTTGGAAGAAAAGAGTAATCAAACGGCCTAGTATTTATTTTCTCCTGTGTGCTGGCATTAGAATATTGATTGATACTCTCTTATACTCATCTCATACAAGAGCATGTTGTCTCATTGCGTGTGGGGGAAGCTCTAAATAAGTGTTTCCTTAGTGGTATGAAAACAAATTTTACTGTCTGGGCAGAAAATATTTGATATTGCAAGAGATTTCAGAAGGACAGTGAGAGGAGAAAAAAATTGGTGCTGTAATATTTGAAGCTGACTGATGATTACTACATAATTTATGAGCATTTGTTCTCATTTAAATATAGATCTGACAAATGGGGAGTATATTTTAATGCTAGATGGGCGGTAAAATGCATATAATGCTTCATTATTTTTTCAACGTATTTTTTTCTTTACTAGATCAGTTGATCTATAATATAAAAAATAGCACCGTGTACCCTGGTGAGAAAGTGGTATGTGTGCGTGTTGAAAGAGAGGTTCAGGAATCATTACCCTTGTCTCGCAAATGAGGTCATTTAGCTGAATTTGAGTGACGCGCCCATAGTTTCACAACTAGTTATTAGCAGAACTGAGCCTCCTGGCTCCCTAGCTACAGTGATTTCCATCACAGTAATAAATATATTTGCCACTCCAGTATCCATTCTTTGCCTCTCCCATTATGTATCTGCCAGTGGTTTGAGGCAAATTACCCTCATTCCCTCACTGATCTAAAGTAATCTTAAGAAACAGATGCCCATTTCAAAGTGATTGGTTCAAGATGGACACAGAGAACTAAGTTAAGCCTACGGTTTTTGTTGGAGATTGTGAGGATAAACAAGTTCGTTTTCATTCACAAAGTACACATGAGCAAACGAGAAAGCATCTGGCCCTGGGAGCTGCTTGCAGACATCCTGAAGCCGCACGTGCGGCGAGCTGACCGTTGGAGGCTGAGAAGAGATTGACGTTAAGAACAACAGGCAGTGTACATATTGAAGCTCCTGGATCCAGGCTTGAGTGGCTTCTTTTTTTAATATACTCTACAGATTAAGAATGTAAATTCCTTTTGTAACTGAAGCCAATTTTGTTGTAGTTTCTATCATTCATAACTAAAGTACCCAAAGCATGCAAAGCTGTATCTCGGACATCGCCTTCTTTTTGTCAAAAAAAAAAAAAAAAAAAAAAAAGATTTAGGTGGAATAAGATACATTAACAAGCATTGTGGGTAACTTCTATCAGCCCGAATATTTGGGCTAACTACTCTCAAATACTTTTGAAGGCACAGTGCAGAGAAAAGCAGCATGGGGGTATGACTATTTTGAGGGAGTTCTGAGTTAAAGTGGGTTTGGGCCCATGTAGCAGACTGGATAGAACATGAAATTAGAGACAGAGATTTTCTCTGCTGCATCTCATTGCCCGGCATTCATCTGGCTCCCAAAAAGGAAGCTTGAACTGCTCTTGGGGCACAGATGCCAGCTGCCTATGAGAGGCAGTGCCCTTGGGGCACAGATGCCAGCTGACTACGAGGAAACCATCAGCCCAGGCAAAGGTGAAGCTCCTGCAAGTGATTCTAAGTACATTGCCCTTAGCTCCAAAGGGGGAGTGAGGGAGCTGGCCGAGTAACAAAAAGTACATTAAAACTATGACCTAGTAGAGCAGACACATTGGTTTGTAAACATTTGTGTATGTGTGTATGTGAATCCTTTTCTGGAAGTTGCCAAGAACTGTGAAAGACCTGAGATTTTTGCCTTACTTTTACACTATCAAGTTAGCATGATGTGGTTTTATGAATATTTTCAGAAGGCATGAGACTCCTGGGTCAAAGACAAAGCAATTTAGGACTTATAGCCCAATTAACATGAGCACCAGGTAACCTTGACTCCAAGTCTCATATGTGTGGTGCAGAAGGGCCCAGGTGAATGTGGCACACATAATGGATTTGCATCACACTAAAGAATCCTAAGCTTAGGGAACCCAACTCTTATATTTAGAGCACTAAATCTACCCTCTTCTCTGGGGGTGCATACAGTATCTCCATCTTGTAAGGCCATTAACTACCCAAATATCGCTAAAAACATAGTCCAAAACAAAAAGGAAGGTAGCTTCTCTTCTTGTAAGATATGCAGAATTACAAGACACCCACGGAACACTGTCTGCCAACAGAATTTCACAGTATTGCTTGGGATTCTACTATCAAAAGGTGGATGTTGAACTGTTAAGAGTTTTCATGCTAAAAAAATGAGCCCATTATAACTCAAAGTAGAAAATAAATGTCCCTGATTTCATAGTGAAATAATAAATGATTGAATAAATTAGTATTTGTGGGAGAAGATGCTCTTCCCTCAGAGAGGGGAAACATAACTCTATAATTGAGGTATGAACAGAACATTGACTTTCTTCCAAAGTATACAGTGCGGAAGTGGGGAGGGGAGATGAGCAAACCGACAGTGAGGAAACTGGTGAACATGAATTTAGCCAGGTGAGCAAGGCCAACATCAATAGTCACATCATGTTGATAGCATGTACTCTTAATAGTCTATGATGAAAATGACACTTTACTTCCAATAATGCATGACCCAACCTTATCATGAAAAATAGTAACATGAGAAGTATTCCAAAAGAGGAGCATCCTGCAAAACATCTAGCCACTACCTCTCAAAACAACAGTGACCAGAGTGGAGGGGGGAGGGTATAATAGGGGAAAGAAGGGGAAAGATCAAGTCAAGGAACATGTATAAAGGACTCATGGACAAGGACAATGAGGTGAGGATTAAATGTGGGAAAGGGGCAGAGGGTAGGGCAGGGAAGAATAATGGGGGGAAATGGAGACAACTGTAATTGAACAACAATAAAAATAATAAAAAAAAGAAATACACAATCAGGAAGCCCAGTGAAATCTCATACAATGTGGAAAACAGACTGGCAGTTCCTCAAACAATTAAATATAAACTTACTCTATGATCCAGTAGTTTCACTCCTAGGTGTGTACCCAAAAGAAGTGAAAACGTACATGCACAAAAACCTGTACGTGCAAGTTCTTAGCAGCATTATTTACAAGAGTAGACACAAAGTAGAAATAATAGAAATAACCTGAATATTTACCAACTGATGAATGGGTAAACAAACTGTGGTGCATCCATATAACAAAATGTTATTCATCAGTAAATACAAATGCACCTCTGACATATGATACAACATGGATCAACCTTAAAAACAGGCAAAGTGAAAGAAGCCAGTCACATAAGGCTGTATATCTTATGATTGCATTTATGTCACATGTACAGAATAAGCAAATTTAAGAGAACAGAAAGTAGGTTAGTAGCTGCCTAGGTCTGAAGGCGGCATGGGTAGGAGGAATGAAGAGTGACTGCTAAAGGGTATGAGATTTCTTTTTAGAGTGATGAAAATACATCAAAATTAGATCCTGCTGATGTTTGCACAATGTTGGGAGTATACTAACTACCACTGACTTCTATACCTAAAGTAGATAAATTCTGTAGCATGTAAATTATATCTCAATAAACCTTTTAAACATTTAAAAAAAAACAACTTTCAAAGTCATCCAAAACAAAGAAAGCCCAAGAAACTTCCACAGCCAAACAGAACATAAGTAGATATGATCACTGAATGTAATATGATAACCTAGATGGGCTCTTGGAACAAGAAAAGATAATTAATTTAAAACTAAAAAAATTTGAAATAAATGATGGACTTTAGTTGATCATGATGTATCAATATTATTTATTTAATTGAAATGAATGTATTATAATAACATAAGGTGTTAATAATAAGGGAAACTGGATATGGAGCATGTGAGAAGTGTTAGTACTAACTCAATTTTTTAATAAATTGAAATCTATTCTAAAAGCTAAATTTTATTTAAAAAATTATGAGTCTTGTCATGTCCTAGCAATTGTATCTATGGGAATATAATCAACAGAAACATATATGTATATTAATACATGTAAAACAATATTTATAGAATTACTATTTTAATAGTTCCAAAATAGAAATAACTTAAATCCTTCAATTTTATAATGAATACATATACTCTGGTATACTCACACTGATTCTCTATGCGACAATAAGAATGGATGAACTACAACTACGTGTACAAATTTAGATAAACTGCATACTGTGCAAAGGAAACTATTTATGAAAAGCATGTATACTCTATGATTCTATTTATATAAAACTGAAATAAGCACCAGTTACTTGCATTGCTATGAGGCTGGAGAGTGAGCACCCCCATGGGTAAGTTTCTGGGCAGGGTCTGGAACATCTTCATGCTGGGGAAGTGCTGGTCGTGTTCCTCCTTTGATCTAAGAGCTGGTTTAAGAATGTTCAGTTTATGAAAATTCATCAAGCTTTGCTATCATGATTTGGGCACTTTTTTATATATGGTACATTTCTTTTTTTTTTTAATTTTAAAGGTTTTATTTTATTTATTTTTAGAGAGGGGGAAAGGAGGGAGAAAAAGAGGGAGAGAAACATCAATGTGTGGTTGCCTCTCATGTGGCCCTCACTGGTGACCTGGCCCACAGCCCAGGCATGTACCCTGACTGGGAATCAAACCGGTGACACTTTGGTTCGCAGCCTGTGCTCAATCCACTGAGCTATACCAGTCAGGGCTATATATGGTATATTTCAATGATTTTTTTTATTGTTGTTCAATTACAGTTGTCCCCATTCTCCCCTTCCTTATGCTCCCCTGCCCTATCCACCCCCACCTCCCATATTCAATCCTCTCCTCCATTGTCTTTGTCCATGGGTCCTTTATATATGTTCCATGATAACCTTTCCACTTCCTTTCCCCATTATCCCCGTCCCACTTCCCCTCTGGTTACTGTCAGTTTGTTCTTTATTTCCATCTGGTTATATTTTGCTCACTTCTTTGTTTTGTTGATTAGGTTCCATGTATTGGTGAAATCATATGGTATTTGTCTTTTACCACTTGGCTCATTTCACTTAGCATAGTGCTCTCCAGTTCCATCTATGCTCTTGTGAAGGGTAAGGGTTCCTTCTTTCTTTCTGCTGCATAGTATTCCATTGTGTAAATGCACCATAGTTGTTTGATCCACTCATTTACTGAGCTGCTCTTAGACTGTTTCCAGCACTTAGCTATTGTAAATTGTGCTGCTATGAACACTGGGGTGCATAAGTTCTTTTGAATTGGTGTTTCAGGGTTCTTAGGGTATAATCCCAGCAGTGGAATTGCCTTGTCAAAGGACAATTTGACCTTTAGCTTTTCGAGGAAATTCCATACAGTTTTCCACAGTGGCTGCACCAGTCTACATTCCCACCAACAGTGCACTGGGGTTCCCTTTCTCCACAGCCTCGCCAGCACTTGTTGGTTGTTGATTTGTTAATGATGGCCATCCAGACCAGGGTGAAGTGGTATCTCATTGTGGTTTTAATTTGCATCTCTCTGATGGCTAGTGATGCTGAGCATCCCTTCATATGTCTCTGGGCCCTGTGTATGTCCTCCTTGGAGAAGTGCCTGTTCAGGTCCTTTTCCCATTTTCTAATTGGATGGTTTTTCTTCCTGGTGTGGAGTCATGTGAGTTCTTTATATATTTTGGAGATCAAACCTTGTCTAAGGTATCCTTGGCAAATATATTTCCCCATTTGGTTGGTGCCCCTTTCATTTTGCTGATGTTTTGTTTAGCTGTGCAGCAGCTTTTCAGTTTGATGAAGTCCCATTTGTTTATTCTTTCCTTTATGTCCTTTGCTCTAGGGGACATATCAGTGAAAATATTGTTGTGTGGGATATCTTAAATTTGCCTGCCTATGTTCTCCTCTAAGACTTTTATGGTATTGTGACTTATATTCAAGTCTTTTATCCATCTTGAGTTTTATTTATTTATTTTATCATACACATCTTGAGTGTATGGTATAAGTTGGTGGTCAAGTTTTACTTTTTTTTTTTTCCATATAGCTGTCCAGATCTCCCAACGCCACTTGTTGAAGAGACTATTTTTACTCCATTTTATATATACTCTGGCCCCTTTTGCTGAATATAAACTGACCATAGAGACAACATGGGTTTATTTCTGGACTCTCTATTCTGTTCCATTAATCTGTGTGTCTGTTCTTATGCCAGTACCAGACTATTTTGATTACAGCATCCTTGTAATATAATTTGATATCAGGTATTGTGATCTCTCCTATGTTTTCTTTAAAAAAAAGTTTGCATCACACTCACAGGGTGACCCAGCATGGTTATATCACATACATGAAGAGATGCTCTGGTACAAGAAGCTTTGAAGCAATTGGTTAAGTTGTCCATAGGCATGTGTCAGGGTAAAAGGACGTGGATCAAGAAAGACTAAAAAAGAAAGGAAAAAGTTAGAAATAACATGGAGAATGTTGTCTTGCCTTTTGAAGTGACTTCTTGATTTTCACTTTACTTCCATAAAATAAAAAATGGGGTATGGCAGCCTGTAGAGTAAGAGGATTGCAAGTGACAAATGATTATACTTGTTGGTAAGGTGTTGAGCAAGCTTAGCGCTAATGACTGAAAGAAAATGTTGCTTCACTCTTCTTCTAAGGGGATGATGAGATCATAGGGTCACCTTTTCATCTAAATGTCACATGGTCCTCATAGAGCCAGACAAATGATATGCCACCTTCAATCATTGCATGTGCCTTTTTTTAGCATACAGGTGTTAAATGAACAAGTCTTAAGAAAACATAGCACTTACTGTTAATCAGTGCCCATTCAGACAGTTGACATAAAATATGAACTCTCGAGCCAGATTGCCTGAGCTCAAATCCTGGTTCCACTACTTACTAACTATGGGAACTTGAGCATGTAATGTAACATGTTTGTGCCTCATTTTCCCCATAGAGGATTGGGGTGCTATTAATAACATTCTTTATAATAGTGTAGTAATAAAGATGAAAGGCAAACTCTTTATAATCATTATTAATAATAATTATGTATCAAGCCCTGAAAATTAATTCATTAAGTCATAGAACAAACATTCAAGAAAGCCATTCTTACCACCCTTTTATAACATGGTAAACTGAGGTTTAGGGTCCTTAAACTTGTCTAAGGTCACACAACCTGTAAACAGTGGAGCAGAGTTCCATCTTCACATGAGCACCATCCCTCCTCAACAGCCCCTTCTCAGGCCCCCAGACCCCCTAACAATGCTTTAAACTATTAAGATAGGTTCTGTCATCAGGGGTAATATTCAGTCTTTTATATTTTTGAAGAACTCTAACTACTCTTAGGTTGCTCTTTTCAGAGTCCATTCCCCATTATTTTGAGGAAGATCTATGTGTTAGCTTATTTAATTCTTTATTTAGGTGAATTAAATCCACTTTTCTCATCTTCTCGCCTTTGTGTTGATGAAAACCAGTGCTCATTATCCTCAGTATAAAAGGTGTCTTGTTATGTGAAAAAGCAATTATTAATCATACAGCAGATAACAACTAAATCTAAAATTTCACATATTCAAGAGCTAATTAAGGGGCCTTGGGCCATGCAACTTCATTCTGCACAGCTGATCTCTGACCTCTCTACATCTCATTTTAAAATTATTCAAAATAATTAGTCACCTCATTATATTTACCCATGGCAAACCTTGAAAGTTCATCAATTCATTTCTATAAAATGCTTCCTGGCCCTTGGGTGAATTAGCTTTGACAATGTGCTGAGTCTTACCCTGAATCTTTACTCTGGTTCTAATGTACATTTGAAACTTTAAGAAGCAGAGTGAAAATTAGATTTTATTTTTACTTACTGGTTTTGAAAAATAAAACACTCTTGTGACTTTCATTCAGGAAAGAAATAGAAGTTAAAACTTCAAAATGCCATGCGCAAGGCCCATTTCTAAATTTCCACAAGCTCAGATTTTGACTTAAGAGTTTTATAAAAAAAATTACCTGAGTACAAGAGTTTGCATTGTTATACTTTTGAAATCATCACAGAAACTTTGGTCATTTTTTAAAAGTTATTTTGCTTTATGTGAGTAAATGGTACAAATTGATACCAAGACATCAGTCTTTTTTGGTTATCATACTTCATAAAATGACTCATTGTTATCATTACTTTGATTGTATAATATGGAAATAACTTTTAGAAGTGACTCCTTGTTTCAAAGTGTTTAAACTACTACTGTTACTTACATACAAAGGCATGGAATATTTGCTATAAAACCTGAAAGTCTCAAGTCAGGAGGGGTGCTTGGAATGTTACATGAGAAATAATTCAGGACCCAGAACTATTAACAACATAGGCACCTCTAAGACTCAAGGATAGCTATACTTAATAGCAACAAAGAATCAGAGGTAGATCCAGTCTCGTGAAATCTGCAAAGCATCTTAGAGTCAGCACTGGTTTTGACTGTATTAAGATTATCTGCTCCTATTCCAACTGATCTAAAAGAAATACAATGAACTTTCTCTGGACAAAACTGACACCATTCTGAAATTCTACAATGCATCACATGTAATGTCTGGCATGCAAACAACATTTACTAAGCATAACAAGAAATAAATTCAAGAGAAAGAAGAAATAGACAAATGACCCATTTATTGGAATAATTATACATAGAATTAAAAAATCCTGTTATTAATATATTCAAGCAAATGAGTGACATGTTGGACTGACTTTTTTGCTCAGGTAATTAAAATCACTGCAAAATAATATAATGGAGTTTTAGGAAATGCAGTAATCAAAACTGAAAATTCAACAGATGAGTTCAACCATAATCTGTAGAGGTGACTAGACAATTGGAAGATGAGCTGGCTGAAAATTTGCAGTTGAAGGCATGCAGGGCAAAAAAGCTGAGAACTGTGTAAAAGGATACGGAGATATGTAGGGTTAGTGAAAAGTACATTTGCAGTCTCAGAAGCACAGGGGACAAAGTATGGAGTAGAAATAATATTTAAAAAGAAATGGGCAAGCGTTCCCCAAAACTGAAGAAAGAAATTAACTTATAAATCTAAAAAGCACCTCAGAGCTCAAATAGATTAAATATAAGAGTAATCACATCTAAATTTATTAAAGTAATGGTACTGACTTCCAATGCCAAGGACAAAATAATATGAGCAGCTCAAAGTGATGCATTGCTTCAGGCCAACAACAGTATGACACCTGACATTTTCAACAGTATGAAAGTTGAGAAAGAGTAGAATTATTATTATTAATCTTTCAGATGATAAAATAACTAAAATGGTGACAAAATAAAGACATATATAATAAGTGAATAAATTCGTCACCAGTAGACCCACACTAAAACAGATACTGAAAGAAATATTTTTTAGGCAGAAGAAAAATAATCTCAGATAGAAAAATTGAAATGGAGGGAGGAATAAAAAGTGATGAAAGGCTAAAAGTGTGCACATATACAAATGAATAGACTAAGTAACTCGATAACAAATGTAACAGTAATAATACTGATCATAATTCCAATAATCATGAAGTGGTGAAGGAGGATGTCTTTTGAGCTATAAAAGTTACAAAAAGGCAAGATAACTGATAAAAAGAATAAGGGATGAAAGGAAGAAATAAGACCTTCATTGTTTACAAACCATGTCATTGTTTATGAGAGAAATCAAAATAATCTACACCTGGCTGGTGTAGCTCAATGGATTGAGCACGGGCCTGCGAACCAAAGGATCGCAGTTCGTTTCCCAGTCAGGGCACATTCCTGGGTTGCAGGCCAGTTCCCAGCGAGAGTTCCCAGCGGGGGACGCACGAGGGGCAACCATACATTGATGTTTCTCTCCATCTCTCCTTCCCTTCCCCTCTAAAGATAAATAAATAAAATCTTTAAAAAAAATAATCTACAAATTGGATGTTGAGCTTAGGTTAACATAATAAGTGTTTTAAGTGAGTCAATATACAAAAATTGCATTCCATATACCAGAATCTAAAAAGTAGGAAATAATATTTTAAAAGAGGCATGAGGTCCTTGGAAATCTGATTGTTTATGATCTAAGCAATAATGGTTCTCTAACTTCTACGCGTATGAATCTCCTGGCTTGTTAAATGCCTATTTTCTGTCCCTACCACTGAAAAATCTGATTCAGTAGCTCTATGAAGATGCTCACCCAAAATTTGCATTTTCAGGTAATTCTGGGGGCTGCTGGTCTGAGGACCAACTTTGGGAAGCACTGCACTGAGAAAGCCTTCTTTCTCAGAACTTACACTTCTGAGTTACATTCTTGTAACTCATTTTATAACTAACAAATTTTCTTTTCTCACAATTTCTATATTTTACCTTAATCTTTTATTTTAATTTTGAACATCAATGTCAGCCAACCTCTATTGAGAGGCAACAATATTAACACCATTCTAGGCACTTGAGATTTATCAAATAATCAAATGAATAATAAAAAAGGAAAGAAAAGAAAAGAATTGTTCACCCTCATGGGGCTTTTATTTAGTATTTATAGTGAGAAGTGTCAAAATCATTGTTTGTACTGAATTTGACAGGCTGCCCCACGGAGTTTTTTTTAAATGATGGCGATCTTATTTCACCCACCTCACTCATTAACAGCTCATGAGCTTTTTGGTAAAAAGCTGGGCTGGGTAAAAAAGATGAAGGGATTAAGAGAGGAAAACCTCATAGACAGACACAGTATGGTGATTACCAGAAGGAAAGCAGGGAGGTACGAGAGGATAAATGGGGGATGAATGAATGATGATGGAAGGAGACTTGACCTGGGGTAGTGAATACAGTACAATATACAGATGATGTATTAGAGGACAGTACAACTGAAACCTATGTAATTTGATTAACCGATGTCACCCCAATAAATTCAATAAAAGATAAAATAAATTTTTAAAAAGAAAACATGCATTGCAATTAAATAAATAAATTTCTGTCCTAAAAAAGATAATGATTAAGACATATAATACATTTTTCATTATTTATTTGAATTATACTTAAATACTCCTTGTTTGTTTGTTTGTGTTTTCATAAATATGTAGCAATGTCAGAGGAAATGCTCAAACTTTCTCTACTTCATATTAAAAAATTACCCAGGACTGCAGTTCTTTAGGCTTTTTCTGGTGCTTAACATTAAGCATATTAGGAAAAATAATAGTACATAAACCAACATAGAAAATATATGGCTACAAATTTCACTACCACTCTTTTGAAAACAGATTAAATAGTAATCGCTGTATTTGTTTCCAATATGGTTAAAGCTGGGGAGATCAAGAACATGTTCTCAGTGTTTTTGTTCACACTTTTTGCTATTTTTATTTTCCACATGGGTAAACAAATTCACATACACTTGCATAGATATATGGTTAGTAGAGTATTATATTAAGTGCATTAAAATATAATTCAAAATAATTTAGTAATATTAATCATGTAGACAACATTTTAAAAATTTGCTAGTTAGTTATTTACTAAAGCATTGACACATTCACTTATATTACAGTAGAACCATAAATTAGTAATATAGCAAGAAATGCCTATGAAATGTTCTACTACTAAGTGGCTGATGGAGGGAATAAGATCAGAAAGTTGGGTGGCACAGTATGAGAACTGAAAAGTAAACTGTGTTTAGGACATGAAAGTCTTCACATACTTTGATAAGGAGTTTGACCTCTAACACTGCAATCTTAGTGTCTGAGTGCCTATCTCTGCTCTACCATTTAATTACCGAGTGACTTCAGGCTCTTCCCATAGCCCTTTGGATTGTCAATTTCCTTATCTGTAAAATGGATTTAATAACATCACTTCAAAGGACTGCTTTGGAGTAAAAGTTCTTAGCTCAGAATTCATCACATAGATAAGGCAGTAATAAAAGTTAGCTACTATAGATATTGATGCATATTAATTACAGAGAGCTAAATCTGTTCGCTGAGTGAGAAAATGGGAAATGAGAAAGAAGCAGAAACAGAGGCGAAGGAGCACACTGCAGAGTTTCCAACCAGCATTTTCTCCAGGGTGTCATACACCACTAGTTTAGAGAGATGCTCCGAGAAACACTGTTTCAGGATCAAATATTCACATCCAGGAATCGTTGCCTTTTATATCTCCTGTGTGAATATATCTATTTGCATATAAATATCCTTGTGAATTTTGCAAAAATCTTTTCAAACATCTCCACACAGTCTTCTCAAATCTTACTAAATGTGGATCTTTTACAATGCCAAGTATGTCTGATAGAGCTTTTGTTTTGCAAAGCATGTTGGGAAATGCTGGTCCCACACTGACCATCACATTGCTGGGGTAAGGTACTAATAGCAGGAAGAGAAAGAGAAGTTAGAAGCAAGGGGGGTTACGGATGAAATACAGACATTTACAAGCAGCAGGACCATGCTGTAGATGGTAAGCATTAAGTCAATGTTAATCATCCTTGATTTGAACAACAATGGCAGCTTAAAAAACTGCATGCACTAAAGAAGGGAAGATTTTATCAGCAATGGCATGTGTCTGATATGGCGGGAAATGGCAGTGTCAGCACATTTCACGTGGGTAATCGCTTGTCATTGTGCATATTCCCAGAAAATTGGGCCCTTTGCTCCTAATTTAAACACTCGTCTTTGCCTAATTATGTCGTGTATTTATATGTCATATTATCTTTGTTAACATGTGGAAATCCAGCTGGTAACCTAGCAGGAAGTCTCTTGAAATCATAACTCTTAATTACCTTCCCTGGAGCCAGAGTGGTTTGAATTGAGAGGTAGTCAGAGTGGTCTGTAAGAAGGATGCAAGGAAAAATGCACAGATGTTCGAGTACTGGTGTTTTGATCTGTAAGCCCTTGCTTAGTGTTTTACAGCAGTCAGTAGGTAGCAGACTTAGTAGGTAGTAACTCAGAGCAGGGTTCAAATATGAGCTCTACTATTAACTCGGTTGCATAACTTTGACAAGTTACTCAATTTTTCTCTGCCTCCTTTAGGTATTCTTGCTCAATATTAAATAATATTGAGCAAGAATACCTAAATCCTTAGAACTTTGGAAAAGAGGAAATGGGGAAATTTGTGTAAAGCACTTAATACAGCCCCTGAAATATAAGACACACTTTTCAGTAAAGAGTGACTTTATTTGTATAATTATTTTACTGTTATTACTTCCTCTGTGTAGAAAGAATTGATTAAATATTCCTTGCCAACATTCACGAATGTGTACGATAAACAGTATTCATTAATAATATATAAACAGCCCTGACCAGTGTGACTCAGTTGGGCATCCTCCCACATAGTGAAAGGTGACTGGTTCTGTTCTGGGTCTGGGCACACGCCTGGGTTCCGGGTTCAGTCCTCATAGGGAGTGCATTGGAGAAGCAACTGACACATTGATGTGTCTCACCTTCTCTTTCTCCCTCTCTTACCCTCTCTCTAAAAATAAATAAATACAATCTTTTAAAAATAATCTGTAAATTTTATTATTTTTTCTCTGAATCATGTATCAATTTGATTTTTTTTTAATCTTCATTAAAGTATCAATGCATCAGTTTTTTCACATTTAACGTTAGAAATACTACATTTCTTTTTGGTACATTAACAGCATTTTTTAAAAAAATATTTGCACCATGCTTCTGAGATTATAAGTGATCAATATCTATTATTAAATAAGCCATTGAAATGGCAATCAATGTGTCAGAAACACAACCAAGTATTTCATGATTATGAAAAATGAATAAACTTCAGCAATGATACAAAAGCACTTGAAGATGCCTCGTAAATTAAAAGGATCAAGGCTGAGACATATGCATGTTTTATGATGGAATCCAAATGACATAGTGTGGCCAACTACTAAGTTTGTAGGTCCTGTCTCATGTAACACAGGAACTGGTTATGCCCCTGACAATTATTACATATACCTCCTTTAACACAAATGTAATAATAGTTGCTACTTCTTGACTCTAGTGCATTAACCAAAAATTAAACTAATGATTACATGCATTATGCCATCAACATATCACAGAAACTCTGCAGAATAAGTTCCATTATTTCCAATTTGCAGCTGAGAAAACTGAGGAAAAACAAAAGTAAAAATTGCCTCAATCCAACATTTCTTTCCCTACCTTTCTTCTAGTGAAAGAAGATGCATCACTAGCCACAGGAACATTAGGGAATTCAGATTGGGTTAGGTGTACCCCTCACCTGCACAGCTCCCTGGAACTTTTTCAGTGGCTGTGCATTTGACTCCCGCTCAATCAGCATCATTCCCATAGATTTTTCTGGCTTAAGTTGCTGAGAAATAGGTTTTTTTTTCCTCCCTGCAGTTCTGGTTGGCAATTCTATGTTTGTATATCTGAAGTGATCCATGGAATATTTCTTCTGCATAAATAATGACTTTCTGCATTAGAAGACAGTTCTGCACAAAGAGGGAAAGGACAGAAATGGACTGTGAGAAACATTCGGATTAAGTCATTTCTCAACTCAGCTTCACTTCTGCGTTCTGTGTTCTTGTCCTGACGCCCAACATTTTAATTTCCCTTTAAAGCTAATTAAAATTAGGTTTCTGTAACTTTCAACAAGAAGAATTCTTTTTCTTTGAGTCAAGGAGGTTGAACATATCACTCAAAATTACACGGCTGGCTAGGCAGAGAGGCAGAAGTCAAACCCAGACCAGTCAACAAAAAAGCCCATTCCTTGACCACCAGAAACTCCATCACCATTTGACAAAAATATTCAGCAATCAGTGGGGACAAGATGAATATCTTTTAAGGATCCTTGCTCATTTTTTTAATGCTGTAATGTGACAACGGGGGCAAAATGAAGCACTAAATCCTCAAAATCCATAAGAGCTTTTATTTTAAGGCCTTTAAAGAACATGGAAGAGATTTGTTTGAATAATCAGCCCAGTCAAGTGTCTTCTAAGCAGGTCATCAGTTGCGATGATGACACAGAGATACCACACTCATGCAGTGTTAAAATCTGCTTTAGAAATCATTGCCCTAGACTGGTGGCGTCCGTGAACATGCCTGAGTGGGAGGTAAACAGTGGACTCAGGGCAGAGGAAAATACACAACCAGCTGCAGTTTCTCCACCCTCTGGGCAATACTGTACCAACAAATCAACTAAGTAGCTAATCACGATGAACTAATAAAAATGTGTAACCTATTATATTCTGTTTTTGTAAGAAACATCTTTTTTAGATTAGAGCAGATAGATAATAAGCTGTGAATATTAACACATAGACGTATAAGTTTTCCTGACGGTTTGGCTTTGAATGTTATTTATGTTACTGAGTCTAGTAGTTCACATGAACAGTGGGTCCCAATCCTGACCACCCTGCCGGGACCTCAAATGGATGCCACTTAACGAGCAAAACCATCATTTTTTTCAGTTGCCATGGGCAGAAGTAGTCTGTGGTGGCTGGAGTTGACTCTTTCCCCTTGGGGTGGATGTTACGATTTCCCACTCTATCCTAGAAGGCTCACGGCTGCCAGAATATTTCATGGGGTGCTCTTAAACATCACCCAACATGAGCTAATATTTCATTTTAACTGCGGTTCTGGGAAACACAAATGGAGATGTTGGGTTGGAAATATACGAGGTGCCTTGGACAGGGGTTGTTTTGATTTTGAATGCAGAGGATCTCAAGAAAATATGTACTCCTCTGAAACTGTTTCCGTATGTTTCTTGATCCACAGCTTTCACTACACGAGACATGGTGTTATCTTGATTAATGCCTTCGTCGTAAATACATGATGAATGAGACTTTCCGTCCGTTCAGGCCCTTTCTCACTGTAACAAGATCAAAGCAAATATATTTCATTCTGCTATGAATGTATTTTCTTCAGGTTGTGCTATGTAAAAAGATTACCCATTTGTATAGCAGCTCTACTTTTCACATGCCAAGAAAGGAAGCAAAAAATATTTTCTAAAGTTATGCTCCCTTTTCTTCCATAAAAGAGAATACTAATTATTTTCACTTAACATAAAGTTTACAAAAATAACAGCATCTCTTCCTTTCTGTTCTTTGCTAATGCCACATTTTGGAAGAACAAGAAAGGTGAGATTTCCCAGTCATGTCAAACAGATTTTTGTCTAAATTTTGTTCTTTGGGGTTTTTTGAAAAACTTTTACTCTTATTTAATTATATTAAAAGTTTCCCATATTCTTCTATTAAAAGTAGTTTTTCACCGAACACCTTGCATGCCTGTTTTTCTATAGATTAAATTCTTAACAGTGGAGATGCTAAATCAAAGGGAATGTATAATTTGGATTTTTTTGTATTATTATCTTGAATTAACTATTGAAGTTCTACTAATTTCTATTTGTCTGCATATTTTCAAAAATAACTGTCAAATACCTAAAATTTTTAGAAAAGTTTTAACTTGTGTTTTTTATTATGAGATAGATGAGTATCTTTTACATTTGTCTTGAGAAATTTGTATTTATTTGCCTTTTCTTTTTCCTTTATTTTTAACTCTACTTTTTTCTTGTATATTCTTTCTGGATTGATTATTTTTATTGATTTGAAAACTATTTTTATATCACAAAATTATACTCATATACCACAAATGCAACATGATTTTAAAAATTAATTAATTAACTAGTGGTGGACCCACAATTCAATATACAGATTATGTACCATAGAAATGTATATTTGCAACCTATATGACTCTATTGACCAATGTGACCTCAATAAATTTAATAAACTTAAAAGAATAATTAACTAGTTAATTAATTTTTTAATTATCTTTTGCTATTTCATAAGGAAATTTTTATAACCACACAAAAAGTATAAATATTTATATAATTTAATCAGTTCTATTCTTTTAGGTTTCTAGGCATTTGTTCTTGTTAAAAAGGGCTCATCCTGATCAATTATTATTAAAGAAAAATGATCTATTATTTTATATTTATAACTTCCTTTTTACATGCTAATTTTTAATTCATAAATAGTTGATTTCTGCATAAGAAAGATGGAATAGAAATTGAGTACATTTTTTTTTCCTGGATGGATAGCATGTTTTCCCAACAGCATTTCCTTCATTCTTTGGAGAGTAGGAGTGTTTTCATAAGGGAAGTTTCTCAGGTAACCTGAGCTTCAGCTTTCTTCTCAAGAACGTTATAGTAATGTTTCTTTACTGGGTAATATTAAATAGCTAAGAAGTAGTCAATGTAAGCAAAACCAATAACCGTAAAACTTTCAACTTTTTCAAAATTTTCATCTACTTCTTCAGCTTGTCAAGACTTTTGTATGATGTGTGCATATTAAATTCCTAAGATGGAAATTTATTGCAGTAAAATCTATATTTCTACTTAGTCAAAATTTTCCTTACACAAATTTTACTGTTATCCAGACAAAGATGGTTTCCTAGGCAACAATTATTGACACACGGGTGCCATCTCACACGAATATTACAAAGATGCTATTGACCTATCACATGTAGGGAATAGACTTTAACTTCATTCTTAAGTGATGGGAAAGGATTTTCTTTGAGTCATTATCCCTTATGACTCACACCTTGCAATTGAAAGCCAGAGCACAGTAGACGTTCAAGGCACTATAGTTGATTGGATTTACGTGGTTGGATTTGGTGATTCAATCCTTCACATTAACAAAGAAAGTTGTTAGACACTCCCTGTAGTAATTGGGTCTAATGTCCTGGGATCAGACACCAGGTCTCGATTTTATTATAATTATACTTTATTTATTTTTAATTAATTAATTAATTTTTAGAGAGGGGAAGGGAGGGAGAAAGAGAGGGAGAGAAACATCAATGTGTGATTGCCTTTCAAGTGCCTCCTACTGGGGACCTGGCCTGCAACCCAGGTATTGGCCCCGACTGGGAATCAAACCAGTGACCCTTCAGTTCGCAGGCCAGCACTCAATCCACTGAGCCACACCAGTCAGGGTTATAATTATACTTTAATTAATAATAATTAGCCAACAGCAGACCATCATAAATTTTCTTGAACTAGGTATATACATTACTATGCATAGGTTTAAAAATAGTGAATTGTAGCAAATTTAGTGACATTTGCAATTCCTAAAGCACCTAGTGCTGACTGCCAAAAAGAAACATATTCTTTGCAATGTCTTGTGAGGAGTCAGGGAGAGAAATTCGACAGCACTGAATAGCAGGCAGCCCATAGGGACCCGAGGTGCCTGTAATCGGTAGTGTGCCAGTGCACAGTATTAAAGGGCATAAATAAACTGTAATGAAAATAGAAAGGAAAGAGAAAGACTCTGTTTCCATAGGGACCTATAAGTGATTGTGATAATATTCTAACAACAGTTTTATAACTTTCTTTTTGTCAAAATCCATTTTTAAAGTGTAAGATTGTGGTTGAATTTTATTTTAAAATTGGTTGTGTTCCCTCTTACTTTTTTAAAACACAGGTGATTGATGAAAAACCAAACACCTCTAATATTAAACAAGAAACTAAAACTTTAGGATAATAAACTAAGTGTGACACAGAACATTAAAAAAAACATTCTTCTAGTCTTACAACACGAAACTAGAATAAGGGTGTTATGAGCTGAATTATGTTCCTTCAAAATTCTTATGTTGAAGTCTTAACACTCAGAATGTGGCCTCAGAATGTGAGTATATTGGGAGGCAGGGCTTCAAGGAGGTGATTACGGTAAAATGAGGTCATTTGGGTGGGCCCTAATCCAGTATGACTGGTGTCTGATAATGAGCACAGATTAGGATGTAGACCTGTCCAGGTGAAAGACCTGGTGAAGGCATGGGAAGACAACAACCTACAAAACAAGTAGTGAGGCCCCAGGAGAAACCCTGCTTACACCTTAATCACACTCTTAATACTCTGTTATGACAAGCCTAGCAAACCATCACAATGGGATCCACACATGATTGTTTTCTAACCCTTTATTTTTGACCTTTATTTTTGCATGCAAAGTAGTATGTTCTAATAGCTTTGCATGTGCTCTTATTTGTTTCTTATGACAATTCTATAATTCGTGTATTATTAGTTCAAATGTAATGAGGAAAATGAGGCTCAGAATGTTTAATTTGATATATTCACACAGGTTAAATAATTAGGTCTGCCAATGAGCCAAAGATTGAAACTCGACATGCCTCACTCCAAACCTGCCTCTGGATCATGCTATGTTCACATGAGCCGATCTGACAAAACACTGCCTATGAGCTGTTCAAATGGTGGACTAACCATCAATGTTTGATGAAAAACAAGATAGGATAATTTCCATTGATTGAATTTGACTCTTGTCACATTCAACAGCCAACTGTTGGTAAACTAAGAAAGAGGAACAGGAGTTAGGGCTGGTGGCTTCTTAAGGAACAATTCTGGTTAGTAAATTAATTACACTCATATAGGCCACTTAATAAATCTTTATTGAGCCCCTGTTTGAAGTGCTGTAAGAGCTGATGATAGTCATAGTAATGAATTTACAGAGATAATAGCCCGATGGTAGAAAATAGGCAAACTAAAATGTTCAACTATAAAATCACCAATGTTTTGAGAGAACAGAATAGTGTGCTAATTTAAATATGACTTCTTGCCCAGACTTTAAGAAAGGATATCTATGCAGAAGGAAGAGAACCTCAATAAAATGGAAGGAGGCTTGATAAGAAAGATGGATTTGTAGAAATAAGTAAGACGAAAATATGAGTCTAAATTTCTTATTGTACCCCATTTCTCAGCAGGCTTTGAATTTTTACAGAAAAAAATATTACATTTATGCTCTCAGTTATAGGGATCAGAGTCTTTCCTGCTAATGTCAGGTATAATATATTTTCTTTAGAATAATATATAAGAATTCCAGAACCTTAGCCAATTACTACTCCTATATTTCAGTCTTTGCTTTTAATACCTAGTTTTCTGAAGCTACATTAGTTTTCTAGGGCTTAGAATTGAATGGCTTAAACAACAGAAATTTATTCTCTCTTCTAAAGTCTAGAGGTCTGAAATCAAGGTGTTGTTATAGTTGCTTCCCCCTGGAGGCTAAGAGAGAATCTCCTCGAGTCTTTTCTCCTAGCTTCCAGTGTAGTTGGCAATTCTTCATGCATGGCCCTTGGTTTCAGATGCATCGCCCCAATCTCTCCCTCTGTCTTCATAAGGTATTCTCCCTTGTGCCTCTTCTCTGCTTTTTATAAAGACACCAGCCATATTGAATTAAGGTCTACCCTAACGATCTCATCTTAATGTGATTACATCAGCAAAGACCCTATTTACAAATAAGGTCACATTCGCAGATACTGGCATTACAATTCCAAAATATCTCTTGGGGAAACACAATTTAATCTATAATTTATGCCTTTACAGAAAATATCTTCTTTGGCATCCATGATTCTTATATGATTAATCAATAGCCAAAATTATGCTGTGTAACAAACAGCTTCAAAAATCTGATTAATGTGCAATAAAACATTTATCATTTTTGCTCCTGAGTTTAGAGATTGGCTTGCTGATTCTGTTGATCAGAACGAACTTCTCATGTCTCACTCTCATTCATAGATCTACAGTCACTGTACGTGGATTAGAAATCTTTGTCGCTTCTGGCTGGGCTCTCTCACCCGTCTGGTTCTTGACTGGGACATCTGAGCTTGCTTGGCTTTGCTCCAAGTGTATCATCGTTGAGCAGGCTTGGCTGAGCAGCAAGAGAAGTAGTGGAAAAACACAGTTCCCTATTCAGGTCTCTGCTTGTATCACATTTTTTATTGTTCCATTGGCCAAAACAAGTCATATGGCCAAGGCCAAAGTCAAAGTGGGAAGACATCATCAAAAGATCTAGAGAGACAGAAAAACACTGGGACCATTAATTCAACTAATGTGCTATAGATTTGTTATGTCCCTTCTCCTCTGACTACTCTTTTGCTACATTTTGAAAATTCCTCTTCTACATATAAGCACCCCCAAGACTATCTTTCAATTCTCTTCAAAGTTGAAAGATACAGTAGGAAGTCTTTCTGTAATATATGATTTCTATATTTTTCTCTTTTCCTTAATTCTTAATACATCAAATAAATTTATACTTTCATACCTGAAATTCTGCCTCATAATCGATCGTATGCACTTTCATTAAACACCTTAGCTATTTTTTCACTTTGACACTTTTTTTTAAATACATACAACAAAATGACTCCATATTACTTACCTCAGTACTCGACCCCTCTGGCTCTTCACTAGCTTGCTCTCACTCATTTATTAGTGTCCTCTGTTAGAGTTAGAGTTTCACAAGGGCAGGACTTTGTCTCTATTACATTGCAAGTGAGTAGTATACTATCCAGCTGAGCAACCTATAGAGCTCGATGTGTATTTTGAACAAAACTAAGTTTACATACTCTCTTATCTTCTAATTAAGATGATGCTTTCCCCACTATCCCTGTCTTTGGCTTTTGCCTATGTTGTTACATCAGCCTAAAATGCCATCATTTTCCAATCACAAAATATTGTCCATGGAATAAAAAACAAAAAGTCACTTTTCTCAGCAAGTTCACAGTATGTGGAAAGTCATGTAAGTAAAGGAATTTTAATAAAGTTGAGTCATTGCCATTACATGAATAGGTATTAAAAGCTATAGAAATACAGACAGGGGCACAATTTAGCATGGAAGAGACAAGTGAATATTCCTAAGAATGAAGGATAATAGAATTCCTCAATTAGAGAAGAAGGACACATAGTTGAAGGAATGGAGCAATACTGTGGTCAAGGAAACAATAAACAGAATATTATTAAAGTGTCAAGTTCAAGTGACTGAGCAGTGGTATATAGATTGATGGGGAAAGCAGAAGGCATGAACCATATTTTGGAGGGTCTTTGTGTTAAAGACGTAGAACTTGTTTTCATGATGCTTTAAAATAGCTTTAAGGTGGAGACTAACCAATCCACCTTTCCAAATCTTGGACAGAAAGTCAATCTCAGGACCCAGAAATTTCACCGCATGGCAATTCCAACCTGAAAACACTATCTCATTCTCTGATTCTTCCTTTTAAATATTATTGCTGATGTAAGAAATTTCATTCTGCTAATATATTAATGACTTATAGTTTGATTCAGTTGACTTTGTTCCTTTTGTAGGTTTTTTCAAATGCTGGTCCCTACAGAAAAAACCATTAATGAAAAGGGTGAAACAATAGCAAGTCTTTATAGTAATATGGCAAAAATATGGAATGTATATATTTTTTACAAATGCTACCTTTGGAATCATTCAAATCCTGATGATGCAGGCATTCCAGGCTAAGTGAGTAAAATTTGAGAAAATCACGTGGGGTACTTAGAGAGTGGAAGTGCTCTGTTATTTTCAAGACCACTAATTTTAAAAAGATAATTTAAAAAGATAATTTAAATAAATGAATATGTGTTTTCTCAAGAATAGCCCAATAGGTAAAATAATTTTTTTATCTTTGAAGATACAGAGTGATTTATACTTTTATTTGTGTCATGTAAAAACATAGGACAAAGAATTTTAACTCAGCATTAAGTACAGATTAGAGTATTAGAATGGTAAAGCAGAATTTATGGAACAAGTATATATTTATTTCACAAACTACACGAGGTTTCACATGCTTATTCATGAAATGTTATTGTCTGCCTAACTGTTCCATTATGTGTTAATAATAAAATAACCCATATGTGCAAAATGGATGTGTCACACCAAGAGAACATGTTTAAAATGCCAAGTAAATGCCATGACAAATGTACAAAAAATACTTTGCTGATGGTTTAACTCTGCAAAATCTTTTGAAGATCCACACCCCCCTCATTGGAGCACAGAAAGAAAGTGTTCTGGTCTTTATAGAATAGTCTTGTTTTGGTATATTTTTTAAATATATTTTATTGATTATGCTATTACAGTTGTCCCATTTCTCCCCCATCATTCCCCTCCACCCTGCACACCCCCTCCCACCCACATTCCCCCCGTTAGTTCATGTCCATGTGTCATATGTTCTTTAGCTTCTACATTTCCCACACTATTCTTGCCCTCCCCTGTCTATTTTCTACCCACAGTCTATGCTACTTATTCTCTGTACCCTTTCCCCCCTCTCCTCCTCCCACTCCCCTGTTGCTAACCCTCCATGTGATCTCCATTTCTGTGGTTCTCTTCCTGTTCTAGTTGTTTGCTTTTGTTTTAGGTGTGGTTGTTAATATCTGTGAGTTTGCTGTCTTTTTACTGTAATACTTTTGATCTTCTTTTTCTTAGATCAATCCCTTTAACATTTCATATAATAAGGGCTTGGTGATGATGAATCCTTGAACTTGACCGTATCTGAGAAACACTTTATCTGCCCTTCCATTCTAAATGACAGCTTTGCTGAATAGAGCAATTTTGAATGTAGGTCCTTGACTTCCATGACTTGGAATACTTCTTTCTGGCCCCTTCTTGCCTGTAAGGTCTCTTTTGTGAAATCAGCTGACAGTCTGGTGGGAACTCCTTTGTAGGTAACTGCCTCCTTTTCTCTTGCTGATTCTAGGATTCTCTCCTTCATTTTAATCTTGGGTAACATAATTATGATGTGCCTTGGTGTGTTCCTCCTTGGGTCCAACTTCTTTGGGATTCTCTGAGCTTCCTGGACTTCCTGGAAGTCTATTTCCTTTGCCAGATTGGGGAAGTTCTCCTTTATTATTTGTTCAAATAAGTTTTCCACTTGTTGCTCTTCTTCTTTCCCTTCTGGTACCCCTATAATTCGATGTTGGGACATTTAATGATGTCCCGGAGGTTCCTAAGCCTCTCCTCATTTTTTGGAATTCTTGTTTCTTCCTTCTTTTCTGTTTGGTTGTTTGTTTCTTCCTTCTGGTCCACTCCATTGATTTGAGTCCCAGTTTTCCTCCCATCCCTATTGGTTCCCTGTGCATTTTCCTTCATTTCACTTATTGTAGCCTGCATTTGTTCATCTAATTTGTGAGCAAAATCAACCAATTCTGTGAATACCCTGATCACCAGTGCTTTGAACTGTGCCTCTGATAGGTTGGCTATCTCTTGGTCGCTTAGATAAATTGGCGCTGGGGCTTTGATTTGTTCTCCAGTTTGAGCCATTTTGTTTTGTTTTGGTCTTGTTGCAGCTGTTATGTAGGGAGGGGTGGAGTCTTAGGTATTCCCCAGGACAGGGCAGCCCAGTTGCTGGGTAGCAAGGCTGTATGTGGGGGCGGGGTCTGAGAGGGAACAATGGTGCTTGCTCTGCGCTCTCTCTCAGATTCCAGTCCCTTCACCTCTTCCCCTTTGCCTGGATTATCTGCATGCAAATAATGTGGGACCACCTGGTCAGCCAGCTACCTTGCGCTGCCTCACTGGGTCTGCACAGTTGCTACCCCGTGCCCGGGGTCTGCCAGCTGCCGCCTGTGGGCCTGGGGTCTGCTAGCTGCCACCTATACGCCTGGGAACTGCCAGCAGCTGCTGCCTGCATGCCCGGGACTGTGCCTCCATTTTTTCCTGCCACAACTCCACCCCGCTTACAGGTCTGGATGAATGGTTGTTGGACTTCCGTACAATTCAATTTTCTATCAGTTCTGCATGTTTTCTTGTTTCTAAATCTTTGTTGTCCTTAATTTTGGTTTTACAGTGTGTCCACTTATGCCTCCATCTTGGCCAGAAGTCTTGTTTTGGTACATTTTTATATCCATTCGGTTTCTATTTAACTACAAACTTAAGATAATGTGCATTGCGATTTTTTCTAGATTGGTGTTTAAAAACATGCGGGTCTGTGAGGCTGACTCTCATAACAGCATGACTTTGAGAAAAAATTAATAGATAGTGTCAAGTCATTTATTATACTTTAAGCTTTTTCTTTTTTTAATCTTTATTTAGAATAAAGTTGTAGAGGTTGAATATGCAGTGCTTTTGGCAAATATTCATCCATCAGTTTATCCTCTTTTGTGTCTCAGAGAGATATCCACTTGCATTAATTCATTCGTACCTCTGATAGTGATGCAAATTACCTCTTGACCCAACCTATCCTCATGCAATTCCTCCTTTGCTTATGTAAAGCCAATTGGGTCCCTTAACATTCCAAAATATTTTTTAACTTTGTGATTATTTTGGTCCTCAAAGTATCAGTCAGTCTCATTCACTTTGCCAAATTTTGAAGATGACAAGCATTTAAATTTAATTATTTTGACATGAATAGCTGTCTCGTGTTTTTCTCTATGATTCTGAGCAGATTTTTGTTTTCATGCCCAACTAAAAGAATGCTGTTCAATTTGAATCTCTGAGGATACCCCATCTCTGTGGAACCATAAGCAAGAGCAGTTTGTTCTCTATCATCCGTACATGTACTACAGCCATGTTAACACTAGCTTCTGCAAAGATAGTCATCAACATTCTCTTTACTCGTGCCATGTTGAAGGTGCAGCTTGCTTTGTAGCAAAATTGGTTTTGGTGGAGTGTTTTAAGAAATTTACGCAACGTTGTCCAGAGCTCAGTTATACCTCTTTGCATTTCTTGGCACCTTCACCTGCCTCCTTTGGCAGTATGGTGTGATGGTCAAGGATGCAGGCTTTAAGTTTAGGCAGATCTTAGTTGTAATGTTACCTTTGCCACTTACTAGCTGGATGACTTAATTACCTAATATTTCTAAGATGGAAAAGACAGTTGTGAAAATATGTCTATTTTCAGCAGTCCTGCACTAAGTTAGTTCAGACAAAATTTCTAAGTTTCTTTCAAATGAGAACATTAGCAAATTTAAAAATAAAAAATAAAGTTCTCGAAGACATCAAAGACTATCAAAGAGGTGGCAACTGATAAGGCAAAGATCTGGGAGAAGGCTGGGCAAAGAAATAAGCCCAGAATTTGGGGGACTCTTTCTCTGGAAAGGTAGAAAAGCTGAAAAGAAACTGTTGGAAGTTTCACAGGCAAGGCCGACAAAGTTGCTTTTCAGATCCCTCAAAGGCTGGAAAAAGTCTAATAAATCCCTACATTGTGAGTTGGGGTCACAAAGTAGGGTTAAATAAAAGAAAACTTAGAGCAACACTTGCAAGAGCTAAATTGAATTAAGGTGATACCAGAATGTTAGTTTCTTAGCCTGACCAATTGTCAGAAGCAAGGTGAATCATTTTTAGGAACTTATAAGTACATTTAGAACTTTGAATCATCTCTAAAATTTTTCTAACACAGTGTCCAAATTTTAAGGCTGAAATAAAACAAAAACAAAAAAATACATGGTCAGCTCTCCGCTGGGTCTCTGCTGCCTGGGGTGCTGCCCTTGAGGGTCAGGGTGGTGTCTCAGCCCTGAGCGAGCAGCTGAGGATAAAGTTAAGGTGATGTGTGACAGGGTTGGTTTCTTCTGAGGCATTTCTCTGTCTTCAGATGGTCTTCCCATATTGTGTATCTGTCTCTTAATCACATTTCTGTGTAAGAACTCTAAGTGTATTTGATTAGGACCTACTCAACTGAACTTATTTTATCTTAATTACTTGCTTAAAGGTCCAACCTCCAAACGCAATCATATTCTGAGGTACTAGAGGTTAGGACTTCAACATAGATATTTGCTTCACAACATCTGAGATATAGATATATTAAAAATTATCCATTTTTATCTAAAATTTATGTTTAACTGAGCATTCTCTATTTTTATCTACTAAATCTGGCAATCCTAATGGAGATTTGTTTTAAATCAGATTCAACAAAAAAGAAGATAAAATAGAATATAAAGAAGAAAATTACAGTGTGAACATGAATACCTTAAAGGCTAGGAAATAGAGTAGAATGCATAAAAGACAGAGGACATATGAGAAGATTCAACGCATGCATAACCAATGTTTAAATTTTAAGAGGAAAGTGAATAGAGCAGAAGCAATATTTGAGATGATAATCACTCAGAACTTTCTGAAATCTATCGAGATATTAACCTTCAGAATCAGGAAGACTTTTGAAATCCAAGAGTCATAAATGAAAAGAAAACTACACTTGGCACATGCTATGTATCAGATAAAACCAAAGTCAAAAAGAAAATCATTAAAAACATCTAGAGAAAATGGCAAAACACATTCAAAAGAATAGTTGTCAGTTGATCTCAATTGATATTGAAACAGTAGTAATTCAAGGTAAAACAAAGTAATACCATGAAAATGCTGAAAAGGAATGACTTAAAATTCTATACTAGTAAAAAAATGAGAATAAAAGTAAAATAAAGAAATTTCACACAAACAAAAACTAGGTGAATTGATCATTAGCAAATCTACACTAAAGGAAGAGATAAAGGGGATTCTGAGGGCAGAGTGAATATGACTGGCAGAGAAAAAGCAATGAGTGGTGATAGAAAACAGAAAATATGATAAAAAATCAAAGGATATTGATATGTGACAATATCAGGAATGTCTTGTAAGGTTTATAAATTATAAATAATTAAGATATAATCTACATTTTCACTCACAATGCAGGAAGGCTCTCTTTTCTCCACATCCTCTCAGGTACTGGATGTTTCTTGATTTACTGATGATAGCCATTCTGACAGGCCTGAGGTAACATCTCATTGTGGTTTTAATTTGCCTTTTTCTGATGATTAGTGACATTGAGGATCTTTTCATATTCTATTGATCATCTGTATGTCCTTTTTGGAGAAGTGTCTATTCAGATCCTCTTCCCATTTTAAATTGGATTGTTTGTTTTCGCAGTGTTGAGTTGTATTAGTTATTTATACATTTTGGATATTAACCCCTTATCAGATGTATTGTTGGAGAATAAGTTCTCCAGTTCTGTGGGTTGTCTTTTCATTCTGGGACTGTTTCTGAAGAAACATGAAATGCTAATTTGAAAGAGTATATGCACCTCTGTGTTCATGGCAGTGTTACTTATAGTAGCCAAGATCTGGAAATAGCCCAAGTGCCCATCTGTAGATAAGTGGATTAAAAATCTGTGATACACTTACAAAATGGAGTACTACTTGGCTGTAAAAAGCAGGAAATTTTACCTTTTTTGACAGCATGAATGAACCTGGAGAGAATATGCTAAGTGAAAGAAACCAGTCAGCGAAAGACAAATACCAAATGATCTCACTTATATGTGGAATCTACTGAACAAAATAATTTAAAAACATCATAGAAACAGAAGCATAGGTACATGGAACAGACACAGCTATCAGAAGGGAGATGGGTTGGGAGGCTGAGTGAAAAAAGGTGAAGGGATTAAGTAAGTAAGTAAGTAAGTAAGTAAGTAAGTAAGTAAGTAAGTGTGTATAAAACCCATAGCCACAGACAACAGCATGGTGACAGCCAGAGGAAATGGGGGGAGTGGGTGGGGGTGAAAGAGGACAAAGGGGGATGAATGCGGACAGAAAGAGACTTTACTTTGGGCGATGCGCACACAATGCATTGCACAGCTGGTGTTTTGCTGAATTGTGTGCGTGAAACCTGTATAGTTTTGTTAACTGATGTCACCCCGATAAACTCAAAAATAATTTACCTGGGAAACAAAAAAAAAGATAATTAAGGCCCTGGCTGGTGTAGCTCAGTGGATTGAGCGCGGGCCTGCGAACCAAAGGATCGCGGTTCGATTCCCAGTCAGGGCACATGCCTGGGTTGCAGGCCAGTTCCCAGCAGAGGACACACAAGAGGCAACCGTACATTGATGTTTCTCTCCCTCTTCCTCTCTCCTACTCTTTCCCTCTAAAGATAAATAAATAAAAATCTTTAAAATAAAAAAAAGATAATTAAGATACAAAACAAAATAGAACATGGAGTTGGAGTTTTATAATACTTTCACTAATAGAGTAAATGGAGCAAGTAGTATTTATTTTTGGGAAGATGAATATGCATCTTAATGTCTACACAAACCCTTAACATAATAGCACAGTAGTATAAAACTATTAATCTAATAATGTTGGGACTTAAATCATCATCATCATCATCATCATCATGTACATAATTCAAAAGCAGATGAAAAAGAAAAGAGAAAAGCACATGCAACGAGTGAGAAAAATAAAAAACAAATGGACATAAATGAATATGTGTGTTTATCATTTATATCTACCTTACAATATTTCAAATGTCATCAGAGAAAAATCCATAACCCAATTAAGAATATATAAATGAAATATTAAAAATACATAAATGAAAATTAAAATATTCTATTTTTTAAGACATATTAATTAAGTTTTAAGAATACAGAATATGGTTTTCTTGTTGGCCATGGAGGAGTACGTTGCCATACTGCAAGAGTAGCTGGGAAAGTCTCTAAGAGGAAGACTTCCCCAGGAAATTGTGAGAACCCTCTGAGAGCTGAACACGACCACAAGCTGTACAGCTAGGGAAAAAAAAAGGGCCTTCAGTTCTATAGCCAAAACGATATGGCAAAAACCACATGGGCCTGGAAGAAGATCTCAAGCATCACAAGGGAACCACAGCTTAGATGACACCCGGATCTCAGCATTGTAAAATTCTATGCAGAGAACCTGCTCTAATATCTAAATATTAATTGCTGAAAGGAAATGTTTAACTATAGAATCTGGTTAGTTAAGTTTTGATTACTTGATTTTTCACCA
Organism: Glossophaga mutica; assembly: GCA_039655065.1. NCBI lineage: Eukaryota > Metazoa > Chordata > Mammalia > Chiroptera > Phyllostomidae > Glossophaga > Glossophaga mutica. The sequence goes on from CM077303.1 coordinate 14,253,074, forward strand.
CACCAGAAAAGGGAGCATTTGGCTCTCTTTCCAACATGATTTATATATAATTTAAACATATAGTATAAACAGAATCATGCACACACACACATATATGATGCATTGGCACCTAGTTTGAGCAAGGCATTGTGATAATCACTAAGAAGGGGAGGTGGGCAATGAGCACCAAACTGTGTTTAACCAGTGAAGGCCATTTCCTGAAAAGCTTTAGAGAACAATTAAAGTACTTGTTCATTGATTCCAAGAGAACTGAGAAAGGGCTCTGCTATTAATTGGGCCTGGAAGCCCCACCACGAAGGATGACAGTTACCTGGGCTTGGTTTCTCTATTCAGTATTGGCATTCCAAACCCTGAGAAATCTTCTTATTAAATTTTCTCAAGCTTGAAAGGAACAGAAAGTAATTTCACAGAACAGCTTGAAAAGAATATAAACCTGTTGAGAGACAAGAGATATGGACTCCAGTATGATGTCACCCTAAAAAGATTTGTTTGCAATCATTAAGTATGAATTACTAATTCGTCTCTTCGGTATCGCTGCTGTGGAAGACTCCCCTCCAGAGAAGCGATTCTTTCTTGCATTCTTCACTATTTTTCTCCCCTTGTGAGCCTTAGTATGTTTTCTTCAGGTTATTCTGTAATCCTGGCTAGAAGTATTTGTCTGGAGGATAGTGGGTACATTATTTTGGAATGCAAATGAAATGAACCTATATCAATACCTAGCTAAGAGTCATAATCATCCCATTTATTTAGTAATACCTTTATTGTTATTGTCACAGCAGAAAGTTATTTGAGCATGTACTGTACATTTCATAAACATTGTCCACATTCTCAAAGTAATCATAAGTCAGGCGGTACTTTTTCATTGCCACAGATGGAGGCACTCAGAGATTAGATTTCCTGTAACAGACACAGGGGTGATACAAAGAGCATCTGGGTTTGCACCAAGTTGGTGGCACAAAGACTGTAGACTGCCTCGTTTCTATCTCTGTGTGTGTGCACATGTGTGCAAACCAGAATTTCTGAGTTCTAACCCTTACTTTACTATTTATAAGTAGTGTGAGGTTGGCACATTAAGATTTCTGTTTCAGTTTCTTCCCCAGGCCAGCAGGGCTACTAATTATACCTATCTCATGACGGCTGTGAAGATCAACATATGAAAACACTCAGGATAGGCCCTGGTAACTGGTAAGTGCTGTAAAAGAAATGCTATTATGATTTTTAAACCAGGCTATTGCAAGTAAGATCTAAGAATCAGAGATTTTCTCCTAGATTGTTCTTTATACATTCTCTTCTACCAACATCCTCCCTCCATCTTCATGGGCATGTGGGTGGGTGTTAATGGTAGGTACTCCCAGAACCCACTGGAAGTCAAGATAGATATGGCTTACTCTATTGTCAGCCCATGAGCTGCAAAGTTAGGGCCGGGGAACCCCACTGCATCTAGAAGCTGCCTGTGAATCTACAAGAGCCTCCTTTTTAGTATGTGAGCCAATTGAAACTCCTCCCTTAATTAAAACGTAATATCTTTGGAGGAACATAACAGTTCAGGCAAGAACCACAAACACCTGCAGGTACCAAGCAAGCATCATGTAGTAACAATAATGAGTCAAGTGAGCAGGGTGTTGGAGATTCTGTATTCCACAGAAGATTCAGAGCATTTCTGCCAAACTCAATAGAAAAAGGACTCTAGGTCCTTTTCAAGAAATTGGCAAATACTTACATGATCTGTGAACTATTCTGAGTACTTTATACATATTAATTTATTTAATCTCTGTAACAGCCCTATGTAATAATTACTACTAGTAGTCCCATTGTATGGATGGGGAAATGCAGGCAGAAAGGTTCCATACTGCATTCAAGGTCATTCACCCAAGAAGTCATTGACTCAGTCAGTGCTCCATCAGAAGCTATGCATGTGTCATTAGTACCCATGTTTAAAACCATAGTGACTAAAATAACACAGAATTGTCCATCCAAGCTTGAGTTGAGCATTTTCAACACCAAAAAGCACAGCCTGCCTTAGAGTACAATTCCTTAAACTCAACAGAAACCATTTTTTTCCTTCAACAGATAGAGAAACTGAGATTCAGAAAGAATACGTATTCTTTACAAGACCTTCAAGCATCTTAATATTTAACAAGCCTCACCAACCCTTTATTGAATTTAAGATTCTCCATTGTTCTGTTAAACTTTATTATACCTTAGCATCATGAGAAAATTACAAGGTCTTAGTAGGAAAATGAGTAATTGTTTTTTGTTTTTGTAAAAATGTTAATCCTAAGACAATTGCCTTTTGGTATCAGTGTAGAACTGTTTCATGATCCCATTGTTCTTTGAAAGCAGCCAATGCCCTACAAGTGCTGCAGACTCTTATTTTGTAGCCACTTGTTATCGAGGTATATATCTGGAGGTAGTTACTATTTTTTCTAGTTTGCTGTATCCTAGCACAAGATGTTTCCTTGAGGTCCAAGAACCAAAAGACCAAGTGGAAATGCTATGAGCAAGGCAGGTCTTTAAACACTGTGTCAGCAATGTCATATTTATATGTGACCCTGCAGTCTCCGCCTTGGGGCCTGTATTGCCTCTTCCAGGGAGAGGAGGCGGATTCATTGTGGCAGCACACAACGCAGAGCCATGCGAGTCTCTGCGATCCTTCACACCTCTCCAAGTGGCTTCCCCAAAGAAGCTTTGCCTATTAACATGCCTGGCGGGGTTCTGATGCAAGCACTCAGCGAAACTATACAAGACACTCGCACAGGACAGCAGTGCTGGATCGGACGTTCCCATAGGTTTGCGGCGACCACTCAGATTGCCTATGGAGCCAAGTGGCTGTGGGGAGTGATACAAGTTTTTTGTCGAACTAAGGCTAAACATTCTTAGGGAATTTATGATTTTTTATTGCAACATACCCCGAATTTATAAAGACAATCATACTTTTTATGTTTTGTGCCTTCCAGACAGTTTTCACCTAGTGTCATGAAAAGATGAAGACAGGCAAAGTGATATCTTGGCCCTATTACACAGTTGCTGTGTGGTCTTGGACATGTTGTTAACAGGACACAGGTTTTACTGTTCTCTAGTAAAATAAGAAAAAGTATGAGTGTAGAGAGCAATACTAGAAAGGAAGAGGTGGCTTTCAGTGGCTGATAGCTCTGTGTTTAGACTGAGATAAACATAGTTTTGAATCCTGACTCTGCTGTGTGATCTCTAGCAGTTAACATTTTTCAGCTATGTATTTCCACATTTTAAAAACAGAGGTACTATTTCTCTGGAAGTTACTGTAACGCTTAAGAGAAATAAGGCATGTAAAATAATTAGTAAATTACCTGGCATATAATAAATCACCATACAAATGTTTGTTGCTGTTTATTAGATTATGAACAACAACACCCTGCTATTCTTACTGCTAATACTACAGTTTTACTCAGGAAAATACTTCTTAGGAATAAACATATTTTACTGATTAGTCCTCTGATACTATGGACTTGGCTATGAAAATTGAATACTTTAAACTATTGCAAATAGTACAGAAAAAGGAAAAAATTGTATGAGAGAAAAAATAAAAATGAGAGTAAAGTACAGTGGTTACATGTGAAATGTTAAGAGAACAGAAAGTCGAAGAAGAAAACACGAAGGTGCCACAAGTGAGCAGAAAATCAAGGGCAAGGGTCAGAAGTCCCTACATATTGAGATTAAACTCTAAAGGTAGCTAAATGCTCTGTTTTCTCTTCCTTTCCTCCCTCCCTTCCTTCCTTCCTTCCTTCCTTCCTTCCTTCCTTCCTTCCTTCCTTCCTTCTTCTGTTCTTGTCTTTCTTTCTTTCTTTTTCTTTCTTTCTTTCTTTCTTTCTTTCTTTCTTTCTTTCTTTCTTTCTTTCTTTCTTTCTTTCTTTCTTCTTTTTTTCTCTGTCTCTCTTCTTAGGAAAAAGGTCACTCAGACTTCCTCTCAAGTTGCAGAGGCTGAATACATTGTAGTTGGTGAATAGATCAATGATTAAAAACACAAGTAAGTCATCGAAGTTGCAAAAATGGATCAAAGTCAGGGAAATAGATAGAAGGCCTGGGTATGAAGGTTTCAGTTTGAAAGACATCAGATGAAGTAACAGGAAAATGAGCTCAGAAATCTGGGAGGAAGTGATGTCAGGGAACCCAACAATTAAAGCTTACTCATAAGAATATGCATAGGATCTGGGAGAGCAATCAGTAGATGTCAGAGTGAATTTAAATATTTCAGGTTGCTTTATTATCAACCTTTCCTTTGACCTCTCCTTTTAGAACTATCGCCTAAAAATGTCATGCTACCATAAAAAGGTGGAATTGATGGACTGTAAAAAGAACTGTGGGCTGGCCATATAATCATAATTTCTCTTGCTGTCATTTTCCCCTAAATTAAGTGATTTTGACCTTGGACAAATTGCTTAGGCCCTCTGAATATAAGTGTCTTTACCCATAAAGTTGGAAATATTATACTTTACATACAAGACTTTTTTTGAAATTTAAATGAGGTGACATATGTAACACCCTTTAGCCAGGACCTTTATACATGCTAGAAACTTAATAAATCAACACTCATTCTTAAGAAAAATAAGTTTGCTACAACCCAGTTAAGGTACATTCCAGAAGCTTATTCCCTATGTATACAATCTTTGCCTATCCATGGTCACTACTAAGTCAACTCTTCCTCTTTTCATGTGACTTTTTGAGTGGTTCTGACTAGCACCATAATTTGTACTAACTGCCAAATCGAGAACTAGCCAATCAAACAGCATATGTTCATTGAACATGAACTGTAAGTTGGCACAAGTTAGGAGCTGTGCTCACCAAGACAAACAGGTAGAATTCTTGCTCTCAAGGCCAGGCAAGGTCACGACAACAAGCAACTGAGACACACACACACACACAAACACAATGGACATCTTTCAACATAGTGGTTGTTGACATGTAACAGGAAGAGTTGCTATTTGGAAATTTCCCCCCAAATAACTTTTTATATATATATATATAGTGTGTTTGTGTGTGTATCTGTCTGTCTGTCTATATCATTAAAACTTGGAGCCTTTCCACACTGGGAGATAGGCAGTTACTAGAGAAAATGTTCTTAACTGCTTGATTTTTATAAGCATTTTCTATCCTCAATCAGTTTTAGTTTCCAATTGTCATAAAGTAACACTTATCAAACCTTAAATGTCATTTCTTGTCATTTTAAGGGAAGAAAAATTCTGTGTTAAGCACATTATTTAACTATAGTAAGTTTTAAAATACCAGCAAATGACTGAATATAATTTTATGATTGAACAGGTACTCACTGCAATAAATGGATATGGATATATATATATATATATATATATATATATATATATATATATATACACACACACACACACACACACATATATGCAGAGTTTCAAGTTTTCAATAGCTGTGTTTGTAAATTGTATAGTTATAGTCAATTAGCTACTATATTTTAAATGATTCTCCTAGAGCTCTTGTTAAATTTTGCTTTTGTAACATTCATTATGATTCAGTGGGTCTTTTAACAAAATTAAATTCTTAGTGAATCAAAGAAGATTTAGTCCCTAGAACACTACTGTTAGACCTATCAAATGATCACAAGATGTGGTATTGTTATTTTTTCTGGTGGATTAATTTCCCTTTTTTCCAAGTGTAATTTAACAGGGAGCTGAGGTTCTTCGTAAATAAACAGCAGTTTCTTAGAGACATTGATTTAAGGTCATGTATTCTGAAGGTTATGCAATACCAGGCATTATCAGGAAGGAAGACCCCTGTCAAAATCAAACAGAGAGATGCTCTTTTTCAATTGCATGAAATCATAGTGTTCAAATGGAAAGGGCCCTGAACCTGGGTCCTCTCCTTGTTAGTGACATATTTCTGAAAATGTCAATTTGTTTTTAAGGCTCTATTTCAGCTTTTATGAAAAGGAGGTAATTAAACCAGTTTTAGTTATTCCATAGCTCTGTGTGTGTGTGTGTGTGTGTGTGTGTGTGTGAGAGAGAGAGAGAGAGAGAGAGAGAGAGAGAGAGAGAGAGAGATCTGTACATATAAATCTCTAAGGAAGTACCACGAGTAGATCTGGGATCCATCTCCATGGATAACTCCAAATCTAGTCTCCACTATGTAGCCTCTTTCTTAGAGTTGTCTTGGCCCTCATTAGAGTGGAATTATAATATTTCCTGGATACTCCTCACCTTGGGGCTGTGTGGAAATTGCCTGTGTACTTAATGAGCATGTCTAGATCTTAATGTGGGTAAGTATGTCTAACTCAATACTTCCACAGGTGTAAAATAATCTTCCTTGTAAATATGACCAATGGAGTTTTTCAGGCTTCTCCCATTTCCTAATGGGCATAAGCTTATGAAAATAACTCTGCACCATATACACATGCCTGAGAGCTGCACCTCTAAAAGGAGACAATGGAGGTAGAAATAGATAGAGCTAGAAATAGCCCAGAGAACATATCAACTGAATTAGTGGCTCTATAATATTTGTGGGCACTGCAATCAGCAGGGAGGCTTACTAAAAGCAGATTCCTGAGGCTCTTTATGGATAGTCTGGTTCACCAAGAGGTGGTTTAGGAATCTACAGTTGTTACAACCATTTCAGATAATTCTGACATGTGGAGAAGACTGACCAATGGTGGTAAAACTGTTTTGGATACACAGACACATGCATGCTGCCAACAAAGTGGACTGATGGCAGAGAGGGAGGTGAGGAGGTGGCATAGACAATATCTTCACATGATATGAAGTGACCTTCAGTGATACTCTAGCATGCATTTTCATTAAACTTTTAGAAAAATTAAAAAAATATATGCATCTTCATCCCCCTTCATGTTACACTTTCTCCTTTGGGTCCATTCCCTCCCATCTACACATCTTATTAGACATGGAGGATGAAAATGCTCCCTACAGAGTGATTTAATTCACCTTCTCAAACCCCAATATAAAATTTTCTCTCTCAGATTGACTTCAGGTGATCTGCGGTAACATGCAACGTCAGCTCTGCATTGCCTAGCCTTACCTGCACAACTCTAAAAGGATTTGTAAAGATTGAATCCAGCCATTAATATAAATGTTCCTCTGTTTCATTCAGTGAGCAAAATTCAAAAATATTATAATACAAAACCAAATTTCATTTACACTGAACATAATTGTTTTAGACATAACCATTTCTAGGATGTTTGCATTGAAACAGGTTTCATAAGTAGTAATGTACTAGAACTTTTTTCTTTGAGGAACCTTTCACCTGCTCCCTCCATCCGCAACCAGGGATGAAGAACAGTCAACCAATAAAATGGGATATTTTTTACCCATGCAACATAGTGAACACAGGCCTATATATTAACCCACCACATGGTAGAAATAAAGAACTACTCTTAAACCTCAAAAGTGACAAATATAGGGGAAAGTAAGAGGTTAAAAATTATAAGAATATTTTAGAGTCATAAAGAATTAGACTTGAAAACTCACTAGTATTCTGTCCATAAGCACATTTTTGACTTTACAACATTTTGGTTTCCAAAAGATAAAATAGAGATGCTACATACTAACATGTAGCATTATTGATGGCATATTAATATATTCAGTTAACATTAATTTTTATTCCTTTTACTCTTATTTTATGTAGAATGTAGGAAGCTTGTATAACGTATCCTACCAAGAATAGTAAAGGCTAAGTTTAAGAACATACTTTCACACAGAAAGATAGTTCTTAACAAATGATCAATTCTTACTTATTTTACTTTTGTTTCTAAATTTTACAGATGCTGGTTTTTTATAGGCAGCTGAACAAGTGACTCAAATACAGTTTATTCCCCCCCACTTCTCTATGTCTTTCTGGCCACCTAATCTCTGTTACATCAAATATGACTTTCTCTCCAGATGGGCTAGCAGAGCTAGTGTCTCAATATTAATCCAATTCTCTCTCCTAAATCCCTGCAAGAGCACACACAGGCCAATAGACAGCGGCCACCCTTGAAGGGCCCTGGTGGGTAGTGAGGTTCAACGTTACAGATCAGAGGCTGGGCTGTCAGGAGGAACAGACCTTTGCTGGCACCACAGGAACATTCTGCCTTCATTTTGGGAAACGCCAAGGGTGCCGTTCTCTTATGTTACGGACTACTAACTTTTATATAAAATTCTAGCAGCAGTGAAATGCATTTTGAAGTTAAGAGTAACCATGAAGTAGTGGTTTGAGGTTTTTTTTTTGTTTGTTTCTTTTATTGTACTTTTTTGGATTAGTCAGTCAATCAATCACCCTTAAAGCCCAGGAGCCTATAAACTTCAAATGAATAACTTCATTGCTCAAGTTCTTTTTCTATTTCTACTAACCTTGGAACAGTCTGGGAGAGTATGGGTGAAGACACCTGTGGATGCCGCTGTTGCACACTATACTAGGGCACCACGAATAAACTTAGCTGTACCCAGGTGCTGCCTGAAAAATGACAGAGGTTGAGTATAAACAGAGAATTACAACACAAAATGTTTGGTGTTACATTCAAGATGTGGGAAATGCTTCAGCCAGTACACAAGTTTTGAGAATCTCCAAGAAGTGATTAGTGGTTTTCCATCTTAAGAAAAGTGGTGGCATGCAGCTGAAGAAAAGTACATGTACCAAGGGATGAAATAGAAATAAAGAGAATATTCAGAGAAGTGGGATGGATTAGCTATTTATTACTACAGGAAAGAATGAAAATATGTAGATTGGAGTTGGGAAGCGAGAGACAGGCTGTGGCGATGGAGAAGACTCTTAGTGAAGAATGTTTTATACCCTACTATAGCATTTGTGTATTTCCAGTACAAAAACATTAAAGCATGGGAGTAATAAAAACAAACTCTGTAACATAAAGGATAACTTTATCAGCAATATGGAAAGTTAAAGATATTAGAAGCAGTCTAAAAGCTAGAAGATGAAAGTGTAGACCAGTGGTTCTCAATCGGGGGAGTCTTCCTGTACCCTACCCCCCAACACACACACAAGAGCCATCTGGAAATTTTGGGAAACATTTTGCTTGTCACAACTAGGGAGTTGACATGAACATCTGGTGAGCAGAGGCCAGGAATGTGGTAACCATCCAACGATGCATAATCAAAGACCCTATGACAAAGAATTATCTTGTCCAAAATGTAAATAGAGCTGAGATTGAAAAACCCTGGGCCAGACAAAGGCTATGACAATAAAGATAGAGGGAAGACTGGTCTTGAGGAACAATTCTGAAAAAAAAAATTAGAATCAATATAGAATATAAGGGGGAGGAGAAGTATCAAGAACCTCTGAGAATTTGTCAAAATAGGGACTTAGATACCCTTAATAATATAACTTTGAATGTAATAAAAGAGGAAGATATATTATCTGGTTAGAGTTGCTAATAATCTCTTATCCAGAAGATATTTAAGGTTAGAAATATTTTGTGCCACTGGCTTTTACATTATAGTTGACAACATGGAATGAATGAACTAATTGAGGAGCAGTGTAGGCTTTGTAACCAGAGATGTGCATCAGCCTCACTATGGGATATTCTAATTGATATACTGAAAGTAGGTCCTAAGAAGGTGTCTCTTAAATATGCTTATTAAAAGAATAAGCAATGAAAATTTTAAGGGATTTTTTTAATGATGTTTTTGAGAGAAAGAGGAAGAGAACAACTTGATGCTTTACTCGTTTATGCATTCATTGCTTGATTCTTATGTGTGCCCTGACTGGGGATTGAACCTGCAACCTCAGTGTATTGGAAAGATGCTCCACCCAACTGAGCTACCTGACCCAGGCCTAACGGCTTTCTACATTGCAGGAAGAAACGGTGTAGAGGTAACAAAAAGATAATAATCTGTGATATCTATTTTTCTAGTATTCAGTTTGGATTCTTGAAAATATCCTACATAATAACAAAATACAATTAGAAAATAACATTTCCTAAATCTCTAAAGCAAAATTTAACAATATGCCTATCTATATTTTAAATTGGTGGCATAACAGAGAATCAGTTCCAGGTGGCTTTAAAATATAGTCATGTAACCATATTCTATGCATTCAGCTGTGGTCCCCTACCACCCCCCAAATTCTTATGTTAACTCTAACTAACTCCCAGTGTGATGTATTTGGAGTTGGGGCCTTTGGGAGATAATTAGACTTAGACAAGGTATGACGGTAGGATCTTCATGGCAACATTAGTGCCTTTATAAAATGAGGGAGAAAAACCAGAGCTCTCTTTCTGCATGTGGAAACACAGTGTGGTGACTGTCTGCAAGCCAGGAAGAGGACACTTTCCAGGAAATTGGCCGGTACCTTGACGTCTGACTTCCCAGCTTCTAGAATTATGAGAAAATACATTTCAGTTATTTAAGCCACCCAGTCTTAGTATTTTATTCAGCTTGAGCAGAATAAGACACTCTACGTGTCTAAAAGGATTGTCGATTCTAGCAGTCATATCAGTGGTGGGAGTGGTGGTAGCACTATTCTGAGATAGTTGAATGTGCACTCTGAGCTAATGTAAATGCATGATTACTCATATCTATGAAAAATGGGTGTCTTGGAAATGTAGAAATAAGAGATACAGATATCATGTGGCTAAATAAAATTCTATATCAGCCATAGGGTATTTTTCTATTATATCCTTTCTAACTCTGACTACTGAAAATACATAAGATCTCAGGAATAATTAGCATCAGCAGCAGCACCATACTGTAGTCTCTCAATATCATTTCCCAGGAAGAGAAACCAAGATCCTATGAGAAATGTCTAAATCCAAGTGTGTTCCTTCATTGTTTTAAAATATATAAATACAAAACAAAACACAACATTTTAGCTGTCATCATAGAAGGATGCTAGGGCAACAATTTATTATTCTGGAAACTGGTAAGAAAGAAAAGAACCCCTAACCAAGCATGAAGCCTTAGCTTTTCTATATACTTTGTACTCAGAGTAGGAAATTACTTGAATGAAGGGGATTCTTTCAAGAAAACTAGTCTTGCTAATGGATAAAGAAGGAATGTTAGAATACTGTTTTTGTAACTCTTATTGACAGTAAATTTAGGTAATAGTCATTAGTTACTGCTAACATCACAAAAAGATCACCAAACATGGTGACTTCTGCCTTCCAAAATATCTCAAACTTAAAATTAATCAGCATCTAGATTTATTTTCAGAGCAAGTACAAAATAATACATTGATAATACAATCAGAACACTGTAGATGGCGAGGAACAGGAGAAACAATAGTTTTTTTTATCAAATAAATGGTAAGAGAGATGGAGAGAGATATATAGAGAGAGACAGAGATACATTTTTTTAAAGGACAAGAGATATATATCAACCAACAACTGCGACACATAACCCTTATTCTAATTCTGATACAGCCAAACAAGATTTAAAATAATAGTTCATGAAACAATATGGTTGCCAGGAAGTAATACTAAGTTTAAGAGTAATAATGGCAGTTAGGTTTTCAAGTTTTCTTTTTCTGAAATATTCACGGGCACGCTTTTGGATGAAAGGATGAAATATCAGATTTGCTTTGAACACACGAGGGAGGTGGGGAAGAGCATGGGGGTTTGGGGGAAGCGCCGTGGCCGTGGACTGCAACTACTGAAACGAGAGGGAGGGGAGGCTGCTCTTACTTTGTGTGTTTCCTGGATGCTTTGAATGCTTAGCAGTAAAAAAGTTTACTGTGAGTGTATGTAAATTGAGAACTTCTTTTCATCAAAAGGCATTATAAAAGGTTTGGTGAAAGAGAGGTCACAATAGGGCAAAAATGTGTGTAATTCATGTAATTAATAAAATATCAGTACCCAGAATATATTTTAAAACCCCTACAAGCAAAAAAAGGAAAAAGACAAGTTAATAGAACTTAAGATAAAAGGTGTAAACACTTTTCCTGTAAGAAAAAACCCCAAACGGTCAACAGTGTGTAAGAAATGCATTAAATCTTAGTAGGAGTTAAAGCTCTGCAATTTAAAAGCCATGATAAAGTACCAACAGCTCTATTATATTGGACAAGTTAAAAAATTAATAACATTAAGCATGGATGAGGATGTGGGACAACTACAATTCTTTCAATAATCTATTCTATTCTAATGCGAATGGATGTTTGGGTTGTTTTCAGTTTTCTGTTCTCTCCCACAGGTCTGCAGTAAACAGTCTTATACCTGTATCCTGGACAAGAGCTTCTCTGAGGTAGGAATGAAACTGCTCAGTCACTAAATACGTGTATCTCAAATAAACTAGACAGTATCAAACTGCTTTCAAAAATGGTTTTGCCAATTTACCACTCTACCACCTGCTTGAAAAATTTTTAAAGCTTCTTTAAGTGGTTAGGTTTAAATCAGGTGATTCCTGACTCAGAGTAAGAATTGAAAAACAGAAACAAAAAAAGGTAAATATCCTAGGACGAGGAACACAGATTTGAAGAATTTGCTATGAGAGGATTAACCTCAGTAGATCACGCTCAGGGACAAAGGCGGCATAAACTTGGGTGCAGTTGCAGGCACTGTTGGGGGAAGCTCTGGCAAGATAAAGCTCCAGGTTCTGTTTCTGTACTCATCCAGAGTTAAAATGGTCTCACCCGGAGGATTTCGTTATAAGTTCATCTGATGATCAAAAACATTACTCTGTGTATATATGTGTAGATGCATATGTATACACACATATTAGTAATTAATGATGCTTTTGTTTCTTATAGTTCTTATATGTCTTGCTAGGACTTCTTAATATATTTATTTTTTAAACTCACTCATCTTTTCCCTCACTACACTTCCTAAGTCCCACCAATTTATACAGCACTATACATTAAATGCTCAACTGAACCTTTGTGGGCTTAGTCAAATTGCATTGGATTGGATGGGAAATAAACATGGACAAATATGAAAGGAAAGAACACAGGTCCTGGATTAGGGATTATAGGGAAAGTGGAATGATCTCTCTGGAGCCCAGAGACTTTTAGATGGTTGTAGAGCCTGGATTCAGTTTTTCAGCTTCCTTTTTCTACAACTTCATACAAGTTTCAAAGAATTTTATATAGGCCAAACATTGTTGGACATTAGCACAAAGGGATAGCCTTAATGCAGAAAGAATTCACGACAGAACAGTGTGCCAGGTTTGTGCAGAGAGGGAAGGCGAGTATGTAGAATATGTTGCCAGGGTATTAGACAAAAAGGCATGTATGTAGCCACAATCCCGACTTCGGACCAACTAGTGATACTTCTGTTTCTAATTCCCCAAACTCATCTCAGTTCGTGTCCAGCCAGAACTCAGACTATGTCTAGACATTTAATATAGCCACTCTACAGCAAGACGCGTTCCTGAGTTCAGCATCCCTAGTGGTCTCTGTGAATGCTGTTGAATATTACCAAATATGTGGCACCTCAACTTTCTAAGAACAACATGAAGATCGAATTTAGGTAAAAGCAGCAAAGGACAAAACCATCTCGGTGATGTGTGGCCTGGTGAGAAAACTCCTGCACTCCAACCCACTTTTGTTTCTGAAACCTCTAAGAAATTTAGGGAAAATTCTGCAAAATGTTAGTTTCACGCCCGAGTCTCAGTTTCCAAATTGGTATGTGCAAGTGTGATTGTCGATCAGTCCCATATGACCATGAAATATTTTAATAATTGTTTGAAGTAACTTTGCATTGAACAATATGGCAGTGTTAACCAGAAAATAAAAAAAGAAAAAAAATGCATAAATTGTTAATGCTTCCAGTTGATTCTGTTGGCCTATTTTTCAATTCCTTAGTGCAGGCTTCTCTGAACCCCATTGTGTTATAAATACCTAGAGCATTGGGCTTCCTTGTGCCCATTATCCTATGGGCTGTGCACCCCTGGTTTAAGAATTCTGAAGTAGGACATAAGTTCTACTCTCTCTGAAACTAATGAAAACCTGTGCATTGCGTAAGCTTATCTTTTCAGGTCCTATGAGTCTCCTTAAACACTCATTGAATACTAGATGCTTCAACAGAGATGTCTTGAATTACCTCAAAATAATTGAGCCATTCAGAGAACTCTATATTGTTCCACATGGCATTCAAGCTTATGGTATACCAGCCACCTCATGTGATGGGGACATACGTGACCTGGGACAAACGATTTGCAAAACCCAGGCAGGTTAAGAGTTGTCAGAGCTTGAATGTGCCTATTGTATTTCCATAATTGCCACTTTGTGTTTGTTTTAATGAAAGTTTAGGGCTAAAGAATGTTTCTATAGACATGGCTGTTATGCTAATTTTTACTATGCCCTTCTCTGTCTTCCCAAACTGCATTTAGAAACCTCTGTTTTCTATTACGGAACCACTTTTACTCTCCTTGCTGTCTGCATGTGTTCTCAAATCTCTCAGTGGCCTCATTAAGGACAACTACTATAAATTATAGGGTCTCTGGTTAACTAGCTTGGCCTGTCCCAATCTAAAGATGCAAATTCTTTTGTATACACTGGACAAAATATGCCTGTCTTTCGTACGTGTTAGCGCAGCCAATCTTCTTTCCAGGAGACTGCTTCTTGGGGAAATTTGTTAGCTAGTTCCAATTAGGTGTGTCTTGGAGAGAGTGTATGTGTCCACACTTAAAACACCTTGTTATATTTTCTCAGGTCTGAGCTAAGAAATGCCACTTTATTTCTTTTATAAAACACACATTGATAGTAATAAAGTCAGAGTGTCTGGAAAGAGCTGGTTTCATCACATTCAGCCCTTCAAGTTATACAAGCTTCTGCAGGTAATGGTAGAGGAAAGTAATCATTGGAAACATCCTGTGGGAGCTGGAATTCCAAAACACGGACTAATTAGCCATCATTAGAGTATTACCTATTGCTCTACTGCTAACTATCTTGGACAGATTCCAAAACATGAAGGTCCAGGATTCAAATTCTTTCTCTCATTAATGTTTACAGTGATTTTCAGTTTATGCAACAGTTAGAAGTTAACTGCTTTCTTCCCTGATTGTATAGTCTCATTGTTCTCTGTATGCATGTATAATTAAAAGAAATCAAAGAAAAAATAAAAGAAAAAGTAAAATATAATTGTTTCTGCAAACCATGCCAACCACTTCTGGAGTGTTATAACACCAAGTTAAATCTTCTCTTTTTTGTTTTCCTGTTCTGAGACCAGCAGCCAAAGGCAATGGAAATGTACAAGATGTATTATTTTGGTTTCCAATGTGATCATGGGTACTACAAAGATAACAGGAAAGATAGACTTTGTTGACCACAAGCACTGAAGAATATCAAAGCATTAGGGCTTCTCAAACCCCTAGATCATCATTTGAACTCCTACCAAATAGCTTCAAAGCCTTGGAAAGGCAATACCGAAGGAGGTAAATCATTACAAATGTAGCCAATAGCTTCACTGGAGCAATGCAAGCATTTGCTAAACCAATACACTACTAAAGGCTGCTCATTAGCAAAGAGGAAAACTAAAAATTAAAAAAAAAAATGAAGTGAGACAAACACTGTTTTGTTGTTGTAGTAGTTAGAAATGGCTTTAAGAATAGTAAAGACAGACACCTGTCCTATGGTCCAATTTGAGAAGAACTTACAACATATGCCAAAAGTCATGGGGTTGGAGAGAAAAAAGTGTCATACATATAGCAAACATTTCTGGAATGAGTGGGTGCATTTTGATCATATGAATGGTTATTGAAAAAGGAGAGAAAGATCCAGAAGGCGTGGTGATTGACAGCTAAGATAACATAAAGAATAGGCTTGAAATATGTTTAGAAGCCATGAAAACTAAAAGATTATGGCACCACTGTCACATATAAGTAAGAAACGAAATAATAAAACTATGCAATAGATTTAGGTAATTCCAAAGGCCAACAATACTCCGTTCCTTATTTTGAGCTAATTCATTGGTTCTGCTACATTATGTCCTCTGCAGTGGCTTTGCCTGCCTATTGGGTATCCCACGGCAGACTGAAGAGGGTTCTGATAGCAGAACTGCATCAATAGGTCCTACGTATTTCCTGCTTTGAAATTACATCGGTTGACTCTTTGATTTCAGATCAAACTAAGAACACTATCCCATAGACTCCATCTCCTAACTGAAAGAAGACTAACAACTGCTAAAGACACTGTGTAAACAAACAAACAAACAAACAAACAAAAAACAAACAAACAAACCCAGGCATTTTTGCCTCTTTACATGAAGTGAGAGGAATCAATTAATTCCTGTCTCAGTTTCTCCATCATTCTATATTATGCACCTGATATTCCTTTGGCCCTGGCTTATAGGGATAGCAGGCATTCATGGATAGGTACTGATAAGGGGTGGAAGAGTTTCAGCAGTGAGCAAGCCTGGTTGGAAATGCTACAGCCTTATACCTCTTCTGAACCAGTAATGCCCAAACTTCCCTAGGCATCAGAATTACCCAAGGGACTTGACTTGAAATCTGTTGACTCAGAGTCCCCTGGACAAGACTTCTGGTCTCGCTTTATTTAATAAGGTCCTCGGAGGATCCTTCTGCGTTCAGCCTGGCACTTTTCTGTGCCCTGACAGTCGTGAGCCACTGTTCTGCACGCTGTTATTTGTTATGTGCCTTTTATGTTTCGTGCTATAAATCATATTCCCAAGTGCACTTTCAGCAACTTTTGGACTCCGTTCTTTCATTTATTTTAAATTATTCTTTCCTCATGCCCTTTGTCTGTCTAAGGGATCTAATTCCCAGCCCACATACATTTTCCAGTGCTCTCAAGTATGTTTTATAACAGATACTCAATATGAGTTAGTTGACAGAAGGCGCGGGACCTCCCCCTCCCTTCATAGCTTCATAGCCCACAAATGCCGTCCTGGTTAATCAACTTAACCCCCAGTGTAGTGGTACTGGGTTTTAAGCAGAAGGTCAAACATCATGTCAGAAAATCATAAGCTACTCATATCTACTTGTGAAATTCATGGTAAAATCATAAAAATAAAAAATTGAGCAAGGAGGTCTAAGTTCCAGTTTAGGCTTTTATATTGATTTGTGGAATAACTTGAACAAGTCATTTAATCTCTCTGAACTTGAGTTTCTTCATTGGTCACTTGAGAGTTTTATTGACTGCTTTACCTACATCTAAGAGCTCCTAAAGTGTCAGATTAGTAGAACGTGCCAGACAATTTTTAGGTATTATTTTTAATCCATGAAACAATATCTATGATCCACTTTTTTAACTTCAAGGTTAATTGTTTTAAGTCTTCCACTTTCTAATTGTTAGTGATCATCCTGACATGTAGAGATTGTGGAAGACCTGGTATGACTAGAAATTATTTATTGTTTTAAAATCTAGGTAACGGAAAGGAGAGAAAGCACAATTTCTGCTTGCTGCTTCTTGTATTAGGTTCTTAAAATCATTATAACAAAGTACCACAAACTGGGTAGCCTAAAAATAAGAGAAATTTTCCCCTCCCATTTCTGGAAGCCAGAAGTCAGAAATTTTGGTGTTGGCCAGACCAGTCCCCCTCTGAAGTTTCTAACTTGTGGTGTTTACTGACAATCTTTGGTTTGTGGAAGCCTAATTCTAATCTATATCCTTTATTGGCCATTCTCCTCTGTATGTGTCTATGCCCAAATTTCCCTCCTTTTACAAGGACACCAGTCACTATAATAGGAGCCACCCTAATCCAGTATGTCCTCATCTTAATTTGAATATATAAGCAAAGAATCAATTTCTTCCTGTAGGTCATATTCACAGTTTTTCTAGTGGACATAATTTTTTTGAATATTATTCAATTCAACACTTTCTTATAGATTTTTCCCTCCTTTTTCTTGCACCCTCTTTATGCTTATTTTTTTTCCCAAAGATATATTTTAATTTCTCAATAGAAAATATAAAACTCTTACTGGTGGAAATCAGGCTTTCCCAAAGGATCACAAAGAAAATTTTCCAAGGACCCACTCACAGGAGATGGTGGTATGGCAGGATGATTTATTTGGGTGGAAATAACCGCTGGCCCCTGGGTTTCCAATGTCCCATCTCCCTCCATCCTGCCAAGAAAAAAAATCCAACATAGTCCTCCACAAGGCCAAAACAAAAGCCAGCGTCCAGAATTTCTGCTTCATATTAAAGCTTAGTCTTTTGGAGTCTGCGCAGTCTGTTGTGGGCCATGGTAGCTGCTAGACCCACGTGCTCACATGTCCCTGGAGAGAGAAAATGTGCAAGTGCACTGGACAGGTGTGTCACTGGGTGGGAAAGAGAAAGGGCTTCTTTATTTCCCCGGGTTTATATTAGCTTGGGTTTGGGATGGACGAGTTGCTTTTTCAAAAGAACCAATCAACTTCCCAGGCTTCCATAGACTTTTTGATGGGCCTACCTTCAAAAAGTTAGACTTACAGGTCTTTATGGTCAGCGTATCCTCCTGGACTCCCCAAGAATCATCTGGTACCAGAGCGAGGAAGGGAGGAGTGTTAATCTCCTTTGCATAGAAATGCTGGGATACCCTGGGGTGTGCAGCAGTACCTTCCTGGTGAGGCAAACAGGCTCATGCTCCCCAGGTTATTAAGCTCAAGGTCTAACTCTCTTTGCTTCCCTTTCCTATTAATAATTAGCTAATCATCTATGGTAACAAAACTTAAAAATATCCCACCTCTTTTAACATCTGATTATAAAAATGCATTGAATCTTGAAAGGAGATTAGGGTCTGAGGGTTTAAATCTTCTTTGGAGGAACCGATGAGCTTAATTGTCAGGGAGAAGGTGGAAAGTAAAGTTGCGGGACTGAGAGAGGCAAGCCAAAATGTAGCAAAGGACACTTAGGTCCATGAAAACTAGGGGGCACTTTCTAGTTAGGTTAAAATATTTGACTAAAGATCAGGAGCCAAAACAAATGTAAAGTTATCTGAAGAATACCATACATGTGGATAGTCATGCTGAATCAACTTATCTGGAAATAAATCTATTTCTCAATAAAACAGTTGTTATGGTACTAACAGATCTCGATAATTACTACAAGCTTAATATTTTGCTAATGAGTAGAACAAAAGTCCTGACTTCTGGAAGAAAATCAATGGTAAGAGAAAAACTATGGATATAGAGCTTATTTAAATATCACAACATTTCATAAATATTTATTAATTGGGTTCAATGTAAGCATTTAAACTTGGTCATTAAAATGAGTCTGAATTTATTATGCTTTTTTCCTTGTCTTACTCATCAATACATTTAGAGCTAAATTTAATTGTGCTAAGGCCACATTATTTTAAAGATAACATAATAACTGAATCTGTTAATACATTGGAGTTACCTTCTTTGTCCCTAGTTTTTCACTTTCTAGAATTTAGCAGATGTGAGGAGGCATAGGTATCTCTATTTTATTGTCAAATGTACTATAGTAAGTAGATGAAGTTTGTGGCAGGTGTTAGGTTGATGAACTATATAAAATTGATTATTTGCAACAAAAATAATTTTATATTTCATGCTCATATCAATCAATACATAAATAAACAACATAAAAATAATACCCATTAGTAGGAATTTACCATGAACAAATTTGCCACATGTCCTTCCCTGATAGGGTTATTAAAGTATTATTTGTGAGAAATGCATTCAACATTAATTTATTCATTAACAACTATTTATTTAGCGATTTCAGTGCGCTGAGCACCATGAGATGTGCTGAGAGGAAAACAGACCATGTATGTGACCTTGAGTAACTTGCATTCCAATTGGATTGAAAGTCACAGTAGTTAAAATTATTTTTAACATTCACACAATGTTTATTGAAACCTTAATGATGATGCCTCACTCCCTATGATAGGTACTGAAAGGTGATAGTGAGCAAAAGATAAAAGATGATCCCTTACTATAGGGTAAGTGGAGGCCATCTGACTTCCTCACCCAGGTGTCTGGGTAGCTAAGGGAAGCAGTGTTCCCATAGCCTTGAAGGGACCTGATAAATAGTGTTCTCATAGCTTTGAGACTGGGTCCAACAAACTGTTCCCATCACATGAAGTGGGCTCACATGCGTAGAATTATGCACTGTTATATACTTTTGTGACTTTGGCCTGCTTTGTTCACCTCTAGTACTTAAGACAGAAGTGGCTCCCTGCTTGGTGCTATGGCAGATGCCATGCTGGGGAGCAGGGGTCATGACGTGTGCCGTGCAGAGACATGCAGGGGACACACAGCTTGCCACATGCGTGTGGCTCACCCACCTGTGAATAAAGGCATGTCAAGCATCCCCGTGGCTCTGTGAATATTTTCTATCTGTGCAAATACCATGAACCTGCCAGGCCTTGCATGGTTACAACACACTCACCTACCCTGAGAAAGTTCACGAGCACAAGTTTCTCTCCAAAGAAATTAGAAAGGTGGTATATCCTAAATTTAATCACATAAACTCCTCATTGACCTCAAGTGACGAACGCTTTCAAAAATGTAGTGTTAACTTTACTTAGAAGTCTGCTGTCCTTTTGTGGACTCCAGCAGCCTGTAGGTGGAGGAAGGATGAGCTTTGTTGAGCTATGTGAGTGGGGTATTACGGGTGGGGGATTTCTGTGCAAGGGGAGTGCTCGCTCCTGGGACTGGAACTGCAAGGAGAAAGTGGCTGAAGTGAGGCATGAAAGGTGAGGATAGAGGTACCAGCAGGGTCAGACAAAGGAAGACCTTAAAGGCCTTTTTCAGGATGTGATTTTTATCTTAAAATCCCTGGATGCCATTAAGCATTGAGGCAGAAGAGTTTGCATTTTAAAATGTGTCCCTGGTTGCATGGAAGAAGAAAAAATGAGCTGGAGAGAAGAGAAAGTGAAGGGAAGTGCAGTCTGGGAGTTACCATATACATGTTGCATATTTCATATACATCAAGTGCACACACTGTTGCGTAAAGGTTGTAGCAGCCAGAGTGAGCGTTATTGGTGATATAATAAGGACGCACAGCGTGTTGTTGAACCAAACACCAGAAACATATCACCCAGAGTCAATGCATGTGGAGTATGGCCTCAAAGATAAGTCCAGAGAAGTGTTTCCAAAGGCAAGTGAGACTCCTCTTGCACCTGCAAATTCTGAAGCACGATCACATTGTATCATCTAAAAAGATTTGATGGAGGAGAAGCAGAGACCAGAGGAGAATCCAGGCCAGGTCCCCGGATGTGTGTATTTATATTATCATTCTGACCCTCAGATTCCTCATCTGAAATATGGGAGCATAATGCATTCTCTATTCCATAGAAAGAACGTTTTGATTCTACAACAATATGCAGGAAAATTGACAAAGGAGAGAAGAGTGTAAAATATGTTATTATTAATTTTCTGCATAATTTTGACAGCCTATCTTTCCAAAATATGGGAAAAACATGACTGAATATTATTTCTGTGCTCACAGAAAAAGATGTATTGTCTCCCTTTCCATTATGTAACTTTAAAGGCTTTTAATTCCAAGCATTTTGTACAGAGCTCTGCACCCTGTAGGTGCTAAATAATTACTTGTCAACTGACCTCTTCTTAAATGTTACTTTTAATCACCTTGCAGAGAGAATTTAAAGCAGGCTACAGAAGGACAGGCATGATAACCTAATGGATCTTTAAATGTCTTGGAATCTGCTGTATTGCATTTGAATTAGCAAGCTTTAGGAGCTTAATTTCTTTAGAGAGAAACTTGTGCTCATGAGCTTTCTCTACAATAAAGAATTATTTTAAAATAACTTTCAAGGGAATAATTATTTTTTTCCACAGGATGACCTTTCCTTCAAACACCTCTGGTTGGTAAAACTTTCTAAGTTTTAAAGAAAAAAATGAATTCTGTAAAACTATATCTGTATTACCCTTTCAAACAAGAGACAGGAATGAGATAGTTTGAAAAGTGCTCTAGGAAAAACCCAAATTCCAAGGACAGATTTTACAGCCTCTGTCTGCCTGCAGAACATTTGGTCTGACTAACCCATAGGAGACATCCTTTCAGTTTCGTGGTGGCTTTCTGAACACCTGAGCCTGCAGGTACCTGATATGGCAGTTCCCAGAAATTTTCTCATGTGAGCCATGATGTCATCTTTGCCCTGGATACACTTGAGCTTCCCCTCAGTAACAGAATAATGTCATCAACTTCCCCCTCAAATTTGCAGTAAGTCGTTAACTGTTTCAGAGGGTTGTTTTTTTCTTGGCATCAAACTCTGAGTGACTTGTAAGCATCTCTCTGACTGCATTTTATAGATGCTGTCATTTTCAATCATCAGATACAGATGGCTGAAGTTTTCAAATATCATACATCATGTCAATAAGATCATGACCTTTGTAATTAGGGATAGACACAGTACATCGAGAACTACCTACCAACAATAAAACTTTACTGAATTTCTCTAAGACTCAGTGTCCTCATTGGAGTAGCGGGATATTAGTGATGCCAAACCCATATAATTCTTGACAGGATTGAAAATCAAAACAGTCAGCATATCCCTTGGCCCAGTGGAGTACCCAATACATGTTGTCTGTTGTTCTTGGTTACTTTCACGGGTTGTGCCTAAAATGAGAGAATACGTGTTGAATGGCTTGCCCAGAGTTGACACGGCCTTCCAAAAAGTGCCAGTCCTCTCTCTTTAAGATTTTTTTTGATGGTAAGTAATAGATACTTTTTTATTAACCAGTGTAGTTTAAAAATTATATATTATAGTTAGTTAAATTATCCCATATACTTACGCAAAGGGTATCTATAACCATTTACATATGTACAAAGTCACTGAATATAATTATGTTTTTAAGTTAATTAAGAAGAAGTGGAGACCCAAGATGGAGGAGGAGTAGGTAGAAACTACACAGACATCCTCCCAGGACAAAACTGGAATTACTACTAAATTATAGAAAAATCATCCTGAATAACCAACTGAACACTAGCTTAAGAGAAGAAGCCCCTTAACCAAGGACAGATGGAAGAAGCCACATCACCACAGTGTGACTGGTAGGGAGTGCAGAGGTGTGAGAGGCCTGGCTGGGTCTCCATGGGCAGCAGCTGAAGTTCTGGAAGGATATTTCAATGGCCAGGGGGTTCCCCCTGAGAAGTGTGGGGTCTAAACCCCAAGCTGGACTCACTCGCCTATAGCACAAGCAGGAGGAAAGGAACCCAAGTAACATATGGCTATGCAAAGCAGGAGGGTTTCTGTCCACCAGAGAGAGATAGCTAGAGATGCAGAGAGCCTCTTAAAGAGCCAACGGGCAAAATTCCATCTGCAGTCATTTACCCTGGGCTCCAGCAGAAGAAGGACAGGGTAGACTAGAAACATGTGAGGAGAGTCTGGTGCTGGTGGCTGTGGGGGGAGAACTGAAGGAACAGTCTTCAGGATCCATGTGCTGAGATAGTCCCCATACTGCAGAGGCCATCACATATACACATGAAGAGAGAGAGAGAGAGAAATTTATTATAGGAACTGGTTCACATTGTTATGGAGTCAGAGAAGTCCCATGACCTGCTGTCTGCAAGCTGGAGAACCAGAGAATAAGCTGCTTGTGTAATTCAATCTGAATCTAATAGCCTGAGAAGAAGGGGGTCCCTGGTATAAATCCCAGCATCCAAAGGCCCAGGAACTCAGACAACCAAGGGCAGGAGAAGGTGGATATTCCAGTTCAAGGAGAGAAAATTAAAAAAAAAATGTCACCCTTCCTTCCCCTCTTTGTTACATTTTGGTCCCTCAGCAGATTGGACAATACCCACTCACATAGATCAGGGTGGATCTTCTTTATTCAGTCTACTGAACAAAATGGAAATTTCTTCCAGAAACATCTTCACAGAGGTCCCCAGAAATATGTTTACCAGTTATCTTGGCATCTCTTATCTCAGTCAAGTTGGCACATAAAAGTAGCCTTCACAGCACTCACAAAAATAGAGACTGTTAGAAGAGGATGTCAGAGGAGTAAAAAGTAACCTATTTGTGGAACATTTACTTTTACTGTGATTGAGTCAGAAAAATTATATGATAGGTTTTACATGGGTAGGTTTTAAAACCATTTAAATGGTTTTAAATGTGTGGCAAGGCCTGACACACATTTTAAGTAAAAGAAACATTTGAATTTTGTTTCATTACTAACTAGTGAGATCTTTAAAAGGAATACCTTGAAGTTCACATCCAACTTGTCACCATTTATTTTATTTTATTGTTGTGACTCTCAACATCCAATTGTGTACATAACATCTTTGGGCACTTCTAAGTGCTAATTCATTGCCCATCACCTGTTATCCTACTAATCAGCAATAGAGCACCGCTTGTACATTCCCTGTTGCTACCACCTAACACAACCTATTATCTCCAACAGTTTTTACCTCTAGTTTCTTTATCCACATTGCAGAATACACATGTTTGTCCAGCTAATCTCACTGTGTAACTTGAGAGTCAGTTGAAAAACAATACATGAGCTCACTGAAATTAGTTAAACTCTGTAGAAACAAGTGTTTGATAACCATGGCATTGTGCCAGTCTTTTAAAGTATTAAAGCGCAAGGCTGTGCACTTCTCCACTGGCTTTTAAGTTGGTAAAATGCATGTGAACAGAGAACTTCTGCTTATCACCTCACAGACATCTAGCTGAGTTATCACTAGATGTATCATTATTGGAGACAGTCTGCACTCTCTGGAATATTAAGGAGTTGGATTGGTCCAGTCACAAGGGGCCTTAGGAATCCCTGTTACACTTTATCTCCTCAACCATTCCCATCTCTGTCAAGCTAAGTCTCCATTTTTCCATAACTGCAGGTTGCAAAAGTATCCACTCCTACTTTTTCTGAATTTCATTCTTTTCCTGCATCAGAGAAGAATGACAATAGTTTTCTATTTGTTCATTTATAAATCCATCTCTTCTATGCAGGTACTTTTGGAATTCCTATTTTATTTCAGGCATTGTGTCAACCTCTTTTTATCTTCACTTTACTAGTGTACTGAGTTATTAGTTAGTCTGAAGGTAGATATTTTGGATCTTAAATATTTAAACCAATAACTCAAGCACAAAGCAACCAAGTACCTCAACAACTGTACAACTGAACTCCGTCTAAAGAAAAGGCAAACACAGCATTGGAGTATGTATACAGCAAACCTTACTGTTGTAGACTGTCCCAAAATAAACCCATTTCACCAAGGGCTGATCTGATACAAGCTAATTTGTTTGTTGTTTAGAGGTAAGAATGGAGACAAGCTAAGTGTTTGGATGATATTAAGGGAATATAGAGGGAGGTCAGTTTTTCTTAGTCTTCAGCATACACTAAAATCATTTTAATGTGCAGTATGTAAGATTTAATATAATTTTAACTAAGTATACACGTATTTTTACCTGACCACTCATTGCAAACTTATCTATTTTCTGTCACCAGAATGAATATCCTTTTTACTTAGTTTCTAATTTCCTACATGCCATTATTTTTTCCTTTTTGTCTCTCATCAAAGAGCAATATAATTTTAGTTATAAACAGCAAGTACTAGAAATTGCCAGCTGGATGCTCTGCTTCTAGGCATGACAATAAGAAGAGGCTGATGAACAATGGCTCATGTTGCTGATGAGATGCAATTAAAGAGGCAAATAAGGACAAGCGTTCCACTTCACACACACGCACACACGCATTGCCAGGCCGTCAGATTGGACAAAGCTTCTCCTTTTTCTCCCTTTCAAGTGTCTAGAGATGTCAGGATTCCTGACATGCCCAATTGAATTTTCTCCAGATTAATCCCATCATTTTGAAAATTTCCAAGCCTAAACAATGATGATGTCAAACACTGAAGTGGTTCTTAGCCCTAGGGATGAGGAGGCCAGCTCAGCCACGGAGCTGCTTAGAGCTCATGGGAATGATGTCTGTAGCTGCATGATGGGACCTGAGGACAGTGTCTGTGGGAACTCCAGCGGCAGGCTTCCACCCTTCCATCACATGGCATTTCCATATGAGCTCATGCAATAGCTAAGAAAATGCATCTGTGCTCACTCTGTTTCTGTGATAGTTATTGAAAGTGCCTGTCCAGAGCTGAATGTCTCCAAATTACTCTGCATCTGACTCTCAATGAATTTAGGGTTTCTTTCTAGAATCACTCATGACCAGGTATCTTCAAATTTTCCTAAGCAATCAGTGATCTTTTTTTTTTTTTTAATTTACCTTAGATGGAAAATAACAAATACTTTTACTTACTGACAATCTACGGAAGCAGGGTGGTTGGTGTGTCAGGCCCAGCAATAGGAAGGCAGTAAATATAAGG
Source organism: Glossophaga mutica (assembly GCA_039655065.1). Taxonomy (NCBI): domain Eukaryota; kingdom Metazoa; phylum Chordata; class Mammalia; order Chiroptera; family Phyllostomidae; genus Glossophaga; species Glossophaga mutica. The sequence goes on from CM077303.1 coordinate 14,279,201, forward strand.
CTTAGGACAGCAAGCCTGGAGTCAGTGAGATCTGAATTCAAATCCCAGCTCTGCCATTTGCTGACAGTAACTTAGCCAAGCTACTTGAACGTGCTAAGCCTAAATTTCATCAACTATGAGTGAAGACAAATATAATTTCTAAGAAAGAAGGTTCTCATAAGGAATTAATGAAGAAGGAGGAAGGATGTAAAGCATTCTGTGCATAGTAAATGCTGAGTAAGTGCAAAGTCATGTGGTATTACAAATTCTTAAGTTAAGCATTCTTAAGCCATACAGTTAAATGCTGTGTAGATTTGAATAAGGTTTTTCTTTAATTCATCATTAACAAATTCAAAACATAAGAAAGTAAACTCTTGGCCAAGCTTTACTTTCTCACCTTGGATGTCATATTTTATTTTATTATTAAAGTATTACTCAAGATTAATTGTATGCCAATTTTAACTCCAGTCTCATTGATGAGGCATTCAGTCACCAAACCTGAGAGGGGGCAATGGGCTATTTCTTGGTAGAAGACAGAAATAAGAAAATTATTTTTTGTCATCAAACAATAATTGCAGGACTTTGAATCAGAAATGATTGATTGGAGAGCAGTTTTTGAGATTTCATGGAAAAAAATGAAAGCTCCTGAATTTTTAGAATGAGTTTGCCTGGGCTGTGCTCATCAGCTCATTTTGTCAAGTGTCTGTTAGTTTTGGGTTTATAAAATGATTCTAGTTTTCATGATCGATAAGGCATTAGTAATACCAGAAAACTACTTGAAAAGTATTATTACTCTGAGGATTTTGCAAAGTGAGATGGTTTACAGCAGTAGGGGAGCTGAGTAATTTCAAAAGCCACAGTTTCCACTACAATGTAGATGTGAACATTATGCCAAATACACCCATTAACTGAAAACACTGCTTTTAAACCAGCCTGTTCATGCTTGTGGCTTTGTCTGCTTATGTGAATGTATTTGTGTTCACTGCCAAGTTATGTTTTGAGTTGGTGAACACAGATGCCATAACGTAGGCTGGAAATACTGTGTTTTGAAAAGAAAAGTTCCATCCTGAATTTCTGCTTGCACCTCCTGCATGCTTTATTCTCGATTGAAATGTTCATATAAAAGATAATTATGTGATTCATATACTGGTTGCATGCAAAGAATTTGTGAGTTCACAGAGCTTTGCATACCTTTGTTGGGCTTTGAATTCCTTTTAGTAGACTTACACATTTCATACAGGAGATACTAATAAGGCTCTTTGTTCCGTTAATTGCTGCCAAAAGAATATATAGGAAAACAGGACTGCTCATTTCTGATTTGCTTGTCCCAGACATGTTACTGCAGATGGATCCCAAGAGGGTCATTGAAAGTGAGTTGCTCTTTGGAAATGAGTGAGCTGACCCCTCCTCCTTAACACACCCACTCCTCGGAACAAACTCATTCACATTAGAACAAAAAAGTGCTTTGGCGTAGACTGAGTAAACAAAAGCAAATATTCTTCATAACTAAAGAATTCCTTGGACCAGCTTTGTCAGATTCTGCCTTTTAACGTAGAGAATGTGAGGATCATCAACTTTGTGGTCATCCATCAAAAGGAAGCATAAAACTTAATCACCATCACATTTAGAGAAATGAGAATAAGCCGCTTGTAACCAGTTTCCCACTGGTGCCAATAAAATGTTTTGAGAAGCATTTCAGTTTTCCATTGCTTTGGAACAAACTCCTCCTGAACTTAGTGGCCTAAAACAACAATGATGTTATTTTTCATGATGATGCAGGTTAGGAATGTGGGCGGCATCCAAATTTACAGATCATCTGCTTTGTGTGGTATCTATCAGCTGAGCACAGGAACTGCCAGAAGATCCAAAGTGGCCCCTTCACACACCTCTCAGGTGCTGCTGGCTGTGGGCTGGAAGTTCAGGCTGAGCTCCAGTGGTCCTTCACATGGCCCTTTCCATTGGCTACTCAGGCTTCTTCCCAGCATGATGCTGGGTTTCAAGAAGGAATATTTCAGGGGTAGACACTTTAGATTCCTTAGGACTCAGTCTCACAAGATGCAAAGCTTCACTTCTGATTTGTCAAATCCGTATTCTGTTAATCAGAGCCAGCCATTGTACAAATTGGCAGTTATAAAAAGTTGTCATGGGGATGTAAAGTACAGCATAGAAAGTACGTTGATAGTTAATAGTATTGCAATAACCGTGTATGGTGCCAGGTGGGTATTAGGCTTACTAGGATGAACGCTTTGTAAGGTATATAAATGTCTAATAACTATGCTGTATACCTAAAACTAATATAATATTGTATGTCAAGTGTCATTGAAAAAAAATTTTTTAAAAAGCCAGTCATCATATCTGCCCAAATTCCAAGGAAGGCCCCACCTGTCAAAAGAATATATAGCAAAGGAGTTGTGACTATTTTACATTTAATATATTTGCAAAATCAAAATCAGAAAAAAAAATAGCTCTAGAAACAACACATTTGCTTCCTTATGTTTGATTGTTGACTTCTAGTTGAACACTGGATTTTCTAAAGAGCGAAAGGACCCGTGGTACATCATGTAAAGATATTCAGGTTCTAAGATGCCAAACAATGTATATCAGTTGTCTTGGTTTTAAAAGGCTTGTTTCAGATGGAAGGGGTATATAGTCCAAAAATGTCCTTTAAATGTTGGTATGTGTGCATTTCCCCTGCAGGAGACTTAGAGGATGAGCTCATATACACTAGGCTTAAAATATTGCCATCTTTCTGTAATACACAGACAGTAAACAGTGAAGCTAAAAAAAAAAGTAGTGGGGTGGGGTAGGAAATTGTCTGGCCAAATATATGGCACTATGCCTAAAAAGGAGAAAGAAAATCTCTTTGATCTTGTCTGGCAATTCGGTACCTGTACAATCTGAGTCTAGGGGCAATCAGATAAGCGTGAGGTTTTGTTTTTTTTTCCCCCCCTTAGTACAGGTCTGTCAAGATTCTGGTTAAGATTCTTAATGTCGATTCTGCTATTAAATCCAAATAACATGACTAAACCTAGCAGAATGTGAGGAACACTTAAAATTCATAGCCCCCCCCACCCCGTAGAAAAAAATATGTGCATTCCATCTGTCATTTATTTCTTAAGACAGTAGGCATCCATAGAAGGTCATGAAGCCTCTTTTATTATTCCTATTTAACTGGTGGGAAAATAGGTTGGTGTTAAGTGATTTGCTCAGATTTGACAGTTAGAGATGGAATTTATTTGAAGTTCTCATCTCTTGCCTCTCTATGAAGTGATTTCCACACACTCTCCCTTCAGGAGCAGAAACACACAAGAGATATTATATGCAATTTACTAAATTCCCAAGAAAACAAAACCTTACCTTTAATTAATTGATGATGTCAAGTTCAAGGGATGTTAACAGTATTAATAAGCATACAGTAATATATTTTTAAGTCAGAGTAAGGGTCTTTTCATTTTGATTATATCAAGGATCACGAGGCTACAAATGCTGTATTCCAAAATGATCTCCACTCATCAAAAATATGCTTTCTCTCACCAAAACCTTCAGCCTCAGTGCAAAGAGGAAAATACAGGGAAGGGCTCGAAGAAGCAAGTAAACCGGAGCTACATCCACCCCCGATTTTAAAACCCGCATCTTCAGTGAGTTCTTGTTGTGTGGCCACATGCACCCTATGCTACTACATCTTCCAATATTTCAAATACAGCCAGAAACCCAGATTTTCCCATGCAATTTCCATGTTTTTAAATGTTAGCGATAATTCAAAAATTGAAACAGTGTGTAGGTCATTCTCTGGGGGTGAGGGGTAGAAATAAAGGCAAAACAAGTGCACACATACTTTTGCAAGGACATGTCAAGTACCATGCATGAGACTTTCTTTTGAGCTTCCTTAATGGCTTTTGCTTTCTTATATAAGTAAAGAAAAGATATTAGAAACCTTTCCTTGTTTCCTTTCATTGCCTCCTAAGCCCCCAAAGCAAAACATATGTAGAAATACATAATGTGTAACATCCATCCATACATACAAATATTAAGTGTGGTTTCTATGGCATTGTAGATGTCATGAGTTGGTAAATTTCAAAATGGCCATAGAATCTTATTTTTCTCTAAAATCTATCCATTACCCCTTCTCCCATCAAGAAATAGTCTATTTCTCTGCCCTTGAATTTGGATTTGACCATATATGACTTGTTTAGTTATTAAGACATTAGTGAATGTGATAACGAGAGCTTTATAAAATACTTGTGCACTGGGGTTTGCCTCTCTCTGGAACCCTTCCGCCATCAGGCAAATAAGTTCTGACCTGAGACCACATGGAGGGAGCGTCTGGCGAGCCCAGCTGACCTAGTGTGCCTAGCTGTGACAGCTGAACCACAGCCACATACCAGTTTAGCCAACCAAGACCAAAAGAGCTACCTGGCTGACCCACAGAATTAGATTGAAAGAAATAATAAACATCTGTTACTTGAAAATACCCTCTGACTCATCTACTATTAAGGAAAAACAGTAGGCTTTAGGGACAAACAGTTTATGTCATTTCATAACTGTGTGACACTGGGGAAGTTAATTGACTCTTGCCAAATTTGTTTCCTTAATAAAATACTATCTGACACGTGGGAATTAAGTGGTATATATCTATATGAATACCTATACAAGCTATCATCTATCTGTTATGGGAGAAACTCCCAGGAACTCAGTTCTTCTTGCCAATGCGGTAGAGAGTTACAGATCAGCAAAACCTACCAGTGCGCAAAGTTTATTAATGCTAAGTTCTAATGGGGGAGCAAAAGCAAGGGTGGTAAGAGAAGGGTGGCAAGAGCAAGGTGGCCAGCACCCGGCTGTCCAGGGACCTGGTTGCCAGAGGACCCCACCCTGCTGGCTAGAGGCTGGTTAGTCAGGCTCCCACCCCCTTTCACGTGTAGTGAAAGTGCCAACACAGTGGCCAGAGGTCGGGTGGCCAGGGGCCTCCCCAGTGGCAAAAAGGCCAAGAGAGCAAGTTCTTTGTTCTAAGGACTTACATAGTTGGCGGGATGGGGGTGAAGAAGTTTACATATTGATTGACGGGTAAAGGTAATACAGCTTTTCCCCAGAGAGACGTGACTACCCAAACATAGGTTTATGTGGTGTTCTGTTAGCCCAGATTGTTATCTTGCTCCAGACTCCATTTGTTCATTTTGTGCACACGACAAGGGGCAGGTAATTAACGGAAGTTGTTTCATGGCCTTTTACTTTGGGCACTGTGGGCCTCCCTCTTCCACTCCCCCCTCTAGGCCTTGGGTTTCAAGGTTTGCATTTTCCCAGATAGTGCAAATGATACACACAGACTTCCAAGGGCTCCCCACTCTCCTACACTATCACAGTTTTACTCTTTGGGATGCGTGGCAGCCTTATTGGATCAGCCCAGGACTACTGGGTCAATGAGGGAAACATGTCCCCTTGCTTTCAGCCTCCTGTGTTAAGTTCTCTGTTAGATTGCAATGGTGAGGGTCCTGCCTTTATGTCCCCTCTTGCCACTCATTCTTAGCTGCTACTGTAACATATCTATCTACTTATTTATATATCTAGCTGTCCTATTTTTCTATCTATCCATTGTATAAGATAGTTCTTGGTGTTGAATGCCACACAATGTATCGTCAAATGCCAGTGATCTATCTTTCTCCTCTGTTAATTAAAAAGTGTACTATGTAATAACATAACAATGGTTTCTGCTTCCAAGACATATTTCCAGTTTTTGGTGTTTTGTTTTGTTTTGTTTTAATTTACTGCTTGCAGCAATTTTGCTTGGCATATAAGGTAACTTTCCTTTCAGTGAATTAAGAAATACCCAGACTGAATTCAGAGAGTTCTGGTTGTTGGTTTAGGGATCAAAGCTTCGGATACTGGGGGCACTTTAAACCAGTGTGTTGTCTTGCAGCCCTCAGAGAGTAGTATCCTTTCTGTAGCTCCTGCTTTAAATGATGGTGTAATTTTTGGTGTATCATAATCCAGAGTTCAGGCCCTCGATGAAAATATTATAATTTTTGGAAATATTTTTAAATGGCATTTTCTGAGTGTACTAAAGGGTATATTTTCACAGATGTTTTTATATGTGTGCAAAAGGAAAAGAGCTGTGAAAGGCAAAGTGAAAATCTAAAGACCTGATGTGATCAAAATCCCAGGACCTTGCAGAATATTTTTCTTACAACTTGTCTCCATCTTTGAGTTGTACTGTTGCTCAAATTAAGTAAAGCTGCATTGCCTATCTTTCAAAGAGGGACTGAAAATATCATTAGCTTTTAAAAAAATATTCCTTTGTTTCCATTTTAAAACTATCCATTGTTATATATCAAAGTTACTGCTATTCTCAACCTTGATCCTTTTCTGGGGGTTGATGTCCTCCTTCTACACCTTCCAAACTCTGTTTCCATTTTATTTTCTACCTGTCTTATCTCCCCTTTACTGCACCCTAACTTTAAATATGTACTTTTTTTTCTCTTGGTCTTTGCAACTTCTTTCATGCCTCTCCCCAAATGCAGAAAGAGCTCAACTTATCTTTACAGGTCCCTTTCCCTTTCTTATTAAAACAAAACAAAACAAGAACTAAACATATAATCTAACAAATAAAATCCAAGTGTGTTATATTTTATTTATAAGTTCAAAGCCAAGCTCACTGATAATTACGCTAACCTGCTTATATTATAACCGATATCCTTTTATCATTTTTACTTTTGATTTTAACTATAGTTTTTTGGAACCAGGACTTGGGGGATATTAATGTTTTTTTAAAAATTATTATTTGCTGTATTATATTGAACTGTTATGGTTTGTGATTTTTTACAAAAATAAACGTGCTTTCAGTTGGTAAAGCACCTCCTTTCTCTTTCTTCACCCTCCTTCTCAAGTACATGTGGGAGTTTCTATTATCTACAACATCTGGTCTTTGAGACCTAAAATTTGAACTGTAAACTTGCTTAAAAAATACATGTGCACAAAAAACACAGCTGTCTGTTGGTTTCTTTTGATCCTGCTGCAAAAGAAGCTACATGTCATTTTCTTGATTTGAGGCTTTTGGAAGTGAGGGAACTAACAGACCTGGGACTTCTCACCCTCTTCCTTTTCATCTTCCTCCTTAGGGCACAGCGTGTGTGGGAATTGTGGGCAAAAGACACCCTTTCATGTATTGATGGTTATGTCACATTTTGGTAAAAAAAATAATTTGGATAAACTGAGGCATCCATTTACTCTTTTGTGCATCTTCTGAAAGACACCCAACACCGAGCCTGTTTCAAATTTGCTTTTCACACTGGGCTGTGTTTTGATAAGGGCGGGAAGCGTTATTTGAACTTATTATGTGATCAGACTAATTGCAGAGTCATTTTGGTGACAGATGAAGGGCCTATATTTTTTAACTCATCAAATCGTATCATGGATAAACCTATAAAATTCTTTCAAGATTTTTATGAAATCTGTATCAGTGCCATATGTCATTTTCCCTGCTTATCCAGAATAAAACAAAATATAAAGTTAGAACCACCAAACCTTATGTAGAGAGGATTACACAATAAAGTTAGGCTTGTTAAACCTCACGGTCCTAGTTTAGAGATAGGAAAACAAAAATGCCAGTGTATTTCACACTTCATTTAAATGATAATATTAATTTCTGTGTGTTTTTCCTAGATATGCAAAATAGCAACAAAGCAGGAGTATATTTATAAAATTGGCCCTAGAAGATTTTATTGGCTTTGTTGAGATATAATTCACAAATAAAATTGTGATATGTTTTAAGTGGACAGTGTGATTTGACATCTCTATACATCGTTAAAGGATTCTCACCATCAAGTTAAGTAACACACCCATTACTTGACATATTTACCTTTTTGTGGGGGGTGAGAACACAAGTTCTGTTCTCTTAATGAATTTCGATGGTATAACACATTATTATAAACTACAGTCACCATGTCATACAATCAATCCTTAGACCCAATTCACCTTATAACTGAACGTTTGTACCCTTTTCCCAAATTCTTGCTATTTCCTCCACCCCATCCCCAACCCCTGGCAAGCATCGTTCTACTCTATTTCTATGAGTACTCTCTATTTATTGAAAAAGACTTCGGACATAAGTGATTGCATGGGGTATTTGTCTTTCCCTTTCTTGTTTACTTCACTTAGCAAAATACTCTTTAGGTTCACTCATGCTATAGCAAGTGTCAGAATTTCCCTTTTTTAAAAAGGCTGAGTAACATTCTATTGTGTATACATATCAAATTTTCTTTACCCATTCATTTTTTCATATACATTTAAGTATTTCTTATACCTTGGTTATTGTGAATAATGCTGAAAGGAAGATGGGAATACAGATATTTCTTTGACAACTTGTTTTATTCCCTTTGGATATATTCCCAGAAGTAGAATTGCTGGATTATATGGTGCTCCTATTTTGAATTTCTTGAGGAATTGCCATTCTATTTTTCATAGTGGCTGCACCAGTTTACATTGCCACTAGCAGTGCACAAGTGTCTTCTATTCTCCACATTCTCACATGCGTGTGTTATGCTTGTTTTTTTCAGAATAGCCATCCTCAGTTGTGAGATGATATCTCACTGTGAGTTTGACTTCCATTTCCATGATTGTCAGTGATGTAGAGCACCTTTCATGTACTGTATATTTTCTGTGGAAAAATGTTCATCCAGACCTTTTGACTGTTTTTAAATTTATTCATTTATCTATTTGGCTATTGAGTTGGATGAGTTCCTTGCATAATTTGGAAAAAAAACCCTTATTGAACATACATTTTGCAAATATTTTCTCCCATTCATAGGCTGACTTTTCACTTTGTTGATGGTTTCCATTGTTGTGTAGAGCTTTTAAGTTGGATGTAGTCCCACTTGTTTATTTTTTGTGTTTGTTGCCTTTGTTTTTGGTGTCAAATCCAAAAATCAAAAGATCAATGTTAAGGAGTTTACCCTCTATTTTTTAGGAGTTTTATGGCTTTAGGTCTTCTTTTCAAATCTTTAAGTTTAAGTTAATTTGCATGAGTAGCATAAGATAGGGGTGATAGGGATCCAGTTTCATTCTCTGCATGTGGCTATCCAGCTATACCAACAATATTTACTAAAGGGAGTATCCTTTCAATAGTATATTTTTGGTGACTTTGTTGAAAAACTAATTGACTATATGCACATGCATTTATTCCTGTGTTTTCTATTCTGTTCCATTAATCTATGTGTCTTTTCTTACAGTTGATAGTATGCTGTTTTGATTCCTGTAGTTTGTGATATAATTTGAATTCAGAAACTGATGTTTCCAACTTTCCCCCTGGTATTTGTTCTTGTTCGTTTGTTTGTTTGTTTTTCATCAAGATTGTTTGACTATTTTGGGCTTTTGTGATTCCATATGAATTTTAGGATATTTTATATTTCTAATATTTTTATTAGAATTTTGACTTGGGTTGCTTTGAATCTGTAAATTGCCTGTGGTTGTATGAACATTTTTAACAATATTAATTCTTTCAATCCATTGACTTTTACTACCTTTCAACTTATTTGCACCTTCATCACTGTTTTATTGTTTGTCATGTACAAATATTTCACCTTCTTGGTTTACTCTTCAGTATTTTATGATTGTTGTTGGAATTGTGAATAAGATTGTTATCTCAATTTCTCTTTCTGATAGTTTTAAGTAGATTTTAATGATTATGCTATTACAGTTGTCTCATGTTTTCTCACTTTTATCACCTTCTGCCTTGTATCCCCCACTTCCTTCCAGCATTACACCCCCTTAGTTGATGGCCATGGGTCATGCATATAACTTCTTTGACTTCTCCATTTCCTGTACTATTCTTAACCTCCCCTTGTCTATTTTGTGCCTACCAATTATGCTTCCTATTCCTTGTATCTTTTTTCTTGATTCTTCCCCTCCCCCTTCCCACTGATAACCCTCCATGTGATCTTCATTTCTGTGATTCTGCTCCTGTTCTATTGTTTGCTTACTTTTTTTTGTTGTTGTTTGTTAGGTTCAGTTTTTGATAGTAGTGAATTTGTTGTCATTTTACTGTTCATAGTTTTTTATCTTCTTCTTTTTCTTAGATAAGTCCCTTTAACATTCATATAATAAGGGCTTGGGGATGATGATCTTCTTTAACTTTATCTTACCTGGGAAGTACTTTATCGGTCCTTCCACTCTAAATGGTAGCTTTGCTGGATAGAGTAATCTTGGATGTAGGTCCTTGACTTTCATGATTTCAAATACCTATTTCCAGCCCCTCTTGCCTGTAAGGTTTCCTTTGAGAAATCAGCTGATAGTCTTATGGGAACTACTTTATAGGTAACTGTCTCTTTTTCTGTTTCTGCTTTTAAGATTTTTTCCTGATCTTTGATCTTGGGTAATTTAATTATGATGTGTCTTGGTATTTTTCTCCTTGGGTCCAGCTTTTATGGGACTTTGTGAACTTCCTGGACTTATATGTCTATTTCCTTTGCCATATTAGGGAAGTTTCCCTTAATTATTTTTTCAAATAAGTTTTCAATTTCTTAATATTTCTCTTCTCCTTCTGCCCCCCACCCTATGTTTCAGATGTTGGAACATTTAAAATTGTCCCAGAGATTCCTAAGCCTCTCCTCATTTTTTGAATTTTTGTTTCTTCATTCTGTTCTGGGTGAATGTTTTGTGTGTGTGTGTGTGTGTGTGCGCGCATGTGCGTGTGTGTGTTCCAAATTGTTGATTTGAGTTCCAGTTTTCTTCCCTTCACTGTTGGATCCTGGTATATTTTTCTTTATTTCACTTTGCATAGCCTTCACTTTTTTTCTATTTTGCCACCATACTCAACCATTTCTGTGAGCATCTTGATTGCCAGTGTTTTGAACTCTGCATCTGATAAGTTGGTTATCTCTTCATTGCTTAGAACTTTTTCTGGAGTTTTGATTTGTTCTTTCATTTGGGACATATTTTATGTTACGTTGTAAGAGGCAGAGTCTTAGATATGCCAGGATAGGGCAACACACTTCCCTGTGTTATGGTGCTGTATGTGGAGGAGAGGTCTGAAAGGGAACAATGCCACTTGCTTGGCTCTCGCCCACTTTCAGTCATTTCCCCCTCTACCCACAATCAAGTTGTGCCCGCTGGTGCTATTTCCCAGGAGGGTGGGCTGTGTACATTCCAGGATCTGTGTACCCCTCCAATGGACTTTCCCTTGAGACTGGCAGTTTCTCCTGTGCAACAACCCCCACAGATTTTTACAGCTAGAAGTTTTGAAGTTTTCTTTCTTGGTGCAGTTACCCTGCATTGTGCAATCTGACTTGCTCCCTGGTTGTTCCCCCTGGCTTATCCATATGCAAATGTAGGACCACCCAGTCTGCCCACCACTGCCTTGTCTTGCCTTGCTGCATCCTCTGGTCCCCAGCTGCCCATATCTACCTCTCCTAGTGGTCTGGATGAATGTTTCTTCTTTAAATCCTTCATTGCTGGACTTCCATATAGTTCAGTTTTTTGACAGTTCTGATTTTTTTTGTTGTTGTTGTTTTTTAATCTTTATTTTAATTGTTGTTCTTGTACATCTGATTGTTGTTGTTGTTGTTGTTGTTTTTCCAAATTGGTTGTTATCCTTTTTTTGGTTGTGTGAGGAAGCAAAGTATATCTACCTACGTGTCCATCTTGGTTGGAACTGAGAGTTACTTTTTTTTAGTGTATGTAAATTAAAGACATTTTTATATACTAATTTTGAATCCCACAACTTTACTGAATTCCTTTATTAATTATAACAGCTTTAGTGTGGAGTCTTCAGGATTTTCTATATAAAATTATGTATAAAACAATAATTTTATTTCTTCTTTTCTGACTTGAATGACTTTTATTTTGCTTACCAAATTGGGTACATAAATATTTAAAGTTGTTAGATTCTTCTGATAAATTGGCCCCTTTAAATTTACATAATGACCTTTTTGTCTCTTGTTAATATTTTTAGACTAAAGTTGGAGTTTTTTTTGCATGAAATTCTATAACTACTCCTGATTTCTTTTGGTTTCCATTTGCATTTTTCTTATCCTTTCATTTTTAGACTATGTGTATTCCTAAAGCTGAAGTGAGTTTCTTATATATAGTATATAATGAGGTCTTATTTTTGTTTATAATCCATTAAACAATTCTGTTTTTCATTAAACAGTTTAGGGTTTAGTGTATTTCCATTTAAAGTAATTATTGTCATTTGTTAATTATTTTCTGGATGTTTTGCAGTTTTTTTTTCTTTCATTATTTCTTGCTCTCTTCATTTGTGATTTGATGATTTTCTTTATACTATGTTTTGATTTCTTTTTCTTTATCATTCATGTATCTACTATAGGTTTATGCTTCATGGTTACCATGACACTTTCTGCAAACCTCTTATCTTTACAACAGCCTATTTAAGCTAATAACACTTTTACTTTGAAAACATACTGGAGCACTGCCATTTTACACTCCTTCCTACACATTTCATTGTTTTGATGTCACAATTTACATTTTTTATTACATTGGGTACACATTAACAAATTATTGTACTTATTTTAATTTCTTTGTCTTTTAAATTATAATTTACTCACTGCCATTACAATATTATTCTGAATTTGACTTATAGTTACCTTTGCCAATGACTTTTATACTTTCATATGTTTTCCTGTTACTAATTACCATCCTTTAATTTCAGCTTCAAAACCCCCTTTAAACATTTCTTGTAAGGTTGGTCTTGTAATTATGAGCTCCTTTAAGTTTTGTTTTTCTGGAAAATTTTTAATGCTCCTTCAATACTGAGTCAATTTTGCCAATTAGAGTATTCGTGCTTGGGAGTTATTGTTGTTGTTGTTTTATTTTTGTGTTTCTCTTTCAGCGATTTGAGTACATTATTTCACTCCTTTCTGGCTTGCAAGGTTCTCCTGGGGGAAAAAAGTCTAATGGAAGTTATCTTGTGTGTAACGAATGTAGCTTTCTCTTGCTATGGTTAAATTTCTTTGTCTTTAACATTTTTTTTAACTTTTGATGATTTAATTATAATGTGTCTTACTGGAATGAGTCCATTTGAACTCATCTTATTGCATAGCTTTGGGGCTTCCTAGACAGATGTCTATCTCTTTCCCCAGGTCAGAGAATTTTGGGCTGTTACTATTATTGCTATTACTATTGAATAATCTTTCTGACCCTGACTCTTTGTCTTCTGCTTCCTTCCTGGGACTCCTATGAAGTATGTTCTGGGCATTGATGGTATGCCATAAGTCCCTTAAGCCATCTTTACTCTTTTTATCCTTTTTTTCTTTTTGCTTCTCTGATTGGATTAATTCCATTTCCCTTTTTAAAAAAGTTTGCTGATCCTTTCTTCTGCTTAATCTAGATTAATATTGAACTATATTGAATTTTTTACTTCAGTTATTCTATTTTTAGCTCTATAATTTGTGTTTGGTAGTTTTCAAATATTTTTCCACCTCCTCGTTAAAATTCTCACTTGATTCATGCATTGCTCTCCTGACCTGGATGAGCACCTTTAATGATCAGATAAACCATTTACCTCCATTTCATTATGATTTCTTTTTAGAGATTTCTTGTTCTTTTGTTTTGAACATTCCCTTCTTTTTTCATTTTTCTCGAACCTTTGTGTTGGTTTCTTCACTTTAGATAAAACAGTCACCTCTTTCAGTTTGGACAGGCTGATCTTGTGTAGCTGAACCTTGTCAGTGAGCCTGGCCCAAGCTCCTGGCTGCTTTTCAAACTTCCGAGATTGTCCAAGCTGCCACCTTTTTCTTAGTGGCTCCCAGTCATTGAGGGTGTGCAAAAACCTGTCAGTATCCCACTGTAGAAGATTACAGTCAGCAGTCAGGTGGAGGCTGAGAGAAGCTAAACCCTTAAGCAGTATTTGGGAAAGTATGGCAAAGCCCTTCCAGGAAAGACTGAAAGACAGACATTTTTGTCTGCTTCTTTTGTGAGTGCTAACATGACTATCAACACCTGCTTCTTAGTTTCCTACGGTTCTGTGGGACTCTTGAATGCAGGTCCCATTGGCTTTCACAGTTGAGTAATTTGGGGTGCATCCTGTGGGTGTCAGGCTTAAAAGCTGAGACACTAGATGTGTAGTTTAACCTCTTTGCTCCTCAGGGGAAACGATTAGACTTGGGAGTTCCCTCTCAATTATACGTCACTGTATCAAGGGTAACATTTACGGTGATTGATTTGTCTCGGCATTTCCTAACCATTATGATGTGGGTATTTTCTCAGTTGCCTGAAGTATGAGTGACTCAACTACTCTCTGGATTTTTCTCAGAGGGAATTGTTCTGTATCTAGTTGTGAACACTTCAGTGTATGAATGGAAAGTGAAAATTCAGGACCTGCTTCTCTAATCATCTTAATCTGAAGCCCTAGGAAAAAAATTAGATCTCCTAGATGATTTTTTAAGGCAAATATGTTAACATATTTAAAAAAAATTTTCATTGAAAGAAAACTGAATCATGAAAGATTTAACATATTTCTGTAAAGTACTTAGATGAATTATACAACAGATTTTGTAAATTAATAGATCCTCTAGGTTTTGCTTTATAATTCTTGCCTCATTAAGTAGATTAAATCTGTTATATGAAAATGCATTTGTTATATTTTGAATGATGCTTTCAATAATTTGGTTATCTAAGGCTGAAACAGCCTTCTAAATCTTGGCTGGCAGAGAAAAAAGTGTCCAGTTTGGACCTTGCATATAAAAGGTAGGCTTTTCTTTAAAAAATGATGCAAAAATAGAAAAACACAAAATTATATGTTCTACTAAAGGTTGTTATTTTACTTATTCTTTCCAAATCCTACAACTAAGAGATACTGGTTTGAGAATGATAAATTGGAAAACTTCATAAATTGTAACGTCTTGAATTTATAATTCCAAATGGCATCACTGGAACTCTCAAAAGTTTTCAACTGCAGCATGAGTTTCTAGATCACTATCTCCACTTCACTTTTTTTCTCTCTATACCAAAATTTTAACATTATGTTTATGTAGTTTTTGGTAACATTCTTCAGATAGAAATTTAGTTTATTCCTATGAAAGAAAGATTCTGATTTTTATCTTTTTTATAATAGTTCCTATCTTATATTTCTTATATTTATACACACATATATGCATGTATATGTGTGTATAAATATGCATGCATATTGTATGTTATAAATATTAAATATATAATATTCTTACTTTTGTGTCTAGAATACTTTTGTATAAAAAGCAAATGTACTGCTAAAGATTAATAAAACATAATCTATAGCTTAAAATTATTTTTCCAAGTGCCTTTCCATAGGGTAATATGTGGTCCTAGAACACTGGCAGATTTTTGAGGTAGTGAGCACATGTTTATGAAAAAAAGAACATCTAGTGCAATTGTAATATGTTGGTAGTAGTAATAGTAAAATCTAATGAACTATGTATATAAGGGAATGGATTGAGTTGCTTTAGCTTAAGAAAACTTCTCAATGAAGTCACATCTTTGGTTGAATTTTGAAGGAAGGGAGAAACATGAGTTGCTGGAGAGGTGAGTCTGTTATGTAGTCTATAGGAATGCCAAAGTATGAGTGTGGAACGTGAAGTCCTATTGGGGGGACCAATAAAAACTTTGGGCTGCATTGAAGAAAGGTTTATCTTGGGCATAAAAAGAAAAGAAAATGGATGAATCAATAAAACTTCACTATGTAAAAGGATGTAATGGGGAAAGGTACCTGAATTAGGTGTGAATAAATAAGTACTTATATTTTTTATAATTTAGTGATGTTGCTTTCAAGTATATATAGCAAAATAGAATTCTTATTGCCCACTTAGATGTCATGGGGGATTTATTCTAGTAGATAGTTAAGAGTGTACTCTTACTGGAACACTAAAAGGACATATTTTAATTTTCTTAAATGGGGCAGGAATGTGAGAAAAGAAAAACAGTAGTGAGACTAAATCAGTTATATACTCAAAGAGGAAAAGTCTGGTTGCTTTTGAGCCATTGCAACAGGTAATCATCAGAATCAATTTTTTACTGATTTTATATCCGCATTTGTCAGTGACAACTTCACTTAACCATGCTTCCCGAAGGCCACTAATTAGTTGCAGCCCACACCTATAAAAGTCAACTTATTAGCAACAGCTGACTCCAGGACCCACGCCCTTCTTCTGAAAGATCACCAACCCCTCAACTCCAACAGCCCTACGTAAGATCAGTTTTTTGCTTCATTAAGAAAGAGTATTATACACAAGCCCAACTTCCTCAGAGATCAAGTAATATAGTTCAGTCTCCCCTTTCAGATGTTGAAAGTTAGCCTCTACCTTTGAGTGTAAGTAGATTTTTCCTAAAAATTTTATGGATTAATTGATGATTGGTACAAAAATATATTATAAAATCTGAAGTGGGGAAATTAAGTTACTCAAGAAATTCTTCCTTGGTACTGAGAAGAATAAATGACAATGCATGTTGTCAAAAAGCTGAGACAAGCAAATGATTATAATTCAGTTTGTTAAATATAATAAGAATGTGCTTGGCATTAGGGGAGTATGCAGGAAGGCTACTTAAGTAAAACTTGAGATGCAGATTCAGAAAAGGTTTACTTCTGAGCTCACTCTTAAAGAGAAATGTTAATAAAAATAATAATAGGAAGCCATTGGGGAGATGACCACTAAAGATGAATAATTAAACTAAAAGGTTGTCCAGGGAATGGAACTGATTTAAAGTGAATTAAACAAACTGAATTTTATGTTGCTATCAGTTAAAGGTGAGAAACAGAGAACTATAATTAATTTAGAGGTCATGGTTAACAGTAGAGATCAATAGATAAACTTTACAAATGGAAATTAATATATAATTCTCTTTACTGTTCATTTCTAAAATTGCTTTGCTGAATACTTAATTTGGGGGGATATATTCATTTTCAAGTCTTTCAACAAATTGCATTAAGACATCTGTTGGAAAAGAGACATTTTTCCTGATTATTAAATGTGAAGATAATAACCAGCCAATGAGATCCAGCTTCTTTAAACATGAGACAAACTACACAAAACACTTGACAAATTGACAAATATACACATTATAAAAATTCTTGTTACACGCCACTGGATTTACTTTGTGAGAAGATATTACCAGTGCTTTAGTGCCCACTTGGTCTTTGAAGTACGGTAGACATTCTTGGGTATTTGTTTGCCCTATTATCGTGAATATGAGGTGGATATTTTTCCCCATGCAGAAGTCTTTTATTAAGTGACTTTATGCTTGGCGTTTTTACAGATTTAAAAGCAAACCTGCTGAAGGTCATACTAAATTAGAGTTTGCAATAGCACCAAGGACAAGAGTTCAGACTGCATCAATACAGGAAAACACAGATGTCTAAACAGAAAGGGATCAGTTTACTTCTCATTCAGCAAATGTGAAAAATGTTTTTATGTTATATTTTCAGGAGGGAACATAATCACATTCTCTAGGGTCTATGATAGCATTAACAGGTTTTCATCTTTTGTCCTATTTTGTCACATGGATATGTAAATAAAGGAAATTGTGAGAACATATGTTTTTGTAAGAAATGTTTACATAATTTTTTTACATAAGCAACATGTGCTTTTTATTAATAAAGCAACACACAAGTGAGGAAGTGAGAGAGCCTATTACTGTTAATCACATAACTGAACATACAGAGGAAAAAACAAAATACCAATTTATTTATTTAGGTATAGTTTTAAATAATAATTCTACTTGATCCAAGTTTAGCATTTTAAAACCATGCTTTAAGACATTCAGGGACTATTAATGTTTTATCATATATATCTAGGTGTATAAATATTTTGCAAGTGAATTTAATATAGACATGTGGACATAGGTATATGGGCATATACATTCATACATGTGTACATTCAAGTTTATGATTCATAACTGGAGGGACAGGAATGTCAGTAATGATTTTGACACAGGTTATGACCACAGAGTTGAGAGGAACATGACATTCCTTTTTCGAATCTCATGGGAGATGGTTTCCATGTTTGGGTAGTAGAATGCAAACCAGATTTCCCCCAATTGACAAGAAAACCCAAATTTTGTTAAGTTTCACAGTTTTACCAGCCTATGTTTATGCAAAAAATAAGACAAAGAGCAACAATACAGTTGTATCGTTGCAGTAGAAATGTAAGACACTTGATTTGGTCTGTGACAGGGAGTGCACGACCCCCGCTGTAGGCCTCGGCTAACGGACGAGAGGGTCTGCTTGCGCCACAGCTCTCTTTACCCTGCATTGTCCAGCTTGCAATGGAGGCTGTCATCGAGCCCCAAATTCCTTTAGTCTGTTGTGTTTTCCTCATTTTTCATCCCCAACCACTTACTTTGTCAATGTTTGGAACAGAATATGAGACGCATATGCTCTCCGTACATGTTGGATGAATGGATGGGTGGTTGGATGGATGGATGGATAGCTGGATAGGTGGATGGGTGGATGGGTGGATGGATGGATAAACAAGCAAGTAAACGTGTTCTATTAGTAAGGCCATGTATTATTTTGTTTCATATGCTTTGGTGGGAAGCGGTTAGGCAGGGGATTTAAAGAAATAAAGCACCTTTATGTAACAGAAGGGCAAAATCAATGAGAACAACTTCTGAGTTTCTGGAAGATCAATTCTGTATAAATCATTTGACGACCAATCTGTATTTCATCTGAATTGTTAAGTACCACCCACTCTTCTGATTTAGAGCAGTTTTCCTGTATATGAAATTGGCACATGAAAATTAAAATATCAATGACTGAAGGGACATATGGCTTAATCTTTGCTTTAAATAAAACTTAACAGGCATGAAAATCATTAAGAGGAGATAGAATCACCCTGACAGACTGAACTTTAGTGGGGGTTTTTCCTTCTTTGCTAACAGCAGTTATTGGTTTATCATTAGTTTAATCAGAGACAGACTGAAATGTGTTTGTTTTGCACCCTCATCACAGCTGACTTGCTAAGACTAAAGGAGCATATTGGAAACATAATACGGAGTGACATTCTGAGACAGATGCCTAATTCCGTCCACCTGTTACCAGGTAAGTGCATCCAGGCAGCTTCTTGAGACATTTGAAAGCTCTCCCAGGTACAGAGAAGATAAAAGGAGCTTTTAAAATATACATATGCTAGAAATCCATTCCTTTCTTCTCCGGAAAAGTCTATCTTTTGACCTCTTTCTATTGCTTTTTCTTTTTTACCACAGCGACCCCACTTTTCCATCTCTGTTTTATCTGGAGTCTCAAAAATCTCATTTCAAGAGGTGAGTAAATGTAAGTCATCTTTTGTTTTTCTTGTTTACTTTCTTTTACTTATATCTACCCTCTATACTGACATTTCCTTCTTCAAGTATACTCATTCATATCATCACTACTCTCATTTCTGCAAAGTTTCCAGTGACTATCAAACATGGAAGAGACACCTGGCTTACCTTATAGGCTTTATTGTTCTCTAATGATTGAGTCACAGAGAAGAAAGGAGTAAATATATATATTTTTTTCACATTATTATAGAGACCTTTAACTGGATATATCATGTGCCATTCTGAGCCTTAAACTGTTCACACTTTCAAATTAGGTATAAAATACATTGATGGGAAGAATCATAATTAGTGCTATGCCATAGTTAGTTGTGACTAATAGCACTCACACGCTATAACCATAATATCAATATACCTTTTGTCATATGGGAAGAAAATTGTCCTGTGCCTCACCAAATATGCATGTTTGACTTAATCAGGGAATCCGATGTGCTCTTTTTTCATAATCAACTCTTTATCCTAGAAAGAGTAGGAGCTCTCTCTGATCTTAGGTTACACAACTCCTGAGAGAAAAGAATGCTCTTACACGTGAGCTAGCACATCTGAAGATTCTGACGAATTATAGAATTTGCAGCTTATAGATTTAGTTTATGTCTTATAAACTTCACTCTAGAATATTTATAATAATGCACTTGGAAATATTATGTTATTAATGTCATTTTGTGTTACTCTTTATGGCATATAGCTCTTGAGTTGACAAACTTTGATAAAATTTCATGTGGGGCTGTTTGCATAATGTTTAAAAGTGCCATACTCAAACCTTTGATATTTGGTTTACATAATGGGCCATTCTGAAACAAAATAATAGACAATGAAACATTTTTAAAACGCTTGTCTTTATTTGCTAAACATAAAAGTAAAATATGTTCATGCATTTATTTTTCAATATGAAATGTCACAAGTAAAAAATTTAAACACTCCCACATTCTCACAAGTAGGAGAAAGTCTGTACTAAATTTTTTGACTCTCTTTGATTTTGTTCTAAAAGAGGTTCTAATTTTTTACACATCTGAGACCATATTTTTAAAGCATTTTTATTCCACATTTTCAGTGATGATTATCTTGCCAATATTTTCCTCTTCGTGGAATATTTGCACTCATTATTTTCTATATCATAGTTTGTTATATGAATGTACTCTAATGTATCTTAATTTTTTTCTGTCCTTGAACATTTAAATAGTTGTATACTTTTTTTACATTTGTCCTTTTTAATCGAGGTAACACTAGTTAATAACATTATATAAATTTTGAGTACACAAGAGTATAATTTGACATCTGTATACGCTATTACATGCTCCTCATCAAAGGTCTAGTGTCCATTGTCACCCTGTATTTGAACCCCTTTACCCATTTTGCCATCTCCTCACCTTTCTCTTCTCATTTATTTCCCTTAGCATTATACACTCAAGATGCACCCATGTTGTCATGGATGCAATATTTCATCTTTGTATATATATAAAATGAAATACAACTCATTCATATATATGAGTGTAAAATATAAAACATTGTTATATTTATATATGAAATGCAACTCAGTCATTTATATGAATGTGAAATATGAAATATATATTTCATATATATTCTGTCTGGAAAAAGTCCAGTCATTGTAAACATAATGAGGACAGTTTATGTGACATAGATGTAACCTGGCAGCCAAGGAAAGTGGACTGGAATGCACATGCATGAACAATGACAACTTCACTGTACTAGTCAGTGGGGGCAGTAGATGCGATTGAGTGTGCATGTGTACTGTGTGATGGTTGCATTCAAAATGACTGAGCGAGAAGAGCATCAAATTTTGCATTAAGCTTGAACATTCCTCCACGGAAACTATTGGGATGATTCAGAAGTCTGCAGCTGTGGTCAACTGATGTTTGGCAGCCTCATCACAACAATGTGTCCCTTCATGCATCATGTCTCATACAGAGGTAATGGCAAAATATCAAATACCCAAGTGACTCAGCCCTTCTACAGCCTGGATTTGGTGCCCTGCAACTTCTGGCTACTCCCAAAACTGTAATCACCTTTTCAATAGAAATATCTATTGTAGACTAGATACAGGAAACATTGTACATAGAACAATTTTATATGTATACTCACATCTTTATTCATTTATCTGTTGATGGACACAGGTTGTTTTTTTCTCTTGACTACTATAAATAAAGCTGCAATGAACATAAGAGTACATATGTCCTCTTTAATTAGTATTTTCATATTTTGGAGATAAATACCAACCTTCTTATATTGTATAATTTTATCATTATGACAATGTTACATCAAACATGCTCTATATACAATGTACATAGCACAATATATATCTACATTTTGAATAATTTTTTAATCTCTACCATTTGTACAGAAACTTTACTCTGAGGGTGAAAACAGCTCAGTTGGGTCTGGTTAAGAACAGATAATGTAGCCCCAGCACCTATAAGGGCCTTAGTCACTTCCCTTTTATGATCATTTCAATCGCTTCTAACCTGTTAGTAAGGAGAAGTGGAAACACACTTTCACAGCCCCCATGGCAACCCTATGCTTGTTCCTGTTTCTTTACTCTTTCTGATTCCCATTTCAGTTTTCTACTGCCCTTGTTAAGGTGACCTGACTTTCTATGACAAAAATAGATTCCTCAACAGAAGTTTCCCTGCAGACCCTGGTTAGTAACTCTGCTGTTTTGCTCCCTGTAGGCATATTAATTGGAATAGGTCAGAATAGCCAGAATCACATGTTGAAACAGTTAAAATAAATTCCTTCGTGAACCCATCAACGTTCTGAAGAAAGTCGGAAAAGGCTTTAGATAGATTCCATAATTGTGTTCCAGTCTAAGGAATGTATACAATCGTTGGTTCCCCTCCACTTGAAACCAGCCTTTCTGGTTTTCCATTCTGAGTGTAATTTGCCTGCGTTTCTCTTAGGAGTTCCATAATTTCCAGGCAAGATAAGCTTCTCATTCATTTAAGTTTAGTTTTAAGGCTGGCTTTTTCTAATTTTGCATGTAACGGTTAATTTAGGCATCAAAAGAGCTACATTTTTGTCATCTTAATTTGAATCATCCCATTTTTGTAACTACTTGTGAGTAAAGGCTTCCTATTTATTGCATATCTGCAGGAGTTATGAATGGGGGCTGGGTTCTGGGAGTTTGGGGCCTTGGAGGCACAATTTGCATGTCGATGTTAGTTTTTCTGGGAGTTGATCTGTAGAGTCTGAATTAATTTAAAGGGATATTGTGTAGTGGATTGAAGTGTGCAGCTTGTGGGTTGAGCTCCAAGGGGCTGTCACCTTTCAAGTCACCTCAAACCCTCTTCCATGCCTTGGTTTCTCTCCCTGGTTGTCTAATATAGCCATGAGGATGTGGAGTGCTAGGTAACCAACCCTTTTCATGTGCATCCCTGGACAAGTCAATTATTTCATTACGCTTGAGTTAGGGTTTTCTTTGGGATCCTGCATGTCCAGAGGGGTACCTCCACAAATATTCTTAGTCACCTAAGAATATTCCAGTTGAATACTTCTTAAGAAACTATTTTACAAGGAAAATAAAGTATGAAAATTTTAAATTATATGGGTATATACACCAATAACACTCTTCTTCTCCAGAAAATTTTTACTTATGTAGACTGATTTCTATCATTTGTTAAAGTGCTTTTGTAACCCCAGATAACAGTGAGAACTATTATTAGTTTGTTGACAAAACATAATGTTCCTTTTAGGCTAATTTGCATGTATATGATTATACGTAACTTTGAACATGTTACAGGTACATTTAGTCCATTTTATCTTCCCATTACTTGGTTTGTGTTCTATGCTGGAGCATGTATTTGATATTCTCAGCACATGGAATTAAAGACAACATGACTTAAATAATTAAATGTTAGCATTATAAAACAGTACAGTAAAAAATACATTCTATTTGCTGGAAATTTATTTTTGAAAAACGCTGTTTAATGAATTGTTTTTAAATTTACCTTATCTTAAAATTATACTTAAAAACTGGATGTTGACTTTTGAGTTAGTGTTTCTTAGTTTCTTAATATTTTTCACTGTCAGTACATCCATAAGTGATTTTTTAAAAAAATGACCCCAGGTGTTTTGAATCGTCAAATTATAAGCTATCTCTAAACAAAGTGGGGGCTAATGCAATTTTGGATTGCTGACCAGTGGACACCTGAAAATTAATAGAATTTCTTTCCCTTAACCTAGGTCAGGCTCATCGCCAAGCTCATAAAGGTGAAAGGCTAATGGTAACTCAATTACTATGTCATAGGATCTTCTGATTTACGGTCTATTAAGATTTGAACATTTCCAGTTAAACTGACATTCTTGACATTAAATTATGAAAGCTCTTTACTTCCCTTCCTTTGCTGAAAGAAACTGTTTATCCTCCAAAAAGGTCAAGACCTCAAAATAAGAGACTGGATTTCTTTTATGATTTGAGTTTCTCCTTTTTTCACCAGAGATAAAATGTACTGTGGAAGAGTTCTTCTTAATTTAGGAAAGTAGGATTAATTGCTCAGGTTGTAAAGAATTGTTATATAATGAGCAGACTCTTGGACAAATAAATCCTAATGTAAATATTTCAGGCAAATTCACTATGTGACATAGTGAATGTCACTGTTTTTAAAGAGCAGTTTCATTAAATTATGTCTGGCAACTTAGGCCTTCAACTCATTACAAAATAAGCTATATGACTTAATGAATAGTAGCAATATGTCCAATCAATAGAAAGTTTAATCCCATTCTAATTTGAATTCTAGGAGTATGTTTCCCATAATCATAACCATTGTAATTGAAAGGTGGGTCCTGGAATATAGAACCCACCTAATAGAGTTGCTGAGAGAATTAAATAAGGTATTGGATTTAAGGGAGTGGTTGGTACATAGTGTATAGTAAATAAATATTAGCTGTAATAATGTCGATGATATTATACTTAAGCAAAGAGATTCCACTGAAGTTTATAATATATCTATACACACACACATATACAAATATATATAAATAAATAAATACTTTCTATAACTAGCATATTATTTCCTTGCTTAATTGAATCTCTACAAGTATAATGGCAAGAGCACAAAAAATAATTGCATGGTTAAGAATCTTAGGACCTTTTCTCCCCTTTTCAATGATGTTTTACTTTGAGCAGTATTTCAAATAAAGAATTGTATTTCAAGCAAAGAATTGAGCTTAAGATCTAAAAAAAACATGTGTCTGTTAGACCTGTTGACGAAGAAGTAAGATTCTCAACTCTCTTTCTTTACAATTGTTAAGAAAAATTAGAGAATGATCAATAGGTGATTCCTTGACCTCCCTGTGGCTGTGGCTTAATCTATAAGGTTCTAGATACACTAGATTTCCTAATGCCAACGTGGCACCATCACCACTCCTTTGAAAGATGGAAACTCTGGTTCCCAGAATTGCCTTTCTCATGTGAATCTGGCTTGAATATTGTCAATAAAAGCAGCTCATGCTGAATATGGAAGGTAGAAGTGAAGCAGAAGCCATATTTTCTAGAGGAAGTCACAGCCAGACTTTCGGGTAGAGAAAGAATCAAAAAGGCTTCCAGCAAGCTCTTAAGATCCACCTACTTTGGTGTTTCACACTGAGCTTTTTAATGTTAACACGGATGATCACTGATGGCACTTCTCCCATGACCTTCCATGGCAGCTTCCCAAGCCTCTAGTCTCTCAGCGCTTCCAATGATCATGTAAGCACTAATTTATGTCAAAATCTTTCTATCTGGAACACAATGAGTGGCTTCTATTTCCTCTGATCAAATGATGAACAGATAATATGACAAATTTTAAGCACAACTTTAAAATATTTTTGACTGAGTTCCTATCTGGGTTTACAAAACAATTTGAATAATTTTACATACTTGACAGTACAATAAATTTTAAAAGTCATGGTTTTCTGTTGAATTACCTTTTAATCGATTACTTGATTTATTAATACAACAAAGCATGGGAGGTCTAGAGGAATATACTGACTGAAAGTTATCTTATTTTTCTTTTAAATAACACTTTTTCTACATATAGACAAAAAAATAAATGCACCAGATCCATAAGGTTTTACAGTCTATGTAATGGTTAGATAGTGTGCCCTCCAAAATTTATGTTCACATTGAGCCATACAATGTGAACTTACTTGGAAATAATTCTTTTGTAGATGTGAATAGTCAAGATCAGGTGATACTGGCTTAGGGTGGGCCCCAAATCAAAATTCAACAATGTTGTCCTTGTAAAAAAAGGAGAGGACACAAAGGAAGAAATGCCATGTGAAGAAGATGTGGGCAGAATGACTCAACTGTTAGCCTGAAAATGTCAAGAACAGCTGGGAGCCACCAAAATCTAGGAAGAACAAGAAAGGATTCTTCCTAAGAGCCTCTGGAGAGAGCATAATCCTGTCAACACCTTAATTTTAGACTTCAAGTCTCCCAAACTGAAAGACAAAATTTCTCTTGTCTTAAGCCACCCATTTTGTGGTAGTTTGCTATAGCAGTCCTAGGAAACTAATACAGACTACTTCTAATAAGCTTTCAGAAGATATGTGTTATGATTTTGAATGTTTGGGAGGTGATGAAAAGCCTCTCATTCAATCAATCAATCTTATAAATAAATCTGACAATGCCAGTAATAAAGCATACAAAAAACCCTCATAAATGTGAATGCAAAGATGTTAAATATAGTATTAGCAAACCAAATATAGAATTTAACATTGGAAATAATAGATTAACAAATATTACCTAGTAGGATTTATTCCAGGATTCTTGGGTGGTTTAGTATTTATAAGATGTAGTGATAACACCGATTATATAACAGGGATCAGGGAAAAACTATATCATCTCATTGCATGCTGAAGAGATGTTCAATTAAATTTAAAAGCCATTTTATATTTGATTAAAATTTAATTTATAAATATACAAATAAAAGTAAATGCTTTTTAAATGATAAAGATTACTGATTTCACTATAATAGCTATAGTCACTAGCTAAATGGCAGAACACCAGGCATTTTATTATCAGGTATATTAATAAATCATGGATGTCTATTGTCATCAATTTCTTTGGAATTATATTAGAACTTCTATCCATATAATAAGACAATGAAATAAATAAGAATTGGATAGCAAGGAAGAAATTTATTTTATTATTATATGCAAATTTTATAGCCTACTTTGAAAAAAACTAATCAACTAAAAAGCACTATAATTAGTACTCTAATTAGTACTTTGAATTAATAGCTCACTGTAAAATTTATAAACAACATAAATCTTGTTTTCTATGTACTAATCATGACAAAGTAAAAATAAAAATACGTTAATTAAAAACAAACTTGTAGACACAGAGAACAAATTTATGGTTCCCATATGGGAGGTTTTGAGTGGATGGATGAAAAAAGTGAAGGGATTAAGAATACAAATTGCCAGGTATAGAAATAGTCACAGGAATGTGAAGTACAGCTTCGGGAACATGGTCAAAAATATTGTAACAACTCTACACAGTGTCAGGTAGGTATTAGAAATATCAGAGTGATCACTTCATAAGGTGTATAAATGTCTAATGACTTATTCTATACACCTGAAAACTAATATAGTACTTTTTGTCAACTGGAATTAAAATATTAAATTAAAAAATAAATACATAAATAGAATATATTTACCTTCTGCCCCCAAACAAATTAAAGTATTATTTGCAATAACAAACCAAAATATAAATACTTTGAAATGATCTAAATTAAAAATTACACATGAGCCCTGGCTGGTGTAGCTCAGTGGATTGAGCACGGGCCTGCGAACCGAAGGATCGAGGTTCGATTCCCAGTCAGGGCACATGCCTGGGTTGCCAGGCCAGTTCCCGGCAGGGGACATACAAGAGGCAACCACACACTGATGTTTCTCTCCCTCTCTCCTTCCCTTCCCCTCTAAAGATAAATAAATAAAATCTTTAAAAAAAAATAAAAAATAAAAAATTACACATGAATTTTAGTAAACTTACAATATGGATGGATTTATAAATAGATTCTCTTGTTTTCTTTTTATCTCTATTTTTAATGTTTTAGTAAAAAATAAAACAAATAATACAATTATGTTAAGAAACATAATCAAATACCTATGGGGCCAAATAGCTATTAAAAATTGGAATAGGATATTTCTGCTCAAGTGAACCTAAAATTATAGATTCTTTTTTAATGTAGCCAGTAAGAATTTAGGCTCTTATGTTAACATCATTGCTATTTTTTTATGTTTTACTTTTCTCACATTTATGTAACATTCTACTTCCTCAGGCACACAGTGTAGGCATCAGCCAGGGGCTGTCAGGAATGTACCATCCCCAGCACCCCCAGACCTACTGAATCAGAATCTGCAGTTTAGCTAGAGCCTCAGGAACTTGTGTGAATATTACCTTGTGTTGCAATGAGTTATATCAGTAAGAGTCTACTAAAATGTCACCTCTTTTTTTCAATGCCATTCTGATTATCCTAGGTAAAAATAGCAAATCCCATTCCTTTCTATCTCTTTCTCCTAATTCACTTTTTTTTTAGCAATTACCATTGTCTGATCTTATAGCTTAAGTGCATTCGTTATTGCTTATTCATTTTTTAAGACTGTCCGCTCTCTTTGAGTTCGGGAGAATTTAGTGAATGGGCTTATGTAGTTGCGAATACTGTCGAGTTCGGAATTGGAAAACATGATCGGGTCAGAGTCACAAGTGGACATAAGATCAATTGTTTATGCAACAAATACTTCTCAAACTTTTATTACATGCGGTAGGCATGTAGTGCCCAAATCAGTACACAGTTCGGGATATTGGATGGTAAGAGGTGCCAAGGAAAAAGTAGTGGGTGAGGGAAATGAAGAGTGCTGGGGTTTGCGATGTTAACAACATCATTAGACATAGGCCTCACTCAGAAAGTGATACCAATACACACTTATTTAAAGGCCACTAACATCAAGCTACTGTGTAGAAGATATTAGAGGAAGAGAGTAACAGAAGAGACATCATGAAATAGGTAGAAACTATGTTGTGGTAGTTCACATCGGAAGGCTTTGGTTTTTATCAACATGTGGGAAGCATTCACAACTAGGCAGAGGAAGGGTTAAAGAAAGTTGGAAGTACTTGGAATAGCCCATGTGGAGTCGATTAGACATGGGCGTTCTGTCCTGGCTCCTCCCACATGTCTCCCATAAATGAACCGTGCTTTCCCAGTGCATTGTGCTTATGCTGATCTTGTGTTTAGGTGAGGAAACAAACGCATTTGGCATCCCACTACCGTAAGGCCTGACGAGGGGTACGGTCTGTGACAGATTCACCACTAAACCCCCATGTCACAATTCAGGGGCTGACATGTAAAAGATGATTAATAAGTGTTTGATGAAAGGTCACAGGATGAAAGATGAAGAAAAAGCCACAGAAAACAGATAATGGTGTTGGCTTTGGATCGGAGACTGGGCAAGCAGCTTCAGCAGAAACCTAAGGAGAATGAGAAAACGTGGGGTGCTGAAGGCATGGTCCCCCCAAAAGTCTCACGAACATGGATAAGAAGACAGTTCCAAGGGAGTCAAAATCATGTAGAGGCAGAAGAACAAATGTTTCCAGGTCAAGGGAGAGGGATAGGTGGGAATGGAGCCGTGGTGGAGACAAGGAACAGACCTGGAAGAGTATGTTTCTCCATTATGTGTTTACGACTTAAGTGCCAGTCAGCTGTTGGTCATTCACAGTCTAAACAAGCATGGCTCTCAGGCCGGGGACACAACATGTATATTTTACTAAAATGAGGTTTTCACTGAAGAGACTTCTGAGGAAATGTAACTTTTAATGAGGAGCTTGTGACTTTATGTTCTCTGGAACGATATAAGGAAAATGATGTGGGCTCTCTGCCCTTGATGTCAGGAACCACTGAGGTTTGGCAATTACAGACTTTGCAGCTACCAGGTCACTGGATGGCAACCATTTCTGCCGATGCTACGGAGTCCGAGTGAACTGCGAGCACAGCTTTTGATGAAGCCACATGACTGGCAACAAAGTCATTAGTGTGTCACAAGAAGAAGAAGAAGAAGAAGAAGAAGAAGAAGAAGAAGAAGAAGAAGAAGCAGCAGCAGCAGCAGCAGCAGCAGCAGCAGAAGCGCTTCCGGACTGGAGGGCTGAAGCTAGTAGTGTTTGCAAATGACTCCAAGCCTTCTTTACAGGCTGGTTGTGACTGTGCATGT
Organism: Glossophaga mutica; assembly: GCA_039655065.1. Lineage (NCBI taxonomy): Eukaryota > Metazoa > Chordata > Mammalia > Chiroptera > Phyllostomidae > Glossophaga > Glossophaga mutica. Next base: position 14,308,673 of record CM077303.1, read on the forward strand.
GAATCACAAGAAAACATTTCCTCTTCCTGATACCATAAGACGTGAATGTAAATTTGCCAGAATAACTGAGAGACGTTGAATGCACTGACTACTTAATGCTTTGAAGCTCACCCAGATTTTACCCTTAGGTATTAGCACTTTGACAAACCTCTTCCTTGGTCATATTTTTCTAGTTAACATTTAACACAGCTGGTTTTTTTTTTAAGGCAGGAGCACCCTTGACAAGATGTACTTATGAACTTTTGAGCTTATGGATTTTCTAGTTTTCTTGGTGATAAACTTGGATGATGATTATGACTGAATATAATGAAACCTTTGTCTGAATCGCCATCCAGGGATTCTTATGAAGTGGGGATTTTCTTAGAATAAGCAGAAGCAATATGTTCTCCTGATTAGTACTTGTTGACTGCTTGTTGACTGCCTGGGAGCCCAGGGCCAAAGTGGTTGAGTTATGGTCCCTGGTCTGTCACGCACAAACTCTGCAACCTTGTCCAAGTTATGTTACCTCTTAGCATTTCATTTGTGAAATGGGTGTAATCAGACCTTTCTGACAGGAATGTTGTAAGGGTTAATTAATTGCTGTTTGTTAAGTGTGCCGAGATTGTCAGATTAAAGCATTAGGGAAGTGTCAAGTTTGTGTTATTATGGTATTATTTTTCTTTGTTTGGTAGGAAATGCCATTTCTGTGTAATTTACTTTAACAGTAAAATAAGCCATTTTAATCAATGCACAATCAAGCCCTTATTCATTGAGGACAAGGGTGTATACACTTAGCAAGAGCACTGGTGTCAGCTGACACAGGGCAGGGATCTGAAAACTCTGCACTGGATACAAAGAAAGCCTAGAAAATGAAACACGGGGCGATTAGATTCTGAGTGCCCAGGAGACTCATGTTACTGACCCAGTGGAGTCCGTTATTAGCAGAGGAAGAAAAGGCTGTAACCTTAGCAACTGATACTCAATCTCCAAAAAAAAAGTTATCCATGTCACCAAGAAATTGTTGAAGCGATTATACATATGGCCCAGAAACTAAATATCACAAATATTTAATTAGAATCCACAGGGGATTTTAAACATAAGGATTTATTAGAGGCTTTATAATAACTCAGAAGTGTACGTGTTTGGAAGTATTTTCTTTGTATCAATACACATTAGCCAAAATTTATAGGCTTAGGCAATTGTGATAATAGCTGATGAATCTTGATATTTTCCAAAGAAAATATAAACAGTTTTATCTGGAAATGCTGTTTAGCAATATAAATAAGTTGCAGTATTTTTAAGACACTATTTTTCCTAAAATGTATGTTACTAAATATAACATATAACTGTAATAAATAGACTGACAAATAAGTACATTTCCTGAAAAACAATTGTTTGGAACACATATTTAAAATGAAGGAATTAATGTAAAGTGTGTGAGACTTCACTATGATAGGTATTTTCTAAATAATGCCCTACAAATAATGACTAACTCACATTTATAATTTTCAGTATTAATCAATATCTTTGTGACATTCCAGAGTCAAATCTAGGTATTGAAAATTCCACACGTTTTAAAGTTTTCTTGGCTACATGGGTACAATTTCAACATCTTTTGTTCTAGCATAGACAGATCTACAATCTCCATTTTGAAACACTGCAGGAAAATAATTTCCATTTCACCGGTCTCTGAACCCACGGATGGAGGAGCCATCCTCAAATCTCACTTGGACAAATACGATGGACGCCCAGTGGTCTCCCTGCTCACCCTCGTACAGCACAGAAGCCAGGTAAATCCCTTCAATATGCCGGTTAGATCACGTCACAGTCCTGTTGAAATTCCCACCATACTCAAAACAAGATCCATCAGGGCCCCATGTGGAGCATCCACCGCTACTTCTCCAACCTCATCTCCTGCATTTCTCCTTGTGTGCACCATTCTTGTCTTGCTGCTTTTCTTCATGCCCATCAGAAGCACTGCGCTTGGTCTTCTCTACGGTGTTTGTATATTCTGTTTCTTTTGCATGGCTTCTTCATTCTCTTACTTCAGTTATGGGCTCTAACTTTACGTGAGAGTTGTATCCCTAGGAATCCTGTCTCTGACAGTACCACTACACCATTTTCTATTACTTGATTTACCTTTAGTTTTCTCTATAATGCTTTTCACCATCTGCCACAGCATAAACCCTCTTAGAGAGCAGAGACTGTGTTTTGTTCACTTCTTCAATGCATAGAAAAGTGCCTGGCACAAAGTAGTAGCTTAATAAATATTCACTGAAAACTTAAATAGACACTGAGATATGGGTACTTACCAAACTATTCCACAAAATCTTAGTCCTTACTAATGGCATTCCAAAGTAAAGGCCCTAATTTTGATGAAGCTTAGCAGTCCTTGAAAACGTCACCATTTGATTAAGGAGCATCTGTTTGGAAATTCTGCAGAGCTGACCCAGTTTACGTGACAGCAAGTTGAGGATGAAGGCTTTATATCCTCTGGACAGCATGCATGGAGCAGACACCCACACACTCAGCTCAGAGCTCCACAGCTCACCAGGGACACAAGCCCATGGCCTACTTATAGATGGTGCTGCTGTGCATTCTCAGATGCACATTTTTAAACACAGAAGGATGATTTGGAGGGAAAGGTGATGTGAAGCTTGTAAGTTTCCTAGAGGCTATTTTTCTCTCAACATTATTGATTTGATTAACCTGATACCATTTTATGCTTCCCGAGAAAATAAAAGAAAGCTTGTTACTACTTACCTGAATATTTGAAATCCCAATTATTCCTCAAAATCAATCTCGATGTCACTTTCTTTATTGATATCATTTTCCAGCATCAGCTGCTTCCTCCTTTATTCTCCTTTCATTCACTTTGTTAAATCTTTACCCGAGGATATGTTTGCTGATTTTAGAGAGAGGAGACAGGGAGGTAGGAAGAGAAACATTGACCTGTTGTCTCCCACATGCATGCCAACCAGGGATCAAACCCACAGTCTTTTGGTGTACTGGACAATACTCCAACCAACTCAGCCACCTGGCCAGGGATCCTTTCATTCACTGTTAAGAAAACGCAGGATACTTGATTTTATACATTACATGTATACATATTTTTCCAACCACACTGAGTCACTGAGTTAATTCAGGGTATTTCTATGCCTTAATTGTCCTTTATCTTCAGTATCCAGGTCAATCAACATTTAGCCTGGAGTAGCCACTTAATAAGTATTTGTAGAAGGCTCACATGTACAGACATTCTAATTGGTTAGTTTCTTACACATCTATCTTCAATGGGTATATGATCAGATTACTGGATAATTAAATTAGAAATTAAAAGCAGTTTTTAGAGCCTTTGGGAATGTGTTATAACATGACATCATCATTGTTGTCATCAACAATGTGTATATTATGTATTAACTAAACAGCTACTCTACCTCTGGGTGGTCTATGCATTACTCAAAAGTTGCATGTATAACATATTTGAATCATCAAGTAATAGTTTATTCCCTCGTTAAAGCTAAGAAGTGCAAATATTCTTTAGAGAAACCAAAGGATTCATTTGTTTTTACAAAAAGAATCATGTACAGGCATGAAAAAAAGTGGTATATTTTAGTTACTAGAGTAAGGAACTGGAGTTTTGGGGTTATAGTTTTAATTTTCCAGTATTTGACTTTGATCTAATATAACCTATTTTATGTCTTTCATTGTCATATGTAATAAAGGAGGATGAGATGGGTGATAGCTGTGGGGAGGCAGAGTAACATTCCCCAAAGATGCCTATAGCCTAACCCCTAAATCTTGTGAATATAATACCTCGTGTAGGAAAAGCACATTTGTGTGTGTGATGAAGGTCTGAGACTTTAAATTGGACGGGGTTTGTCCTGGGTTATCGGGGTGAGCCAACATTAATCACAGGATTCCTTGAAAGCAGAGAACCTTCCTTGGCTGTTGTCAGAGAGGGAGATGTGATTATGGAAGAAAACTCAGAGAGATGCAACAATGTTTCTAGCTTTAGAGATTCAAGAAGGTTACAGCCAAGAATTGGGGTGGGGAATCTGGCCTCTAGCTGGAAGAGGCAAGAAAATGAATTCTTTGCCAGAGCCTCCAGAAAGGAAAGAAGCCTTGCTGACACCTGGATTTTAGTCCAGTGCGACCCAGGTCAAACTCCTCAGCTACACAAATGTAAATAAACTTGTGTGGTTTTAAGCCACTCAGTTTGTGGGAATTTGTTACAGTGGCAGTAGAAAACTAATACAATACTCTATTGCCTTTCATCTTAAAATCTCCCAAGTCAACATTTTAATACATTATTATGTTTAAATCTCAATTATTACATCTTTGGGTTGTTTAAAAATGATGTGTATTTCTACCAGAGATTTATGTCTTCCAAATGTATGTGTTTGATATACTTCAGAAAAACCTCTCAATTCTCTTCTTGAACAAAGGGTTTTGTAACTGACTCCTATATTCCTTTTACACAATAGAAATCAAAGCATGTGAGAGCTCATGCCATTTACTTTAGTCAAAATCTGGATGATGCATTGCATAAGTAACAGCATAATAAAGACCTCATATTGTAATCTGGGTAGATGTATGCTGTGCTTTGAAAATCAAATATTGTTCCCTTTGACGTTTTGACAAGTAATTTAGACAACAATATACATTTGGCTAACTCTTGAATGTAGTACTTCTCGTCCTCTGGATTGTGCAGGGTTTGCACTATGCTAAGAATGACAACAATTATAGAACTCACTTGCATCTGCCAAGTGCACAGATGGTCTTGTAGTTTAGAGGAACAATGCTGAAGAAAGAGAAGGCAAAAGGGTGGGGGAGGGAGCTGGGAGGGCGGGATAAAAATCTTGTCAGCCAAAATAACACTAATAACACGAAAGAAAGATGGAGACAAAAGCATGTTTCAATTTGTCATTGAAAGGTACATATAAAAAGAAGAAAGGTCTTGCTTATTTCACTCTTCTCACACACCAGAACTGAATCTAATTCCAGCATTCTTGAGGCCTATGAGCTATAAAATTACGATATTGACATTCAATGTGAGTTTGATATGGGATGACATTTTGCCTTTAGTAGTGTATATACTTCCTTTATTCTTTTAGTTTATCTGGGGAATAATAGAACACATGTAAGAAGAACTAGAACTTTACTCTCATAAACCTCAAATATTTTATATATATTCCCTTCATAAGACCAGTAAGGTCATTATTTCCTCTTATCTCTTTTGAGTTATTTACCTCCACTAAGCAAAGTGGAATATGGCACCCTCAACAAAGACCTGCACTACCTAGGTTGCATGTATTTGTGTTTGGATATGTGTAAGTGTGTGCACATTTATGCATTAGGTAACCCACAAAGATGGTTCTACTTTCTTGCTTTGAGAAATCTGGACTACTTTTGATGGTGTGTCTTTGAACTTAAATATATTTGAACCTAACGATTGTAAGGATCCTGTTGCTTATGCAGTTTTCCAATAGATAAAATTGAACTGCCATTTGGGTTGCGTTGGGGTAAGAGTCTGCACTTACATACATAATCTTGAAAGCTATTCAGACGTTTCTTTTCTTCCCTTGAGTAGTATCAGTATCTGTGGTACTCAACTACCACAATGATTATAATACCTTCCACATATTAAATATTTTGTTAGGCATATGCTAAGTATTTTATCATTTAAAATATTTATCATTTAAAATACAGTGACACTCTGAAGTGGGTATAGGGTACTATTTTCCTTTTTAAAAAAGATGAGGCAATAGAGGATTTCAAAATTTGAGAGATTTACTCAAAGTCACATATTTGATTAATTGGAAGTGGAAACGGAAAACTAGGTTACTCTAACTCAAAACTTTCTAACGAACCGTTTGAATTAGGATATGTTATGCAACGATCATACACAGTCAGTGGTTTAACACAAAGGATATTGTTCACTCATGTAAGAGGGATGGGTTTGTGTTTGTGTCTGCAGGACAGCCCTCCCCATGTGACCACACACAGACCAAGATTCTTCCGTTGCAGCTCAGCCACCATCCCCTAGGTAGGACTTTGCCATGGTCTGTCTGCATTTCCAGAGGAAGGGAAGAGGAAGGGAGATTAGCCATTGGAGTACTTCACAGGTCAGGTGTAAATTTGGCAAAAGCATGTTGCTTGTGTTCTTTTGGAGAACACTTAGAATCTTTGCCTCAGTCATACCTAGCCCGTAGCATGGATCTGCAATAGCCTTTTGCCCTTTCTTTTTTCTCCTCAAATTGCCTGTGTCATTCAAATAATTCAAAGCGCTCCTCAGGAGCTGTATCTTTAGAAAATATTTAGAGGTTGGGGAATGGTGAAAGGTAAGCTGTTTTGCCCTTAATATTGTCACTTATACTTTCTTTACTTGGGGTGTCCAACCTGTGGTCCATGGGCTGAATGTGGCCCAAGATGGCTGTGAATGTGGCCCAACATAGAATCATAAATTTACTTAAAACATTATGAAGTTGTGTGTGATTAAATATCACAATGTATTTAACACATGGCCCAAGACAACTCTTCTTCTTCCAGTGTGGTGCAGAGATGCCAAAAGTTTGGATACCCCTCCAGCTATTTTGAAGATTTTCATTATGAGGTGTTGTACTGAAATACTTTTCTTAATAATTTAATTTCAATGATTTTTGTTTTAATTAAATTTAATTTAATAACAACTTTCAAGATTTAAGCATTTCAAATTAACAATTTGTAGTGCCTCTTTGTTTTTTTAATCAATGCCTAAGCTAGTATTCATTACTAAAACTGGCTATAAAAGAAAGAGAACAGGAGCTATTTCTGACTGTTAGTAATGTTAGATAGGTGATCTACAGTCCTACCATAATTATAATTGTACTGATAAATAGAGTAGTTCCTCATTTCCCCATCGTTGTCCTCAAATGAAACATTTCACATAGGTGAATTTTCTACATAGGAAATAAAATTTATTTAAAAAGCAGAAATCTTTCTTAAATGGTTTGCATTCTTTCTTTATAATTTCAAATTTCCATGAAGTCTAGATTATAAGTGTGAGTATTCATCATTGTGTTATTCTGTAAAATAATATAGCACCGCCCTTCTAGAACAAGAGATGGTAACAATTCACTGTCCCTGCTTTAACCAGTGCCAGACTGCCAGGTGTCTTAAATGTTTATTTTTATTTTTTACAGCTCTTTTCTGGTATTCCTTGGATTTAATTTATACACTGTTACCTCTATATATGTCATATTTTTTTAGATTTAATATATGTTGCATGTGATTACATGTAGTACTGTACATTGAACACATGTTATGAAGATTATATTTATACATTTCCACCTACCTTCTTAAAATTTCTTGCTGATTGATCTCTTATGGTATGAAAAGGAAACAGATACATTTGGATCATGTCAGTGTCAACAAGGATCTAAAATGAAAACTATTTTTCTCTGAAAGGCTTTCCTAAGTGTAATGAAAATAAATTTACATCATAAACCAAGCTTATAGTATAACTATTTTGGTATTTTATGCAAGTACAGAGTTTTACATCTTGTTTCCTCTCTCAGTTTGTGTAAAGAGAACAGTGAAGAAGTAATATAATTAAATGGCAAGTTATTTTGTAGTCTAGAATCTAAGTAACCGAAGTCAGCCCAATCAAATGCAAAATCATTTATCTCTTGAATAGTTTCAGTATTATTGGTCTACTTTGATTGTTTTTCTCTCTGCTTTGTTTGGATATCTCTATATTTCCAGTTAAAACTAAGCATAGAATCCTTGCTTTTTAGACAAGGGACTATTTTTCTTCTTCCATAGTATATCAATAGATCAATTACTTTTTATATAATTACTCTCATGTCTGACATTTTCAGTGGCATTCATCCCCCTCCCCTACTCACAGAGGGTCACTCTTAGGTCTTTATCTTCTACTTTTTAACAATTTTTGAAATGTATTTATTGATTTGTGAGAGAGGAAGGAAGAGAGAGTAACATTAATGTGAGAGAGAAATATTGATCAGTTGCCTCCCACACATGCCCATACCACACATGGAACCTACAACCTAGGTGTGTGCTGTGACCAGGAATCAAACCCCCCAACCTTTTGGTGTATGGGGCAATGCTTCAACCAAATAAGCCACACCAGCCAGGGCAGGTCTTTTTATTCTTATTTTCCTTCTTTCCTTACAAGTTTTACTGCTGTTTTAAGAGTAGCTATTTCCTTTTCAACTGTGAATGAATGAATGTCTTGTAATTTTTTCATCAATTATTTTTTTTCTCCACAAAAGACAAACTACCTTAAACTGGGTTTTGTTCATTTTCCATCAACATCCAGACTTCTTATTATAAATTAATCTTACTTTTATCTAAAAATTGAATAACATTTTAATTGCTGTGCTGAATGAAGGGTTTTGATAGAGGCTCAGATGAACTTCAAGGGGGAAAGATGGCATTTGCCCACACCATTTATATCTTCCTTGAACCTTTCTCAGTTCTGTGGTGTCCTACACTAACTCTGGTAAACTTTATCTATTATTACAAATTTCCAACCAAAGAAGTCCTGACATCAATTATAAATTATTGGGAATTAAAAATAATGGTTTATTACACATAGAGTGAGTACAAAGCCCTCCTATAAGCATCACACATGTGTTAACTTATTGAGTTTTATCATTATAATATGATGAGAACAATTCTATTATCACAGTCCTTGTTCCACATATGAGGAAAAAGGCAGAGAGATCTTGGTATTGGTCAAATTAGTATTGTATATTGCTGAACTGGGTCTTAAACTCAGGAAGCCTGGATATGAAGTATTGTTCTAAAAGGAGCAAAAATTTCAGTGTCATTAAACCCTAACTTCCCATTGCACCATCAATTAGTAACTATGGTATTTTCTAACTTAACCTCTTCCCTAATTATGTAATGAAAACCTTTGTTCTGTTTTCAAAACTTAAAAGTGCCCTGAAGATCTCAAAGGGAAGTATTTGTGGACAAGAACTCTTTCGATGGCCTGATGTTATATCCCATACGTGAGTACTTCTGTAGTGCTAGAGTTAGGTGTGCTTCTAAGTTATATCTTACTGCAGTCTGTCCCTGAGGTAGAAACCAAGGGGCTGTGTTTGATTCACCCATCACTCCTTCATTCCTCAATGCATGGCCCGTTCATCATTACTCCTTTACTCAGCAAACACATGTACAGAATGCTACCTGGCCCCTAAGCACAATGGTTGTTTACAGTTTGATTGTTTGTGAAGAGAAATGTGATACAGTTCTTGACCCACAGGGGAGCTCGCAGTATTTGGGAAAGCTAGATATACAAACAGCTGTTAGAATGCAATGTGATAAATGTCACAATAGACAAATGAACAGATTAGTACCATGGGGACATGAAGGAGAGAGGGCATTATTCAACCACTCTTCAAATGAAGTCCTTACAGAGAGGACAAGAGAACTAAATTTTGTAGAATATGTGAGATTTCATCACACGAGAAGGGGAACCGTATTATGTCCAGCATGCTTAGAAGCTCAAAGGGGCTGAATAAGTTCAGGAACTGTTGAGCATGGTAGAGAGGCTGAGCTAATGGTAACTGGAGTAAGGTTAGGGTAACAAGTGTGAAATGGGCCAAATGGGAAAAGCCAGGGACCAATTGGGAAGGGCCTTTTGCCAACCTCAGAGGCCAAGAACATTATTCGAGTAGTGGACATAATGTGAATTATTCAGCTCCAAACTGGGTAAAGAAAAGGAGCTGTGTGAGAAATGGGAAGGAAAAGCAGAAGTCACACAGAAGCGGGTAGGTTTCCCAGTGTCGCAGAGGTGGTGGGAATGAAAAGCAGGGGACAAATCTGAGAACTCTTCAAGGCCAGAATTAACAGGTGTGACTAGATGTGAAGCTTGAGGCAGAAGCGAAAGTGCAAGGGGACAGTTCTGTAAAATGTGTACATAGGAAATGCAAGGGAAGGGAAGCTTGAAAAGAGATGATAATGAGCTCCAGGTTTAACACGTGCCCTTTGAGGTGTTTGTAGTTAGTCTAGGTAGAAAAGTCCAGCGCATTTGAGTCTAGAATGCAAGACGAAAAACTGGCCATTGGTAATATTCACGTGAAAAGTTATAATCAAATTGTTGGTAAATGAAGTCAAAATTTATGTTTGTACAGAAAAGAGTATGGGGAGGGAAAGGAAAAGAGAAATGAGCACTCTTTGCTGAAACTGAAGTGGCATTTTAAATTCATTTCACCAGTGACGTGTTAAGGAACACTTAACGGGATGCTTAGTGGGTTGAAAGACAGTTGTGTTTTTTAATTCACCTATTATGAAACTTCTACTTCACTACACCATTAGCACCTACATTTTCAATCAGCCATATAATAGCATGGATATTTAGTTGCTTTTTTATCAGTATCCCCTCCCCTAAATATTGTTCTTCGAAGCAGGGCTGAATGAACAAAGTTCTATGTGACTTAGAATTCCTCAGTGCATAGGATGTGTCAGGAAGACGCTTATTCTGCTATCAGTTTTAGGCATAGAAGGAGACATTTTCATTTAAAACAACAGATACTTTTAAAAGCTCCTGAAATTAGAGAGATTCTTGATCTAGGAATTAAAAGATTTAGTTTCATTCTGCCTTTGTTTATGACTGACTTTGTGAGGCTGACAAGTGATAGCACCTCTTTTTTATCCATTTTTGCTTTCTTTAATTTTTTACTCTATTATTTTCATTAAAATATAAGTAACATGCAATATTATATTAATCTCTGGTGTACAGCATACTTATTCAACATTTGCATACTTACTGAGTGATCACCACAGTAATCTAGTATCCATCTGTCGCTTTACAAACTTACTATGACATGATTGACTGTAATCCCTAGGCTGTACATCATATCCCTGGTGACAACACCTTTATGAATCATGGCTATAATGCCTATAAAATGACACGAGCAACCATGATGACCTTTCATATGTCTTCTTGTTCTGTACTTTTTTGATAATCTTTCCTGTGCAGTCAGTCAAGGTTTCAGACTTTGACTGGTTGGTCTAGATTTTCTCAATCAAAGTCAAATTAAAAGCAGGAATCATGGTGGTATGGTACCTAATGCACAAAACAGTATACAGTCCAGCATTTCCCATGGAGGAGATTACATTAACTAGGAACATTTCTGTATATATGCTCCCAAGTGGCTCGAACATAAATAAAGTCCAGAAGCTCTTTTCTGTTCATATATATAATTTGAACTGATTTTATTCCTTGTCTGTACATTTGTAAGTTAACCAACAGTAATGTTCGTCATTTGAAAAATGAGCTTTTAGAGAAAGTGCTGTGTTGGTAGTTAGTAAGGAAAGAACACTGTAAGTATTTGTGCCACTACTCATTTTGTTTTAAATCTCAATATTTTATTTATATTGATATTTGACAGACCTGGACTGAGCCTCAAACTTTCAAGGTCCTTTAGCTTTTAGGTGATAGTGATAATACTCAGATATAGCATAGAATTATAAAAGGTTATAACATTGTTCATGCTCTATAAAACTTTGAGCAATATCCAATGTGAGCTAATTCATGAGTAATTATTACTGATCTTTGCTTCTAAAGTCACCTTAAAGTAAATATTTTAGGATTGGCCAAATTAAAATTGATTCTAAGCTCTTTGAAATCAGATTCTGTGTTGTTATTTTCTTTGTATCTCTAGAATCTAGCCTAGTGGACAAGATAGTCATAGGCATTCAATAAAATTTTCAAATTAATTTAATAAATAAGTTACTGTCGAACTGGAATTTGATTTCTCAGTTATTCTCTTGACAAGCATGTGTGTATACCTACTATTTGTCAGGCACTATTTTGTATACTATTTTGGATACATGGGGTAGAAAAAGCATGACATTCATGGTGCTTTAGGACCAGAATTTATAGAAGGCATTTAAGAGGTAATTTGTAACCTAACCCAGGGGTGCTGCCACAGTAGGGGAAGCACACACAGTTTTGGGTGGTCACAGCAAGGGAATCTTACCTCGAACAGAGAGTTATTCCAATACTGCCTTGTTCAGAAACTTGGAGCTATAATGACTCTCTGGATACACTCACTTATTGAGTTGGAAAGCCATTTGGCCTGGATGCCCCCACTGTGTTAGCCCTTTCAGGTTGTGATAACAAAATAACACAGACTTGTCAACTTATAAACAACAGAAATGTATTTCTTACAGTTTTGGAAGTTGGAATTCTGAGAAGAGAGTGCCATCTTCATGGGGTGAGAGCTCTTTCTCTGGTCACAAACTTCTCTTTGTCTCCTCATATGGTAGAAGGGGATAAGGAGCTCCTAGAGGCCTCATATAAGGCGACCAATGCCATTCAGGAGGACTCCACCCTTATGACCTAAGCACCTCCCAAAAGGCCCATCTCCCAACACTGTCACTTGAGTGTTAGGATTCAAGCATTGGGGGGTACAAGCATCCTGCCCACAGCACCCACTCTTTCCACTCTAATGCAATGTTCTCTTCAACATTGGAATGCGATGTCCCTATGTAGCATTTACTGTAAGTTTTCAGAAAAGAGATCATGAATGAGCTACATACCCTGTGAAACACGTCTTCGTTCAAGCTGCTCTACTACCAGGTGGGGGGCAAATCAAGTTTGTTGGGAACTAATGGAAACATAGTTTGGGTACCTCCATCAGGACAGACATGTCAGACTATTTCTCCTCAGTGCCAACACCCATGCTCGGTGATCGTGTTTTCCTGCAAATCTCAGGAAAAAGTTACGCAACGAGAATTTATGTAGATAACAACAGCAAAATAAAAGTATATTTGGAGGAGACTTTTAGGAAAGATCATGCTGCTTTATGCAAACTTGATTAACCGTGTAAAGCAGATGAACAGTGTGTTATTTTTTTATAGAACAAATTCAGAGACTATTCAAGTGTGTGTGTGTGTGTGCAATGCTTTTGTAGGAGCTAGAACATTCTTGGTAGACCCTAAAAATAAAATGAGTCAACAGACACCTTGAATCTTTCCATGCTAGAAATGTCATACGCTATATGTTTTATTCTCTCAAAACAGACTGAATAGAGGAGGATTCTTTGACTAATTGAACCTATGTGATTCATGCACCGAATGAAGCTCAATGTAGGATAGATCTCTGTTTGGGAGGAACAATCCCTTCTACAACCCTCTGACATTTGGCTTCAACATCTCGTGATCTCAAGTTACTGACTTGTGCCTTGAAAATAAGTTTAGGAATGAAGAATGTCTTTGGTTGTCAGCAATAGACAGGCTTCCTCCCACTATCCAAAACCGGTATTTTTTACTAAATTAGAATGGGCACAGACACTAGGAGTAGTTGTGGACCAATTGGATCATTTAGCTTGACCACAGGCTCAAAATAAACTGCAAGTCCTTTTGTTCTGTTTGATTCATTTGGTTTTTACATTTTGATTTTTCTATTGTACTTATGATCAACTGTGACTATAAGTGAAAGCAAAAGTGAGGCTTAAACTTACTTTTGTATAATCTGTTTTATATTTATATGTTTTAACTTTAAACATTTCTTCCTAATAATTTAGTGGAGAAAAATAGTCCTTATGCCAAATGGATGCTGATTCAATTGGGTATCTGTATGCAAACAAACAAAAGAAATCCGTATCGCACATTGTATTAAAAAATAACTTAAAATGGTTCAAAAGCATATAGGAAAGTATGAAGATTCTAGTACAAAAAACACAGGAGAAAACCTTTGAAATTGGGAGTTAAAGAACCATTTCTTAGCTATTACAACAAATCAGAGTGTATAAAAGAAAAATAATATATTTAATTGAAATTAAAAGCTTCTGTTATCCAAGAAGCATTGTTAAGGGAACATAAAGACAAGCCACAGACTAGGAGAAAATATTTGCAAGTTGTGTATCTGATTTAGAACATATAAAATATACATAATGAACTTCCAAAACTTAATGAGAAAACAATCAGCCCGATTTTCAAAAATGAATAAATATACAGACATCTCAATAAATAAGATGTATTGAGCATAAAAGATGCGCTTGACAAGAAGGTCCACATCATTCGTTACTATTGACATACAACTTAAAACCACAATGTGATACCACTCTGCATGTGGTATTACAATGACCGACCACACCGAGTGGTGATGGGAATGTGGAGGCACCAGGACTCTCGGACACCGTTTATGGGAAGTTTCTCAGAAAGGTACTCGCCTTCTGTATGAACCATCGACTCTGCTCCTGGGTTTTTTCCAAGAGAATAGAAAGCATATGGTCAAACAATGGCTATACACAAATGTTTATAGTGACTTTATTTGTAAATGCCCAAAGCTGGAAACAACCCAAATGTCCATCACCGATAAATAGTAAAGTGTCGTATAATTATGCAATATAATACTACTTGCATTTAAAAACATTAACTATTATTGATTCACGTTATAATGTGTGTAAATTTGAAAATACTTATGTTAAAAAATAGGCATAAAAATAACTTACTGAATTATTGCATTGTTATATCATTAAATAAAATGAAATAAATATTAACAGACTATAAATCAGTTGTGGCCTTAAAGACAGAGTTAGAGAGAAGGATTATAAAAGGACAAAAAGAAAACATTTGGAATGATGGTTAAATTTGTTACTTTCATTGTAGTGAGGGTTTGAACTACAAAATTGCGCAATCTAAATATATGTAGTTATGTATGTCAATTATACTGCAACAGAGTTATTTATTTATTTACTTTGGCCGAGACTGTCAATCAAGATGTCACCTGACCTCTGAAATCCTGAACTTCTAGAAATGGTATTATGCTAATTGATGCCTTCTCAAGCTCATGTTTTATGTTTATTCATATAAATATTTCTCACATCCATGCTATGTCTGTGTGTATATACGTATAACATATGTATATGTAAACATATGTAAATTATGTATATAATTTACAGACTATCTCCATACCAACAAACAGAAGGCTTTGACTACCTGCTAATCGTTGACCCCCTTTTATACTGACCAGGCATTTTAAAATCTTTTAAAAATACCATAGTGAAAAAAAGCTGCTAGTCACATGCGGACAATTTCTCTCTTTTCCCTCTTTTCCTGGGAGAAAAGAACAATTTGAAGGCCATAATCAAGAACTCTGGAAAGAACCCCTTTGTGTCAGATAAGTTTAATAGCAGCATAGTCGAGAACTTGAAATCAGAGCTTTGCAATCCTCTCACGAAAAGTAACTTGTAGTACTATCTTCCTTACACTCTGATTCTACAGTGCTATAGGTTTTTCTGACTTTTTATGGTTAACCAAAAGCAAAATGATAATTATGCAATAAAATCTGAAAAAAGATATTGCCAATGCATAAAACATAAAATTATTATTCAGAAAACTGAGTGAGATTGCAACTGAGTTTTTCCTTTTAAAGAATAATTGATAAGAATTGGGTCAATTTGATTTCACGATGACTCTTAATCAGGGATGCACTCAAATTGATGGGTGGAGCTTTTTCAAAATGTTTGTGTCTTGACCTCCATTTCATATTCATTCATTTGAGAAAGTGAAGACAAAATCTAGAAACGTCCCCAGTGGCATTTTAATTTAAACTGGCTGTAAACAAACCCTGATTTAGAAAAACAGAAATTAAAGAGAAATATGTCCACATAACTATATAATAGAAGGACCACAATTATTTCATCAGCTTTCTTTCAAACATTCGAATAAATAGAATAACCTTGACCATGGCACAAATTATGTTCCCATTGATCCCCAGACAAGAGTATTGATAAAGTGGCATCTCAGCCTAATGGGAAGAAAGGTATAAATTATAAAAATGCCTTTATAGCAAAAAACTGCACCATGACTGTGTGCTTACATCCCAGAAACCAGATATCATAGATTTAAGTGTTTGGATTTTCATAATGATTTCAAGGAAGTATCAGTTCTATGCACAGAGAATCATTGGGTTGGGCTAATTTTAATCTATTGAGTTCTGATATGAACATAATACTTGCAAACCTCAGTAGTACTGGGGCTATGGATGTTTACAATGCACTGATTTACCCAATGCAGAGAAGCTGGACAATTTTAGAGCTTGAGAGTATTTCACATGTTTTATTTGTAATAATGTTTGTTTCCCATAAGGTTTATACTTAATTGATAATCTGAACCCAAAACTCTATGCTAAATGCTTTATTTTAAATATTTGTCCATCTGATGCTCATAACAACCTTGTGGTGGATGTGTTATTATCCCATTTATACTTAACGGGATCCGGAAATATAGAGAGACCAGGATCGTGCCAAAGGGAACCCATCTTCAAAGAAGCAGAATCAGAGTTTTGATTCACCTCTGCTCAATGGCGAACTTCTACCAGCTTCACTTGAATTTCAATAACTATCCAGCAATAAACGTGGATTTACAGCTCAGGCTTCTTGAGGAATCTGTAGAAGGTGCAAGGCTTTCTGCCTCTCAAAATAGCCCTTGTCTGTTGTATTTGGTAGAAGCTAGAAAAGTCTTAGGGCTCTTGGGAACCTAAGCATTTACTCATCTAAAGGATCAGCAGGAGTCCCAATGTTCTGAAACTGAGTCTTTCTTCCATGAATTCCTGGAGTGTGATACAACTCTAAAGGAACCTCAAGAGGAAGCAGGGTGATGTTAAAAAGAAGACAAGAAGGGCTCTGCCTTCACATTTGAGGGGATGTTGAGGACAAATGAATGCAACAGGACGGCCCTTATACCCATTGCTTCCACACAATGTACTCTAATACCCGTTTAACTTAGATGGAGTAATCACCATTATCACCCTGGACTTCTGAACCTCTATCTGCACAGTGTTTTATCTGTTAATACGTATCATGGTTCATTTTATCTGTCAACTTGACTGGCCACAGGGGCCCAGATTAAACACTATTTCTGGGTGTGTCTCTAAGGGTGTCTGGATGAGATTAGCATTTGAATTGGTGGACTCGGTAGATTGTTTTCCCCAATGTGCGTGAGCCTCCTTCAGTTGGTTGAGGGCCTAAACAGAATAAAATGCATAAGAAAGAAGAATGCTCCACTTTTTTTTCCTGCTTCACTGACTGAGCTAAGACATCTTATCACATCTTCCCTGGCCTGTACAAGGCTGAAACTTATACCATGGGCTCTGCTGGTTCGCAGACCTGTGGACTCAGACTGACTTGCACACGGGTTTTCCTGGCTGTCCAGCTGGTGGACAGTAGACCGTAGAACTCCCCAGCCTTCATCATCATGTGAGCCAGTTGCTTATGATAAATCTCCAGGATATATACATTTCGTTCTTTTCTTGTAAAAGCATTGCCTGATTTCTTTACAGAAAAGGTATCTAATTCCAAAGGTCAAGTGTTAAATAATTGATTGTGTCCATACATGGCTAATAGTCACCTCATTTCTGCTATGAGAATTCTAAAGACAAACTAGGTCATTAGGCTGCCATAAAATGTGGTCTAAAGATGTCATTTATTTATCACTACTCTGATTATTTGTTCTTTTGGATAGCTGATTACTACATTGTCTAGAATATTAATCAGTAGCTAGTTAAACAATACCTCTGATTTGGTTTAGAGGCACTTGGGAAGGAATGAGAAAAAATGTGTCAAATTTCCACTGGTAACCAAACCCCCAGGATCATTGCTAAAATCTTGCCAGAGTTTGTTTTGACATTGTCCCCAAAATAAGATTTCTGAAATTAGGGAAGTCAAATTATTTCACTTAGCAATATTTGTACCATGTGCCAATAAAGAATAGACATTCAGTATTCTGTGGCAAAGAGAAGTCTTTGGCAGGACAGCATCATAACTGACAGCAGATTTTGTAAGAAAACACAGAAAACACAGACGACATGATATATGTCATGTCAACGGTAGCAAAATTCCCCCAAGCAGATCATGGATTGTCTACTGTTTCTGTTATAAATTGCTATGAACAAAAATAATGCAAAATGTAGTAGAATAAAACAACACATTATTTCTCGCGCAACATTGGATTGGCTGGAGAGCTCTTTGCTGTTCTCCCCTTAACGGCAATCGGTGCAGAAACCAACATAGCAGCCCGGCCCATAGCGTTAGCAACTCTTCTTCCAGGCAGGAGGTTCAACCTTCCCCTTTTTGCTCCATTACTAATCTGCTCCTATTCATCCTGACAGAGCCTGAGAAGTGCAAATCAAATGTGGTGTCAAATAAAAGTTCTAATTTGTAAAATCATATCAAGGAGCCAGGCTAATTCTTACCCAATTCATAATTTATTTATAAATAAATTTAAGTGCTTCTACATATTTTTACTTTGATGCCAGTGTTTTGTGCCCAGGAACAAATCAATAAGTTCTCATATATTATTTGTTTTGTAATTGGCATTTGAAAGTTATAATTACTGTAATGAAAAATATAAGCATTAAGGTTAAAAATAGAATATAAGTGGATTTCAAATTTAGGTTTGAAAAGCAACCAGTAAATAAAATAAATCCTGAACTCTCATCGTAAGGTATAGAAATAGTATTTTTCATAAGGACTGCAATGTAAAATTCTAGGTGCTGGTGTTTATATACTTATTCTTGGTATTTATGAATAGAACCAAGAGAATTAGGGGATTATTTTCATGTGGCAACAACAAAACTATTGGTTGCTCATTACTGACTGGAAGATAATCTATTGTTTTAGAGGAAAGGAAATTATCAGTCTTGGCCAGTAGAAAAAGCATGTGGAAATCAGAGAAAACAAAGAAATGAGTGCAGGTTACAAACACCGTAGGGAGAGCAATTCCTACCGGGTTCTGTTTGAAGA
The DNA here is from genome assembly GCA_039655065.1 of Glossophaga mutica. Taxonomy (NCBI): domain Eukaryota; kingdom Metazoa; phylum Chordata; class Mammalia; order Chiroptera; family Phyllostomidae; genus Glossophaga; species Glossophaga mutica. The sequence continues at coordinate 14,327,416 of CM077303.1, forward strand.
CATTCTTTGATGATAAATATGAAGAAAAGCAAAAATCCAGTTGGTCTTGAGAAAAATGGAACAGAAGGGTCAAGTCAAACATAACAGCATATACTGCACGCATCCTCAGTAACCATGGTCATAAGGGATACTTCCCATGGTAAAATGAATTTAAATAATGCAAACACTCATTAGAGATGAAACCAGATTCTATCTGTGGTTTGAGCAGCTCCACTGGGGGATGAGAAATGCTGGAAGATTTTGGCTCAGTGATGGGATGATATTTGTAAGCTCCTGGGAGAAACAGAATTACATGTAATATTATACAGATTAGAAGACAAAACTAGGGGTACCTGAGGCACATTAGAATAAGGTCAACATCAATAAAGATCATATAGACACAAAAATAAACAGGTCATTCATTTATTCTCTCCTTAAAATGCATTTATCAAGTTTCCAATGACCAAATATTGTGTTATGTTCCAGAGATCCTAGAACTAAGGTAGCGGCCATTCATTTGGGGAATTGACAGTTTTTAAGGAGGGATACACACATTAACAAATATGTTGAGACAAATATTATAGGTACTGTCATAGACATGGGTACAGGGCAGAGTGACTCAATAATTTATTTTGCATAGGAGGATCAGTAAAGGTTTCGAAAAAGAAAGTGATACTTAAGTTGCATCTTGACCCATACGTATGGGTCAGACCAGATAGACTGTCATGACTGGGAAGTCATGGAAAGAAATCCCCTCACTGAAGCATGATTACCATCACAAAGGATGGAAGGAAGAACAGAACAAAAGAATGTATATATCAAGTAGATTATAAGGCATTTATTGTATATTATTTCACGTAATTAGGTTTTGCTTTCATGCAATGAGACTCATATGTGGGTTTACATTAAAACTATTAAAATCTATTGTTTTCTTCACCCTCAATATGATTAAAAAACAGTGAGAAATACACATGCATTTATAACTAAAGGTCAGATTACTATGTTAACCCAGCTTTTGTCAGTATAAAGAAATTGTAAATATTTTCATTGTCACCTACAATGTGCAAACCATGTTAAAAAATTTGAATTGGTATACAGTAAAAAATATATGTATATTGAATTAGTCTATATCTGGCATATTATGAAAACTTATATTCTGACTAAATGAAAGCTGCCTAAGCATTAAAGCAATTAAATATAATGAATTAATTAATATAATACTATAGCATTGTAATATATTATATTAATTAATTAGGTCCCAGATTTCAAACTGAGTTTCATGAGAGTTTAGGGCTGGGGTCACAAACTAAAGGAAAGAAGAGTTGGTAATGTATCCATTTTCAATGGCTAAATAACAAACAACCCAAAATTAGTGGTTTGAGCAACAGTGATTTATTTTTTCCTTATGATTCTGTCAGATGGCTGGTTGGTTTACCTGCTGGAGTCACCGGGGGTCACTAGCGTGGTTGCATTTTGCAGGGAGAGCAAAGCGGACAGAAGGAGAAGCTGTTGTGAAGGGCCCCTTGGTTCCCTCCTTACAGTCTCTGCACTTCGCTTACTCGGCCTTTCTCACAGCACGAAGATCTCCAGGCAGTGGGATGAATGGAAGGATCCCAAAAGCAGAAACTACGAGAGGCTATAAAGATGAGGTTTGGAAGCCTCACAGTTTCCCTTGGGCTGCATTCTAGTGGTCTAAGCTAGTCAGAAGAGGAGGCTGTGGGAATGAAAACCCATTTGATTATAAGAATGCTAAGCTCTCCTGGTGAAAAGGCATGTGGGATGTGAGCTATTGTTATGGGCTTCTTTGAAAAGCAGTCTACCACTGTAAGTTGGTAGAATTAGCTACATTTTTTTCTGATGGGTCCATCACACCCTCTTGTCTTACACCAGGACTCTTCCAATGCCTGTCCTCAAAAGTATTGCTTTCCTTACCCTAGTTTTGAGAATCCTTATTTACTTATTAGAATTCAGGTAGATAGAAATAGTACAAGAGAGTGTCTATAAACTATTCCTTCTAGAGGCTCTGAAGAAAATGTATCTGCTCTTATCAATTAGAGCATGATTAATAGTATTGACAAATTTTGACCTAGGAAAAACAGGCCAAAATTATTTCCCGGAAATAAAATTTGTCCAGTAAACACTATCCTTCAAAACAGAGGTCCCCACAAATATTTACAATCAGGGTAAGAGGATTTAAAATGTAGTCAAACTGGTTGGAGAACAGTGAGCAAGGGCACTGTTAAATACGGCAGCAAGGGATAAGGCAGTGAAGGTCAGGAACCAGAAAAGCTTCTCTTGACTTTGTACAAGTTTTCTCTGGCAGCTAGAGAAGCACATGAGAGAAGGAGATGGCAGAGAGGGGAGATCACCCATTATCTTGTGATTAAAGATGCCACAGAGCTCAGAACAAATGTATTAAACTTGCAATCGTGAAGCATGAATTTGACTCACTTGTGTGTTTCTCTGTTGGATATTTCATTTCATTTTGTCTGTTTGTAGGATGAGTTACATTAAGCTGGAAATTCTATGAGAGAAATCTGGCTCAGAAGCATTTTGTAAATATTGTGACACTAAGTCTATAGTAAAATCACTGCAGCCGAGTTTGCAAGAAAATGATACTGAAGTGCCAGAAAAGTGTAGGTGACAGTCACGGCAAAGATAATGACTAAATTGAGCATACAAGTTTAGGCCTATACATTTGGAACAATCAGGTTATTCATGCGATTTTAATCAAATAAGCTGCCTGACAATATGACGACCTTGATTTTGTGAAATCCTGGATAAGGTTTTATCTCTCAGAAGATAATTTCTAGGACTCATATGGCATAATGTACTGTGATTATATGGCAGTCTATTATTGGTTTCCAGCAAAGTTGTTGTGTACACATTTTGTAACAGAAAAGCTTTGACTATAATCTGCATTGTAAATATAACTTTATAAGAAGACAGGGATATGCTGAGATTTTGTGTTTAGTAATATTCACAATAAACCAGGAATATTCATCTCCTGGCCTCACATGTTAAATAAGTGAAATAAATCCAATCCTTAGGGATCCAGCATGGTACAATTTTGTGATAAAACCCTCAGGTGCTTCTACTAATATGATCCAATAAAACTATGCCCTAATGTAGCAACTGCAGGCTTCATTTTGTCATAAAAATTAAAGTATGATTTACATTTTTATATCACTTTTTGTCTGAGACCTCTACAATGTTTCTGACTCTTGATTTCCACTTATTTTCAATGATGATACTACTACTGGTCCTTTTTATTAAAAAAAAATCCTTTAGTGCTCACTTTTAATGCAAAGTTCGAACATATTGGCATGAAAACACAGGCAGCCTTTACTTCTGGTCAATCCAATTTTTTTCTGCTGGGTACATCTTCCTAAGCATGTGCTCAGAGCAGTTTAAAGTTTAGTGCTTCGAAATTGCTGTCTTCAAGTGTTTACCCACTTCATCTTTAATTTTGCATTTTGTAGGTGAAGTCCAATGGTATAATGTACCAGAGGCTTGGACAATGGGGTCACACCTGGTGCATCCAACACCTTCAGAACGGGACCTCAGCCTCCCAGACCCCACACCACTCGGTGACCTCTGCTCCCACACATGGGGTGATAGCTGGGCTGTGCGAATGGAATCAGGTTTGCATTTCATTGTCTTTGCCTGTGGCAGCCCCAGCAGGGGCCTTGCTGTGGGACCAGGGAGAGTGAAGAAGGGTGGGGGTCTGGCACACTTTGTGTGGCACTTAGGGCAGGGCATAGTGATGGCTGCCACATCTGGGCAAGCAGCACCAAGGGCCATGCACCTGATGACCAAAAGGATGGCACAGTGGGAATCTTGATCACAACCTTGATCCAGGTGCATGAAACACACAGCTCATTCCAGCATGAAAGATGCTTTCTCTTAGGGAACAGGACAGTGGGCCTGTGAAAAGGGCAGAGTCACCCCTCCCTACTCCCACACACACTCCCAGAAATGCAAAAGGCTATGCATTTCCATTCTGCACTGGGCTCTGTCAATTATGTTGCCGGTCTGACTATTCCTAATCTTTCCCCTATCTCCAGCTACACTGAAGTATTTTGGGTTTCTCAAGTATAATGCCTTTGTACATTGGTGGTATCATTTTTTCCTGTAATAGATTTACCCCACTGGAATACCTGGAAAAGTCCTATTCATGCTTAACATAGTGCAATCATAGATATCTCTCTGGTAAGTCTACACCCCCACCTGCATTCTCCCAAATAGATTTATTTAGGTACCCCCTCATGTTGCTCCAAAATAATAGTCGACACCCCATTTTGGCATTCAGCATATTGTTTGTACATGTATGCCCTTGCCTTTATTCTGAAGGGCAAGGCCTGTTTTATTGCAATCCCAGAATCAACCCCATGCTGGTCAAATAATAAATCTTTGTTGAGAACCAACACTTATCCTTAATTATAATCATGTATATTATTTACAATATTTTGGTATTACTTTGAATAACTTTTCCATAATATGGTGCTCTCAGTAAAAATTTTGCATAGCTATTAAGTCAATTTAATGTGAAATACAATTTCTTGAAAGTGCTATTTTCCATTTTCATTGAAGAAACATTTCATAAACACATACTCAAACACACACACATATATAAATACAAACAGTTGGTTTGCTAAACATTTGGCCTTACTGAGGACAACTAAAGAATATTAACCAATTCATGTATTTTTTTTTGTTCACTTTATTTTAAACTTAAGTGTCTCTCAGAGTAAAACAACAACTAACCCTGAATAAGATGTGCAAATTTAGGTAAGTGATTTACATAATACTAAGGATCTGACTAGTGAAATGAGTTGTGAATTTGCTTGCTGTTCTTAGTGTTAGATCTACTTCAGATGAGCTACTCTTGTTTCTAATGGTTATATACAAGCAGCGGCTGTATTTTAAATTCATGATTAATATATGGTTCTTGAATTTATTCTTTTCAGACATGAGATTTCCAATCTTCAGTTATTTGAGTAATACAATCTCAATTTTGGCTTTGTGTTTGTACCTCCTATATGATTAGCTATTAATATATATGTATAGTATGGATAAATTACCTTACTCTTAATGTATTTATTTTGAAGGAAACACATTTAACACTACCCAAAGTAAAAAACCTTTATTGCTTCCCAGGAATCGGAGGTAAGAGTAAATATGATTTTAATGTAATTATAGTAATGTGATGTATTTAAAAATAAACAGTGAAATGCAAATAACACTACATATAATTAATTGTTTTCAAAAGGAAAAAAGTCATACGTGAAAGTAAAGTCCTGAGTGAAAGAAACTTTTTGTAATTGGTCAGTGCTGGGGATAATCAGGTGAACATTAAGTTTTTACAAAGAGATGGTTTTACATCAATTAATCCTCCAGTGTTTTTGGAGCCCCTGCTGTGTGCCATTCTCATCATCATCATCAGATAAATCTGCTTCTCTGTCCTGAGACTCTCTGACATGCGGAATTTTGATTCATCTGTGGATACGGGTCTGGGTGGCACAAGCAAGTTCTGAGTTCCCTGGTCATCACACAGCCATGTTCGTGTAGCAGCTCCCCATACACTGAGGCTCGGCTCACCTCCTTGAATTCGATAAGGGCAATGTTGCCACACTGATACAGACTGATGTTAGGCCTGCCTTGCTTTTACAAACATCTTGAATGTCCCTCTAGATTTCTCTCCCAAAATGTTAGAAGCCATCTGTTCTAGACACAGTAGCTGAAACTGGAAGAGAGCTGCCCAAACTGTGGCACAAGCAAGAAATAAATCTTCGCTGTGACAAGCCAATGAGATTCTGAGTTTTGTTTATTGCTCTAGCCGGTCCTGGACTATCCTAAATGTGTGGAGAAAACCAAATGAAGTTTCAAAGCCTTCCCTGATAAGGACAAGAGACTCGGGCAATTAATTCATGAACCAAATGACGTAAGCGAATGCTGTTCAGCAAACTTTGCTTTAAGAAAGCCTCGGAAATGATTGCCAGAATATATTCTTCTGGATGCTAAATCATTTATTAATGCTGATGTATAATGAGAAAATATTTCTTGTTAACTACTTCCATGGGTGTTAGCAAATTCATACGGAAATCATTAATCATGTTTTAAGTATGCATTCATAATATCTCGAAAATGTTCAGATGGGTCAATGAGTTTTTCAGACAATGGGGTGTTTGGGTAAAATTTTTAGAAAATTGAATAAATTATTAAGATTAGAGGGCATATTCACAGGGCCCTGGGTTTATTATATTTAAAGTAATGATTAAATTACTTCAATAGTGACAATCCCCATGTAGTACGAGACACACTTATCAATGCTTTCCCTACCCACTTACTTGATTCTCTCGGTAACTTTACAAGTGAGGTGCTGTTATTCACCCCGTTCCACAAATGACGAAGCTGAAGCTCATTATGTGTAAGCTCATTGCAAGTCGAAGAGCCGGATTCCAGAGCTGCACTCTTGGCCCATGTGACCTCCAGACCCTGGGGGTACTAAACCTGCCTCTACAGGTCTGGCTTAGTGGCAGTCCCTGTGTAGCAACGATAACCCTCACTGCAAAAACCAACCCATTCTATATATTTACGATTTCATGTGTTCACTGGTAAGGTATGTTCTCTGATTACTTGCCTTCAGTAAATTAACGAGTTAATCCTTTGCTTTGTTTGTTTAGTTTCTTTTTTTTTTTTTTGAATAATGTGATAATACTTTAATAGTTATATATGCATCTCTAAAGATTAATAGATGTAATCTTTAAAAAATTTTATTGTTGTTCAAGTACACTTGTCTCCACTTAATTTGTTTGTTTAATTTCTAAGGCAAAATTTGGAAATAGGTCCTCCGATTCAAACCAGCTTTTTAGTCAACAAATTTGATAGTTTCTAGACATCGGTTAATTTATCATCCCAGAATCCTTGCATATAAAAAATCTTGGGAGCAGGTGTGTAAGCAAAGGCCTAAGGTCTTACAAGAGCACCACATGACATTTTCTTGTCACCTATTCCAATATGACTAGTAACTTTTGCTGTCTATTCTTTGGAGTGAGAGAAATAAACCAATTACTAATGCCTAGAACAATGTAATTCTTATGTTCAGACACAGGTACAATCTGATTGAGGTCGAGATCAGGTTACAAATAAAGGTCTAGTTATAAATGGACTTCTGGCTCAAATTCATCCCACATAGGTTATTTTTCCAGATTCCAGTTATTAGAAACTGTGGTATTGGTTCTTATGAACAAAGGGTCAGGTATAAAGATTGGAAGACTATTTACCTCTAACCTACCCCAAATACGTCAAAGATATTCCTGAAAAAACTGAAGGTATTAACACCACCACAAGTGACTTTTTTCCCAGTCTTGCTAGAGAAATATGTTGGATTCTCAAAAATTATGTTGGATTACTATAAACCAATCGGACAGTTACTCCAATTAAAGATGATGTTTCTGACATAATCAGTCTTTTTATAGAACATTACTATAACACCATGGATTTAAAATGTAATTACTTATTTGATTCCTTAAAGACTTTGATGCCACTCTTTTCAACTCTCAGAGGCAAGATTATTTTATAGCCAGGGCAAAGTAAAGTGCTTTTTCATGACCTCGGTTGTTAAATGAACCTGTATTCTTGAGATAAATCTCACTTCATTATGCTGTACCAATCTTTCTGTCTGGGAAAAGTCCAGCCATTGTTAATATAAAGACAACACTTTGTGAAACATCCATGTAAGCTGGCAGCCAGGAGAATGGACTGGAATGTGCATGTGTAAACAATGACAGCTTCACTGTACCAGTCAGTAGGGGTGGCAGACACCATTGAGTGAGCATGTGTACTGTGTGGCTATTGCATTCAATGACTAAGTGAGTAGAGTAATGAATTGGCATAAAATTTTGTGTTAAGCTTAAATATTCCTCCATGGAAACTGTTTGGATGATTCAGAATATTGCAGCTACAGGCACCTTGTGATTGGCAGCTTCATCATATAACAATGTGTCCACTCATGCATCACATTTCATATAGGGTTTTTTTGAGAAACATCAAATAACACAGGTGACTTAGCCCCCTGCAACCCAGATTTGGTTCCCTGAGACTTCTGGCTTTTCCCAAAACCAAAATCACCTTTAAAAGGGAAGAGATTTCAGTCTATCAATGAGATTCAGGAAAATATGACAGGACAACTGATGGTGACTGGGAGAGCAACGGGAGGTCCCAAGGTGCCTACTGAAAGGGACTGAGGCATCATTGTCTTATGTACAATGTTTCCTGTATCTTGTATCTTCTTCAATAAAAGTCTCTATTTTTCATATTGCATGGCTGGATATATTCTGGACAGACCTCATAATACTAGATTTTATTTGCTAGTTTTTGTTGAGGGCTTTGTATAAAACAAAAGAAGAAAAAAATATTGGTCTATAGTATCTTATTAGTTCAATATTTTGCCTGGTTTGGTCATCAGAATAACACTAGTCTCTTAAAAATGAGTTGGAAACTTGTTCCTTTCTCTTCTTGTGAAAAATTGGTATTAATTATTATTCTTTGAATGTTTCGTGGAATTCATTACTGAAACCATCTGGCCTGGGTAATTCTACGTGGGAAGTTTTTAAGTACTAATTTTATATTTTTATTTGCTATGGATTCATTCATTATTTTCTATTTTTTCTTGACTTTTAGTTATTTGTACCTTTCTAGGAACTTATTAAATTTATCTAAATTACCTAATTTGTTGGCATACAGATGCTAATTGTACTCCGTTGAAATTCATTTTATTTCTGTGAGGTTGGTAATATTCCCACTTTCATTATTTTTTTTTTTGAATTTTTGTAACTGGACTCCTCTTTTTTTTTCTTGGTCACAGTAGCTAGAGATTTGTCAATTTGGTTGCTCTTTCCAAAGAACCAACCATTGGTTCATTGATTTGTGCTTTTATCTTTCTAATCTCTAATTTAGTTCTATTCTAGTTTTTATTATTTTCTACTTTCTGCTTCCTTGGGGTTTAACTTACTCTTTTTTCTCAATAGTTTAGGTTATTAATTTCAAATCTTTCTGCTTTTTAATTAGGTGCTTACGGCTGTAAATTTCCATCTAAAACCTGCTTTTGCTGCATCCTATAAGTTTTAAGATGTTTATCTTTGTTTTATTCATCTGAAAGTTATTTCTTATTTTTAACAATATTTATCCTATTTTTTCATGACCATTATTCCCCTTATACATGCCTCCCTCCTGCAATCTCCACACTGTCTATGTCCATGAGTCCTTTTTTATTTTGGTTCATTCCCTCCTGATAAGGGTTAATATGAAGAACTTATAACACCAAAAAACCAAATAATCCAATTAAACATGGGCAAAGGACTGGAATAAATACTTCTTCAGTAGGACATACCGATGGCTATGAGACATAAAAAGATGCTCAATGACACTAATCTTCAGAGAAATGCAAATTAAAAACACAAAGAGATATCACCTCACACCTGTCAGAATAGCTATTGTCAATAAATCAGTAAAAAACAAAACAAACAAACAAACAAAAAAAAAAACAGTGCTGGTGAGGACGTAGAGAAAGGGGAACCTTCACGCACTGTTGGTGGGAATGCAGACTGGTGCAGCCACTGTGGAAAGCAGTGTGGAGATACTTCAAAAAATTAAAAGTAGAACTGCCCTATGACCCAGCAACTCCACTTCTGGGAATTCATCCTAAGACACCTGAAACATTGATTCAAAAGAACATAAGCAAGCACCTCTATGTTCATTGTGGCATTATTTACAATTGCCAAAATATGGAAGCAGCCCAGGCGTCCATCAGTAGATGAATGGGTAAAATAACTATGAGACATTTACATAATGGGATACTACTCAGCAATTAAGAAAATAAAAGAAAGAAAAGAAATGTTTACCCTTTAAAACAGCATAAATGGACCTGGAGAACATTACGTTAAGTGAAGTACATTAGTAAGAGAAAGAAAAATACCATACGATTTCACTTTAATTCCACGTGGTTGAGAATATACTTTGCATGATTTCAATACTTTTAAAATCACTGGGACTTATCCTGTAGCCTAGCATATGAGCTGTCCTATAGAATATTTCACGTGTGTTTGGGAAGAATGTGTATTCTTCTGCAGTTGAGTGGAGGGGGCTACAGATACCTGCTATATGTCTAATAACCTGTTGAAGTCTTCCGTTCCATCTTCCACACAGTTCTACCGATTGATTAATCTCTACTACCTTAAGTTGCCCATTTTTCCCTTTCATTCAGTTTGTTTTGTTTCATGAATTTTAAAGCTCTGTTATTAAAGAAAAATATATTACTACTCCTCCAAAACAAATTTCTTGCAATATCCACCTTGTTTTCTTTTCCCCTTATTTTCTGTGAGATTTCTACTCAAACACCATCCCACTGAAAGAGTTTTACATGACTAGCCTGACACAGGGTGAAAGAGCAACAACCAGACTCTCAGCCACTAAGCTGCTTTATCATGTCTCACTTCTCAATTTTATATATATAAATATATATATATTTGCATCATAATTTGTAAATCACCAAGGACTCTCTTTAGTTAATTTCTAAACCTCTGGCTCTTAGCCAATGTTGAGCTTGCCCTAGGTGCTCACTAAATATTCGTTAAATAAATTGAACAAATGAACAAGAGAAGTAGATGGCACAATTTTTCTGTAAAGAGCCAGATAACAAATATACTATGCTGTGGGTCGTAATGTCTCTATCTCAACTACTCAACTCTGCCAATGCATTTTGAAAGTAGCCATAGATGATATGTGAACAAACCAGCACGGATGTGTTCCAATACAAATTTGTTTACAGAAATAGGCAGTGGGAAGTATTTGGCCCACTGGTTGGAGTTTGCCAACCCCTAAACTAGAGGATGACAAGTACAGGAAAAAACCTAAATGATTGACAATGACTTTAGGAATAACACTATGGAATAGCACTGTAGGCATTGTCTATGGATTCAGAAACCAGCAGTGACTATTGCGTTGTATTTTGAAAAACTCAGTTACATTGTAGTTGTGCTTACATGCATTGAATTATGTTGGACATTAACAGCTTTGGAGAGATGTCATAAAAATATGGGCATATATGTCTAGCACAAATGGATTCATCGTTTTATTCTACATTACCATATTCTACATGTTTATCAATCACCTATCTCTTGGCACTCTCCTGGTCAGCAAGAAACATATAATAGATATATCGGGTTGCAGTGTGTTAAATAAGCTTTTGGGTATTTATCTGTCTATGATCCTTTTTCAGAAAATTTTCTCATTGCACTGTTTTTTCAATGGTTCATGTCATTTCGCTTCCCTGGCTAGAGGAATGAGTACTGGGCAATAAACCATAGCATGAGAGGCTCAGCTGAAAAAGATGAGCTGAGGCAGAATGTTTCCTCTTAAGCAATTAGAACTTGGAGGCATAGAGATGAGAAAGAAACAGAATTGCGGTTGTTGGTTCATTTTAGTAGTGAACAGTTAGAGTGGAGATTTGTCAGCGGCTACTGGGAGGATCCTGGAGTTGGTCCGTTCAGTCCAGAAATGCACTTCAGTCCTAACCAATGTAGGTTTGGATCTACAACTATTTTGTTTATTTTTTACAATAAATCTTAGGCTTCTCTGATTAAACTACACTAAAAATTAAAATAAAAATATAAACTACACTAAAAAATAAAATATAAATTCATCAGAATGAATTCCGTTACTTCAGATGACTTGTACTTATAACTTTAGTGAAAAGTTCAAACCATGTCTGCAGCAAGCACATTCTGTTATTTTTTATTTTTGTTGTCATTCATTTGTTTATTTTCAGCATTTTCAAATGAAAGAAGAATTTACTTTAAATCACATTAATTCAGAAGAGTTATTATTTTCAGGGCTTTTTCCCCAGAAATGTAAGTTATTTTCTTTCTCAAAAGAAAAAAATCAGACTTTAAAATGGGTATTTCACAGATGAAAGATTTCTTTCAATATCATTTCCACATGTAAGAAGATATAAGGTGAGAAATTAAAAATTAAACCTCATTATGACCACATAATTGAAGTAGCTTGGCAGCTTGGAGAATTTGGGGAGCTGTTGAGACATGTGAGAGAAAATAGGTTCAGACAACTACTTATTAACATTTGACTATAGCTTTTTGGCCCTTTTAATGTGTGCGAGAGAAATAGAGAACTAATACATTTAACAATATTCCTATTACTTTGAATGGATCTCTTATGTTACTGCAAATTATTTTCTGGATTTCTTTCTACCAGCCACTGAATCTTATTTTCAAAGTTGTTTTCAGGTTTTCAGTCTCTTTTCTGGCAAAGAGTCTTTCACACAGACCTAAAAACAAAACATAATATAACACTATTTTGTGTTTGACACTTTGATGCCAGCTCTGAATGTGTGTGTGCATGCCTGGGTGTGTGTGTGTGCACATGTGTTCCTGTGTGTTTGGTATACGGATATCTATGCATGCCCACATCAATGTAAATAGAAGAGCATTTAATAATAGTTTAATATTTTCATTGCAGAAGAAAAATTTGCATTATTTGCATTGTTTTTTTAATTAATGGATGTTTCTAATTCCAGACACAGCATGAAGCCAACTAAATGACCTAAGGGAAGATTAGTAGGGAGTAAGATGAAAGCAGTAACTTGGAGCCAAACTATATAAAACTCTGTAAGTCATAATATAGTTTGATGTTTACTCTGCGGTGGGAGAGTTTCCAGCAGAGCAGTGACAAATCCTTTCAAGAGAATCGCTGTGGCTTCCACGTTGAAATGGTTTAAAGGTTTAAGGGTGGAGACTGTGAGAATACGGGAAGAAGGTGGTTCAGCCAGAGCAGGGGTAGTGAGAGGTTGTTAGAGAGAGTCCCGTCTGCGGTGTGACGTGCAAGCAGAACCAGAGGGGGATTTACAAACGTGTCATGTGAAAGAAAGAAAGAAAGAGGACTTAAAAAAAATCTACCTCCAGTGTATCTTCATGAATGTGCAAAGATGTCGTTAGTTCCTCGATTTATTTTGCCAAGGGTTTCATGCTGTCTACTCTGTTGCGGACATGTGTTTATTCATTTCGTTTGAGAATGTGTTTGGAGCCCTTCTCGGGTCTGCAGAGAGAAGGCACGGTCTCTATCTAGCGCACGCCTAATGACAGCGTTGAGTGGTTTTCAGCTCTTTGTCACTAAACCCAATGCTCCCCTGATTAGCCTTGCAAATGACTCGTATCTGTACGTGTGCGGGTCTGCCTGAGAGATAAAGCTCCTGTCATAGGACTGCTGGGTCAAAGCACAGATACATTTGCAATTTGAAGAATTAATTCTCAAATTCAATATTTGAAAAAGCTTTATGGAAAGCTGCAATTTTTTCCATTTTTTAAAAAAAATGTTGTCTCTGTAAGATCTATGTAGTTGAATGGTTTTGTTTTGTGTATTTACTCTAAATAGGCTTAAATAAAAATATTTTGGATTTTAGCCTTAGAAATGGGTGAACTTTTATCATTGGGTTGGTTAATATAAATTTTTCCTTGTCTTTATTTTTATTTCTATAATATTATCATTTACTGAATGTTGTTCTGTTAAAGCTTTTATAATAAGATGATTATGGACTCCAACTGTTAGCCAGCTTGAGTGTGAATCTGAGCTTCATTTATCTGTGACCTTGGGGAATTTGCTCCAATTCTCTGTGACCTATTTCCTTGGTGGTAGAATGTGAATAATAACCATCCTATTTCATTGGGTTATTATGAGGTTAAGTAACTTGAAATATGTAAAAGCACTCAGAGCAATACTTGACATTAATGAATACTACCCAACTGCTGGGTAGTTTTAGAAGTCACTTCATGAATTTTGTGAAAAGATGTAGATACAATAATAATAATTTTACTTTGTTTATGCCTATTCAGCTTTCATCTAGACAGAAAAGTACATGCAAACAAATTAAAATGAGTTAATTGTATTAAAAGTCTAATTTATACATAACTTCCTCACATGCAAATACCCTAAAAATATTAAATTGGGAGCAAGAAAGTATTTTTGAAAGATGTTCCAAGTCTAACAAGACAGCTAAGTAGTAACTACTTTGAGACCTGAAGACACAACAATTTGTTGTTTTAAGACAAACAAATTTAAAAAGAAGGAAAAAGGATATTATTGCATTAGATAATTATTAGAAGTCTTTTGGGTAAATGTTCCTATTTTTAAGTTTAAGTTACATATGAATTTGATATTACTATGGGCTGACTAATGCCAAACTTTCTAAGAAATACAAAATTTATTGTCGATATTTAAGAAATGTGACAATATTCTGTTGAACTTTTTTTACAGGCAAAAGTATTTAGGAAGTCACAGAGGTTGAAGAAGTGATCTGTGGAAGAATTGAGCCAGCTGGACTACATGGGCTCAGGGAACAATTACCAGGGCAAAAGAAGGGCTCTTGGAACTTAGGAGAAAGAAAGCAAGGATATAGGCACCTGGGGAAAGGAGAAGGGGAAAGACTTGGGCATGCTTTAAAGAGAGAGAGCTGCCCGGTTGAAATTTTTTTTAAAAAAGAGAACAACCCTCCCACCAAAAATGCATTAAGAGGCTCCCATTATTTCTAAAGTCAAAAGGGTATGACAACTCACAGTGAAGCTAGTAGCTACCAGTTGGGGTGTAGAAGGGGTAAGGGCTCCTGGGTAGCTCATGATGTTATTTCATGATGGTTGATCCGACGGCTCATCACACTGGTGTCTTCGCTTTGTGGAAATTCATCTAACCGAACACTGACGATATGTGATCATTGAAAAATGTTATTTTTTAATGATTAGAGTAGAAGACTTAGCAAGTATTTATTCAGGACCTTGAGAAAGCTAAACGTTCCTCAGAGGAACCTCAGGTTTCCCTCTGGGTGATAGACCTGGAGCCTTTCAGGTGGTGATTTGTGACTTTCTGTCCCATACATCCCAGCTTTGAACAGAGCAGCTTTTTTTTACCTGTTTCCTGTTTAAGTGTTCCAAATGGGCTTTATTAGAAAAATAATTATATCAGGGTTCCAGTACTGCTGTAATAAAGAACCAAACACTGTATGGCTTAACACAACAGAAATGTATTATGTCACAGTTCTGGAAGCTGGAAGTCTGCAGTCAAGGTGTCGACAAGGCCCTGGTCCTTCTGAAGGCTCTCAACAAGGACCCTTCTTTGAGTCTATCAGCCCCTGGAAGCCCCAGTGTTCTTTGCTTACAGCTGAAGCATGTCAGTCTCTGCCCGCATTGTCATGTGACCTTCTCCCCTCGTGTGTCTCTGTATGTTTGTAAATTTCTCTCTTCTTAGAAGACCACCAATCACATTGGATTAAGGGCTCACTCTAGTTCAGAATAATTTCCTTTTAACTTGATTACATCTGCAAAGACCCTATTTCCAAATAAAATCTCATGAACAGGTAATGGGGTCAGAACTTTCAACACATCTTTTTTGGGGAGCCGGTTCTACCCCTAACAGTATCCAAGGCTAAAACAAGCTTTCAGACACTGGATTACAAAATACAAACCCCATCGAGTGCTGAGGGTTTTCTCTCCAGTGTGAATGCAAAAATAGCCTTTGCATCTCTGAATGTGTTGGTCTTGCTGTCTCAATGATACTAAAGCTGCCTGACAATCTCCTGACTCTTTCTGCTTGAGGCTGTGCAGGAAAACAATGTATGCTGTGCTCAAGCTCACAGGTCCTGTGAGGGTGCAGACAGGTACTACTTTCCAAGAGGTGAGTGGTGTTATCTCCTGCCCTCCTATCAACACACCCTCTCTTTCAGGCTGATCATCTTAGTCCTCCTATCTGGAAAGGTAATTGGACTTGGTCTTCTAGATCCTGAACTTCGCCCTTAAACTAATAGCAGTCCACATTTTTTCTCACAGCAAGGTGAGCTGAGCAGAGATCCCGCTGAACCAGACACTTGTCGTTTGTATATAAATCCACATGTTCTATTTGCAGCTCCTCCTTTCAATGTGATTTAATATTTCAGCGCTATACAGAGGATAATAAATTTCATTTCATCTCTCGAACCACATTTATTTTCATAGATTAGATTGCAAATAATTGGGAAACAGATTCTAACTGGTAAGTAGCCATTTATGTTAAATCTAGTAGCAAGTGTTAAGCTCTGACACCTTCCCTTGAAAGGGCTTTTGAAATAAAATTAAAACTCATCATTCAGAATAAAATATTTTGTGCTGCTGGGAGCTAATTACCACACGCATCTCAGAAGTATGTGCTTATCTCCCTTCTAGGCCACTTGTCTTAAACTGTAGGGTCTAAGTTCTACAATTTGTGCTAAACCCTCCAGTTGCCAAGTGGGATAAGGATCGTTTGCCCAAATTGAATTCTCTGGAGACTCTGGGTTGACCCAGGTGAGTGGAAATGCACCTGCTCATTGCCAGCACTTTCAGGATTCATTCATGTTGGAGTGGGATTAACAGCTGTCAACTCTGCTATCTACCTAGGAGAAGAGAGTGATGCATCACCAAAACTAATGCAAAAAATGGGAGATTGTTTGGTCCCAAAGCAGACCAGGAGGGAACAAAGTTGGCCACTGCTAGAGTCAACTTCTCAGTCAAGCTAGTTGATGAATAATAGGATGAGCTTGGCAAAGCCCGAAGACGCCTCTCCATTTGTCCATCCCTTCCCAGTGTACCATTTGTTACTTCTTAATCTTGGCAATTCATGAGGTGAGAGTTTCTCCTCTGAAGTCTGCAGCAGATACACCACCTTAATATCCAAGTTCTCTCTTGTGAAGGAAGCCACACTTTGTTGCTCTGGAATAATTGATTTTGCTTCTTCAGTTTCCAGAGAGCCCATTTTTCAGATTGCATTTTAACATTTTTACCATCCTCTTTAAGAACTGTGTACTTCTGTGTTGCTCCTTCCTATCCAGTGTCTGATCTATTTTTGCCTCACCTTACCCTTGCCCTGGACTTGGGCTTGCATGCTATGCTTTTTTTTTTTTTTAAATCTCTTGCTCTTAACGACCCTCTGTATTGCTGTAATATCAGTCCTAAATCATTCACACCATCATTTACTCAACTCTATTTGACCTCTGACTTCTGGGCGTCTCTCTGTCATTATCCACTGGCTCAAGAAAGTTAAATACTTGAGCCTTGTGCTCTTGTGCCCACATTGCCTCACACATGCTAGACATTGCCCATCTCCCTATTCCGTTGTCCTCTCTGAGCTTTTTTTTTTTTTTTTTTTTTTTTTTTTTTTAGACACTCGCTGCCAATTTGTCAGAGTTGGAACTTGAGGAAGTAGCAGTTTTGCTATTCCTGCCATTGTCTGGGCTTGTGGTCAGGATCCAGGTCTTCACACTGGGTCTGTAAATGCTCAGCCTTGAATGAGTGAGTGCTTACTAAATATTGGTTTAATGAGTCATGTAATGAATGAATGGAAAAGCGCCAGAACTCTTGAACTAGTTATGTCAACTGCAATGCTGGGATGCAAGGTGCAGTTCTAGTACTGACCACTATGTGGCCTTGAGTCAGTCTCTTGCCTCTGAATTTATCTGCAAAATGGGCACAATGGTAATAGTGCCCACTTCACAGGACTATTCTGAGACAAAACTAGATGATATTTGTAAAGCTCTGACCACAGAGCCTGGCATTTTACACAATTGCTTAATATGTACTTTTCATCCTACTGCTATTTTTATCAGTTAACTGCTATATTCACTAAAACTATATTCACTATGTTTTTGAAGGGTGTTTATTTAATTTGAATGTGATTTTAAGTGTTTTCTTTACTATCCCTTAAAGCATTAGAAATAATGTGTTTGCCAAGTATACAATTTTATCTCATAATAGAGGGACCAATTTGCAAGGTTATTTAAATGACCAGCAGAAAAGAAACCCCTCTATTTAAGAAAGACAAGTTTTCCATTTTAAATAGACTTGGTCTTGTCCCAAGAAAGTGTTTATCTGTAGACATATTTATATGAAAACTATGGTTAATGCAACCAGTGAATCATTTGAAACCATTTGATGCCCAGATCTGTTTGTAAAAACATTATTATGTCAGCATATATAACTATGCAAGAGTATTTCTGATATATGCTTTTGTGATATGCCGTTAGAAAAAGAGTTCGCTTTCCTCTTTGATTTGAAATTAACCACTCTAATGGGACTACCAGGGGATGATAGTAAACCTGGCAGTACACCCATCTTTGACATCACTTCTCATTGAAATGTCCTTGGAATTACAACCATGCACACAGGCATGAATCAAGGGGTACTTTGCCAAGTTAATGGAGTTGTATTTATTTACCACTCAGCTGGCACTTTTATGTAAAATACAAATGGCTATGCAGGCAAAAAGAATAGACACAGTATTAGACCAAAGAAGCATACACCGAGACCAACCTCTTTCACTCCTCCAGCTGTTGCTACCATCAGTATAAAAACTGCATCTCTTATTTAGGAGGTTCCAGATATATTTTGTTGCTACATGTCAGAAGAATGTATTTATGACACCAAAGATGGCCTTTTGCCCAAATGAGCTCTGATTAACTTTTTATGATTCATTTATTCCAAAAAGTAAACAAATAAAAAACTTAAAGTTGGTAAATCTTTATTAATGAATATATAGACATCACAGTAATAATTATTTTGCTTAAAATTCAAAATGCTATTTTTTCCTTCTCTGCTTTTCATAGGGATCAAAGCATTGGAAAGGAAAAATTAGTGATGTTCTGGTATAATGACCTTCTTATTAGAGTGGATTTTTTTCAGTGTTCAGTTGCTTTTTAAGATTTGTCTGGTGAAACTTCCACTATTTCCCTTGAGTGATCATTAATAATTTGAGTTTCAAATGTTCATTTTTCTCCCAAAATTTAGTCTAGGGTTGGGCACTTTAGGTATTAGCTCATTGTTCCTACTTATGTTCTACCCCTTCTTGGATACGCGATATTTTCCCAGATCGAACATTTCCTCTCCTCCTTTGCAGATTCCATAATACAAAAATCACATAAACATTTCTCAGTCTGGGGAAACATTCTCTTTAAGGGAAAATTGCTCTTTGGTACTAATTGCAAATACATGATTTGCCGAAAGCCTATTTAGAGAAATAAAGGAATAATTTAAATGACCTGAATGCTCAGGCTCAGCTATAATCTTCTATAAAATAGAAAGAAAGGAAAAATTATGTTCCATAGGGAATACAGTTTCAACATGAAATTTCAGTGCTAAATTAACAGAAATTGGAATGATGAAAATAACAAGATGCTAATAGAAATATGCATGCCTCAAGGTTGCCATTATGACATCACTATCATCTTTTCAATTACTCGGGTTATAGCTTGAATGTACTATCTGTAGTCTGAATATGGCTGATTAGGCATGTTTATATGAATATTTAAGCACATCGAAAATTCAATAAAGTAAGATTCTTCCTGTTTGAGGGAAACATATCTGAATCCACAAGACTGAACCTATTGCTAAAATCAGAACAACTTTTCAAACATTGCATGCTGTATCTGTCTAGGTGTAAGAAACAATGAATTAGGAAACTCCTAGAAACTCAGCCAATTTCTGGTTTTTCCCAGGAACTGACAAGGTATAAGCTTCTGATCAATGGGAATGTAACTGGAGAAAGCATTTCTATTCTATGTGATCCACATGATTATGAATTTGTGCATTGAAACAAAATATTCCACCTCCGTGATGGACTCAAGATGTATAGTTTCTTAGATTATTAGTTGAATCAAAAGCTCATTTAATATAGCTGTTCAGACAATATGGGGAAAGCTTGTTATTATATTATAATTCACATCTCAGAGTCTGAATTAAAAACAAAATGATCCGGAAATAATTGTACCGCTGGAAAATTTGAGCTAATGTACAACTGTAACAACACCAGCAGCTTCCCTGAGCCTTTCTCCCCATTGCACTGATTTGCAAGACCTAAGAGGCTCCCCATTTTGTTACTAACCAATGTGCATCAAAGGAGTAACATTCACAGATTATGACATGCTTTCTAGTGCATCTAGGCATTTCTGCTCTTACGGATACATTGTGAACTACCCAAGAAACATGCATTAATTTAATTAATATTTATCACACATACTATGTCCCAGGAACTAGTCCAAGTTTTGAGAATACAGCAGTTAAGCAAACAGAATCAGATAAAAAAAAGAAATCCTGTCCTCATGACACTTACATTCCGTTAAGAGGATAGAAAGAGAGAATTTGTGAATATGAAAGATACAGTAACTTAGAGATATTAGATAATGATTTTTGCATGAAAAACACTATCAACTTAGTTGTTTCTAACAGCAAGCATTTTATTTGTTTACAATTCTGAGGGTTAGACATTTGGATGGGCACAGGTAGGTAGCTCTTCTTCTGGACTTCTCTTAGGCCACCCAGGCAGCTGGTCATCATCTGGTGCTCAGCTGGGGCTGAATGGTCTGAGGTAGCCTCAGCCACGTTTTGCACCATCTAAGGCATCTTATTTGGAAAATAAGTAACTTAAAGTAGATTCTTCACATGGCGAACCCAGTGCAGTACTGTAGGAGAGGAAAAGTAAAGCTGTGAAGCCCGTTGAGGCCTAGTCTTAGAGTCCTACAAGATTACTTCTACAAATTCCTTTAGGTCAAAATAAGTCATCAGGCTAGCCCTGATTCAAGGAATGGAGAAATAGACTCCATTTGATTAAAAAAAATGTCAAAGTACCATTAAAAATGAACATGCACAGAAGGATGGGATAGATTTTTATGGACATTTTTATATAACCAATCTAACTTATATGAGGGGGGACTCCCCCAAATGAAGTTATCTTCTAGAGATCGAGCCCCTACTAATACAGGCTTTCTCCCTAGGTGAGAGTTTTAGGAACCTATCTGTATCATTGTGCCATCTGGCGTCATTGTGAGAGGCTGCATTTGGCTTTAGTGAATTTTTTTTTTGAAGACTCGACATGTTTGCCCATTTCATGGTGGGTGACTTACCAATGCACCTGCTAACACTGTGCTGAGTGTTCAGCAGTTTTTTTTTTTTTTTTGTTTTGTTTTTTTTTAATCAGAAACAGCATGACCCCTGTGCCCAACCCTTCCTATTCACCCAATCTCACCCCAGCAACCTTTCTCCCCATCCCCGGATGAAAAAGTCCTCAAAGGGAAACATTTTGCTGATGTGGAAGAGGTGAAACAAAAACAGCAGATGCACTAAAAAGCATCAAAATCAATGAGTTCAGAACCGTTTTGAGCAGTGGAAGAAAGTCTCAATAGATGCAGTGCATAAAATGGAGAGCACTTTGAAAGTAACTGAAGTTTAAATACACAAGAATAAATACACAATTTTAGTAAATAAATTCCTTTTTTGCCCACCCTCACCCAGTACAGTAATAAATGTTATGAAGAAAACAAAGCAGGGGAGAAGACAGAGAATGCCAAAATAATTAATGGGAAGGAATCTCAATTATAAATAAGAAGTGATATGTCATCAATTTGCAGGAAGTAGAGGGGTGAGGCACGTGGCTATCTGGGCAGCTATTCCTTACACAGGGTACAGCAACGTGCCTTTGGGAGAAATGTGTGTGGGTTGTTCAGGGGACAATGAAGTGGCAATGTAGCTGAAGTTGTGTGCTCTTGACCAAAAAAAAAAAAAAAAAAAAAAAAAAAAAAAAAAAAAAAAAAAAAAAACCAAGGGAAGAGGTAAATGTAAATGTTAGCCATGGAAAGGATATTTTGGCCTTCACTGCGAATGACGTGGGAAGATGGACAGTTTTGAGAAGAGCAGTGAAACAAGTCACTGAAGTTTTAAAATGATCACTCTGGCTGCTGTGTTGAAAGTAAACCATTGGAGGTAAGGATAAAAGTGGGGAGATTAATTAGGGAGGCTGTTCCATTAATCTAGGAAGATATAATCATTCCTCAGACTGGGATCACAGTAGTGATTATATTCTGAATATATTTAAAAATATAATAAAATATTCAGAATATATTTAGGTAAAAATGATTATATCCTGAATACATTTTAAGGTAATGACAAGAAGCTATGATATCAGCTTGGATATGAACTATGAAAATGAGAAGGCAAGGATGACTCCAAAGTTTTATGGGCTAAACAATGTCAAGTCTGAGTTGTTACTTGCAACAATAGGGAAGACTGGGGAAAGAGGGAATTTGAGCCCTATTTCAGGATTCTTGTTGGATATTGTCTTAGCCTGAGATTTCCAGATTGGGTTAATAATATAAAAGAAGGAACTACATGAGGAGTATGACCAGGAAGCCAGAGTGAAGACAGGGGGAGAGAGAAAGTGAAAGATCCCATACATTACCAAATTAGCCACCTTGAAAAAGCACCTGTTCCTTGATCCTGAGAGATACCCTGAAATGCATCTGAGGGGGTTTTGTCTGGGTGAAGGGAATACTGTGCCCCCACTGGCTGCCAGCCCCGCTTAGCTGTAGCTTTCTGTACTTCTGAAAGGGTAGGCATGAGTGCAGAGAGGGTTACCATGGAAGTCTCGTATGGTTGGATCAGAAGAAGCTGCTGGGGCGGGAAGCCTGGTCTTTTGTAACTTAATCTCTTTGTGCCCTCCTGAACTTCACTCTGCACTAGAAACCCCTTTAAGGTCACGGTCTCTGCACATAATGTAGCAGGGTTAGTGAAAAAATAGCTTTCCCGTTCATGAAGGTGATCTTAAAGTTCTGATTCATGTTCTTACTCCTCTTTCACCTTTCTAGATTTCCTTTACCCAACTGAAGCACGTCATTGGATATTTCTACCTGGGTTGCTAGCCTGAGAGACTGATTCAAATTCTTAAGCTCAAATGGTCTGATTCCTTCATTGCCTTTCCTCTGTGGGGCCGTATACCATTTAATTGTCCATTTGCTGTTGTTAACTGGGAACAGAAAGAAGACATCCTGTGACTCATCTGGGTTTTAGAGGCTTAGGCTTGGACTTCCCCAAACATCACTTCTACGATATTTTCTTGTCAAAGCAAGTCATCAGGTTAAACCAGAACCAAGGAATGGAGAAATAGACTCCTTTTTTAATTAGGAAAAAAAAAAGTCTCTTTGAAGAACCATCAGTCATTCCTGGCTCCCTGTGCAGCAACACCACTATCTCCTCTGGTGATCAGGGCCAATTGCCTTCCCCAGGGTAGAAATATCTTTCTGCACATGCGGAGCACTTGGAAACAGGATCCCAAACGTTCAGGTATAGTTTTAATTTCAAGCTCAGTGGAATACTTATTGTTTTGGAATGGAATGGAATACTTCCATTTCATGGAAATGCATTCATCTAACGCATCCTTTTGCTTCCTAGACCTGAGTGTTCTAGCTATGGGGACTGAGCACCAGCTCTGGCCACTGGTTTTATGTGTATACTACATTATGGAGGGCAGTGCACCATTCTTATAGAATATCGTCCCTGAGCAGATGCCATAACTGAAGCCTTTCATAGGACATTGGATGTTCTACAGAGCTATTTGTTTCTGAGTGATGGGATAGAAGGAAAAAAAAAACAGTGGAACTCATGGAAGTGAGTAAAATTCATGAATTTAATATTTTTAAAAACATTCTCATAAAGCTCACTGTGGCACATATCACAGTACCACTGTATGATCCATCGAGTAAGAAATTGTTCTTTCACCACCTTTCTCCACCAACTTAAGGAAGTGATGGAATCTCTATTCTAAGATTATTTATCTATAAACTGGGGAAATTAGGCTTGTAATAATCACTGAATTCTGTTCCAGCCGCAACATCTGATGATTCTTAGGGTTAGCAAATACAATCTAAATGCACATTCCTGAGCATCTCCATTGTTCCAGAAATCATGTTAATAATTTTATAAGAATTTTCTTATTAAATCCTAAATCAAAGTCTTTGAGCCTTTGAGGTAGGTAGTCGTATTAGTGTTCATGGTGAAGATCACATAATTAAATGATTGTTGAGCCAAGATTTGAGCTCAAATTTGGCTTCAGAAACCTACATTCATTTTTTTATCATTGTTCAAATACAGTTGTCTCCACTTTCCCCCTGACATTCTTCATTACAGTGTTATAGTAACTCAAGATTTTGGAACTGTGTTATTGTTACTAATAAAATAATATTTCTTTATATGAAAAAGAAGATTTTAGTAATATTTGCTTGCTATAGTAAAAATATGTATTAAAAAAAGAAAGCTTTTCTAGGTGGAGTTTATCATGATACATTTTTTGTTCTGAAGGACTTTTGGAGAAGTAGTCCATTCTACTTTTTTTATCTGTAAAAATGAATGTAGCTCTTTTTCTCCCAATTTAAGTCATAGATTTATTATAATAGAGAAACACAGTTTTATTTATGATTCTTCACTCTTTTAGAAGACTATACTTCTCTCTTGGTGCACAAAAGATTTTTCTGAAAACTAGTGTTCTCACTCTACCTTCCTGGAATGAGTTTATGTACACATTTGCACAGTAAGACTCTGAAAGATAAATTTGATGTCCCCCTTTTCAGTGACACTCACATTGCTTTCACTAGTTTCAGACAGAAATAATAGGCTTCATTCACCTCCAAAATATTTCTCTTCCAAGGACCAAGGGTCGCAACCCCTGTCTGGGTGGTAAAGGACCGGCCATGCTCACACATCCTGTAGAATACTCCATCTTATACTCTCAGTTTTCAAGACAGTTCTAGTTATTCTCTCACTACTATCCTCTACTTTTGGTTATTTTAAAATCTGTCTCATGATATACTACATAGCATTTAGCACCCCTGAATGCCATTTTATTATTTCCTGAATGTTCCTGACTTCCTCATAGTCATTTCTGTAACAGATATCTTTCTGATTTGGATTATGTTCCAGCCTCTCCCAATTTAATGCTATTAAAATTTTTCATTTACATGCTATATGCACCCTCCTACAGGTCACTAGCACCAAATCTGAAGGAATCCACTTGCTATTTCCCCCAGAAGGCTCTAATGCCTATTAGTCATATCCTATACAAATGATCTTTAAGTTTATTTTTAATTCAAGTGGCTACATTATTCCCTGGGACAATATGAACAAAATTTACAAGGAAAGATGCAGAAGCCTTGCCCTCCCAGGGACCTAAAATGTATTTTAAATAACCATTAAAATATCTTATATTGTGCCAATATATTGTCTATCAGATCAATTATAAATGCCTTGCTATGCCATTTAAGATATTCTATAGTCTTTCCTTCCTTCCTTCCTTCCCTCCCTCCTTCCTTCCTTCCTTCCTTCCTTCCTTCCCTCCTTCCTTCCTTCCTTCTTCCCTTCCTCCCTTTATATTTTAAGCTAAGAGTAATCAAATACCCAGTACGTTCACTTCTCTTCATCAATAGCTGTGTCTCTGACAATCTTCTCTCATGATTCCTACTGAAAATTCCTAGCCAATTTTCTCACTTGGAATGCCATCTTTCATACACTGAGCCAGCTTTTTTAAATCTACATGTTTTATTTATTTGGGATTTGAGTTATGTGCTTTTTCGTATTTGCATCTGCACACGCACAAAATTATTCCTTCAGGGTAGTAACAATATTGTCTTTTTGCTTGTATTATTCTCTGCTATAATGTTGACTACCCTAATAACAGATTTTTTATTATAGTCACTATTTCAATTACTTTTAGTGGAGTCTGTATTTACAAGTATATTATTTATGTGGTTTTGTCATTAATGATAATCATAAATGTCCCCAATGTGATGCATAGTGTCATAGGTTTTGCAGTTGTGGATTGAAAAAATTTTGTGATTTTGTAAAGTTATTTGATCTTTCACTGTATTTCCTTGGCAGTAAATTTGTGATTATACAGTTGACTCCCACCATTATTGTAAGGATTAATTGAGATATTATCAATAAATAACCTGTTTTCTTTAACAGCATGATCAGCCTTTAAAATTGCATTACCTATTTTCCCTCCTTTCGCCCATAGCCTAGTCTGCCATTTTTTTCTGTATCTGCTGTGAACAATGGCCACCTATTTATACTTCTACACACCATTCAAATCTGACTGACATCTCAAACCACCATTAAGCCTGGCTTAGAATTCTTAGGAGGCTATTTTCTAGTTGCATGATTCGGGGCAAATACCTTTGCAGATGAAAGTTTCACCATCTCAAAGGGAAGAATACTAATAATACCCATCTCAAAGGGCTGTGCTGAGGTGTAAAGGAGAAAGTGAATAATAAGTGTGCAGCCCAGTTTCTGGAAGAGAGCGCAGATTCTATAATTTTAAGACAATTCACTGGGGCCATGAGATAGAAAATGAAGATCATTTACAGACCTTGGTCTCCCTTCCATCCTCAGTGCCTTTCCCCTTCCCTCTGAGCCTTGAGTTTCCTTGTAGGGATATAGTCTGCCAGGCTAGATTGCCCTTGCTTTTCTATGAAGTGATTGACACATGCTCACTTTAGCTCCCAGCATTTCTAATGCGCACTAGGTGGGAGTGGAACTTCACCACTCTGTCAATCAACGTTAGTCCTTCTACACCTTCTTACCACCTGCTCCTGACCTACCACATTCCAGAAAAGTATTTTGTTTAACTCTCTGACAACTTAAACCTTAAACCAAAAACAAATTGTACTGAGTATTTTTAAATCCACTATATTTACAATTTTTCTTAATTTTATAGCAATGCACTTAAAGATCCATATAAACTATTATTCTATTAACACCAAATAAAGGCAGTTTAAAAAATAAAGCTTCTAATTAAGTATAGTGATACTATGGATAACCAAACTTGTATTTTAAAACATCATATTTCTAAAAACTTACATGTAGGGTATTTTATCTTGGTCTTCCATCCACTTGGACCTTACACTATCTTCTATCTCTTTCCTCTAACACAGACTACATTAATATAACCAGTAACAGTGTAATTATCTTTTTCTAAGTGGCACTTATGTAAAATTGAATTATTACAGATTGCAAACAATCCAAAGCAAAAGGCACATATTGAAAATGTTTAGGACAGCAGAATGTTATTCTATTTAAATCCTTTTTAACATAAAGAACAAGTAAATGACCACTAATCACAATAACTAAGGAGCTCAGTGAAATCCCACAGTGTGCAGACATATTTATAGCTAATACGATCCATACACACTTGCAAAATATGCAAAAATGTGACTAATAATACAAATAATAATATCCCCAATTTTAGTTATGTATTTGGCCACATCAAATGTTTATAATGTAGCTCTTATAAGCCCAGGAATGTGTTAGGATAATGGACTCAGAACTCTTCCCTGGTTCTGAGGAATTTGATTTGTTTATTAGCTTATTGATTTATTTTTTTCAGTCAGAGTCTATCAACAAACAGTGGGCAATTGACAACTATTGCTCCAGATGAGTTGTTCTGCTGGTGAAGAGGAGCATGCTGGTCCCTTAAATGTGAAAGTGTGTGTCCGTGTGGTTGTAGCATAGGGAGTGAGTGGTGTGGTCAGCAGGAAGCCTGTGTCTCTGCATCCACAACTGCTTTCTCAGTGGGAATCAGCTTAAATCCCTTTCAATGAAGGGCACTCTGTTTCGCTCAGCTCTTGGACATTAAGCTCAGGGTTTCACAATAACTGCAGTGAACATGACAAGTTACTTGGGTTAATAGAAAAAGAAGAATGCAGATTTCCTGGGACAATTTGGGAGGAAGAGAAGGGGGTGGGGTAGAAATGGAAGGAAGCAATTGCTAAAGGAGACCTCGAAACTGTAGGGGGCTGAATGCTGCTCAACATGAACTCTCTTTATGACTCTCCCAGGGTCATGCAATATACGACTCACCAGCACATGGTGGGATTAGATGTAGCTGGACCGTGACCAAAAGCTGAGATCATGATCTGAGATGGCACACCACAAAATTTGCAAGAGCAGACCAAAAAGAATTATGGCCAAGAAGAGAGAACCTGATGGAGATTTGGCCTCCTGAGAGTAAGCATGCATTTAGAGGAGGGATTAGAGACTTCCCGAGGCTGAACTGTTGGAAGTTGGAGCAAGTCCAATTTCTAGGTGTTAGAGTGTCAAGCGCTCCCCAGTCCTGCCCCTTAATAGAACTCTTGGAGTACATACATACACACACACACACGCACACATGGGTATAAAAATATATTCATACAAACATGCATTTTATAGATATATCTACATATGTATATACAGTATATATTACATGAATTCTGTATTTTATATATCAAGACAACTCAGAAATGATTAAATAAAAATTGTAGAATCCTGAAGGAAAAAATGGGAGATTTACCAAGAAAGCCTTCTGCAACATGGCAGCCTTGACAAATGAATATAATTTGGCCGTGAGAAATCTATCAGTTTATTGAAAGGACATACCAGGTACACAGAATCGTGTGAGCAAAAGCTGTAGTGTTGCCCTGAGAGGACGCATTGGAAAGTATCCCTAGAAGAAGGGGATCTTGCCTCCTACAGTGGCTGGCCTTGGTTTTAGGGAGCTCTTTGTATATCAGACCCATGGATCCTTTCTACCATCCCAATTTTCCTTAATAATTTCAAGATTAAAGGACTTTTGGTATTAGGATATGACTAAGTTGTCAATAGCTTTCAGCTGCTTGGAATAAGGGAGAGTCTGGACTTATCTGAAGCATACCCAAGGCTGAACTGTTTGAGTGAAAAGAATTTTATATTATCTAGAGACTCCAAAATATCATTACGCTGTGTCTCTAGCTGGTACTTTTCCTCCCCCATCAGGCTGGTGCAGGAGAAACTGAATTGAGAATATCAGACTTTCATACTAAATAAGCCCCTAAATAAATTTCATTCTTATTAGGAGATGTAACAGAGTAACCTATTAGAATTCATATGTTTAATCACATTTTCCATAAGCTTTTATGCAAATATGATATCACTTTCAAATTGAATGATAAACATATACATTAATGTGCTCACAGCTTATATAAGCTGGACATGTAACAGGTAGAAAAATGTTCCAGAAAATGACATTGATCAATGTTTGATTGTCCAGTGAAATTAGTCATATTTTGGGTATATTTACACTTTTGAAATTAACAAAGTAGGCTAACTCTTATTGAAATCTTATCATGTACCAGACTTTATCCTAAGCATTTTACAAGTATTACAATTATTTCTAATTTTACCACTTAAGCTCATTTTTCTGTTATGATAAGAAAAAAAGAAAATACTAAAATAACACTTATTGATGTTATTTTAACATTAAATACCACAAATTAATGAATAACATTTTTTGATCACTTACAATATATGATTTGCAAGCATTATATCATTTAGCTTTAAAAGAGACTCCATGAAGTAAGTTTTGTTATTCACACTTGTAGATGAGTAACTAAGAAGTAGAAAGTTCAAATAATTTGTTCCAGATCACCTGGTTAATAAGTGATACAACATAATTAAAACCCAGATACATTTATTTCAGAACTCATACTTCGATCAGCAAACTTATTCTATAAAGAGTCAGATAGTAAATAGTTCAGCTTTACAAGCCAGATAATCTCTGTCACGACAATTCCATTCAGATGTTGTAACACTAGAGTAGTGAATAATATATAAAATCCATAGGCAATATATTTGTTAAAATGTGTGGCTGTGTTTCAATAAAACTTTATTCATAAAACAAGCAGTGGACTAGTTTTAGTACAATGGCTATGGTTTATCAGCCTCTATTCTAGAGGTGTAATAATATACTCATATGCTGATATATGGAGCCATTTAAAGGAGATCCTAAATTGCATTAGACCATTTTAATGAAATAGATTTGTAATTGAGGGACAATGTGAGTCCCTCTCAACCAGCACGCTGTACAGCAACAACCAGTTTTCCTTAGAAAACAGAGTTTTGAGTCACAGTTTGAACATTAAAAATATAGTATATAAAATCCTATTCAAAAACCAGATCCATACAGCATCCAGCTCACTTCTGGAGCTCTAAACAGTTTATTCCACGTGTTTACTAAAAACAGATAATTTACTAATTCAACATTTGTTGAATACATAACTACCTAGCATAAAGCATAGCTACTGAATACAGCAAATTAAGTAAGGAATATGCCTTCAGGAGGTAAAAATTGGTAAAACAACAGATATAACAGTAACCTAGTTATAATTCAGTAGGATAACTGTAATGATGAATGTAAGATTACCAGAGTTCTAAGAATGGAGAGAATACATTGGATTGAGGAAGCCGTGGAGGTTTTAACATGATAGTAAGATTTTTAAGATTTTATTTATTTATTTTTTAGAGAGAGGGGGATGGAAGGAGAAAGAGAGGGAGAGAAACATGAATCGATCCGTTGCCTCTCAAGCACCCCAAGGAGGGACCTGGCCTACAACCCAGGTGTGTGACATGACCAGGAATGGAAACAGAGACATTTTGGTTTGCAGGCTGATCCACACTAGCCAGGGTAATAGTGACATTTGAACTGAGTTCATGTTGAAAGTGTTCTCCAGATGAAGGAGGTGTTCTAGGCAGAATCAAAGACATGCCAAATTATATAGACCCACCACTAGGTGGGCATGCTTCTAGAACAGGGAAGCTTGTGGCTGGAGGAAGATATGTTTGGGAGAGATGGAAGAGATAAGGAAAAGAAGCTGCTAAAGACATTCGGAGAAAGTATTCATGTTAAAAAAGTGGACATGTTTTTATTAGGAAGCAGTGAGATTTTACTATTTTTTATTTAATCTTTATTGTATTTTTTCCATTACCATTTAGTCCCTTTATACCCTCCTCCCCCTAGCAACCACCACACTGTTGTCCAGTTCCACAAGTCCTTTTTCCTTTTTGCTCAATCCCTCCAGCCCTTAACCTCCCACCACCCCCCCGTCCCCCAGATGTCATCCTGCTCTCCATCTGAGCCTGTCCCCATGTTCCTTGTTAGTTCAGTTTATTCATTAGATTCCACATACCCACACTGTCACAAAGGGTAAAATTTTCTTTTCATGGCCAAGTGGTATTCCACTGTGTAAATGTCTCATAAAGCAGTGAGATTTTAAAGCAGATAATAATGAATAATCACAGTTGCTTTTCAAGCAAACCAGTTAGTTTCTCAAGTCATTTGTGTTGCTTATTTGAGGAATGTTTTTAGATCATTAACTCCCCCAGATGCACACGGTGTTCAAGGCCACTGCCATTGTTGAAAATGCTGTTCTCCCAGCCTTCTCAATTTTACTGTCCATTTTTGCTCTCTGTATAGTTGCACCTTTCTCAGAATGTCATATAATTGAAATCATACAGCATTTAACCTTTTCAAAGTGGCTTCTTTCATTTAGTAGTATGCATTTAAGTTTTCTCCATATCTTTCCATGGCTTGGAAGCTCATTTCCTTTGAGCATTGAGTAATAATCTATTGTCTGTGTAGATCAGAGTTTATTTATCCATTCACCTACTGAAGGACATCTTTGCTGCTTTCAGGTTTGAGCAATTATAAGTGAGGCCTCTATAAATTTCCATATGCAATTATTTTTGCAAACATAAGTTTTCAGTTTGTTGGAGTAAATACTAAAGAGTGTGGTTGCCAAATCTTGTGGGAAGGGTATGCTTAGTTCTGTAAGAAACTGCCAAACTTTCTCGAAAAGTGCCTGTATTATTTTGCATTCCCATTAGCAAGAAATGAGAATTCCTGTTATTCCACATATTTGCAAGCATTTAGTGTTGTCTATGTTTTGAGTTTTGGACATTCTAATAGATGCTTAGTAGCACCTCACTGCAAGTTTTTTTATTGTTGTTCAAGTACAGTTGTTTCCATTTTCTTACCACTGTCCCCCATTACCCAGCCCCACCTCCCACCCAGAATCCTTCCCCCCTTTGGCTTTGTCTATGGGTCCTTTATACACGTTCCTTGACAACTCTTCCCCTGCTCTCCCCTGTTATTTCCCTCTCCCATTCGCTTCTGGTTAGTGTTAGCTTGTTCATTATTTCAGTGTCTCTGGTTATATTTTGCTTGCTTTTTTGCTTTGTTTATTAGGTCCCACTTATAGGTGAGACCATATGGTATTTGTCTTTCACTGCCTGGCTTATTTCACTTAGCATAATGCTCTCCAGTTATATCCATGTTGCCGCAAAGGGTAGATGATCCTTCTTTCTTCTGCTGCACAGTATTCAATAATTTTTTGATCCACTCATTTACTAAGGGGCACTTAGGTTGCTTCCAACCCTTAGCTGTTGTAAATTGTGCTGCTATGAATATTGGGGTGCATAGGTTCTTTTGAATTGGTGTTTCTGGATTCTTGGTGTGTAATCCCAGCAGTGGAATTGCAGGTCACAAGGCAGTTTCATTTTTAGTTTTCTGAGGACATTCCATACTGTTTTCCACAGTGGCTGCACCAGTCTGCATTCCTACCAACACTACACTAGGGTTCCCTTTTCTCCACAACCTCACCAGCACTTATTGTTGATTTGTTTATGATGACCATTGTGAGTGGTGTGAAGTGGCATCTCATTGTGGTTTTAATTTGCATCTCTCTGGAGGCTACTGATTTTGAGCATCCTTTCATATGTTTCTGAGCCCTCAGTATGTTCTCCTTAGAGAAGTGTCTGTTCAGGTCCTTTGACCATTTTGTAATTGGGTTGTTTGTTTTCCCAGAGTGGAGTCATATGAGTTCTTTATACATTTTGGAGATCAAATCCTTGTCTGAGGTATAATTTTTCCATATGGCTGGTTTCCATATGGCTGGTTCGCTTTTCGTTTGCTAATGTTTTCTTTAGATATGTAGAAGCTTTTGATTGTGATGAAGTCCCATTTGTTTATTCTTTCCTTTATGTCCCTTGCTCTAGGGACCATATTAGTGAAAGTATTGCTGTGTGGAATATCTGAGATTTCCCTGCCTATGTTCTTCTCTAGGACTTTTATGATGTCGTAACTTATATTTAAGTAGTTTATCTATCTTGAGTTTATCTCTGTGTGTGGTGTAAGTTCTGGTTAAGTTTCTTTCCTTCCTTCCTTCCTTCCTTCCTTCCTTCCTTCCTTCCTTCCTTCCTTCCTTCCTTCCTTCCTTCTTTGCATATAGCTGTCCAGATCTCCCAATACCATTTGTTGAAAAGGCTATTTTTACTCCATTTTATGCTGCCTTCCCCTTTTGAATATTAATTGACCATAGAGACATACATTTATTTCTGGGCTCTCCTTTCTCTTCTATTGACCTATATGTCTATTCTCATGCCAGTACCAGACTATTTTGATTACTGTGGCCTTGTAATATAGTTTGATGTCAGGTATCAATTTCCTAATGATTTACACTGTTGAACATATTTCTGCATACTTTGTGTCATTTATAATTTTCTTTGATGACGTATCAGCTTAGATCTTCTGCCATTTTTTAATCGAGTCTCCATTCTCATTCTGTTGCCATTCATTCTCTGTTTTGTACCCAAATTTGATCTTACTACTAGGTCAGTTCTTTTAGGAAAGCCTTTCAATAACTGTCCGATCCTTTTATGATAAGAAACAACATTATTTGGGTTTGTCCATATCACCTGCCTCAGCTGGCACTAACAATTTTCTTATGTTACTTTAACATGAGTGTCTTTCAATTTTCACATATGCCACATTTATGCCGATCCGAAGTCTTCCTTTATACTATCTCTTCTGCCCCAACAGACACTTATCTATTCAGTAAGGTCATAGGAGTTCCACCTTATCTTACTTTCCCAAGGAACTCTTTCTTAACCTTAACCAATTAAACTGGGTCCCTCTATATAACACTGTTTTTTTTTTCTTTTTTGGTTCTTGTCTTTGTGGTTCTTATCAAACTTACAGCTAAATAACTGTTTAGTTAATTGCTTGCTGAAATAGACTTTCCATGAGGTATTAGAACTTGTCAATTCTATCACAGTTATCATCCAGGCATACTACTGTAATTTGCAACCTAATGTAGGGGCTTATAGAAACTTGGGTTGAATTTCAACTCTTCCACTTTTTAGCTAAAACATTCTAGGTAACCATTCATTTCAATTTCTATTTTATTACCCCAAAGATATTAAAGATAATAATTTTTATTTGAAACATTTTAAGGATTAAATAAGATGCACTTTATACAAATACTTTGCAAATGTATAAATATATGTGATAGTACTATATACACATATTTTTATAATTGAACATTTTTCAAGATCGTATCTAAAATGAGGCTTAAAATAATCAATAAACTGATTACTATTTAGTGGTTGATATGTCTATATTATCAATGTCTCCAAATACATTGTTTTTTTTTTTCTGTTATATTTTGATTCCTATTTAGGCTAAGATGATATTGAAATTAGCTTTTTGCATGTTGTGCTTTTTACTATATGGTTTGAGGCCTTGTCTGCTTTTCTAGTCATCTATATTCTACAAGCTCTGGGTGAAAATCATTTTATAGATTTAGGATATTATCCATTTTTAACTGATTGCCCACTTCAGCAGAGTAATCATGTTGGAATCTGCTAATGATGCCCTTTGATGGCTTTTACAGGAACAGCACCACATAGCACACATCTGCAATGTGTAAATATCTGAGATTGTTTTTAACTGTGCAAAAAGATTTATCCAGAAATATCAAGGAAAGCACAAAACTACAATCAGTGTCATATAAAAGGTACAAATTAACATCAAGCAATGTAATTACCTTGCAATTTTGGTCCATCAAATATACATAGATAATATGCTTCTCTAATGTGAATACAGAGTTATTTCTGAAAGCAGATGCTTCCTACGGCCGTGCAGGGTACTCCGTGTGTGTCTGAGCCTTGCTTCACTGCAGCAGCTGAGATAAATAAAGCAAAGCCATCTCTAGAAGAACATGGGTAGCATAATCTGCAGACCATTCCTCTTCATCGTCCTCGTTTTACGGGCAGTAGAGATGCCCCTTGCTACATTCATGCAGAGATCGTTCCAACTTTTTCCCTCATTCTCCTTCTCAGCCAGCTTAACTTGGATCCTGCCTCATTCTATTTGACAGACAGAGTAACTTTCTACCCAGTGGTTCAAAGTGGTCAGTATCCGTTAACATTTCACCTTGTGACTTCATATTATAAATGCTTTAGGAGATAGGGCCCTTCTTGACTCATTAGCAGTAGCCCTCATTTCAGGGATCTCTTTTTCCTTCACTCTCTGATCTCTTCCTTTCTCAGGCACTCTTTTTTAACTTCCGCTTTTTTTTTCTCGACTTCATTTATTCATTACTCTGTCTTATATCATCATTTAAATTTCTCCCTTCCTACTTTTATATGCTATTTGTGTATTCAGTACTGAAAGAATTGGAAAAGTTTAGTTAAAATTATTTTACCTAAATATTTGCAAATAAAAATAATTATTCATTTGTTTTTCAACCTGTTGTTTTGAAATCATGCAAACACTTTTGTTTTTCCCTTGCAGGTGGAGGGAGGGGCATAATATTTGACTTCAAACCCCCTGATTCACATAGTATGCTTTCTGCTTTGGGTTTAAATTACCTTTCCTATACGTTTTTCTAATCAGTGGCACCCTGAACGTAAGCTATGAACACTGTACCTAAATTGAGTGGCTCAGAATCCTAAATTCAATGCTGAAATGTGTTGCTGATTTTCAGGATCTGTTTAGCAGTTGCTAGGAGTGACTCTCTCAAACATCCTGACAAACTGCAGAACAGTGATTGCTAAGCCATGATCCTTTGAAACTCATCCCCCAGTGTAGTAATGGCTGGAAAACAAGATAGTGTTAAAGCAATGAAAACAGTATATTGTAGAACTGAGAGACACTTTGGATTCCCAAAGTCCCCCAGAGCCTGCTGTTACTTTTTGATTGCTTTTTGAAAGGGCAATAACAAGATGTGTGAGATAATATTTGACTTTAAAAATACAGAGTGGGAAGCATGTATGTCCCCCTTTACTTCATTCTTTCTCAAGCTATTTTTTGTTTAGAAATATCTCCATTAGGTTCTGATTTTGTGTGTTGCTCCAACCATGTTTTGTTTTGGAACACTATGCAGTCATTAAGAGGCTTCCAAGTGTAGGCTTCTAAAGTTTCCACTACAACTTATTAATTAGGGACAAAGTGCTCAGCTTTGTGACAAAATAGGCTTTACTCTAAGTGAATTCATTTAAAATTATAAAAATAAAAAACAGATTTTTTTAGGATGTAGATTCTAGTTTTAGTGAAGTAAATTGGGGAAGTTCTGGCAACACTGAAATAGTATATTGTAAGTGGGAAACTTTAATATTTGGAAAAAATTATGTAGCTTTTTAACTTAGAAAATATTTCCTTTGAATGTCCATAACAATTCTAATAGTCAGCATTTCCAACCAACTAAAATTATTATATTGTTGTCATAATCCTGTCCCTCCTATTATCCATTCATATTTGATCATTCATATGCTATTTATTTTTATTTACTTAATGAATAATATATACTAAAAGTGCCCCTGATTCTTACTCAAGTTTTGGCAGCTTTATTGATCTAATTTTCAGAAATCATAGCTGTATTTCTCTCTCTTTTCTTCATCCCTTTCATTGTATTTAATCTCAGCTTTAGATTTAAAAAAGAAAAAAAAAAGTCTACTTATTTTTTCTCTTCATTTCTATAGTGCCCACACTAGTCAAGGAACTCACATCATTTCATCAAGGTACAGAGATGACGAGTAAAGTTTTTATCAGGTAGAGAAATCAGCCTCAGCAGAGCACCTGAACCATGTACGCAGAGACGAGCAGATTTAAGCTTTGTGTTTGAAGAACAACAGCTAATGTGATGCTGCTACTTATGTGGTACATCAAAGAGATAAAAAATTGTTGGTCCTTAAGACACTGGATACTTTTATTTCTTCTATTGTAACAACTCAAGTTAACCTAGCTAACATTGCAGTCTAGAACAGCGATTGGCATGTAAAACTCAATAAACAACTGTAGGATCAAATGTTACCCACTGACAACTGAAAGAAATGCCATGTTTTCTGCTTCCCCAAAGTCCTATTGAGATGTGACTTCCAAGGGAGTTAGGTTAACTTTAAGATAAGCAACTTAGGGCTGCTCGGCAACTCAAAGGGCTGACACTTCAAATATGTACTTCAAAAATATGCAAAATCCGAACAAGTTACAGACTTTTGTGTTACTTTATTATAGTTGAACCCCGGACACAAAGCTGGAGCTTGCCAGTGATCTACAATGACTGTTTTTACTCTTTTATTGGGAGAGGCCTCCCTGCTAGACTCAGTGCAAAGCCTGATGAGCAGGACTGTTCATTTTTGGATAAACATGCTCAACCACATTTTTCTTGAGGTTTACTTTATACATTGCCAAGAACCCATTATTCCAATCCTCAGCTTACGCTTGGACTGGAAATCCAAATCTGATTCTTCAAAAGCATCTGTTCGGCCAGATGTTCACTACCCTTATAGTCAGTATTCTTCCCAAGTGAAGCTGAAATATCATCCTTGCTCTTATGATTTTAGTATCACTGTCTAAGGCTTCATAATGCCCTGTGATGCTTCCAAACTTATCGATGTATTCATTTATTCATCATTCATTGATTCACTTGTGAATTATTAATGGAATCCATTATTTATTGAGTCCCTAAGATATGCTGACATTAGACTAAGAACCAGGTAAGACTGGTGAATAAAATCGAGCATGGTCCCTTCCTTAGCTGGGAAATTTGCTTCAGGTAGTTATGCATTCCTGCTCAAGTATGTGGGTGTTTGTAGTAAAAAGGCAGCTTGTTGTTCCATTATAGGCATGTAGAATGAATGCACAGCTTATTTTACCTTGGCAGGTTAACTTAAGCCATCATAAAATGTCCAACTTAATGTAGCTATCCTTGGACTTCTGTTACTTTTTTAAATGATAAGTAGCTCATTTCTTCACCTTGTTGGGGCATGTAGGTCGTCAGCCTTCTTGATTTCTTCTCCATGACTAACAACTTACTGCACTTTGTGAAAAAGTTTTAATACCTACTTTATGGCAGTGCCCAGTGCACTAACGAAAAATTTCTGCATGCCTTTTGTATGTCATTTCCCCCTCCCATTACTCATTGTTCTGATTAGTACTGCCATCAGCTCCTTCATTGTTAAGTGGGTGCTACTGCATGGCTGTTATGCAGCTTCAGCCGAGCGCGTGGGCTGCCTCTTCCTTCCCTATCCAACCCCCCTGTGCCACTGAGCTCGAGAGTGAGCAAGTCTAGATATAAGCATGAAATCTCCTGCCTCTAGGTCTGCCACATGCCTTGAAACAGGGCTACAGACACTTGTAATTCCGCCAAGCTGTAATTCAGGTAACTTAGGTCTCCATATATACTATGATAATTATCACTCAGATGCAGGGATTATACACCATTTAGCATTTTGTAGAACTGGTTATTTGACTTGTATGTAGATGTGTGCATGCATGTATGTGTGTGTTTATATATATCTTAATGCCAATAAAGATATTTTCATTTACTTTGCTTTCAGCATTTAATTCCTTAATATGTATCCATTATAAACATATAAAATATTCACAAGTAAAACAGAGGGAATAAAATGAATGATTAAACTCTTCATGAAAGGAAAAAAAAATCTCCGACCAAAACAGGCAAAAATAGTGCAATAAAAATTTGATTATTTTTTACTAAAAACAAATTATATTGCCCTACACAAAACTCTTTAGAAATTTAATTTATTTATTACTAAGCTATAAAATGGACAGGACATCTAACCCAACATTTAGGATCTAAATTTTAGCAATAATTTCAGGATTTTATACATTAGTTGCTGCATTATTCCAATTTATGGCTATGTTTTATTGTCTATGTCTAATTATCTTTTTATGATATTTGATCAAGTATTTATCCAACTTAGATTTCTATCAAGATAGAAGTCTTTTAGAACAAAATTTAAATAAAACTTTAAATAAAACATCAAGATATTTATTTTACAAATATCAACACCGAATATGTAGAGCAATTCCTTGGGTGCCTTACATGCTTCATGGTAAAGCTTAATAATATCTACCATCTTGATCTGGGACTCAATCTATCATTGTTAACCTGGAATTAGTATATTCTTGACTGTTCACAAATTGAAGAGAAGCAATAGTAAAGGCAGCTTTGTCAATCAAAAGATCATGGGTGCCTCCATTTACCTGTGCCAGATCTGACCTATTTAGAAGAAAGACTAGAGTTTTATTGCATATCCTTATATTTCTTATGGGTTTATAAATACAGTTGTATACACCCAAGTGTATAGATACCCAATACTGTTACACTCGGAGATTTGCAGAGAAGACAATCTCCAAACACATATTTACAATACAAGATGGTAAATCAAGCATATGAAGCATGTTCTAACTGCAGAGGTTGCTCTGAAGACTGAGCCCCACTCTGTCCTTACTGGTTATGGAGGAAGGGTTATGGCTGTCTCAGTGTCACAGGTTTCTCAGAGCAAGTGCAGCCCAACAGCAGGACTTTGGAGGTGGCAAATAAAGGACCTTGGGTGAGAGAAAATATTCTGAGTAAAAGAAACTGTTACAGAACAGGGACCAGGGGGCTGCTGATATACTATTGCTGAAAGTACCCCCCTGCCAGGTTCGTTATGTCTGCCGCCAGAGGAAAGACGTCTCTAAATGCCAGAGATTTGTGAAAAGGAAAGGAAATGTTTATTTAAAGCTATACAGACTTAAAGTAGTGACCTAATGTCTTCGTTAAAATATTAAAGTCCTTTAGGATACCCAGAGATGCACACAGTCCTCCCTTCTCCCTCTGCCCTGAACTGGGGTACCGTATCTCAGGAAAAGAAGTAGAGTCCCTGATTCAGGCTCCTGGCAGCCGTGTGGTCCTCTCTTCACCAAGGCTGTGGGGAGGTCTCCACTCTGCCAAAGCTGAGTGGAGGTTCTCTGCTAAAGCTGCATGGTGATTCTCCCTCAAAGGGCTGTGACTCTGGCCAAAGCTGTGTGGTTTTCCCCCTAATGGCTGTGTTGTCTGGGTTTAAATCCCCACGCCAATCCTCCTCTGTAGCCTCATTTCTGACTCCTCCTACAATTGGCTACACTTGCCAGCACTCCTGTACCCTTCCAGCTTTACTGGGTTGCCGTAACGAGTCTTGGCAGGTGTGGCACCATAATGTGGAGCCAATCATTTCCAAGTTCTCACGTGGGCACTGTAACCAAGGGTAGTTGCCTCCCAATTACATCTTGGGTGGAAGTCACTCCCTTCTCCCTGGCTCAAAGCATGGCCACAACCATTTAACGGATCTATGCAACCAGCCAAAGGCTATAGATATGTTAAACAACCATGCCATGGATTAGCTGCAAAGCTATGGCTGCACAAAACAGCTCTGCAAGTTCCCGCTCCATGTGTCCCTTCCCCCAACTCACACCTGAGGGGGGAAGGGGTGAGGACATCTTATATGTCTTTCTAATATTTCCTAGACAGCTTGAGTTCTGGACCCCTTTCCAAATCCCTATTTGCACCCCCCCCTTGGCTGCACCCTGTATCAAAACTACATAGCTAAATGCCAATTCCTGATTGAGTATGGTTTGTTCAAAAACCAAAGCAGAAGGT
The DNA here is from genome assembly GCA_039655065.1 of Glossophaga mutica. Lineage (NCBI taxonomy): Eukaryota > Metazoa > Chordata > Mammalia > Chiroptera > Phyllostomidae > Glossophaga > Glossophaga mutica. The sequence goes on from CM077303.1 coordinate 14,367,836, forward strand.
TTCTGCTAAGGACTAAAGTAAGATGAGCTATGGTGGTGCTTTGAGGTGGGCTAGGGTTAAGTTACAGGAATTATGACAGAACTTTGTTAGAGTTTAGAATTGACCAGCAAAGCATTTATGAACTAGTGAGGAAACTTAGGCAGAAGAGTAAGACCATGTCAGGTTTCTTTTTAGAAGAAATCACTGTGGGGAGCTCAGTTGGTATTGTAAGTCTTCAGCTGATGACAAGTAGTCTAAGCAAATTGTTAATTCGGGTTAACCCACAAAAATTGCAAGTTAAGTGTCACATAAATAATGGAAAAAATTTCATGGTTGTTTTATCTTAAACAATGAAAGTAACATTACAAAAATAAATTTAGTTTGGCTTATCAGGTTTTATTTTTAAGCTATGTATTAATATAATAATTAAACTACAGAGCATAAAAAGTTTTCCTTTAAAATTATGTGATAATGTATTTTAGGTACTGAAATTTACATTTGTGTTAGTATCATTAACACCAAACAGGTAAAAATTTGTAACTGTATTTGAGAATTTTATTCTATTTCTAAGGTATTTGTCTTAATATTTTGATATTCACACAATTTTAAACCATTAATTATGTCTTCTAAAATTCCGAAATGTCATATAGCTCTCAATTTTCATTTGAAATGGACTTATTTATGATTTGAACCCCACTTGCCTCACCACACAGAAACTTTTGTTTTATTAGAAAAAGAAAAAGAAAATTATCCATTTCTAAAGACAAAATTTCTGTAACAAATGCACAATTGTGATAATCACAAAGTGATTGACATCTAGACAACCATTCAGCACACAACCAGCCCAACTCTTGGGATTGTCTCAGTATCTGAGATCTTTTTTCGACAGCTATTTCACCTATTTTATGATACCGTTCTTCTTTTGGGAGATAAACAACATAATTAGGTAATCAGTCTGCATAGTACAACTGATATATCCAGATGTTCACAACTATTGTGTACATGGAAAAATGAACTCTACAAAGAATATACCAAAGTATAGGGAGATGTGCTAGTTTTAAGCAGTTAATAACATTGAGGAAAAATACATTTTGTAAGTGAGTAGTTGATCAGTTAATACCTTTTGCTTCTTTAAATGACAACTTTTGCTTCTCTAAACAACCTCTAAAATATGATGTGTTAGATAATGTACACTCATATAATGAAGATGCTCTGAAATAAGAGGTATGGAGAGAGAGGGAATATTGGAAGATGAAATAAAAAGAAATGCAATCTGTGGCACACACAACTGAGAGAGGAGGGATTGTGTGTTTGATGACTGTGCTAGGAGCAGGAAGAGATATCATGTGGGTCTCTCAGAAAATTTTTTTAGGACTTTTGGATTGAGAACACTATGGGTGAGTTGGCTTTTCAGCATATCAGGTGGTATAAAAGGCAGAGCAAACTTAGGGAGGGAAACAGAATTAGTTCATTTTAGTCCAAAGACTTCTAGAAGACTGTTCCCTATCTACATGTAGATATTTAATAAGAACTGGATATTCAACACTTCTTTGTAAGAGATGCTATGCCTGGGGTTGCAAATTTGAGAATCATCAGTGTGGGGGTGGTATTTGGAAAAATGAAAGAGGAAAAGTTTCTTAAAAAGAGGAAGCAGAAGGATAGAAGACAGGTTCTTGAGAAAAGCAGTCTTTACAGAGCAAAAGGATGAAAAATTCTAGCTGAAGTAAAGAAGGTGAGAAGGAACACTCAGAAAAGGAAACGGAGAACAAAGGTGTTGCATGGCTCTGAGACCCAGGGGCTGAGAAGGCGCCATCTGTCCTCAGGGGGCTCATGACTCTCAACAATGTGCAAGGCCATAGAAAGTTCAAGATCGAGGAGAGCTTTGAGGAATCTAAGAGGTTTCAACAAAGAGCCCCATTTTTCCCTTGGTCAACTTTGAATTAATGGTGAAATATAGAAAAGGGGTAGCAACCTAATAATTGTACAATTACTGAGGAAGGCTGTGATGAAGAATACAGCTTTGTGTGAAAAGCAACTGAACCCAAGACTAGCCTTCTCAGTTGTAGGCAATGCTGGGCCAAAGGAGGCCAATCTCCCTGCACTGGGGAGTTTCCAAGGTACAACCTACACCATGCAGTAGCAGAGGAGAAAAACCACTCTCGGGTGCATGCCCTGCTCTCATGAGAACACAAGTTCATAATTCATTGAGAAAGAGTGAGCAAGAGCAAGAGAGAATTCAGGCCGACAAAGATCAAATGAAAGTGTCACCTTATCCAGCTGCTTATACAGCTGCTAGGTGTGTGAGATCATGGACTTGCAAACAGTGTTCTGCATGACTAACATTTCCCAAACTGTCAAAGCAAATCTGCATAGCCCCATTCTTACCCTCCCTGGGGGGCTGAGTCAGCCTTGCTGAGTCTGGCCAAGAGAACAGAGAAAACCTGACTAAGGCCCCTTTCAAGGGCGCATGACCCGTGCATTTGCATAGAGCTGCTACAGTCAGAGGGCTCTGGATTAGAGTTTGTCTGTGGCCACAGCCTTGAAATTCTTAATGATTTCCTCTGAGAGTATGTGATTGGCTCACCTACCGCACATCTCTTGCTATGTCCTCACCTCCTTGAGGAAAGCTTTTAGATTCTTGGGTCCCTGGCACCCCAGAGCATCTGGCCTCCCCATCCTCAAAGCTGTGGAAGTGCTGTCTCCCACTGACTTCCTCAGCTCTCCCTGTGGGGACCTGGATTTAGGCCCAGTGGGGGAGGGCCCAGGTCAGACAAGGGCAGCCTGTCTCATCCTGGGATGGGGCGTGGCAGTGGCCCTTTGCCCAGGGTGGGAAGGAATACCCAGAGGTTCTGGCTAATCCTGATATAGGCATGGAGTGTGTCTCAAGGGAGAGGTGGAAACCACTTGGTGGTCAACTTTTATTTATTTATTTTTATTAAAGATTGTATTTATTTATTTTTAGAGAGAGGGTAAGGGGGAGAGAAAGAGAGGAAGAGAAACATCAATGTGTGGTTGCCTCTCACATGGCCCCCACTGGGGACCTGGCCACAACCCAGGCATGTGCTCTGACTGGCAATTGAACTGGCGATGCTTTGGTTCGCAGCCCATTCTCAGACCACAGAGCTATACCAGTCAGGGCAGTGGTCAACTTTTGATGTGGGCTGGAAAGGCAGGTAGCAGGTCCTGGGAAGGGGAAACTGACTCTAGCCCATTTCCACCCTGCATGTAAATCCTGCAGCTGTGAGCATGGGAATCCCTGCCAGCAGCCCTGTGTATCACAGAATAGTGGGGCTGGACCAGGCTTCTAGCAATTTCTGACCGCCTATGCTGACCCCACCTGTATCCCAGTACCTGAGGGAGTGTGGCATTATATAGCAAATAAAAGATACTGTAACCAAATGTAGGTTCGGCTGCCTGCCATTTGGAAAGGCAGTTCTGGAGAAGCAGGTGCTGATGTAAAGGAAAGTAGTTTATTCAGGTGCCTGCTATTTGGAAGATGGGAGATTCAAGTCTCAAGGTCCATCTCCTCATCTTAGTGGAGGAAGATGTTTCCATGAGGAGGGAGAGGGAAACCGAGCAAAGAGAACAAGGGAAGGGGTTGAAAAGTTCTCTACATGCTGACGAGCACAGTCCATCCGGATAAGGTAGGTGACAATCTGCTGTGCGTCATCCTGCCTTCACGTTAACCTGGCTCCACGGTCAAAGGTCAGCAAATCTGAGTCTGGGTTGTCTGAAGATTGGAGTCTGCATCTTTCGAACTTAGTTCCTAGGATTCTTATATAAACATGCTGTTTATCTACAAGATACACATTAGTCAGAATCGACACTGACAGAAACATGTCAAAGAATGGTGGAGCAGGTTACAACTCCCCACTATTACAATCCCCCACTGTTACATACCATAATGGGTTGAAAGACCACAGAAGGAAATAAAACATTTTACAATGTAGTAACTTTTTGGCACATTTTCCTCTTTCTTTAAACAGGGGCCCTGTCCATTCATTTTTAACTTGGCCCTGCAAGTAATGTAACCGGCACCTGTAATATTCAAGATGGGCCCAGCTGCATATTCTCTGTTCCTTCTGGGACTCATTAGCATGGGCAGTCACTTCTGAGTACTGAGGGCAGTGGGGGAGGCCCAAGACAGTATTCAAAGGGCGTTCAACTTTGAACACTGTCCAGTCTTCAACGGGTGCCCCTTAGTATGCAGTCAGAGCAATGGAGTCGTAACTAACCTGCATGCACTGTTTCAGACAGAAACTCAGAGTTCTGTTCAGTGCCTCTCATGGGACCAGGACAGGCAGAGCTATAGGACTTCCTCTTTTTTTCTGTGTTTCGTTTGTTTGTTTGTTTGTTTGCCTGGGTAGGAGAATTGAAACAGCACTCTAATTGCCCCCATGCATGTTCGGGATAACTGGTACCAAAGGCTGGAGGAGGCACGGGGGGGCTGTGCTTAGTGCTCTGAAGCACCCTACAAAGATGCCCCTCGCCCGTCCGGGTCTGAAACACTCTTATCCAAAAGCAATTCTTTAAAATATTTGGAAAGTTAAACCTAATCTCTGTGGTCGAGTTTGTTTCACATTTGGGGCAGAAAGACAACGGCAGAGGAAGTTTCTTTCTGTCCAGATCAGCCTAGCTAGCTAGCTACGGCAGCATTTTTCCAGGAGGACACCTGCAGCCCCAGCACCAGAGACAATCAGCGAAGCAGCCAACAGATTTCTTTAGCGGGTGGGAGGAGAGCAGCGAGAGTCTGTGACCTGGGCAGAGGCCCATCAAACCAGAAGGCTGAAGCTTCAGGTGCAGTCCCTTTTCCTCATCTACACCCCAGTTCTGGGAGGACGGAAGGAATGTGGAGCCATGGGTTTCCCTGGGGGAGAGAGGCAGGGCTGCATTTTCGGAGTCCCGTCTGAGTGAGCGTGTCAGAATCCCTGCTTCAGTATCAGTGGCATGATTACAGGATTGACTCAAGCGTTGCTGGGGAACTGGGGACTTGTCTGGAAAGCAAAAGCCTTAGTAGGGGGGAGTGGAACTGACAGTAGAACACGTGGGGCTTGGGGCCCATCAGTTTGGATATTCCTGTGAAAGTGGCTCTGGGACTTCTCATGCCTGCAGCTCACCCATTATTCATTCTTTGGTAATAAACCTGGAATCCAGCACTCTGGCGCTCTCTGGGCGTCTTCCTCGTCTATTCCAAGTGGTCAGCCACACTTCCTCTTTCCTGATTTAACTAGCAGATCCACCTTTGGGAAAATGGAGTTAAGGGGAGAAATCTGTAAAATGACCTATCCCTTGGTATGATTTTATGTCTTCTAAGAGGTCTTGGAAACAGCAGCCTCTCTGGCCCCTTGGGTGTTTAACTCAATTCTCCAAGCAACAAAGTTTCGGACACAAACCACTAACAGCCTTCAAATGGTTCACTCTCAAAAGAGCATTAGGGGACTTGATCCTTTGGACCAACGGAGGAGAGGGGGAGTCCCTCAGCCCTCAGCAGGGCCGTTCAACTTTCACCAGCTGAGGCAGAGTTGAGCCTTTAGAATTGTTGCCCCCTAAAGGAAAATAAAACACAGGGAGAGGGAATTAAGATGATCTTGCATCATTAAGCAGTCATGTGCATTACTAAAAGATGTTGCTTTCTTATCGGAGCTATTAAGTATCACTTTGATGAATGGGTCCGCAGAGATAAATGCCTGAACAAAGGCAAAAGGAAACGTGAAAATACCGGGAATTAAAAAGTCAGAACTGGGAAGAATCCATGTTTCCTGCAATGAACGTTAAAAGTCATATTCATGCTCACACATATGTACATAAAAGACATTTAAAGCAGAGTAGAGAATCCTCTCTCTTATTAAATGGTTTCTGCGGTCTAATGATTCTTTGAATCCTTTTTGTGTTTTGCAATATTTTATATCAGTGTGTCCAACGTCTATTTTAATCAAATGTGGAGGTTTGTCTTCATCATAACAAAACATACTCTGAAGGACTGGTCTTGAAAATGCTTGTACTTAGCTGGGAATAACTGTTATCAAATTGAAGGGGGTAGGATTGATATATTAAAATTTTGCAGCAGAGCAGAAGTATGAATGGACTAACAAAGCAGTATATTTTGTCAAATATCTCAGGTTTCCATTAGATGAGAATTGGCTCACACATTGTGGATGTGGGTGTGAATTACACATATTTTGTTTAAGACAGAAGGCTATCATTTTACAATAAACTATGTCTTGGATTAAGAGCCTGTTCGTGGCTCTTTATTTTAGGTAATGTATTAATTAGCTAAATTAAGAAGTATGTGCTATATATAAATATTATTCAGCTCTTCCTTAAGATCTTTGGAGACCAGAACATGAAGGGTATGTAATGAAAACAGGAAGGGACTGATTGCCCAGGGGTGCTCTACAGAGAACCACATTTTGCCTAAATCATAAGTTAATGGCAATGATGCAAATGATTTGAAAGTTTTGAGGAAAAAATATAGTTTGATGAAGTGACACTGGAGATCCCTTGGTGCAGTCAGTGAGATGGTACCACCCTGGTTTCTCAAGTACTACTAACAAGAGTCGTGCACAAGAAAAAACAGGGGAGGGGCTGGGTCTAACACCTGCACAGCAGGCTGTCTTTAACGGAGGCAGTTAAAAAAGGGAAGAAAAGCATTCTGAAGTCCTTTTGGAAAACTTCATGTTAATTGCAGCCATTAAAAGTCACAAAACACAATTGTGCTACCTGGGATCACACAGAGGGTGAAGTCCTTTGTCTAGAGGTGCCCTGAGGGAAAGTAGCAGTTAATTACTGTTAGTTCACAACCCCGGAGTTCCCTGGGTGAAATCTGAAACTGGCCCCCTTACCTGCAGGGCAGGGAGAGACCAAGAAAAAAGCAAGTGACTCCAGATTGGTAGGTGGCAGGTTTAATAAGCAAGCACCTACTACCGAAATCTTAAAAGTTCACAGGGAGGCCTTACCCTGGGTTCAGCGTTGTGTCCAGTCGTAAGAGTCTCACCACCATGTGGCTCTGTCGTAGGGCTATGTCCTTGAAGTGGGCTCTCACTGAGAGAACCTGAACAGGACAGACATCCCAAGGACGGGGGAGGGGCGAGGAGCCTCCTAGTGCCCAGGCCCCGCTCGTCGCAGGTCAAAAGGCAGTCACACCCTCTCCATGATCTCCTCCACCAGTTACCTGCTTGCCTGTCATTTTCTAAACACTTCTGAAGTTTTCTGCTTTCTCTCTTGGCCCCATCATCTGATATAAGCTGGAGCTTGATGGGGGGAGGAAAGATTTCACCTACAGCATGTTTTTTGTCTTAACTCAAGAAAAATCTGGAGTCATATTTACATTTGTACTATAGACTCTTTAAACCTGACAATTTCAAAGGTAAGATTCTACTTTTTACCTGAAGGCTATACGACCACAACTACTACTGTTTCCATGAGGAAGCAAGGGAGAGGGGAGAAAGAAGACACATTAAAAATTATTCTTTACACTGGGAGAATCCAAAAGATAAAAATATCTTTAAAAAATAGCAATGATTTAGAAAATAATGTTTACTTACAAATTCAATTAGGCATCCATGGGTACCTCCTCAAAATCCCACAAAATTGGGGAATTCAAAAACTATATATATATGGGGTTGTTTATTCTGTTTAGTTGAAGTTGTGGGAAAATCTTTAACATAAAAAGTTTCATAAAACATAACATATGATGATAATATGGGAGTCTTATTAGAGGAAACATTTTTGACTACTACAGTAGTATATTCCTAAAATTCAAAACGGAGAGATCAGAGAATTTCCAAATGTCTGAGGTATTTTGTGACACAGTTTTCAATATTCTATTCAGTCCCTGAACCATTATTACAGAGAAATTGTCTAATATTTCATGTATTTGGGTCAGTTTCATAAATAAGGAATTGAAAATGACACTTCTGCTATTGTAGACATTCAAACTGTATTGTTATACAATTTTTAACTTTAAACTCTTAGTTGTACAACTGTGACTTACATGGATCAGAATTTTTTAGTCCCTTTAGTTCAAAAGAGTGAAATGTAAGATCATTGAGGAAATTAAAGCAGAGCTCCTGCCTTCTTGCACAAATCAAAACATCAGGTCTCAGAGTCAAACTCTAACACTTAGTTTAAATTACTAGATCGATGCCTCGTTAACACTGACTGAGCTCTTTGGCATAGAATTGTTTCTACACACTCAGGTAATTGACATGAATGCTTAAACACATCTCCTCACCTGAGACAGTTATCTAACTACTTCTCAATCCTTCTGCTGTATGACGCCAGTTGACTTCAGGTGGCATTTTGGCTGCTTTGGACTGCATTCGTGTGTTCTTCTGTCATAACCAACTGGACAGTAAGAAAGACGCCTGCCTGTGAGCACCGGCACTCACACCTTGGATAACCTGCTCTTCCAGTTTTGGTGCCAGTCGAGTTGATTTCGAGCCATCCGGGGACTCGGGTCAGGCATTTAACTTTCGTCTGCGGCCTGTTCTTCATCCCCTAGGGACAGATCAAGTCCCTCGTGCACCTGGTGAACCATGCAATGTTAGAGCTTAGCCAGGAGGAAAAAAAGGTTATTTTTTTCTCTGAACCCAGCTGGCATTCTACACTTTGAAACAGGAGGATTGATAGCCATGTAATTTTAATCCAGGTTAATATGCATTTTTAATAAAACTTACCCCATTTCATACACGTCCAGCTCTAGTGTCACTTGCTGCTTCAGTTTTATGGCTCATATTTGTTGTGGGAAATAACTGTGTTATAAAATGTGCAAAAGAATGATAGATTTTGAATATTTTCTTCTGCATGAATCAAATCCTAAGGCTATTACTTCTCTCTGCAGACTACACTTCCCCATTTCTTATATAAATTTCAAATGTCTTCCATGTTTGAAATGTAGCCAGCTGCTTGTTAAAAATTTTAATCATGAATGATTTAGGGAAAGGGGGAGTTTCTCCTTATGGGGAAGATGAAAAGTCTTTAGCAGGTGTCAGATGTGATGCTGTGGCCACATTGCTCCCTTGAGTAGTGCCCCAAGAATGTGTTCTAACTTTGAATACCCACACAAGAAAACGTAAATGAAGCATTCGAATAATTTCCATGAAGTCTAAAATTAAAACTAGAAAGAGCCTCCACTGAGGCCACCTTGCCCTGGACTTCTAGGTCTGCGTATTACCCCTGGGTGGTGGCTGCTTTCCTGTGTTTGAACAGTTGTCTGTCTTGTTTCGGTGTCTTCTGGAAGTGGTAACTCTCAGCTGCTACACACTTCCTAGCTCTGGTTGGCTTCATCTGCCTCTCATCCTTGCTTCTGATCTCTGACTTTTAAGGTACCTCTTTTCAACCCACTGTCCAGAGTGCTGACAGTGATTCTCAGCCTTGGCCTGGGCCCTCTCAGTTGTCGCCATTCACTCCATTTCCCGCACTTCATACTGGGAGAAGAATTAGTCCTTGGGTTTATCTGTAGCTCACAGAGGCCTCTCCTCATTTCAGACCCTGCTCCCTGAGAGCGTTACGATTTGCGATCCTTTTTAAATTTACTCTCCTATGTCATGAGTTTAAATGGTGGGTCACAGTGGACAGCACAGACTGCCTGTCCTCAAGGGCTGTGAAGTAGGAAAGTTAGAGAAGTGAGAACTGAGACCACCTGCCTCCACAGAGCTTGATGGTGGGCGTGCACGTCATCTACACCACGTGGATTCTGCAGAACCTCCAGGAGGTCCTTGGCCTTGTCCCTCCACAAGCTGCCACCAAGCTGGCTGGTGGAGTTTTTGGCCCTCTAGTTCCTTTGGGGAAGTTTTCTTCAAATCAAGTAGAACTCTATAATTCCTGTCACTCTTTTTAAACATTCATGTCAGACTGGTGGCTATTTTGTAGCGAGAACTATAGGCAGTGTTAGCATTGGGTGTTTTTCTAGTTTTATTTTTAGACTTTATGGATATTGTTCAGATGAGAATGGCATCCAACTAGCATAATAATGCTTTCAGTCACAGATAAATTCTCTAAAAATATATGTGTTGATTAGATAAATTGAGGTGATGTTTATGTAATTAGAAACAAAGAACATCTTTCTTTCTTTTTTTTTCCCCCCCACAAGACCGTTTTTCTGTGCCAAGTACCCTGGAAACATACTCTCCACCAGTATTTAGAGATCTGGGAGAAAACTTAGTTTGTGTAAATCTTAATTGAAACTATTGGTTGTGTGTTTTCTTTCAAGCCAAATATATGGCCAGATAGCAATACAGTGGCCCAAATTTGAACTATTTTATTTAAAAAATAAAAACTAAATGAAAGACAGTAAGGGTCTGGAGGTTGGAAACTGGCTGGGGCCTGGACTTTGCCACCGGAGCGTGTCACCTGCAGATACCACCCCCAGAAAACCGCGGAGTAAGAGTTTCTGGATTGGAGGTTTTGTGATTATTAAGATTCATATATTAAGTCTCCCGACTGACAGCGGTACCTGGTATCAAGTGCTAATGAACACAGGTCAGTCACTTGGTGAAAAAAACTCACTAGGTGACCCTCTGATGTATTCAAAATAAAGCAGACGACGGCTTTGCTGTAAAGAGGGAGAGAGAGAGGGTGGAAAAATAAAACCAAGTAATTGTGACACAAGAAACGTTAAACCTCTAAAAGAGAGAAAGATCACGGGCATGACTATAGAAAAAGCAACTCTCAGAAGCACCCAGGAGCTACAGGCTCCTATACAAAGTGGGGTAGGGAAACAACTCAGGGGTGCATTTCACAACCAGAGCCGAGGGAGGGGTGCAGCATTTCTGGAAGCACTTCCATACTTGGGTTATCTGATGACCTGTGTGAACAGGACTAGCTAGATACCACTGACCGCATGGCGACACACAATTTTACCCTTTGCTCCGAGAAATTCTTGCTACCCAATGCATTTGATTAAGAAATTCCTCTTCTGAGCAACTAAGCCTGTATCTGAGGATCTGAGGTCGCTTATCTTAGCAAAAAGGTGAGTTTTTAACTATTTACTTTTTAAGACTAGTGACAAGATCTTCACCTCTCTGTGTCTATCAATGTTAAACTGTTATCATGAACTGCCCAGTCCCCAACAGTTCCCTGACTTGAAAAATCCCACCGTAAATGTCCTGCAGTCCGATTACCAAACCCATCAAATATCTGCTCTGATTTCCTCCCTCGGAGGAAATTTTTTATTGGATTTTTCTTTTTTATTTTTGTTCAGTTACAGCAGTCCTCATTTTTCTTGATTTTGCTTGATCAACAGGTTATTCTGGTGGTCCTTTTGCAGGATTCAGCAGTCACCACAAGGATCCAGGCACTTTTCTCAAAGTGTGGTGGGTGCTATCATATTGATCAAAGAAAAGCATGTTCTGGAAAAACTTAGAAAGAGCCCCTGACATAGTCTCAGAGAAGGAACAGAAAGAGGTCCAGAGAAAGTGGTGCTTCAAGATCTGTAAAATCTAGAGAGGTAGGTAAGGGAAGAATGGGACAGGAGCGGGCCGGGCTGGGAGTGGGCTGGGATGAGGGAGGGCATTTAAGAAACCAAGACTGACAAGAGCAGTGATTCAGGGACAAGAGGAACCCAAGGGGTGTCTGGGACTGTAGCGGCTCAGTGTAGCCGGAGCACAGAGGTGCTGATGGGAAAGAGCGGGAAACGAGTAGGAGAATTAGCGGGACCCGGTGGAGTCGGCGGTCTAGTGCCTAGAACACTGAGAAATACTGAGGATGAAACGAGACTTTAATTACCAGAGTACCCAAATTTGGGAGCTGGTGGTGGTGGTGACTACAGGGAGCAAGAAAACGGTTCCAGAAGTCTAGGTGTTCTGATAGTGTAACTGTTCTTCAGGTGTGTTCTGATTATATGGCTGTGTTCCATTTATGGAAATTCATTCAGCGGTACTCTTGTGATTTGTGGATTATACTTCAACCACAGTATTATTGAAATGACTGTCTGGGTGAACGTGTTTGGCTCTGTTTTTATTCATAGGACTTGGGAATTAGGGTGCATGTTTGCAATGTTTTAGGTTCCAGTACCATAGTCAAAGCAACTTTTCTTTAAATCATGAAATACGGTTCAAACAAGGAAACCTTAAAAAGCACTTGCTATTCTCTAGCTTTGAGAAAAAAGAAAACTCGTGTTAAAAATGTGTTATAGTAAGTGTAATCATACAAGAACTAGGGAAGAACTATATACATCGTTATAAAATCTAGAAATGGTGTCCAAAACTTACTATAAATAAAAAGCAGGTATACTAGTTTCTTGGGTTGTTGTAACAAATTACCAAGATTGGGTGGCTTAGAATAACAGAAATTTATTTCCTCAAAGTTCTGAAGTCTTGAAGTCCAAAATCCATACATTGTCTGGGCCATGGGCTCTTCTAAGCCTCGAAGGAGGAACCCTCCTTTCATCTCCCTGGCTTTCCCTGGCATTGCTCCTGTCTCCACCTGTGTCATCAACGACACTCTCTGTGTGCAACTGCATCTCTGTGTCTCTGCCTCTCACAGTGGGTTAAGACTCACCCTGAGGGCTGCTTTTTAATTGGATCATAGTCTAGAAGACCTTATCTCTATATAAGGTGACATTCACAAGTGTTGGTGGTTAAGACTTTGTTTCTTTTGGGGGGCACAATTGAACCCATAACAATAGATTATTGAGAGATATGTTATGTGAGCCTATGTGGGTAAAAATATGTATATCATGAACATACACCTATTTATGTGGAAACATGGAAAGGACTAGAAAGACAAATACTAACTCAACAGTGCTTTTCTCAAGAGAAATGTAACAATGTTTCTGTATTCTTTAATAATTTCCATTTGAATATTTTACAGTAATAATTTATAACCAGCATAATTCATTCATTCCTTTGGTGTTTATTGATGGGGTGTTCATTATGATTCTTGCACAGAAACTAAACCTGCCCCAATAAAATATATGTAGAAAAACATACACATATTAAAAAATGTAAAAATTATAACAAGGCTTAAGTGGTATGCTGATTAGTACAATTAATTTAAGATTAACAATTCTCCAAAACCAAAATATAAAAGAAATGGATGTGCAGATCATATTTGGGTCATATTTGACCCATTTAATTTTCTTGTTCACTGACAAACTCAAGTTGGTAATGTCTGCTCTCTGTGGGCCACATGAAATCAAGGTCAGGTGACTTCATGTATTTTGATCAGTAGAGGTAATAAAAATGAATTATCTAGATTGGTAATTCCATGAATGCAGTCTCTTGTCTGGTCAGGATGCTTCTTGTCTAACAGAACATGTGTGCAAATTTTCTATTACAGTCCAGTGTAATTTGAGCACATCTGAATAATGATGTCAAAATAGTACTTCATTGTGATTTTATTGCCGATCTTAGGGTTAAGTTTTCTTGAGAATTTTAACTCATGATATATTCATTAAAATGTAACCATCTTCTTTCATTTTACCTTTAATTTGATAATAGAAAGTAATGCCTCTGCTGGGGTATCTTGGCCAATTTCTCTATCCATGTTCATCAGTTGGGATAGTTCTATGCCCTTGTTGCTATGGTGATGTTTTGACCAAGTGGGGAGCTCCAGGCATGGGGGTAGCCTACCTATGTGCACCATTCAGCCATTCTTCCATGAGGCTCTGGAAAGCTCCCTGCAACTAGATGTCATAACGTTTTGGAATGTATCTCCTGACTGAAGACCAGTGGGAATCTTATACTCGGCCTGCACCAGGAGTTAATCTTTCTTTCTTTTATTTCTGACTATTTCTGAAAGCATTTCCTTCTGCTATCTGTCCTTCTGAGACAATGGAGTACTCTTTTGAGAGTTTAGGTATTTATATGGAAAAACATGTCTATAAGTAGTGTCTACTGTTTTTCTTATGAAAAGCTCTGAGGCAAGGGCAGACAGAGTTGGCTTCCTGGTTGTGTTGGATGAGGAGAAAAATGCAAAGTTTAACACAGATAAGCAGCCCAAATGGGATCTTGCCACTGCATTATTCGAGAGTGTTTATGATAAGAAGTTCAACATTTGCCAAACAAAGCATTTGTAAACATGGAAAAGACAAACAATGCCTACTTCAGTTATATCTGTTTTTGTCATAAAAACTGTTTCTTTTTCCGATCTTAAGGGGTAAGCAGAGTAAACTATATATGTTTTAAGACTGGGTTTTTAACTACTCTGTTAAAAATGGATTGAAATAAATGTTGGCAAGTAATTGCTCTATAAGTCAACAAGCCAACGTTTCTCTCCTGAATAGAATCAGAGCCCCGATACAATCTATCCCACACTGTGAATCCTTTCTGCTTAGAATTGAGGTAGAACTCAGTCAAAATCTATTGATTTATATAAATAAATAAATGTGGAGAGAATATATGTAATAAATAGTTTTGTTTAATATACAACTTCGAGAGTAGCAGGGGAATATGAATTGAGGTGCTCTTAAGGTTATATTTAAGTTGCTAAAGCTTATATGAGAAGAACAAACATTAGAAGTGTTTCCTCCCTAGCTTTGGCATAGTAACACACACACACACACACACACACACACACACACACACACACACTCATCCTATTGATTCTGTTTCTCTGGAGGACCCTGACTACTAATACACAGACCTAACGATAAACAGAGATAAAAGCAAGGGGGGTGGGTTCTTTTTGTACTTAGAGGTTTCTTATCAATTAAGATTTGGCAGATTTGACATAGATAACTTCCAGATCTGGGCATGAGCACCTTGGTCCATGTCATTTCCTTCATCAACAGGAAGAACCCCAGAAGTGGTGCACCGAGGAAAGTAAACCAGTTCAAGACATACTATATTACAGATGCGTAAGAAATTCCCAAAAGCGGGTATAAGCATGAAGCCCAGTGTTTTAGAGACTTAGAGTGAAGTCTTAGGTGGAGAAATCTTTTTGGGTTAATTTGCACTGACAGGACGCTTAGAACTATAAAAGAAGTGGAGCATAAAGAGAGAAGAAAAGAACGTCCAGGATGGTCTTACCCAAGGTTAATATTTAGGAGTCTGGTAGAGAAGGGAGACAAAACAGAAAAGATAATGCAGATCTATTCTCGGATCACCATTTTATAAAAGTATGAAACAGAAGTAGAGTTTATGCCAGTGGTCACGCACGGAAGTTTACCTCAGGATTGGACAGGTGAAACAGCGCATTATAACACCGTAGGTTCTCGGCTTCTCCTCCTCCTCCTCCTCCTCCTCCTCCTCCTTCTTCTTCTTGTCATTTATCTAGTTTCAGAGCTGGCTAAAACAGTTTCCTATAACAGAGCAAAAATGTAAATGTTCATGAGTCCTATAGTTTGCTGGCCATGAGTTGGGGATCTGAGACTTAAGTCAGTGCCAAAGATTTTCTTTTAACATTTGTTATGATAAGTGTTATAAATTGGTTAAAGCTAAGATGACAACTGAGCCACACTTTAAGAGAGATTTTGTACAATAAGCATATCTGAAAAGAAACTGCATGCCATCTTTGTTAATCATTTCTTGAATTCTACCAAACAATGCATCTTCAAAAAATTTCCCTGTTCTCGCTTATGATAAGTAAAGATTTCTTTCTGTAACTGTGGGTTTGTTTGTTTGTTTGTTTTTGGTGACTTGCAAATCAATATGAAAATGTGAACTTTCTTCCCAACTTCTACACACATCATACAAGTAGGGATATTTCTGTCCTAATAATGTATGATGTTGTATAATGACCCTGAATACATTTCTGATCTTCGAGTTTTAATTATGTCAATGATATTTACTTTGATGTAAATGGGTTTTCTCAAAAAAGAACAAGGTTTAGAATAAGTCAATTTAGTAAAATAGCCTTTTCATCATTTTTTATCATTTGAGTTCCTGCCTTGCTCAGGGGATTTAAATTTATGCTGAAGACTGAGGCAGTGTGCAGCGATCAAATGTAAATTGGGTGCAGAATTTGTACATTTGGTATTGGTCAGATTTCTGCTTGTCCACTCACAAAGTGCTGCTGAAATGACCACAACACACTGATGTGATGCACGTTCTCATCTTAACATCATCTATTTATTAACTCATTAATTGATTTATTGAGGATTTACAGTATAGTACAATACACAGTACAATTCAGAGTATTATGGCTGGTTTGGGGGATATACAAAACAACACCACATGGCCCCTTTCAAGGCACTCATATTGTGAGATAATAATTATAATTCAATGTAAAATATATCTTGTTTATGAAGTTCAAAGGGAAGAAAAAGTTAAGAGTTTTTCTACTTAGTTTGGAGTGGGGGGATTGATATGGCCTGAGGCAATTTACTTGGGAAGGGGTAAACTGAGTCTTCAAATATAATGAAAATATTCTCAGCAAAATGGGTTCGGAAGGGAGTTTAGGGAATGGGAGAAATACTTTGTGATGATAAACTGAACCAGAGAATACTAGGTATCTGAAGAAGAGAACAATATGCAATTACATAATATAAAATTACATAATAAAAATATGTGATTTCACATATTATCAATACCAATATAAGGAAACATTTATCAGTGTTTATTTTTACAGGTTAATGTGTTGGTTTGAGACACCGAGTTGGTTTGTTGAGACATAGAGTTCTATGGAATGGACTAGCCTCTTGGGTAGTTTATAGGATGCTTGCAGCTAGAGTTTTGCATTAGATAAATATCAATGCCAGTGTATTAAAATAATCTTATAAAACACAATGTAATAGCCTTTATTATATGACTTCTATGCATATTTAGAATGCCTTTCTTTTAAACATATAGTTTTATATCAGAATATAGGAGCTGGAAATTTTCTATATTTTTTAACTTAACTTGTTATTAAGTGTGATATTCACAAATATTATCTTTTCATCTATTGTAAAAGCATATATATGCTTTTCATCCATTGTAAAGTGTCAGTTTGGTTCTAAATATATACATGTTACTTAATGAGGCTTCTGAAAGGTTGATTACATATAAGGCACTGCAAATGCAATGATAAATGAAAGCTTTCACTACATTTAGAGGCTTATATAATCTAGTGAGGAGTGTGAACAGTCTTGACGTTCCCACATCACAGGAGCAGAAGTTGTGTTGGCGGTCCAAATTAGGTTCTTCCACATGATCGCTGCAAAAGCATTTGAAGGACCCATGCACAAGAGATCATGGCGTGGCATGGTTTAATATAAGCTCCCCCCTGGGTGTCCAATGTCTCATCTTTGTCCATCCTGCCATGGAAAAAAGGCCATCCTTGTGCCCAGCAAGGCCAAAGCAAAAGCCAATATCCAGAGTCATTGCTTCATATTAAAGTTTAGTCTATTTCAGCATCCAGTTAGTTTATCTGCAATCTGTTGTTGTGCTGAGGTATCCGGGCTCCTGCTTGGAGCCTAAGTGTAGAGTCCTCCCCACAGCTCTCAACCCTGTGGCTTCTAAGGCCCCATACTACGGACAGAGGTCAGGTGAGTGCATGGGGTGTGCATAGGGACAGAGAAAGAGAGAGGGAGATCTTTGTCTTCCTGAGATTATAATAGCTTGGGTTTGGGATGGATCAGGTGCTCTTTCAAAAGAACCACTCAACTTCCTAAGCTTTTGCAAGCTTTTGATGGGTCCACCCTTAGACTACAAGGCTTCTATGGTCTAATACCTCCCCCTGTGACCCCAGCTATTTGGTACTGGTGGATAGAAGGGAGGAGTGTTAATCCCCTTGGTGGATCAATGTTTGAATACCCTGGGGCATGAAGGTGTAACTTCCTGGTGAAACAGACAGGCTTATGCTCCCCAGTTTATTAAGTACAATGTTCAATTTCCTTTGCTGCCCTTTTCTTTATAAATGTCTAGTTAATTACTGACAGCAACAGCAGCATGTGGTACAGTGTGATGAGGGGCAGCAAATGATGCTCACAAAAGCCTGGTTGGCTTCACAAAATGTGACCATTTGATCTGGGATTGAATCTGAGTTGGAAGTTACCAAAAAGTCCAGACATATTGGAAGTTGAAGGTGGGAATAACAATAACTTTGACATCTTTCTGTAGTTTGATATAGCCAACATACAGCGTATGGCGTGAAAGAGCCGGAATGTAACACAGGGTCCAAAACAGATCATGGAGACCTTTGTGCACCCTAAAGTTTTCTTAATAAAATAATATCTACAAGAAGTTTTATGGTAATATAAGCTTTCAATTCTCTACTAGCTTGGTTTTATTTGTCTTTTAATTATGTAAATTTCAAAGGTACTTCACTGTCAGAATTGAGAAAATTAATTTGAGAATAAAACACATATTTGAGAATAAAATAAGTCAGAAGTGAGAAATAAGTTTCTCATTTTAAAAACAACTCTAACACTAAATAATGTGCTTATCTCTTTACATTTGAGAAAATCCTTTGCACTCGTACTTTACTGTAACTCTTCACCTTCCCCAATTTTTTACTCCCTGAGATGTATCCAATGTGGGAAACATATGCGAAGCCACCATGAAGCCACAGTGCTCTTTGAATTTTTATTCTCCAATATCTACTTAAATGTCATGTCAACAGGTGTACCTTGAGCATCTGGGCTTATTTGGCAGTTGCTAGTGTAGCTGTAAACCTGGGAATTTATTTTAGGAAGACTCTATATAACCTAAAGGCTGATGACAAATGGAATCACTAGTGTTGTGATCACATGTGGCAAAGGTCAATACCATGTAATCAACGAATTCCCTCATTCAAACAAAATGGTGTCTTTGTAAAACTCTCTTACACATCTTTCATTCAATGCATCTTAACATGTGGAGTGCTAAGAGGGGACAAATATCAATATATTGTAAGTAAATTCCAAAAGTATATGCATACTAATATCTGTCTGCTTGTATATATGTAGTATATATTGATATACACACAGTATTTTTATGAATGTGTAAACCTGTATTTTCATAACATGGCAGTTGATAAAATTACATATTTTTCAAATAACTGTTGTCTTCAATACTTTTTATTAGTACCCATTTTCTTATTTCACATATATTAAACTATGATTATTATTATAGGAAATGGACCATGACACATTTTGGCATTAAGTTTTTAACACATTTTTACAACTTTGAAAAGTGATCATTTCAGCCCTGGCTAGTGTGGCTCAATGGACTGAGTGTGGGCCTGTGAACCAAAGGGTTGCTGGTTCGATTCCCAGTCAGGGCACATGCCTGGGTTGTGGGCCAGGTCCCCAGTAGGGAGCACAAGAGAGGCAACCACACATTGATGTTTCTCTCCCTCTCTTTATTCCTCCCTTCCCCACTCCCTAACAATAAAGAAATATAATCTTTTTAAAAAGCGATCATTTAAAATTGTTTCTACCTTCATTTTTTAGAAGGATTAGTAATATGCATTTATATCCTCTTTTTTTGTTTGAAAATGTCATTCTTATGTTTCAGGAGTAAAACCAATTCAATTTTTCCAAGAAGGATAGTAAATAAGATAATGACACTAGCAGGATTTCTAGTATCTCCTTGAACTTAATGAAATGCTGTTAAAGAAAGAAGTGAAATACTGTCATGTGATAGGGATTATGTGATAGGGATTATGGTGGTTTTTGCTCCCATTTCGGCACTCTTTGCAAAGCAAAACAGAGGGGAACATGTTGACCCCTCTTTAGCTTTCCACCACCAAACTCAAGGTCATAACCAAGGGTCACTTTCTTTCTTGTGGCTGCATCTTCACAAAGACTATAACCCCACAGGTATTAGAAAATCCAGAACAGAACTTGTTCTAACATTATGCACTTAGAAATGTCCAGTGGCTATAGGTTTCTCGTGACTTAGAAATGAAACTAATTTATTAAAGCCATTTTGAAAAATGGGTTTTAAAACTCAATCCAGGCATAAATATCAAGTGAAAAAATAAAGCTACTCAGCCCATGTTCATCCTCTAAAGCCACATACACTTTCTGGTTATTCGGTTGTCTTCCATCATCACAACCTACTATACACAGGAAGCGAATGATATTTATAAAGAGTTTCCATTTTATGAAATGTTGACTTTCTCTACAGGAATATAATGTTAGCTTTGAGATAAACTTTATCCAATCTTAGAGATGTCAGAGATAACTCAGCTTTAAGTGGAGGTCTGCTAAAACTGGGGATAGATAAACCCAGCTGCATAAATTGGAGCCCTTGACTTAGAGGAGCCCAGACTTCTGTGAGTCAATAAAACAGTGACATCATGATGCAATCTAGAAAGTGCTATTCCGGAAATATGACAAACTAGGTCAAAATTATCAAAGAGGAGGGTGGGATCCCATAGCCATTCTTAGGATAATGTAAAGAGTTTTCAAATAGGCCAAAAAACAAAGGATGAAATTCTGCACTGGACTGGTCTCTAGTTTGTAAAAAGAACTTCTTATTGCGTAGACTAGCTGATCAGTTAGAAAGCATAGAAATCCCAGTCTCTGTTGCCTCCTGACTTCTAATTTCAATGGACCATATGGTTCCCGATTCTTCTGTAAGTAACTTGATGCTTTGTGTAATTAAGAGGGCATATGCTTCTTGTACAAAATCACTGTTAGATCTCCTTTGCATGGCAGAGAGTTACATGGACCAGGTTGTGATACCAGCTCTTATCTGCTGCCAACAAACTTTAAAGCTGCTTAATAAAATTCAGAGAAAATGATGACATCTTACAGTTTCTAAGACCGTCATAGGCATTATTCTAGCTTATTCTGAGACTCTCTGCTCAGGAGAACTTAACACCTTGTTACTCTCCCATATCCCTCTTTCCACCAACACAACCTTAGGATGATAATTTGACCAGATATCAGGCAGAACAAAAATTCTTTTCACAATCATTTCACTCTTTGTAAAATTTTATACTCTATAGCAATATTACTGTTCACTGATTTTTAAACATCTCACAGGAAACAGCTTTTGTGTGTGCACGTGTATGTTTTTCTATTAACCTAGTCTCTGCAAAGCAAGAATGCAGGTGTATGGTCAAACCAATGTGAGTCGTCTGTCTAATTTTATATGTGAAGGTGTCAAAAAGGCATATCATTATTTTGTTTTATGTTCTGAGATTGTCTGTCTTTGATCTTATCTCAGAATAGCTGTAGAAGTAAGTCTTTTATCTTGCGTCCTTATTCTGCTTCGAGTTACTGGAAGCATGGTCTGATTTCTTTCCTTTGTTCTGCTCAGCTTCCTTTAGAGCTATCAGAAAACACTGATTTTTACTAAAGCAGTAATGATCTGCCTAGGAGTCACATGATGAGGTTGTGCGTGTACCAGAATCCACTGTAGGCAGTGGGGATTTTGAAACCTAAAAATGACTGTGAAACATAAAATGATGTATGGAGTTAATTTTTATTTGTTCTGTATGGACCCATGCTAGATTGCAATAATGACCATAAGAATTCTTCACCCCTTCTCTTATCCATGACTTCACCACATAACTTTGTTACGATCTCCCACAGTGATTGGGGAAAACTTCCCTACTTTTGACTCTTGCCTTGACCATGTAACTTGTTTTGACCCAATGAAGAAAATGGAAGTAACAATGAGCCACTTCTGAGACTAGATTTCAAGATACCTTGCATGCTCCTGACAGAGTTTCCCTGCTCAGAGTTACCCAGCCACAGACGCAGAAGGGTATTTCTGGAAGTCCGCTGTGCCCAGAAGAAAGAGGAGAGGCACTGACTGAAGCCAACCCACAGAGAGATGAGAAACTCACCTGAAATGAGCTGAGCTTTATAGACGCCGGAGGAATATACGTTTATTTTTGCATGCTACCAAGTTTTAAGATGACTTGTTTTGCAGCAAAGGGCAATTAGTCTGCATTTAATGAGTCTTAAATGGAAATAAACTGCCAGAAGGGACTCTTCTGTTTGAGTTTTTTGAATATCTTTATTGAAATCTACAACAAAGGTTTTGTTAATTAGTATTTGATTAGCTAGAAATAACTCTTTATGGATGAAATAAATAATGTTCAAGGTGTGTTACTGACCCCACCACCATAATGATTTGGATCATACCATACAGATAATCCAGCTAGTTCAGCAAGCTACCATCTTGAGGTAAAACCTAGAGATTTGTTGGGACCTACATTCTTTCTACTTTGTGTAGGTCTATTCCTTCTCACCTGACTATAGGACTGTCTGGATCACAGATCAGTTAAACAGATAAATGATCATATGACAAATTTTGCACTTGATTGTTAATAACTGCCTGCT
This sequence comes from Glossophaga mutica, assembly GCA_039655065.1. Taxonomy (NCBI): domain Eukaryota; kingdom Metazoa; phylum Chordata; class Mammalia; order Chiroptera; family Phyllostomidae; genus Glossophaga; species Glossophaga mutica. The sequence goes on from CM077303.1 coordinate 14,389,962, forward strand.
TGGCAAAATTTTCTAAGACTTGCTTTCATCATGAATGGAGGCAATCATTTAAAGCTTTGCGCCAAATAGTTCTGGGTCTTCATCTACCACGGCATGTCCCACCTTAGTGTTCATGGCTAGTAACTAGTAATAGTCACTTCTTGTCTGAGCATTTAATTGTTGTTACAAGGCCTTCTAGAAAAATTTCCCTGTGCCCTCTGATATGGCCTCTGGCAGTGTTCCATGTAGTTGCTGTCCATCAATCTGAGTCCCAGGGTGAGAAAGACAAGGACGAGGTCAAAGCCTTCAGTCAGCCTCTAATGGACATAAGCCTTTGTTATTTAAACTCTTAAATTATTTCCTCTTGCTGCAGCACAACATATCATTTGATGACAACAAGACTATTGGAAAGAGGAGATACACGTTCACCTGTCTCTAATCACCTTGAGCAAATGACAGTAATGGAACTTGACAGTCATTGAATGGATAATTTGGTAAATGTGAGGATGATATATTTCTGTACCAGTGACCAGTTGAAAATACTATTGGATTTTTTCTGGACCGAGGATCAGACAATGAGGCTCTAATTCTTTCTCAATCAATAAGCAGATTGTTTTAAATAAGATGATTTCCAATAGCTAGGTTCTGCTCTGAAAGTGTGGTGAACATCTAGTTTAGAAGACTCCAGGTGGTTTAGGAATAAATCATATATGACATGTAAAAATATAGTTTTTGGAAAGTTAAGATAGTTAAACAAACTTAGGCTATTTTCATTTTAATTTTTCTCTCAGCAAATAATACTCGGGGCCAATCCTGGAGAGAGTCTTTGCACTCCAGCTGGAAAACTTCAGCAGCTCACAGGAAATGGTGAGTCTCAGCTTTGCACCTCAGGGCTGCTGAGACAGGAGATTGGAGCATTGCTGAACACATGCATAATGCATTTCAATATGGTTTTCATGTGGGCACTCTCGTTTAGTCTTCCCACAATGCTTTGCCTTAAGTATGACACTTCCTCTAATGGTTCTTCATAAGCAGTTGAAGGTCACATTAGGTAAATTGGCCAAGGCCACACGATGAGAAAAGCTTAGAAGAACTTTCAATTCAAACAACTCCTTTTCCTACAGAATCATGCTCTTCTGCAAGCTGCCCTGTATTCCACCTCCACCAGGACTCCTTAAAACTCATGGATGACATTCTCTCGGGTCACTTCATGGATCCTTAAGCCTTTTGCCTGGGTGACCATGTGCAGGCATGCTGGCTACACACCGTATGCTGTGCTCATGTGTTTGTGTCTTCCTGAAGATACAGAGTGCCTCTTAGAATCTCTTCCATCAGTGCACTCGTCTTTCTCAGTTTTCAGTTTCTTTTCTTGCCAATTTTCCCTGCCCATCTTTTTCTTTTTTCTCTATACATTCTCCATTGAACACTATTTATTTCGGGATTTGGTGGTAGGAAAATGAGTTAAGATTAGATCATTGGGTAAGTAAGTGAGGGAAGAAAGCTGAAGCATTTTAAAGTTTCTTCTTCTGCCCAATCTAAGTGAACTAAACATGATCGATGGTAGCTTTGCATTCTTTGTGAAGGCCACGTGGTTAAAAATTTGATAAATGTGCTTTCTTAGAATTCAGTTTAAATAGAGTAGAGCTTATTCCTTATCGTTATACAAACCTCTCAATTGTAAAAGAAAAAAGCAAAAAATATGTTAGCGTAGTCACACATACTAGAGAAACCTAGTAGAATTATATAATACTTTTTACTGAGAATATTCATGCATTGTAGACATTTCAAGCTTTGGCTAACCAAGAGAGATTTACCACTATGTTTGTCTGAGCATCACATTCAACTTCAGTCCTCATCATAGGTGGTCAGGAGATATGTTTATATCCTTTAGCACATGTTCTTTAGGGGAACAAGCAGAACTTACTTCAACTAGTTTAAATATATGCCAAGGAGCAGTAATGGAGTTCTAGATTTGATTTGATCAGGGCCTCACCAATGTCAGCAAGGATCCAAGGAAGGTTTTTTTTTCTTCCTTCTTTGCATGGGAACAACTGTACTCTAGTGGTCAGCATGGCTGCCAGAATGCCCGACATTTCAGCAGGCAAGGCAATGTGCTGCAGCACATGAGGCTGTCCTTAGCTTTGACTTACTATTCGATAGGAAGGGACCCTTTCCCAGGAGTGCTGCAAAAAACCTCTAAGAACTTATTGCCCTATATCACATTCCATGCTCATGCTCAAACAGAATAGATTGAATCTTGAGGTTAGGTTGGGATCACCACCCTGAGGGAGACAACGGAAAACTCCATTAGGCCCTGTAAATAAGGAAGAAGGGAAAATATCTATAGTACAGACAAGTAGAGAGGACTTAATTTAAATAGATGGGGACTGACGTGATTTGTTCTGCTTGTGATTTATTTAGAAGGGCATTTGGATTTGTTTCTGTATTATTTTTTTCTTGTTGTCATTCTTACTGAAACTCATGGGACTATATAGATGCCATATTTGTTTGCATGAGCAAATGAAAAAAGATGCTTCTTATATTGTGAGCTTCAACAGGCTCATGGGAAGTGGCTTATGATGATTAGGAATGAATATGAGAAAATGCATGTGATTCAGGTGGTATAGAAAATAGTGAATTCCCTATATTTCATTCCAACGATTCCTTCTCAATTCTTGTTTGTTTGCTTTCTCATTATCTGTAATAGTTCCATGTTTAATATAGAGATAACACTTTGTTCCCCTTTGCAACCCATATATAGCAATATTATCATCATTGTACGTTTAACTTGTTCCCAGATTGATTAGTCATGGGTGTGCATTGCCAAGTACAGTGTATTATACAGAGAAAAATTCATTTGTGTGAGTAGAAGCATATGCACATATGTGTGTTGTAGTGGGGAATAGTTGTTGGTGAGACTCGATTTCCTTAGACTGAAGAACAACATTCTGAAGATGCTCAAGTAGCTGCAGGAAACAATGAAAGGAAGGAAACGTTAGTCAAGGGTGAAAGACACCATCTGTCCACCAGCACCTAGGCACAACAGGGAGTCTGCCTAATAGCTGTCTTAATGCACCCTGCTGTGTGTAGGTATTGAGGACATATGGTATATTTCACCCTGAACTGTGAATTTCCTGTAACAGCTGTAATGTTCTTTTAATGTAGTTTGTGTGGACCATTATACATACAATCAAAGTTATTTAAAGCATCTTCCTTTCATCCACTCACAGCAACCAAAGGGCATTTGTGTGTTGTTAATGTATGCTACCAACGATTGAACTGCTCCGATTTTGAAATGTCACCTGCCACTCCTGCCCTTTTTTTCTCTTTCTTTCTCCGCAGATCTATTTTTCTCTCTCCATCTCTCAATCCTATTTCCACCTTGTCTTTTCTTTTTTTTCTAGTTAACAAAGGGCACTGTTGAGGAAAGGAAGTAACATTTTTTTCAGGTTGTTTTGAAAATGACAGTTTGCATATCAAAACTATTTCTGTGCTTTTATTTCAAAAAAATTGAATAAAATTGGGATATCTATTTCAAATTTGAGATTTCAAACATATTGTTAGAAGTAGGAAGCTGTGTTTATTATCTCCTAAAGGGTTAGTGTTTTTTTTTTTTTTTTTAGAAACCTTTTCTGCTTTTGAATTCAGTTCTGATTTGCAACCTGTGATGTAGAAACACTTTAATGGGATTCTTAGGTTCGAACAGTAAAACATGTTCCACTTATGAGAATAAGATAAAAAAATCTTATGAGGGTCGAGTAGAGAATAAATCACAGTTAAATTGTATATAGCTATACTTAAGGATATGGAAGAAAGACTATGTTCAGAGAGACATGTTTGATGTGAAATTAATTTGGCATGGATGTAACTACTAAAGAGACAGTTCATCCGAAATCAATGAAGTTGGTTAATAGTTCACAAAAGATACAAATGACATTATCATAAAGAATAATTATTTCTCAAGGTTCATTGAGGGAAAAATGGAAATTTACAGCACTTAATAAAGGCCCCAATACTTGCATATATAAATTGATAATGACAAAATTTACAAAGAAAATATTAGTATGTAATAGTATTACATACTAGTATGTATGTACTGGTGCTTTCACACGAGGGCATTGTATTACAAATTTGACTTGTGGTAAATGAAAGCATTGCCTAATGAGTTTTAAATGTATTTATCTAATTTAAATATACCCAGGTCAATCTTTGAAAACAGATTTTTCATATTATTCTTGCTTATGGTAGTGGGTGATGCGAAACCATTGTCTCCTGAATGATTAAGGAACTGAAATGCACACACAGAAGTGGTCGAGCCAGTTATTTTAATAAGACCCACCGGCTCTCAGCTCACAGAGCTTTACTTTTGGTAATACATAGAGCTGGAGAGATACAGATGAAACTCAGAAGTCTTCCAGACATTTTCTTCGGTGAGGAAAATGTGTTTTAGAGCACACCATATGCCCTAACTATGTACAAATGTTTTAACATCACTCAGATAGCTTCTCAGAAGAGTTAAAGAGCATTAAAGCTAACTTACTACCTTGGAATTTATGATACTTAATGGCTGTAAAGTGTTTACTTTTGTTCAGTTTCTGATAAAAGGATTAATCAGGTACAACTAAGCAAGAGAAATATGATCCAGGAATCTACTTGAGAAAGCATATTACTTGATTGGCATAATATTTCTAAATGTTCATACAAGATCTTTATGTCAAGCAAATTTCTATATATTCATTAGATAGGGACAACTTACCAGTATTAATTACTCAAGGTCTTTTCTATTAAAGTATTTTTATCTCTTTCAAAGTATTTCCTTTGAAGTATTTTCTAATTCTTGCTTAACAGTAATATGTACCCTTCTTTTCCTACTTAATCCTTGAAGGATTTTTTTCCAATATAATTCAAGGTTCCAGACACATAAGATTGATAGTCCTTTGTGCTGAAGAGCATGTGACAAAATGAAACAGTTTAAAATCAAGAAACCTAACACCTGGCTTCTCAACCTACCTCTCTCCTGATTGGCTAGACTCACCACCTGTCCACTAACTTAGGGGCAATGTTAACTTCTCTACTCCTACCTACCTTTTCTACACAATGAAACTGTATACCTAGAGCAGTACTTCTTAAACTTTAATATGCATTCAGACTACCTTGGATCTTGTTAAAAGTGTGGATTCTGATTCTGTAGGGCCTGGGATGGGGCCTCTAATTCTGTATTTCTAAAAAGCTCTCAGGTTTTGCTGGCACTGCTGGCTTACTTTGAGCTAAAAGGCTCACCCTATTTTCTCATATTCCTTGCCTCCACAACAGAAGCACCTAGGGAGGTTTTTAAAAAATATTATAGCCCAAGTCCCACCTCAGACAACAGAATGAAACTCTTGTTATGGGGGTCTAGGCTGCAACATTTTTAAAGTGTCCCAGGTGATGCCAAGTGAAAGCAGGATTGACAAGAGCTGTTTGAAATGATACCTGATTTCGGTTAAAGCTCCCTGATGACCTTAGAAGACAAGACACACTTTGTAAAATCATGTGTTCTACTGCAAAATGGGACAACCTGTCAACCACAGGAGATTGGATAAGAAAATGAATAATTTTTCAGAAAGCAAATTCGCATTAGTGTTCCGGGTCTCTCACTGAAAGGAGCAAAACAAGAAAATTGAAAAATGTAATTGAATACCACCAAGCGTACCAAAGGGAGAGCGGGAATCCATTTAAAAAAAAAAAAATGGTTTGGCTTGGTGCAGATTGTAACATGAGGCAAAGAAAAGACAAAGGTCAAGGCCACATTTAATTAATCATAGGAAAAGCCACATGTAATTAACAGCTGTGTGGGATAAATATCCATGTCTGTGTGCTTGTAAAGGTGAAATCGATCTGCTTGGGTGTGGGATGGTGACCACAAGAGAATGCTCAGTTACTTTCAGTTGAACCAACCGATTCCCTGGCCCTATGGGACAAAGTGTCCTCAGGGCACCGCAACCACAATTACAATGACCGCTCCCTCCTGCACCCTCCATCCAAACACTTGGATTAGTTTTCTGGCTGACACTTGTCACCTTTTGATATGTCATACTACATGTTTCTTCTGTTTACATTGAAGTGTAATGGTGAAACTTTTGTCTTACTTTAATTCCTGTCTCTAAGGTGCCTAGACCAGTGCCTAGCACAAAGATATGCATCTTGGGTAAATATTTGTTGAACAAGTAAATCAATGAAAGAATACATATTTAGAATAGAAATACAAAATAGCAAAGAAAGAAAGGGGGGTAAGGAATGTAATCTCAGAAGATCTCCAAATCCATGTTGAATTCTCCTGCTGACCGGAGGAATCTTTTTATTGCTTTTATATGAAAGCTTGGCTTTATAAGCTGTTGTGTCTTGAATATTTTAAGATGTTTATACCATGACGCTATCACCAAGTGCCAAAATAGAATTGAAAATTCCCCTAAAAAACCTTAAAAGTTTGTGAGTAAAGTATTTCAAATATCATTCAAGGTACTCAAATGATTAAAATTCTTAACTCGACTGCAGAAAATTATTCTTGCATGTTTGCAAGAGAAACTGGAACTTTCAAGCTATGATTTTTGTTTGTTTGCTTTTGTTTTGCTTTTTCAGAGAACTCAATAATGTCCTGATGAGATACTTTCTCCTTTGTAGACACAGTAGATTCCACTATTTAAAGAAAAACAGATTCTTCTTCTGCATTCATAAAAGGACTGAAGGTGGCAATGATGAGAATCCAACAATGGGCCAGAGAGAGTGACACCTTTGCCACATTCTTACTTATGAGTGAATACTTTTGTGATTTTTATCTGTGTGTGATCTGGGTATGAAAGAAAACCTGTTTGTCCACTTTGCGTATCTAGGAAGGGTTCAATCTAGTACAATCTATGGTTCTTCAATGTTATGTATGAAAACAAAGGAGGCAAAGGGAGACTCTGGCAGTGGCAGTGTGGCTCATGTTTATTTTCTGGTCTGACTGGGCCTTTGTTAGCCTACAGGCTTGGTAAGTAATTTATGAGGGTTAACTGAACTGATGATTCCTTTATAGTCTTTGTGGATGTTCCACTTTGTTCGTTCTGTTTCTCTTTCAATTTCCTATTCTTTAAAGTATGCACAGGAGGGGAAATGTCAGATCTATTTACAGACTCTAAAAAATGTGTTTTGTGGTGTTTATACTGATATTTTGGACCTCGATTTTGCTGTAGTGTGTTTAGATAATTATAGCTTCTTTTCTACCGGGCTAGAACTTCATTCTAACTTTCTCTATCCCATTCCATATTAACTAATATCTTTTGGTTTTCAAAATTTCCATCAATAACACTCATCTTTTATTTTTCTTGTGCTGGAAACAGAATTGAGTTAAATTATATTAACACGATTTAAAAGATATTTGAATCAAATTAGAAATTTTAGGGAAAATTTATTCTTATTTTGTTTCATAATGTGGTTGGATCAATGGAAAAGGAGACAGCAGCTTGTAAAGGCGGCCTCTTCCCCCTCCATTAAGTTTAACTGCAAACATTTCAGGCATAATGAACCACTGCTGACCGTAGGCCACTTCGTCGTCATTCTGTGGTCATCGTGGCTGCTTGCGGGTGCAAGTTTTGTATCTTCGATGAGTTGTGGGAAGAAAATTGTAAGACTGGTTGTGAATATTGTAGGAGGACTTTGCAAGTTGTGCATGAAAACGAAAAGAAAAAAAGAAATAACTTTCTAGAACTCTTCAGCCTACTAAAACGTTACTTCATGGAAGTTAAATAAATGATCCTATTTTTGTTGTTGTTGTTGTTGTTCTCTCTATGAGTCAGGTGGAACAATTTGAAAAGCCATTTATGAGAAACTTTAAAGCGTACTTTGAGAAAACTACCATAAAGTATTTTAAAAATTGTTTTTGCAAAGCCCTGGGCAGTTCAAATAGCCTAGCAAACGAAACTATAAAATTACTTTAGTCATTCTTAAGCCTATAACCAACGGAATAAAACAAAATTGGCTGCTTTGGGTTGATTGTTCAACTGAAGCAGCCAGAGATGCCCATACAAGGCAGAACGGACCGGTCACCAGAGGAGAAAAAGAAAGGCATGCGTAGTGGGTTCATGGGGTCATGCTTCCCGAAACACCATGAACATGCAAATGTGTTCTTTTTTTTTTAATATTTATTTATTTATTTATTTATTTATCTTTAGAGGGAAAGGGTAGGAGAGAGGGAGAGAAATATCAATGTATGGTTGCCTCTTGTGTGTCCCCTGCTGGGAACTGGCCTGCAACCCAGGCATGTGGCCTGACTGGGAATCGAACCGCGATCCTTCGGTTCGCAGGCCAGCACTCAATCCACTGAGCCACATCAGCCAGGGCTGCAAATGTATTCTGATAGGAATCATTGTAAAAATGTTGACCAGTGTCAGAAGGCAAAGATGAATAGAGGGGGATCACAGTAACCCTAACCTTTACCCTAACCCTAACCTTAACCTTAACCCTGACCTTAACCCTAAACCAGAATAAATATTCTTCATTGGTAGATTTAAGTAAGAGTTTCATTTGGTACTTATTTGGATTAAATTCACTATGGTAAATTCCGTGTTTTAATAAAGAAATAAAAGGGGTTGAGGAATAAGATTTCTGCTAGCTAGTTATGAGCAGAAATGACTGCTAATTATAGGGTGTACATAGCTTCAGGTATTTGACAATGCTATAGTCCTAGATTTAAGAAAATGGCAGAATAGTAAAAAACTTATATAGACTAAGACACACAGAACCACATATGTGGGGGGGGTGTCTATATGCCAAGGCACACAGAACCATACCTATGCATATATATGTATAGATATGAATATAAATGAAAGAAAAAGTAATGAAAGTAAAGTTTGGAAAGTAACTAAAATGGCTACTTTAAGGTGAAGGAAAAACTTTCATTAAAATATGTTCATATTTTGCCTGGAGTCATATACTAATTTTGTAATCAGTTTAAGCAAACTATTAAAATAAGAAAGTAAATAATATCGAAGCCTTTGAGATGGAAAGTGTAAAGCTCGAAGGGGATTATTTTGCCGAACTTCAAAGAGGTAGGGTGGCCAGAGGCAGCAGACAGAAAAGGCAGAAGTTTAAACTTCATAAACGCCTTTTTTTTATGGATTTGCTAATTGTCTGTTTCTTTACCTTCTGTCTTCTGTCACATAGTCATGTGACTTCAGGCTGTCCTCACAAACAGTTACAAGGCAGATTCCTTTATTCTTGTCTCTGACAAAATGTCATAGCCCTGTCCCCTTTTTGTAACTGCCTGCTGCCCTTCTTTAATCTCGTTACCCTGACTTGGGTTCTTCTGTTGCATTGTTCAAGGAATCCGACATGCATTCATGCAGTGCGTCAATGTGTGTCTGCAGCGTTGAATGCAAGCTCCAAGAGGGCAGTGCTGTCAGCTTTTTGCCTCTTCACCAGCACCTGCAACAGTGATGGGTACGTGGCAGTTGCTGAAAACATGCTTACTGAGTAGGAGAAAGATCCTTAGGGATGGTGTTTTCTCAGACGTTGTAAGGAGCATTTCAAACCAAATAAGATGGACCCTAAAATAGAATGCCAAGCATAATATAGCCAGCTCTTTTGGAAGTTAACTTGTTCCACTTATATTAATCTTTATGTTATATTTTGCATTTCACATCTCTTAGATATTTGAATGTGAATACTATTAAATGGATAGTCTTAAGTTAATGATCAGTATAGGCAAGATACTGGCTTAATATTAAATCTGGACTATTTCCTTTTAGAAAGGATTCTTCTGATTTATAGTGTAGTCCCTAATTTCTCGTCATTTTTACATGTGGTTAACCATGGAGAATCTGAAGGAAGAAACGTGACCTGGGAATGTTGTATTAGGATCAAGAGCAGACTTTTGCAGAAATACATACATTAAAAATACGTCTCAGTCATAAATATTGAAATTACATTTTCCTTTTCCCCATATTTTCTATTTAATTATTTACTGGGCCTTCCTAAAAGCATATGGCAACAAGAATGAATACTGGGACAAATCAAATGTATGGGACATTGATTTAAGAACTTTATAGTTACAGCATCTTTATCTTATCTGGGAAATATCCTATTTGAGTTTTTATGAGAAATAATAACCAATATGAAATTTTATCTAAAGTTGTCCAAAATTGTAGGCTTTAATGATCCCCTGTTTCTTATATACTCTTGGTGGTACGGCCCATGCCAGCTTTTAGAGCACACAACACTCACCTTAAATAGAATAAATTGTAAAGGTAGAATATTCAGACCTTCAACTAAAATGCAAATGTTAGGGAGACCAATTTATTATTTAATGTACCATGCAAGAAATCTTGCAAGATGCTGAGTTTTATTGGTCTCTCCTTGCATATACTATCCTCAACACTCTAAAAATTAATTTTATTCTGTTGCTGTTATAATTGAGTGTTTAGATTTATCTATAAAATATATATGAAATAACTAAACAAGTGGAACAGTGAATTTAAATTGTAATTGCTTCAAATAAGTATATGAGTTATTATCATTAATGTTGTAACTATTAAACATCAAAAGTAGATTTTAAGATAACCAAATATGGTAAAGAAAAAGAATGGGTGTAGGTAAATATAAATTTATGACACAGCATTATCTAGGAAAAAAGTTTGTTGTAATTTGAACAACTAAAAGTGTTTCTAATCTGAATGGTTTGTATGTGCATATATGTATTAATTAATCACCATGAGGAATAGAGCCTAATTTCTTTAGGTGACAATTTATAATCTTAGATTCACTCAGGTTATTTCATGGCCCCCTGAGTCATCGGTGTTGGAAGTGTGTTTAAAAATATGGAATTGCTTATAAACATGCAGATCCCAAGACCCTGAGGCCTTGCATTCTGAGTTTTAAAAGGATTTAACAATTATCATGCAGCCACAATTTTGAGAACCATCACTTGGCTATATTATGAAAGACAAAATAATACAAGAACTATAATAATTGTATCAATATTAATACTAATTTCTAATATTCCAAACATGCTTATTATTTGATACCATTTTAATGATGTTAACATATATTGACTTCTTCACTAATTGCAATGACCCTACAAAGTAGATACTACTGCCAACTTCATTTTACCATTGAAGAAAGGGTGGAACAGAAAGGTTAAGAAATCTGTCCAAGTAACCCAGAGTGTAAGTGGCAGAGGTTGAAGCCAGCAGGAGAACTGAAAGAGCCTGCTTTCTGAGTTTGCTCTATTAGCCTTTTCAGAATTTGCATTACCTCATTCCTGCCGAGCACTGTGGGTCAAAGGTGAACAAGACAGAGCCCTCGGCTAAAGGACCTCAAAGCCCAGTGGGAGACAGGCAGACATTGAGACAAATATGAATTTGATTTCGGAAAGATGCTCAGCAAGAGCAAAAAGACTACTAATCTCTCCAGAGAAATCTTCACAGACAGGAAGACTCAAGGACGGAGTGGAAGTGGCAGGCGAGACAGTGACAGCATTCCAGGCCGTAGCAGCCATGTCTGCTAAGTCACCGAACATTAGAGCACGGCATGCCGAGGATGAAGTAGTTTAACGGGACACCCGTAGAGTGTGTCGAGGTAAAGTTGTACAGGGGATGAGCGTGCACCATGGGGCACAGGGCTTTACTGGCCATGGCAGGTCCGCAGGTGGCAGGTGCACAGATTTCGTTCTACGTCAACTGTGTCCCCTTCAGTCATGCTGGTCAAAACCAGCACTAACACAGGCAGTGGGTGCTCATGGGGTGCTCGTGGGGTGGTGTTGAAATGAAATGATAAGATGAGCTGTGATACAAGTTTATACTGATGCCCTGGAAATCATGCACAGGAGGACTAGAACCCACCTAAAACACAAGGGAACTTGAGAAGACGGTGTCAAACGTGACTTGATCTAATGGCAGGTTCCCCCCCCCTCAAAATATACCATTTTAAGGATGGACTGTAGAAAGTCTTTAAAAATAGCCCTCTGCTAAGAAGTTCAAGTTTCACCTAGAATCTTCACTCAGGATTCTTCACTACTGGAAGCAACGGCTCTGTAAGAAAATGTTACCTTCTTCGGATATAGCGATTTGAAAAATTCCTTGAGCCCTATTAGAATCAAAATTCATTAACCTGCTACTCAGAAGGCCACATTGGTCCCTTCCTATCTAACCCCACTTTGCAGGTTTGGAGGAGGGGTGACCCTGTAGGGATAAAGGTGAAATGGGATATATGATCTGCTTACATTTGGAAAAACATGCAACCGTACTCTCTCTTAAAGCTAAATTTAAAAAATTGCATATTTCTGAAATGAGACAGGTTTTTTTGTTGATTTTTTATGGAGACTATTGATTTAGATAAAGGGTAGCAATGATACTGTATTTGTATCAGGAATTATAAACATTGAGGATAAGTATTAATAAATACCTTTTTTAAAAAGATTTTATTTATTAATTTTTAGAGAGAGGAGAAGGGGCAGAGAAAGAGGGAGAGAAACATCAACGTGTGGCTGCCTCTCATGCAACCCCAACTGGACTCCTGGCCTTCAATCCAGGCATGTGCCCTGGCTGGGAATGGAACCTTCGACCCTTTGGTTCACTGCCCAGTGCTCCAGCCAATGAGCCACACCAGCCAGAGCTAATAAATACCTTTTAAATTACTTTCTGTTTAGGCTGGAAAACCAGAGAAATCTCTGGGTTTGTACTTGATCTTAACCGTTCCTCAGAAATATAGAATCAGCCTTACAAAAACAGATTGGAAGGATATCCTAAGTATGTGGGTGAGTGAGCAGAAAAGTACCTGATGAGTTTCAGCGTCAGTGAGTGAAGGTGTACCAGTGAAGAATAAAACACTGAAACGGTATGCAGGAAAGGGGCCTCTGAGGTATTGGTTCCTATTCTCAGCTCATTTTTCACATGCACAGCATTTGCCTTGCACCTGCCCAGTCTTTCTTCTCCCCTGTATTGTCCTTATCTATCGTTGCATAATTTGGCCTAGCACGATGGAGGCCTAGCTTGAGGGGATCAAGAAACGTCTAGTAAACGGAGCAACATTTTCCTAAGTCGTTTCCACTCTGCCCATGACTGTGCAAGTGGGCTCCCAAAACGTGGCACGTTAGTTACCAGGGAGGACAGCGGAAAGCGAGAGGGATAGGTTCCACATGCACGTCTGCACTGATGTGTGCAATAGCAGTCTCTGCGTTTCAAGAGAGTGAAGGAAAGGACGTGCAAAGTCAGCGCACAATACATCCGAGGAGAGCGAAGATGCCTCACTTCAGAGTAGAATGAAAAGCATCTGGGATGCTGACCGTTAAAAGCATATAACACATTCTTGAGGATGTAAATGAAAAAGATAATTATCATAATAATATCCACAGTTATTGTATGTGGGCTTTTAAATAAGTTTTGTCCTTCCACATTTACATTTCCCAAGAAGCCTGTAAGATAGCATAATTTTTTCTTGTTGTAGGAAAGGGAGTTGAGCCTCAGAGAGGGGGAAAAACTGACCATACTGAGGGGAAGAGTGAGATCTTGGACTCAAGCCTGACAAATTCACAGATTTTAAAAATCACTTCTGGGGGCAAAATATATATATTTATATATAAATATAAATAAATAAATAAATAAATATGTATGTGTGTGTGTATATATATAGGGCAATATAAATGGGTTTGAAAAGGATCTGACATTTTTATTGAACACACATTAATTTGGTACTGCCGTTACCTTTAAAGTCAAACTAAGGAAGACACACATGTCTTCCCCTGAAGTTCCCCTTGAGCTCCTCTCAGGGATTGTTGCAAGGCCATTGCTTCTAGCACCACCTTTGACTCTGAAAACTGAGGATTTCAAGCTGTGAGTAAAGTTTTGTCTATGGTAAGATTTATCAAATGAGTGACCAAGTAGGATCGGAAAGAAAAAGAACCTGGAGCAAGGTGATGGAGGTAGAATATATGTCCACAGTTCCATCAGCCCTACGACAATATTTCTAGTAATAAAAAGTAGTAACCCCATGGAAATATTCCTGATATGTGCCATGTTTCAGATCCAACTATTATTATAACCGTTACCATCCAGAGTGGGTGTGTCCGTACCGTGGTTGGACAGAGCAGGATCAAAGTCCTGGAAGAATTTTAACAAGAATCACAGATTGGCTATTTATTTATTTATGTATTTTCTTGTTTATTTAGATTATCTAATATGTATTCCCTCATTCCAAAAAATATTGCTGTAGAAATCCGAATGATTTTCAATGTATAAGGCTATGGAAAATTGTACTTGGGAAAGCTTATATTTATTTCTTTTTGGTGAGGATTCTGGCTTGCAAAATTTTTACTTCTTAAGACTTGTAAAGAATGAACACACTGGGAGAGTACATTATATCTCATGATTATATAACTGCAATATGTGTATTTGTAAAACCATGTTTGTGAAATAAATAATAAATTTTGACAACAGTTAATAACATACTTAAAAACTATTTTAAGTGTTCAGTACGATGGTAAAGTCCGTCCATAGCCCTTGCTCTTCACATGCTCTCTAGTAGTCCAGCGCAGCTTTTAAATGCAGAGCAGACTGAGCGCTGGGGGGTGATACCCTGAGTTGTACATTATGCGAAGTCACTAGTGTCACACGTTTCTGCAGCAATAATTGCACCTACCTTCACGAAACCCTTGTTATATGAAAGGAACTGTATTAAATGTTTCATACACACTATATTACTCAATTCTCATAATGAGTCCATAAAGTGATACTATCGTTATCTTCATTTTTAGAAGATGAGGAAATTTAGCTTATTATTATTAATTAAAATTTAAAAATAATATTAATTAACCACATGAGGCCAAGAGAAGACATAAGCTTTTCAGGTGTCTGATTTTACATTTATATGCTCTGAATCATGAGGCTGTTATAATACAGGGAGGCCTTAAATGAATAGAAAGGAAAAAATCTAGCTTATGAATTAAGCGTAATCTAAATCATTTAATTTTCAAATTGACTAACCAATGCATGTGTATAGTAAGATAGAAAAAATTGGTTATTCACCACATTAAGGTGTTTTACTTTATGTATGTAGGTAATATTTTTTTATGAAAGGGATTGGAGAGTTTCCACTGTACTCACAGATTGGAAAATCCTTTTAAGGCTCACATTTAAGTTCACAGATGGACTCTTATGGATACAGAAAAACTTACAGTTAAACAATAAAAACCTCTAGATGATCCCATATTAGTGGTTGAAGAAGGGAATAATTGGTGTTAGAGAGCTGTTTGTAACAATTAAAGAAATAAAAAAATACATACACAAAATTATCATAGAATAAAACTTCCTATAAAAACAAATTTTTGCTTTGTGTTTATGCGGGTAATTGTAGGGGACCAGTTTGTTTCAGTCTGGCAAATATGACTCAGCTCTGTATGGAAAACCTACAGAAGCAAGGTGGTGGGCAGGAGCCAGACCTTCAAACCAAGTTTTCCTGTGGGAATCGGGCCTAGAAAATGCATACAGACTATTATGGCGTGCTCTTGCTAAAGCTCCCTCACCCTGGTCTAAAACAACAAATGTGTATTGTCTATCTTCAAGGCGATTTCCAAAGCCTGTGTGAATCTTCCCAAGGATAGAGCTAATCGACTCGCTGCCATCGCCCTTTGCATGTTATTTTCATTTCCTTGATCGTACCTAACATGTAGACAATGATATTCTATGTAATAGATGCTAAATCCTTCGCTGATGTAAGGCCCGAGAGAAACAATAAAAGCCTGTCTAGGCGAGAGTCGAGGCGCTCTCCCCTTGAGCGAGTGGCCGAGGCTCTCATAGGTGCTCTCCCCGTGAGCGAGTGGCCCTGCCGGTCCCTTTTCCCCACAGGATTGCTGTCGCCTGTGCATCTGTTCTCGTCTCCAGACACAACAGGCGGACTCTGCTGGCCGGAGTCCGCCACAGGTAATAACTACAATTACTTGGTGCTGAAAATATTTGTAAAGAAATATTTGTAATATCTTCATGTTATCTAGTTTGTATGTATAAAACATTTCCAAATGATACATATATGAATTAATGCGTGATACAGGCAATTGAAACTCAATATCATTCATGAACATGTAGTAACTCTGTAGTTACTACTGAACCACTTTTAGGATACTGTGCTCTGATGTGCCAAGAGAAGATTTATAAGAAACAGAAAATAGGTTGTTGTAACCATTGATACCTTAGTAGCTGGCGATAATGTACCTAGAGATAGAGCAGAATTAATTAAGAGACAGTGGCTTTTCTTGGGGACCAGGCGCAGCTGACTGGGCAGATGCTGTCTAATCACTTCAGGTCTATTTTCTTTGGACTCTTTTAGGCCAGCACCCGTGTGCCCGACCTTGGACACACAAGTGATCCAGGCCCTCTATTCTTCTGAACTAATGTTCCAGCTGCTGATCACCGTGTGGTACAAGGTGGTGCAATCCACTGGGGAGGGGGTCTTGTCTGTATCCTACAGATCATACAGATGCAAAAGAACTGGCAGTGGCCAGATGCAGCTAGGACTAAGGGTAATGATTTTAGGAAAACTTTTTGTTTAAACCCTAGATATGTGTGGAGGGAGTGAGGGTTATGCAGTGGAGAATTACAGAGGCTTGGGTATGGGTCACAGAATAAAACATATTTCTGACTGTGCCTGGTGATTTAAAAAATGAATAACATTGCCCTAAACCATCCGTCTTCATGAGAAAGTTGATCAAAACTCAATGTGGCGACCCTTTGACTCTGAGGTCTCCCCAGTTCAATTTTTCAGACTCTGTTTAGGAAAATGATTGTTTTCTCCTTTGGGTCTGTTGAGTCCACCCTTCCCTCCTATCCTTCTGTGATGGAAACACAATTCTGGCACATGGGCAGGGGCGCTTTCTACATTACCTCTTTACTGAACAGTCCAGCTTCTGTGCTATGTCCTAATTAATTTTTACTAAACGCACCCTTGATCTTTAATATTTACCCATGTAGTCAAGCTTATTTTAAACTCTTTAATTTTCCATAAAAATTATTTAGCAATTGGTCATTGCCAATGTTTTAAGCCTCAGACTCTATCATTATAAAGTAATGTAAGATTCGGCAGAATCGAAATACTTGCTAGACTCAGAATGTGGGAGAGCATTTCACAGCTCTGTGTTCAGGCTTAGTTCTGTCCCAATTTACCTTTTATTCTTCTCTTCACAAGGCTTTACTCTGCTCTTGACATCTCTATTCATGCATCCTCTCCTCTGTGGGAACTTCACCGACACCCACCCCAGCAACAATAAGATCGTTCCTCTTCTCTGCCGTAATGATCCTTTACAAGTCTGTGACTTCCATTATAGTTTATGTAACTTTTTATTCCAAGAATGTACTTGGACCTTAGTAAGGTATTAAATTAATACGTACTGGTTACATGAATAAATGTCATGTCATTAAGCATGAAGATTATATATATATATATATATATATATATATATATATATATATATATATTTCCTAGGTATATGTATTTGGCTGTTGCTTTCCACCAAACTGGATAAATATTAATTAATCTACTAACACTGGAAAATCAAAAACGTGTTTCTACATGTATAATGAAATTGTCTTTTACTAGACATAATGCTTTGAGCCCTGAGAATAACTGCTTGCTTAAGCTGTTCTTGATGAGTTATTATTTTAGTCTGTAGAACAGTAAAGGGAAATGATTTGTTTGTGCATTTATAAATAGTTGCTGTATCAAGTGTGATTTTGGATTTTGGGGGGAAGGGGAGTGAAAAGCAATGCTATAGGAATGACAATAGAGAAAATGGAAGAGAACCAGATAATTAAAAAAACTGACAAAATTTTCTTAATATTTTTTCACTGATAAGACTGGTTCAAAGACAATTTGATGTCTACCAAGAAATATAAAACAAGATTCAAGGCTCAAAAGTTTACTGAATTAACCATTCTTTTTAAAGTAATAGGGATATAAATACAAACTCAAATTGTTTTCTATTTTTAAAACAAGCCAAAATGAGTAATATGCTCGATTTTTTAACTATAAAGATAAAGATTACCCAACATAAATTAAAATTTTGACTTCTATTATTTTGTAGAATTGTACTCATCTTCTTCATGGAGTAATAAAGAATTTATCTTTGCCCTTTGAACATGAACCATAAATTAAGTAATTTTTTCTGGCATGTAGTTTTTCAGTCACACTATTGCCATCCTAGACAGTCAAAGGGGGATTGAGTTAGTATCTTACTAATGTAATCACAAACAGATATTTCACACTAATGTTGGCAAGTGTGATCTGAAATACTGGACACATGTGCAATGTAAAGAGATTAAGCTGACGTCTGTGTTTCTGATAGTGAGGTGTGGTTTTCAGAGACAGGGAGTTAAGAGACAGTGGACCTGGATGTCAAAGTACAGTGTTATAGAGTAGGTTTGGGAAGCGATGGCAATGAATACATTTTATGAAACCTTCTTTTTTGAATCCTCTTGGGCTTGGACAGTGTACTATGTATATATTATTTTTAAAGAGAGGAATCTAACACGTGAAACCCTTCTATAGATCATGAGTTCCTTAAAATAATCCTGTGAAGTAGATACTTACAATCTTTCCATAGCTCATGTATTATCATTTGTATGGGTCAAGTAATATGTGTATATTCTTCAGCAAGCATTTCCTTCAACCAAAATATGCAATCATTGTAGGCAGGGACTGCACCCTTAGACTGGATAATCAGCTGACTTTCTTAGTCTCTGTGCTGTAGAGGAGCTCATTCTGGTCCTGCTTCAGTCTCCCTTTACCATGGAGCAAAAACATCTATGGGGCCGAGGGGATGTACCCACTTGGAGCCCATGTCTCACCTTCCTCGTTAACCATCTATGCCTGTAGGAAATGGAAATGAGAATAAATTCCTGAATCCAGAATTTCAGGCCTGGGCATGATCTAGCCCTACTGCCTCCTTTACTGGAAACCTTTAGCTTGCTCGTCAACCTCTGGCCAGACTCGTGGCTAATTTTACTCTTTAAACATGTCAAGCAATCCTTGCCTAAGGATCTTGTACAGAATGTTTTCTCTGCCTCCTATGTCATTACCTCTTTTTTGAAGGGTGCATTTTTTTTCCTGTGGACAGGTCTCAGAAGTAATATCACCTCCTCAAAGAGGGTTTTCTTGACCATCCATTTCAAAGTAACTCTTCTGTTTTTTTTTCTTTTTCAATTTTCTACTCTGTGTATGTGTGTGCATTGGTCTCCATGGAATACAAATTCCATGAGAGCAGATCTTTGTCCTCCTTTTCACTCTCTTGCCCTTTGCCAAATCTCTAGTGCCCAGAATGGCACCTAGAACATGAGAAACATTCAAGGACTGTTTGATGATTTAGTTATTACTGAATGAATTGCTGCGAATAATCTACATGTTCAATTATTATGTATCTTTGGAAGAATGAATCTATAAATTAATGAATGAATACAAGGCTACATCATTCTTCTGATTCCAAAGCCTGTCATTGTTTCACTATTACCAACTATGTGTACCTATACAGTGAACCCTACTGGACCCCTGTATTCTCATAAAGTTTGAGACAAGAGGGTAGTTGTACACTGTAAAAATTATTGCAAATTCGTTTCTTTCCTGACCTTGATATGACTGGTCCTCCTTTCAATAAGTGGGACCTATCTCTCCTCCCTTTGCATCTGGTTCAGCCATACCCCGAGTTTTGCCCAATGAGTCACTGCAAGTGTGATATCAGCAGATATCTCTTCTTCTGTCACTCTGGGAAACCCTGAGACCACCATGTGAAAATGCCCAGCATGTCCTACTAGGCAAGAAATATGTGGCCCAGTCTCCTCTGCTGCCCTAAGTGAAGGGTTGTCCACTGCCAGGTGTGTAGGAGTGACACTATCTTAGATCATCCATCCTTCACCTGACCTTCCAAATACCGCAGACACGGGATCAAGGTTAGCTGTTTTCAGCCAAGTTGACTCAGTCCAGACGAATCATCAACCACCCCCGAAGAACTGTGAGTCAAATACGTGGTAGTAGTTGTTTTAATTTACTGTTTGGTTGCAATTTGTTACACAGTGAAAACTAAGTGATACTGAGACAACATAGGAAAAATAAAAACAAGCCCTGCTATAACCATGCCTTCATAAGTTCAGGTAGTTCTTTAAAGTGTAAGTAATAAACTCAGATACAAAGAAGTCATTCTTAATGAATTTTTTAAATGGTCACCTCTAAAAATCCCATTAATGAAATGCTTCATTTGTTTGGCAGAGAAACAATAACTAGGATTTGCCTTGATATAGATAAACTCAATAATGAGTCATTTTTGTTTTATTTCATAGGCAGTAGCAAGTCACAATTTAAATAATTTGGAGGTTCAATTAGAATAGATGAAAGCCAGTGTTCCTCCTAAATGCTTACATCACAAGATTTTCCATGAGAATATTAAAGCTGGAATAACATGACTGAGACTGCAAGTTTAGAATGTTCTGTTTGATCCACAGTTGCAATGAATTTGATATTGTAAATGATACTGAAGTCATGGCTGAACATCAAATCATTTTATATAACATATTTTGATACACACACTGACAAACACTACCTTATTTTTCTTATTAATCATTGAAAGTTTTGTTGAGAAAAGTTTTGGCCCACAAGCATATTTTAATGAATAGTTCCAATACCAAACTAATCTGACACTTGAACTTGAATCGCTAATATTATAAACATTTGCTCTCCACGTTGCCTGTATCGATGCTCATTTCTGCTAAACCAGATGTCTGTTATTCACTCTGCCACCTACGTGTTAAACTGCTTGTCTCAGGGAAGACAAACTGAAATAGCTTAGTTGTTGTTGTTACATAGAAGAATCCCTAAGGTGTAATGCTGAGGAATCTTACTATATTCATCACAATATAATTTATTATATTTGTATATATTTTTTGTCTTCTCATTTTTCTAGCCCATTTAGGTGTTAAACTGTTCTGTTGATAGAAATATGGTCCAGTCTGTAGTGTTATGGCTTCCCAGCATAAAAATCATGTATGATGTTCCATGTGTCATACAAGAGATTGGTCCAGGACACTCCCAAGTGCCATCTGCCGGTACTGCCACTGTGATTGTAATGAAGGAGTTTCTCATCGTTTCTAGAAAAGGAACTGTGGCCATGTGAACAACAACGATGACCAGAGGAGTGAAAATGATGTCTCTACCTCAGTCCCTCAGTCTGATGAAAACCTTACAAACGTAAAACCTCTCTACACACATCCAAAAATAGATACTAGTCAAACAGTGCTGTTTTACATAAAATGGTTCCTTTTTCTCATATACAACAGTGTCTTAGATGGAATCTCCAATGATAGAAACATACACAGCCAACATTGGATCAATCTTGGCTATGTAGTTTTTTGAGAATTTGTCAAATACTTTATATATTCCACTTGTGGTAGCTTTAAAATATAACCAAAAGTCTACCAAGAGGTGTAGCGTAATTCATCTTTCCTGAAATGCAGGCTGGAGTTAGTACTTAACTTCTAATAAAGAGAATGTGGTCAAAGCGATGGCGTGAAAATTCTGAGACAAGGTCATAAAAGGTCCTTGTGGCTTCCTTCATGGTCTCTCTTAGCAAAGACACTACCGGGTAAGCAAGTCGCCATGGGGCGAGGACCCTGGAGGAGTCCTCTGAGGGGTCCCCGTTGGTAGCCGTGTAAGGAACCATCTTAGAATCCTATCCCTGCCATCCTGGTCAAGCCCATAGAGGACTGCCGCTTTGGCCACCATGTGGACTGCAGTTTCATGAAAAAACTTGAGACACAAACACTTGGCAAAACTGCCTCTGAAATCCTGACACACGCAAACAATGCAGTAACAAGTGTTTATTGTTTTAAACCATTATGTATGGGAGAATTTGTTACTTAGCAATAGACAACTAATACATCTCCAGGGGAAACAGTGAATCCAATAAAGCTTTCAAGTAAAAATATTTCCCAAATGTTGATTGTCAGTACTTTTTCTCTCTTAAAAATAGGTGTTTTTCTGAAATATCTTCTTTCTCCTTCCATAAAATCCACAGAAAAGGGTTTTCAGTATAACTAAAATTACAATATAAAGAGTATGGGGTTGAGGAATTCCAAATGCATGTATAATTAGATATAAGTATATATAAAGAACTTTTTTCTTTTTCCTCTTCCTTCCTTCCTTTCTTCCTTCCTTTCTTCCTTTCTTTCTTCCTTTCTTCCTTCCTTCCTTCCTTCCTTCCTTCCTTCCTTCCTTCCTTCCTTCCTTTCTTTCTTCCTTTCTTCCTTTCTTCCTTTCTTCCTTCCTTTCTTCCTTTCTTTCTTTCAAATTTGAAGAGGGAAGAGTTTGGGACTGGAAGACTGAGTAAGATGTAAGAAGTGGTTTGTGTTCATAGCCAGCTCCTTGGTTATATCTAATTTCCTTCAGGAGAGTAAAAACGGTGTCCATTGCCTGGCTTACCCATTCAAGAAAGATTGTATCAACTACCCTGACAATCATCTGTCCTTGTTCCCAGTGCCCTATAAAACACAAAACTTAGAGAAGGTCATTCTCCTATTCTTGCATACAAGCCATCGATATCTTGTTTTTTAAAGTACCTTGGAAAACCTTCAGATACATGGAAGATGCCTTGTACAATGTGAGTGAGCATCCATGGGGCGGGGGGTGGGGTGGGCCTGGAGGTCATAGAATAGACAGTGACAGGAAGGTTCCCTCATTTGACTTCACAGGCATAGCAGGGGACAAGCAGTTACAAGAACAAGAGGAAAGGGACAAAGAATGTCCTATGTGGTGACTGCACTGGAAGAGTTTGCTCATTTGGGACACTCCTTGGAGGATGCCAATAAAATAAAATAACATAAAATAAAATAAAATAAATACTATAGTATTCTTAAGGAGACAAAACTCTTAGTAATAGGAGTCTTCTGGGTAAGAAAGTACATTTATTGACAGTTACAAACTGGGAAGTCTAGGATATACATTCAAATTAGTAAATTTGCTTCTAACTACTAAATGTTTCTTCTTTCAATTATTCTGCTCTTCCTTTTTCATTTCTACATTCTCTCCTCCTTCCTTTTCCCCTTTCTTCATGACTTTTCCTCTCACTGTCTTCCTTCCTTATCTTTTTTCTCCATCCTTATTTCTGTCTAACTTCTCTCTTTTTTCTCTGTCTCCCATTTTTATTCTACATTGTCTGATAACTTTTCCTTTAGAATCTGGATGGCCTGGCTGAGTTATGTCTCTAATTACAATGGGCTATATTGACACATGTGAGTGCACACACACACACCGTCTTGCATGTTAGACAGGTCAGTCTGTCTCTTCACTCTACTAAGGGTGCTTTTGAACTTATTCTATAGTCTAGCATACATCTTTGGAATTTAGAAAACTCAGTAATTATCTTATGCCACTCCAGACTTCTGCAAGTAGTCTTGTAGCAGGTTTAAACGGCATATATTGTGATTGTCAGATGCAGTATTTCTTTCTGATTGCATAGCTCATAATCACTTAATAATGCATTGTTTTCCGAGGTAAAACTCAGTGGAGGTGCAACATCTGGTTTCTGGCGAAAGAGCTTGACTTAATTTATTCAAATCCCTGGTGTGATTTACAAAGCACCAAAGAAGGTGGAACATTTTGACACGTTGTAGAACACTGAGCGACTGTGTCTACATTGGCAAGCGTTTTCTCAATGGCTCATTTAAAGTAATCAGGGAATCTTTTATTTGGTCCCACCCTAACAGCCAAAATGTTTACATTTCTAAATGAAAACCTTTTTCTGTGAGTGAAAACATTACCAAAAAAAAAAAAAAAAAGTAAATGCTTTGGACATTAAAGGCAAAAACAAAGTTTTCCTTTGAACAGTGGAGATTGTGAATTTTTTTTCCCAAACATCCCCAAACTTTATAAAGAAAATGCAAGCATTTGATATATTCCTGCTCTGAATACCATTTCACTAAAATTTCAAGGAAGTTTAGACAGGCTAACAATTGCTGCAGTGGAATAGTTGGATATTTGAAAAATGTGTCGGAACTTCAATGGCAGAGTGACAGCTGATGTGAAGAAAATCGTTAGGGAAATTGAGATCAGCCCTCACATATATGCACATTTTTTACAAACTACTGACAAAAGAGAACTTCAATGTCTTGAATTTTTATTTCTATTTGTTTGTTAGATATGGCGAACTCAGATTTTGAGGTATTTGATTCTTAATTCACATTTACTGGGCACCCACTGCATTATGTGTTAGGTATTCTCGAGGAAGAATTCAAAAGGTGGTATTGGGCTGTGAAAATATCTTTGCCATAATAATTTTTTCTACCTGGCACAATAATTAGTACATGGAGGGAAAGAGGAGGTTACCGGCAGGTTTTGTGCTTGTTGAATTCGTCACAACAAAATCAGTGAAGTCTCAGTAGGTGAGCTAAATAAATAAAACTAAATTTTCTGCAATAAGTATAAATGAATAAATGTAATTCTCTACAGAAAGTATTGTCTTAGGTTTGAATGATATAATAATAGATATTATAATGAAGGAAGAAAGTCACACAAGAACTTCTTATAAACATTACAATTTTAGGGCAGATTAAGTATAAAACTGATATAAAGTGACCTCCACATCATCGGGGATAATTATATACTTACTCACATCAAGGAACACACTAGTTAATGATTTTTAGATTTCTGTCTTATTATGTATGTATATATCATGTCATGAGGTCAGTAGGTTACTTCAGTCTCAGTCTTTTGCCAATACATACTTACATTTTACATCTTTGTCTTTTAAAATCAAGAATAAATTTGAACAACTTAAACTTCATAATTTTCAAATTTTACATTGTTAATAAATTATGATAGAATCTGTCATACAAATTAGATCATGTAACTCTTTGCAACTTCCCAGCCAGTAATGTTGCTGTTCCTTTTTAGCAAGATGAAGCAAGGCAGCATACACTCAACTGCATTGGAAATTTAGTAGAAGAACAAGGATACCTGTTCCTTCTGAGAGTTTACATTCACTCTAATGAGGAAGTATGTGTTTTAACCTGACTCATTATTAAATGCAATATGCTGCTCAGACCTAAAACAAAATTATGTTTTATTCAATTTCCATTTTGAGCCTTAGTTTTCTTATACTTTAAATATAATTACTTATTTTACATGATGTTTGTGAGTATCAAATGTCACAAATATAAAATTCCTGACACATTAAATAAGTACTAAAAATTGTGGGGTTAAGTGAGAAAATAAAATGATACTACTGACCAATTTCACTCTTTATGTATATACACAGGGTGGGGCAAATCTAGGGTTACAGGTGTGTCCATTTTCAAATATGATAATTAAATATTAAGTGATAACCGAAGAACAAACTGTGTTTCTCAAATAGGTTCACAGTTGTGAGTATGTGAAACAGAGCATTCTTGTATTATTATGTATTTATTAATTATCATATTTGAATGCGGATACAACTGTAAAGCTACTTTTGCCCCACCCTGTATACAGACCATTTCCTACAAATACTTGGGCAATTATTACAACATGTAGGGAAAATTGTGTAAGATTTAGGACATGGTAAAGACTTTGCCTTTAATTCCAGATGAGATAAGGAGACAATGGAGGGGTAAAACGAAGTACAGGTAGCTAGTAGTAAATGACATAAATTAGTGGCCTCAGTAAAAATAAACATATTTTGGACTACAGTGGAGGTTGTGAATAAGAAGAGGGAAGTCAAGGATGACACCAAGTATTTCTCTGGCCTAAATTACTGGAAAAGTAGACTTGCCATTCAGTAAAATAGAAAGCAAAGACTGAAGTGATTGGGATGGAGGCAGACAGTTAACTTGAATATCCAAGTGGAGATGTTCGGTAGGAGGTGAGGGGTAGTGATTAGAAATAGACATGACATTTCTTAATTTAGTGATAATGTTTAAACCCATGATATTAAAATAAACACTTGTAGAGTTAAGAAAAAATAAAGAACGAAGTCTTAGGATATTTCAATGTTTAGAGTGTGGATTAATGAAAAGATCCAACAAAAACAAAACTGAAATTGAATGAACATCTTCAATTTGAAATTAGAAATGATCATAAGTCTAAAAGTTTTATGTAAGACAATATTTCCTAAACTGGTACAGAATTTTCTCAAATAAATAAGTTTTATGTTCAAATATATTTTTGACAGTCTTCATACTACAGCATTATCTTTGCTTGATGTGCATTGCTATATTAAAAACTCCGAGAAATACAACATAAATGAACTTGTTAAACACAATTTTTTTAAAAAATGTATTAACACAAAATAACAGTATATTAACACAAAATGAAAACTATATTAACACAATTTAATACTGTTGAATATAATATATATTTTTTAAAATGTATTATGGGATCCTTTTATTCTTAATAGCAGCAGAATAATCTCATCATCTCAATAATATTTTTTGTTTCTTTGCTACATACTCCTAAAATGATTATTTTGATCCCTTTAAAATTAATAGCTAATAATAATATCTTTAAATTTGGTTGCTCCTACCATAATGGAGATGGGACAAGTATCTAAACTTGGGATATCTTTTTTTTAATTTCAAAATGAATAGAATTAGATCATAAACTAGAGAATAAAGGTAAAAGAAAGAGGAGGAGACAATTAAGGATGTCTATGAGGTTTCGGCCTCAGTAACTAGTTGCTAAGTTATTTCCTGTTACTGAGATGGGAAAAGTTTGAAAGGTGAGTGAAATCAGGGTTTCTTCATAAGGTAGGTACTAAGTTAAATTGAGATGCCTATTAGACAGCTAAATGGAGAAGACAAAAAAAGCAATTGAAAATCTGAGTCACACTTACAGAAAAGACATGATGAGATAAAGTTGAGAGTCATGAACGTGAAATACTATTTATGTCCTGAATGAAATGACCTAGGGTGAGAGAGAGAACAGAAGCATGATAGGCTGCACCTCTCCCCAACATCCTGAAAAAAAAAATGTAATAGATGAAATGGGAAATAACAACAATTTGCCACTAGAAGTTTTGGTATCAGAAGACCAAACGCTAGGTAGTAGGGGTGGGGAAAATGTTACAACACGTGAACCTCCCGCTGTGGCTACTTGTAATCTCATGATGGACGGTTCGAAGCAAATAATTTTAAGTTCCATTTCTTCTACCTCTTTCAAATGTAGCCCTAAGAACCTCTCTCCTTTCTCTTTAGCTCCATCCCCATTTCTGTCTGCCTTTCTGCCTCCTCTCTCTTAACTTGTTAATCTAACATGTAATTTAAAAAGTGTCATACACAATATGTGGGAAGTTGAAATGCAGACTCAGATCATTTATCGACTTTACCATTTTGTGCCAATAACATTTAAAATATAAGATGTCTGACAATTACTTTTTTAACTATTATATTCAGGAGATCATTCTTCTCAGTGCACTTCATTATTAACCCACTTTAGAAGTTGGATTATTTTGTAAATATACTCATTTCTGTCAAATATTACTTAAAATGTTTGTATTTTTATCTTTGTTTAATTTTTTTCTGTGTTAATTGATGTTTGGCTCTCTCAAATTAATGTTTTTAGAATCATTTAGGCAGCAATAGATTTGCGACAAAGTCATCAAACATGAAGGGAAGGTTGATAACATTTGTTAAAAGACTTGAATAATTGTGTTTATTTTTTAATACATTTTATTGATTATGCTATTACAGTTGTCCCATTTCTTCTCCCCTGTATTCCACTCCACTCTTTACCCCCCTCCCACCAGCATTCCCCCATCTTAGTTTAGGTCCATGGGCTGAACATATAAGTTCTTTGGCTTCTCTATTTCCCATACTATTCTTAACCTCCCCCTGCCTATTTTGTACCTACCATTTATGCTTCTTATTCCCTGTACCTTTTCCCCCATTCTCCCTCCTCCTTCTCCCTGCTGATAACCCCTCATGTGATCTCCATTTCTGTTTCTATTGTTTGCTTAGTTTGTTTTTGTTTTCTAGGTTCATTTGTTGATAGTTGTGAGTTTCTTGTCATTTTACTGTTCATGTTTTTGATCATCTTCTCTTTCTTAGATAAGTCCCTTTAACATTTCATAGAATAAGGACTTGGTGATGATGAACTCCTTATCTGGGAAGCACTTTATCTGCCCTTGCATTCTAAATGATAGCTTTGCTAGATAGAGCAATCTTGGGTGTAAGTCCTTGCCTTTCATGATTTTGAATACTTCTTTCCAGCCCCTTCTTGCCTGCAAGGTTTCTTTTGAGAAATAATTTCATAGTCTTATGGGAATTGTGCATATTTTTAAAGGTAAAATTAAGCAGAGGAAAGACAGAATGTCAGACTGAATCTTCACAGTTGCAGGAACAAAGCAAGAAATCAGTCTTATAGTTCTACAGAGGAAAATGATAGCATTGCACTCATGGGGGCTGCTTGCTTCTGCTTGGGAATGAAGTTGCCTAGTATTCACCATGTGGTGATAGGTCTGGAATAGTGAACACGATATAGACACTATTTCCCCCACATGACACAGGGAAATCAGACTCAGAGAGGTTAAGTGGGGTGGTGGGTGACTGACTGTCAGGATAATGTTTAAGCCCCATGTCTAAACTCTACATCATGTGCTCTTTCTTTGGTATCACCTTTCAGTCCATCTAGCTCTTACTGTGACTGGCTGGTGCTCTTGCTGCATAACCATGGTCTTTCTCTTATTACATGCCGGTCAAGAGAAGTCATACAATTAGTACAGGCCCATGAAAAAGACACTACAAGATAATAAAATAAAGCTGTTATGGCTGCTCAGGCTCTGAGAAAGTTTCCTGCATTCTGTATTTGTTCTTTGCATATGGTATGAACAGAATGAAGAGTCAGAAAGTCTGAAGCACAAGATATCTTCTAAGGAACTGGAACTTTGCCAGGGACTAGAAGAATGTTTGGTGTGGTTGACCTTGGCAGTGCCTCAGTGAATTTAAATGGGTCGTGCTCTGGAGTATGTGGGAAAACTATCAATCCAAAGATGCGTCTGTGATCATAAAATTACATCATGACACCCGTAGAAACTTTAAAAATCATAAAAATATTTCCAAAGATAACAAATTCACCTTTAATCTTTATAAAAAGACACTATTGAAAATATTTTGATGTATTTTCAGTGCATTTATTATATGATTGATTCCACATTTAATAGGTTTCCTGCATTTTTCTTGTCACATTTTATTGTCAGCATATTCTCAACTTATTAACATTTATTAGTTAATATGCATTATAATGAACCAGCATCGTCTATCACTACACACACACACACACACACACAAACACACACACAAACACACACACACACAGTACTGCATTTATTTGTTGCCCTTCTGTTAAGGTTTAGATTGTTTCATATTTGTGGTGAACAGTGAAGTCTCAAAGTTAAAATACTTATACTTAAATATGAAAGATATTTTCTAAGTTATGTAGTATTTTCTCGCATGTGTCGTTTAATTTGGGACAATCAGGAGAAAAGGCAATCTCATTTCATAAGTACATTCACTGAACTAGTTGATGGGAAATTGTCAATATTATAACATATTTCATAGCAAGCATGCTTTGTGGGCAGCATTTTGCAACATTCAATCCTGGGCCTGGAAAAGCAGAGCAATGCTGATTGCAAATACTTGAGCGTGATTAAGGCTGATCACTTTAGAAATAACCTCTGCTTACTAGTTAAAAATGACGGAACCAAATCCCTTCCTGGATCTTTTTTTGGAAGTCTTACTTTCCCCTTTGGCATGATGTTAGTCATTATGTTGCAGTTTTGATTATGTGTAGAATATGCATATTTGTGGAGTTGCTGACACTCCATCCTGTCATGTTGCAAGTGCACATGAGTGAGTAGATAATGATGGTGATTTATTACAATGAAAGTAAGAGAATGACTTAAAGTCACCTAAAGGAAAATCTTTATTCTGAAGACAGTTGGTATATTTAGGGCCATTTATAAGCTTTGTAGGTTTTTTGTTCCTTCTGCATTTTCTCAAAATATGGAAATGTTAACCATTAAAATATGGAAAAGTAAATCCAGTCCCGTTAATTCATTATTCTAAAAACTTACGGGTAAAGGAAAGAAAGAAACATTATTTATTCACATATAATATATTGATTAGTTGAGATTCATAAAGTATGATGACTCAAAACTGTATCAGGAATTTATATAATTCAAGACCCAGATATTAATAAGTTGTATAATGCCTTTATTAGCCCATCAGTGTACATGTGGATATATGCATTATTGGTGATTTCTAGTTTACATAGGACAATCAAAGTGGCAATTCATATCAATTATGATGGTGAATTGATGGAATAAAAATCATATTGTAAAAATGACTTTTTATTAGAATGATATTATTGGATTTTGTTTCATTTAACTAAAATATATGCTAATTTGTTAAACACTTCCAAGCACTATATGTTGAATTAAATACGTTTAAGTTCCCAAAATATCAGGTAAAATAATAGTTTATATTTAATGGTATAGAGTAATATATATTTCCAGACTTTGCAATCTCTTTCATTCTTTGTACACTTAATTTATATCTTCTTTTTTCTCTTTTAGGGCATTATGTTATATAGAATCAATTTCTCATATCCCTAATTTCTCACCTTCACACATTTAATAGACTGCATATTTCCTAGTATCCAAAGAAATAATTGCAAATCCTATTATAAAAATTATGTTGCATATTGAGCAAGTAATCTGACTGCAGAGTATTTCTTATCTCAACTATAGAAGTGGTTAATTAATTTTTGTAGAAATACATAACTACCAGGAAAAATTCTTGCAGATATAAGCCTGTTAGTTATTCTTACTGGTGTGATTCTTCAGTGCATAAGTAGGCTATAAATTTGCCATTGGGGAAGTGTTTCCTGGTTGTTTATGGTGAGACAATCCTGTAATGATGACTTTCTTCCGTGTTTTAGTCCCGGGCATGGAACCAGAGAGCCTGTTCTCCGCTGTAGTCACCAACACTCTCAACATGCGTCTCTGTGTAAGTTACTCCACTTCTATGAGGCATTTCCCTCATTCATGAAATAGACAGAAAATGCTTTCTATTCTGACTTCAGCAGGTTATGGGGAATAATAAGGATGCCATGTTTTACAGGCTGTAGTGAACTGAAAATTTAGAGTAGTGTTAATATTATAGTTGTTAATATTAAAAGTGTCTCTGGCTATCTTAATAACCTTTTCTTAACCCGTATCTTCATGAAAGTAACAAATGCCTGAAAATACACACTATATGCCTTCATTGTATGTATTACTTTGCTACAGCTGTCATAATAACATACCACAGACAGGGTGACTTAAACAACAGGAATTTATTTCTCACAGTGTTGGAGGCTAGAAGTCCAAGATCAAGGTGTTGGCAGGTTTGCTTTCATTGTCAGCACCCTCTTCTTGGTTTGTAAATGACTGTCTTTTCCTTTTGTCTTTCATGGTCTTGACTGTGCCCTGATCTCTTTTTCTCATAAGGACACCAGTCATATAGGTTAGGGACCTCAATTAACTGTGTTACCAGTTGAAAGACCCTGTATCAATAAACAGTTATATTCTGAGATGCTAGGAGTTAGGACCTACACATATAAAAATTTCCAGAAGAGAATACAACCTATACCATTGTATTATGGCATTTTCCAAAGAGTGTTCTGCTGAACACTATTATCCAGATGTACTTAAAGAAAAGGTTACATTGGGAAGTACATTGGGAGGATGCAAAGAACTGTGTGTTTGGCTCTGTTATTTTGTGGGTTTTTTCACAAGCCAAAAACAAAACAAAACAAAACAAAACAAACAAACAAACAAAAATGGTCATTTCCAGGAGGTGATTATAGCAGACAGACTAAATTTATTTGACCAAAGAATCTGAACTTTGTGCTCTGAAAAAGTCTGCTGCATAAAGGTTCTACTTCATCTTTTTTTCAAAGAGATTAATAAAACCATGACACATATGAAATAGATAGCTTAAGGTGGGCCTAATTGTAGTTGAGATAAGTAATCATCAACTCTTCCTTATTTATGTAAAGGAACAAAAATTTCCACTTGGATAAAAACCGAATATAACATTGCTCTGATACAAGCAATTGCCACATATTGTCATTATATTTTGCTTAATATGAGTATGTCTATCTCCTTTTTTATGGAATAGGTAATGTTTTTATGTGATACCAATTATTAACACTTTAGAATGGATTAATAAAATACTAATTTTTCTATTTCTTATACGACCTGGAGAAAATAAAATGAAGGAAAATAAGATTAAATGGGAAGGAGAATAAGGCTTAGAACAGTTGTTCTCAAACCATACTGTGCATTTCAGTCCCCTCATAAGGCTTTTAAATATAGAAATGTCCTGGCCCCCACCTCTCAAATTTCTGATTCCACTGGTCTAGGGTAGGACTGAAGCATTTTAAAAAGCTCTACTCATGAAAAGACAGCAAACTCACAGCTATTAAGAACCACACCTAAAACAAAAGCAAACTAAGCAAACAGCTAGAACAGGAACAGAAACACAGAAATGGAGATCATATGGAGGGTTAGCAACAGGGGTGTGGGAGGAAGAGAGGGCGGAAAAGGTACAGAGAATGAGTAGCATAGATAGTGGGTAGAAAATAGACAGGGGGAGGGCAAGAATAGTATGGGAAATGTAGAAGCTAAAGAACTTATGACACATGGACATGAACTAAAGGGGGGAATGTGGGTGGGAGAGGGTGTGAAGGGTGGGGAAAATGATGGGGGAGAAATGGGACAACTGTAATAGCATAATCAATAAAATATATTAGCCCTGGCTGGTGTAGCTCAGTGGATTGAGCTCGGGCCTGCGAACCAAAGGATCGCGGTTCGATTCCCAGTCAGGGCACATGCCTGGGTTGCCAGGCCAGTTCCCGGCAGGGGACATACAGGAGGCAACCACACATTGATGTTTCTCTCCCTCTCTCCTTCCCTTCCCCTCTAAAGATAAATAAATAAATAAATAAATAAATAAATAAATAAATAAATAAATATTTTAAAAAATAATAAAATATATTAAAAAAATAAAAAGCCCTCCTCGAAGGCCAAGAAAAAATAATTTGGCAGTTACTGTCAGGGGTGAAACACAAAGGCCTAGTATAGTTGATCAAATTCCCTGAATCATTAACTGAAAGGGAAGTAAATGATCAGTTGACGCTCAGAACAGCTAGAACAATTTTCATCTGGAAGTAGCCAAACTCTGTACACACAAGACAAGTCCCCAATTCTCCCTATCCTCCACCCCGGGAAAATACCATTCTATTTTCTGTCTCTATATTTGACTACCTTACCGATTTCATATAATTGGAATCATGCAGTATTTTTTTCAGGGGAGAACGCCAATGCTGTGCCCCACTACCACAAATTATGCAGCCGAGTTTCCCACATTTGGGGAAATTGCAGGGGTCAGCACATCCAGAATGTATCTGGATAAGCCTCACACTGGGAAAACCACCTTTGTGATCACAGTATCTCCCTTGCCAGGTCTTTTTGTGGTTGATTTATTTTACTAAGCATAATGTCCCCATGGGTCATCCATTTAGGAACACATTGCCACCCCCTGCCCACAGGATTTTGCTACCTAAAGATCACACACTTTTCAGACACAGTTCCGTCCCAGCACTAGGGTTGTCCACTTTTTATAGAGTGAAGACTCAGAAGAAACAAGAGCCCATTGCTTTTATCAGGGGTTATCCAGGAAATTTCGTGTAGCTTCTGAAAGGCAGTGTAGCCATGCTTCTTATCACAATGAGCAATTTAATTGGATCTAAGTTGAATTTATCTCAGTGTTCAATTTAAAATAAAAAAATAATGAGAAGGATGTATGAAGTTGTGAGCCAAAGACCTGATGTGCCATCTTCACTTGTTAAGCATTCATTTGATTCTGTGACGTCTTACTGGAAAGTGTACGCCTTAGCTCCTTTTTGGCTTTGATTCCAGGCTGCATTGTTCATAACCCAAGAGAATCTGAGAAGCTCAAATTAACAGATCCACCTCAGGTATGCACTTCAAAATGGAGATGAAAGTCATATGGGTATTAATAATTTTGGCCTGACCAACTCACTCTGGGAAGAAGAAAAGGAAACTCATGGAAAACTACTAAAAGATATTTTTTGGTTCCTGGGTCCATATGACTAAGTGGAGAAACTGGATAAACTTACAAATGACTACCTACTACCCTGGTTTGGTGGGGTAGTTGGTTGGAACATCATCTCATATACCAAAAGGGTTGCCAATGTCATTCCCAGTCAGTGTGCAGACTTGGCTTCCAGGTTTCATCCCCAGTAGAGATGCATACAGGGGGCAACTGATCTCAGTATTTCTCTC
Source organism: Glossophaga mutica (assembly GCA_039655065.1). Classification (NCBI taxonomy): domain Eukaryota; kingdom Metazoa; phylum Chordata; class Mammalia; order Chiroptera; family Phyllostomidae; genus Glossophaga; species Glossophaga mutica. The sequence continues at coordinate 14,424,301 of CM077303.1, forward strand.
ACATCTATAATTCTCTCTCTCTTTTCTTTCTCTCTGAAATCAACAAACACATCCTCAGGTGAGGATTAAACAAGCCCTACATATTATTTTTAGATATACTTAAATAGTAGACATCTATTTTTTTCTGTAGGTTACTGAAATATTAAAATAGTCATTGTTGCACCAGTTTGGATTTTTAGGTAAAAGTAAAACAAAAACAAAAATTAAAACTAATGCTGTGATCCAGATACTTCTCAAAATGATCTAATACATAGATATCCAAAAGTGAACATTTTAATTTGGTTTAACTTAATGCAGTGTTTACTGGGATACTAACAAGATGGTAATATCCTCTGGTGTTTTTATTTCTTTTATGTTTTGATGTTTAGCTCAAGGATCGGAATTAGAGTGGCTGAGTTGTGTATTTTTTGTAATGTCTTAGTTTGAAATCTATCCTACTAATTCTTGAGCTCAGAGTAAAACTAATGACAATTATATTTTTCAGACACCTGCTTGATCAAATCCTCTAAAGAGACTAAAAGAGAAATGTCCAAAATAAAAATAATGGCAAAATAGCAATATTTTTAAAAGTTTATAGTTTACTTGCCACATAGGGTTAAAATATCTGGGTAAATTAGTTTTAACTCAAGTAACTGACTTTTATTGAAAAAGTGACCGATATTCTTATTTTTTTCTTAGCACTTATTGCAGTTAAATCTTTTTGACCCAACTGTAACCGGTTTGTATCCACTTCCCAGATGAGAAATATGAAGCAAATTTCTCATGAGAAACATGATTTATGTGGACTGTGAATCAAACCCAGATCTTGTTACAAAAACAAGGTAATTTGAATTTTAGTATTTTGTCTCAAAAAGCAAACCCTCCTAAGAAACTACTGTTACATCTGTACTTTTAGTTTATTTCAAAACTTGAACTTCAGAACTCGAAGTTCAGTACTGCATAAAATGTATTTCACAGATCTCCCTCAGATTATGTTGTAAAAAAATAGCCTAGTTCACTTGGGTTTTTAGAAAACTAAAAATGTTGCAAAACTCCCACATATTCATACACTGATAACCTAGTAATGATTTTATTTATTTATTTTTATTAAGGAAAGGAAGGAAAGAAAAAATAAGGACCAAGTGAGATCTTACCATTTCTGTGACAGGCACTTCCACGTGTCACCCCAGCTCCCAGTCACGGCACAGTTGTAAGGTGGCGTTATCTCCATGTAGAAATGAAAACAAAACAAAACAAACAGAACCCTGAGGATCAAAGGGTTCGGAGAATATTTATTTGCAAAGCTTCAACTTAAACTAAGTTCTGATTCCAAAACCTTTGCTTTCTCTGTGTCTTAGGATATGAGTGAATTTTTCTGAACATTTAGTGTTGGTGGAAATTACAGAGAAATCTCATCCAATTTTTTTTTTCATTTTACACCTTTTATAAAGTACCAATCTAAATAATTCTCAAAAAAAAAAGGAGAAAATGTACTTCAGATGATGATTAAGTACTCAATTTTTAGAAAAGCATAGAAATACTCTTCTGAAATTTCCCATTGTATCTTGCTTCTCAATTTTTAAAATATTCATTCATATTTTAAATGAAGGTCTATTAATTTCCCTTTTTGGCTGCAGTTTACACTAAATTATATCAGACAAAGACTGTGGGTTTCTAGATTAATCTATGGTTAAACAATAATATTACATCACAATTTTCAGAGACTTTCACATTATTGCTTTCATCAAGATATCATTTCAACCCCTAGTTCAAGGGCAGTAGATACAGGGCAAACTTTTCTCTCTGCCCCCACTGCAATTTAGCTTTGACCTCAGCAGATGCATTTTAGGGCATAAGGACAAATGAGCAGGGGTCTCATTTAATGAAAGGCAGAATACTGTGATAAAGTCCACATGGAATAGAAATGGGAGGAGAGTTGACATTTTTACAGAATAATGATGATTAATAAAAACAGACTCTCTACTCCCCATGTCTCATTCTGTATACAGATTCAAGGCTAGGACCCATGATCTTTTTAAATTTATTGTCTATAGACAGAAATATAGCAGAAGCTTTCAACACAAATGTATCTCATTACAGGGGAATTCTTAACCTTATGAAATGTTAACGTTATCAAACAAAATAGCTGAAAGAGCAGGTAACTGAGTTTTATTTAGTGGTGCAACCTCAGGCTAAGGTTGCAGGAATTAGCAGAATGTTTAAGGTTAAGCTGAGAATCAGCTTCCACAAATGTGTCCAAGACAGTACAAGACATATTTACAGAGGTTCAGACTGGGCATTCCTTGTATCTTAAAGCAAACCCAATGAAAACATTTTATTAATTTGGTGAAGATGGAGACAAAGGCATGGAATACGTAAGACGGAATAACATCCCGAATTTGATTTTTGTTTCTTCCACTATATAATCTCGGGCCTGGTGCGACGTTCCTATGTTGTTGAGTCCATGCTTAGTCCCCATCTCTTCTACCACAGCTACCCTTCTTAAAGCCACTTTATTGAGGAATGGTTGCCATAAAAAGACAGTACATATTTTATGTACACAACTTGGTGAGTTTAGAGATAAGTATACACTTGTGAAATTATCCTTACAATCTATGCCATACACTATCACCTCTAAAGGTTTTCTCCCTCCCTTTTTATGTATTATTATTTTTTTGTGTGTGATAAGAACATTTACTATACTAATACACTCTTAGCCATGGTGACTCTTGAAGGAGTTCATTGGGCAATGAATGAGTAGGCAGCCAAGGGAGGGGCCTGGTTCACATTTACTCACTGAGTTATTCTGTCCACTTGGTTTAGTGCCACCTTTGCTTTGGATGCTCTGTGGTGGGCACTGATGTTTAGTCCAAAGAAACTCATACTTTTGCTCCCAAGCCTTTTTCCTAGATCTTGTCACTGCTCTCCAATCTTGCTTTTCTAGCCAGGTCCTTGACCAACCAGCTCAGCCATTTGAACCACCCCAAAAGTTTGATGGATATAACACAAGACCTTTGCCACAGCACTGATATATCAATAAACTCACCCTTAGGCAGTTTTGTACAGTGCTGCCCCCACCTGCTTTGTACCAGGACCCTTAAGATTTACTGCTGGGTTACCCTCTGGGTTCCATGGTGTAAATTCCAGTGTGTCCTACAGATCTTTTGGTAAATATCTCCCTTCCTGTAACAGGCCCTGATGTTCCCCAGGCGGGTTTGCTAGGCTGTGACTCTGATTACAAGTATGCTTCACACCAGGCAAGATGGCAACAGGTACTCAGCAGGGCAAGCATTGTCCTATAAGGCATTGGTCCATTTGAGGCATTTGTTAATCATCAGGCAAAAGGAAAGACTTACAAATTCCTCCCGGTAAAATAGTATGCCATTTCTGCAGACCCAGAGGTTAAATGGGAGATTCAAGGTTCTTGAAAGCAGGTAATTCCCCTTTCCATATGTCCGCATGTCCAGTCTGAGAGGGATCTCCTTCCTTCCAGGGTCCTGCACTTAGTAGATTTGTTAGCCTTAGAATTTAGCTTTTCTGATCTTTAATTGGGTCTGTTTAAAAACCTGCAGTTGATAGATTCTAATTGATTCCAAGGAGTCCTTATGACTTTCACACTGTGTTCTAACTTGTTGATTAGTAGATCTAAGCCTGATTTTTCTTTTCATAGAATCAATGATGCTTACTAGTTCTATCCCATCTCCTATTATACCAAAACATTGCACCAGGCAGTACATACACTTCTACCTGTACCCAATGCAGCAAACATGTGAAATTAATTCCTAGCAATTATATAACTACAGCAAATTAGGGATGTAAGAGATGATCACACTACCAAAACTCCTCCCACAACCAGTAATGAACCGTAATTGCATCCATCCAGTGAGAAACCAACTCCAGAAACCCATCTTTAATATTGGCTACATAGAGCAACTCCAGGTACCCACCATCTTAGGGCAGTTTTCCTGGGAATAACATCTGAATAATTGAATCTTACTGAAATGTTTTTTTCAGGGAGTGCTCTCAAGAGAAGGGAATGAAGAAAGCAAGATAAGACAGGGGCAAAAGCTAAACAATAATGTAGTCTGAACTGAAGGTCAGCTTTAGTACGATCCTATAACAAAGCTCTAGACTCTGAAGCACCCATCACAACATACGATAATATCAACATCGTGTGCTCTGTAGGTATCAGCAAAAAAATTTGGTAAAAGTCTAAACAGTAAATGTTTTAGGTTTGGGGGGCTATTTAGTACCTATTGAAACTACTCTGCTATTGTAATGTGGAGAACCATGTATAAACAAATCAGCATGGCTGTGTTGTGGTAAAACTTTATCCACAAAACAGGTGATGGCTAGGGTTTTAATTACAGGTTAGCTACAGTTTGCTGTGTCCTGCTCTAAGGAAACAGGGCTACCATTTGGCTGAAGACAATTCTCCAAAGAGCGTAGCTGTGTTAGCCAGCCTTGCCCACGGTTGGTGGGCCTCATACACTGACAATAAGCTTGTTCCAGGCTGCTGTCCATTGTGGGCTCCCTACTGGAGCCTGGTTGTGGAGCCTGCAGAGCCATGCAGCTGCTAGGAGAGAGCTGCAAAACCACCACACGTATTCCCAGGAGAGAGCACACAGACACATCAGTGAGGTTGCCAAGAGAGAAGATTCTCTCCTAGAGGCCATGGGCCACGTGACTGCTAAGGTCATATGACTACTGAGGACACATGGCCTATGGAGAGAAGAGGCAAGTGCACTGTGCAAATGCAGGTCACAGGCTCGAGTTCCTTTGCTCCATGGGCTTCTATTAGCTTGGATGTGGGGTAAACTAGGTGCTTTCCCAAAAGCCCAAACTTTTGTGCACTTTGGGTGAGTTCACCTCCCAACCAATTCCTTTTCTCCCCAGGCTAGACAAACGGGTCCCCCTATTTGGTCTAGCACATCCCCCTGTACCATTTTTACTTCTATGACACAGGTACCTGCCTTCCCCTGGTCTGACCTCCAATCTGGCACTAGAAGCGGGGGGGTGCTTTTTCCTATCTAATTATCTTGCTGGATTTTCACATGTCCCATCTAAGAACCTACTTTGTCACCATCTTGGCCAGTGGGAGAGACTCCCCGACACTCTGACTGACTGTTTTATAGTAACAAGATTACCAAAGGTGTGAAGGCAGGTCCCAGTTCTGTGTGTGCAAAGAACTATCATCAGTTTGGAATTAAATATGAACAGTAAAGATGAAGCTGGAGAGCTACACAAAAATAGAAGGGCATTGCATAGTATTATAAGAACATTGACTTTGCCTTATAGGAACTGGTGAGCTATTGGGAATTTTAAAGTAGAGAAGCAGAATTATCTCTCCACTGACAATGCAGAAGCCACAGTCTTTATTGCTAAATCCATCTATCCAGATAGATATTTAATCATTTATCACCTGTAGCACTTAATAAAACTTGCTTTTTCAATTCTTTCAAAGCCAATGTGTGATGATCTAGACCCAGCTTTGATGCTGCCTGCTAGTGGTGGCATGTACCCTTGAAGTGACTTTCCACCAGTGAAGTGGTATTTGCATCTTTGATCAATATGCTCGCCTCCCCCACCCCCGCCCCATGCTTCTTTGGAACAGAGCAGATGTTTGAAAGGTGTTTCTCAGAGTGTGACGGTAAAGTTTATGACCACGAGACATAGGCATTCACCATTTATAACTGAAGCCAACTGGTCTAGCTGTAAGTCATACCTTGGTCTACTCAGTCCATGCTTTGTCCATAATCAAATTAATTTTGTACCAAATCTCAGAGAACCTTCTGTTCAAATCAGAGTTGCCATAATGTAAAAAACCTCTTATGATTGTTTTAAAACAGAATTCCAAAAAAGACATCACTTCCTTTTCTGTAACTTCTTTGGCTAAACCCTTCATATTTCAGTATTTAGGCCAAAGCCAAAGGAGAGAAGTAGTCACTGGCAGCCTTGTAAGAATATTCTCTTGTGCATGTGTAGGCTGGTTTAGAATAGCAATACCCCAAAGGAAGGACAAACAGATAAGAGTTGTACAGATATCTTAAGCTTAAGATGACAGTTACTTGAACCAGGGCAGCCTCAATGACAGAATGTTAACAAAGCCAACTCTCTGGAACATGGATCATACAGATAGATAATAGTGTCTCCACTGAAGAAGAGGTCAAAGCCTGACTTTCACTTCCTTTTTATTTTGTACTTTCAAAGTATCTACAAAAATGTCTATCATCTTTCATAGTAAGAAACAATAAAATGCCCTTTAATAAAGAAATTACATTAGTTTACCTAAATCACTTCCCTAGCCTAAAAAAGTCCTGTCCTCACAAGCATGTGGTAGGCATGTGTACTGGAAAGTTATTAACATGCTCTGATGTTTATGTAACACCTTCACTCCAGAAGGATGACTTCAGGTCTTTATAGTGTACTAGAACAGGAACAGTTTTATTCACCATTCCTTTGGAGCCTTGAGGTCCTGTAAAATTCTGACATATACTAACACTGTGCTGTACAGACACCAGCCCTCCAACCACTAACTGTTATCTCTGGAATAAACAATGAAGTTTTCTCCTTGATGTAGAGCAATGCAGCATTCAATATCATGCGTATTGATAGAGAATAGGGTTTTCAGTAACCAAAATAAGGCATTCTCTGAGAGTTATGGATTAACATTTTATTTGTAAATTTGTGTTGGGTATCAAGGTCTTGAAGAGCAAACTTAGGATATTTACAGAGCATATAACAGGTAAAAAATCACAAAAATCACTAAAATTGTATATGATACTTACCTGATTACCATATTAAAAATTAGATGCTATTTAAGTCCTGGCTGGCGTAGCTCAGTGGATTGAGCACAGGCTGCGAATCAAAGGGTCGCAGGTTCGATTCCCAGTCAGGGCACATGCCTGGGTTGCAGGCCAGGCCCCCAGTGGGGGCCACGTGAGAGGCAACCACACACTGATGTTTCTCTCCCTCTCTTTCTCCCTCTCTTCCCCTCTCTAAAAATAAATAAATAAAATCTTAAAAAAAAAATTAGATGCTATTTAATAATGAACATAGGAAAAATATTGCTACTCCCATTTCCTCACCCAGCATTCATAGCTCTATAGAGGTAAGGCAACTTGAATCCTACTTCAGATTGAAGACTGGGGCATCTTGGCTTACCGACTGTCAAAATGAGAAAACCTATATGCGCAAAAGCAGCAGCCTCTGATCTCTCAGCACTCAGGCCTGTTCCAGTTTGTCATCAAACATGACAACTGGATGCTAACTTTCAGGGGAGAGCAGCACATTTGTGGCCTATGAGTCACTGCAAAGTTTTCACTCACAGGCAGTGTTCCTTCTTACCCCTGTCACTTCTCTATTCAAGTTAATGGTCTGAAATCCCTTCCATGGATAGTTACTGCCCTCACATATCAAGCAAGGGAGTGACTTCCAAAGCCTAGTGTGCTTAGCTTTGAATTCCTTAGTGACCTGTAGCAATAGGATCAACTACTTTATCTCCTTTTCATCTAATTCTATTTCCACTTGGGCATATGACCTTTGGGTATGGGATTATATATATATAGTCCAGAAAAAGCCCGGCCATTATTATTATAATGAGATATTATAATGAGAATGGTTTGTGCCTCATCTTTGTAACCTGGCAGCCAAGGAGAGTGGGCTAGAATGCACATTCATGAACAACAACAACTTCACTGTACTGGTCAGTAGAGGCAGTAGATGCCACTGAGTGAACATGTGTACTGGGTGGCCGTTGCATTCCTGGGGATATATGGATTATGGGAATTACAATAATATATCGCATGAAAAAGGAATTTATGAAGAGATAGGCCATTTCTCAATTTAAAGTCTACTTATTTGCGATTTGGTTTGTTTTTATTTTCTTGATTACCTGTGTATTCTCTTCTTGTTGTGAACTGCTTCTTGCTCCTCCTTTTTATTTTTCTAACAGTTTTCCCAGTGTTTAGCTTAGTTCACTCTTAATTTTTTTTGTCTTGGAAAAATAAAGCAAAACCAAAAATGAAATGTAAATAAAACAAAATAAACTTTGAAACAAGAGCGTCAGATTCTGTGATTTTCATCAGCTTTTTTTCATTACATGTTCAGCATAATTAGCCTCCAATTTTAGCTCCTGGTTTTGAGGTTCAAGTCTATTGCTTGTCTTCCATTCCACTACTCCTTAAAGTCCAGATGAACAAAGACAGTGAGAGACAACACACTCACTTTGTACAAGACATTCACTTTGTACTATCACCCAGCTTATCATTTCAGAGAAATCTTTCAAGGAAAAACAATTTTTCAACTGAAACCTCCATATTTTAATTTAATCCTAATACTTAAACACTTTAAAAGTAGCCTTCATGTGAAACTGTATATACAAAGAGAAACAACCTAAATATTAAATGTGTGATTGACACTTAAATATTAAATTAGAAATAATAATTGAAGATATAGCACGTTTCTTCTGACAAGTTGCCAGGTTGGGTAGTTTCTCTTACTCAAAATACTAATGGAACACCTTATCCATTTATGGATTTCTTATCTAAAGGCAATAATTAACACTTAAAGTTTTATGAATTTAGCTCACAAATTTATTCTGCTTAGTCTTGATCAGAAAGTCTGAGACGTAATTTAATGGTTATCCTTAAGTATGATTTCTCTTTTTGTTTTTTTTCTAATAAAAGAAACAGATTTTTCCTTTAAAAATTTAACACTTCACGAGACAACCACTATAAACATGATAAATTTCTTCATAAGAAGCACTCTTGGACAGTGGTTGGGGATTTTTTTAGTCGCCTAAGCTAGAGGTTTAATAAAGATATATATGAGTGCTTTAAATTGTCTTTTATCAGTTAACCAAATGTTGTGTTTTTATCCTATTTCAGTATATCTGGGTTTTTTTGCAACTACACTTTTTTTGAACTTCAGGAAGATTCTTCAATAGAACTTTTTGCAAGAACAAAACTATCCTGTATATGATGGTGTCTGTCCAGAAAGTATCCATCTATGCAATATGAAAAGTAGAGACATTTATCGGAAAAGATACAAGATACAAGAAACATTGTACACAGGACAATGATACCTCAGTCCCCTTCGAAGTAGGCACCTTGGGACATCACACAGTTCTCCCAGTCACCATCAGCTGTCCCGTCGTATTTTCCTGAATCTCACTGATGGTCTGAAATCTCTTCCATTTCAAAAGTGATTTTAGTTTTGGGAAAAGCCAGAAATTGCAGGGCACCAAATCTGGGCTGTAGGAGGGCTGAGTTACCTGAGTGATTTGATGTTTTGCCAAAAGACTCTGCAAGAGACATGATTCATAAATGGGTGTGTTGCTGTGATGGAGCTGCCAGTCACCAGTTGCCCATAGCTGCAGCCTTCTGCATCACTCAAATAGTTTCTGCAGAGGAATGTTCAAGCTTAAAGCAAAATTTGATGCAAGTTTTTTGCTCTGTTCACTGTTATTTTGAATGCAATGGCCACACAGTGTATGTTCTCACTCAACAGTACCTACTGCCCACTCTGTTTAGTACAGTGAAGTCGTCATTGTTTACACATGTGCATTCCAGTCCACTCTCCTGTTTGTTGCACCAACAGTTCTCATTACATTAACAATAGCTGGATTTTTTCTAGACAGACTTCATTGTACTACCCACTATGGTAACCTCTAACTATGTGAGGTTATGGAGGACCTGAAGTAAAGCTAGTTTGAGTGAAGAGCTGAATTTTAAGTTTAATGAATCTCAATTTGAATAACCACATATAGCTAGTGGCTACCAAATTGGTAATTACAGCTCTACAGATTAAATTTAGATTCTGGTTACTTGTAGCCCTAGTTGTCATAAAGGGTTATATTGAGATGATAGTTTAAGCTTTAACATTGGACTAAAAGATAAAGGGAGTTACATTCTGGTGTGATTGGTCTGCATTTTCCTATAACATACGTTAATTGACACATTTTTGTCAATAAGGGATATCTATGGTTTCCCTTTCTGCTTTTACATTTTAACTAAAGGACTTAACTGTCCATGAAAAATATTGAGTCTCCTTACTGAGAAAAATTCATAATATGTCCTGAAGATGATTTAAGGGCATATTATTAACAGGTGCTGTTTAAGCAGAAAAAAAATTAAGTTCACATAAATCTCTGTCTATTAGTTTGGAATGTGGGATGGTGACATTTATGAAGATACTGTCTGCCCTTCAGCTTTAGAAATGATACTATTTTACCAACTGTCAGAAAAGTTGCCTGTTCTCTACTCACTTTATAAGCACCACTGCCTCACAATTCACTTCTCCCAGGATCGAGGATGAATTAAATTACTTGCTTTATTATTTTGTTTTCTGTCTCTGGGAACGTTTTACTCAGAGAACCAGAGACTCGGGCATGACACTGAAGCTATTGGAAAGAGAGTCCGACAGGACTCTTCCGCATGCTTTGGTAGGGAATGTGCTCATACCCTCTCCCCTCTGCCACGCACACATCTCCCACATGATGGGAGGGGAGTTCAGCTCGGTATTCATTTTCAAAAGCTTGCATCCTTTATGCTAGCAGCTTATTCCATTCTTTACTTTTGAAAGTCCTGACATTTTACCCTGTGGTGTTTAGAAGTCAGTCACTGTTGATTGGAATGTTCTCAAGAGCTTAATGATTAGAATTTTATGTTTTCTTTCTGTCACCCTGGGCTTAGAGAAAAGTACCCTACATAAATGTTGACTCAGCTATATCCACTTCTTAAATTAAAGTGCTTTACTTTCTGTGTCTGAGCTTTTCAAAGCAAATACAGGAAACAACACAAGTGAAACAGTTTCTCCATACGCCATGGTTTCAAATCAATAGCACTTCAGTTGCCAAACTGGTTCTTTACACTTTAATGAAGAATGGATTAGTTGGTGGAATAAAGGGAATTCAAGCATCTAGTATGAGTTTTATTCTAGGGTCTTTTCAATATTTCCTGAAACCTATTAAGTCAGTTTTTCTTGTGCCCAGTGTTTCAATAGCCCACATTTTTAAGTGAGAGGTAGCTACATTATTTCAAAGGAAAAGCCTGTCTTTTCATGATCACGTACTGTTACTTATTTCCATGGAATTCCACAGATATTGCCACAGTCAAACGCAACAGAAATTTTTTTAAATATATTTTACTGATTATACTATTACAGTTGTCCCATTTCTCGCCCATCATTCTCCTCCACCCTGCACACTCCCTCCCACCCACATTCCCACCCTTTAGTTCATGTCCATGTGTCGTAAGTTCTTTAGCTCCTACATTTCCCACACTATTCTTGCCCTCCCCTGTCTATTTTCTACCCACCGTCTATGCTACTTATTCTCTGTACCTTTCCCCCTCTTTCCTCCTCCCACTCCCCTGTTGCTAACCCTCCATATGATCTCCATTTCTGTGGTTCTGTTCCTATTCTAGTTGTTCGCTTTTGTTTTAGGTGTGGTTGTTAATAGCTGTGAGTTTGTTGTCTTTTCACTGTCATATTTTTTATCTTCTTTTTCTTAGATAAGTCCCTTTAACATTTCATACAATAGAGATGGGAGGAAAACTGGAACTCAAATCAATTGAGTGGACCAGAGATTGTTTACAAGGAAATCAGATGGAACTTTGAATGAGCAGGGTCAGTGATACTTTCTCTCTCTGGTTTCACCCTCCATTGCCCTAAAACTGCCTACACTAGATCCAGACGCCCGTGAAAGTTAACATTTATACAATAAACAGCTAATTCTGTAAGGAAAATTGCCTCTACCTGTGCAGTCTTAAAATGAGTTATATTAATAAAAATAGCCTAACGATCAGGTATAACTTCAAACTTCTATTGTTTCAGTTTGAATCTAGTCAAACTTACTCATTTTTATCTCCAAAAGATCAACAAACTACATTTGAATATATAAAATTGCATAATTTATTTCTTCATTTGCTTAATGAAAGGAAAATAGTTGAAATAGACAGTTCTAAATTGTCCACATTTGATGTTTATTCACCTCTGAGTCATCTGATCCAGCCAAAGAGATTTCTGTAAGTGGAATCCTCACAAGCAAATAAAGGGTTGTCATTGCTGACTTTTTATGGGATTTTCATTTATTCATTCATAGAACTGAGATTAAAGAAAACATTCTATAGCACAAAACATTTTCTAAGACTGAAAAAAGATACAAATATCTCTGTCTTCATAGATATTTATTCTAAGAGAAAGTGATGTTAAACAATCAACCAATCAAATACATAATATATCAGTTGGGAGCAGTGCTATGAAAAATAGCATGGACGAGGCTCAGCTACACTTGACAGTGGTGAGAGGCTGCGATTTCATAGATGGTAACCAGGAAACTCCTCTTTGTGAAAGGGACATAAACAGATGTCAGTGCGGAGAGGGAGTGAGCCCTGAGATATTCAGAAGCATGTCTGGCATGGATGCAGCAGGGAGGCTGATGTGCTGGAGGTGACTCAGGAAGGCGGATGGTATTCGGTGGTGAGGCCGGACAGATGAACTAAGCAAGGGTTCAGGGTGCATTATGTGGAGTCTCGTTGGTGCTTATAAGGACTTTGACTGTTACTCTAAGCAAGATGGAGGGTTACTGGAGGATTTTGAACATAATAGAGCCATGTTCTGGGTTCTGTTCTAATAAGCCAAATCTGTGCTTTGTTCATAATAGACAGTCAGAGAACTATGGTAGAGACTAATACAGTAAAACCTTCACAAAAGATAATAGTTGTTCAGACTCAAGATATAATTTTTAAAAATAGCATGATTCTGGATATGTTCTGAAAATAGAGAAAACTTAAATATCCAATGCATTTAAAGTGGGGTGTTAGTCAAGGAGCTGATCCAAGAATTCTTTGACCTGTTGCGTGTGCGGTACTTCTCTGACAGTTCAATGGAGCTGGCAGGTAGGACACAGGTAGGAATCTGTAGTCAGAGGAGAAGTCCAGGCTGCAGACTTAAAAGTGAGAATGATCAGCTTATTTAAATTCGTAAAGCTGGACAAGAGCTCTTCAATCTAGCAGGTCTAGGTAGCAAAGAAGAGAGGTCCAAGAATACTCCCTGGGTCACTCCAACTTTTAAAAGGTCAGAAGATTAGGAGACATAAGCAAAGGCAACAGGAAAGGAATGACCAGCACAGGAGACTCGGCTGAGCTAGAAGCAAAGTGAAGAGGCCTCAGTGATCAACGGCGTCAAATGCTGTGGATAGATCAAGTACTGAGGATTGAGAACTGACCTTTGGAATTAGCAGCTCATTAGAGCTCTCGGCAACAGCAGTCTTGGTGAAGGCTGGTGATGGATGGGAGATTGGAAGGTTAAGAGGAGCAGACAAATGGGATGGGAGTTGGGATGGCATGTGGGATCAAAAGAGGGTTTTTCGTTTGTTTTTAACAGAGAAAGAGAGTCGAATTTCTGGAGGGAAGTTTGGAATACATGGAAATGCCGTTACTAGTGCCTAAATGGAGGGGCTGCATTTAGATAACAGAAGGTACAACCCATCCATAATCATGGAAGAGAAAGCCGACACGTGGACCCGGGCCCAAGGAAGTAAGTGGAGAAATGGAACGAGCACGTGGAAATTTTCCACTGGTTGCTTCTCTGTCTGTCTGTCTGTCTGTCTCTCTCTCTCTCTTTCTCTCATTTTCTTTCCTTTTTTTTTTCTTTTTGGCTTCTCTTTTTGGATGATCTTAAAAGCCAGTTTGTCAGATAATTGAGTGAAAAGTCAGAGGAACCAGACCTTTGAAAGAAAATAACTATCCATGACAGTAGACTTTAAAATGTTGCTTGGATTTTCCCTGTAAATTAATTTTGCGAAGTACCATTGATTCCTCTTTAACATTTTACAATTGATATCTATAATTTTTCACTATAAATTTAAGTATCACAAAAGGTAGTTTCTGACACATAATTATGACATTTATAAATTAAAATTTTGCCCCATTTACGCACAGACATGGACAACAGTGTGGGGACTGACTATGGGAGTGGGGGTGGGGTGGGTGGAGGAGGGCAAAGAGGGGGAAACTGGGACAGCTGTAATAGAAAAACAATAAAAATCATTAAACTATTACTGGATATATTTCAGGTAACCAGAATGAAAAAATAAAAATACATTCAATGGAATTAACAACAGCTCTAAACCTACCATTACCCAATTATATCTAAAATGTAGAAAAGGTTTCTTTATCAGAAATATTAATATTTTTCCTTTTTCTCCTTGAAATGAAATTTCAGAATTTTAACTTAAGGAGATGTATTTGTGCTTGAAAATCTTGCATTACTCACCCTCTCATATGTCTCTGCAAGAAAACTAGGTACACAAACGAACTGTTAAAAATTTTACTGTGCTATTAGCCAAGACTTTAAATTTTTCTTTTGGAGCGAAACAACTTTAAAGGTATTTGCACTCAATTGGTAAATGTAACAATATGTCATATAGTTATTTTATATAATATAATTACATGTAGTTATAAAACTACCAAACACAGTATTTGTTGAGTCCTCAGGGAGCACATGTGGGGACTAGGTTAGAATTGTAAGATGTTTATTGAGGTGAGGGCAGGGGATGGACCTTCCCCGTGTAAAGTGCAAAAGGGAGGAAGGGGAACTGGATGTGAGAGCCCTGGACGACTATGTATACCTGACAAAGTCTGCCCAACCTGTCAGACACTGCGAGATCGACCACTAGAGAAATCTTAGCCTAAGCAGTGAAGCCAAGCTCCGGCACTGCTCTACTTCCTAATCATTCGCTGAGGACCGTCCAGGAAGAGCACGGCCTTGCCGGGGAGCTGAGTCCTCAGACATGGAATGTGCGAACAGCTGGTGACTTCCAGGTAGCTGGAATGGAAGGCCGGCAACTCAACCGAAAGTTCCTTCTTAAGAAGAGATCCAAGGAGCACTTTCCCATCACTGCCACAGATGCACAAACTGTTATTGAAAATACATTCTTAGTGGTACAGAAGGATTCTTTGTATCAAAGTGTATGTACCATGGTAGGTAAATTTTATTTTATTATTAGAGTGATTCAAGGTTCAGCATTAATTAGATTTTGTATGCTTGCAAGCCCTAGGAAACCCTGTTCACAAAAACAGGCCTATTTTTACTTCCTTACAAATATGCACTATCAGATAATTTTTAGTCATTGAGTATTATTTGTGATATCTATCTGCTGAAAACACAGTTAAGCCCTCCTCTTAGTGTAATTAGCAAATAAGAAAAAATCTGCATGCAACTTTTTTCCCCAGATTATTAGTCAAATTTGCATTCTCAGAGCCCAGGAAATATTCTTAAAAAGTTTCACCAAGATTTATCAAATTAAAATTAATTATGCCTGTTACTTTTTGAAATCTGGAGATCCCATATTGAATCTATATAATCAGAAAATATTTTATTTTACATATGTACATATTACTAGCACAATAATTTTTGGTGCAGTATTTTTATTTTAACATGCATTCTAAACGTACAGGGTCCAGCACAAATAACACCCCTTTTTATTACAAAATCTTTTATTAGAAAGTCATACACATGTAATCTGTAACATAATAATATCACACTCAAACACATTGTATGACATTTTAGGTGAAATGTTCAAACTAAAAGTATAACTTATTAGGCCTGTATTATTGCTCTCCCAGCTACACTCAAGCAAGCCTTACTTTTGCTGGACCCTGTATTTTTATAAAAATTTTGAACTATGGATTTTGCTCATTCAGTTTATAAAACATGTCCATCAGAGAATCTAACCGTAAAACCAAAATTTCATTTTCTAACCAATGTCCAACTGAGACATTTTTTCATATAATATTTACTTTATCTTTCACTTCAAAAAATACTGTTAATGCATGTTCCTGTGACATCATTTTACTCTTAATTTAAATTATATGATAAATAAATATAAGGCATAACCTCTTTCCATAAATGTATTCTTTCGATGAGCAATCACTGCTCCCCTCAATTTCTTACAGAAATTCTTACTATCTGCTTCAGCCTCCCAAGACATGCCTTTAGGAGTGATTCTTGCTTTGACAATAGTAGCGAGAGAAAGGGGTGTGGAAATTAAATAAAAATTCCAGTATTTGTGCCAGGTCAACTTGAGAATAAATCTTATTTCAGAATATCACTGTTAGCCAACACATTGTTTCTAAACACCATATTCTGTCAACGGCATAATGTGGGAAACATAAATACATGTATCCCAACAGGGTGTTTTAATTAAAGGAGGCTTCTTGTTACTGTGTCTTCAGAGGCTGACCTTGTCCTTCAGGATATTATCCCACAGGTTTATATATGTGGGGTGAGGCATGCACCAAGATTCAGGATGGTTGTGAGATGGACCCTTTGTCAAGTGTTTGAGAACAACTGTGAAGACAAAATAGGAAAAGAGAAATTGATGCCTAAGCTGCAGGCCCATCCTTAGGTCAATTTGAGAAATAGTATGTATGAAAATTCTACATCTGGATATTGATTTCCTTAGAACTATTCATGCCATGGAAGATCTTCACGTACTCGCTGGGATACACGTACTCCAAGGGGCAGCCCCTGGTCCCAAAGAAAGGATGAATTAATAATCTGGAGCACTGGTTCTCAACTCACAGTGAATTTTACCACCTCCCAGGATACACTTGGCAACATCCAGAGATGTTTGGTTGTTGCAAGCCGTGGTCCTTGCTAAACATCCTGCAATGTAAGGACAACCCTCATAAAAAAAAGTTGTCTAGTTCAAACTATCAATAGTGCCGAGACAGAGCCTCACTCTCCAGTGTGAGTTCCAAAGGCCAACCTCATCAACACCACATTTAAGTGTGCTGGAAAATGCCAAGTCTGAAGTCCCAGATGATTCCTATTCATGTTAAAGTTTGAGAGATGCAATATGATTTCTAGTGGTGCTGATGGGCCAGTTTTTAACCATTCCAGATGTACAATGGGGAACTGTTTTATACACTTCTAAAAGTTTTATTTTCCCTCTGTCAAATGTGTAGGAAATGTCATGAAAATATTTTTGGATTAACTAAATACAAGATAAACATTGTTCTTATGCATCTGTAAATAATGACAATGAATTAGATATAAAATAAAGCCTTTGTAAAAAAGATAGTATTGCATTTTAAATCAAGACATCTATTATAACAGAAAAATAGTAACTTGTTGTTGTCTTTTTATTTCCCAAGTTGAATTTAAAAATTTTAAGCTACTCAAAAAGACAAAATACATCTGCTCACACATCTGCCTCATACCCAGTTTATATGTAAACTTTGCTCCTATCCCCATTTTGTTGAGTGATTTGCTTTCTCGCAATTCAACACAAGTCCTCAAGCCATACTACTTATTTTCCTTTGTTTCTCAATTTAAAATCATTTCAACTAAGACCAATAAATAGGTATAATTCATGTAACAATTAGTAAAATAAAATGTTGCATATATCATAGATAAAATGCTATAGCTAAATTCATAATACTAACTCATTTTCATCTTCTTTCTATCTAGTCCTTGGTGATAAATGTCATTAGCTATTTCAGGTAGATAAAATGGCAATTGAAAACTTAAAATTCCTGAACTTTTCCAGAAACTTCTAATATTCTCAAGAGGCCTTACTACTAAGAAAATCCAGTGTAACAGAGAATATTACATTTGAATGAAAACTGCAGTTTTTTAAAAAGTTGAGTCTGTTCATATTATGGAACTTTTTCTTTCTTGTTAGTTTAGGTACCAGCATCTAAGCTTAATTTCTTGAATAGAATTCCACTGGGATACAGTAAATGTTGAACCCATTTATAAATCTCTTGATAAAAATAATCTACAATGTAGAGACTTTAAAAATTTATTTTAAATAATCTTTATTATTTACCTTCCTATTTTTACTTAAGATCCTTTTTGCTGTAACAGTTACCTGCTTATTCTGACTTGGTACCTGCCAACCTTTTTTTGTACCTTTGTGTAACCTTCAACATGTCAGTACAATTCTCAGCACTCGCTGTGCTCTTCCTTCCTGATGCAGGATTGCTTCTGTCCAGTAGGATTCTCTTTGGCTGCCAAAGCTCTCCATAGTGTGGATACAAAGCCTGCACCCAGCTTCATTCACACTGGCTGTCCCCACCCTTGTTTGGAGCATACCATCTTCTTTTCTGCCCCTTATGTACCACATCAATTTTGCATCTATAACCTCGCTCATTATTTGTTTTTCCTAATCTAGGATACCCTGCCTTCTGCCATCTGGGCTCCAAATCATAGTCATCAGTAAAAGGCTAGTACATAGCCCATATTCTTTACCTAATCCTCTGTGAAGGATCGGCCTCTGGTTCATAATAATGTCCACCTTTTCAAACCTTTTCCAGGAGTCAATGCATGATAGGAAAAAAGTCTTTTATTATTTCTTCTTTCTAGTCAATATGGTGCAACTCCAGTTAAAAGCATAGGCTTTCATATATACCTAGTGTGAAGTGCTGTTTTATCCAGTCACTCACTAGCTTTGTGTAATGCTTAAGTTATTTAACTTTTATGTGCCTTAGTTTCTTCATTTGTGCTTAAACCTAACTGGTAGGCTCGTTGGGAGTAATCTCTTATTCTATGAAATGTTCTTGTCAGGGTGGTAAACACCCAAATCAGATTAGATATGTCATCATCACCACGTTATTATCATCACTGTCATCATCTACCTAATAAAACAGAAGTTCATTCAATGCAGAGGTCAACTTTTATACTTGCCCTAGAACGCTACATACATAAATAGTGCTGAGCATAATGTAGTGTCCATCAGTAGTCAATTATAATTCATTTTATTCTTAATTTCCTCTAGCTTCTCTACTCCGGAGGCTGTGCTGAAATTGTTCTACTCTTACTGTCTTATATTAGGCCATGCTATTTTTTACTGTAAATTCCCTTGATGTTTAGTTTTCCCCAAAGAAAATGAATGCTCTTATCAGGAATCTATCCTAAGCTAGATATTTGGCATGTGTTCTCATGAGATCAGGGCTTCTACAGACAGATATGAGTAGTGAGTTTCATTGTAATCCTCATAAAATAAAACTTACTTGCAACAAGCTTCAAAGCACTGTAAAACTTCATTCTGGGCATACTTTATTTTACTTTCTGCATATGTCTGTTTTCATGTCCATATTTCCATGTGCTTAAAGTTCTTTTTTGTTCACCTTTAATAATTTACCACACTTCCTCATCCCTCTTTTCCCCACACTTAATAACTCTTGACGTTTTGTTAAAGACGGTTCACTTGTAGCCCTGCCTGGTATAGCTCAGTGGATTGAACGTGGGCCTTTGACCCAAAGGTCGCTGGTTCAATTTGCAGCCAGGGCACATGCCTGGGTTGCAGGCCAGGTCCCCAGTAGGGAGCATGTGAGAGGCAACCACACGTTGGTGTTTCTCTCCCTTTCTTTCTCCCTCTCTTCACCTCTTTCTTAAAAAAAAAAAAAGAAAAAAAAAAGACAGTTCACTTGTAAAATGAATAAAATTCCTACCCCAAATGGCAGTTCTGGTGAGTGAGGGGTAGGGATTGGAGAGGTACCTTCTGGCAGAGTACTTTGTTTCTGGGTAATCCTGCATTTATAACATCGGCACATGCATGCACACACGTTTATTCTTCAGAAGAATGGGTTTAATTATGAATTTCTCAGGCCTCCAAGGTTAGGCCCTAGGATGTTAATAGAAATATGGAGATTAATAGCCATATTATCTTCTGTGTTGATGGCATCCATGTGGACAACTATATACACTCATTGCAAAAAGTAGCTGTTGGCGATCTATATATAAAAGCAATGTATTTTGTGCTGTAAGAGATACAAAAGTAATTAAAACACAGATTCTCCTGGCACAAATTTACATTATCCAGACTGTTTATTATTTGAATCATGGCTACGATTTTGACCACTATGTGTAGAAGATGTTATAAACCATATTATTTTAATCAGGATGGTGAAAAAAAAGATTGTTTATAAAAAGATTGATTGTATAAAAAATATGAAAATCTTAACCAAAGAGAGAAGACAGAACAACATGATAGTTATTTTCCCATTCTATTAATTGCACCTGCAAGGTATAGTCTTGGGTTTTATGATTTTACAGATGTTTCATCACATAGACCCGCATGCTTCCATCATTGGCCGTCGTCAAATCCCATGTCCCCCCGGCTCAACTTCTCACTCCTTCATTGTTTCTGGCTCCTCCCAAATCCAACTTGCAGGGTAATCTCCTGAATGAGAACTCACCTGCACCTGTTACCTTTTTAGTTTCCAGTTCCACCACAACTTTTTTTCATTATTTCTGTATTTTTAGTTCAAATTCCTTAGAGAGAATTCAGTTGGGTTCATCTTATCTGAGCCAGAATACTTCACCTGTCTATGAATTTTTTACTTTTAAGATAGATTGTGATCAGAACCTAGGAGTGGGGTCACTTGGATCCTTTGAAGAAGATATTTGCACTTATGAATAAATGCCCCATAACAAAGCTCTTGTTCCTTAAGAAATGTGTGAGATGTCCTTGGGACTTCTTTAGAGAACAAACAAAAAATATCTTCACTATTGCTTTAGAAACCTTCTTAAACATTATCTATAAAACTTTCTTAATAACCCAATCCCATACCATTTAAAAGACAGCTCAAATACATATATTTTAATAAATAAAAATTGTGTGCCCCAGGTTAACTTCAGAACC
This sequence comes from Glossophaga mutica, assembly GCA_039655065.1. Taxonomy (NCBI): domain Eukaryota; kingdom Metazoa; phylum Chordata; class Mammalia; order Chiroptera; family Phyllostomidae; genus Glossophaga; species Glossophaga mutica. Next base: position 14,444,936 of record CM077303.1, read on the forward strand.
TTCTTAAACAAAAATTGTTTTTTCTACTTTTCTACTCTCAGCACTTCTGACATCAAACGTGTGGACTTTCCACATAAAATAATTCTCCAATTTCCTGCAAACTCCAAATGGGCACCCAGAATTTAATTCAAGTCTGGCACTATCTACCCAGATGCAGTGCGGACCCCTTAAGATCAGGGTTCAGTCCCAAAAAACTGCCTCCCATTTCACACAACAATGGCAAGTAGCAGATCCCAAGTTACCCACACTTCTGATGAATATGCCTACAGATTAGAGGTTCCCATGATGCTCTCCTTAGGTTTGATAATATGCTATAATTACTCAAAGAACCCTGGAAAACACTTTATTTACTATTACTGATTTATTTTACAAGATATTATAAAGGATACAAATGAATAACCAGATAACGAGGTACGTAGGATGAAGTCTGAAATCTTGTGAGTACAACAGCTTCTGTCTCCACAGAGTTTAGGGTTTACCAGCCTATCAACATGTGATGTGTTCATAGACCTGTAAACTCCCTGAATTTACTTTTTTAGTGTTTTTGTGGAAGTTTCATTACACATACATGATTGATTAAATTATTGACAATTGGTGATTAACTAAATCCGCATCTCTTCTCCTATCTCTAACCATAAGGAGGTTGGGGACTGGAGCTGAAATTTTCAACCCTTTAATTTCATCTTTTGTTCCTATGGTAACCAGCCTCCATCCTGAAGCTATCTAGGGACAGCTAAAGTGTCACTTATTAGCATAAACTTAGATATGGCTGGAAAGGGACTTCATATAAATAACATAGACAGCTCCCTTCACTTCTATTACTCAAGGAATTACAAGGGATTTTGGTGTTGTGGGCCAGGAAATGGAGACAAAGACTAAATATATAGATTTCGTAATGTTTCACAATATCACACTTCTGTTATAAGGAGATTCTGCTGTGAAATACAGTAACTAGAGCCAGTGATTTACAGACCAGACACTTCTCATTTCATGGTGGTCCATAGAAAGTTGTCCCTTGGGGGGAATTATACACAGGAGAATCCCTGAAAGGTCTGTGAACTGGCAAGAACTTTGCTTACCTTACCTACTGACACAAAGGAAATTCATTTAGTGAGACACGAAGAAGAAATGATAGCTTTAATGAAGTAAGCATGCAATTCTAGACAGTTCAGCATCAGCAGTAAGTCAGATGATACAAGTCATTTAGAACTCAATAAAGCACTGTTTAAGGGGGCGGGGCTTGATGATATAACTTTACCTTGCTTTTACTGAAACTTTACTTTTTGCATGTGTATTTGTTATCTAGAAGGTAATCATCACTATGTGCCAGATAAGTAGCGAACAGTAATATGTTATGACCACTTACACTCCTTCTACTCCCTGGAACCACCTTGATGTGTTGGACTTATTTTTATTTTGTCGAGACAGGAATTCAAACCTCATAATTCACTCCCCTGTGGCATGGATTCAACAATATTTAGGCCCCAATGTAACTCCAAATTTAGGCTATTTCACTACATCATGCTGTCTTCTCTTTACATGGATTTAGAAGAAAAAATAAATAAAACCTTTTGTCCAGTTGACATTAGTTATATCAGAGATGCCAAACTATAGACTTGGACTGATAACACCACTTGCCCCCTACCTTTCAATTCCAGTTACAACTAAGAAAAATATCTTCATACTCTCATACTATCTTCAGGTAGTACCAGCCTAAAAGAGGATGCTCCACATGCACGTGCTAAGTAAAACATCCGATTGCAAATGCGCTCTACACAAGGACCGTGAAGAAAAGTATTTGGTGGAAAATGCCCTAAATGAATTCAGAAACTTCAATATGAATGGAAGATGCGTGAAAGGAAATAAGTGAAAAATATGCTTGAAAGGCTTTTTAAAGACTGATTAGGCTTTTCCATTTGTGTACTATATAAGGTTTTACTAGAATGTTCAAAATTAAACCACATTAAACTAATCAAAGCCTCTTAGAAAGGACTCCATAATAATGATTGGGACTTGAAGATACAGCTGGTTTTAGTTAAGTACTGGCTCTTGAATATTATTTGAAATAAAATGAAAAGTAAGAAAAAACATTTCCTTTTTATTGTGCATATTTTAGGACATTAATATACAGTGTAATCAAGTGGGAAATACAGCACACAGTTAAATTGCTGCAGTTTTTAAATTCAGTGTCCCTTATATATTAACAATTTGGCAAACCTGTGGGTATCAGCCAGATATCACCCAACTTTGCTCTCAATACACCAGATTTCTCCCTTATTTTTGCTACTAGCTATTAAGGCAACCAAGTTACATATAGTGTTCTTCTCCCCTTATACCTACCCCTTCACTCAATCAGAAGATTTTTTTTTATGAATTCGAAGTCATCAAATCAAGAAAATTAGACACATTACACAAGGAATAGCCTGATTTTGAAGCCATGCCCTGCATTGAATTGGCACATAACTCGTCTTCCTGAACAATCTACTATAAGATATGCCAGAGTAAAGATGGTGGCAGGTTACAATGGATATACTACGCAACAGACCAAGAATTCTAGTTTCACTTTAAATATACAATTAATTCCATATGCCCAATTGCATTGTATTGTAGACACAGCATATTTTAGGAAGTATTTCAAAACAGTAGGGACTCAAGACAGTTACAGCATTCATAATGATGGTGATGATGATGATTAACATTAAAAATAGCAATACTTTAAGTTACATTTTGCAAGTAGTCTCAGATTCTTGGGGACAAGAAGGATTGAAGAGACAAATTATTATATCAGTTCTACTTCCTGTTTTTGGACTACCTGCATAGAAAATGTACAATTTTCCTAAATGCATTTTATTTGTTTCTCTTCTTTCTTTTCTTCTTCCTTCCTTCCTTTCTTTCTTCTCTCTCTCTCTCTCTCTCTTCTTTTTTCTTTCTTTTCTTTCTTTCTCTTTCTTCAGTATTTGCATTGTTCCATTCCTTTCACCTTTATTTGGAAGCTCACAATCAGTTATCTGAGATCCCTGTCCAAACATATCCATTCAATCTTCTTTCCTGGATAGCTTTTCCAGTATTCCTAATTTCTTAGTGGAAATAGTCTCTTCTTCATTTTCCCTAGTTTATTTTAGCCTTCTCTCTGTCCAGCAACTCTTTTCCCTTTTCCTATCACTTCTCTAATGGGAGGCTGTGACTCATGAACTTTCACCCACTATTTAGACCATGTCTTTTTTTCTGCGGAAGTGAAATTATTGACTAGCTGGTCAAACATGTTGAGTGAAGCACTCAACAATCACTTCTTTCTTTTCCTTGATATTGAGACTTTGCGGAAAGCTTGCTGAAAACAGAGCTTTCTTTATACACTCATATCTATCTATCATCTATCTATCTATCTATCTATCCATCCATCCTATCATCTATCTCTCTATCTATCTATCTGCATATATAAATAAAACATTCTCTTTTTTTGGACTTTTGAAAATCATGTGACAAGTTACAGATATATAATATATTTGTCCATTACAAGAGAAACAATAACAATTTTTACATATTTACTCCCAAAGACAGGAATCCCTATTCAGAATAACATCAAAATACATGTCCTGACTTAAAGAAAGTTGGCATAACCTCAGCTTAGTTCTGTACTTATAATTTCTTTCCTGATTAGAAATTCATATTCACTCACTATGCTCAGGCATGCTAAAAATATGTACAAGCTGGAATTCCTATCTCTTCTTTAGAATTGCAGGTAGACAACAGTCTAATCTCTCAGCATTTCAGTTTATGCTATAAAATTTGCTTAATTTTTGAATAATGTGTACTATGTGACTTCTTCCTCCTCCCTCCTTGGCTCAGTCTTCAGTCTTTAAGGGTTATGTCCAAACTTTTCTTTAAATATTTGATATATGTGGAACGTTGTCGTACTTGCAGACACATTACTTATGTCTTAGAAAACCCCACAAAAAATGCATTCTTGGCTAACAAATTGTTAAATGCCTTAATAAAAAGTAGAAAATTAAGTTGCTTCTTGAAATACTTCGGAATATCTGGCCATCACAGTGGATAGAGACAAAAAGAGCTGACCAAATTCTTCATTTCATCTGAAGGATTGTCATCAGGCAGAGTGGCTTCTTTTCTTAAAAAAAAAAAAAAAAAAAAAAAAAAAAAAAAAAAAACTCTCTACAAACATTTACCCACCGCTCATATTTTTGTTTTTCTTGTGCTTTTATAATTGTGTAAAACCAAGAAGGGGTTGTAAACAGAAGTAAGTAGAGAGACAAAGAGTCATATATAGAATTGTGCTAACTAAAAGGACTTTTGGTGTTTTGACTCTTAAACAAAAAAAGAGACATTTGTTAATATGTAAAATATAAAGGAAATCTCTTAATGGCAGTAAGAAACTAAAGGCTTCTTTTTACTTTTTTGCTTTAAAATTATTTAAAGTACAAATTCACACCTAAAATAAAACCGTAAATTCTCTATCACTAACACCATAAAGCAGGTACATTAATTACATTTTATACTTCTAATTCCACAAGACACTAATTCTCTCCACTTTGAAGGCATTCCAAGACCACAAGAATTTGAATGCCATGGAACACCTGCAAAACAGGCAGAATGGAAAGAAAAAATTCCAAAGTCAGAATTTATTTGATTTGGCTTTTTCAGCATATATATTGCTGAATATATATATATTCAGCATATACATATATATTTATATTGATTTGGCTTTTTCAGCACACACACATACATATACATATATATATGCTGTTTATGTCCTTATGTAGAGGTATTAAAACATATAAGCCTATACATCTTAGTTACAAAAAGATCAAAATTAAGCTAATATTAAGTGTCATTGACTATAGAATAAATCATAGCATTATGTGTGTACAGTGGGGTCTCTCTTTAAAGAGTTGTTTGTGATAATATCATTTAACTCATTCATTGTGGAAAAGCAGAATATGGTTTAAAGGCCACAGACGCAGGCTAAGAGCAGGGAAAAGAATCGGAGTTAAATCTTACTGCACACAGGTGTGTGCATGTGTGGCAACACATGGAAAATGAGAGAGGAAAAGAGAGGACTTTTTTTTTCTTATATGAACCATTTTCTTGAGTCTGCTTTGTGTCTATTTTACCTACCAAAGTCTTGGTGAAATATAATTTCAATTTGGCTAATTGAACAAACAAGGAACAGAAAAAGATGGGAGATACTGACTATAAATAGAAAAACACTAACAGCCAATTAAATAAAAGTGATCCACAGGACCTTAGAAAAATACAATAGTGATGAAATCATTTGTAAAATTCTAGACAGCTTGTTACTAACTTTAGTCCATGTTTGCCAGATTGTTCCTCTATAAAATGGGGATAATAAAACTGGGGTCAATAAATGGGAAAAGCACCCAACTTAGTGTCTACTATACAGTAAATACATAATAACTGATGTAAATACAATAATAATTAGACTCAGTAGCACTAGTAGTAATAATAATACACTATAAAATATATTCAGATTTCTATCTCATTTGTTTTTCCACAGAGACCTTTGAGATACATGTTTTTCATTTGGTATTGCAGGCAGTTAAGTGACTTGGATAAAATTAATAAATTCATAAATTATCAATTATATGTCTACATTTTATTTATTGTAAATAATTAATTTATTTATTGTACATTAATGTAGATCTCCTGACTGCACAGCTTATCCCCTTTCCCACTCCTCCTCTCCAGCTGTGATCAAAAGGCTATTGAGCATATGATCCTGAGTCCCTTAGCCTCAAAACTGTAAAATCACTTTGTTTTGAAATTGAAGCAACATTTCAAGCAAGATTATAAATACATTAATCTTTAGCATTAACCTTAGATTTATACTATAAGCAGGTAATATATCTGGCTAAGGATAGTATACACACGTAAAGGCAGTCATTCAAGATAAAAACATTCTCATGTTTTCCAAGGCTTATAGAAATATCACTTCTTTTTTTACAAAGGGAGTTTATAACAATACTAGACAAAAACATTTGAGTTTAGGAAAAAGCCTATTAAGATTTGAATGGAATATGATTAGAGGATGAGTTCAAGGAATGTTATTTTCAAAGTTTATTTTATATTTATATGCATATGAAACTATATTAGCATGTATTATATGAGCATCATATGAGTTATAAAATAATTACATGAATTATATATAAAATTTCTTGCAAGGCCTGAATTGCTTCCTTTTCAATATTCTCGATAGTAGTAAAACTTTGTTCCAGAATATCGATTCCACCCTTAAAGGTTAGTATGTTTACTGTCAATATGCATCCCTATTGATATACACACAAACACATAAACTGATACACACACAAAAACATACACACTCACACATGTATACATACATACACATATACACACACGAATACATAGCCTTGTTCTACATATGGGTGTGTGTGTATCTGTTAATGTATAGATATAATTTTGCTTAAAAGGTCATTATAATGTAGCTAACAGATTGGGTTTTGAAACACGGGACTCACCTCTCCACTTAGCTCTGGCCCTAAGCTAAGGCACCCTATATGAAGCACTTCATTTTCCTCTTTCATACTGATAGTTCCTAGTTTTTTCTTTATTTTCTGCCATCTCGCATCATAGAGAACCTTCAAAGAACATTTTTTTTCTGGATTTTAGTCTAAATCTTAATGAGCTGGTCGTTGTGTTTATAATTAGCTAAGATTTTTATCTGTGTTAGAGAAATGAAAGACTGGACAGATACACGGCTGTCTTTTCTACATCAAATGTTTCCTATGGTATGACATTTTGGTGAGTTCAAATGTAAATGAATCAAAACAGCACCTTGCATTCCTTAAAATTTAAATAGGTTCGCATGCTGGGAAAGCTGTGTTTTAGTGTGCTATCCTGAAAATATTGGAGCCCTGGCTGGTGTGGCTCAGTGGATTGAGTGCAGGCCTGTGAACCAAGGGGTCACTGGTTCAATTCCTAGTCAGGGCACATGCCTGGGTTGTGGGCCAGGTCCCCAGTGCAGGGTGAGTGAGAGGCAACCACACATTGATGTTTCTCTCCATCTCTTTCTCCCTCCCTTTCCCTCTGTAAAAAAATAAATAAATAAACATAAAAATATTTTGGATAAAATAATGACATCTGTTGAATATCAGTTGGAGCAGTGTATCTTCAGGGCTGTGAATGTGTACAGATAGACCTGCATTCACATGCATATATTATAATAAAATAACAAAGTAGACTTTTTATCAAAAGCATTTGAAATTCCATGACAAATAAATATTTGGTCCTTCAAAGTAGTCACCATGGGTGGTTCTAAAGTTATTCCAATCAGTTTGTCATTGCTCAAAACAGTTCAGGATTTTTTTAAGAATTGCTTACAGCATTTTCTTTTGAATATTGTCTGTGGTGGTAAGACTTTGTTACAGAAAATCAATTTCATCTCAAAGGTTAGTCCAAACACTATTTGAATCAGTGTGAAATTTGGCACAATGCCTGTCTGTGGAGGCCTTACTGAAGAACTAATTTCTGGCAGCAACCACAGAAGAAATGCCTCATTATAAAGCTTTTCACTTATAAGTGGCATGGATCCCAAGTGTCATGTTCCGATAAGCCCCATTTGGCACATTTGCAAAAAATTCAATACACTTTTTGCTTTACATCTGAAGTGGGAATGCGGTGGAATGTGAGAAATATGTGATCTTTTCAGTCTGGAAGGGAAACTCATCCATCACCCATTAGATAAATGATACATTTGCTTTAGACCTGTCAATAAAATGATCAGTTAACATGAGCAGGTCCTCTCTTGTAAGAACACAACTGGATAATAGCTTTCTTTTACCCCAATAAGAACTCAGAATTTTCTCTCTAATTGCTTCATCAAAATATATTCGTTGCAAGAAAACACTGATTGATAATTGTAAATAATAGAAAAAGTATATATCTGAACATGGATCTGTGCCTCCTCGGTTTGGCACAGAGTTGCTAAAACCATTGAAATTCTTGAAATGATGCATTGGGAACATTTTTTTCCTAATATTTGGTCTCCAATCACAATTTCCAATACAGAGCTCCTGAATCTCTTGGAATTTAGCAACCCACCTGGATAGCTTCAAGGCAGGTCTCGTTATCCAAAAGAGCAAGCCATGATTTGAAGCTTGGAAATTTCAGCCCCATTCCCCACCCTCCAGTAGGAGGAGAGTGGCTGGAGGTTGAGTAAGTATTAATCCTGCCTATGTAGTGAAGCCTCCATAAAACTCCCAGAAGTATGAGATTTGGGGAGTTTCTGGGTTGGTGAACATACCCACATGCAGAGAGAGTGGTACACCTAACTTCTCAGTGACAGACATTCCTGTTGGGGACTCTTCTTGATGTTGCCCTGTGTATCCCTTCAGCTGATTTGTTCATCTGTATCCTTTATCATGTATTTTATTAAATAATAAACCAGTACATGTAAGTCAATATTTCACTGAGTTCTGTGAGACATTCTGGCACATTATTGAACCTGAAAATGAGGTCATGAGAGCCCCAATTTATAGTCGGTTGTTCAGAAGCTCTGGGGACTATGTGGCCCTTATAATTGGCATCAGAAGGGGCAGTCCCCTGGGGATAGAACCCTTAATGTGCAGGATCTGATGTTAGCTCCAGCTCGGTGGTATCAGAACTTCACTGAATTGTAGGACACCTGCTGGTGTCAGAGAACTGGATTGTATAGAAATAAACCCACATGCACTGGTGTTAGAGTGCAGAGAACACAAGAATCTTTCCTAGACAATAACTCTGAATAAATGCTGTTGCATTTAAAAGTATTCTCCCGAGCTATTTCGCATGTAAGATATTTCTTCTCTCAGCTTTCTAAAAAATAGAATATCTCAATTTCTGCTCCAATTCAGATTTCCTTGGAATTCTCTCCTTATATTAAAGGTAGAAGCATTTCCAATCAACTAGCAGAGAAAACTGATCAATCATTTATGACTTTGACCTTCTGGTCCTGAAGTGTGGTCTGTCCCTAACTATGCTTGACTCATCCTGATAGCAGCTGGCAAATCTATCCTTCCCTCCTGATCCACATTGTCCGATAAGAACTGGTCCTTAGCTTCGGCCCAAATTATTAACATCGCCACCCTAACATGGACTCCAGTACCAGAGTGTTTGTATCCTTCAGCTAAGGCAGCATTTGGGCAGCTTTATTTATTTTTTTTATTTTAATGGCTTGATCTTATCACTTAACTTCCATTCCCTCTAGAATCTCCTCCATTGTGTCCTTAAGTGTAAGATAAAATCTCCCAGGTGTAGGAGAATATCCACGTCTTCACCACCCCTTTCAAATTTACTTACCATTTTTTAGTTTCCAATATTCTATATGTCTTGTTAAACTGTATACCCTTATTCCCATGATTTTTTTTTGTTTCAAATTCTAGAGGGCTGTGTTTAGTGTGTTAATGTGATTTAATTACTTAACTAGATTCAATAAAAATATTTTAAAATGAACAAATTAAATAGAGAAAGAATTTCTACTTAACTTGCATATTAAAAATAAAATATCTGATGAATAATATAGACCTATATCGTATTTATTGATATAATGATAATTAGGGTATAATAAGGCTATGGTTTAAATACATCAGTGAAAGATCATATACGTAACCTGGATCTTGGATAAAGACCATTTTGTTTTACTGTAGATTATTTAAATTACTGTAGCTAAATAGGCATTTGGGTCCTGCCCCTCCTTCATTTATCTTTTCTGCCTTCTTCATGAAATTACTAAGAGACAATAGAGGTCACACATATGACAATTGGCTTCTAATTGATTGTCTGTTGTACTCAGCATTGTATACACTACTACCTAATATTTGAACTGCATAAACTCCTTGAATGTATACGTTTAGCCTTAAATCTCACAGCCACAGATTCTATATAGGATGACCTTTTCAGACTTCCAGTGCTTTAGAATTGCATGAAGTCCCATTCAAATGGAAAACAAAAATAACTAGAAACTTGAAATTTTGTAAATATATGACTTTTATTGAAAATAAATTCATGGAACATGACCAGAAGAAAACATGTACTTTTGATTTGCAATTAGTTACCGTCCATACTGTCCTGCCTTTATATGGTCCTTGGTTCTGCCTCATGGTCTTGTGACAGCAATTCTAAATAACATTCTCTGGCCCCCAAGAGAATATATTTTAATTTTTTCTTTCTTATAAAAGAATATAATTGATAATAGAGCATCTGTGCCCAGGATAAAATCAAATTTCAGACCCATGCATGTACAGTCAATAGCATTAATTTGGGGAACATAGTGGCAACATCACAAAAAAGAAATGTTTATTCAAGTAATAAAATGTAGACAAGGAGGCTGATCAAAGTAAACAAAGAAAAATCACATAAATTACAGAAGGAAGACCATATCAATATGATCATAGGAGACTAGTATTTACAAAATTGTTTCTTGGACCCTAACTCCATAAATTTGTACTTATGTGACTATATATGTACATAATGGGACTCTGACATGAAATAAATTTTAACATTCTAACATATCTTTCACAGTTAAAATATGCTTACCCATAAGTGGCACTTTAGTTTATTCTAAGCACCAGATAAAAACAATATGAATAACTGTACTTTAAGATTGCTTTTGGATTTCGAAGACTGAGAATGGAGAAGGGAGAGGCAATATTTCCTCAGTTACTTATTCTACACACTGCATCATTCCTTTCGGTTTCCTTGCTCATAACCTTTTGCTGGCTGTTTGATACCATAGACCCCTGTGAGTGGGTTAGGATGGTTGCGACACATCCTTCCCCACAGACTTCATGACTCTACCTCTCTGGAAAGTGCGCAGGAAGAAGGGCCTGCATGGACGTGTTAACTTATTCCGACACGGGTGCGGGGAAATGAGAGGCAGAGCTATGCAGCTCTAAAAGAGGTTTTGGCAAATAGGGGAAATGCACATATTACCCGCTGATCTTCAAGATGGAGCTTGTCTCTAAACCATGTCCTGTCCTGGGTAAATACTGGAAAAACTATTCAGATATCATCGATCAGAGTAATTGGACTACTAAAGACTGGAGTCAACACTCACCATTTTGTATAACGCAAGCAAAGTGAAGTATACCATGGGAACCGGGACTTTGGAATATATTTCTCGACTAACTGTTAAAGTAATGAGTGAGAAAGGAGTTAAGATATGCTGTTTGTTGTGTAAAGGCACTTCTTAAGGAAAGGAAACTCTGAAACAACAAAAACAATGAAATCTTTCCATGTGACAAACCTGCCTTTGTAAAAGCACATAGAAGATAAAATATCCATTCCAAAGAATTAAAAATAACTAGCTTTAAAACACTAATTAATAAAAAAGGTCAATGTTAAATGAAAAAATACCTAATGTCATTTCTGGAAAAAAAGTGGAAAATAGAATACCTCACTTATTCATTTAGTAGTTTAAAATATTAAAGGCACCAAATACTAAGTAAAATATTTTGACAATGTTAAAGAATTATTTTAAAGTGATAAAATAGCATCACTACCGTTATTCTAACACTCTGTCTCTGTTACTGACACTTACATGTATCTTAAAGGGTCATTTCAGGCCACTTATTGTGAGACAAATCTATACTTTTAAGTATAAAAACGGTATTTTACCTGTCAGTACTACATCTGTTTTTTTTTTTCCTCCTGAGAGCTCTCAATTTCAGAATTAAAAATGCAAAAATGAACCAGAACAAATTTGCGTGCTTAGTTTTTCTATCTTAGTGGTTCTCAACGTCTTGTCTCTGGAACAGCAACATCAGCATCACCTAGGAACTCACTGGAAAAGCCAACCTCCAGCGCCACCTGAGACCTACTGACTCAGAAATCCTGAGGACAGAGTCCAGGAACAAGCCCTCCAGGAACTAGACCCCTACAGAGGAGAGAGGACCACGCCTCAGGTCGGCACACCCCCGGGTCATAACTACTAAAGAGAAAACGGCTGCTTCAACTTCAAGGTCTTGGACAGCTGGCTGACACCTCTCCATGAATGTTCCACTCCACCAGGCACTCCTTTCCTTTCTCAATATACTTGTCCCGATCGTATCTGTGCTGAGTTGTATCACTTCAGTGCTAATTCTAAATATTTATACCTATACGAGGGGGGACCCAAAAAACCAGAATTATCCTCTGGAAGGCAGGCCCCTTATAGCACACGCAGGCTTCTCCCTCTAGGCAAATGGTCTAGGAACCCATCCGTATCAGTGTACCAGTTGGTGGTGTGGTGAAGGGCTGCATTCGATCGACTTCAGTGAATTTTTCTGAAGACTCTATCAGCACCCATTCCAAATGGGTGATTTATGAGCTCACTTGCCCACAGTGCACCGAGTGGTCAGTAGTTTTTGATGAAGAATGGCATGGCCCCCATGTCCCACCCTCCCTATTCACCCGATCTCACCCCCAAATCACTTTCGTTTGCTTGTTTCCCTGGATGAAAAAATTCCTCAAAGGGAAACGTTTTGCTGATGTGGAAGAGGTGAAACGAAAAATGGCAGAAGGACTAAAAGGCATCAAAATGATGAGTTCGAAAACTATTTTGAGCAGTGGGAAAAATGTTGCTACATGTATTGCATCAAATGGAGAGTACTTTGAAGATATGGAAATTTAAATATGTAAGAATAAATACACAATTTTTATAAATAAATTTCAGGCATTTTGGGTTCCCCTCTTATACTTGTATGAAGCCCTTGTGAAAATTATTCAACTTTACATCTGAGTACCATAAAGATATACAGTAGTTTAACCCTAAGGACTATTCTTCGGTGGTGAACTTTGAAACATTATAACATGTTACATATTGTTCTCTAATTGCATTTTGGCCAAATGTATGCTCATTCACGCATAGTACTTATGTGGGTTCATGATAATTACATGAGAAAATTTTTCAAGTTGAGCAATTCAGTAATATATTACAACGTGAAGAATAAATGTAGTATATGTTCTTAAGAACGCTTATACCAACAATTTCATGTGGGATGGAGGGGCATTACAGTTATAATAAAGTAGATACAAATATATAGTGGCAGAAAAGTCAAGATAATCATGAATTTTTGGGGTAAAAACTCTTTCTAGAAATATCAAGACAGGTTGTGGCTTAGAGGTGTCCAACCCGCAGCATGCAGGTCACATTTAGCCCAGGATGGCTGTGAATGAAGCCCCACACAAAATCGTAAACTTATTTAAACCATTATGATTTTTTTTTGTGATTACATGCCATGATGTATTTAATGTGTGGCCCAAGACAACTCTTCTTCTTCCTGTGTGGTGCAGACACCAAAAGTGTGGACACCCCTGCTCGGAATCTTCTTCCCCTTCTGTATGTAATTGAATTGAAATTGAAGTTTGATGGTAAAAACTCTTTCTAGAAATATCAGGATGGTTTGTGGCTTTAGAATCTTCTTCCCACTGCATGCAATTTGTATATGTGTAATTTTAATCCTTTAGCAAATGTTTCATTACAAAAAAGGAAAGGTTACTATGAACATAAATTGTGATCAGGCAATAGAAAATGATTTAAAGCACCACAGAATAAAACGTTATTATGAAAGTCCTCGTGGAGGTAGACTAGATAATCTCCAAGGCCACCTTGAATTCAGAGCACAGAATTTCATTCCACAGGGGCAGTGACTGTGTTGAATGGCTATCAGGGGCTTGAGACGAACGGTGCTGTAAAGAATTAAGTACTTAGAAGGGGGGAGTCAATAGTAAAATTTCAGTGAAATATCTCTTTCAGTAAAGTAAATGAAGATCGATATTCTGTGCTTTGTTACCAAGGATGAAATACTTCTGAGAAATCTCAGAAGACTCCTAAGAAGGAAGCTAGGGAAGGGCACTACGATGATTCTTTTTCCATTAAAATTTATTCTGTAAAGTGTAGCAAATCAAAGCAGAGACACTAAAGTATTTTTTGAAACAAAGAACAAAGTGAAGAAAGAAAAAAAAGCAAAGTTATTGCCAAGATCCTCTCTGCCTTAGACCAGATGGCTCACTTTTTTTGTAAATGCAATGTTGGCAACACTGTGTCAAATGCTTTGGTTGTAACCCTTGACAAGAGTAGCTTGATGATAAGGCACGGTTTCTCTGAAAAGCAACAGGTGCACAGAGCTTCGGCTGGTGACTCTCTTCCTTTTAAACAATTCTAATTTAACCTGAAAGCTAGATGCTGCAAAGCAGGCATATGAATCGTATTCAGTGAATGAGCTACTAACTTGTTTTATTTGTTTTGGAATGAACTATGTGTGGACGATTAAGGCCACAGTGTGATATCGCACACTCTTTTTCTTTAAAAAAAAATCAAGACTTATGAGAGCGTTAGGACAAAAGCCATAATGAATACTGAAAGAAAGTTTCAGGAACCAACTACCCAGAATGCAATTAATTGAAGGCATTGTATTGGTTTTTGCTGTAACAACTTGCCACGCATGCAAGCTTAAAAACACAAAGCTGTTATCACACAGTTGTGGCGGGTAGAAGTCGGCTGCAGGTCTCATTAGGCTGAAATCAAGATGCCAGCAGATCTTTGCTCCTTTCTGGTGGTTTTGGGGGAGCCTCTGTTCCCTTGCCTATTCCAGATTTTTATAGGCTGCTACATTTCTTGCCTCATGGTTCCTTTCTCCTTCTGTAAAGCCAACAGTATTGTGTCTCTCTCTAATCATCCTTCCGAAGTCACATTTCCCTCTGACTTTCATTTTCTGTCTCCATCTCTAACCAGCCATGCTGGAATGATGGCAATTTCTCAGTGTATACAGTGGCCTTTACTTTCCCTTTAAGGATGATTAATTATATTCTTCCCTACATATTGTCTCAATAAATAATCGAAAGCCAAAAGACTGTGAGTTAGTAAAACAATTTTGGGGGGAATATTGTGAGGTTTTATCTTTCTAAAACAAATTAAAGCCAATTAAGAAATTTTCAGGAAAAAAATAAATCTCAACGGGGCCTCTACTCATTTAGAATGTTACTATTAGACAACCACTGATTAACTTGAACTCTTCAGCAAAAACATTTTCTACATGTGTAATCTTAATTCCTTCACAAATGCTTCATTATAAAAAACTAAAGGTTACTATAAAACATGAATTGTGATAAGACAATAGGCGACTATTTAAAGCATCACAAAATGTTATCAATGAAAGTCATTTAGAGTTCTTAGTAACAAATATTCATTATTGGTCTGTAAAGAGATGTTTCTGGGGCAAACACCTATGCTCATTTTATGTTACATGAAAATATATCCTCAGCTGAATAAGTATATTGAAGAAATATAGTTTTTTTAAATAATATATTTCATGAGTTTACATTAAATCATCTTCAATCAGTACAAACATTATTCTGATTTCTTCATATCAGCGGCCCAAGACCTGACCAATCAGCAGGGAAAGCTGCTGAACACAAGCAGCATGTTGTGCGGGGGGCACTTGCTTCACGTGGTTGACTTGCACACATGGCTGACTTGAACGCAGGGGCGTTTATTGGAAAATTAGTGTTTTAGAGGTCACGGGGAGCTAGAGAAGGAGGTTTGGGGAGGGGAGACACTTAGTGAGCTCCCAAGGGACGAGGAACAACAGAACAGGCTGTTTGGATGCTGACTCCCTGGATACTGCAAAAACAAGCTCTGGGGAGCACAGCCCCACTGTCTGCAAGATGGAAGTGTCAGAGGAAGGGCATGGACGGTGTGGAGGAGGGAGGTACAGTCACTTCTGCTACCTCTGACGACGAGAGCATGCTGACCAAGCAAAGACAGCTTCCCTAAAGGAAAGCAAGGGGCACTTCGGGGAGAGATGGGCTGCTGGACAGCAACGGAAATGACAGGTGTATTATTTCTTAATATAATTGTTCTAGGTGGAAATTAGGCTCTTTCATGGGCTCAGGAAGGAAGTATTCCAAGGACCCACACCCAGGAGATTGTGGTCTAGCATGGTTTATTTGTGTGAAAATAGAAGCCGCCCCTGGGTTTTCACTGCCCCATCTCCCTCTGTTCTGCCATGGAAAGAGTCCAACCATGTCCTCAGCAAGACCAAGACAAAACACAGTGTCCAGAGTTTTGGCTTCGTATTAAAGTCCAGTCCAGTCCAGCATCTGGCTAGCTTAGTGAGTGTTTCCAGCTGCAGTCCGTTTCAAGCTCCCTTGTGGAGTCTGCGCGTGGAGCCCACACAGCCGTGGGCCATGCAACTGCATGGCCATGGAGAGAATAGACGCATGAAGAGTGCAAGTGTGGGTCATTGGAGGGAACCCAGAGGGTTGCATGGCCCCAGGCAAGGGAGCACAGAAACAGGGAGAGTGGGAGAGTGAATCACCAGTTTAGGGGTGTGTGGAGACACACACACACACACACACACACACACACACACACAGAGGTGGGGGTTCTCTTTTCCCCTGGGGTTATATTAACATGGGCTTGGGGTGGACAAGGTGCTGTTTTAAAAAAAGCAATCAATTTCCCAGGCTTTCCCAGGCTTCAGCTGGGTTTTCCTCCCAAATGATCCTTTATTTTCCCTGGCTAAACTGACAGGCCTCTTTGTTCAAGCACCTCCCCCTGCCCCATTTTTACTTCTATTGTGCATGTGCCTGCCTTCCCCTGCTCCCACCTGGCACTCCGGTTCTGAGGGTTCTGAGGGGCGGAGGGAGGAATGTTAATCCCCGTGGTGGAACAACACTGTGGTCCCTTGGAATGTGAAGAGCTATAGCTTCCTGGTGAAGTAAACAAGCTTATGTTCTCCATTTTATTAAGCTGGAGGTCGAGTTGCCTTTGCTCTCTTTTCTTCATCAATATCTAATTAAATAGCCATGGTAACATAATGGAACATAAGGATCTAGTGCCAATCCTTAAAACATATTTTCCTACTTTTCCTTGCCTCTCACTGTTGATGGTCTATCTACCAAGGACTGTCACAATTGTTTTCAGTAGTATTTATCCAGCATTTTGTTTATTTTTATCTATTTTACTGTATTATATATTATCTACTATATTATGTTTGTATATCTAAATATATATGAGACAATATATTTCCTTCCCACAGGAAGACCAAAACCAAAAAGAAAAAGAAAAAAAAAAACACCTAACATTGCAACCAATTTGTAATTAAGCATCATGTAAACTTTATGCCCATAAATACCGACAAAGTTTAGAGAAGGAGCATAAATGCCAGAAACACTTAAGCTGTATTCTTACTTATGCCAGAAATGTTCAACATGCTCATCTGTAAATAACAAATCAGTTTACCTTTATAACCTCAGGTCCTACTGTCTTTCAAGTATGGATATTAATGTCAATAACCCATGGGATTAAAAATTATGTAAATTAAATCATGTTTATTACAGTGCCTGGCATTTAATAGGTGCTCAAATATGTGCTGTTATTAGTATTAATTATTATTATATTATTATATTAGAAGTAGGTTGGCTGCCATAGTGAAATTCAACTTCAGCAGAAGTTTCCCAATGGTCGGCTCTAAAGTAGCCCCCAGAACGATTCACTGAGAGCACCTGTTTTGATGGTAATCGGTGCTGTGTGAAGTTGCAAACAGGAGACCTAAAGCTCGCAATGGTGTGTTGTTTCTCAGCGCTGAATATTACGAATGCTGGGCTCTCTAATTTGGAGTAAAGGTCACCTGACCTCCAACTTTCCATCGCCGGCATTGTTACAGCTACTCCAAATATCTCCTCCACAGCAACCCTAGGAAGACGTGTTCTGATGTCTGTAGTTGAGGCTGGAAGGGGCAGCACCACTTCTCAGCCAATTAATTTCACCGTTTATGAATTATTGCAAAATATATTTAGATTCAATGCTCCAAATTCAGGATTAAAAAAGGAGTTGGTAAAGAATAAGACCAGCATCTTTTCCTTGTTTCACTCCTACAATGCCACAGATCAACTTCATGGGAGAAATTTTTCTGTTTTTGGAAACCAGGAGAAATTTCATAGAAGCAATTAAATGCAACTTTCATTTAATTTAGAATGGGCATTTCAAAGAATAATAAAAAATTTCTTCTGAAGATATCAGTTTAGAAGCAGTTTCTTTTTCCCCTTAAGAAAAATTCCTTTATCTTGAAATGATTTCAAAGGGTCATGACCTTCATTGACCCTTTATCTGGAAAAGATCTACAGGCGTCAGTCCTTGCATTAGCCCAACTTCTCCGAGATATTAAGTGTTTCATGAAGCACCTACAGGGTGCGATGTGCTTGGGAGTGAGGGTGGAACACCAGACAACACACAATCTGTTTTTCAGATAACTTCTAAAAATAATGGAGTATTTTTCAGAGGTTTTAGGGTTAAGATTTCATGACATTTATAGATATCTTTCAGCTCACAGCAAAATCAGTAGTTTGAAAACATTTTATTTGCTATTTAGTTATTTCTGTTTATTAAAATAGAATAGTAACTTTTTCTGTAGTAAATCATGATGATTAAAAAAAACATTTTGCTGTAGCTAATTGCTGGGTAAATATTAGGAAGTTTTAATGTTTTTAGTGCTATTTTCCTAGAAATTATTCTCAAGGAATTTTCTTATATTGCTTTTACCTTCCAAAAAACACACAGCAAACTGCAAATTACATTGTATTTCTTTTGGAAATTAACAAAAGCTTTTATAGAAAATCTTGGAAGAGTAATTTTTGGTTTCTTATTTATTCCATATTAACCTTCATACTATTATTCACCCTTAAACTTGCAAATTGCTTTCTATTTTTTAATGAAAATCATTCAGCAAGCCAAACAAAGACTGACAAAGCCTGTTTCAGATTATAGGTAATACAAAGAATAAAAGAACATGGGGATTTTCATATCTCATACATCAGAGCTTTGCCACAAAAACTATCTCACTTATGTGTTGTCACTCTGATAGTAATATGAGTTCTAAAAGTGTAATTTGCCATAGACATATATTCCAAAAATATAATTTCAATACAAGTCTTTGAAAACAGCTAAGTTTCTGCAACAGTCAGAATCCTTTTAAGGACACCCGTCAGCATTTATCAAAGATTTGGTGGGAATATATTAAAGTTTTTGCAGACACCTTTGAAATTACATGTCTAAAATACTTTGTACATTATTTTCTCCTGGGATTTCTAACAACTTTTACTCATTAATGGCATGTTGAAATCCCAAGGTCTAAAAAGTGATTGTATCCACACAGTGCCACCAAATCAGACTGACAGCTAATTGCCAGTCAAAACCCACTGCTCAGTGTCTGCAATGACACAAATGAAAAAGCAGCCCAGCAGGCGAGTCATCTAACATGGACACGCGAGGAGGCAGAAGACTGTATTGTGTGACTTGACCTCCTCCACTGCAACATGTTGCTATTGCCAGTGCCCCATCTTTTTAAATAAATTTTGTTACCAAAATTTATTATGCTTCTGGTCTACCAAAGCATACTATAATATCATTTTTATTGTGACATTTTAATATAAATTAAAACAAAGAAAATAAATAAAACTTTTTATTAAACTTGTCCGTTGTGATTTTTAATTTTTGTTTTTAAAGAATTTATTTATTTATTTTTAGAGAGAGGGGAAGGGAGAGAGAGAACCAGTGATATGGGAGAGAAACATCAGTTGGTTGCCTCATGTAAACAACTTGACCTGGATGAACCCACAACCCAGGCACGTGCACTGACCGGGAATCGAACCAGTGACCTTTTGCTTTTCAGGATGATGCCAAACCAAATGAGTCACACTGGTCGGGGCCAGTGTGATGTTTTGAAAATCAAAAGTATCTGTGCTGTAGCATGGTATATTAAAGAAACAGTGGAGAGCAGAGTTTTATATATATACATGAATCTCTACTTCACTCCCTACCAGATGTGTGACCTTGGAAACATCTGTTAATCCATTCTGAATCTCTGGTTTCTCCATACTACACAATACTTAGTGTTGTGGGGGATACCCTGATACAAAGGTTCTAAAGCAGCTAGCAGAGCCTACAATAAACACTAAAGAAATGTTACCTGATATCCCTCTGGCCTTATATTATGAGAAGACAAATCTGGG
The DNA here is from genome assembly GCA_039655065.1 of Glossophaga mutica. Lineage (NCBI taxonomy): Eukaryota > Metazoa > Chordata > Mammalia > Chiroptera > Phyllostomidae > Glossophaga > Glossophaga mutica. The sequence goes on from CM077303.1 coordinate 14,464,958, forward strand.
TAATGGTCTGTTTGCTAGCATTTTGCTGGAGGTGCTTCAGCAGTTGTGAACAAAACAGCTCCAGATGGACCCTACGTGGACCCAAGAAGGAACTCGATCAGGAAGTAAGATGATAATGTCCAGAGATATAATACAATTATACAATGCTCCTTTTTTCCCCTCATCAAATTCCAAGAAATGTCCTTCTGCCTTTATATGTGGAATATTATTTCTTTATTATTCCCTTTTATTTTACAGATTAAATTTGGTGTATCTTTTGAGACGACTTCATTGAATGAAAATGTAACTAAGTAAGAGAAACAGGGAATAGAAAACTCAACGTGATTTGTTTGGTCTCCCTGGAATTTTCTTTTCTTTTCTTTTAGGTGACTGCTGGTAAGAAGGTGTTCGTTTTGAAGAGATTTCTATTTAGAAAGGAGTAAGAGACATCCAATGATCAAATGTTGTTTCATTAATTCCCAAATTCCTGCAATAAATATTAAACACCTGTTCTTCACAATGCCCTGTGCTATAGGGTAGAGATACAATGATTGAAAATGTAGATATCCATTCTTTCCTCCTGATATCTACAATATGAAAAGGCAAATAAAAGATTTGCAGTAGCAGAAAGAGGATAGGTGTCTGGGGACCAGTATGTGGTGTCATGGGGGCACAGAAGGGTCATCTCACTCAGAGCCTGAAGGGAAGTAGGACATTTAAGGGATGATAATATCTAAGAAAAAACTAGTTTATGGACTCAAGAGGACTTCGAAGACTAGAAACAACTTTGCAAAGGCTTTGCAGAGATATTGAGGAAATTTCAAGAAATTGTCATGGCCAGTTTGTTTTCTATCATGAGATGGATGAGGGACTACCTTAAAAATTAAACAGAGGTCAACTGATCCAAAGTTGCCTATGCCACATTAGCAAATGATTCTCAGGGAAATGGCAAGAGACAAAGTTTTTCAGGATGCCTATGAAATTAGAACACTTTGCTTTGAAAAAGGAAAATTGTTGGACAAGAGAACTCTGAATTCCTAGAGAGGTTTTTTGTTGTTTTTTAAATACATACATAAAATATATATATATATATATTTAGTCTCTATGATATAAACACTTAGAGATTAACAAAGCTAAGCCACCACTAGTGTTTAAGGTTAGTAAAGCCTCTATACCATACAAGTTGGTTAGCATCATAGTTTTCCAGAAAGAGCAGTAAGTAAATACCAATATATCTTTATCAACAATCTCTTCACTTGGTTTAAACTTCATTGAGCTTTGTTATTTCCTAAATTCTTGACCACTAATGCCCCCTCATTATGTTTCCTAAGTGATGCTTACCATATGAGAGGGTATCCAAATGGAATGTTTGGATCCAACTGTAAGAATGCTTTGCTTGGTTGGCTCTACCTCATTGAAAGTCTCAATTTTCTCATTGAAAGTCTCAATTTTCACTCCTGGTCTCTGATAAAACCTGACAGATTAGAAATCCAAGTCACCTATAAGCAAAAGGTTGTCTGTAGATGAAAGGCATCAGCAACCCTTGAAGCTGCTCCGGGATGTAGACCCTAAGTCCCCATCACAGACCTACCGAATCTGAATTCCTAGGATTGGATTTCAGAAGTCAGTCTTTGGAGAGATGATTCTTATACACGCTGAAGTTTAGGAGTCAATGGCCTAAAAGAAGCTTTTATAAACAAATATTGTTTATTTAAAAAAATCACACTAGAAATTAAAAATACTGAGACTGGACACCAAAACACAACGCATAAAATTAAAAAAAAAAAACATAAATTGGCCTCATTAACATAAAAAAGTGTTCACTCCATTAAAGTCTATTTTAGGAAGATGAAAAGACAAGCAACAGCCTGGAAGACAATGACTGACAAAAGGCTTGTATCTAGAATACATAAAGAAATCTCAGAAATCAACAATAAAAAATCCACTTAGAAAGTGGTCAAAATACTTGAACAGATATTTCACTAAGAAGATAAACGTATGACAAACAAATACATGAAAATCTATTTACCATTATTTTCCATCAAGGAAATTCCAACAAAAATTGCAATGACATATCACTGCACACCTTCAGAATGGCAAAAATAATAAAAAGCAACAACAATGAATGCTGGCAAAGATAAGGAGAAACTGGTTCAACTATACATCCCAATACAATCTGGCAGTTGCTCATATAACTAAACATGCAATTACCATAGGACCCCATACTTGTACTCTTGTGCATTTATTCCAGAGACATGAAAACTACGTTTACACCAAAACCTGTGCATATGTTTGCATAGCAGCTTTACTAGTAACAGCCCCCAAATGGAAAGAGTGCTGATGTCCCTCAACAGGTGAATAAACAAAGTGGGACAAGCATGCCACGCAGTACTACTGAGAAATATAAACATAGTAACTGTCAAGATATGTAAGAATTTGGATTTCATTTATATACCATTCTTGAAATGACAACATTTTAGAAGTGGAGAATAGATTAGTGACTGCCATAAGTTAGGGACAGTGGAGGGGTGTGTGTCAAAAGGAGGTGGCTGTGGTTACACAGGACAATGAGGAACACTTGTGATAGAATTGTTCAGTGCTGGGGGATACATAAACATACAAATGTTAACAACATTTTGTACTACTAAGTTGTCTAGAAAAAATCAGGAGCTACGAACACAGCCATGCAGTGAGAGCAAATATGGGCCACAGAGATCTTCTCTACAGACAAACTGAGTACATTTTTCCACTGAAGAAAGTACAATGACCAGCACAGCCTGGGTAGATCCCCTCCAGCTTTTACCAGATTTCAATCCTGTTTGCAGATGCCAGTGCTTGAATCCCATCTACCTCCCTCTCTTCTTCTTTCTCTGCAGGAGCCCAGTAACTCTACTAACAGCCAGGCCTTAATTGTAAGACTGATGCAATCAATCATACACAAACAAATAGGTAACCTAGAAGAAATGGATGAATTCCTAGAAATACACAACCAACCAAGACTGAATCACAAAGAAATAAAAAAATCCAAACAGACTAGTAATATTTAAAGCAATTAAATCATTAAGCAAACACTAATTCTCAACTCAGAAAAGCCCAAGACCAGACAGTTTCATGGTGAATTCTATCAAACATTTAAAGAAGAATTAATGCCTGTCCTCAAACTTCTCCAAAAAATTTGAAGAGTAAGAAAAATTCTTAAACTCGTCATATGGGACTGATATTACCCTCATATCAAAGCCAGATAAGGATACTATGAGAAAAGAAAATTATAGACATATATCCATGATGGATAGATTCAAAAATTCTCAAATAATATTACTAAACTGAATTTAATAGCACATATAATACAACTATAAGATTTATTTCTAGAGTGAAAAGATGATTCAACATACACAAATCAATGAATATGATGCACCACATTAATCAAATTAAAGATAAAAATTATATAATTATCTCAAAAGGTCCAAAAATCATGTGTCAAAATGCAACATTACTTGCTCATAAAAATTTTCAATAGTTTGAGTATAGAAGAAACATAACACAAGAAAGATCATATATGACAAATAAAGCCATCATCATACTCAACGGTGACAGGTTGACAACTTCCCTTTAAAATCAGGAAGAAGACAAGGGTGCTCACTCTCACAACTGTTATTCAACATAGTACTATAATTCCTAACCAGAAAAATTAGGCAAGAATAAAAAGTCATGTCTTTTCATTTGAAAAGACAGATTAAAATTCTTTGTTGGTAACTGAGATTTTCTTATAAAGTCCTAAAGACTACACAAACACTCTTAGGGATAATCTACAAATTTAATAAAGTTGTAGGATATAAAGTTAACATATAGAAATGAGTTACATTTTTATACACTAACAACAACACAAGTAAAAAAAGAAAACATTTTCACTCACAATGACATCAAAAACAGTAAATACCTATGAATAAAATTAACCAGGAAGGGTAAAGATGTATCTGTACACTGAAAACTACAAGACATCAATAAAAACATGGAAAAAACAACAAACAAATGGAAAGATTTCCCATGTTCAATGTTCAGAAAAATTTATATTATTAAAATGCCAATACTATTCAAAGACATCTATAGATACAACACAATGGCTATCAAAATTTCAATAGCATTTTTCACAGAAAAAGAAAAACAATCTTAAAATTGACATGGAACCACAAAATATCCCAAATAGACTAAAGAATCCTTAAAAAATTAAAGCTTAAGACATTACACTCCCTGATTCCAAACTATATTACAAAGCTATAATAATCAAAATAGTATGGTACTGGCATTAAAAAAAAAATACACACAGGCAATAAATAGAAATCAAGAGCCCATAAATAAATTCTTACACACATGGTTAACTAATATTTGACAAAGCAGCCAAGAATAATCAATAAGGAAAGAATAGCCTCTTCAATAAATAGTGTTGGAAAAACTGGGTAACCACATGCGGAAGAATGAAACTACAAACCTATCTTACACCTTTCACAAAAAATTAACTGAAAATTAATTAAAGGCTCATATACAATCCTTAAAAGTGTAACATTCCTAAAAAATATAGGAAACTATCTTAACATTGGTCTTAGCAATATTTTTTTCTAAAGAAGACATACAAATGGCATACTAGTTAAAGCCACAATGAGATTTCATACTACACTAGTTAGAATGCCTGTCATCAAAAAGTCAAGAGACCCTGGCTGGTGTAGCTCAGTGGATTGAGTGCAGGACTGTAAACCAAAGCATCACTGGTTTGATTCCCAGTCAGGGCACATGCCTGGGTTGCAGGCCAGGTCCCCAGTATGGGGTGTGCTAGAGGCAACCACACATTGATGTTTCACTCCCTCTCTTTCTCCCTCCCTTCTCCATCTCTCTAAAAATAAATAAATAAAATCTTTAGAAAAAAGTCAAGAGATAAATGTAGGCAAGGATATAGAGAAAACAGAATCTATGTGCACTGTTATTAGAGATGTTATTGGGAATATAGTACAGCTAATATGGAAAAAAGTATGGATGTTTCTCAAAAAGTGGGTAATACAACTAACTTATTATTCAGAAATTTTACTTCTGGGTTTCTTCCCACAGGAACTAAAAACAGAATTGCAAAGAGATATATGCATTTTTATGGTCATTACTGCATTATTTACAATAGCCAAGGTATAGAAATAAATCTACATCTCCATGAATGGATGGATGGGTAAAAAAGGTGCGATGCGTGTGCACGCACACACATACACACACACACACGGAATATTATTCATCATGAAAAAGAAAAGAAATCTGCCATTTTGACAATTTGGATAGATTTTTTAAAAATATTTTATTTATTTATTTTTAGAGAGAGGAAGGGAAGGAGAAAGAGACGAAGAGAAACATCAATGTGTGGTTGCCTCTCACACACCTCCACCTGGGGACCTGGCCTGCAACCCAGGCATGTGCCCTGACTGGGAATTGAACCAGCAACCCTTAGGTTTGCAGGTCAGTACTCAATCCACTGAGCCATACCAGCCAGGGCATGATTTGGATAGATCTTAAAGGCATTATGCTAAGTGAAATAAGTGAGACAAGAAAAGACAAATACTGTGTGATGTCACTTATTTATGGAATCTCAAAAAGCAGAGCTCATAGAAACAGCGTAGCATGGAGGTTATCAGTGGCTGCAAGTTGGGGGAAATGGGGAGACATTGGTCAGGGGTAAAAACTGTCAGTTCTCAAATGAATAAGTTCTGGGGTTCGAATGTATGTGATTGTTATAGCTAATAATACTGTAATATTATAGTATATTATTATGTAGTATTATTATATAGTATAACATTATGAAGATTTATAATATTATAGTATTGTTAGCTATAATACATTATTTAGTATATATGGTATATTACTATATACTATAGTACTATATAGTATATTATAGCTAATAATATTATAGCTAGTGATACTGTATTATATAATTGAAAGTTCCTAAGTGATTGCATGTTAAATGTTCTCACCACAAGAATGTAATGGAAATACATGGCATGTAGACTTGTTAGCTAATGCTATGGTGGAAATCATTTAGCAATATAAAAGTATATCAAATCAACATGCTGAATACTTTAAACTTACAGATTTTATATGTCCCTTATATTTCCATAAAACTAGTACAAGATAAGAAAATCAAAGGAGGTTATGCTTGGTTTTCTCCTTTAATGACTCACTCAGAGACACGGAAGAATATGGACACTAGTTCAAATAATAGAGTAAAATATAGAGAAGTACTTGTTGCTTTGTTTTTACATACGTCATACATTCTTATTTTATAAAACAAATGATTAAAGTGAGAATAATAATTTTTATTAACTAACAAAATTTTCTAAAGATAATATCTAAATGTAGATTGATCAGAAATTATCTTGAATTTTGCAAAAACATGTAAGATTGAAGTTTAAGGAAAATACCTTGCCACTTGCTAGTAGAAATAGCTAAGTCATTTGGAACATCTCATAAGTCAATATTTATTCATATTCACTGCAACTTACAGTTCATTTTTTCTTAACTGACCAAAACTAACTCATCATTTCTATTTTCTGGTTAATGTTAAGCATAATTTGAGTGTCAGTCATCATTTTGTCTACAAAATGGCTTTGCTTGGTCTGCTATTGCATAAAATGCAAGGGTCACCAAAGTCACGGACACCGAAGCATGACAAAAGGCAGATGAAAGCTGTTATGTTTCCCCTTAAAATGTCTTTTCTGTTGATTCTCAGAAGGCTCACTCCCTGGAAGATGCTTTGTCTCAGAGAATAAATGGATCACATGTTTTCCTTGACATCCTGACTATTTCATCCCTTCTGTGTTGCATGTGGGTTATTAGAGGATGCAAGACTGGTGATTGATTTTGCATTTTGTTAACTGGCACAAGTTATCACATGGGTACTCAGCTGACAAAAGAGACAATATGTGATGACTCAACAAATAAATTGAAAAAATGCTGTACAAATGCCAAAACATTTCATGATTGCTGGCATGTTGAATTCATCTTGTTACAGACATATTTGCCATGAAAATCTTTCATTAGCATTGTGAGATAGGACTTTGTGATAGATTTTTTTTTTGCAAAAAAAAGGTGATACATATACATATATGTGTATACACACATACATAAAACTGCTTTAATAATGAAGATTTATGAATGGAAAGAAAAGTTCTTGGCATCTTACACTGTCCTCAATGATACTGAATTCAAAATGAAGAATATCAGTCCCACTGAGAGTCTGAGACTCAGTTTTGCTTATTATTTTTTTCCTTAAAAAATTGCTAGGACTATGAGGGCAGTCTTTTAAATTCCCTTCGGTGAAAGAATAAGCTGTAATGAGGGCCTATGACAGCTACATCCTCCACAAAATGACTCCTTATATTAAAAAGACCATTTCAATACTCATGCGATAATTTCTCATAAGTTACCCATGAGAACTGCAACTTTTATCTTTTCATACAATCGAATCTTTGTCACAGTATATTAAAACCCTTGAGAGAAAACTTCCCATGTTTGCAGGGTTAATATTTAAGAAAAATAAAAGGAAACTGGTGTCAGGAAACTACTGGAGCAGGTTCCTCATACTCGCTTGGATCCAGAGGACTCCAGTCAGTGCATGCTACTCTTGAAATGGGATATTCTGTTGGTTCAAGACCAAAGAAGATACGAAGATGAGCTAGAGTTAGTCATATTGAAGACAGTGTTTACATTTATTACCTTCATTCTGAATCGAGGCTCGTTATCTTGGGCTGCTTTCAAAGTTCTTCCTGAACTGAAAAAGAATCTTACTGAACAGTTCAAATGCAGTTTGCTAGTATGCCCCTTAAAAAAACTAAGTATCAGTCAAGCCCACCACTGTGATCTCAGAAAACGGCCAACAGTAAACTCATTTCTGAATACTTTACTTAGGTCCAAGTACTCTCCCTGCTTAGGGATGACATGATAATTTCACCGTTATTCATTGGCCAATCGACCTCTATTCATTGCAAACTCATTACAATTTTAAGAGATGAACACCAGCACATCAGAGGGAAACTCTAAGAGGTCAACTCTGCGTTTCAGGAGACAGGCTTAAACAAACCAGGGCATAACATTCTACTGGTTACAACAAATTTTCAGGACTTGAGCAAGAACAAAGAGAGGTAAGAAAGAGGGTGTTTGTTTGTTTGTTTGTTTCTGAGATTGAAGCCCAGAATTTTGCATTCATTTTTCCTGATTAAAGAAATCACACAATCTTAACTAGGAGCCCAGAGAACTGCTGAAAAAAGAATAACCCTCAAGTTTGTCCTGCCTCTGAACTTCCCATTAAATAAACCAAAAACAGTTTTTCTTCATTTAAAGACTTTCAGTTTTCTATTGATAATCACTGACATTTATGGAGTTTATGTAACTAAGATACCAGTCACTGAGTAGTTTGTATTGATATACTAATTAATCCACTCAACAGCCTTGCAACAGTATTCTATTCCATTCTAAAATTTATAAGATCACAGGGAGATTAAGTAAATTGCTCAAGATCCTGCAAGTAGTAGGGAGAATCAGGTTTTATCCCAGGCGATGTTATTCCAGATGTCTCATTCCGAATCACTGTGTGGTACTGTCTCATTCTAGTATAACGATTTATTTGTGCCATATAAAGTCTTATTTTTTAATTATTGTCTTAAAATTATACAGTGAATACCTCATATTAAATTGTCCTGGGTTATTTTCACCCTGTATTTATTACCTAGACTGCTTGCTTGCTTGCTTGCTTTATTTATTTGTTTGTTTGTTTGTTTGTTTAATTTACATGTCTATGTCTATTCCTTTCTTTTTACCTAGCTCCTTTGGAATGGACTCTGGTTTGCCATACTCATATTCTATAGTGTTTTGTAAACCCAAGGAATCATGTATGCACAGGGATATTGATACAATCTCAAAACCGTGACAAGTTTGGCTACTATAAATATTGTCACTACATTGTAGTGTACTTGACCTGTAGGCTAACATTAGGCAGCCTCCTTTCCCACTGCCTCCCCTTCCCATCCAAAACTGGGAATCATCAGAAAGGATTTCTTCAACATTCTTGTCTCATCGCTAGTATCATCTAAGTTTAACCATCTTAATCTCCGCTCTTTTCATACACTTTGTCAGAGACAAACACTTCTGTCTTTGCTTCCCATCTCCTCCTGCCTGCCATGTGACCTTGCCTGCCATGCGACCTTGAAAAAAATTGGCTCCTCCATTTTTTTCCTTATTTAACTTCTTTCTCTTCACTAACTCCTTTGCTTATAAACAATGTTCAAATACTATCTTTGGAAAATCTAAAAAGCATGCTATGTTCTACATCAAACCCTCACTTACCATTTTCCTTATAGTTCATCTTATTTTATAGCCAAGTTAATTAAAAATGTCTTCTTTCTCATTTTCTGTTCCTAATTCTGCTTCTCAGCTCAAGGGAAACAAGTCTTTGTTGCTAATGTCATTACTGTAGCCATTTACATGACTGAACTCTCTCCTTCATCAGTTCCCATTAACTGCTTTCTTCTGGAGTTTCTCTTTTAGCTTCAACATTGCTGTCTTTTCATGTTGACTTCCTGTTAACCTGCTTCTAGTTATTACTCATGAGATTCTCTTGCTCTAACAATACTTCAAATACTGGTATTTCTTACTCTTGTATCGGAGGATTTCACATATTTCTACTTTTCTATTTTTAAATTTTTGTTGATAATCTGAAATGTCAGTTTCTCAGACTCTCTGAAGATTAAAAGCCCTTTGCATGAATTGCCTCTTGCCTCATATCTGAAATCCCAATATTAATGCTAGAACATCAAGAAAAATATTCTAATTTTTATAGGAATGAAATATAGCCTTCCTTATTTATCTTTTAATGAGAGTAATTGTCCTGAGCAATGTGGATCTTGTGGAGTAGATGTCAGAAATGTGCAGAAAGAAATTATAAAACTATGCAGTAAGGATATAAGGAACATGTCTCATCTGGTAATTTTATTGAGGGCTATGACTATCTAAACAAATCATAAATGTTTCCAACATAAACATGTCAGGCTGATAACTTTCAGATACTTACAGGCTACCTTCATCTAATGCTAAAATAGTTAAAACAAAAGTAAAAATCTCATTGTTTGATGTCAATATTTTAAATGATCTAATACTTGCTTGGCAAAAGGATAAGGGCTTTAAAATGTTGGGTGGAATTCATGTTCCTTTTTTGTACTATGATATGTACTTTACCTTTGGACTTGATTTGTTAAAATGGTTTTACCCATGAAGAAAGAGTTTTTTAAATTACAAATATAGGAAGGGTGGGAAGGAATGTGAGAGAAGGAGAGAGGAAGGAAAAAAGGAAGGGGGGAAGGAAAGAAGGAGGGAAAGAAAGGAGAAAGGAAGGAGGGAAAAAAGAAGGGTGGAGGGAGGAAATGAGGATGAAAGAAGGAGAGAAAAGGAGAGAAAAGGAAAGACAATTTAAAAATATTGGGATTCATTATGCTGTAATTTTATTTTTTTTTTTTTTTTTTTTTTTTTTTTTTTTTTTTTTTAATATATTTTATTGATTATGCTATTACAGTTGTCCCATTTCTCCCTCATCATTCCCCTCCACCCCACCCACCCTCTCCCACCCACATTCCCCCCTTTAGTTCATGTCCATGGGTCATAAGTTTTCTAGCTTCTACATTTCCCATACTATTCTTGCCCTCCCCCTGTCTATTTTTTTCCCATTATCTATGCTACTCATTCTCTGTACCTTTTCCCCCCTCTCCTCCTCCCACGCCCCTGTTGCTAACCCTCCATATGATCTCCATTTCTGTGGTTCTGTTCCTGTTCTAGCTGTTTGCTTAGTTTGCTTTTGTTTTAGGTGTGGTTCTTGATAGCTATGAGTTTGTTGTCTTTTCACTGTCATAGTTTTATCTTCTTTTTCTTAGATAAGTCCCTTTAACATTTCATATAATAAGGGCTTGGTGATGATGAACTCCTTAAACTTGACCTTATAAATCTCCTTAATGGAGATTTACAGAGCACAAGACAGACAAAAGAAATGGAGGGAGGTGAAGAAAACTTGCTGGTTCTTAATGGATTAACATGGGGTCTTGACAAGTGCTACTATATTGTTTATGGTACAAAAAGGGAAGCCTGTATTAACTTTAGGTTGCGCCTTTTCCCCATGGCCTATATTGTCTAACCTTGCACTACATTTAATTAAGTTTGATGGGCTGCCCAACAAAGGAGGAATTCCAGATAGTATTTGTTCTCATTCTTTTATTCCCTGGGTAAAAACGGAAGAGGCTAACACATGAGTCTGAGGAATGAAGAACTTTCAGCCTAATACACTGACCTCTAGAGCTGACTCGTTCCACATGAGAGTGTGCGTGTCCATAAAAAGGTTAGCATCATTAATTCCATGATCTCTTGTTTTGACAGCCAAGATGAATCTCTCTGTTTTCTTAAACATTCTATCCTCTTATCTGGATAGATTACATCTACAATAATGACAGCAAGTCAATTAAGAAAATTTCCTGAAAGAATATATGTACTAATGACCATCAGACATATTTGGAAAATATTTAGGGTATTGATAATAACGTCTTTACAATGATTTATGAATGTTTGAAAAAATTATCTCCTACTATTTTCCTATATTGATACCTACTTTTGAAGTCACCAAGGAATTGGCTTTTCTAAGCATTGTAAAATATGCAAAATAAAGACAATGGCAGTGAAAAAGAAACTGTATTATATTCATGGAACATTTTAAATTAAAAAAAAATTCTTCTGAAATGATTGCAGCCTTAAATCAGCATGTTTTCATTCCGGCATTCTCCAGATTCAGAGAACCAATAAACTTTTACATTGTTAATTAACCTACTAACTTGTTAAGGGTATGTTGAACATCCCTAATAATTTTCTAAATGACTTCTTAATTCCATATAACTCGAAGAGTCAGGTCCCAAAGTTCAAAAATAGATTATAAAGGAAGATAGATTGCCAGTACCCTCTTCTCTCTTCTCTCCTTCCTTCCTTCCTTCCTTCCTTCCTTCCTTCCTTCCTTCCTTCCTTCCTTCCTTCCCTCCCTCCTTCATTCCTTCCTTCCTTCTTTTCTTCCTTCCATACACTTGTATCTGACCTAGTGACTAAGGTACATAAAAAGACAAAGTATGTGTCTACAGATTTCTTTGAAAATCAGACCATGAATAATCAGATATTGAGATAAGAGAGTCACAAAAGAGACTTCATCCACTCCTCAGTTTAGCATAAGGCCAATCCTTGCACACATATTTACCACCACAGGTAAACGCTGGTCACACACCAACTTTTTGTTCCAGCCCTCAGATTGTTGACCATGGCTTAGTCAAAGCAAGCCTGGATTTTCTTCCACTTTTGTTGTAGCCACTGTTTATTGGTTATTCAAAAAAAAAAAAAAAATCCAACCTTCTCTTTTACCACCCCCACAAAAGAGGCTAGAAAGCCTGGGTTGCTTTTCCAGGGACATTTTCTTTTATAATATTTTTTAGCCCAATTCCAGCTTCTGAGAAATAGGCAGAACTCTACTGATGATAAGGGTTTAGTTCTGTAAGATAATGCTTTCCTAAAAGCAATGTATGAAAGGATTTTCTGCATTTTCCCATTCTCCTCACCTTTAGTATAGGTGACATATCCATAGCTGCCACGTGCCCTTAGCACCATGAGGGGAGAGGCAAGCTGAGAAAGACCACTAGTCTTAGGGTGGCCAAGTAGGAAGACAGAAAGTGCCTAGATGTCTGATGGCGTGCTCGAATGTTCAAACAAATGCCAGGAAACTTACTCCCAGATTAACTATGTACACAAAATAATTACTGTTGTTTTAAGCCAGTATAGTCTGGCTTTCTGATTATCACAGCTCAGTGTATGTCCAGGAGATGCAAGGTCAATTCAAATAAATATTTTTAGAATTTTTAAATTATACATATATGACTTTATTAACATATAGCCCCACAAATTTGATATGATTTTTAAACAGATTTATCAAACAAGTCACATTTTTAAAAGCCTGAGACATTTAAATTCATATAGAAATCTCATGTAAACAAAACATCTTAACCAATTGGCATTATCTCAGAAATCTTGAAGGAGTTCTATGTTCCACCCCTACTTATCATACAAATCACTTATTTTATCAACTCTTTAGCTTTACAATGTGAGTCTATCTACCTTCCCAGCATTCTCTGTAGTGATAATAAAAGGACATTGCATAATTCATATATCGTACCATTCAAAAAAACTATGGATTAAAAATACATGACTCTACTTTGTAATGTGATAAATTATTTTAATTATTTTATATTTTATGGCTTAACATTTGATAGACTCTATAAATGTACAGTGTCAGCAACCATGGACAACCCAACTTTTCTGCTTCTCTTGTGCCAAGTCCATGAAGCACAGCCCAATGCAATACAAACACGAAGAAGTGACATCTGAGTATATAGTGTGTAGTACTTACTATATGGTTTCAAATAATTTTATCAATCTCTGCTTAAGCTCCATCCTCTATATAACATGGAGGTAATCTTGCTTATTGTTTTTATAATTACATAAGAATCATAAAAACAATCCATTGTAGAACTGAGCATATATTGGGCACTCAATATATGTCAGTAACTTTTTATCCTTCTTCTATATATTCATTTGTTTATACTTTTGTTTTTGTTATGAGATGATTGATATTTATACTTGACCCTTGAATAATATAATGGATGTGAAGGGTACCAACCTACTGAAAATCCCCAGTGTTCTACTTATGTAGATTCACAACTACAGAGTTGACCCTTGTGCAATGTGGAATTAAACTGTAAGGAGGTCAATTGAAAAATATATACATGTAGAAGTGGACCTCTACAAGTTCAAATCCATGTTGATCAAGGGTCAACTGTACTTCCATTGGGTGCTTACTGAAGTAAAATGTATAGCTCGATTTTTATTGGTAGGAGCAAAAAATATACACACTCCCATTTCTCCATAATATGTAGAACACAAAAAGTAAAATAGAAATTGTGAATATTTCCTCATTTTATGAAAATAATGATTAATATATTGAAAACTGACCATGTGTTTGACATGTTAGGACTATGAGTGTATTGCATTTTTCCAATGTCTCAAAAACCCTGTATGTTATTTATCATCTTAAGCATATCCATTTTACAAATAAAGGACCAAAGATTCAGAAGTTTCAAGAACCTACTCAATGTATAATAGCTCATCAGTGATGGTTTGGTGAACCTCAGTTTTGAATGAAATCTCAACAACTCTAGAGCCTAATCTTCAATTTTTCTTTATAATCTGCCTGGTGAGAAGTTGATAATATATAACTGATCAAATGCTATAAAATAGAACAAATTCTTCCATCCTTCAGAAATCTTTAAACATTTTTAACTGAAATGACCCATTTTTGTATTCCCTTTACCCTCTTAAGTCTTTAGAAGGAAATAATTACATCAAATAAAAATCTGATTATGATCTGTATGGCATGTGATTGAATTTCTCTGGTAAAGAGCATATTATAGTATTGAAAACCTATCTTACTAATTGACTTGTGCTTACCAAAGGCTGAGGGATAGAGAAAGGAAAATGTTTATCAGGAGATAGAAACTTTCAGTTGTAAGATAAATATAATTTCTGGAAACCCAATGCAGCCTATTATTACATAATTGGGTTGTACTAAAACAGTGAGTTTCCAATGTTTTCTCCACACATACATACAAAAGATAATGATATGAGGTGATGAATGAGTTAATTAGCTTGATTGTGGTAATCACTTCTTAATGTGTGTTGAAACTTCACGTTGTTCAACTTAAATATATACAATTTTTATTTGTGAATTATACCTGAATAAAGCTGTAAAATAAATAATACACAGGAGACAGTTACCTGGAAAATAAGAAAATAAAACATAGCTTCTCAATTTTGATAAATTTGATATCCAAAATGTGCCCTCGCATTCAGTGGCTTTTATGTGGTTGTCAGCCTAGACGACCAGATCCACAGACCTACTTAAAATGAACTAAAATATCCAAAAATCTCAATGATGCTCTGCTGACTTTAAATATTTCATTCCCTACACTCAAGGATTTTCATATGTGACAAACAAAAGTAGTTAAATAAATTGCTTAGTTTCATTTATTCATAACCTTAGGAGATGAATGTAAGTAGATCTAAAGTCTTGCTTAACTTTTAATGCAAGGTGTGAACTGTGAATAGGCTGTTGGAAGTGAGCCTTATAAATCACCCGAACTGCTCCACTATTGGCATGTCTTGGAGTCATTATGTATAATTGGTTAATGGTGTATTTATTCTCACATTATTGGATCAGCTCCAGGGATAATCACTGATGAGTTTCAAAAATCCAGGAGGATTTCTATGCAGAGGTAAATGAATTTAAAAACAGGATAAAACTAATTACTTTTATTTAAATTCAATTTTGGGGGTAATCGTTCTGTCTTGGGGATCTTGCCGCAGTTTTCAGAAGTGATAAATTTGCTTTAGTTTGCTAACTTGCATTCCCCTAAAGCTGAAAAATTAAATCATTGGTGATGAGACTCATTCCATCTAAAGGAAGTCATTCCAACTAAAGTTTATGGTAGGATTTACCACCTTAGTTCTTTCTGGTTTCTTCTTTTTGATCCCATATCTTATTTAGTATGGCCTTTAGAAACTTGGTAAATATGGGGAAAAATATTTTCAGAAACAAAAATCAAACACACATTACTTAAAGGTGTCAGGATTTCCAGAAGCTATACAAACACTGCAATAGAATAAGGCTCACAGGCACTTCATTGAAGGCATCTGCCCTGACTGGACACAGAGAATTCTGACTTTGTAGGGTTATAGTTTCCATGGAAAGCAACTGGATATGGTTAAGTGATAAAAATTCAAGACTTTTTATCTTCATGCTTGGCTGGATTAGTATTTTCTTCAAATGTGTGATATGATACTGTTAAAGCCTATTTCCTTTGATATGAAGACACATATACTATTGAAATGTGAATATCCCTGGAATAGATTCATAAATTAAATGTTATGCCTAATGTATGCTCCATGAGATAAATAGGACCTTTCATGACATACAGCTTGGGATAGGGGAAGGGGTGCAGTGAGAAATGAATTACATAAGGCTTTGATGAGTATATCAATTAAAATTAAAGCTAAATAAATGTGGTTTGGACAAGAAGTGTGTTCTGCCTCAATAGACATCTGGATCTAGGTGTTGCTAAGTCAGCACAATTACTCTATCATCACCAGAGATCAAGGCAAAGATCCTTCTGTTTTTCTGTTCTAATAGTCCTCTTTTTTTTTTCCCCCAATTCACTGATTAAATGAATAGAGGAGAAGAAAGACAATAAGGAACCAGTAACTCAAATTGTTGACATTATTCAACTGTTTGTGTTCAGTAGAAGCAAGGAGAAGTCAAACTACCAGAAATCAGGAAGATCAAAATGAGAGAATAAGGTCTATGCACAGAATCAAGGAAAGATTTTTAGAAACTCAGTCAGCCCTGTCTGCCTAGTGGGGTTAACATAAATGGAATTTGGCAAAACTTTGACTTTTCTCACTTATCATTTCCCCATCTTTTTACTCATTCTTTAACTCAACCAAAGGATAAAGAACTTTCTGCTCTTTCAATATGTGTAAGCCATATCCCAGTATGTATCACTGGCCATTTGAAACATTTATAATTGCACAAAAGCCATATTTCATCATTTGCGTCTAACAGCATGCCATGTGTCCAAGTTATAGATTAAAAGATGCCATAAAAGTTCACTTGTATAAAAGATATAATATGAGATGTCATTGGATGAGCAATTAATTTACTGCCCCCTCATTGCTTTTTATATGAAATACTAAACCATGATATTAAAATTTCTCCTGGAGGGACAAAAAATCTAGTGAATTAGACATATGGTTTGTGACCTGGATTAAAAACCTTTTGTCTGTTTAGCAGTTTGTTATTACAGGTTCACTAATCCAGGTAATGAATTTGTTCTGGGCACCTATTGTAGTGCATGGAATATAAGAGGTTCTCTATGAGTATTTACTGAGTCACCAAATATATGAATGAATTAAGGAGTATTTCAGCAATTCACTATAAGCTAAAGGTTTAAATCTCATCATTTGCACTTACAAACTATGCAGGATGCTCTGATCCTTTATATGTGCTGTACATAATACAGTTCTGATTCTGTCACAGAACATTACAACAAAACTACATTTAGCTCTTAAGTAACTGCCTTCTTGGAAATCACACCACTGCTGAATAATGAAAATCAGTTGATTGTTCTTCCCTTCTGTCAAAAAGAATTAAAGCTAGTGAAATCCACTTAAAATGTGTGTACCACATGTGGATGACTTCTATCATGCCCTCTTCAAAAGGTCCAATATGTGAAAATCAGATATAGTATAAAGGTGCAAGTTCAAGTATGATACAGCTTTCTGAAATCCTATGTAAATTGCTTTTTCCTCTTTACTAATCCAGAAAAGAATAAGAAAACCAGTTTTTGCAAACTTGCCATTCCTTTAATCTTTTGTTTTATCTTATTCACGATTCTATTCGGGGTATGATGAGCCAAGATTACCATAAATAAGCCTTACTGTCAGGGATTTACATTAGATAGTGACAGTGAAGTGAGTCAAAAGTGACCGGGCACATGTTGAAAGACCAAAATCTATATTTTATATCCCAAGATTTATATTGGGATACAAAATAAGGTTATTATCTACTGAAATTACTACTGCCATTTAGGCGTGAACCCTGAGGGAAAAAAAGGACACTTACTAAGAAGGACTCTTGGGGGCTAACTGGGCGTAAATTTTTAAAAACAGAGCCTTGCAGCCATTTCTGCACAGACTCTCGTGCAAATTGCACTTCATGGAGAAACCTGTGAGGAACTGCCTGCCCCTGCCCTTGAATTGAACTGCCTGCCTGCCTGCCTGCATGGTGATTCTGCCATCTGAGCCAGGCCTTACAAAAGCTTCCTGGAATCCTATCCCAACCCGTATTGAGGCTTTCCTCATTCAGTGGGAGCTGCTCACATCCAACCAGAGAGACTCTATTCCGACCAATCAGAACAAAGTGTTTGGAACAATCAAACTCCGAGGATTCAGATTTCTTATTTGCATGAGAATGGACCAATGAGGAACAAAAGATGGGGGCTTCTGTCCCTGTAAATGAGCTTCCCTCTGGTTCCAGAGTGCACTGTCCCTTCCCACCAAAGACTGAGGACTGCGCATCCCTGGCAGAGCTGAAACACCCAAGCTGTCTCCCCAGAGTAGAGTCAAGCAGTCCAGCATGGAGCAATCCAGTGCTGTGCAAAGCTCAGAGCAGAGCAGAGCTGTCTAGCTGGAGAGGGGCCTGGCCTCAGGTTCCACCTGCCCCCAGAGCTGTTCTACAGCCGCGCTGTATCACAGTCAAGCTGTTTTGTACCGAATCAAGTTTCATGTTTTATGACACCCCAAAATGGAGATTCTTGGTGACATTGAAATGTCCCTGACACAGGTCAGGGAGATGAGAAGGGGTGGATAAGGAGTAGCATTATAGCACCATGACTATTTTTGTCTACTGATATTCATATTTCTTTAATTTTGCTTTGGAAACTATAACTGGAAGAGATAGTAGATGACAGCTCATTCAGATCCTAACTTATTAGAAATATTCTATTTTTACTATCAATGAGTATCACCTATAGTCCTGGAAAAATAGATCCCCACTCAAGTTCAATTTGATTCAATAAATCTGGAATAAAGCTCAAAGAGCTACAGTTTCAACAACACCCCAGGTAATTTTAATATAGATAGTTCCTGGACCTCACCTTGGAAAACTCTGATTTGAGGCAATACATTCATCATGTTTTGAATAAAGGAGCTCATTAGGTTTGTGTTTTAAAAGAGAGACAATGATTTTTTCAATAAATCATTCTTCTGAACATTCGCTTAAATTTGTAATTATGTTCATGACTACAAATAACTTCAGAGATATGAAACATCCTTTACCTCATCCCAGGTGACCCAGTAAATTCTATGCAAAGGGGCTGAAATAATAAGTTGCTATAATACAGCATGGGTTCATCAAAAATTCATTCTTTAAAAATGTTTGTATCAAAGTTTGTAAGAGGAATGAACACTTATAATATGATTTCACCCCAGGCAGTATGGAAGCTCTACATTTTTTTTTTTATTCCTACTGAACGTTTGAATAAATTTAATGGCTTTTAAAATACCTACAAAACTCATTGGAGTCCAACATTAAGAATGTTATTAAAATGTAGGGCATCTAAATCCTTTGTTATTTTTGCTCTCCATATTTTAGGATGTGTTAGCATATCTTCAGTGATTTTATTTCTATTTGCTCTCTCCAGGGGTTCAGAACTTATGGAAAAGAGTTTTAGAATAGGGTTCACATTGAAATCCCGAATCTCTCTCAGGGTTTATCAGAAATTGCTTCATCTGTTGGGTTGGGAACATACTTCCCATAGGAAGATGTGACAGCCCTTCCTAGACTCCCAGATTTTTCGTCTGTTGCCACTCACCCAATTTTCCCTTTTACCTAGACAGCTTCCTTCAGAGCAGTTTACCAGGCTTCCTGGTTCCAGCCAACCCTACCCATTTATACTTATAAAACAACTTAATTCCTAGCTTCCAATTTCCATTCTCATATTTATCAACTGAGTTTCTTTCTATGTCTGAAATACATATATACTTTTAAAATTCCAGGCAAAAATGTGGGAGCATCTAACCACGTTTTAGATACAAACTGATTCTCATCGTTGACTACCCTGGGAAAAGTCCTGGGAACAAGGAGTCAGATAGGGGGATGAAGAAATGTGCAAACATCTGGCACATTCTATCAGCTTAAGATGAGAAGAATGGGGGCATTCCAGTGATCTGTCAAAATCAGAGTCTGGAACATCAAATCAAGTTTATCCAGGTTTGGATCCTGGTTCTTACAAAATCTCAATGGGCTTTGATAAACTGTTTTACTTTTCTGGATCAGTTACCTTATTTGTTAAAATGCAGTTAATGTTTATTTTGATGGGTTACTATAGCAATTAAATTAGTCTTTGCATGTAAAGTAATTATTAAAGTGCAATTTAGCTTAATGCATATTACTTGCAATTCAGGGTTTATCTTTTAATTTTTAATTTGGATTTTGGATAAATTTGCTAACACTATCTTCACTGCATTTTCTGTTAGCTTTATGGCATTTCCACTTTTCCACATATATTGAAGAAAAAATGTCGATATAATTTACACACGGATGTAATATATATATATATATACACACACACACATATATGTGGAATTAAATTAATTAAAGTTATAAAAAGTATTTTAAGTTAATGAACATATCTATCTTTTAAATGTCAATTTAAATAAATAGAATTTTTAACTAGTGGTGAAGGAGATTTGGATGTTCCAAAATACTTTAAATTGGGCTCAGGGTTGAGAAACTCCTACATGAAAGGCTGCCATTCATGGATTTTTCTTCCTTAATCCTCCATGATTTTTTTCATTCTTGGATGCAGGATGTAGAAATGTAGACTATGAGATGGAAGAATATTATCACTATTCATTTCATAGGGGCAAAAATTCATGGTGAAGCAACCTATGTATTCATCTTTCAAAATGCCATTCTCTCCATGGAGTTCTATCTCAGATGCTGACCATCACCAAAACACAGTGAGACCTCACCAAATTGGACAAATATAGTCATGTTAGAAATGCAGAAGAAAAAGAAATATTCTGTTCTGTCTCATCTCTCCTTAGAAGCATGTGATAAGCAATTTGTTACTGATAAGGTCCCAGCCTCAGAATAAATCATTTATTTGTGGCTAAAAATATAGTCTTCTGTACTCTGAGTTAAATGTCCCCCTTTGACAGGACAGTTAATAAAATATATTTTTAAGTCAAAAACAAAGTTTTCTGCTTTCTGTTTTTATGTAGACTCTTTGAAAAAGGATGTACAGTGCTGTTAGAGCTTTACAGCATTCTTGTTTTAAAAACATAATGCTTGTAATGTGGGAAAACAGAGTTCAAATTGTAGAATAAGATTAAGAATACCAAAGTTGAAAAACAGACTTCTGGCCAAGATGGAGGCATAGGTGGACACACTGTGCCTCCTCTCACAGCCAAAATTAAGGACAACAAATATTTAGAAACAAGAAAATAACCAGAACTTATAGAAAATTGAACTGTATGGAAGTCCAAAAACCATTCATCCAGACCGGTAAGAGGGGTGGAGTCGTGGCAGGAAAAAGTGGAGGTGCGAACCCAGGCATGCAGGCAGCAGTGGCTGGCAGTTACCAGGCATGCAGGCAGTGGCTAGTGGACCCCAGGCACAGGGTGGCAACTGTGCAGACCTAGTGAGGCTGCGCAAGGTGGCTGGATGACTAGGTGGTCCCACATTCGCACACAGATAATCCAGGTAAAGGGGAAGAGGCAGAAAGAACTGTAATCCAAGAGACAGCAGAGCAAGCACCATTGCTCCCTCTCAGACCCCGCCCCCACATACAGCGTCACAACTCAGAGACTGGGCTGCCCTGCACTGGGAAACACCTAAGGCTCCACCCCTCACTACATAACAGCTGGGACCAGACCCCCCCCCCCAAAAAAAAAGCCTCAAACCAGAGAACAAATCAAAGTTCCAGAGCCAATTCCTCTAATCAATGAAGAGACAGCCAACCTATCAAACGCACAGTTCAAAGCCGTGGTGTCAGGATGCTCACAGAATTGGTTGATTTTGGTCACAAATTAGATGAAAAAAAAATTGCAGGCTACAATACATGAAATGAAGGAAAATGCATGGGGAACCAATAGAAATGGGAGGAAAACTGGGACTCAGATCAATGGAGTGTTCCAGAAGGAAGAAACAAACAACCAAACAGAAAACGAGGAAGAAACAAGAATTCAAAAAAATGAGGAGAGGCTTAGGAACCTCTGGGACAGCTTTAAACGTCCCAACATCCAAATTATAGGGGTACCAGAAGGGGAAGAAGAAGAGCAACAAGTGGAAAACTTATTTGAACAAATAATAAAGGAGAACTTCCCCAATTTGGCAAAGGAAATAGACTACCAGGAAGTCCAGGAAGCTCAGAGAGTCCCAAAGAAGTTGGACCCAAGGAGGGACATGTCAAGGCACATCGTAATTACATTATCCAAGATTAAAATGAAGGAGAGAATTCTAGAAGCAGCAAGGGATAAGGGGACAGTCACCTACAAAGGAGTTCCCATCAGACTGTCAGCTGATTTCTCAAAAGATACCTTACAGGCAAGAAGGGGCTGGAAAGAAGTATCTGAAGTCTTGAAAGACAAGGACCTACATCCAAGATTGCTCTATCCAGCAAAGCTGTCATTTGGAACGGAAGGGAAGATAAAGTACTTCTCAGATAAGGTCAAGTTCAAGGAGTTCATCATCACCAAGCCCTTATTATATGAAATGTTAAAGGGGCTTATCTAAGAAAAAGAAGATCAAAAATATGACAGTGAAAAGACAGCAAATTCACAGCTATTAACAACCACACCTAAAACAAAAGCAAACTAAGCAAACAGCTAGAACAGGAATAGAAACACAGAAATGGAGAGCACATGGAGGGTTAGCAACAGGGGAGTGGGAGGAGGAGAGAGGAGGGAAAGGTACAGAGAATAAGTAGCATAGATGATGGGTAGAAAATAGACAGGGGGAGGGCAAGAATAGTGTGGGAAATGTAGAAGCTAAAGAACTTATGACGCATGGACATGAACTAAAGCGGGGAATGTGGGTGGGGGTGTGTGCAGGGTGGAGGGGAATGATCGGGAGGAAATGGGACAATTGTAATAGCATAATCAATAAAATATATTTAAAAAAAACAAACAAAACAAAACAAACAAAAAAAGAAGACCAAAGTTATTTTATAGATTGTCAGGCTTGTCCACATGCAAGAACCAAAGCCAACTGAAGCACTTCTGTGAGACTAGTCTAGCTTCTAGAAACTTTGGCAATCCATAGATGGGTCTCTCTGTCTCTCTGTCTCTCTGTATCTCTGTCTCTCTGTCTCTCTCTCTCTCTCTCACACACACATACACACACACGCACACACACACACACACCATCCCTTATGCACCATGTCTGAGAACATCATTTCAGAAGATGCTGGTCAAAGTTCTAGCTTCAGAACATGTGCTGGATATCCTGAGGAGTTTTCTCACATGTTCTTGAGAATTTTTAAGTGTGAAAAACAATTCTTAAGACATGTGGAGTGAAATGTTTGTAGTCTCAATTAAAATTAGCAGCCATTGGAGTGATTTACAGATCTTTGAAACGTTTGCTTGTTGAATGCTTTAAATGAAACATATTACCCTAAGTCTTCCACAGTCTACCCTTGAGGAGCTAAAGTTTGTGTCATGTTTGATTCATTTTCCTTGGTTTACGGCAATGCAACACTTACAGGAGGATAGAATATAAAACAGCGTGCGTCAAAAGAATAAATTATGTCATCAAGACCAGGGCATTTTTTAAAATTCTATGTTTATATGTGGCCCTGTTATAACATAAACTCTGAAACTAGTTATTGCTCCCAGCAGGGAAGATCAATTTGCAATTCACAAATCACTCATATTACATTTTTGTTGCAAAAGATGATAATTTGTTGGTTTAAATAAACCTCTAATCTCAAGTATGGATGCTGGTGTATGAGCATATTAATGCTCTCCACCACAGAATATATAGCGTATAAAATATTAAGGTACGTATGAAATGTTTCTGCATTAGCACTATTTTATGAAAGCAGATTCTATGCTGTAAAGAAAAATTAATGTGTAGATTTTATATTATATTCTACAGAGGGTGCTGAACTAAATACATCATTCTGTCTTTTTTATGCAAAAATTAGCCCATATTAAATGCTCATCTGTGGCTTATCCTCTGCACCCACTCTTGTCAGGGTCAGAGATGTATTTGTGGTAATAACTTGTCATGACTTTAAAGATGACCTGCCTCAATGTGTTTAATAAATCAGAGTACAATGTAGATAGCTCAGGATTGGGAGTGGGAGCTCTGTACTCACGTCACCGTTCTTTCTCAATTTGTGCCTTAAAAGAGGCTGTGAGATTTAAGTAAAATAAATTATATCAAATACATCCAATGACATCTGGAACAGAAGGAGGAGCTATACCTCTTGAGCCTATTTTATTTTATTTTTTTTATGAAATGTCCAGTGTATGTATTCTCTCAGACAATGAGGATGAGAAAGTGATACCTTTTTCCTTCCATTTGTTTTTCTAAAAACAATGCTCCCTGTCTGTGTATGTGGATAGCACAAGCGCATGTAGGTATACACACACGTGGCATACTTTGTTTAAAAAAATAAACTCTGGGGCACTGTTTCCAAATCCAGTCACTGATTGGGTAGTATTGCATTGTGATGGTTAATTTTATGTAGCAAGTTGGATGGGCTAAGAGATGCCCAGAGAGCTGGCAATACATTATTTCTGCATGTGTGTGAGGATGTTTCTGGAAAAGATGAGCATTTGAATAGGCTGAGTAAAGAATATAGACATCACTAATTTGGGGCAGGGAAGCATCATCCAATCAACTGAGGGTCTGGATAGAACAATAAAGCTGAGGAAGAGCGATGTTTTTCTCTGTTTCAGTTGGGTCATCCATCTCCCCTGTCTTCAGATATCAATGATCCTGATTCTAAACTAAGGGTGATTTTGCCACCTGGGGTACTTTTGGTAACATCTAGAAACATTTTTGATGGCCAGCACTTGGAGAGATTAGGTACTGGGATCTAGTGAGTAGAGTCTAGAGATGTTAGTAAACATCCTACTAGGTACAAAGCAGTTGTTCCACCTCCCCAAGGAAGAAATATTCAGCCTGAAATGTCAGTTGTGCCAAGATTGAGAAACCCTGCTTGACTGAGTGAGGAAGTACTAGGCTGTTATCATCTTATAGAGAATGCACCTTATGATGAGCAGGCAGGGGGCAGTGGTGCAGAGGATGAGCTGGGAGGGAGCTTCTTTTCTATTTACACTCTCCAGCAGTGGCTACCTTCCCACAAAGGGCAGCATGTTGAAGACAGTCTCAAATCTGTGTGCCCATGGAGTGAACCTCTGCCCTTCTGATGTTCCCCAGCGCTCAGTCATCATCTCAGTGTCTCCTCCTTATCCAGTTTTACACAAACATTTCCCTATTGTTGTTTTCTTGAAGCATTAGCAGAGCTACTGCCTGGGTATTTAAAATTGATGAGGTACCATCAGCCATTTCAGTTTTTATCAAGGGAGCAGAAGTGAGGGGAAGTTGAGTTCTGGCATGTGTTTGGGAGGTGTTTGTTTTGACTGTCTGATGGCTGCATACCAGCCTAAAGGAGTCACAAATGTCACTAGTGTGTGATGGTATAATTTTCCTGCTGCTCCAAAGAGTCTTCTATGTTAATCTCCCTGCATGTCTGGCAACTTTCAAAATAAGAATTAAAGACAATCCCATGGAGCAGTGAAACAAGATTCAAAGTCCCCATTCGTCTTTGTAAGGACTGAGAAAATTGCTAGTATGTGGTTGGCCATTTTCATTATTGAGAACAGAGTGGCTTGGTTTTCACCAGAGCTAATTGATTTTTCACAGCTGGTGCAGGAAAGTTGAAGGATGATATAAAACCTGAAATGTCCCTTTGTCCAAATCCTGAATCCCATGGGTTCTTCAGGGACTTAAAATTTGGGCTGCAATAAAAGATACTGAAATCTCCTGGAATAACTTTGGGCACCAACTAGAAAAGAGGTATTTGTTCATGTAATTCATGGTGTGAGTAAGCTGTGGCTTGCCATATGGCATCCTTTCAAATTAATTATTTTCCCCTTTACATTAATTAGTGTTATGTTACATGGCACAGACCTGATTTCACCCTGGTACCAAATAATTTCCCCGTCAAACATGACATGTTAAAGGATGTCGGTGTCTGCTTTCCCTTTGCCTTACAGATCGAGAGGACACTATTTACTGATGAAAAGTGGTATGTGCCACGGACATTTTGTAACTTCATTTCTCTACTGTAGAGGCTAATTGGATTCTGTATTCTTTATTATGAAAAGATGTAAAGTCAGTTGGAATTGGAGGCAGACCTTCTGTACAGAAGCAAAAGTCAGGGTTATATTCACTGAAATTGGAATGAAAGAGAAAGGTTTGATCACATGGAATAAAGTCTCTGTCCTAACGGCATGAGCAGGCTCAGGAGAGGCAGCACAGTGCAGTGCAAAGCACGGGCATTGGGTCAGATCATTCTGGCTTCCGATCGAAGCTCTCCACTGAGAAGTCAAGGGATGAAGGATAAATTCTATTATAACCTCCTTGCACTGTTCTGAGACATACAATGCAGGTACAAGGACCAGGGATGTCATAGTCCTTGACACACTCTCTTCTTGCTCTTCCATTTGCCTTATTGGAAGTAAAGCTCAAAGCTAGAGATTTCCGCATGAAAGCTTACTTGATGCTGAGAACTAAACCATGTTGCAAATCTCTTAGTATGCTTGACAGCAGAATCGATCTTAAAATTTGGGATGTAACTAGTGTGTTACTTCATTCAGTGAAGTCTATAAAACACAGAAATTGGTGGTGAAACACGTCGATGTCAAAGAAGAATATTATATGAAGCAGCATCGAGCAAACATTTAACCCAGAGGGAGTGGGGAGGAGGGGGCCACGTATAAGAGCCAGAGTGCCAGGTGCCTCTTACTCAACATATTTCTACTTCCTGTTCGTAAAAAGAAAATGTGTTGTCAAGTAGTTTAAAGAGAAAAAAATAAACCATTTTCAATGACACAAGATTATTCCATATTATTGTCTTCATAAAAAAAAAAACTTAGTTATGGGATATCTTAGATGACAATGTTCATAAAATTTTCTAGACATTGGATTTGACCTTATATTAAAGCTATTTCAAAAGCACAATTTTTTGCAAGATAATTCCAAAAAAGGTAAACTCATAAGCATACTAGGGGTTGACAGGTAGCATATAGCTCTACCTAGATATAAACCACATCAGTAATAAGACTGTTGGATAATTGCAGTGCCTACTGTCTTATCATCTAGTAATAGCAAAACTGGTTATCAAAAAGAGTGATGGCTCAAACATTTATTTGAGTCACAATTTAGTGTTGCCTGGGTCCTCGCAGTGAGCAAAGTAAATGATAAAAGTAAAGCATGATTATTTTTAAATAAAAAAGAAAACAATCAATAACTGTATGACCAGCTTGACATATTGCTAACAGTATGTCAACAGAAAACATCCTTAGTGAGGCTCTTCAATTTTTAACACTTGCTGGGTATGCTGGCATGGAAGGAGTTTTTCACAGCATTGCACAGCAGACATGCATAATGCTAAATGTTATTGCAGTTGGCGTTAAACTCCATTCATGTGCACCTGTGCTTCTTTTGCAGTGTGAGCCCCAAAATACTTCCATACGTTGGTAACCCTTTCAAGTAATTACAATGTCCTCTCATTTTCTTTTGAAATGTTTTAAATGTTCAGGCAAAATTACATATTAAAGTGATTATATACTATCCTCTTAATTGCTTTTTGCAGCAAACTGTCAAGTGAAAGTCTTCAAATTAGTACAGAATCAAAAAAAAATGTAGCAATTACCTTTTTAATCTAATATGATCTTTCAGGTATTTTTGGTATATTATGGTTTATTCACTTTCTGTTTCCTTCACTTACAATTAAACTCATAAGTTACAGATTATTGATGTGTTGTTTATGTAAATACTTTTAAAAGTGAACTGCTTCAATATGTCAGTGAAACATCAATTTGACATTTCTAACTACAAACTCAAAGCATACTGTTCAGATCTTCATAGTTCCATTTGCCTTTAAAAAACAAGAGAATTGCCTGCGAACCAGAGGATCGCGGTTCGATTCCCAGTCAGGGCACATGCCTGAGTTGCAGACCAGTTCCCAGCAGGGGACGCATGAGAGGCAACCGTACATTGATATTTCTCTCCCTCTCCCTCTCTCCTACCCTTCCCCTCTAAAAGATAAATAAATAAATAAATAAATCTTAAAAAAAAAAAGAAAAAGAAAAAGAAAACTTCTTTAAAAAAAAAAAAAAAAAACAAGAGAATTCACCCAAAGTGGTGATAAACAAGTGGTGATAACCCAGACTAGACGCATTCAACTTATATAATTCAAATCCAAAATCTAAATAAGCAACATTTGAATTACAACATTAATATAATATATATCACTATAAATATTTGTTGAATTACATAGAAACCTATCTTGAAGTGCTGCTAACTGTTCCTGTTCCATTATGGAAATATATTCTGCTATATTTATTTGCTTTCATAATTTAACCCACTTCTTTCTCCATCCATTTTTAAGAGTTTATGCATTTTAAGTAGAAAGTATTTGAAGAAGATAATTTCATCTTTGACTCTTTTTTTTTTTTTTTCCTGTTAATGAAATGCCCAGCCCTTGTGTTAACACAGAACAAATTCCTGTGCTGGAAATATCTTCCAAGTCTGGTGTACATGTGTGCTCTTTGGCTCCTTATCCTTTGAGAGCAGGGAACAAAATGTATTTGAACATGAGCAGAATTGCAACCTACCTACCGACTGGTTAAGACTTCATCTGGAATCTCAGCTCAAATCTTTCCTTTTGATAATGGGCTCTTCTGGATTCCTTTGTAAATATTCTGTTAATGAGTCAAATATCTCTTGAAAAATCATAAACTTGGCCTTTTGCAAGTCTTTGTGTCAACTCCTCACTGAAAATCCAGATTTTCATTTACAATATTTGCCAGCAAACTTTGATACTAAAAGAACAAGCTAATTAATTTATATTTTATCTCCTGTTATGGCTCTTACATTTTTGCCACCTTCAATACAATTTACAATGGACATTTCCATTCTAGACTCTCTTGATTCAGGTATAGACACCAGATTTGGATTTGAAGAGGCTATCACATGCAGAATCATGTTTGTTTATTTATTTCAATTTTATCTTCCCTCTCTTGACTTTTTTTGACCTGAACAGAGGTGGAAGAGATATTAACTTAAGTGTGAGAGAGGACACAATGGTTTCCCCACTGATACTTATTTTCTATCTTTTTTTTACTCATTTATTCATTTATTCAAGATACATGTGTTGAATACTTACCATGTTCTATGTAGTTTGGATACTTCAGTGAACAAAACGGAATTTCTTGCCTTCATGGAACTCACTTTCTAATGGGTTGTGAGGAAAAAATTATCAAATATCCTATGTAAGTATATCAAATACTTTATTGTAAGGTGGCCATATTGTGGGGAAAGGAGGCAATGAAACAAATACAAGAGATCATGAGTGCTGGGCAAGTGAGGGATGAGCAGCTTACAGTGTTAAACAAGATGGCCTGAGCAGCAATTAAAGTAACATAACAGAATGGGGAAATTTGCTAAGCAAATATCTGGCAAAAGTGGAAAAGAGAGTGGCAAGGGCCAAATCCCCAAAACTAAATCTGCCTTTAGCTTTCATTAAATTCCATTGATTTACTCCATAAACATTCCTTGTCCACCTAATGGTAATTCTGAGAAATGCTGTACAAAGGGAGAATAAAATATTTAATTTCAGATTGATCAGAAAGTAAAATAATGTGGTAAAGGCAGTGTGGTATTGAGGTGTAATAATTAAACTAGTAGTGATATGAACAAAGGCATTTTTTCTACTAACTTCTAATTTTTATGTGGCCTAAGTCTTCTGAACATCAATGTCAGTAAAATAAGGAGTTGTAGGAAACTATGCTCATAATATCACTGTTCAAGGTTATATCTACCAGTTGTTAAGATAATTCTTGGTATCTAGTAGGCCTTAATTGATATATGTGAAATGAAGTATTATATAATTGGTAATATAAGATCCTTCATAATCTGCCCCCAACTCCAGTTTTATTTATTCTGTCAAATATCCTGGATCCCCAAGTAATTATTTATGATTGCCCTCTTGGTGTACCCCCTTAGGCAGCTTTAACTTTTATTTTCTTTTTATCTTCTGTAATGTAAGATGATGTTAATATCACCTACCTCAAAGAGTTCTCATAAAATTTAAAAAGTGCACTACATTTAAAGTACTTAAAATTTTCCTGGCACGTAAGTACTGCTACATAAGCTTTGATTGTTACTACCCTTTGTTTTTCTTTGTAGCAGTTAAAGACAAATAATTTTTAAGTATTGGACAGGGGCATTCCTGTCTCTTCCATTAGGTTTCTATTCACAATATGAGGACATGTTTTAGAACAGAATTTAGATCATCTTCAACTATACGGTCAATACAGATTCTTACAAATAAAAGAGATTTGCCCGCCCTGGCTGGTGTGACTCAGTGGATTGAGCGTTGGCCTGCAAACCAAAGTGCTTCTGGTTCAATACCCAGTCAGGTACATGCCTGGGTTTTGGGCCAGGTCCCCAGCAGGGGGCACATGAGAAACAACCAACCATCATGTGTCTCTCCCTCTCTTTACTTCTCTCTAAAAATACATAAATAAAGTCTCTAAAAAAGTAGAAAAGATTCAATACAGAAAGGATTGTGGTTTACATGTCTACATCAACCAAAACATCTACTGAAATACCAGTTCACTAGAGTCTATTGCATAACAAAGTCTTGTTTATGCGTTCATTCATCCAACAAAGGTACAGGCAAATAGAAATTACCAAGACTGTGATCAATGGAAAGAATGATGATGCTGAAACAAAGGAGTCATATGCAATCCATCTTATTATAGTCAAAAGAAATTACTTCCAAACTGCTGTATCTATTAGCAGGGCTGTCTTAGTGGTGTTACTCTGCAGTATTGTTAGTGTGTATTGTCTTATCCCATTCAAAGCCTATTGAAAATGTCTTAACCCACTGTCTCACTATGATTCATCTGGCTAATATACAGTCAGTCCTGGTGAAGAAAGCACAAGAAGTTGAGTAGAAAAAGCACTGAGTATCTGAAATGCAGGGATTCAGGTGGCCACGTTGCACCACGGTGACAGAGCTACGAAGGAAGGAGCGAGAGTACTCTTACAATCTTACTGCCACGCCAGTGCTTGTAAAAATGGCTCAGCTGTAGAACTCTGAGGGCAGAACAACTTTTTTCACAAAAGAAAGGACGGTATTTGGAAAGAATTTTTTCTTATTCTTACATAGCAAGACTCCAACGATCATAAAACCTAACACTCAGTGAAAAGCATTGGGTTTGTGGCTGCAATCAATTAATCAACACAGGACTGAAAACTCACTGCATGTTCAGACTTCAGATGCTCAGTGGGAGAGAAAAATAATGAATTAATTTCTCCCTCATTTATTGATACCACATTTCCTTTCAAAATGTAAAATGGGGCATCTTATAAACAAAATAGTTTTAAATAGATGAAGAAATGGGAATAAAAATAAAATTAAATTAAAACAATAGGTAAAAATTATAAAATTGCATGCTGTGTTGTTCTGGACAGATGCTAATGATGGACTATCAATTTTATTTTCTACCAGTCAGAAAAAAAGACCAAATGACTAGAGAAATGAAGACTTAGAGATGGCACGATAACCATATTTTTTAAGATAAACCTTAAAGAAAACTCATGAGGACAAGTGTTTTATTCATGTTTTTTGTCTCTGTACCAAACACCACATTTACTGAGCACAAGCTGACACTCCACAAATACGTATTGAATTAGCAGGGAGTTCATTTTTAAATTTGGAACACTTGACATTAAATTGTCTGTATTACACACTTAAAGAAATAACTGATAAGGAATGTGAAATAGCAGGAAATCCGACTGTTTAGAAAACACCATTCCACAATGTCAGCATTGTTGCTTCTTTCAGAAAACTTACATGCACTTATATGAAACAAGATTGATAAAGTAGCAATTATTGAATTTTGGGAACCTTATATTTGCTATTTTTAACCCTTTAAAAATATCCAACTTCAAAGGCCAAGCATAGGGTCTTAACCTCTCATATAGCAAGTATTTTGAAGTAAGTAAAAATTTGTTTCTAATAAACCCTGCTTTTCCATCTCTTCTAAGACATATCACAGTCAATTTAAAGTTCCATGAATGCTAATGAAGAGTCAAGGATAAATCTAATTAAATTTTGTGCCAATGTAGCATTCTAATAATTACCTTTAATTGGAAAAAATAATTCCCTCTTTCCCTCTCTGATGAACCACATTGCAGCGCAGCCCCATGTCTTCAAACACTCGATATCAGGATAACTGAATTTTCTGCAGCTTACCCTTCCACTTTCTTTTTATCCTGGAAATCACTGGATAAGTACATCCCGCTGGCTTAATAATTCATATCAAAACTCAGAATCGCAATCCAGAAATGTCCCCCGGATCCCACTATTGCAATGTTGGAGAGGTTAGAAAAACTCAACATCCAAATCCCTTGCCAGTGCACCTCTGATAAGGGGGCTTTCATTCTAAGTAGGGTTAACTGGGCATTGCTGTGTTATTTAAAACTTTCTCATGTGGAAGACTGTAGGAATGCCACCACCTGGAATGCATTATCAAGGTTAACATAAAAAGCATACACAGAGGGAAAGAGGCCTTTTGCCTCACCTCTTTTCCTGCTTTCCCTGACCAAACAGCTGAGAATTTTGCTCTTCTGAAAAAAAAAAATCTGATCAAGACCTATTCACTAAAATTGATAAAATGCTCCATTACCTCAGGATCAAAGAAAAGTCAAGAAAAAATTACACCTAAGGGAACGTAGAGAGCCCACTGAAACCCATCAACAGGCAGGCAAGTGACAGACCAGGAAGCAATTGTAGAGCCATCAACCTAACTGCCTGTGAAATCTACCCTGGACCCAAGCTCTGCCACCCGGAGAATATCATCTCTAGATGAGAGCACCTGGGACCTGTCAGTCATCCAAGCCCAGAAAATTAAGAGTTATATTATAATTGTCTCCATTTCATAGCCTTAGTTGTCAATGAACTGGAAAAGCACTAGGCTTAAAAACAATTTGCTTTTTAAAGGAATCCAGGAAATAAAAAATGATGTGATTTTTTATGGTTGTTAAGATAGAAATGCAGAACAAATTGTATTGAAAATTACTAACAATAATATATTTTATTTTTAATGGTTATTTCTAAAATGCTAGCCAAATTATGACATTCAATATTGCTAGATAACTATACCAGAGGGATACTTTCTATACACGTAATTAGTTTTTACCAATGTTTCTCTGATTTAACAACACATTTTCTTTAAATCACAAATCCAAAATCCAGTAACTTTTGAATGAATCCTAAAGAAGTTACATGACTTACTGAAAAAACTCAAGTCCATTAAAGTGGAACTGTTCATTATTTTTGTTTTGTTGTCTCTCCACTAGAATTTATTAATTTTTTAAATGCTTTTCCCCCTAAAAGTCTTTATTCTAATGGTGATACAATGTGAAACCCAATGACTTCTCCTCAAGAGAGCACAACTTATTGTTATAATAAAAGTTTCACCGAATCCACCTTTGCTAAAAATGAAAGCCATCTCCAGACTATTTAGAGGTCTACACACCTATCATTGTGGCTATGACAGCCAGTTCACAGCCAGGGGTTTGAAGTCACCCTTTATAGCTGCAGTGACTGTTGGAACCATCTGTGCATGTATCTGACTAGTGATGAATCATATCTTACAATTCCATAGCACTTCATATTTTAGAAATGTTTTCATATATGCTGTACCACTGGATTCTCATAACTGTGAGACAGAAAATTATGCTGCTGTTTTCTTCGTATATGGTGCTTTCTTTATTTGAACTTCATAGCTTGTGAAAATTAGACACATAAACTTTTCTGGAGCACAGTCACACTCATAGTCAGTGGTCAACCTGGGGCTTGTGTCGGGCAGGGACTTGGTGGCCCTGAGACTCAGTTTTTTCTACTCTGTCAGGCAAATCTTACCAAGTAAAGAAGATGTACTGCTGTTTTTGTAATGTAGCTAATGGTCTATTTGCCTAATGTGTGTGAATTGCTTTTTCCATCTGTGGCTCACCTACTGCTACTCTTTACAAGTTTTACATAGCCACATAAAATATTGTAAATTGTAGTTTGGTCAACCTTGTCATGTTCAAAAACTGCCTGTATCTCAGATGAGAATTTCACATGCTGTTTTGAGATCAATTAGTGTTTTATAGTGCCTACGATAGTTTTTTAATGCCCAATTCTCCTCTGTTTGTTCAGCAGAAAAACAATCAAATATTATATGTGTGGCTTATATTTATCCAAAAGCAGGCATTCTAATCCTGCTAATGAGAAGTGCTTGCTGGTTAAATGCCATGTAAAGTGGCACTTTTGCCACAGATGAAGTTCCTTTAAGGATTTGTCACCTCCTTTTGTTTGTGTCTTAGACCAAAGTTGGTATTTGCAGTTCGTGCTTGATTTTTATCATCCATTCAGATACAATCATTTTTTTATAATATCTATAATAGGCCTGCCTTTGTCCCCCTGTCTTCCAGAATGATTATGCTACCATTATATGGGTGTTCCAAAAGATACCATCTATTGAATTCCTGCTGGGTTCAGCAAGCTGACATTTCCTCACTCAGATCGCACCCAAACAGTCTTAACTGTCCTGTGTTTCACTTCCTCAAATTCTATTGTCCTCACCCTGCTTACCCACTTATTCTCACCCTGGAGCAGAATTTCTTAAACAGCACTGCTACAGCTGTACTTTTCTATCTATCCTTTTTCCTCTCAATCAATATTTATTATGTTTTATTTCTGATTGATGGTATGAAAGCATTTCGTATAGAAAAATACTGGCTGCTAAAAGTTATCTGTTTCTACTAAAGTATTTTCACTTTATATTTTCAAATAATATTTTTGTACAAGTCTAAATTTGAAATTTTAAATTCTATACAATATAGAATGACAGTGGGAGGCAGGATTTTGTTTGGCTGACTCCAGTATTAAACTTTCTCTGTTTAGAAAGAGTGCGGGCCAGTGGCTTGGATGGAAACATCATACTTGAAACTATGGATGCAGTCATGGTGTTTTCCTTTGGCATGGCTTCCATCGATCTTGTTTGAATAGGTAATGCATCCGTTTCATGTACTTGTATGTTAGCAGAACAGCTTAGTCCCAGGTCAGCTGGCTTAAGTAATAAGGTGTTAAGATGGCATCTAAATAGAATTTTTCTTCCAGAGCTAGAGACCTTTGGAAAGTTTGCGTTAATGTAACCAAGCAACCAGGGGCCCATCCACATGGCACCTTGGTGAACGACCCAACAATAAATGCAGGATGAAACAGGTTTTCATTTACAAAATTCCAATCTTGGGGGAGATGGGGGTGATCCAGCTCAAAGCCCCACTCTTCCCTGAGACCCAGCACTTCCCTTGCTCCCCAAAAGACTATAAGCCAAAAGTCTCAAAGCCAGAAGTTCCCTGTTTCCTTATCTGAATTTAAGCCAGCTATGCAAATAGCTCTCCAGTCCCTCTGGAAAGTACCAGAGTCTCTGTCCTCACACAGCAGCTCTCTCCTTCAGGATCCAGGGAATGTTGTCATCAGCCTCTGCGTAACAGTCCAGGAAAGCATGTGCCATGTTGTACTGGATCATGATGAAGTCTAGGAAAGGCACAAGTCCCAAGAGTCCAGATAGCATCTGGATCTGTGAGGCAGCAGGTCAGCGTCTTGCAAGGAAGTGTCCTTGATGGCTACACAGTTGCCAGAGCAGGAATGATCAGAGAAGCACTGTGTCCCCTTCCTTACTACGCCAGGCCGCATGGTGGGGTCCTGACTACAAACTGCACAGCTGCTCCCTTACTTCTCCCTTCACACAGCTGCTCTCCTTTCTCAGGGCTCCCCACCAGCTACACTCTTTCCAAACCCCATGGCAACTCTATCTCACTACCCGAAGCATGGTTCTCCTTCCTCACCCCTCACTCCTTCTTGCATGGCTGCCTGTCTTTAGTTTTAAATCCTGACCTCCTGTGTGGCCTCATCTCTGACTTCTCCCACAATGAGGTACATTTGCCAGTTTTCTGTACAGTTTACATTCTTTCAGCTGCCATCCGCAATCAGGACAGGTGTGACTCAGTGATCCAGGAGGCACTGCCTTCCCTGGCTATACCAGTGCCAGTATACAGTCAGAAAGTCACACACACCTTGCCCTGAGGTGGTAGCACAACTATTACCACAGCTATTAAACTAGCTTCTGCATTGCCATTGTACTGTAAAGTATCTTAATCCTATCATCTGCTTCCCCCATCCCCCAAACCATGGGCTGTGGGGGTTTTCTCCTATTTTACTGGGCACCTCTCACCCTGTACCCCATTCCATTAAGGCAAATTCATATTGGAAAGTGGTTTCCTTAAGTAAATTGCAATTGATGAGAATAAAAGGAATATTTGAAGGGATCTCCAGGGGTAGCAAGTATCCTTACCAAATACAGAAACCCTTACACAATATTGCTGATGTTGGTTGCATTCAGCCTGTTTTACTTCACTGAAATCAGAAACTGCCTGCTTCATTGGTGAACAACTCCCTGTGGAGCCTACTGGGGCCTCCAGAAACTTCTCATCTTATAGTCTACTTCTGTCACCCGGAGTAGCAGATAATTGGTTGAGTCCTTCCTCTACTAAATTTTCTTTATAGGAGCAAACAGAAGTATTTATTCTCTGCCACCTAACACCACTCTCCTCTCCCCATTTTCTTTCTTCTTTGTGCAATGCAGTTTAGCTCTCTCTTGAGTAAAAATGCTGTAAATGTCCTGAAAACATCTAAGGAATTCAAGCTAAAAATTCATTACTTAAAAAGGAAGAAATTCAAGGGAAAAGTAATGTGAGACTTCCTGGTGAGTAGCATAAAAACGGGAGGAACCATCTTGGAGCAAAGTGGACTTTTATTGTTTCTTTAATCACTAGAGTGATAGCTGCTTTCTCAATCTGCTCATTTCTCACTAAAAGAAAAAAATGCTAACTTTCCATTGCTCCTCTGATACTGGGAATACCGGTAATGCTCCATCAGCTATTTTTGGGTCAAGGGTATTTCAATCAAGAGAGTAGTGATGGAATCTCTGCAAGGTTTTCTTCCTTCTTCCATATGGCATTATTGGCTTTATCCACAAGGAACATAAAAGATACTCTCTTCGGAAGTGTGCAAACCAGGCATAAGTAACATTGCTGGGTGGGGGGCAGAAAGGGGAGAGAAGAAGTGAAGGTTGAAGCACTGAAACTCGACCCCTCCAAATAACAGTGAAGGACAACCTCTCTTCCATGGAGCCATGCCTTTCCATCACGCCCCATTTCCTTGCAGCTCATAAAGCCTAATGAGATAGCAACGCCTGTGCACTTCTGTGTTATACAGCTGTCCTTTCTCACTTTGACTCCTCCAGTGGCTAATTTGTCACTCTCGTTGCATTTACTCCCCCCTTCCCTCCTCCCCACTTTTCTTTTGCCATTCGTTTTAATTCCTGTGATCCCAATTCTCTCTCTCACATATACACATCCTCTCTCCCTCCCTTCCTCCCTCTCACTCTTCCAGAGAAAGAGCATTTGCAGTCTTTTATCATCATCCGAGAGAAGATTGACGCTTGAGTGACAGAAAAAAGATAAAAGGGTGTCATAATGCTACCTGGGTTTGAAATGTCAGTCTAACAAGTTAATAGCAGCACAACATGGAAAATATTTACTCTTGAATTATAATAAAGGCATTCTTATTATAGGATTTTCCTCCCTTCTTTCTTTTCTTATCTTTTCCTCTCTCTGTCACTTTCCCTCTTCCCTCTCTACCTTCAACCCTTCCTTCCTTTCTTCTATTCTTCCTTCTTTTCCCCTTTTTCCTCCCCTCTCCTACTTCCTTGCCCCCCAACATACAATTAGTTGAAAACATCTAATGATATCTTCTTAGCTGTGCACATTTTGAACATCCGTATTCAGATTCAACACACTGTACCAGTCATGCAGGGTTTTTTAGCAACATTTTTTTAGAAGAGAAAAAAAGGAAGTACCATTTTATCTCCAATCAAAATGAAAAGAGTGACTTTAGTTCTCTTGGTATGTTATTACGAAAAGGCAGTAATACCAGGGGAACATTTAATATTAGCCCATAATTTGTAGCCACACTTTTCTCTACTTTGAGATGCAAAATAGCAGGAAACAGCAAACTGCTGTCTAAGTCTTAAAACTCATGAGTAACTTACAGGAAATTTAATCCATCTGTTTATAATTCATTGGCCCTGCTCATCAAAATAGTATTTCTTCAGGGTGATAGTGGATGGAAGAAGACATCAAAGGTGTTTTAATTTTCTTTACTTGAGTTTAAGGTTTGCTAAGAATAAAAAAACAAAAAAACAACTACATGACACACATTTTTAGTGGGCTCCCAGCTAGAACTTTGGAAGGTGAAACTCTGCTCTGAGAGTGCCAGACCCGATGTGGTTACGTAGGCTTCCTTCCCTGCGAGGTGGAAAGAATTGTTTATGTGAACTGGGCAACTTTCCACTCCCTTCCATAACTATGACCCAAAAGAAGTAAAATGCTATTTCATCACTTTAACATTTTGAAGATGGAATTAGGTCTGGCCTTTCTTAGTGGCCAGAATTTATTTTGTTCTCCCTTCAAAGAAAGCATTTGGCAGGAACTAATGTACAGAAAAGACAAAAAAAAAAAAAAAAAAAAGACAGACATTAAACACTACAAGATGTGAATTGAATGGTTAGAGGGTAATTTGCAGATCTTGCTGACAAGAGATACACGTGAGGGTGGGAAACAGGAGAGAGCTTTAGATTAGCCCTGTGATGAAGGCGATGCTTGAGAGGGTGAAAGCTGAGGCTTTGCAAACTTTTTCTTTATAAAGATGCTTTCAGATAGGGGGTCCTTGGACAGTGTTCTCATACTTGAGAGAACTGATGATATCCTGATTTTGCCTAATGCAAAAACTCTTAATTCCAATAAAATTGAAGGAAATAATTGCTTTGAATGAGACACAAATCAGGAATAGGAGAATAAACTTGTATTATCTACACTTTGTGTGTTTGCTTCCTATAGTCAAATCAGCCCCGACTCAGTGGCTGTAGAAATTTCTGCCCCGCCGAAGATGTTTGGCCCAGGTGGATTAGAATATTTTAGAAGTATGCATTGTTGAAGCCGCCTATGACAATGCAATAGAATCCTTGCTTGTAGGTCTTTCCTGAAAGTTGTAGTAATATTTGTAGAACAGATATTTAAGAACTGGAATTAGTGTTATCCAAATTACCATCTTCACTTGTCTGAGGTATTTCACTAGCCACCTAAAATGAAACATGTCCTGACATCAGTCCTTGCTGTCATAAAACTACATTTTGCATGATAGTCATGAGAACCTTACCAGATAGATGATTTGCGAATACTTTGGCCCATCCTGTGGGTTCTTTTCACTTTCATGCTTATGTCGAGCCACAAGAGCTTCATATTTATCTAATATTAAAATACATCTTTTGTTCAACTAACTGAAAAACAATTTATTCAACTAGTTTATTATACACATTTTTTCACTTTAAAATCATAGGGATTAATGACAAGATGTTATGCACTAAATTTTTTTCAAAAAATAAACTTCCAGTGATTTTTTGAAATGTGGATTTGAGTATGGTCAAGCTTGAAAGTTTTACATTAGGTTTGATTTTTCCCTCGTTATGTGTGAAGGTAAAATGTACACACATACACAGATCACATATATGTATATTTTCATATATATTATATATATGATATATGATATATGATATACACACAAAATACAAATCATGTGAAAAAAGACCTGTATGATCTGCATTTCACCAATAATAATAAGAATATTAAAATTAATACTTATTATTATATGAAAGTGACGGTCCACTCTTGAATGAAATTTTATTTACAAATATTCCATTAAAGAATTGAATAATAAATATTAAAGAGTACCCTGTTGCGTTCAAGTATTTTAGAAGTTGAGTCATCCCACTTTGTGATGTGGTTTGGGTAACAAGAAATGTGTAATTTTTACAGCAAAAGATAAAAGTCATCTTGAAGTTTACTTGTTGGTTACTGATAACTAAGTTAAGTTAAATGTACATATGGTGGATCACTTCCATAATTTTCGTGTGAGCCTCAGTAAATAACCCAAATTGTTTAATTCTAGTTTTTATTAATCTCTAAATTCAGGTTTATTTTTTAAATGAACTGGTCCTTAAGCTTCCTTTCAACAATAGAAATTTATGGTGTCAAAAACATAATGGCATCGAGTTAATAATCAAAATGATAGAGAGTTGCAGAATGATGGGAGCTATGTCCTGTGATCCTCAGCATGTCTGTATACTATGGCACATCTAGCAAAGAATCTTGAACATGAAGATTCTCTAAAATTATTTGTTAGGTGTTTAAGTGTTGTGTTAATTTAATTATTGAGTGGTGGTTGCTGAAAGTGGCTTAAAACTTTCTCAGTGTTACTGTACTTAAATACTTTACAAAATCCTTTCTGGTGCATTTATATTTATATTGACATTCCTTCCCTGTAAGGTTGGTGAAATCTCATTTTAGTTAAAAAGCCTTAATATACAAACATCAATACATATACATGGATATGTACATATGAATACAACCAATCCCACCCCCCAGACTGTTCATTCCACATTAATAAGCAATTCGTTAAGTGGCTTCAAGTGTATTGGGCCATAGGTAGGTATAATGATAAATAAAAGATGGGGAGATCAAAGCTGGAGGATGCAGAAGGACAGCTAAATAGCCTCCAGCTACATCTAGTGCAATAGTGAAGCGTAGTTGTTCTGTGAAGTCTGGCAATTGACCATTACTCTTTCCCCAAAAACATGTTTTTCTCCATTCAGGGCATCTTTTAAGACTATGTTTTCCTTTATATTAAAGTGTAAATTTGCTACTACAAAGCATGTCATTTTAGCAGCCACCTAGTGCCAGTGATACAGAATAAGCCCCAGGCGCAGTGTGGCACACAGAACACTACGGGTGACTAAGCTCATGCCTGTGAAAAGGCTCCCCACACCTATTGTCACAGTCGATTACCAGCCGTTCTGTATTGTTACTCGAAAAGACTTTCATATCCAGGGCAGACAAGGATTTATGTGGGCTCTTTGGCTCCTGGCTTACATTTTACAAGACTAGGGCTGAATTGAGTATTCAAACTGTTTTAGAGGCTTTCATTCAGCCAAATCACTAGATAGAAAACCTGTAACTAGATGATGTTAGTGTTTTCCCCAACAGCTAACAGACTGGGCAGCTGACTTTCAGAGATTTAAAGAATTGCTTTCATTATGTTACATTTCACCTGGTAAAATCCAATTTAAGAACAATTCTTCTACTTGCCTGTACCAAACCTTCCTCACTGAGATCTCACTCAGTGAGGCCTGGGTCAAAATGACTCCAGAAGGATTCCTTGCTGGAGGCCAGTTTGTTTCCTTTAATGAGGTTGAACAAATCTTGCTAACTTAGCAAATTCATGTATTTCATAATGGTAACCTTACAATATTATAACCCCAAGAAATACTGCTTAGCCTTCCATAGATCACATTGTTCCTGTTTTCAGAATGTTTCCTCATCTCCCCCCAGGTTTGCAGAGCCTAAAGGAAATACGTCATAGTTCAGCTGGAGCAGCGTGTTTAGATGGGGAGGCGGGAGGCACTGCCGTGTGTTGAGCACAAGCCGCAGATGCGTGTGCCAAGCACCCTCTTCTGCTCCAGTGCAGGGAGGCTCTGACTCCGACTGCCTAGGGACTCAGCACATCTTTCTGCAGGGTCTCCAGATCTTGACATTTATATGATCTGAGTTTTCATGTATTACTGTCACATTTTGCATAAAAATTAGAAGATGGTCAATAGTACACTAAAGACACTTATTTAAAAGAGTGAAAAGAACAGAAATATATCAATTCAGGAGAGAAGGGAGGGACACTTTATGGCAGTATTCACTCTTCATAGTTGACCATTAATCTGATTCAGTACCATTAATCTGATACATGGTTGTGATGTCAAATGTCACTCATCGATAGCAACCTTTTACCCACTATAGTGTGGCCTTCTGAAATAGTTGAGGGTTCACTGTCCAGGAGTCATGATGGTGTTATGAAGCTGGAATTTTACATATTTTTAACTTTCTGAAGAGACAGTACAAATCCATGATTATTTGTTCTTTTTTATTGTTGTTCAATTACAGTTGTCCCCATTTTTCCCCATTACTCTCCCCTGCCCTACCCAACCCACATCCCACCTTCAGTCTCCACCCTCCCACTGCGCAGTTGTCTTTGTCCATGGATCTTTTATGCCTGTGACTGATGATTCTTCCCGTTCTTTCCCTTGCGATTGCCCTCCCCTCCAGTTACTGGCAGTTTGTTCTTTATTTCCATGGCTCTGGTTCTGTTTTGCTCATTTGTTTGTTTTGTCAATTAGGTTCCTCTTATACGTGAGATAATATTGTATTTGTCCTTCACTGCCTGGCTTATTTCACTTAGCATAATGTTCTCTAGTTCCATCCATGCTGTCGCAAAGGGTAGGAGCTCCTTCTTTTTTTCTGCTACATAGTATTCCATTGTGCAAATGTACCACAGTTTTTGATCCACTCATTTACTGATGGGCACTTAGATTACTTCCAGCACTTGGCTATTGTAAATTGTGCTGCTCTGACCATTGAGGTGCATAGGCTCTTTTGAATTGGTGTTTCAGGATTCTTAGGGTATAATCCTAGCAGTGGAATTGCTGGGTCACAGGGCAGTTCCATTTTTAGTTTTCTGAGGAAATTCCATACTATTTTCCACACTGGCTGCACCAGTCTGCACTGCTACCAATGGTTTGCTAGCTCATTTCTAATTATTTGGAAAACATTGCCATTTCTAAACAGTGCTTACTTGTTATAGGCAAAATTACATCCCCCCATCTTCTCCCTTACATCATTTCCCCCAGTTCTTCTTTTTCTTTCTTTTGATTGCGTGTTGAACAATTTTTGTTTTAGATCCTTTTTCTTATGTGTTTGTAACCCTTCCGATAACTTCACAACCCTCAAGATCCAAGAAGTTGATATGTGGCATAGGGATTTTTCCATATGCTTGTTCTTCCTCATTTTTATTCAAATTGCCTAAGGAGATTTGATGCCTAATCAGCTACCTGGGAAACAAGCTGGGCAGCAATACCAAGATAAAACTGATCTTAGACTTGCAATTTACAGCCAAGTATGGAGTTAAATGGTTCTCCCATTAAGATTCAGAAAATCAGTGTTTCATGGCAGGATACATCTTTTGTCCATTTTTAATAGTTCCAAATATTTAGAGAAAAATTCCCACTACTGTTACTGTGGCAACACTATTAATAAAATAAACAAACAATTGCTTTCCTTTGGTTAAAATAATAAAAAATAATAATAATAATAATAACTTTTTCTCACTTGGTGGCTGGTTCCAGTCTAGATCCATTTTTTTCTTTGAAGGGCAATGTTTCATAATGTGCTTTGTTATATGTGCCAGGACCAGCAGCACATTCACAGAAGGCAGGAAGCCTGAGCCAAGTTTCTCTCCAAGAGACAAAAAGGGAGTTGGATTGTGAGATTTAGGAATAGTGTGTGATTTCTGAAGGCCATTTGAAAGAGTCATCTAAACTTGTGAATGAACAATACAATAAGCTCTTAAAAGGGCTGAGGCAAGGGACAGATGCCCAGGCAATAAATTCATATGTGAGAGCATAACTCAGTACCTGGAGGCAAATGATGTCCAATGTAAACAGATTTATGGGCAATGATAAGTATTGATTTTAAAGTAAAAGGAAATAAAAAATTAAACCTTCTTAATTGAGTAAATGTATGTTGTATTTTGTTTTCAATTAAAATATATTTTAAAAAATACAAAATCAGAA
Source organism: Glossophaga mutica (assembly GCA_039655065.1). Lineage (NCBI taxonomy): Eukaryota > Metazoa > Chordata > Mammalia > Chiroptera > Phyllostomidae > Glossophaga > Glossophaga mutica. The sequence continues at coordinate 14,508,800 of CM077303.1, forward strand.
TTCTAGCTCTGTCATGTTACTGTAGGTGAATTACATACTTTATTGCAACAGTGTTTTCTTCTTAGTAAAGTCAAGTGAATAATGACTATTTTCAGAATTATAATCCAGGCTACTCCATAAATTTAACCAGGCTAAGAAAAATATAATTTCATAATTCATCATTAGTGACTGCTCTGGAGGTAGTCTTTTGACCCAATGTAGACTAATCAAGACATCATTTCCAAGAGATCTCTGCTGGAACTTTGGGGAAAGGTTTTTTTTTGTTCTCCATTGTATACCTCAAAGATTTACCTTCTTGCCACCTGAGTTCTGTGAGTTCTCCAATTTCAGGAAATACCACAATGTTTGTATCAGTTAGGACATGGGGTTACAAGATACAGAAATCCACCCAAATTTACTTTAAATATAAGATAATTGACTGATTCATATGACTGAAAATTAAATGGCAGAATGGACTTCTGGTAAATTTTGATCTATATGTTATTTGGGTTACAATGCTATTTACTGGAAAAATTCTCACCTCTCTCCTACAATGTGAGTTTCATCCACAAGTTATTTTTTTTCTCATGGTGTGAAAACTACTTCAACAATATTGAAGGATCTCCTGTAGGGTTCATGCACAAGCTTTCAAGTCATTCACCCTTAAACTGGGAATTTGAATTCCTGAATCTATTCTATCGCTTTCCCTCTCTATTCAGTGGCATAGAAGTAACTAGCCAACCTCACTGTGTGCACTATTTTCAGAAATGTTCAAAAGTCTCATATATACAGTCACCGAGCTCCTTTTTTTTAAAAAAAATTATTTGTTTGTTAGGATTTCCCAATGTCAATGTTTTGTTTATCTCTATTATCAGATCACCAGAGGTAAAATAAAGGAAGAAAGGAAGGAAAGAAGGGAGGAAAGGAGGAAGGAAGGGAATAAGGGAACGGCAGATATAGAGACACAGGGAAGGATTAATGACAGAAATAAGAAAGCAGGCAAAAACAAATGAATAAACTGAGAACTTCATGATTATTTCAGAAATGTAGCCAAAAGAATATATTCTAATTTTGTTTTTAATTTGAGGGGCTGTTTTATTTCAGAACCCCCATTAAAGGAATAGACTTAAGTAAAATACTTCTTTTTCCCCTCATAGCAATGATTTTTATTTCAATCTGGAAAGTGTGAGATATTCCAAAATTGTCATCAGGATTATGTCTTTCTTCCTCTTTGAACAACTTTATTTTTATCTTGGCTTCACTCTCAAACAAACTATCAGGTTTCTACAGAAAAATCTCCCAGGATCTCCAGAGTCACAAGGTCTACATAGCGCCCAATCACAGAAGGAGAGAGAAGCCTGTTCCTGATACCCGTGGTGCATGCAGAAAAAGGGCTCTGACTGTTATGTATCAGTTTAGGTCATGTGCACATTTCTGGAACTCCTGTAAACATCGTTAGGGCAAACCTTCCGCTGGCCTCCCTGGAATACTTGTCCTCTCCTATGTTGTCAGGGCCCTGTGTTGATGATGACATCTGGAGGAAGGAACGCTTCCAGAAGCTTTGGCTGACTACCTAAAACAAAAGCAAATGTCAGTTTTTATTTCATTGCTGTATTTCCCTGTTAAAAGTCTGTGGAAAGAAGATTGTGAATGTAGTTGGAGGGCACGAAACTTAATTCTGGCTGGACCACAGGCCTAAAAGTCCATCCTGTGTGTCTCAGTTGTTCCTCATCTCTCAAAAAGAATAAAAACAAAATACAAAGGGTAACAACTAAATATATTGAGTACTTACCATATGACAGAAACCTTTAATGTGTTCACCCAATGAATAAGATCACCTTCTAGATATAAGAAACAAGTGGGATAAATGAGGTAAATGGTGTAGCAGAGTGTTGGGAACACAGTAAAGCTTAGGTATCACACTTATTCCTGTTCCAGAGGGTGATATTAAAAGTTCAATGAAAAATATATGTTATTCTCTCACATCTTATGTACCCTCAGTAAACATTATTTACACTTGAATAGTTTAAACAATATATTGACGAACGTTTACTGAATGGTAAATTACACTATTGCATGTAATCATAAAGAACTAAGCTAATAGTATTTGAAAAGAGTATAAGAGACTAAGACAATGAAAAATTATACTCTAGATTTTCTTTTTTTCTGTTTTTTATTTTTTCTTGTTGTTCAAGTGTACTTGTCTCCATTTCCCCCACCACTCTCCCCTGCCCCACTCCCCTACCTCCCAACCTCAATAGACTAGATTTTCTTAAGACTGTTTATGAAATTGATACATCCTATTTTAGAACATTCTTTTAAAAATAATTTATTGAAGTGTGCTAATAGTACCAAAACTAAGTAAAACAAAAAATTAGAGTATCTTTCTATATGACAAAAGGAATACATTCAAGAACAAAGGAAACTTACAGATAGCATTAAGTGTAATGAAGAGGAAATAATGGCAAATGAAATTATGTTGGCCTTCAAGTAATGTTTTAAAAAAGGAAATTAACTTTATTTCTCAAATACAATAATAATTCTATTTAAATCCCATTTGGTGATCAAAATGTGGTCCCACTATGACTCAAACATGGAGAGCAAACACAAGAATTGCATAATATGGAGACTGAATGTAGGTATGTACTAAATAGGGCCACATAAATTACGCTGATATTTTTAGAATACATTTTGAAGACATCAGGAAACCACTGGAGTATCTGACATGATCAGATTTGCATTTTCAGAAGGTTTATCTTCAACTTTGTGAAGAATGGATTGGACATCAGTAAGACTGAACACATACATCAAAATTATTTGTTGTTGTCAACTGGATCTTAGCATGGACTGAGGTGGGTTGGAAATTTTACAGACATGTAAATCATATGTAATTGGCTTTATTTGGTGATTCATGAATCAGGAAGCATCCACTCTAGAAAACAGAAACCAGCTTCAAAGACTTGTACAAAAGTGAGCAAGAACAAGGAATTTATACTGGGCAAGCACTGGTTTATTATACCAGAGTTATTTTGCAAACATGGGATGAAGGGAAGTTTTGGAGCTAGGTTATGAAAAAATAAACTCAGCAGGCATATTTGGATTGATTGGCTTTAGGCTTTGATTTCTTAACTTTGAGAAATTTTTAAGGTTAAGTTTTGGATTGCTTACATATGCTATTTAGGCATTAGAACTACCTAAGTCTATCAGCCTCCTTTATAAATTAATTAAGTAATACATACAATATTTGCTAATTGAGAGATGCATAGGTGAATGAGAGAGAGTATCCATCACTCTCAGGCTTCACTCTCAGAATCACTTCTTGCTTACCTTGGTGTATTGGTAGTGAGAGTTCCCGAGACAGAGAAAGAACAATGGTAGATAATGTTTGCAGTATTGGTCAGTTATCTCTTGTAGGTATTCAAACTTGCAACCCAGTCATGTGTCCTGACCAGAAGTCCAACCAGTGATTGTTCGCTTTGCAAGATGGCACCAAACAACCGAGCCACACTGGTCAGAGTCAGAGTCATTCTTTTCAAAATGCAGATTATCGAGACCATTTCATAACAATTGAATTACATCTCTGCAAAGAAGCCCTGAAAGGAAACATGTGCACTGCATAACTTCTATAGATCCTCTCAAGTTCAAAGTCCTGTGATTCTATGAGGATATGCAAAAATCCAAGGACAATATAAAGTAAAAGACACTGTAGAGATGGTAAATTTATTTCAAAGAACAGGTTTGAATTTGGGGCTCATTTAAACATCTGCGTTCTTCTTCTATTCAAATTGAATGCCCCACCTTTAGATTTGCATCAAAGCTTGAAACCATATGTCTTAAAATGGAATGTCTTTAGTGTTGTAAACGGTGTGCCCCTATGGGAACTGAATTCATAATGGTAACTGACTGGTAGATGGAAATTCTTGATTTAACAAAGTTTCTTTATAGCATATTTATTTGTTGAGGTTCATGGATTTTCTTTTGCTTTTCTTAGAATAATTTCTTTTTGAATGTTTTCTTAACAGAATATTTTTATTATCAATTTATTTAAAATAAAATTGTTTTAGCTTCTTAGTATGTTTCAGCCAAATGATCCTTAAGAGCAAGCAATGAGTAAAGATTCAAAAAGAACAAAACAGGCCATCATTAGGGGTTTGGGTAGTTAAAAGTTAATTAGAGCAAAAATTAGCAATGGTTCCTATAATGATGGCCAAATGTCGAATTGTTCCCAGAAGTCAAAGAAGCTGATTCTAATGTGAGTTTGCCAGGTTCCTTAGGGTTAAATTGTAAAACTTAGTAAAATCGTATTAATGTCCAGAATAGGACCAGTTTACTAAGGAAGACTGATAACTTCAGTGACCTACAGATTGAAACATAAGAGCATGCCAATTTCATCTGGGACAACTCTGGACTAATAATAACCATGTTTGGAATGTTGAAATGAGAGCATTTGAGTCATTTATACTCTCTTTAGATAAATTGGGCAAGTTTAAATCTTTAATGATGGCTGGGAGAATTAAAGACTTTCATCAAGGCTCCAAGACTCACATACATTTAGATTGATAATTTAAATGTCTTTGGATGGTTAATAACCTTTACCAAGAGCATTGAGTTTCTTCACATGTGTTAATGCAGAAAGAGAAATTTTGACCTTTCTAGTCCAGTGTAAAAGCACATCATCTATGCCTGATTTGGGCTGTTTACATATTTGAAGATATCATTCTCATAAAAAAATTCCATAAATAATAGGCAAAATATTACACAAACTCCAACCTTTGTCTTAACTAATTCTTTGCAGCAGTAGCTGTTCCCGTAAAAAAAGTTTTAGCTTTTTTTTTGATAGACTGCATTTTTTAATTAATTCCATCTACAAACATATACTGAAGGCCAACTATATATCAGGCATAATATTAGCCAGTGAGAATAAAAAGGATAAAAAACATACTTTTCACCTTTATGAAATTAAAGCCAACCTATTCTTATCATGCCGCATAGAAGTTAAATGCTCAGCCTTCTGGTCCCAGCTGTGAAAGAGTCATGATCGCAAAACTACCCTCTGTGCCATCAGTAACTAGAAAACTAGAAAGATTTTTCAGCATGAACAAGAGCAGGACAGGACTATGTTCCCTGGAGGAAGGAAAACAAAGACTGTGATCTCTACAGCCACTCTGGCTTTCTGCCTGGACGCATTTCTCAGACCACACTAGGGGGAAAGAAACCCTAGCAGAGTATAGCTGTCACATTCACAGAGACTGGGGTCTGGGAAGTGGAGGGGAATAGAATTTGCAGACAAAATGTACCGTAGAATATGGAAGTACGGAAAGAAAGAGCTTCAGAAAGCTGTGTAGGAGTCCCCTTAAGTGGCTACATACAGATATGTACAGAGGTGGAAAAAGAGTGAAATGTTTCCAGAGCTCACACAGAGCTGGAAAATATTTGATTTTCATCTAGCCAACGTAGTGAGACCTTGCTGATCAATTAGAGCTATTAGTAGAGATCCCCAAAAGATTGCCCTTTAGAAAGGGCTATTCAGCTCTAGAGTAAGTACTGCTTAATGCTGCTACAACTGGGCTTAATAATAAATCTTGAAAGGATCATTTTGATCTACAAGAAATATAAAAGCCTTGTAAATACAGACTTCAGCTCTATAATAGTAGACATCAAAATCCAAACACTCAACAATATATCATTTACAGTCTCCTTCATTCAAAAGAAATTATGTGACAAATGAAGAAGTAGCAAATTATAACCATAACTAGAAGAAAATTGCATTAATTGAAATGGACCAGGCATGACAGAGATGTTGGGATCAGCAGAAAAACCTTTTAAAAATCTTTATAAATATTATAAATATGCTCAAACATTTAAATATCATTGGAGTATATGAAATGATATATTTATAAAAACAAATGATACTTTTAGAGAAAATATGTCTGAAATTTAACAAAATCTGCTAAATGGTATTAACAGCATATTGTATACAGCAGGAAAAATAATCAATGAGCTTGAAGTCACAGCAACAAGAAATAATACAAAGTGAAGCAAAGAGAGAAAATCATTGAAACATAATTAGCACCCCAGTGGATCTGTGGTAACAAATTTAAGGAGTCTAATGTGCAGGTAATTGGAGTCCCAGGAGAGAAGCATGAAGAAGGACCTAAAAAATTATTTGAACAAATAATTGCTCAAAGTTTTCCAATTTGGTATAAAATATAGTGACTAAATAAAAAAATTGATTAACCACGAAGCATAATAGATATACAGAAAACACCCCAAAACATCGAATTCAAATTGTTCAAAACCAATGTTAAAAACAAGCTAGAGAAACATAAAGAAAAACAGTAATTTTCCCCAGAAACTGTGTAAGTCAGACGAAAAAAAACATCTTTAAAGTGCTAAATGTTTTTTTGTTACCATGATTTGGGTGTGCTGGTGTCAAATCCAAGAAATCATTGCCACAATCAATGTATTAAAATTTCCTCTTGTTTTTTTTTTTTCCTAGCAGTTTTATAGTTGCACATCTTATGTATGGCTTTAATCCATTTTGAGTTGAATTTTGTGTAAGATAGAAGGTAAGGTTTTTATTTCACTCTTTTGAATGTGGTTATCTAGTTCTTCCAGTACATTTGTTAAAGAGATTATCCTTTCCCATTCTTTATTCTTGGCATCCTTGACCGTATGTTCCTGGTTTATTTCAGGGCTCTTTATTCTGTTCCGTTGGTTGTTATGTCTGTCTTTATGCTAGTACCATACTTTTTTTTTATTACTGTAGCTTTGAAATATGTTTTGAAGTCAGAAAGTATAAGGCCTACAGCTTTGCCCTTTGTCAAGTTTTCTTTGGCTATTTGGGGTCCTTTGTGGTTCAATGTGAATTTTAGGGTTGTTTTCTCTATTTCATTAAAATGCTATTGAGGTATTGATAGGGATGATGTGGAATCTGTAGATTGCTTTGGGTAAAGTTGACATTTTAACACTATTAAGCCATAAACACAGGATATCTTTCCACTTACATTATTTTCAATTTTTTTTCAGCAGTGTTTTGTATTTCAGTGTATAAGCAAATAAAAAAGAAACAACAATTTAAAAGAGGAACCTTAAAAAAGGAGAAAATATTTGCAGTCCATATATCTGATAATGGGTTAATATTCAAGATATATCAGGAACTCTTACAATGCCATTGCAACAAAACAAAACAAAACAAAAACAAATAACAAAGACTTGAATAGACGTCTCCATAGAAAACATGCAAATGATCGAGTATTTTTAAAAATACTCAACATAATTAATTATTAGGGACATACAAATGAAAATCGCAGTGAGATATCATGTCACACCTCTCAGGGTGGCTATTATCAAAAATAGCAAAACAACACACGCTGACCAGGGTGTTGAGAGATTAGAAACACTGGGCACTATTGATGGGAGTGTAAAATGGTACACGCATGCTTGAAAAGGGTGTGGAGGTAGGATAAAAAACTAGAAAACCTGATTGAGCTTCATTAGTTCCTTATAGGTTTTGGATATTAACCCCTTATCAGACTATGACTTGAAATATTATTTCCCACTTAGGAGGCTGTTTATACTGTCGGTGGTTTCTATAGCTATGCAGAAGTTTTCTAGTTTGATGTTGTTCCATCTGCTTATTTTTGCTTTTACATTTGGTGTCATAATCAAAAAATCATTGTCAAGACACATCATAGAATTTACCGCCTGTTTTCTTCTAGAATTTTTATGGTTTCAGGTCTTATGTTCAAGTTTTTATTCCATTTTGAGTTAATTTTTATGTACAGTATAAGATAGTGGTTCAGTTTCACTTTTTTCCATGTGGCTGTCTGGATTTTTTTCAACACCATTTGTTGATAAGACTGTCCTTTCCCCACTGTACATTCTTGGCTTCTTTGTTGTAAACTAGGTGACCATATGTGCATACTTTTATTTCTGTGCTTTCCATTCTATTCCATTGATGTATGTGTCTGTTTTTATGGCAATATCATAGTATTTTAATTACTATGGCTTTGGACTGGAGTTTGAAATCAGTGATAACCAGCTCTGTTCTTCTTTCTCAAGATTGCCTTGGCTATTTAGGGTCCCTTTAAGTTCCATACAAATTTTTGGAATGTTTGTTCTATTTCTGTGAAACATCTCATTGAAATTTTAATAGAATTGCATTGACTCTGTTGATTGATTCGGGTACTATGGACATTTTTATTCTTTCAGTCAGAGTGCATGGAATATCTTTCAATGTAGTTGTTGTGCCTTCAATTTATTTTAATATCTCATAATTTTGGTATGGCGTCTTTCATTTCCTTGGTTAAATTTAGTCATAGATATTTTATTTTTTGATGTAACTATAAGTGGATTTTTTCTTAATTTCTCTTTCTGACAGTTTGAGACCTGAAACACTACTGAATTTGTTTATCAACTCTAACAGTTTTTTGGCGGAGTCTTTAGGATTTTATACATGTAATGTCATGTCATCTAAAAACAGCAACAGCTTTACTTCTTCCATTCCAATACAGATGTTTTTTAAATTATTTCCTCTTGCTTAATTGCTCTGGCTAGGACTTCCAATAATATATTGAATAAAAGTAACGAAAGTGGGCGTTCTTGTCTTATCCTTGTATTGTTCCTAAACCTAGAGGAAAAGCTTTGAGTCTCACCCCAGAGTATGATGTTAGCTGCATGTTTCTCATATAAATTCTTGTATACATTCTTTATTATGTTGATGTACATTTCCTCTATACCCACTTGGTTGCGAGTTTTTATCATAAATGGATGTTGAATTATATCACAGTTATTTCTGTATCTATTGAGATGATCATACAATGTGTAGCTTTCATTTTGTTAATGTGGTATACCACATTGACTGATTTATGGACGTTGAATCCACTTTGGAATCCTGGGATAAATCCTACTTGATTGTGGTGTATGGTTCTTTTAATGTATTGTTAAATTCAGTTTACTAATGTTTTGATAAAAATCTTTGCACTGTATCTATCCATCATGGATATTGGCCTATAATTTGTCTTTTCTTGTGTTGTCATTGCCTACTTTTGGTAGTAGGGTAGTGTTAACTTCATAAAATGAGGACAATAAAGATTGCCCTGATCAATCATTAAATTATTTAATAAATAATAGCTAATACCTAAGTAATACATACTAGGCCTTGGATATTTCTAATAAATGTAATTCTTGTAACAACCCTATGAGTCAAATGAGATCATTTTTCCATTCTTCATATGAGAAAACTTAATCAACTTGCCCATTGTGACTCAACTAGTATCGCATGAGGTTTTTTTCATGAAGACAAGTAGACTTAGTCACTTCACTCTTCCACCTTTCCTGTGGTTTCATGACAATGATGATTGGGACTTACTAAAATGTCCAGAATGACTAAAGTGACTTTGATATGGCCCTGTTCATAAGAAGGACATCTCTGTTTTCCCTCAAGATCCCTCCTCTTCTGGGCTACTTTGGTTTCCCCAATTTCAGATTACAAGTTTTCTGTTTTCACTATTTATGATATTTTATCCATATTTTATGTGTATACGACATATTTCCAGACACATTATTTCTACATTTTAAACTATATGTTTTAAGGTTTGGTTTATTGTTTCTACTGTTTCCCATCTTCTTCATTATTTTCTAAAATCAAAGTTTCTGTTACAGCTTAGTTTATTATACATTTAACCTTTTTCTCAATTATATTAAATCACTGATATAGTACCTTTTTTGACCATATTAACTTTCTCATCCTGAGCCTTTATACTGGCTGATAATAGAATTCTTTGGTATACTTGTTTTGTCTCAGTAGTATATTAATACTATTCTGCCATTTTATTAACATCTTGTATTATGATGGTAGTTTTTTTTTTTCTTTCTCTTTGTAATAATCTTTTTACTTAGTCTGGGAAATTATTTTTAAAATTAGCTTTATACAGACAATTCAACATTTTCACCAAGGGTTTTTTTTTTTTTAATTTTCATCTGGAAATGTGAGAATTGATTCTTATGAATGACCATATAATTCTGTAGAAGCAAAATAAATTACATCTTTGCTTAGAATATAGAGACTATTTTTCCTTAAATTTGAAATAATCAGTAAGTGTAACATGGACAGGATTTATTTCCTATAAATTGCTGAATAGAATCCAGAGTTGAATATGAATTCTGGGCAATAATACCTAAGCTATTTGGAAGTACATAGAATGATGCATTTAGAAATTTCAGAAGTTAAAATGCATACACATACTGCTAAAATATATGCGTGGATCAACTGCAACAATGAACCCCGATCTACCACTTCCCTATGTATATATGCTTTGCAATATCACTTTGCAACTTCTTCCACTAAAGGTAAAGTCCATTTTTCTGTTTTCCAAAGACCAGGATGGTCTTGTTTTGTCAAATAGAATTCAGAGTGAAGGATACCATGTCAATTCAAAGTCAAGGTGTGAAAAGAATGTGTATGTTTCTTCTCTCCATTAGAAGCTGGCCACTATAAGAAGAAACACAGATTAGCCTGGTAGATGTTAAGAAACAATGCAGAAAAAAGCCAAGCTATTTTAGCCAGAGTCCCCGACGTGTTATAGAACAACTGAAGATCAGCAAAACCACCCAAGCTACAAACAGCTGTCCACAGAGGTAGGAGAGAACACACCTGAGAACAGAATAAGCACCCAGCCACTTGGCAGACTAGAGAAACAGATACCTTTCTGTTATTTTTGATCACTAATATTTACGACTTACATCTTGTTTGGAAGCTTGCTTCCAGCATCATTATGATAATAGAGGACTGAAAGAGTATCGAAACTAAGTTTTACTTCTGGGAGAAACTGAAACTTGAATGTCTTTCAGTGTTATTTACTTAATACTCAGGTCTGCTCATACTGGCCACATTTCACTGACCCAACTTCTAGGGCTTATCTGGATAGTGTTATTATGCAAAAGGAAGATTTCTCAAAATTCATCATTATGTTATGTTTATATAATTTGTAGTAGACTTAAAATACACTGCAGATACCATAACTGTCACCGTCCTGAAATACACACAAAGCTGTCCCTGATCATGATGTTAATGTAAGATCCCTAGGGTACCAACAATCTGAGAGAGAACCTGAAATTGCATCAATTTTTATCTTTCTAGTGGATGCATAGGGGTAAATTGGTTAATAAAGTTACATAGGTTTCAGGTGTATAATTCTACATTACATCATCTGTATGTTGTATTAGGTGAAGCCAAGTCTCTTTCTGTCTTTTGTCATCATTTATCTATCCCCTTTAATCTCCTCTACTTCACTCCACACCCCCTTCCATCAGGTAATCACCATGCTGCTGTCTGGGTTTTTTGTTCTTTTGTTTTTTGTGGGGTTTTTTTTTGGGGGGGGGCTTAATCCCTTCACTTCTTTTCATCCAGCCCTACAATCCCCCTCTCCTCTGACAGCTATCAGTCTATTCTCTGTATCTATGAATCTGTTTCTACGTTTTTGTTATTTTTTTCATTAGATCCCACATATGAGTGAGATCATATGGCACTTGTCTTTCTCTGACTGGCTTATTATACTTAGCATAATGCTCTCCAGGTCCATCCATGAAAAGGGTAAGAGTTCATTATTTTTATGGTTAAGGAGTATCCCATTGTGTATATGTACCACGAAATTTTTATCCACTCATATACTGATGAACCCTTGGGCTGCATCCAGATCTTGGTTGTTGTAACTAATTTTGCAATTCCCACACTGTCGTCAGGGACAACAGTGTGGGAATTGATTGTGGGAGTAGGGGGGTGAAATGGGCAGAGGAAGGTAAAGTGGGACTAATTGGGACAACTGTAATAGAATAATAATAAAAACAATCTTAAAAATTTTAAAAATTAAGATAAAAACAGAAAGAAAAAAGGAGATTTAGATATGACTCTAAAATAGGGGTACCACCAAGATCTATCGTTAAGGGAAAAGAAATATGCAAAGAATAAATACGTAGTACTAATTGATGTTGAAAGATATGAAAAAGGAGACTACAGCAGAGTATGTGTTTTGTTTAAACTAAACTAAAATAAAAAATAAAGGAGACAAAATAATGCTGCAATGAACACAAGGATGTAAGGATTCATGCATTCTTTCCAATTAGTGTTTTGAGTTTCTTCAGGTATATTCCCAGAAGTGGAATCACTGAAATCACATCAAATTTGAGTCATATTGTCAACAGATTCTCATTTGGGATAATTAGGATAATGTTTTCTTTAATCCTTTGAATAGATACTTGCAGAGTCAACAGACTCCAACTTTGCACAAGACATTCATCTTATTAGCCACAAAATCCATTCTTTCTTACCTACCATTACAACCCCCAGCCATTTTTCCCAGGACACAAATTCTGTTTTAGTAAAAACACTTTTGATTACAAATGACAACACTCAAGTTATAAATAGTTAATTCAAGTAAATTAATTTTCTTATTCATTAGATTCCACATATAAATGAGATCACAGGTTATTTGTCTTTCACTGACTGTCTTATTTCACTGAGCATAATAAACTCCAAAACTAACAAAAAAGTAGAGACACAGACATAGATACATGGAATGGACTGGCAGCTGTCAGTGGGGAGGGAGGGAGTAGATGAAAGAAGGTGAAGTTATTAACCATAGAACATACAGGCATGACCCATAGACACAGACAACAGTGTGATGATGGCCCCAGGGAAGCGATGACAAGGGCTGGGTGGAGGTGGGCACAGGGGGAAAAATGGGGGGAACTGTGGTAGTGCAAACAATACAGATGAAGGTAAAATGACCTCCATTAAAGAAATACAGTGGCCCATGTAAGTGGAAAGATGTAGATCTGGCCCCACATTCGTATGACTGGCTCAGTGTACTTCATGATATTGTTTGTATGCAGTCCTATCTCCCCAGCTTTTCTCCCATTCTGCCAATGAGCTGGTCGAATTCATTCAGCCTACACCAAGCTCTCAATCCGGAGGAACAAAAGGAGCCTCCCTCTTATCTTCAGTAAAGAATATTCCAAGGCAGGACTGAGATTGTCCTGCTTATGTTACATCACCATCTTTGTGTCAGTTCTTGTGACGCAGACAATGAGGTTTTATAATTGGCTTGGATCATCTGTCCAAACCTGATATGTCAGTAGAATATTGTGATAGCAAACTGTAGGAGGACGACATGATTGCAGAAAGGAAAAGAGTTCATCCAAAATGTGGGATAGTACTACTAAAAGAAGGAATCTGCGATGGTGAGACAAAATAACAGATGCTCACCAAGTTCCACTAGGTTATGTCTCTTTGATGGCTATGCCAACCCAATTTTATTAATTCACATCAGAGAAGTTTGTTACAATAGGTTGGGAGCATTACTGTTATCAGCTGGAGAATAATTGTTTTATAGCACTGAAAAGAATTCAGGTTACATTTATTCATAAAATGGGGGAAATATACTGAAATTATTATTTACAGAACTTGCTCCTATCCTATAAACATTTCCCAGCATATCTGACAACAATAAAATATGAATGGAAATAGCATAACAATGATGGGATTTTTATTCCTGATTCTACTCATGTTCTCATTTATTAATTACATAAGAATATAGAGTTGAAAAATTAAAGCATATGAAACATTGGTAAAGCACAGAGTGCATAAAGAGGTTTAAATGATAAAACTTAATTAATGAAAGTATCTGATATTATTTCCATAATGTGATATAAAATCAGCTTTTTAAATAACATTTTTGCTATCTTTTTTTTAGATCTGTGACATACAATGAGGCAATAACAATTCAGCCGGTTTCACAGTTCATGAATATTGATGTTATCTGTCATCAAAACTATAAATAAAGAATATTTATAGTAGTGAGTATTTATCTGACTGCTCAGATAAATAAATTTTCTTCTATTTTTATATATATTTTTACATTCATAATCTAGGCAATCACTACTTTTAATAATCTATCTCCATATACTGGGTAAAGAATTTACTTGTGAAAACTACACACCAAAGTCAGTGATTAGCAAAACATGATTTAGATAAACTCCTTTGATTTATGTTTATGCATTGTGTCTTCCTAGTACAACTCAATCCATGGATGGTTAACATTTCCATAAATTTACTGAAATATATTGCAAACAATCTTATTGGTTTTTTCTTACAAAAGAGAGTGCATCAGCAAGCTCAGTAAAGCTCTGGGAATCACAGTGGGGAAGACCAAACCAGATATTAGGGAACTAAGAAATTATTAAAAAGGCAGGCAACTGTACTTGAATAACAATAAAGTTAAAAAAATAAAATTAAAAAAGTAATAATCCAACAACCCATGAATCCATTAATAAAATATGGATGTAGAATGCATCAGATAGAATAAAAATCATAAGAAATAATTGAAAAGCATCAACTTGAAGAAAAGAAAACTAGGGAGATTTTTAATTTAGAAATCAAAGCTTTCTGAACAAGTAAGGGAGTCAGTTTATGAGTGTTGCGTTATTTAAGCATCAATTATTTATTAAATTTGCGAAGGCACAAAAGTGAATGAATCATTATCTGACTTTAAGGTAGTTATTATCTATCTTAACTAGAAAGTAGATACAAAGAATTACACATAATAAAATAGTAAATGTATTTTTGCAGTCAGGGTACAGTGGAAGTGAGAGAGAAAGGAAGTGAAGAAAGGGAGAAATTCAGTATAATGAGAACCTGAACTGATTCTACTGTTAGAGGTACAAAGGTTACAATGATATTAAAAGGAAATGCACCTAATTTCTGTAAACATTTGCAATAGAAGTTTGTGGAACATATAAAGAAGATGCTCAGAGATGAAACAAATTATATTCCCCACAGCCCTCAAGCTATGTAACTGCTTCATAAATTAAATGACTCTTGAAGTGAATAGGAAAATTAGTTATAATTTGTGAGACCATGGGGAAAATAGAGATATGTTTATAAGCAAGAGAGTTCACTCTACTCATAAAGAAACATGAATGGAGACTAGCAATTCAGACACCAGAAGAACAGTTAGTAAACTAACTGGAGTTTAGTAAGACTGGAATGGAGGATAAAGGGAGCTAAGTAGATCAATGAGTCAAATAAGTAACTAAGAAGAAAGACCAGAGAAATTGCGCCAAGTCATGGATGGCTCTGCTTATATGCTTTCTAGTACTTCATTCTGTATTCTTAGACGTAAGGTTGCCAAAAATGTATTTTAAGAATGTCAGTGACATGGTTTGATGTGTATTTTAGGAAAATCTTATTGAAATGTTTTGAGCAGTGTTTGCCAAATATGTTTCTTTTTAAATTTCTTTTTTCAAACAAAATTGATCCTGTAAATTGTTATCAATATTTTTAAAAAGCAGTAAGAAGGGAAGGGCGGTCTGATTGCCAAATGAATGTGAGAAACTATATTAAAGAAAGGTGCATGAACATAATGATGTCACAATTTCTAACTCTCACAGGACCACAAAATACCCAAACTTTCCTGGATTGATTTGATAAAGGAATTTTCCCTTCCTGAGAACCTGTGTGAGCACTAGTTTGGGGAGAACAGTCATAAATGCTGAAATGGAATGTACGAGTCTGGAGGTAGGCATAGCTCTTATGAACCATTGAAAAACTGCAAGAAAATGTTGTTGGAAGGTTGATGTGAAATAATAGTGTGGTTGGATAGGCTGAAATAGAGACTAAGGGAGAAGAGTAGACAGAACTCAATGTTGGATGTGATTAGGAAAATGGTTCAAATGATTCTTGGATTTCTGACTATGCAATTTTTCTATAAAATAAAAACTTACTCTGAAATGAATTGCTTAAAATAGCACCCATTTTTATCCATAGTTTCTGTGGGCCAGGAATCCAGGTACAATGTAGCTGGGTCCTCTGCTCTCAGGTCTCTAACAACTCCGAGGTCGAAGTGACGGTTTCGAGGGCAGGGTCATCTGAAGGCTCAAGTGGAAAAGGATCCACTTCCAAGCTGACTTATCTGCTTGTTGGCAGAATTCAGTTCCCTTGGGCTGTTGGAATGAAGGTCTATGTATCTCACTGACTGTTGTCCTGAGGTCACTCCCACTTTCTTGCCACATAGACCACTCCACGTAAAAGCTTACTTTGTCAGGGTGACCAACCGAGAAAGTGCAGGAAAAGAAAAGATCGCTAAGAAGTAGACGTCACTGCCTCTCATAGCCTAAGGTTGGAAATTATATCAAATCACATTTGCCACATTCAATTTGTTGAAAGCAAGTCAATCGATCCAGTTTTCACTTAAGAGGAGAGAAGTGGACCAGAACATTGGTAATAGAGAACAAAAATAATTGTGAGCTATTTTAGAAGGCTGCTTGCCACATTAAGTAATGATACAATAAATATGGGAAGAAATAATTCGGGGGGGGGGGCTTTTCTCTTAGAGATCATCATTAAGTGAAGCAACAACAACAAACAAGACTAACAAAAAAAACTATTTTCTACCTTTAAAGTGAATTATAGTTTATCTCTGTTGAAAGAACTAAAGACCATTGAACAGCTACCCTGCTAAACCACATGACGCACCAGTGCATTTTTACAGTTTATGGAGGTCTGGAGCTGAATTGAAGTAATCCGTGCCTTCAACTGTTAATATTTGACAATGTGTTTAACATACATGAAGCAAATGCATCAAGGAATAAACACAATTAGTAATTAGAAAGTTTATTTCAAGAACAGCTTTTATTTTTATTAAAAGCATTCTTGAAACAAAACACTTTTTTTTTGCATTGTAACACAATATCCACCATCATTCTATTTTTCTTCCTTTCTCCTTTTAATGTTTTACACATGGTGTGAGGACCCATGTGTTCCTGGTTAAGGACTTATTGTTTGCTCAATTCTGTGGCCTTTAAAATTCTTCACACCCCTTTATCTTCTCACCCCCACCTCTGAATATTCTAAATACATGCATTTCTCAACTAATGGAACACTCAGTCCCCTGGGTGATCACACTCAAGGCCATTGAAAAGAATGTAAACATTAGTATGAAAATTTGGGTTTGTGTTTCAACTTTCTAATTCTAGCAGCAGTCCGATTAGCTAGACTTAATGATTTAAACCCAAGCATTTGAGAATTACTGAGCTTAAATCTGAAAGACTGGTATTTGGAAATCATAACTATTGATCACATCCTGAACCAAGGCTGAGTCTTCCTCTTATTTTCAAAGCTGTAGAGACACTTTGCCCTCATACTCTCTATATTCAGTAGGCTGGCCCAGATCTGATTGAAATGAAGGAAGAAACAATTTGTGCATATATGGTGATCTGATCTGGGGAGTCGTTAAGGCAAAATTTAAAGACAATGATTCTGGGTAACAAACGGTATTGTTGCTTAAATATTGTTGAACTTAAGACACATTAGCAAATCTGAACCATGATTTTCTCACTTATATAAAATCAGTAATAATAATATTTATCTCAAGGAATTATTGTGAATTTTAAATAAGATAATGTGATATAATAGTACCTATTCAAAGATCTAGAAAGCAGAAGGATATATATGGTAGTCAGAGTGAGGTTAGAGGATGATTTACTCTAGACACTCAGCAAAGACCTCAATGGCACAGCAACATTACTTCTCAGACTTGAATGGGGAAAGGGGCCAGGATGGCAAGAGTAGGAGGGAGAATCTTCCAGGCTTAGGACATCTGGAAAATGCAAAAGATCTAAGGCAGGAACAAATGTTTGGCTAAAAGAAAAGGACCCACGTGGTAACAGTGTACCAAGAGGACACTTAGGAAAACTGGAGGAAGACAAAACGCCCTGGCCAGATTCCTCACATACAGTCCTTTTAGGTCATTCATGAGCTTGAATTTTAATCTATGTAATTGGAAGCTATTGAGCATTTTCAGTAGGAGAGTGATGTGGCAATTTATGTTCTGAAAAACGAAAAGGAGAGATGACTTTGGATACTCTGCATGGAATAGAGTATGTAGGAGTTAAAGATGAAATTAAAAGTTGTGAGGTGACTTGGTAGTCTGGGCTACAGATGATGATGTTTTGGAGTGAGGAGAACAAAGGAGATGGAAAAGATGTGGGGAAAATCAGGATCCTTTTTTGAGATCAATCCAATGGGGCTCTTTGACAGACTGGATTCAAAGAACAAAACAAACAGAAAATGAAACAGAGCAAGGAAATAGAGAGGTAAATTTCAAACTTGAACTCTCATTCTTTCTATTAACTATCTAGGTTTATTGAAATGGCATTTGTTGCAGTTGGGGGGGGGCAGAGTTTTACCTGTATTAACTCTGAGAGAAATAATTATTCAATGGAGATGGTGAGCACACAGTGGGGTGTATGATAGCTGGAGCTTAGTGGGCCATGGCTGAAGATAACATGTGGAAATCATTAAAATGTAGAATGAATAAATTAATATTCGCAAAGGACTTGGAAATGTCTGACACATAGTACATACTTCTAATTAATCACTGAAGTTTCCCTGCTGTTATTTCGCTCTCACTGATGTATATAATTTGGGAAAAGAGGAAAAATGAAGATCAATTCTATTATATAATAATATTACAATTCCAATATTTTATTATTATATCCCAATAGTTACGGGTGAAACAGAAGAAAGGGTATGAGAAAAGGAGGTTTAAAAACAGAAAGTAAAAGAGGAGTTTAGAGGAACAATGGAAGTATACTCTATCTCTAAATGCAAAAGTAAGTGGTTAAAGAAGTAGAATGTACAAGAACAACGATTAAAATAAAAAAAAGATCGTAAACTTAAAAAAAGGAAGTAGAATGTGGGTGCCTAAACCAAATGATGCTGAGAGGAAAAAAAACATGAAGATGAAGAATTGGCTTCTAGATATGGTGACATGCAGGTTACTGAGAATCTCAGTCAGTGTGGTTTCAGTATGTTGGAACTAAAAACGTAGTTAGATCAAGAAGAGGAGCAATGGGAAGGACAAGAAGTAGAGTAGCAATGGCAGTCAATACTTTAGAATGTTTTGCTGGGCAGAGGATCAGTGAGATGGAGTTGAAAGATGTTTTGTCGTTGTGCATTTTAAGAGAGTAAATCTTAAAGAATGTTTACATACCATTGGGAATAAATAAAGAGATGGGAAAATCATGAGAGAGGAAGTACTACTAAGACCTTGAGGAAACTCAAAGGGCCAGCTTTTTGAGGTGTTGTCTCTTGTAATAGAAAGAAAGTCAGAGGGGATGAGATGAGATGAGTTGAGATGCATGCGAGATTGTGAAGTGGGGATAAAACAGAATAGAGTACTTCCAATGACTTCTAATCATTGGGTGAATGGAGTGAGGCAGCCCATTTGGTATTTGAGATGCTGTTTACATTGTAATTGTTCAGTTTTATGTGATTTCCAGCCATGTGTAGTTACTTGAGTACAAGCACAGAGAAATAGATTTTTTAGTAGATTTGGTGCTTTTATTTAAGAAAAACATAGCAAGAAAGGGACAAGAGATTTAAGAATATTTGCAAGGAAATAATTATAATGGTATATCACAGAATCTAAGATGAATAAAGAAGGAATTAATGACATCAAGAAGATGCTCCATAGGAAGATTGGGGGAGATAAATGGAGGAGACTTCTTAACAAGGCAAAAGAATTGTTGGATGAGACAGAAAAGTACATCCCCTGAGGAAGAGGAGGTTGTGTGAGAAATGTCCATATTTAGACATGAGATTTCATTAGTAAGGTAGTAATAAAATCAATGGTATAACCTCAGTAATGGTCAAATTAAGATGAAGTAATAGACCCGTATACACAAGGAGGTTAATTACTATGTTTCAGCTCTGGGTAGTGTAAGGGTCGCTTAGAGAGTCCAACATATTAAAGTCAACTGGAAATGTGATAGGAACAAACATGGAGAAAGTCAATCATTGGCCAAGTGGTGAAATCTTCAGCAAGTAAGACACTTCAAGGAGTTCAATGGATGATGGCAATAGAGAAAGACAGCGGTTGCCGTTAACGTATGACATGCGATTCAAGTGAACTGGAACTTTTGAAGAAGAAAAGGAGAATATGATATTTAAGCATGGTTGGAAGGAAGAAGGAGGACTATTCCCCTGCCAGGTCTCCACTGGGGAGTATGAGAAATAAATGGCCTCCACTAAGAAGGGTTGAGAGATGTGGTTATGAAGGGAAAGACAGATATTCAATAATCTATGAAGATGGAGAGAACATTTAGAGGACAAGCTGTTGAAATACATGTTTTCAGAGAACAATGTACAAGGCAAAAAACAAATTCTCAGTTTACGTTTTAAAATTAAAAAAAAACATGTTTTTTTCATCTTATCTCTGATGATCTAGTATAAGATGAGGATGAGTAGGAACTTCCAATGTAGTACAATCAATGATGTGGAATAAGCTAGTAGGAATATCTAGTTGTCAAATGCAGGCAGGGATTCACTGAAGTGTGGAGAACAATCTTTCAGTAATAAACAGGAAATATTTTTACCAGGGTTCTTCGATGAAGGTGACTCTTTAGAGCTCTTGTTTCTCATTTTTATTCCTAATGTTGTTTTTTTATTTAGCACGTCTGTAATTTTTTGAATAATTAAGCCAGATAGTTGTTTAATTATTTTTACTTTTGTAATCTTTGGAAAGATTTGTCTTTGTCATTTTTCAAAAATATTTTCTCATGTATTTCTGGTTTATATTCTATCGATTTTCCATTCTTTTTGTGTCTTTTGTTTCTGCTTGTTTGGGTAGCATTATTGATGGCTTTGTAATTACTCATGTACCACACATTGCTCATTAATGAACAAATTTTCTTCTTGTTTTGGGCTGCTTTGTTGGCTTCAGCTTCATATGTGAAACCCTAACCCTTAGTATCTCAAAATGTGGTTGTATTTGAAATTAGGGCCTTTAAAGTGGTAATTAATTTCCCACTGGGGTTTAATCCTATCTGAGTGGTGTTCTCATAGGAAGAGGAAATTAAAATACACAGGAGAGACAGTAGGGATGCACAGGGTGGGAAGACCACATGAGAATATCAGGAGAAGGTGGCTGTCTGCATGCCAAGAGGCTTCGGGAGAAACCAAGTCTTGACTTCTTGAACTTGGACTCGTAGCCTCCAGAACTGTGAGAACATAAATTTCTGTTGTTAAACTACCCAGAAGGATGTATTGTTACTTTTTAGTTTTAAGCATGTATAATTTTGCAGGATGATTTCTTCTATGATATATGAATTATTCAGAACATAGTTTATATATCCTCCAAACATAGAGTTTTAAATATATTTTTATTGTTGATTTTAATTAATTGGCAGTACAGTACAGAAAACATACTTTACATGATTCTAATTTCTTCAGATATATTGATGAAATGTAATCTAAGGCACCGTCAAATTTTGTAAATGTTTCATATATACCCTGAAGAGTATGGACACCCTATTTATCGGGAACATGTCCACATACCGTTAAACTGAGTTTCTATGTTTGTTGCTCAAATTTCCTATATTTTTTTTAAGATTTTTATTTATTTATCTTTAGAGGGGAAGGGTAGGAGAGAGGGAGAGAAATATCACTGTATGGTTGCCTCTTGCGTGTCCCATGCTGGGAACTGGCCTGGCAACCCAGGCATGTGCCCTGACTGGGAATCGAACCGCGATCCTTTGGTTCGCAGGCCCGCGCTCAATCCACTGAGCTACACCAGCCAGGAAATTTTTCATATTTTTATAAATATTTTGTCCTATAAATTATCAATAATACAGTAACTTGTTTAAATATCTCACACTAATGGTAGATTTACTAAATTCCACATTCTAAACTGTTGCTTGTACATTAGAAGATATTTAATATGTTAATTTAAACATGCATTTATTGTAACTTCTTGTTGAATTAAAATGTTTTTATCTTCAATAATGCATTTATTTTCAGCTCCATCTTGTTTGAAATTAGCCTAGAACATCAGCCTTTTTTTTATAGTATATGTATGGTTTATCATTTGTCATCTTTTGTTGTTGCCACTGTTTGTTCACATTAGATTTTGCTCCTCTAGTGAAAATACATTTCACATCTTATCTGCCAATCCCAAAGTACAATGACATATTCTTGATTACAAAGGACAAGTTAGTAAAAATGGAAAATGAAAGAAAAAGCTATTAAATATACCCTCCAGCCCTGCACCAGCAAATTTATTCCCCATCCTCACCCTCATTGACAATTTGATTTCTTTTTCATGTAACTTCAGGCTCTTATGTAACAGGATTCTCAGCATTCACTTGATCAAATAGTTTTCTCTTGTCTAAAAAAGATATTTAGCCTTAGCTTTGGCAACCGGGAACAATACTAAAATGCTTGTTCTCTGTGCACCATTGCAATCTATTGAATGTATAAGCACTTGTACGGTATCAAGGGCCATCTGCTCAGTAAGTGAAACTTTACCTAAAGTTATCACATTAAATTGGTGAGTTATATGATGTGACATAGTTCTGAGTTTTTGACACTCTAAGATCATTTGTTTTCAAATTGCCATGATTCTGCAACTCCGTACCAAGCAGAAGACTACTTCTTTCTTAAATTAAGAAACCAGAGTGTATTTGAGCTTTATGTGTTGAATGATGAGCATGCCTAATCTATACAAAGGCAAAAAATGAAAAATAACTCTGGAAATATATTTGGAAAAACTGAAAAAGTCGCTGGCTACTTCTCTGGAATGATGTGGATGGATTTGTCAATAGATGATTCCGTGAGCCAGTCTCAGAATAGGAGACATCATGGAAGGCCGCACTAACCCCACAGTAGATCCTTATTAAATGGGACTTTATTTATTTTACATGATTTTTCAAAATCCAAGCATAGATAATACATATTATAACATTTTTCTGGAAAATGGTGTCTTCCAATAAATCAATAGATTAGGACTTTCCGACAAAAGAAAATAAAATGTCTTATTATACTGGGATAGTACATTTTCTCTTGTTTCTATTTACAAAAGAGACATGAACTGGGTAATACAAATACCTTGTAGATCCACTGTATTAAAGTATTCAAGATAAATATAATTAAAAAACTAAAATCATTCTCTGGCTCATGTGCCTATAGATTAATATTTAAATCCTCTACTTGTACTGGTACATTGATTTAATACGACATTTCATATTGCAGTTATTTGGTCTATTGTTTATTTTATGTGCCAGAATGATAGCCAAGCTCTTAATTTAAATCCACAATTACTTTAGTTTCAATATGAATTGGTAAGTAGTGACTAATTTTACCAGTAATAAGTCACAAAGTAGAGTGTATTAATAAATTAGACATTAATACATGATCCACTAATTTTATTATAGCAAGTAATTATTTGATTAAATTAAAATTTCATGAGTACAGATTATTCCGATAACAGTTTTTTTTTCAGTTAGATAGTTAATATTTTACACTTTCACAAATTGTGTGTTACAGTACCTAATTTTTATATCATGTCTCCACTGGTTAGAAAAATAAATGTTCAAACAATTATCAGGAAAAATCGTAAGCCATTAGAGTTGAATAAAATACAATTATCTGGATAAGTGAATAAAGTTTTTAAGAAAATAGACCAAATGCCAGAAAGTATAAATGACTTTAGGGATACTAATCTGGTCATTATATAGCAAAATAAAACTTTAGTAATAGAGTATAATATAAATATACTATCAAAAAAAGAAAAAAGGAAAATGTCTTAGAAACATAATTCACCAAATTAAGAAATAAAAGAAAACCATGTTAGTCTCAATAGATGCAAACAAATCAGTTAGAACACTTATATACGTGTTATAAGATAGGAAACTTTTTATTGTTCAATGACAGTTGTCCCCGTTTTCCCCCATTACTGTCCCCTGCCCTACCCACTCCCGCCTCCAACATTCAATGCTCCCCTCCATTGTCCTTGTCCACGGCTCCTGTACACATATTCCTTGACTTGACCCTTCCTCTGAACTTTCTTAACCAGATTATCTACCGTCCCAAATATCATACATAGTGGTAGAGAAGAAATTTTTTTCTTAAAATCGGGAATAAGCAAAGTAGACTCACCATTCATTCCTATTCAAAAATTTTATTCAACATTCTAAGTATTGCAGAAAGTATAACTGCCTACACAAAACCAATAATAATCTATAACTAATTTTATTTATA
This sequence comes from Glossophaga mutica, assembly GCA_039655065.1. Lineage (NCBI taxonomy): Eukaryota > Metazoa > Chordata > Mammalia > Chiroptera > Phyllostomidae > Glossophaga > Glossophaga mutica. The sequence goes on from CM077303.1 coordinate 14,532,876, forward strand.
GTTAATAACAGAGTTTATTAAATGTTTATACCCTAACAACAAACAGGAAACCTGATTTTAGGAATGACGTTGGGCAAAATAAAATAAATGAATAGAATTATCTTTCATAAATTGATGCAAAAGGTATTATTGGAAAGTTTATGAGAATATGTGTGCCTATGTTCATGAATATATATATACTCATATGTGCATATATATGTATATATGGCATATATAAATAAAAATCAATATCATGCTTATAGAAAGAAAGAATCAAAATGCAAAAGATAGCAATCGTACCAAATTGATTGATAGAGTCTGAATTTTCAATACATGTTGCAATTAGGTTCTTCACAGTATATGACACAAGTAGATTCTAACATATATCCCGAATAGTAAATGCACCTATAAGAGCCAATACACTTATTAAAAACAAACCAAGAAGATGAGAGGGTTTAGACAATTAGCTCTCAAGTCATCTTATACAACTATGTTAATACGATGATTTTTGGCACAGGCCAGAAATAGACCCTCTCATGAACAGAAATTCGTAATGATTGTGATACTTCTGTAAAATAGTAGCAGTAAACATTTCAGTTCCTAACAGTTGGCTAACTGGTGCTTTATGAGGGGAAATTACGTTATACGCTATTTTAAAAAATTACACAGGCAATGACTACAGCAAAGCTGTGTAGAGCGTTTGCTTTAAGCCAAGAGTTGTGTGAAGCCCCTCATCTCCTTTCATTTCCAGTCTCCCCCTTTGATTTCACTACTACTTCAGATTCCATTGAGGAAATTCAAACAGTGCCTGCAATGGGAAAGCTCAGGAGTGTCTGAGCCAAGATCGAAATATTGTTCTCTTCTCGCAGAGCCATGTACTCAACCCCCTGCCTGGTTTTGTATGTGTTTTTCCTTGAGAAATATTAGTAATGATTTTAAAAACCAAACAAATAAACAATTTGCTACTTCAAAATAAATACAAACTACAACGGCTTGCATGTTCAGAATTTCAATTAAATGCAAACACTAGAAGACCATACTATAAGTGGAAGTAATATGAGAAACTAATGAGATAAGGGATATTTCATTAAAATACTCATTTTTAAAGGATCTTGTAAATAATCTGCATTAAAAGGAACTTTGGTAATATCTCATTAAATGTCCTCCTTTTATTGGTGCCTATAGGGTCTCTTTAAAATATAAGCTTGACATTCAAAAATACATATTTTAATATTGTGAAACTTGCAAAAAAACTAACAATATGAAAACAAAAAGGCATCATATTTTACTGCAGTGGAAAATTGGCTGAATTTTGACTTTTTATCTTATAAGCAAACTTTTCTTGGAGAAACCTTATAAAGCTTGTTTGTCATGAGGGACCTTTAATAGCAAAACCTGGAAAATATTATCTATTATTAGCTTAAACTATTGTTTGTACCTGTTATCCTTATAACACTGCCAGGATAAAGAGTCTGTCTGTGTTTCCATTTCATTTCGGCATCAGCCATGACACTTTGCTCTGGGCTAAAATCTGGCCTGTAAGTCTAAAGTCAGTTTTATTTTTCCTTAAATAAATTTTGAAATACTTTTGAACTAAGCCATTTTAGTGAGAATAGAACATAAATAAATGTAACTGACTCCAGATGTTTTGGGTGCCCACTGAGAGACAACAGAAAAGATGTGTTTTCTTAAAAAGTCAAAAATGAATCTGAAAGCAATGACCAAAGTGTGCCCTCATGTTATAAGAACTGTGTATTTTAATTGAAATTCGTTGTTGCTTTGAAATTATTCTAAGACTACATGATGAAGTTCGTCTCCCCTGGTGCATTTACAGTTACTCACAAACTTTATGTTACATTCATTTAATTGTAGATTTTAAACGAAATGTATATATCAAAAATTCTTGACTTAGAGTAATGCAGCATTATATATGCATCCTTGCCCAATAAATCTGGTAAAGATCACCCTCATCCACTACACTTTCACATATATCATATAACCACCACCGTGTGTTGACTCAGCCCTGGAGAAAGGAGCCCAGCAGGTGGGCGGTATAAAGGCTTTCCTGTTTATTCAACATTGTGCCTCTGGAGGGTGTGTAGTGACAATCAGAGGGGCAGGCCGTACATGGTGCGTCAATATTTCCTTTTCTAAATCCACCAAACACATTTGGCAAAATGGGAAAAATTGAGACAGACCACCAGCAGATCTTAGGTTCACCTCCAAAGGGTGTAGACATCACTGTGACAGTCTGTTCAGATATCATCGCCCGGCACCTTCTTTTGTTGGTTTTGCTGGCACTGTTGCAGCACTTGTAACACTACTTTCCTTGCAGGCATCCGTGTGTGTCACCACATTCAGTTGTTGGATAGACAATGATGAGCTCCCTAGATTTCATCAGCTTGGGATGTAGGGTTGGGAGGAGGTGGAAGCTGGCTAGGAACACCTATCTTCATCTCGTGTTCAGAATTCCACAGGAGTCGCTGACACACCCAACCTGGCATTAGAGCTTCAGAGCTGACTCAGGCTTCTTAAGCAAATCATTTTCGGGTTCCCAGAGAGAACCTCACTGGGGAAAGAGAGTAAACAATGAGTTCATTGCAGACCCAGGCCTGTGAAAGCATCAAATTTGATGTTAGATGGCAAAGACACGATCTGCTTCCTTCCTTTTCTTGAGTGGGCTTGCACCTTCTAAACTCAACTTCTGAAGCTATAAAATATGAATAATAAATCTTACTTCCATTCTAATTTTACGAATTGTAAGTAAGCTTTTGTAGCTCAATTATATTATAGATTTGTAAGAACTACAAAAGCAAAAGGTATTTTTAATACAGACTAACATTAGTTAGTTAATAGCTTTTAAGGAAACCACTGACATTGCCATTGAATTAATAAGGTGATGTGCTGAAATAAGTAGATGCAAATCTTGTCTCTACTCTGAACTATCAGTGTGATCCCAGGTCAGACACAGCCTCCATGAGTCGTCTCAAATTCCTCAACAGGTAAGTAGATACAGTCCCTTATTCCAAAGGATCGTTGTAAGAAATGAATGAGTTAGAGAATTTGAAGAATTTACTAGGATTAATGACGTGACTATCTATATAATTGTAATAACATATTTATCAATTAGGATTGAATTCAGCTTCCTGACATTTAAGCAAATAAGTCAGTGATATTTCCTCATATAATAGTAAGTCCAAAGATAGGCACGCCACCGCAGTGATGGTGGCTTCCTGATATCTCTGGAGTCAATTTCTTTTCTTTTCTCATCCTGCATTCTGGGCCTTCGGCTTTTGCTTTCCTTGTCACAGGAAGCCTATTCCATTTCCAGGTTTTGCATCCATACTTCAGAAAGGAAGAAGATAAAAGCAAATGGCAAAAAACTGCTGCCAACTGAATGTATTTATTTTCATTGTTGAAATAATGATGTTCCTGGGTACCTATATGGGATTTTTTGTTTTCATCCCCATGGCTAGGAATGTGCCTGCTAGATACTCTCAGGTTCTAGACAGTCTGAGAGAGTGAGTACTTCAACAGGACATATCACTGCACAGAATTAAATCAGACTTTTTTCATAAAGGCGTTAGGGGTGATTGGTCATTGTTTGACCTCTGTGAGTCAGCCACGTGCTCAGAAGTTAAGGAAATGCTGCATTATCTTGTGTTTGCAGCTTTAAGTGTGGCAGACTCTCTGGGAATGCTGTAGGCTCTCTGAAAGCAGGTCCAGCTTTCTGACTTCTCTTCACAGCGCCAGAGTATGCTGCATGGTTTGGTGTACATTGCACAAACCAACACTTCTAACAGCCTGGGCTAAAATGATAAAACACCCATAAATGTAACTCTTTTTTTTAAAAAAAAAGATTTTATTTATTATTTATTTATCTTTAGAGGGGAAGGGTAGGAGTGAAGGAGAGGGAGAGAAATATCAATGTACGGTTGCCTCTCGTGTGTCCCCTGCCGGGAACTGGCCTGCAACCCAGGCATGTGCCCTGACTGGGAATCGAACCTCGATCCTCTGGTTCGCAGGCCCGCGCTCAATCCACTGAGCTACACCAGCCAGGGCCCATAAATGTAACTCTTGTTTAATCACCCAACTTCCAAACTATTTTATTTTCTTTCTACCTTCTCAACGGCATGAAAACCCTCCATAGGTCATTAAACTATACTCAGGGATATGACTCAAAGATAGAGTCTGACACTAGTATTTTATCAGGAACTTCTATATGGAAAGATATTGTGACTGAATCATTCTCCAAACAGGAAATGGTATTTTAGTGGCACTTCTATAATACAGATCTTATGCGCACCAAAGTGTTTCTTTACAACTCCCCAAAGTGTAATTATTAGGGATTTATTCCTGGCCTTTATAAATGTCTAAGAGAACATAGTCCTATTAAGCTTCTTTCCATCCCTCAGAACTTTAGCCCAATGGACTAGAAAAATACCTGACCTAGAGTATTATTTATTTGAAATGCCATCGCTTCTAGGTTGCTCCTATGACTTGTGGCATTTATGTGATATACAGGTGAGAGGATCATAAAGATGTTTATAATGGACTTCCAATTGTTAAGAGTCTAGGAAATAGGAAGGCATTCGAGCAAGGCATTATTGGGACTGTTTACAAATGAGGTTATTAAGTAGAAATTTGTATAGTGTATGTAGGACATGCTCACATAACTTATGTCTAATGAATGGAGATTATTATGTCTAATAATTTCCCCTTCCTTTGTCAAGCGACACTCATAGAAACTCAGCTTTTTAGAACCAGTCAAAAGGTTAAACTTCTTTTTTCTCTTGACATTTTTAGAAAAAGAATCTTTTTTATAACTTTGCATATTCAGTCCTTTGCTATAGAAGCTAACACGTAAAGAAAATATTAGTAACACCATTGTTAGCATGCTCTTTTTGGATGAAACAGAGAACAGCTTCTGGCTTATGGTTCCCACATGCACACACACACACAACATGCACACACAAGGAGAGATTCTGTATTTCAGGCACTAGTGGTTTTACCTCAGCTGAGGCCAATTTGACTTCTTTAACAAGATTCTTTTAATTTAAGGATTAGCCACCCACCCTACTCAATACCCCGTCAGGTTTCAAACTCATTTAACACTGATTTCACCCTCCGTGAAATATATTCACAGGCATATGTGACATCTTGACTTATTATACACCTAGACTGATTAAATGTGTTTATAGAATGAGCATTATAATTAAAGATCATCACACTTTTAAATCCAACTTCAAGGTTACTTTGCAGACTAATTTGTTTAGCTTCCTATCATCTCCCAAAATAGCATGTAATACTTTCCCCCAATAATTTAACAATGTAGTCTCATGCATGTCTTATATAATCACGATTTACGCAGGTTAAATTTGTGTGTCATATGAATCCAAATGTATACATTTGCCTGTGAGATCACATTTGAATTGTATTCACACTTGCCCTAAACCATGCTCTCGCACTCTCAATATTGACTTCTTCCCATCGGATGCCCTGCAAGGCCTAGTTTGAAGCCATCCACTCCCGTCCATCTCACCGCTATCCTATGCACCAGGTCTCTGTCATCCTATCTCGTACCACTGGGCTAATCTGGGTCCCCTGCTCTATTCTGACTCCATTCTAACCTAGTTCCTATGTGAAAGCCAGAGTAATCTTTCAGGAACAGTAATTGCAAAGAGCTCAGAAACCTCTTAATTTGCTTTTTGTTTTTATTTTCTTGGAAAATGACAAGTCAATTCTAATATCAACATGAAATATTCAGTCATCTTCGAAAAAACAGAGTTGGACTATTTAAAACTTGAGTTCAAGACTTATTATAAAGCTAGATGAATTAAAGTGAACAAGAAGGTTTATGGAACAGAAAAAATAGTCCAAAGGTATTACAGCTTATATAATCCTTTGATTTTTTTTCTGATATTTTAGAAGAGAATTTCCCCACCTCTGGTTCTATTTAAAATCTTCACTTACTCTCCGAGGTTTCAGTTTCATGGTCTATCTAAGCATGGCTCTCTTCTTATTTATCTTGTTCATAATATTGGCACTTTTTATGAATTCTGGGCTAGTCCTCCCATTATTTTTAGAAGAGTTTCTACCTTTTTATCTCCCATTCCTTTTATTTCTTCCTTGTGAAATTCCAAACACATATGTGTGCATTAAAGGGTTGACATCAGGCTCCGGCTGAAGCAGACCTGGTTGAGAATGGACTCATTGTCCCAGACACTGCCACTTTACAAACTGAAGAGTTGACACAATGGTGAATGTTGTGACCCTGCACCTGGATTGTGAGAACCTGGGCCTGCAAGTCAGGCCTGTGTGACTAGAATGACAGAGGAGATTGATGGGAAATAGAGCCCGCAGCTGCTTAGTTGGCCCCCATCTGCTTGGGTACTTGGATAGATTTGGTGCCTTCCAATTCAGGGAAGGTGGTATATTTGTTGAATCTTCCGCCACATATCCTTCTTAAAGGTAAGTAAACATAATACTAGATTAAAGCCTATGGGTTTCTGTTAGGTATGATGTTGAATTCCGACCTAAAAATGCAGCTATGTCCTCGAAGTGTATTTTAGAACGCCTCATTCTCATCTCCCAAAGTCTCCCTCATAGGTTCTTACTCTGAATCCCTTTCCTACATTCTAAGTAAACTTTTCAGATTTATTTTCCTATCCACAAATTTCTTCTTCAGCTGAATCTAATGTTAACCCATTCATTTTTTTTTAATATTCATTATTTTCATTCTTAAAAATATATTATCTTCTGCCCATATGTTTGGTCATTTTTTAGTTACTGTACATCTTTATTATATTAAATATGCCATGTATAATTTGTATAGTTCATGCATGGTCATTTCAGTATTTAAAATTGACCTTGGCTTTTTCGGTCCTCACTCTGGTAACTGATATCTTTATGAGTATGGTGACCTTCAGCGGTGAGCTCAGATTTATTGGGTCTTAATCTTTGACACCCTTCAGGGCCCCAATTGTGTACAGAATATTTTCTGCATTTAACTCCAATTTCAGCCACAATTGTGCTTTTTTTTTTTTGATTTTCACATAACAATTATTAACTGACTGACTTTCTTTAACTGACTTTACTCTAAAGTAGAGATGGAAAATACCACTTGAATTAGAGGCTATTAGTCTTAGCAGACTAAATTCAAAGCACATTTGTAAGGTGTTCAGAACTTGGAATGCATTGAACCTAGATTTATCATTATAAATAATGATGAAATGCTCAGAGTATATTATATAACCTTATTTAAAATATCACAGTACATAAAACAGTTTGTGTTTTAATATAAAAATAGTAGACTAATTTTCATTTAAACATTAACTAAGTAGGAGGATTTAATTCAACAAATACTCATTCTGTACAGGGTTGCATACTATGCTGCAGGGATTCTGGTATAGAACAAGAATACATATGCCACACAGGGCTAAAAGTATATTCTATTTGATAACATATATGCTACATTTGTATAAATGTAACATATTTAAATGGTAGAAATTGTCACAAGAAAAAGTGAGAAAACTTCTTCAGGCTCTAATTTCTATTCCAACTTGTGCCCCTATCAATATTAGCATTAGTGCAGTAAATACATTTTCTAGACCTTTCTGATTGGTGAGATATATTACATGTCCACCCTCCCCCCACCAGTTATAACACTAAGAAAATGAACTTTTTTTTCAAAATGTAAAATCATCTTTAAAAGTTTTCATGTGTGCACTACATTTTCCCTAAAACTAAATGTACTTTGGCTAAATTTAGTCTGAAATGATTTAATTATCTCTCAATTAAAAAAAAAGTATTTCAGTTAATAAAAGTAAGTTTTCTAAATACGAATTGTACATGTTAATCATGGTGTTCAAGAGCAATACTTGGCACTTATAAAATGCTTAACACTGCTGAAAAGAACTTGGAATAACAAACACAGAAGAGACAAATTTTCAAAGCTCTCAAATTACTTTTTTAACACTGAAATTATGTACTTGTCATCACATGGAAATCAGTGGAAACATATAAATTAGCTATGAGTCTGAAATTCAGCTTTACATGTTGGTCTTTTTCAAAAAAGATATAGCTTTGGTTTCAAAAATCAGGTATTTAGTAAAATAATTAAAAATGGAAGAAAATTATTGATTAGTTCTATCTAGATTTACAGTGATTCTTATAAGTGCATATTACTAAACACTGTTTCTATTCTATGAACGTTCTTGTTCTCTATTCAGTGAGTCACAGAAAGAATTTTCCTTATCCAAGAAAGAAATTTATAACTAAGGACACAAACACAATCCTTAGCTACTGCTAAGGATTCATAAAGTTTCATTTGCTGATATGTGTAATAAATTGAGGGTTTTTTTTTTTTTTTTTTTTTTTTTTTTTTACTGGAGTCTTAGAGCAACTATAGAAACAATACAAGACTAATAGTAAGTTTATATTAAGGAAATCTTATATTTTAGTGATATCTGTTTTTCTAAACAACTCAGTAGGTTTTAGAGAGTAAATGGGTCAAGTTATAAAAATATCTTGGAGAGTTTGACTTTCATGATAGGTAATTGCCCAATATTTTCAGTTTGTGTTTAGGGAGCTAAGAATGTATTATCTTTAATTAATTTACCTCTTAAAATGACCAATTAGTCCTTATTATTATGGCTAAATAGATCTTATTATTGATTGTTGTCATTTAAACTACTGAGAAATTTCTGTGCAAAAGATATGATTAAACTTTATGCAACCTATCTGTAGATGATACTACCTAGATGTCTCTACAATCGTTTATGCAATACATGTAAAGTTTGGCTCTTTCAGAATTAGCTTCATTGTCTGCACTTCCGCCCTATTCTTCAATGAATCCCAATTTATGAGGATGTTTAAAGATACATAAGGAATCCAGATTCAAATATAGCAGAAAAAAAGGGAAGAAAATGTAAATATTATTATGGAAGCAGTCAGGAGAGAAATAATTGTAACTCTGGGTGGTCTCTTAGAACCCATCAAATATTTTCAATACATAGGACCACACAGAGAATGAGAAAAACTGAAGTATTTTATTATATTGTTAATAATGCTTTTCAACAAAACTTTTTCATTTGTTAAAATTTAATTGCTTTTGTGTGTGTGTCTTATGCATCAGGAAGTTACTGGGATTATTATTAGCAAAACATAAAAAAAGACTCTATTTGGAAAATTTGAAGTTAGAAATGATAATCGCATCTACAATAACTATTCTTGACAGTTTTTTATTATTATTTCTATTAGGTAACCTAGGTAAAAAGCTCATTCTCTCATTTTTTTATTTCCTTCTACTTTAAGATGCTGCACTCTGCAATTTTATTCTCTCCCATATCTATCCATCACACCTCTACCACAATCTCTATCCCTCACCTATCCCTTCCCACAGCTGTGCATTCTCCCCTAAATCAGTTCATAGCCACCAGAAAGTTAATTTAATAAAGTCTATTTTGCCAGTGATTACTAGCTTAGTATTTCCTTTTCACACAATTCAAAAACTATCGGCAAGTTGTATTTGAGGCTCTCAATAAAATGGCCCCACTGTACATTTCTAAATGGTCTTCCATTATTCCCTTGGTTATCTCATGCTTGTGAACACAACTATCTCCGTTTCCTGTTCTGCTTTCCCACTGGGAAATTTCTCCCTCTCAAATAACCAGCATGATTGTGTGCTTATGTTATACAATTTAATATTTTACAGGTCAAAATTCAATTTTCTGCAAAACATAGCTAATTTAGTTCTCACAGTTAGTCTAGATACAATAATATGTTGTAATTATTTTTCATTTGGGGCACAAGAAAAATGGGGCTCCAAATGATGAAAGAGGCTAACCTACTGATAGCAAAATATACATTTGATATATTCTTCAGGGACCTGGAAGTTTGGTAATTCAAGTCAGATGCATGCATATCCCAGTGGAGGCTGTATATGACAAATCCCTTCCACTACTGGAAGGACTCAAAGATCATGATCTTCCCTAGTTGGTGTCTTTCTGCCAATGTTTAAAGTAAATGCTTACATCTTACAGGCCACTAAATAAATGATTATTAATTGACAGAAACATCATTAAAACTTCTCTATCTAGAGTGTTTAACTGTTGAAACCTAAAAATAAACAATTCAATAGAAAGTTAATGCTTTAATATATTAACTCATTATAGACTATATTGTATTCAAGTGTTATTGTTCCACATAAACTGCAGCAGTTAGAACTTTGATTGAGGGTTTTTCCTTTTTCTTTCTGACCACCTGTTTTGGTCCGCATTGCATTATGTGACATACATGTTTTTCTTTAAGTATAACTCTGAGATCAGAAAGATTGCTAATGAAATATGACAGAAAGAACCTAGGGCCTGTTTCTCATCTGGAACATGCTGGATTGCAAACTCTTATTTATCCTGATGAATTGACAGTAGAACTCTAGAGACTTGGTTCAATTTCCTGACCTAGACAGGAACTGTGAATATTAACCCCCCTGAAACTGTTTCCCTCCAAAATGGCATATACCAGCTCTTTACAAGATAAACATACTCATTCTCCATCTTTCTCATGTTTTTTTTTTTCCATTTCATAATGAAAAAAATTATATTTTAATCTTTTTTTCTATTTGCACTCATAAAGAAGCCATGCTTCAAGAGTGACTGTGGACATCTGTTATCATATTCTTCATAAATTATGAACAGGAAAAGTTCCTTGATAGAATAGCTGCAATTACAATTTTAATATGCTGCTTTAGGGTCTCCCAATGACCTCTAAGCTCACGATGACTTTGTGTTGATAGCAAATGAAGACACTAATTCAAACCAGGGGTGTGCCACATTCAGCTCCCTTAGACAGTACACTACAAACTGTCTGGTGAAATTTGATTCCCAGCACATAGTTTGTGTGCAGAAACATTATGCACTGCAGAGGGAGATGGCAACAAAGCAACAAATGCAGATTGTATTTTCTTTACAATTCCCCAGGCCTTAATCCTATTGCATTAGTAGGCCATCACAGAAAATGACACAGCTTTAAAAGGTAGAGGATGAGCTGATTGCTCATGAAAAGTTATCTAGGAGCCAGGGTCTTACGCTAATCCAGCACTTTGAAAACACTCACTGTTCCTGTATTGCATTCTTTGTAGAGGAAAAAAAAACCTGAAAACTTTTCACTTTGTAAGATACATGGTAATGTGGGCTGAAGAGAGACATAGGGACGCCTGAGCAAGTTAATAATTTATGTTACGCAAAAGCTGTTAATGTATCTAGGATTTAAAATTGTGTTAACTATTTGGTTAATATTTATTTAGATGAGTAACCGAGTGATGTATGGGGAGGCTTATTGCATGCACCATGACAGAACTTACTTTATGTGTCAAGTTCAGTTCCAGCTCAAAATTGTCTGTTCACTCACCAGATCTATCCTGCAGTTTCTTGTCTGACATATAAACACTGGGAATCTTATTTCTCTTTCAAGTAATTTATCAGGATTTGCTTCTCAAATGCGTAACATTTTTTTCCCATAGGGATTTTGGTAACTACAATTTTTTATTTGTAATTATTATTTTTTCCTATGATCCTTTGAGCTGAAGTAATATTTATTTCCCTTATATAATGAATCCTGAGACGTAGACTAATACCACCACTGCCACTGCCTCCAAAACCACCACCATTACCAACGTTGTCGCAAACATGCCACCGTCATTGCCATCGCCATTGCCATCCTAATCACTGCCATTTTAGCCTGTAAGTATATAGACACACAAGTTACTCATAGCATTGTTTAATTCAGTGCTTTTCAAACATCAATGAACAGATGAGCAATGGAGGGCCATATTAAAATTCAAAGTCTGCTTTATCAGGTCTTGAATGTGACTTTGAGATTCTACAATTCTAGTAAGCTGCCAGGGAATGTTAATGCTGCTGCCTTATGGACCAGTCATTAAGAACCCAGGCTTGTGCTTGATGCTACACAAGGATAATTATAAAGACTGGATCCCTACCTATGACTAACCTGCAATCACATTAGAAATCTCTTTTAAACAGGCTCAGTATTTATAAATCTGAACTTACACACAAGATAATTATGAACTTATAAATCCTACAAAAGGATTTACTACAACATCCTGCTAAGATACAACTTAATGAACATTTTAAATATAAGCTCCATAAAAGTGATTAACTTAAATCAGTCATTGGTAAAGCTTTTTATTAGTTAAGATGGTATACTTAATCAAAATAAGCAAATATCTCAGTAAAGACAACCATATATAAGAAATATTAGCATAAGAATAATAGAAAAACATTAAGTAGATGTAAGACAAATATATTGAAGGAATGAGTAGAAAGTAAGAACATGTACTTTATAAAGTTCTCAGGAAGACTAGCTGGATAGTTCCACTGGTCCATTGGAAGTTCTATTGCCTTTGAATTTCAAATTCTTAATCAATGTTTCTTATCTTCTCTTTGAAACAGATCATTTTTACTCAGAAGATAGTCTAGGAGAAAACGAAAAATGGAATTTAGTCTTTGCTCCTGCATCTCTAAGATGTACCTTTATTCTACACTGTTTTCTTCCCTGCTCCTATGATGTGCAGAACTCAGGACCATTCCTCATTGAATTTAGGAGTTACAAGTCATTGATATAATTGTGATATAGTTGAAGACAGGCAAACGTGCATAATTCTCTCTACACAGAGAAGGACATCTTATTCTCATTGGCCCCCTAAGGTCCCTATTCATTTTTACTCCCACATCACCACTGTCTGTAATTTCCTTTTACCTTATTCTTTCCTTTTCTGCACCTACTTCGAAAGCTCATTTATGCAAATATGGAAATACATTATCTCTGTTTCTTTACCAGCTATTGTTCCCAATTGACATCTCTCACTAAGATTTTAGATTGTTGTATTTCACACTTTCTTCTGTATTTGAAGCATGAACCTGAACCACAATTTCTGAATGGTGTGGAGACTTCACTCCCTAGCTGCAGACAGAACGAATCCGCCTGTTCCCCAAAGGGGTAATCAGAAGCTATCCTCCTCCTGGGACAAAGGGAAATCAAGCAAGCTCATTTAGTTCTGTTTCAAGCGCCAGCGTGCTGGTTTAGACAAGAGAAAAAGGCAGCTAGATCCCTATCTAACTCTTCTAACAGATGTGTTCAATCTGAACACATTTCAGCACATTTAGATGTAAAAATAGGGACTGAGGGTTTTTTTTAAAGTAAACAATGCCTTGTATTCCATGAATAACTATTCAAATACAATTGAATATTTCAAGAGTATTGTGTGTTTTTAATAAAGAACACAAAGATTGAGTCATTCAAATGGAAATGATCTTTTTCCATCGAATCTTATCTAATGTGATGGTGGCAGTCATACAGCAAAAGAATAATTGTCAAATCTAGGCAAGGTTGCGGGAATTAGTGTGTCTTCTTTGGCATCCTTGTAAATATGACAGCTGCCTCAACAATTAAGTGAGAGGATACTATGGCATCAGTAATTATAGCTATGCTTCAGGTAGAAGATTAATAAAAAGTGAGTTAATCATAATTGCCTAGCAATAATCAGTAGGCCTTTTATATTATGATGGTAAACACTATTATCCTATTATGAAAATCATGCCCCTCATATCTAGTTGTATAGGTGGAAAACTTTTATTTTGATATTACAGTGTTATTTTTGTTAAATTGTTATGCTGTATATGTAAGTAGATGGCATTTTATTTTAGTTAGGTTCTCTAGCTTGAATATAAGAAAAATTCTCCATCCCCTTGGACACAATATATAATATAACTTTGACATGCAATTTTAATTATTTTATTTTTAAAGTACAGTTTACATTACATACTATTCTGTATTAGTTTCAGGTGTGTGGCATAGTGATTGCACAATCCTGTACTTTACAAAGCGTGCGCCCTTAGATTCCCCGTCTGGCGCCATACATAGTTGTTACAATATTATTGAACGCATTTCCTATGCTGCGCTTTACGACTCCTAGGAATCTGTATTCCTCAGTCCCCTCACCTTTCCACCCAGTCCCCCAACGCCCCTCTTTTCCGCCAACCAACAGCCTGTTTTCTGTATCTATGAATAATGTAATTTTGATGGCCTTGTCTGTTAATTATAAAAACACCGAGTTTTAAGTACTCCTTTAGTTATAAGAAAGATCTGAACTCCTAGGGCATGTTCTAAAAGAAAACAAGCAAAGAATAAGACCATATTTCAGTTCTGTTCGGAACTGTCCATGTGTCCACCCTACCGCCACCTGATGCTTCATGGGATTTCTATGGCAGGATTATGTCAGGATTCGGGAATGAAAAAGTCAGACTCCAAGTCACAAGCCCAAATAAACTAAAATCAAACTTTTCATTTTTTTTATTTATTTAGTTTTTGTGTTTATTGCCATTGCAGTGAGAGCCAATCTCGTGGGCTTTCCACTGGTTTGCTAGCTTTGCCCTCCCAGCTCTGCGCAGACCTCACTGCTCAGACATCCAAATCCAGATGTTACTCACTAGTCTTCACTATTTTTCAGACCCATGTTCTCAAGTTTATCTGTTTGTTTGTTTGTTTGTTTGTTTGTTTGTTTTTGTCTAGTCCTGCAGAGATTAGCCGAACCAGGTTGCCCAGCCCAGACTTGACGTCCTGGACTTTCTACCTCTAACTTTCTCCTTAATACCATTTGGATTTTTAAAGTTCAGCATGGCCTTCTGTTGCAATTGATCTCTGCAGACCTCACAATTTACCACCACCAAAGTATGCCAAGTAGATATCAGGGCTTTAGGCTATAAGAGATAAAAATAAATATTCTTTCAAATCCAACTAAACACCTCTGTACACTTAGAATGCACATATTGTAAAGATGGACAACAGGTAGTGCTCAAATTCCCATTGGGACTTTCAACTTTTTTTTATCTATCTTATGACACATATAAACTAATTACTAAAATTATGCAGCACACCAAAAAATCTATTTTTGTTAATCTGACAAAAATAGGTATAATTTTGGTTTATTCACACTGGACAGCTATTGTTGTGCTGGCTGTTGTTATTTTTTTTTTTATTTGACAGTCTAAAGGGGAAAAGGTCAGTGCCCCTGACTAAATAGGTACTGCATATTTTAAAAGTTCTGGCTGCACCCCGGTTGAAAAACACTGGGATATACTTATATAAAACCCTGTATTTTATTAGCACAGTGGAGAATTATTTAAATAAGTAGTGTTTTCCTTGGAGCTAGGTGCATTTAACAGATGTAGTGAGCAGGAGTTCTGCGGTCACGTATACAATGTTTCGTCTATGCTTTTCACCTGGGAATGGATGGGAGGTATTCCAAGTAGATGGCAGAATGTGGGGGTTAAGGTCGCTAGCATACTGAGTTTTCTGTAGTAGATCTTGGTTGTCCCTAAATTAACATTAAAAACATTATACAATTTCAACATTTACTTGAAAGTTTCTATGGATAGCTATACTGTACACAAATATATCAGCATTTATTATTTACTTATTATTTCCGGATGACAGATAGCTCCTAAGAAATAAAAATAAAATGCTGAGTTTGTGAACTATATTTACAGACAGAACTTGGCAGTCTCAATATGTTTAATGAAAGTAAAGTTGCTGCAGTGTGTAAATGAGAAAATTTAAAATATATATAGTTGAAACTAAAAAGGATTACTTTGAAATTTATAATAGTACTACACTGTTCTGAATTATAAAATGTAGAAAATATTTTTGCCTTAAACCTATCATTCTTAAGTGTTCTTCACTGATTGCAATTTAGCAGTGTTTTGGGGGCCCAGGTTCTTTCTACATTGTGGCTCCACAATCCCCCTACAATGTCACTGCAGTGTGCATCTAGCCAGCAGAAACAGACAGCAAGAATCGAAGAGAAACACCCTATTTTATTACAGCTACCCCTAACAATAAGAGGGGCTCAAAAATTAGTCTCACAACGTGCCCAAGATGAAGAGAAAATGTATTTTGGTGACTAGGTAACATGTTTTTATTTCCTTGAAATTAATCCACTTCAATAAACATCATGAGCTATTTACTCTTTCTCAATATTGTAGTGCCTTTACTCTTCTGAATACATGCCTTTTCTTGATTTGAAATATGCTTGTTTTTTAAATTAGTTTTTCTATTTGTCTGTTTTCTGATAACATATTGCACTTCTTTCCCAGGCTTATTTTCCATAGCTCCATTCTGTATAAAGTAGAACCTGCCCACCTCTCCACTACTGTTTTTCCCTTTTCAGAGCAGAGCTGTCACAATATTACACATTTATTTAGGACTGTGTTTCTGTTCCTTCCCCTCTTGAATATGAGTTTCATGGGTTCAGAGATTTTGCCCAGTACATTTACTACCTTTTAACTAGTGAACATACAAGCATTCAATGATTTATTAAAACCACATGTCTATATTTATTTCTTTTGTTAAAGTTGTTTTATTATGTATTTCCACTACCATTTATCCCCCTTATACTCCCTTCCCCTGTAATCACCACACTGCCGTCCATGTTCTTACTTAAACAAATGCTTTTGTATAGTTTCTATCAAGCAGGTATTGTCTTAGACCCTACAGATAAAAAGGTTAGAGAGAGAGAGAGGCAGAGGGAGAGAAAGAGAGAGAGACAGAGACAGAGAGAGACAGAGAGAGAGAGACAGAGAGAGAGAGAGCGAGCGCCAATGCTAATCCTCTTTCAAGTCTAATGAGAGCAACATATGAGTACACAAGCCATTAGGAATGCAGTCCGATAAGCGGTGTAATAGAGATGAACAGGGTATTTTTCAAATTCATAAGGTGGGCTCCTTACTTATTAAAGGGAAGTCAATATGGGGTCACTGATGGACATGACCGCTAAAGAAAACTAAAGGCTACAGAGGAAGGCGAGTGTTGGGAATGGGGTATTTCAGATAGAGGAAACAGCATTTACAGAGATAGGGAGAAGCGATAAAAAGTAGTTTACCCAGAACACTTAAAGAAATTTGATACAGCTGGAGCCTAGATAGTGAGTGGGGACTATGGAGAGATGAGTCTATGAGATAACTGTGAATTTCTTCCTAAGCTATGTCAGAAAGGCTGAACTTTATTGAGGGCAAAAAAGAAACAAGAGAAGGTGTAAATGAGGATATTGATATAAGCAAGTGCCCTGTGTGTAGAGGGAGTGCAAGTATTTCCAGAATGAGCATCCACCGCGATGTTTGCAGCAGTGAAGGACTCTGGCTGGGACGTTCAGTGCTGTTGTCAAGAGTTCAGCAGATGTAGTGAAAAGCCTTCAGTGTTCCCTATGCAGATGTTTTCCAGATCATGGGAACAGGATGACTTTAGATGAAATTAAAGGTCATGAAATGTGCGACAAACCAAGAAAAAGATCGTTTCAGATGGAGTTTAGCTTACCTCTTCAAATTTCCTGCATTAGAAGGTCACGGAATCAAATCTGATGCCTGGATAATTTAAAGGGCTGAGTAGTTTGTTTCATTAATCACTAATAATGTTTGTATATTTATCTTAAGATAAGGGTAATCATTTATCATATTCCAGTGGAATAAACTAATTGCAACTGAAACTAAGAAATCATTTTCCCCTGTCAATCCATGATGCTATGCTATTGTTATTTAACAGGTAGCAAATAATTGAGGCAATAATCTAAGCTATAGAAAGTCTACTTCACCTTCAGCCCCATTCTCAACTAAAAATAATGTTCTGGTAAAGGTATGTGTTTCTATTTTCAACATTATTTCCCATAATATGGTTCCTCTTTCCTTGTACCAGCTGTTTTTAGCAAAAGTACAACATTTTCTACTAAGTGCTTTATGCTTGTCTGTCTTTTGTTGCCTTTCATCCTGCCTGGATTCCGTTCATCTATTTAAATAATATTGATTGAGGACCTACTAGATACCAGGCAAAATATGAGGCAGGGAGGGATAGCTAAATTAATGATATGATTTTGACCAGAAAAAAAGCTTAACAACCATTGGATATTGTTCAACCTTTCCAAAGATTTATAATGCCTATTATTTTATTAATATCTCTGAGAAGGTTTACATTAAAGGAATGTATGTAGCTGTTTAACCCAGCGTCCTCCATGCTTTACTACAAAAATAGTCCTCATGTTTAACACCTGTGGAATTCCAGTATTTGTCAACACAGTTTGGGAAATTCTAGTCTGCTGGGATACTGCAGCAGCCTTCATCTGTTCTAAGAATTTATCAGTATCTTGATAATGCAGATCAGAGAACTGGATTCTTTGTTCCTTCCCATTTGATTGGGAGAGAAACATTTTGAAATGCTAATTCTTCACATTGTTCTCAGAGTCTCTCCAGTTGTTTATGGCTTGTGCGTGATAATTTTGAAATGTGTAATTGTTTAGTTAAATCCATGAAAAGGAGGCCAGTGTGACTAAAATAATTCTTTTTTTTTTTATTTTTAGTGCAATGGTATTGTTGTAATTTCTTAGGCTCATGTAATCATTTACCTCTTAATGTCTCTGAAACAACCACATTGTGCCATTTGTAGACAGATCAATTTCAAAGCAAGAAACAGATCAAATGATGACTCCTGAATTAAACTTCTATTATTCCCCCTGGAGAGCAAGTTGCTTCAAGGCTTGGTAGTCAGTCATATGTCTCCCCATCTATAACTTAGACCATTCACATTTCAGTACTCTTTTTTTGTTTCTCTGCTTTAGAATGTAGGTCATGTTTTGGGGAATAAAATAAACTCAAAAACAAAAACCAAACAGGTGATCAAAAAAAAATGAGCAAATGACTTGAATAGACTTTTTTTAAAGAAATGATATAAATGATCAATAAGCATATGATAAGATTCCCAACATATTATTATTTTAAAATGTAGTTTAAAACCACTATTATCAAAAATAATTAATATTCTTCATACCATTAAATGACTACTATAAAACATACAGAAAATAACAAGTGTTGGAGAGGCTGTGGAGAAATTGGAATCCCTGTGCACTGCAGATGGAAATGTAAACTAGTGCAATGTGTAAGTGATACAGACTGTAAAATGGAAAACAACATGGCAGTTCTTCAGAAAATTAATCATAGAATTATATGATCCAGTGATTCTATTTCCGGGTATGTGCTCGAAGGAACTGGAACCATGAACTTGATTTTGTGTACCTATGCTGATAGCAGCATTATTCATAGTAGCTAAAATGAGGAAGCAACATAGGCATTTTTCATTGAATAAATGAACCAGCAAAACATAGCATATATATATATCACAGAATAATATTCAGACTTAAAAAGGAAGGAAATTCTGACACATGCTACAAACACAGATGAACCTTGAAGACATAATTGTAACTGAAATAAGCCAGTCACAAGAAGACAAATGCAGTGTGATTCCACTCACATGTGTAAACAAAGTTTTGGGCATGGATGCTCATGAACATTGCACAATAGTGTTAATGTAATCAATGCTCCTGCCTACACACTTAAAAATGATTTACGTGACATATTTTGTGTTCTGTATTTCTTGCCACAATACAAAAATGGAATGAATGTATGAGAGAATTAATGAATACAGGCATTATGCTGCCCATTTTGCTTTTAAGAGACATGAAATTGAGCTCAAAAAAGAAATGGAGAAAAACTCTACCTTGACTTTGTTACAACACAGCAGGAAACAGAATAGCATGAAATATGCTTTCAGAAAATTTTTAAATGCTGATTGACAATCTAAAATAATGTAAATCATATAAATTACTAGGACTATTATTTAATCACATTTAGATAGTCTTCTCCAAGAAAACTCTGAGCTTGAAATTTACTTCATCTTTTAGAATGTCCAATACCCAGCTCAGACATTTTGTGAATTGGAATTAAATTATTGAGGAAATCCCTCTATTACTTACTTGGTGATCCAGAATTTTGATGTTACTCTGCGTTTAGCCATACACCATGTAAACACATCTCCACCAGTATAAGTAGTCCACATATTTTTTTAAAAATCACCTTTGTCCACTTCTCTTCTTTTATAAATACTTGTATAATAAGTTAATGAATCAGGAAACTGAGGCCAAGAGACTGTGGTTACTAAATTATCATTGTCTGGTCAGAAAAAGGCTAAATTTAAGATTTTAATCTTTTTTTTCTGATTCCTAATGTAGTTTTTCTTCTACGTCAGCAGTCTGAGGCCCACGATGAGCCATTGTTTTTGGCTATAGAAATGTCATATTGCATGATCCCAAAAATGCACATCCTATAGTTTCAAAATGCATATTGGAGGGGTTGAAATGTATTAACTAACATCACTTTAGGGAGGAAGCATGCGTCTCAACAGCTCGCACTTAAAATATCTGAGATAGTTAGGTGACAGGTGAATTGGGATCTTTTTAGCATTAGAAGCAAATAAGTTTTTATAACCTTCCATATTGCAAGACAACGAACACTGCCAATACATTGTCTCTTTGTTCCTAAGAGGAGATTTCATAATGGGCCTATTCCTCTAACAACAATGAATCATTCACTTCTGAGCAACTACATGTAAGAAACCAAACAACATTTAGTAGTGATTTATGAAATCTATTGAAAACATTGTCACTTTTTTTATGATGAAGTTGGAATCACAGTATCTGAAGTCCAATACCAGTCTTTGCCAAGCTGGAAATGCCAAGACAGTCATGAAGGCTGGAGCTAATGTTCGCAGGAGGAGAGTTTGCTGGTGTCTGATGCCAATTCTGGAGAATTTCGCTTTTGGGACATCCTCTGCAATTGGGCCTCCCCTTCTTCTTCAGCTTTTTTCGATGAGATTGCTCTTGTCTGAATTTTCTGTTTCTGTTTAGGTTTTCTTGGTATTTTCAGTCTGATCAATGTACTGTAAGCTGTTTTCCTGTCAGTTTAGAATAGAGCATAACACCTTGGTCACCATGAGTATTGGTTTCATGTTTTTAAAAGAGATAAGTGATTTTATTTCTTCCAGAGCAATATATGGGCTAACTTCACAAGAGAAATGAATCATTTTCAAAGAGAAAAACCAGTGGTATACTGGTAAACAACAAGAATTCCACAACCAAAAAAGTTGTAATTTGCATTGTAATTTAAAAGTAAAAAGTTGTAATTTAAAAGTGTTTTGAAATTTTCTTCATGTAAATAGTTTGGCCTAGGCAGATTTCAGGCAACCACAGTTTTTCAACCACAGCAAAAAAGTCCTGGAAATTTAATAATTGACAAACTGATACACAGCAGCTCCATCACAAGCTGGTCTAGTGCTCCACTGGCAACAGGGCTGATAGCAAAGGAACCCAGAAACTTAGAAGAGAATGATAGAAAAGCACTTGTTTGTGACAAAAAGACAAACATGCCCTTGGATCTCCTCCAGTGGAATTCTGATATTCTTACACTTCAAATAGCTTTAACTTTTATTTAGTTCGCTTGTCCTTATTGGTAGATAGAACAATCTCTGGGAAATGCCAGAAATTAGAACACTTAAATTATTCTCTTATTTCTTTTCTCTTAATTTTTTGTGTGTGTTTGTTTCATGATCATTGCCCTGATGCATGCTTTACTAAACCCGGAATGTACAAAAACTAATCAAATTCATTGAACACTTTTCAATGTAATACAAGCTGTGCATGTATTATCTACTCACTTCTCGCAGTATTCTCATAAGGTAGGTACTTATATGACTATTTTTTCAAGTAAGTACCAGACTCAGTAGCATTGAAGAGATAAAGATTCAAACCGAGTTAGATTCTCAAGGTCATATACTTTAACCCCTGCATTTTGCTTTCTCATGGCAATTTGTGTCGTGGATAATAAATAAAAGTATCATAGCAATTTACAGAGCATTTCAAGCCCATAAAGTGCTTCTGTGAGCTGTATTTTCACAGAAACTCATTGAGGTAAGGTAGAAAAGATATGGTATCCTTTTTGCAGATGATTAAGTCGAGCTGAGAAACTTGATCACAATGCACTTACAAATGGTTCCTCTGTCTCCAAAAGGAAACGAACAAGGTGCCTCATGATCATCATAGGTCCCCACAGCTGGGAGGAAATGCAGAAATCATCTCATTCAACGGCCTTTTTTCAGAGAGAAGTTATGTGCGGTCTTTCAGAGAACAACCAAGGCTCTATATTTTGCTTCCACAGAATTTACATATTTGAACTTGATATCATTTTATCTTATTAGCGGTCCCATTACATATAAAATTCTAATGCAAACATTTCAAAATCTTAAGGCTGTTACCTTGGTAGTTGTAGGAATGAGAAAATATAGACATAGAATATAGTGGGACCAATAATCATTGATCTCTAATGACTGCTTTTACAATCAGTCACATTTATTTTGCCTATATACATCTTTTTACAGTAAACTGCAGCATTTGATAGCAAAATAAAAGCATTTGGGGATTATCAAATTAACCTTTGTGGACACTTTTTATGAAGAACTGTGAAAAAATATCTTTGCAAACGTTATCAGTATCAAGACATTGAAAACTAAATAAATGACAATTTGGACTTGAAATTCCTTGACTCAACAGAAGAAACAGTTCAAATTTTCAATGGGTTTAGAGACTCAACAAGTGGCCTCATGAATATCATTGGATGCTGAAATTTAAAATTTGACTAGACTCAATCCCAATGTTTTTTAAAAAACTACTCAGGCTTGAGGTTGTCCAGATAGGTACAACAGCTTACGAAAAATGAATTTTTAATTGTTTTTAAAAGTCAATTAGTTTTTTTGTTAATTTGTTTGCATTCTCCTTTGTTGCCTTACATTTTCGAGGAGAGTAATTTTTTCCAGAATGAAATGTGAACATCTCCTCTCTTCTCCTGGGATGAAATGCCAGAGCAAGTTATTTCCAAAGTCCAAAGTACCCATTTTCTTGGAGGAAAGAAAACAATGATGTATATTGTTAATGGCATTGTGTATTGCTTTTGTTGTTGTTGTCGTTATGAACAAACAAGCTTTTCCTGTTCATAACAACAAAATTTATGTCATTTATTTGTATTGTGAAAAGAATAAATCATAAGAAGAAGTAGGAAAACAAGAAGGAGGAGGAGGAGGAGGAAGAGAATGGTAGAGAGAAATAAAGGGATATGAGACATACATTGAATGAGATTGGGGAAACCAGAGAAGAACAGGGGGGTTTGGTTGGCTGAACTCCCCAGGTGTGCTAAGGCATGGGAAGTCTCTGGGGTTGAACTGATTGAAGAGCCCTGTACCCCCAAAAAGGACAATATTTGAATGCCTAGAGGACCTACCAGCTCCCTATCAGGTTTACTGGAAAACCTGCTGAGGCCATCATTATTCAGTCTTCCTGTGAATCAGGATCCCACAACTGATCGAGCCAGCAGGATGCCGGCAAATCACCTCATTACCCACCTGGGCACCCTGTGACACTCTCCCTTCAGTGACTCCCAACCCAGAATAACCGTGTGACCAGAGGAAAACCTGGCCACGCAGCAGTGTGAGGGGTGAGTTCCTATGGTTGGGGGTGAGGATGCAAACTCCAGAGGGCTCTCAGCTGGGGCACTGCAGAGGGGACACCTCTGTTTCATAGCTAAGCATGTTGAAGCTCCTTTGGAAACCCTATGAACTATTTTAGTTCTTGTCCTTGAAAATGAGGAAGTGTTTTTGGTTGGAAACAAAACAACACAACTGTCACAATTACAGGTTCACCCTCCCTTTGTTGGGTAGCACTATGGAAGACACAGGAGGACTGTGGAGAGACACAAGCAGAGAAGACAGGATAAGTCGCAGTTTTGCTTCAAGGAGTTTCCTTGCATGGCTGGCAGCATTATGCCCTAAAGGATTTCTAGAAAGCCATGTTGCCCTCCTAGAAGAGAAAATGTCAGGGGCCCAGCTGACCCAGAGCCTTCTAAACTCCCAGATGGAGTTTTGAAGACAGATAAGGTTAGCCTTTAAAAACTGACTTACTGGCTGATTGCTGCTTCCTAAAACAGATAAGAAATTCTTGAAAACTTTCCTAATAGTTTTAAAAATCAATTTTAATGTAATTTCCAACTCTTGTGATTCGTACAATGCATTCTGTTTTGGAAGTCAATATTTTCTTTTGCTAATTATGTACTTTATCTTCCTTGGATTTATTTTATCTTCACTTTTGAAATAAATTTACATTTAAAAATAATTTTTAATATAGTTTTTTAAAACTAATCTCTAGATACCTGAAAGGTGATTTTCCCTTCTACTTGGAATTTGGAGATTTTAAGATATGGAACTGAAATGCACAGTTTGTGTGAAGGAGTATGTTATTCAAGTTTCTTCATTAATCAAAAGTAATCGTTAGTGCTATTGATAATTTATATTATTTTGTGATGCAGTCTGTCTGTAGAGAACTAAGATATTGTTGAGAGAGTAATATATTTCAGTATTACGATATCAAGAGCATACAACATAGGCCATAGTCACACACTGAGGAAACGAGAATGCGCCGTATCAGCTGCTGAGCACATCTTTTATACATATCTTACTTTGGACATGATCAAAGGAAAATTGCTATCATGTGCTGGATACCGCTTTTTTTTCTTTCTTCTCCCCTTCTGCAAGCACAAACTATAATCTTGGACTGCACATGGGACAACGTATACATAACTTCAAAAGGCATATTGATCCAATAATTAAATTAAATCTGATGTTTGACATCATGTATAAGAATCACTCCTTGACTGACAGAATATTCTGTTTGCACCCCTTGCTGCAGAGCCCTGAGAGGAAGTGAAAAGGGGTTCTTCAACGTTGAAAACTCACGGTATTATCAAGGCATTTTCAAAAAAATATGAAAGTTAGGTGTTACCTTGTTCCTTGTGTGTACTACACTGATGATGATGATATATTTCACTTACTGAGCATCTTTATTTGTCTTATTTCATATTATTCATTTACTTTTAAATAAATTGGATCAAATAAGTAAACAAAATGGGAATAAAGGACTACGTAGGCAATAATATTTTTGTAAAACAATTCCTTATATAAGAATTAAAAAAGCATTAGGCTAAATTTGCAAATTAGTAAATTTCTAAGTCTTCTATTCAAACTGTAGCAAAAGGAGAAAGAGGAAGAGAAGTAGAAGCAGACGTTAGGTTGGTAATTAGCTTTGATTCTTTTGTGAGCAGAAGGACTGGGGGCGAGAATAATTTCAAAGGGACAAAGAATATGGTATAAACTGTTGATAGGATCAGGGACTTCTAGGGCAGGAACGAATGTTACAAGATGTCACAAAGTAAAGAAATAGGGCAGTTAGTTGTCTGACATATGTTTGGTCAGCCTCTTGAAAAGGATAAACAGAGGAAAGCTATGATGTTGGTCCCAGCAGGAGCTGTGGAAGCCACCAGATAGACCAGAGAGTGACCCAGGCAGAAGAAATAGAACAGTGTCTTCTGGTGGTGCACTTGGCAGGAGGCCTCCGAGCAGCACCATGCAATTGTCACCATGAGAGAGCGGCCTGGCATGTGGAAATAACATGAGCAGCAACAGTGCAAACTGAAACTGGGGACATGTAGACAAGAGCTGTAGTTTTCACAGTTCTTCAAATGTGAACTGAGATAAAGAAATACTGGCTTACTATCTTTTTGTGTCTCTGTTATAATATAGACTGCAGATCTAGGAATACTTCTTATACTAGAATCCGTAGCTTATTCATTAACTGGCTTTTGTTATTTTTGCATTTAATTGCTTCAACAAATAATTATTGGTAAACCATTATATGGGAAGTAAATTTAGATCTTGGGAGTAGAGATAAATAGACAGATAAGATAGACAATATGCAAACTAATGTGCGAAGCATTGTGCAAAAAAATTTTAATTAGTTGTTGTAGTACAAAGAGACCCTTCCTAAGATTATGATTAGAATGGTGATGATAAATTACTAATTGAATATCAGAAAATAACATTCCATTCAGTAAATGCAAAGCTCATTGTAAAGGCTCTAAGGGAAATGCTAGTTTGGTTTATTAAAAGATCTAAAATAAATACAGTGTGAACAAAATTAGAGCATACTCAACAAAGCAGACAATGGTTGGGAATGAAGTCTGAGATGTAGGCTTTATGAGATGAGGTTAGAATTTGGAGTTTTATTTGAAATGCAGTTGTGAACTGAATGTTTGTGTTTCCTCAAAATTCATAAGTTGAAATCTAACCCCTAATGAGATGGTATTTGGAGATGAGGACTTTGGGAAGTTATTAAGTTGTAAGGGTGGAGGCCTCCCTTATCAATGTAATTAGTACCCTTATAAGAAGAAGTCTCAGAACTAGCTAGCTCTCTTTCCACCATGTGAGCACTTAACAAGAATACAGTCTTCTGCACCCAAGAAGCAGGCCCATATCAGACAATGAATTGGCTGACACCTGGATCTTGGACTTCCCAACTTCCAGAATTATGGCAAATAAATTTCTGTTGATTAGCTGCCCACTTTGTGATATTTTGTTATAGTGGACTGAGCTAGCTAAGATAGCACTGCTAAGACATTAGAGTATTTTAAGGTAGGAGAATAAGTGGTTTACTTTGGTTAACCCTCTGGAAAATGGAGGCAGAATAAATTATAAGAAGTAGTAAAGAACAGGAATGGAAGCAAGGAAACCAGTTAGGAGACCACTGTAGTATTCATAGGTGTGGAAGTGGGTGACGATGGTGAGGAAGGGGGAAGTGAATAAACATACGATGTGATTTTGAGACAGGTTGGATGCTGAGGGTGAGGATAAAGAAGAAATATTTTTGGCTTGTGCAGATTGGTTATTGATGAGACAATTTAGAGAAAAGAAGATCATGGCATCTAGAGAATATACATAGAGTAAATGTATCAAGAATTGTGTTTGTCAGTTTAAGTTTGAGGCACTTTTTAAAATACAAGTAGACAATTCAACTAAGCAGTTGGGTATTCAGATCTGAACTTTCAGGGAAAGATTAAATTTGAATATATATATATAAATATAACATTATCATTGTAAAAGCAATCATTAAAATTCCTATTAAAATGTCATCTCTGAGAACCTAGTATAATACCTTTCATCTAGTTGGGACTCGATAAGCATTTCTTAAGTGTATTTCCACGTGGAAGGTATAATGTGAGAGGTGGGATATAGAGAAAATAATAAGAATCAGTTTAATTTGAAAGATAACATGTTGGTTTCCTATGGTCACCATGACAAAATACCATAAACCAAGTGGCTTTCGATATCAGAAATATATTCTGTCACACATCCAGAGTCCGGAAGTCTGAAATCAGTATCACTGGGATGAAACCAGACTGTTAAAGGGTTAGTGGTCCCTTTGGAGACTCTAGGGGAGAATATTTCCCTTACTTCTTTCAGTTTCTGGTGGCTGCTGGCATTCTTTAGTTTGTGCCTACTTTGTCCAAATCTTCAAGACCAGTAGACCAGTATCTTCAAATATTTCTGTCTATGTATTACCTACCTTATCTTTGTTTCGGATCTCTTTCTGCCTCCCTTTTATGAGAATCAATATGATTGCAATTAGAGCTCCGCTGAATAATGTAGGATAATCCTTCTCATTTCAAGATCTTCAATCACATCTGCAAAGACAGCCACCACCTTTTTTTAAACTTTAAGTTAATAGTCACAGGTTATAGGAATCAGGAGGTGGCTTTGGGGGACCATTTGTCAGTCTAATACAGATAATACTGAATTTCATAAACATTCAAATTGTAAGGCTATGCAATTACTGCTAAAATGGAATACTGTGTAAAGTTCGTAGACACATTGAAGTGAAACAAACTAATTCTGGGGATGTCCAAGTACAAACATTTCTATGCCCTGGGTCTTGATAGAAGAGTTGTAGTTTGTAAGTTTGAGGTGTAGAGAAGGAATTCCAAGCCTGGAGAAACACATGAATAAGGGCAAGGATCTGTGAATGCATGGTATCAGCGAAGGATAAATAAAGAAACATACCTTTATCCCAACTCTTAAGCAAGAGTGTTTTTTGAATCTCAACCACTGTTCAGCCTTTGGTGGATACAAACTAACTTAAAATAAATTATTTCTGAAGGTCCACAAACTTAGATTATCCTTGGGAAATAAGATGGGCATACATGGAAAATATTAGTCAATATGTAATTATACAGTGACCTTTGTAATATTTACTAGGACTTCAGGGATAAAAAGGAACGATCAGAAAAGAGATTTAGTTGGGACAATGGGGTATGCTTCATGAATGATGGGTGGAATTTGAGAATGTAGAGAAGGTAGAATGTGCAAGGTAGTTTGAGCAGAAGAAAAGGCATTATTACTTAAAGAAGAATTGAGAGTTGTGTGAGAGCCCATGTGGTCAAAAGCAGAATTCCAGTCCTTTGAAGGATAGAAAGATATGAGATTATATAAACTAAAATATATCCTACTATTGAAGGATATCAGAGCAGATGTCTCCTTGAATCCTTTTTCAAATAATATGGACCACACTGACACAAGCATTTCTGCCATACGTTGTGGGCTGTGTATTTATCATCATATATAAACAAGCAACAACTGATACAGTGAAATAGTTTTGGCATCCCATCATACTGTGGATGCTCTGTGGGCAGAATACATGGTTTATACTTTGTAGTTTTTCCCTCATTTGAAAGACAGGAAGGGTTGTAGAAACCATTATTGAGAAAGAGATCAGTACAGAGATTAAGAGGAAGGTATAGAAGAACTGGATGGCTGACTAGTCTCTGGCATTGCACAGAAAGAACACAGTGTATGAAACCTGGTAGGAGAGTCATTGAAATGATGGGTCCAGATCACTATGGCCATCTTGTCAGTGGTGATGCTTATTTAGACTAGCAGGAACTGAGAGACAGACTGGGGAGGAGTTAGCGTAGTGAGGACTGATTTTTACCCAGAACACACACGCACGCACTTCTTTGGCCTCTCTCCTCTGGAGCATAGATGTAATGTTTTCAGCCTGTCTATCTTAGTCAAGTTGATAAGGTAATATTTATAAATTACTCTGGCAACCATGGAAGTTGTTCTGTTAATATAGAATAGTTTCCTAACATGACATTTGATTTGAAAGGCTTGAAAAGTACCTATATACATTATGGGGTTATTGTAAGCAAGCGATACAATTTCAGTGCTCAGGAAATGAGGCAGAGCTGTCTTTCTGTCTCCCTCCATATATTCTTTTTGTTGATTTCACAAATATTCCAGCATTGACTACAAAACAAGCAGTGTGCAGACACATGGCGTTTGATTTTGCTCTGCTTTTAATTATAGGTGGATGCAGTTTTAACATCCCTATGCATTCATTCATCAAAACATATACAATTTTACCTTCCTGATGTTCCAAGCACAATTTTTCCAACAGTATACTATGCTGCAGACACTATACTAGACTCTGGGAATGCACAATAGAAGGCTGAGTATCCACTTTTGAGATCATGATATAATGAGGACATAGGTGCAAACACTCAGAAATATTTCTGTACCATATGTTGTGAAACACAAACATATAGTGCAATCGAACAGTTAATAGCAGTCATTGTTGAGAATTTCTAATTACTTAAGCTTTCTCAGGGAGTCAGGAAAGGCCTCACCAAGGAGATATGAGTAACTATTGATGAATAAGGAGACTCATCTGGGAGAATGGAATGATAAGCAGATTTCAGATCAAATAATGAATATGACTAAAGGCTCGGATTCATGAATTAATAAGACATATTGGCCATCTCTATGTCTTTGATATGGTGGGTGACTGGGTATGATTCAAGGTGAGAGGGTCAGGAGATGAAGGGACTTGTAGGAAATTAAACCTTGCGTACATTGCTTAATGGGAAGCCACTGAAGCGCTTTAAGCTGTGGAGAGTGACGTGTTCACATTTGCATTTAAAGGTAATTTGCTGAACAAAATGAACAACAGACAGCAAGATAATATTCTCTTTACATATTAACTAATGACAATTTTAAAATATTTCTGGAAAGCATAGATTGCAGCATGGTCATTGGAACCGTACATACTTGCCATTGTTTCAATATCCAAGTATCAAGAGTCAGTGGAGGGGATGGGTTGGAGATTCTTCCTTCTTTTCTCTTTTCCAATTTTGGAGGTTTGGTTCCTGTAGGTCTCTATTCATCACTACTTTTTTGTGTGTAGCTGTGCCATGACTCTTGATATGGCAACTCAGGAACCAGCAGGGTTGGGAGGGCAGGCAGGACTCTCTAGAGCTGGAGAACAGTACTTAAAGGAAGACAAAGCAAGTGAAAATAATTACTGTCACATAACATGTCCAGGGAGGGAGCTGGACTTTTGAGAATCTTATGAGTGGCAGTGAATGATCCATTTGCTACCTGGAATAGTGAAGAGATGCATCTTCCCTACCATGCTTGATATCCTTCCAGAGGGAACCCCACTGAGGAAGAAAACGAGAGAGATTTTTGTCTACTGAGTTAATGCAGGGCACATAGTCTTGGGAGAGTCCAGGATTGGATGTCAAGGAGGAGAAAGAGAATCCATAATCTTAAAAGGATCAAACATGCATTCATAGGTACAAGACTGGTTAGTTCATAAGAGGTTAACACTGAAATGCTCTGGGAAAGGAGAAATGACAGGGAGGCTCTAAACAGAGCTAACAACAAACTTTAAGGATAAATATAGAGCTCCTACGACACTTTTGCCCAAGTAAATTTCCTTATGATCACAGGGCCTCCTTCAGTGCATTTAGGTCACCTGTCTGAATCTGTAATTAGGGTTTTCGTGAATGAGATTCAAGTCTGTTTCTCTTTCTATGAGAGTAAGGCCAGTGCTTTTTCTGGTTTCTGGGATTAGCCATTGAGCCTGCCTCTTCATCAGGGAGGCAGTAGGTACTCAATGGTAGTTACCATTCATGGAGTTCCTATTGTATAATGGTCTGGTGATTATCAAACATTTAACATACGCACAGAATGATCCGGGAATTTTTTGACAAGGTGGGTTTTGATTCAGTGGTTTGGGGATGTTGGTGATGCTGGCCACACTTTGAGAAACGAGGAGCTAGACATGCATGGTTGAACATCTGAAGTCTAGAATGCTTAGGAACTTGTCTACTTCATCCAGCAGACTGGGGCAAAAATTCAGATTCTAACCCAGACCAGGCTGCCTCCTAGTTTTCAGGCATGTTATCTGCTTTCCGAAACTCCAGCCATCCCTAAGTGTGGTCACACAACTCCCCTGTCTCCCTAGCAAAACTATACCTATCTTTCTGGGCTCCTGAAAATACTGCAACAGAACATGTATTACCTGCAGGGCACCTTAGACAGGAGTTTGCTGCCTTCGGAGAAAGCGTGTTTTAGGAAGACATTCATTTCTCTAGACCCAAACTAAGCAAACTAAGGAACTCTGCCAGTCATAACTTACAGTTGCCCACTCTGAATGCAAAAAGAGGCCACACACTGTATTAAAATATGAAGCCTCTTTTTCTGCCTAACTCGGCTAAAGTTATCTCAGCTACAGCACTCAAATGTGGGACTGCACAGGAACAATGGTGAGACCAGATGGAAGAGTGTAGAAATGAAATGAGACTGAAGAAATTGCCAGGGCCGATTGCCTTCACACATCTAGTATTTCCTGGATGCCAATTATGTCTTGAGCTCTAAAGGATTAGTAAGGAACACTGGAAGAAAATATAAAATTTGAACTTCATCAGAAGTCTTTCTATTCTTCCTGAAGCAGTTTGTGTGACCGTATGTATGCATGTGTGACGCTTCATCTTAGAACAGGGTTGTGATAATGTACCGTATGGCTTTTGGCTTCTACTGGGTAGGTTTCACAAGAAAGAATGAGCAGGGTTTCATTTATGCCAGTTACAAAGATGCAAAAAGTTTAAATGAAACTAACCTTTCAGCTGATTCCTTGCATCATTGCTATCTTGTTTTCTGATAATGTGGCTGCATTATAACTTGCTGAAGCCTTGGAGATTTGCATGAAGTTTATCCCCTAAATTTGCATTGACATGGTTTTTCAGTCAAGTGGGTAACTAAATCCTGTGGCCAAGAGCTAGCAAGG
Organism: Glossophaga mutica; assembly: GCA_039655065.1. Classification (NCBI taxonomy): domain Eukaryota; kingdom Metazoa; phylum Chordata; class Mammalia; order Chiroptera; family Phyllostomidae; genus Glossophaga; species Glossophaga mutica. Next base: position 14,564,809 of record CM077303.1, read on the forward strand.
CTGGCAATATTTGCATTGAAAACCAGTGGGAGGTTAGGGGAATAATGAATCTGTGCAGTCTCCCAAAAAAGAACCAGTGATGAAAAATCTGCATCTCTCAAAATGCTCCTCACTTCCATTAAGTGTCTGCAGCTGCTAAGACCTTACTTGTACTTCCTCTAGAAGACCCAAGCGACAATAGGATTACACAGGGAAAATGTACAGAGAGCTACAAATATGACACAAATTTGCTAAATGGCCATTCAACACCACCTTTTTATATACATTTTTGGAGAGAAAATTGGGGGACATTCTTGCTGAAAATAAACTCTCAAATGAAAAATGAAACAAAAACCACAAAATTTTATTTTGTTTTCTGGTCAGAGGTAAAGGCACAAAGTCAGGGTTGAGCTTAGAGTCCTTCATGATGTTGTCAAACTGGCTTAAAAAAATGTTTTAAGGGCAGAGAGTGAGACATTCTGTAAATTATAGGCTGGGTGATTCTCATTTTATTCATTGCTTATCCATTGAGATTTGCATCTTCTGTGATCAGGCACCTAGTGACGAAGAAGAAAAAGGGACCTGGATCTCAAACCAAGTTATTTTTCAAACTCTAACTGTGATCGTAACTGCTTTTAGATGGCAACTCAGAATTCCTGTTTTAAAGCTGAAAAGCATTTGAGAGAGCACTCAGACCCTCCCACTGAAGGAAACTCAGTCTCAGAGATGTTAAGAGAGGGTCCCGAAGTTTCCCATTAACCACTAGTATGTGTATGCAAATAACCTTCTGGCAAAAAGAGGGGAAGTGGGCGTGGAAAAGAGATGTTCTTTAAAAAAAAAAAAAAGAGGAAGATGCACCGGATCATAAGATGCACCCCAGTTTTAGAGGAGGAAAATAGGGAAAAATTGAAGCAAAAACGTGGTAAAATATTTAATAACATAAATAACATAGGCTGCCCTCCCCCCCCCCCGCCCCCCCACACACACACAGCGAGCCGGGTAAACTACACTGGGACTATAAGACGCACCTCCCTTTTCCTCCCAAATTTGGGGGACGGAAACTGTGTCTTATTGTCCAAAAAATACGGTACATGAAATGATGCTAGGCTATTGATGACCTTCACATTTCCTTCTTGAATGTTGTCTCCTGGTGAGTATTGATGTTGTGAGAACTGGGCTAAGAGCCCAGGTTCTAGAAAACGCCCTACTACTGTGATGGGGCTGAAGTTCAAAGGCACTTTCAGAGCAAACACAGTGAAAAGGATAGCTCTTGCTTTCATTTGGAGAAAAGGGTTTACATAAATTGAGGGAGCAGGTGTGAAAGCACATCCTTTCTATCCAAACACGGTGCCTAGGTTTGCTGTTCCAGGTAAGGAAGCAGCAATAATGGTTGGGTCAACAAGGTAGAAATCCTACTGGGGGCTATCCGGGGAGATTCCATCTCTGAAGGGGAAAAGCCACGACTCTCAAGGTTTATATAAAAGTGTAATGGAAATAATTTAGAGAGCTAGAAATGTCCTAGCAAGTCTAGACAAATAATGTTTGCATGAGTGAAAGAAGAACTTTTTCAAGAAGTTCATCACTGTATTATAAAGCGTGTTCTGTTATGGAGTGAAGGCACACACAAAATAAAAATTATGAAGGAGAAAATAAGATAACTATATAAAATTCCAATAGCACCTCAGTAAATTATTGAAAAAATGAATTTCTCATGACTAAAGAAGGCTGAGTAACATTTGGAAAACTTGTCTACAGCAGGTCAGACTGCTATAAATCTCAGTAAATTTCCTATTTGAATTTCCTCTTCCAATTTCCTGGTTCCTGTTTGGTTTTCTGAGCAAACAGAAGGAAGATAAAGAAACAAACAAAAAAAAAATGCTGTTTATTCAAACAAAAGGAAGGACATTCTCTTTCTTTATGATAACTCACTTCATCATTTCATATGTTTTTTCCCTCTTTAGCAGCAGGTGGTTCACATTCTGAGATGAAATTGATTGTATAACCCTGTGGGTTTCATACTACGGTGCTTGGATGAGCAGCATCAGCAGTACTAGGGAACTTGTAGAAAAGGCATAGGACTGGCCCCAGCTCACCAGATGAATCAGAAATTCTAGGCAAGGAGCCCAGCAGTCTGCTATAAAGCCCTCCAGGTGATTCTGGGGCATTCCTAAAGTGTAAGAACCATTGTTATAAACAAAAGGTCCCTAAAAAGTTTTTTATAACTTGTTCCTATTTAACATCTCTCAGTATGGAAATACTCAATTTAATTAGTTGTTTATAAACAGGATTTGTGTAAGCGTTAACATAGATGAAAGTCCATGTTCTAACACTGATGCTATGAGTTGTTTCTTCACAAAGAATAAGCATACCATTTAATAGTTACCAAAAAAGTCTTTTTCTGTGAATTAAGTAACCATTAGGCTAGCTTTCCATTTATTCTTCATAAAGATTTAAAATGTTTGCCTTGATTTTTAAAGAACTAGACATTTTTCACTAAACACTTTCATTATATGAAAAATATTTTCAATAAAAATGAATTTAATAAAATAAAATTGCTTTAAGTGCTGGTCCCCCAAATTTCAATTCATTTACAATGTATCAGCCCCTTATATTTCTCTTTACTGGTATGATTATTTTGTTAAATATTTAAAAACTATCATAACATATCTAAGACTCTAAAATTTAATACGAACATATTCAATAAAATATCTTTTGCTTTCTTTATTTTGCCAGTATTTCTTTGCATGTTTTATTCTTTCTTTAGGGGCTAAGTATACATACTATATATTGCACAAATTTATATTTTTCATATACTAAATAATGGACATGTATGAAACTGAATTCAACTGAATTTTGTTATAAACCCGATTCAAACAAAATTATTTTGGATGGAATAAAAGAGTATGTAAGCTAGTATGTATAGAATAAAATCTCCAACACCATCTATGACATTTAAAGTGCATGGGTTGAAATAATGACTTTGCCCCTTCGTTTTTACCATTCAGCTGCTTCCATGTGATTCTGTGAGCAAACCAGCCCTGAAGGCACCAGGACAAAGGTATCATTCAGTATGATTTCCGTCCCCCAAGAAGTCTGTATGTTCAGGTAAATCTCAATAAATTATCTTTTGCTATAAAAATTTCTATGCTGTTTAGCAAAACTAACAGGTTAAACTGGTTTGAATATGCATTGATTAACTTTCTTTCATGTTCAATCAACACATCCATCTCTTGATGTCCAAACTATGCAGTCAGTGTCCCATATTGAATGAAGATCTATCAATATATCCACTCATCTGGGATTACCGGCAAGGGAAATTTTATTTGGAATAAATACATATATTTGTTATGCGTGCATATGTGTGTGTAAAATATATACATATACCATATCTATAAACAATATTAACTATATATATATAATTTTAAAATTAAATTACTTTGCTTTCCAAGAGCTTCTGAAGGACTTTTCTCTTAACAGCCGGAGCAGATGGGTTTCATTAAACTGCCCAGGCCTTTCTCTCTCTAATCATCTGCCTGGCCCAATCTGAGGGGAAAAGGGCAGACACATGAGGAATCTATTCTTTTCTAACCCTCTCTGCAAGGCATCTGCTAAGACCTCATCCATCACTGGGAAAGCTGTGAATGGATAGCTACGCAATACCCCAAGGTCTCATTGGGAGCTCTGGTGTAACGCCTAACCTCTCTTCTGGTAAAGCAAAGGCAACATGTACTTTTGTCAAACTGTCAGCAAACACTTCCCTCTTGATACAGTTTGTTCAACCCAACCTTCTGCAATGTCAACTGGCCACAAAGGTTTCATTTTGAAGAAAACCCCCAACCTTTGCCTGGATGTAGTTCTCACAAGTGAGTACCTTTACCTCCCTGGTGGCTGAAAGTGTGTGGGATTTGTTTGCTTTCAGAGGAATCCAAACTGTTTAGGAGGCAAAATGACTCTCGTACTTGAATGTCAAATAAAACTACTAGGCGATGTGGGCTACATAGCTATTTAATAGAATTAGCCCAAAATATCTTCTTTATCAACCATGTCCAAAATGATAGGAGGTCATTCAATCATCCGTGACACAGAATTACTGATCTCCTGGCCGACTTGAGGCATCATGGGTGGTGGTAGTAAAAGCAGCAGACACCAGCTCCTCACTCCCACCGGCACCTTAACTGGGAACCGAATGCTGATACACTGTTGAGTCTGTGGCCCACACTGACCTTTAAATCATGAATGCCCTATTTTTTGTCAAATGAAATTAAGTTTGAAGTCATCATCCACTTGTTCTTTACAGTGTGAAATATCTCAATCACTTCGTGTTTAGTGGTGGCATGAGAATCATGAATGACAGATGATGATGTTTGTTATGCAGGGTGTGAAGTGGTCTACTAAGCCGTGGGAACTTCTTCCATGTAACAAGATGTATCTTGACTCTCCTTAGAATTCCATTTCCTAGTTGTCCAAGGGCTGAGACACTTGAGAAATTAACATATTTGTTAAAAATTCAACTTTTCCTTAGTTTTCATAAGGTGTCTTTAACTACACAGTAGCCTTTCATTTGCTTTATTTTATTTTAATTTTTTAGTAAGCTACTTCTCCATCTCTAAATTGTTAAATAATTGCAAACTATCACAGAAGGCATTTTATTTGTTGTGAATGCAGTTCACCTACCAAATGCCAATGTGAGTTTTGATGTCCTCAAGGATGATACTTTGGCTTAAACATTCAATGTTAATTTTATTAATGTTGCATGCTCCCAAACTTAGGGTTTTTCTTTTGTTATTGTTCTGGTTTGTTTTCAATCTCTTTTAGTAAGTGAAGCAAATGATAACAATTTTAAAAAACTTAATAAATGTTTTTTCCATTTATAAGCTCATTTAAATTAACCACTCAAACACTTAAAATTGTATTGATAAAATGATTCTGTCTTCTTTAAAAATACTTAAGTTGTTGAATTGAGAATAAATTGTCCTAGTTATTCAACGGAATCTTATAAATTAAATAAAAAATATGTATGGTTTTCTCTTAAATCATTCATTACTGTGTATAGATTTTATTAGAGGTTAATATAAAAGTGCAAAACTAGACTTATTATTCAATATATTTTATAATGGACTTACAATTTTGACCCGGATTGACTAAATTCTCCATCCAGCAAATATATGCAGCATATTCTGAAATCATGATATTAATTTTCTAGGTTAAATTTTTCCATATCGCTTTACTCAATTTTAATCTTGTTAAGTTTAATAATATGATTCAACTAGATATTATAATTCATCCTAAAATCTTGGGCTTTTCCTGTTCTGTTGCCTGTGATTGAGTGATGACCAGAAACATGTGCTGGGATTTAAATGGCACACCCTGAACTCTTTATAAAAAGAGTTTGTAATGGAGACTTCGTAACTTAAGGGAGTAGCCAGGATACAAGTATCCATGCCATATCATTACAACCTAACACAAGTCTGCAAATTTCACCAATGTACCATGTCATTTAATGGGATTCTGTATTACTTTGTCTTTTCATACATTTAAGTGCAGTCTCATCTTTGTGCACAGGTAGTTGAATTAGCCTCTACAATTCTTCAATAATAAAATGAACTCTGACTGAATTTTAGTTTTTCCAATAGTTTAAGGGTCCTGCCAATGCCATTTATCCTGAAATTATGGAGAAAAAAATCAAAGTTGAAATGTGGTGGTCATCTACATCCCTGAGCAAGCAAAATTTCACAGATCTTGTTTTGAGGACTGATCAGCTTCCTCCTTTGCTTGGCCTTCCTTTAATTGGCCTTTGGTCCTCTTCACTCTTGCAAGATAACCGTAAGGTACGATGTAGCATTCAAGCCTTTTATTTGTTTGCCGTTAGTTCTCACTGCAGATGCCCTGATTTTGTTAAATGGCTTTTCTTGGTTGTCCCCACACAATAAAGTGACTTTCCTATGTAGAATCAGTAAAATCCTACTTATGCTTTAAGGCCAAAAGCAAATGCCTCCATATCTATGAGATCCTTCCTCTATTATTTCACTCAGATGTAACCACAGGTTTAATGCCCCAGACTTCATAGCAATGGTCCCTAAGTCACACTGGTCAGAATTCCATGTCACCTCTCCAGATAATGAAGGGAGATAGGGCATCTGGGAGCTGACGTTCTAACTGTCTCACCTGCTTCAACTGGAGTGGAAACTTTATTTTTTGTTGTTGTTCAAATGAAGCTTACATCTATATAAGAATACCACAGCCTTTAAAAAATAAAGAGGAAATCCAAAAGAAAAATACTACCTCTCCTTGCTATATTATAAATATCAAAAAAGTGATCATTTCCTGAGTTCATTTGACTTCCCCAACACCACTTTGTCTGTACTTTGGTGAATGAGTAAATAAAATGCTATTGTATGGGCTGACATTATGCTAGGTATAAGAAAAAGCAAAGGATTTATTTTGAGATATTGTGGTGTAATGCAAAGAAAATCAGGCTGAATATTAAGAAAGCTAGTTCAAGACTATAGCTTGCTATATTAGTACAGAATTGAGATAACCTTCTTAATTATTAGTTTCTAATTAAATTATAATTATTATAAACTCAAAGTCAAGTGCTGCTTCAGGGAGGCAGGGAATAAGTATTATTAAGAACTTGGATTTGGAAGCTGGACTGCTCAAGTTCAAATCCTGGCTATAATGTATACTTTTTAACTCAGAAAAGTTGCTTAACCTTTCTAAACCTCAGTATTTTGATCTGTAAGATATAAATACTGTGTTGTTGGATGAATTAAATCATGTACAGTGAGCAACGGTATCAGCAGGATCATGTCAGTAAATACTCTGAAGGACCTAAAGCTCGAAGGAGCAAAGGTATAACTCAAGTTATTTCAATGTATATCATTTCTAGCGCTGAAAATATGCAGCTGAGGAAAACAGTGCAGATTTGTCAAGTATTCAGCATTTTGGAATTCTCACAAGAGTATTATAATTCTCATAGGTCCTTTGGAGTTCTGCAGTAAAACAAGATATGGCCAAAATCATGAGTGTTATCAATATTAACAAAAAGCACTGCACCAGCATCTTTTCTGGACGCTGAACCAGACAGAAGACATACTTATTTTATCACTGGGCCATCTTATAAAAGGTACTATTATGGCATGCCTCTTTAGTCATTGTCCTTCTCCTCTTGAAGTAAGCTTCCTAAGACTGAGACTTTGGTAGGGGGTGGGAAACCTGCCCTTGTCTGCCTGGGGCTTACCCAGTGGTAGCACTGAAAGTCCATCTCCAGACAGCTCTCAGTCCTGGGCAAATCTGAACACTGGACGAGCCTGGGGCCTCTTGTCTATCCCCTAAAATGTTTACCATAGTTTCTTACGTGTGAACAGTATTAAATTAGCATCTACTGATGTATAATCAATTCAACTGGTTGCTGTCAAAGTCCATCCACCAGTTCAATCTATACCAGGCATATCCTTTGGCTGTGCCGCCCAGGGAAAAAGTCCTGGCTTATGTGCTTGAAAAATTCCCAGATAAATTGCTGTAGGTCCAGGAAAGTCAAAAAGATTAAAAGAGAAAGTAAATGCAATAGTGCAATAAAAGTAAACTACCCAGAAAATTTTAATACACAGTGATTAAAATTTTATTCCTCTAATTGGAAGTATGGGAGAGGTTGGTATTAACTAACCAATGTAGTAATATATTAATTTCAGCGTCTTCCACTGATACGAACTTTTACTTTAATCAGGTAGTAATTGCATGTTTAATAAATACTAACAGCTTATTAAAATGTAGTGAAAGGTTGATTCGGGAAGGGTTTATAAAATATCTTTTGTTTTAAGGATTCAAATGTTTTCATAAATGATACTTGTCAAAAATTATATACAATTCAAATAAAATTTCAGATATTCCTGCTTTTAGAAAATCATGGGTAATACCATCTACTAATTATTAATGCTAATGTGCATAGAAGGAGCCTGCTTGGTTTTTCATCTTTGGAAACCCCCATGAACAAGTCCTTGATCTTGGCTGTCCCTTGAGAGCTATTGCAAGCCTGATACTTTCATGCTTTGCACTCTCAGCTCTAGTGATAGTGCATCAAAGGGGTAGAGGTTCATAAGTCATGCTTTCTGCTCCAGTCCCTGTTAGAAATATCTTTCTGGAGAGTTTCAAGTACTTCCAACCCCTGTTGGAAACAGGAAGGGCAAAGGTAAAAACAAAAAAAATAAAAATAAAAAAGTAAAGGAAACAAAATTGAACTTCAAAAAAAAAAAAAAAGGGAGGGAAAAAAATGTATGCTTCGCATTTGGTCTAAAGTTAGGATTTTTTTTTGTTTTGTTTTGTTTTCTATTTTTTGTTAATTCATCTACCCCATGGTCTCTGAGAAGGCAGAGAGTCAAACAGCCTTGTCCCTGTGCACCTCTGGACTCTGGGTGACTTTTCTAAACTCAGAGCCCCCACTGACTTCAAAGAGGGGAAAGGCCATGGAAGTAATCCACAGGGTGCTGTGGGGAGAGAGCTGAGGACAAAGCTGCAGTGAAGTCATCTGAAGGGTAGCATTGTTTCTTTATTATCATCTGATGGGTTCAATTAAGTTCTATCTTCCATATTACATAGCAGTTATTTTTTTTTCTGTAGGTGAAATGGAAACATCTGCATGTTCTCGTAAATCTAACATCCCACAAAAATAATAATTCTGAATGGCTTTCTATGCATAAATGTCAAACCAGGAAGACATCAAGAATGTGGTCCATTTTCTGCCTTATGTGTCCGTGTAGTACAGAAGCTGTCCTGGCAACATTCATAGTGTTGGTGGTGACTAATAAGTCTAATGAGAAGTCTGAGAGGTGAGCACGACCACTTGACCAATATGATTGGCACAGGGCTGTGACTGGGAGAAAAGAGGGGGAGGCCCTGGAAATGGAGAGGCAGGATGAGGTGAAGTGAAGCAAGAGATGGCTACTATGCAAAAGTTTGGTCACATGAACATTTTTAAGTGTAAATTTCATGCACCGGTAATCTCATTGGTCTTCCTCTCCTATATCTCCAAGTACTTTACTCTCAACCAACCTGCATTCTGAAAAGACTAAATGCACACATTTTTTTCAAGTGCTTCATTTGAAAAAAAAATATTACTCAAGATGTATATCTTACATATATAAAACTCTTTTTCATGTTCAAATCCTTTTTTAAAAAATTGTTACTGTTCCTAACTTACTGTTTTATGTCCCAGGTCTTACATCAACTGTTATTTCTTTCTGACTGTATTTAGGTCATTTCAAAGCATTGCTGTCAAACACCATTTCACAGTCTAATTTCTAATATTTCCACTAAACTTCCTACATCTCCATGTGGAATTCTTTGCTTAAACATCACATTCATGTTATCCCTCTTCCAAAAATCTAATAATGAGCTTTGCAACTGTGTGACTAATTTCTTCCAGAACTTGTCAGTACCAAGTGCTCACACCAAATGTTATGGTAAGTACATAAGAAGCTTTACATTTAGCAAAGCTCATTCCCTTTATCCCCCAAATAGCCAATAACAGGATACCTACTTTCATCAACAAAGTAGAGACCTAGTTGCCATGGCCTGGTCCCTGCTGATAGCAACAGAGCTTCCAGGAGAAGCCTTTATTCTTGGTAAAGCATAGAAATGAATTATGATGGAGCAACTTACCAGAGTAGAATAAGCTTAGAATCATGAATGTCCCTCTGTGGCTCCTCCTTTTTCCTTATTGCAAATCTCAGGCTCCCACAAAATACAGTGGGCTGTAAGTTCCAGCCTGGGGTGCAACAGTGGGAATCACGCACACCATATCTGGCTGCACCCCTTTATTTACTCTTGTCCATGGCTGTTTCTTGCCTATAACTGTGTACTTGAGTAGTTGCAATAGAGACCATAACATGGTCTGCAAACAAACAAACAAAAATATTACCTGGCTTGAGAAAAAGTTATCCAACCTATTGTCCAGCCAAGAACAATGATCATTCATAAGATAGAGTTTCTGTCCTGGTTTCTAGTTTCCTTCCCTTTCCCATTAAAATGTAGCCAACCCAGAAGAAATCTCAACATCTTCTTCAACTTTCTCTTTAATTTGGAACAGAGGTTCTTAATCTGTGGTTTATAAATTAGATATATTTTTGAGGTATTTTGTGCATGTGTGTGTTTGTGTGTTTTCTAGAGTAGCATGTATTCAGTGATTAAGAATATAGCTCTGATACAAATAATTCTTGTCTTTAAATGCAAAACTTAATGGTTTAGCTATGGGACTTTAACACAGATTGCTATGACATATAACTCTTAATTTTCTTACCTGAAAAAATAGAACCATTAACGACTGTCCGGAAGGAATTTGTGAGGGTAAAAATAAATTGAACATTGTCTATAAAGTACATAGGGTGCATATCAACTGCTCACTAATCACTCCTTGCCCCTAGAAGGAAAACCTGTTGAATACTCAGTGCTAGAAAAAACTCAATTTCTACTTCTGTTTCTGCATCAAACTCAAGCTAAGAAAATTCAGCCGTCATAATGATACCAAACAAAGCCTTACTAAAGCGTGCTTACTTATTAAAAATGAAATGAACTGTACCTGCCCTGTCACAGACAGACAGTAGAATAATGAGATGCTGTAGAATGAGCTTAATGAAATGCAGCTTGGAAGAGCATGTAATAACCCAAGACTCTAGCATATTTCTAATGGTAGCCACAGGTAAAACCTGGCTATTTCTGTAAATATGTAAGCCTGTATCAAAGCTTTATTTTTTGTATTTAACTTGCATACTCACATCACAATTTTGCTTTAACAAAAAAAAAAAAATAGAGCAGAATAGTCTATTGGCTTTAAGGTGATTTAAAGAAAATCAATCCATTAAAGTTTCTAGAAATGTGGTTAATTTTCTTGAGGATTATGAAGCATAATTATGTAGTTAATAGTTTAAGATTTAAACATAAGTTGACTAAATAGTGATTTTTTTAAACCCAGGGAATAAAACAGAAATGATAAGTTTAGTTTTAGAAACTGTATCTGCCTACTTAACATCCTTTCCAATCTGAAGCGGTACCAGCAGTGTTCAGAATGGCAGTACATATGTTATGACTGTTTGAATTTCAGAAAGCCTTTGGTTAAATTCTGCATAATTGGTTCCTGCTTAAGACAGGGCTTGCAAGAATCCAGGAGGAGACATGGGAGTAGATAAAGAATGAGTGAAAGAAACAAAAAACAGACACTCCTGGTAAGAAGAGCCATGTCCACTCTGGGGGAAGTATTAAGAGGGTCCCACATGGAGCAGGGCTTAGATCTTGGCTGCCTTTTATCTGAGTAACCGATTCAGACAATGGGATCAGATTTAAGTGGTTGCATTTGCAGATGCTGATTGGAGGACAGTGAACATGGAGAGAGCTGCCAGAGAAATTCGGAAGGCACGGATGTACTTTATCACAGCACAGAAGACCGACACATGGCATTCAAAAGCTATAAACACATTAGGCTCAGAATGCATTTACATAAAAATGTGGGGGGAAGGGGCAAATGGTAGAGCCTTAAAATGTACACATCTATGACAGAGGATAAAATATAATTCCACAGAAGCCTGGATTTCAAAGTTTTCATGCTTAATGCTTCAGGGTCTTATATATAAGGACTAATTAGGTTAAACTATTTACATTAAAATGAGACTGTTTTGAGGAGAACATGTTTACTTGGGGAATTATGATAGACTTGGAGATCTTTTATAATTTGCATGCAAGTTGACATTTCAGGTCATTTAACAGTGAGCAAAGAAGACATCACAGACTCCGAACAAATTAGCAATACGGTCCTGACAGAATAGCCCTCCACAAGTCAATTTGCAAAGAACAAAAATAAAAGAGGAAGAACAAGCTGATGCAGAGACATAATCTCTTCCATAAGCATGGTAAATTTAAATATGCGGGTGTAACACAGGCCCGAAAAACTTGAAAAGAAGACCCACTAACTGACTGAATGAATGTTGGCATGGGACTCCACTTTTAACAACTTAGAAGTAAATTAACAAAAATGACTCTTCGGAATCAGTTGCACATGGAAGTGTCATCATTCTAACTTCAATTTCAAGAAGGCAAGTTAGTCGTTACCACTGCCAGGTTTCAAAATTAATGGGAGAATGCAAGAAAGGGGAAGTTCAGTATTTCAGTCAAATACACAGCCATATTCTATGAACACTCAGATGATTCACATTAACTTTAAAAAGAAAACACAATTTTGTAGTACACTACACTGTTCATGTTATTGTTTAATTGATCACACAAAATACTCCAGGGTGATGACAGAATCCCTCCTTGTCCTTGTGATTGATCATCTAAGGATAAAGAAGAGAATGCAAAAGTCAGCAAACAAACATTTTAAAATAAAAAACTCAAGACTGGGAATTTAATTTTTAAGCTAGTCAGCTGATGCTCATGAAAATAAACCAGAACTGATGAGGGAAAAGGAAACTTGAGATGTGATTAAAGATTTGGAATTGTTTTAAGAAACATTAGTTCTTTACAGAAAAAAGTCCTGTATATTCTGGCTGAGAGTTGAAGATCTATTCTGCTTAATTATGAGCAAACAAAATTACAGGAAACAACCACATCCTCTAGATTCTCTACTTGGACAAATAAGCTAGACGTTGATAGAAAATAAGCTGTTTCTTTGTGGTGGTCTGTCAGGAATGTGCTCGAAAGCTTCGAAGGGCCATTTCTCGACCTCTTAGCAAACGTCCTTAAGCAATTACCACTGTTTCTTGGAGGAAATGCAAGTAGGGTGTTTGTCATCTTGGAGTCAAATGTGCAGCTTTGAAATGTCCCAAATCATCTTTTATAATGACTCATTAAAAAGGATGTGGACATATTTCTCTGTAGGAATACTGATTGGTATTCACTCAAAACAAAACAAAACAAAACAAAAACTTACCTGTCCCAACATTTTGAATAGTTGAATATATTCCCAGACCAGTTTTCACTGGAAAACTAGAAAGTGATAGCAAGTTTTCAGATTAAAGATAATATTTACTTTCCTCTTTTTTATTTTGTATTTCCAGAAATACATACATTGACCTGTATCTGAAATTCTTTATAACACATAGTTGTAAGTGACAAAATGCTAAAAAGGTAAAATAATAATAGCCACCACTTACTGTTTATTTACTCTTTCCCATGTACTATGGGAATGTTACATACCCTTTACTTATCTTTAAAGGAGTCCTAGGATACTAAGTTTTTTATCCCCGTTTTCCTGGTAAGGCAACAAAATCTTAGTGGTTTTAAGTAGCCTGAGCAAGCAAGGCCATATCTAAGACCTGAACCGTACTCTGTGTTCTTTTAGAGTCCACGTTAAGAAGGATTATAAAAATTAAGCATATATGAACTTGAAAATACTTTGGAACACCTACTCTGATCTTGGCATTATTATGGGTACTACAGAACATGTCAATGAATAGAATAATTACTGTAACATGCAACATATTTTTAACTTAAATAATAGTGTCTGTAAGTCTGAGCACATAGACTACAATAAGTAGTCAAAATCACTTACCAGAAAGAATGGGAATGGCCACCAGATAGTTTTTGTTGTTGTTGTTGTTTGTTTTTTATACATACTTTTGTGAAATGAAGCAAAATATACCAAATAATCATGTACCAAGTAGAGTTTTTTGTAACATCTTTCTTTGTGCCGCAAATATTACAATGACTGAATTATATAGAATAACTACTATGCTACCGCCAATTATGTGTTAGAGGTACATACTGCCTGCAACAACCTCCCAGAGAGGGCTGCATGATTTCCAACTTGAACTTCAAAAAAATCTATGTACTCTGAAGGTGCCCTACTTGGAAGAGCAGTATATGGAGGCTCTGATTTTCAAATTCAACTCTCTGGCTCCAAATAATACCTTCATTATACTGGGACGAAACTAAAGCCCAAGAATTTAAATCACACTTGCTATAGGGCTGGAGAATTCTCAAATAGACTGCTGCCAATGAGAGACCTCACAGCCTCAGAGTAGAGTCTACAATGGACAGTCCAAATCGGTGAGAAACCCAGGTCCGAAGCATTAGTTCATGCATCTTTCAGTATAATGAGGGTGAGTCCTGAATAAAAAAAGCATTTATTTTAGTTTTTAAATTATTGTTTAATTAAATAAAAAAATAATTTTGTACATGTGTTTAAAATCTCTGGACAACAGGGCAGAATATTATATCGTATATTATCGTAAAAGTCCTGCCAGCTTATACTCATTCCTCTTTTACTCAGCCATTTGCATTCAGAAATCTCCTCCTCATGGTGGTATAGAACCTTGCCAATGTTGTTCTGGAACAGTTATGGGGTTCAATTGCCCGCTGCCAAGAAGCGTGACTTACAAGGCAAGAGTTTGGTAAAAAAGGAAAGGGATTGTTTATTTAAAGGTTATACATATTTAGAATAATGACAGATTTCTGCTGTTAAGTCCCACTCCCTTGAAAAACACCCAGAAAAACACATAGTCCTGCCTCCCTTTGCCAAAACAGGCCAGTTTCAGAACATGCCAGTCAGAGGTACCACGTTTCAGAAAAGCAGGAGTCTGCAGATCAGCATTCCCAGTCACGGTTCAGCTCCAGGCATCTCTCACAAATCTGGGTGGCTGGGTAGGACCTCTGCGTCATGGCCAGCTCTGGTGGCTTGGAACTTCTGGCTTTCAGAATACACTCTTACCGTGTAGCTTCTCCTCTTTTTTACTCCAGATCACATGGTTTCTTCCTGTCTCTTTTAGCCCACCTCATTTAAATGTTCAGCCCAGAACTTTCTGTATGACCTCATATCTGGCTCCTCCTATGATGTGTTAGCATCCACCATGTTTGCCAGTTCCCCCATATCTTTTACCTTCTTTCGACTGCCCTGTTTAGTCAGGGCAGAAGTTTCCAGCAATGCACAGACATCCAAGGTGGGCATTCACCCCTTGTGTCAAGTGCATGCACTGTATCCAGGCTATGTCATGAGTCCCTGAATGTTTTCAGGGTCGAGACACAATTCACCCTGGGCGGCAGCCCTCTTCCATTCAGGAAGGCACAGCCATTAACTTGCCACTGTTAAGCAATATATCTTAGATGCCATACCATCTACTCTTCTTCCCCCCAGTCAAGGATTGTGGGGGTTATGCTCTGCACCCCTTTGCATTGCGGCTAAAGTGCTAATGTATTAAAATAGCATTTGGTGGGTTACTTGGTGGGCTCTTCATAGTGTCTCCATGTCTACTCAATCTTTGTTCCTTTCTTTAGAATTCTTCTTGTGGCTTCCACAGTGATAACATGAAGAACATTTGCAAAAACTGCCACAGAGACTGTCAATTTGCAAAAAGAGTCATATATTTGTTTTAGACAGAAATACTTTTTTGCAGTTATTTTTTCTATGAATAAAATTGAATCATTCATATTAATAGGATCTAGACTAGAAGTGCTTTTTCCCCCTTTAGCTCTTCTCCTGCATTGCTATTACACCTTTCCATTTGCCTAATAGAATTTGCACATTGCTGAAAATAAAACAAGGAGAAGAGGAAATAAGACTGTGTGTTTAGTTAGTTAGTTAGTTAGTTAGTTAGTTAGTTAGTTTCTTGGGCCTTTCCTGATTCAGTTTAATAATTTTTTTCCTTTTTCTGTTATCTATACAGATCATGCAGGTAAAGAAATAATGTACATATGCGCTGGCTGGTGTGGCTCTGTGGATTGAGTGCCATCTGGTGAACCAAAAGGGTGCTGGTTCGATTCCCAGTCAGGGTATATTCCTGGGTTGCTGGCCAGGTCCCTACTTAGAGTACGTGAGAGAAAATTTATCAATGTTTCTGTCCCTCTCCCTTCCCCTCTCTCTAAAAATGAATAAATATTTTTAAAAGAAATGATGTACATAAATTATTTAATAGAATCTTAATAACAACCTTAAGAGAAAACTTGAAGAAAACTCACAACTAGAGAGTGGCAGAGAAACATTCATCCCTCGGTCTCTCTGATTGCCAACTTCTACTCTGACTATACCACCCTCAGCTTCTACCGGACGAAAGAACCTCATCACTACATACTTTGACCTTTCTTAGCTGTGTACCCATCTGCAGAATGGAGGGGTGGCTTGTAAAGGTACGCAGATTAAAGTGCTTAGTCTGTATTTTCTCTGATGCCCAAAGAATGCACCAATATTGTTCACAAATGGCAGTGGGGTAGGACAGAGATAGAGCAGTGGACAACAAGGAGTGTGTCTCCAACAAGTACTGTTACACTAGTCCCGTGAGCTGGCTCACATCAGACACTTATTACTTAATTGATATGTTGGAAGTTTTAATTGGCCAAGTAGTTCAAAAGAGTGTTTATTGTGTCTCTGTGTGCTTGGATCGTGGAATTTCAGAATTGAAATCTGTATTAGATTTGTTCTGTTCCCATTTCATTATGTTGACATTGTAGGGCCTGTGAGACATAGCTTATCACTGGTAAAGACTCCGCTACCTAAGCTTGTAGAAAGGCGTTCTCACTCCGAATAGAGTGTGCTTTTATACCAGACCTTCCATCTCTGTCCCTGCCTCAGTCACTTGCACAAGTATGCAAATACACACATGAAAACACACGAACACACATCACACACTTCCTCACATGCACACAGCATGAAAGCACTGATATGACAAGTATGAAGATTTACATAGCGTGTTTTAAATGGTTTAGAAAGATCAAGGAACTTTTGTCAGATCAGCGGCAGAAAGAAACCACTGTACAGAGCTGCAGACTCTGCCAGAGAAAGGGCACATATTCCTACAGGAGTTTCCAGAGGGCTTCACCACGCACTCCCGGTTTTCTTTTTGACTCAGTGTAGTATCTCTTTCAGCCTGGAGCTTTGCATATTTCAGGTGTGGCTGTCTGGCTTCTACTCAAAGCAGCCTAAGGACCTATTGTTCTCCAGTAGATTATTTATCAGTTGGGAAGGTGAGGTGGCCTTTGGCTAAATTTAAGACAATGAGTTTGTAACAAAAGGAAGAGGGCCACCAGATAAACGCCAGGAATCAGAAATGTGTTGGCATTAACTCATTGACAAAATCTTCCACCATTCTCTGTGGCAGACCCTTCTGTGTGGCGTGGGCCCAGCTCCCACTCAGAGGGAGATGCACAGGACCCATGCCCACAGATTGATTCTCTCGTGAGTAATCAGATTTGCAATATACCTAAGCTGTTTTGCTTTTTGCTGAAAACTCCCCCACCTGACAAATGCTTGTTGTAACTTCCTAAAATCCATACTAAACCTTGCAGGGACCAGTGTAACCCACTCAACCACTTTTGCCTTTTCATTTGCTAATATCCTTCTTCTGTGGTGTGATTAGGGGCATTGGCTCCTTTTGTTGTAACCAGGGCATAGTGAGTGAGGACCATCTTGTAATGGGAGGAGATATAGAATAAAGGCCTATCATGGCAGAGGTCGTGGATTTTGCTCCCCTTGAGAGAAAAAGCATGCTGTCGTCCTTTTTCCTCCACCGGACTCGGTAGTCCGTGTGTATGTTTTTATTTCATCCATAATGACGCGGCCACTATCATTTCTCCGTATATCCCTCGTAGGTTTGGTGCTCTGGTCTTGTCACTCCGTGGTGTCTTATAGATGTCTCCTCTTTCTTTCATTCAAAATAATTGTAATTAAAATCATAAGGTACTAATGAACTCTTATTTATTTGGATTCCGTTTGGTTTATTTTTTCACAATTTTTACTTTCTGGAAAAAAAGATGAATGTTCCAAGAGAACAAGCACAATTTTCAAAACTTGAGCAATTACAGGATGTTAGCAAATGGTCATATAATAAAACCCAAATCCTAGACTTAGATGTTAATATCTCTATAAAGAAATAGAACCTGGATTTTAGAATTATGACAATTTATCATTATGGAAATCTCAAATTTTTAATGTTTGTTTAAAAATTAGATTAAAGAAGAAACATATGCATATATAAGTGACTAAGCACATATGAAAATTAGCAACAAAGTTTGAAACAAAAAGAGATATGAGAAAGATGTTGCTTAACCATATGGTATATGCTATAAGAAACCTAAGATTTTATTGCAGAATATTTAAACCCTATTCTGTAGTCACTTCATTTAACAGTTTTATTTAGGTACTCTCTATTGAAACCATGGCTGTAGATTTGGAATTGTGTTCCTGAAAAATTTAATTTTAACATCTATCTGACTATTGACCTGCCTATACCACTTACCTGTCTGTTTCTTTCCTTTTCATCCAACTGTTGTGTAAGACAATGTCTTCATCTCTACCCCTCAGCTAGAGAGAAAACACTCCTTTAATTTGAATCAAGATTTGATTATCTCGTTTGCATTGAAAGTATCATCTTTACCATAAAGGATCCACATCATTTAAATGTATGCCTTGCATATTATTTGCAAAATGAAACTCTCAATAAGGCTCCAAAGCAGGAAAGCAAGCATCGGACTGTAGTTCTCCCAAATGAGTTAGTTCTACATATGGTGGTGATTTTGCAAGCACTAAAAGTCATTTAGGAAAGGAACTTCTTTTTTAATTAATTAGTTAATTAATTAATGAAAATTGTTGTTCAATTATAGTTGTCCCACTTTTTCCCCATTCCTCTCCCTTGCCCTGCTCACCCCCTCCCCAGTTAATCCTCACCCATTGTCCATGTTCGTGGGTCCTTTATACATGTTGCTTAACTTGCTGCTTCCCTTTCTTTTCCCCCTTACCCCCTTCCTCCTCCCCTCCAGTCACTGTCAGTTTGTTCTTTATTTTCTTATCTTTGGTTCTGTTTTACTCATTTGTTTGTTTTCTTCATTAGGATCCACTTATAGGTAGGATCATATGGTATTTGCCTTTCACCATCTGACTTAGTTCACTTAGCATAATGCTCTCCAGTTCCATCCATGCTGTTGTGAAGGGTAGGGGTTCCTTCTTTCTTTCTGCTGCATAGTATTCCATTGTGTAAATGTACCACTATTTTTTGATCCACTCATTTACTGATGGGCACTTAAGTTGCTTCCAGCACTTGGCTATTGTAAATTGTGCTGCTATGAACATTAGGGTGTATAGGTTCTTTTGAATTGGTATTTCAGGATTCTTAGGATATAAATAACCCCAGCAGTAGAATTTCCTGGTCAAAAGGCAGTTAGTTCCATTTCTTTTAGTTTTTGAGGAAATTCCATACTATTTTCCACAGTGGCTGTAGAATTTCTTTAAGAATAAAAAGGGAAACTGAACTGTGTGTGTGTGAATTACTGTTTCATGAAAACCAATATTGTCTCTTACCTACCAGGTATATTATTAAGTATTTAATAAATATTTCAAATAATTCCTATTGTGGAATAACTATAAGAACCATTATATTAAACATCACTTACAAATCAGATGATCTCTTACATCATCCAATTAGTCAGAATTTGAATCTAAGTGAGTATAATTGTACCCACTTCCATTTATAACATTTGTTTTAAAAGCTCATTGATCTCTTAGAAAACCTAAGAAAAATATTACCAAATGCAATGGATCACTCATAGCTTTTAACTATTGAGAATAAAAAAGTGCAGCAGTTTTCCAAATATAGACATATGCATGCTTATATGTGTGTATGTAAATATATATACATATCCATATATTAGTATATATGGAGAAAGAATATAACAAAAAGAAGGGAAATTATATAACATATATGTGTATGTGTACACAATTACAATAAATTATGCAATATTACATACACAGACGTATACGACAGTACTCAGATTGTTGTATAATTTTCTTTTCTGTGATATTTGTTTCTTTTGATTTATCCCCTCGATTCTCTAATAGAACTAGTGGAATGTCTCTCTGTCACAGGTTTTCTATTTCTCTCCACTCTAACATGTTTACACCCATTTAATTCCTACCCATGTTCGTTAACTTGACATGAAAAAGAGAAGATCATTCAAATAGAGCCCAGCAAATTAAGATAAACAAGTTTATGTTATTCACTCATTTGTGCACAAATCTCTCTCTGGATTTAAATTAGCCAAGAAGGAAGGCAAATTGGACATGTTGATCAGTCCCTGTTAGAGCTGAGAAATGGAGGGTGTACCTGTCAGTGAGGAGGCTTAGCATCTGTTTAGTTCACAGCAGGAGTGAAATTCCCTCTTTTGGAATGAAATAACAGTAGCTGGGTTTTTCATGTTCTCGAATCTTGTTTTGTGCCACAGACCAAGAGTTCCCAAGAGTATCAGAATTCCCTAGACATTTTCCAGTCAAGAGTTTCAAAAACTCATTTTCATCTCACCTTGAAGACGATGCAAACATTAACCCATAATGAAAGTATATCTATTACTCACTAAATAATTAAAAAGACTAGTAATGGAAGAGGTCAAGAGCGCAGAGAAAACATGAGGTAAACCACTCTCCCTCAAGAGATAATGTCACATTCCGAATGTATCTTCCTTGCTCTAAACGCCTGTCACTACTATCACACTCTATTCCTATTGCCAATTTACCATTTATAAGATAACATTCCAGCTAGTTCCATTATTTTCCACCAGTAAAGTATGAACTCACTGAGAGTTATGACCCAATAGGTTGCTACTATTTAACTTTTCTTTTTCTGCACATCTGTATGCCCTCGAATGGAGTATCATATCTCTAGGGCGATGATGTAAGTGCGTTTTCCAAATGTAAGTGTCAATTACAGATTGAGTCAATGAATCTGATTTCTTGTTTTACATAATGTTTGATCTTCTGGAACATTATATATATATTGAGAACAACGGCATTACAAATTCAAGCTACAATCTTGAGAGAAAGTGATTGTAACTGAAAATTGACTTTTCCTTAGGAGTTAAGTTCATCTTAGTTTGGAGAGTGAAACCTATGGATGGTATGTTTAGAAAACATGATAAAAAGTAAACAGAGACATGTTAGAAATCAGCGATACATTATAAATGCTTCTTCATTTCTGCGCAGTGGGAAGCACCCCATTTATTATTAAGATTATATAGGTATTATTTTTCTCCTCCTTCTCTTTAACTTTTGGATAGCTATGCGCTACAGAGCACAGTAGTTTAATTCTAAAATACATTTTGGTCCCAGTATTGTATGAATAAAACTAACATTATGGCCTTGGCTAGTGTGGCTCAGTGGATTGAGCACAGACTGAGAACCAAAAGGTCATCGGTTTGATTTCCAGTCAGGTCACATGCCTGGGTTGCAGGCCAGGTCGGGCCCCCAGTAGGGGGCACTCGAGAGGCAACCACACATTGATGTTTCCCTCTCTACTTCTCTTCCCCTCTTTCTAAAAATAAATAAATAAAATCTTAAAAAAAAAAAACCCCTAACATCATGATAAGAAATTTTAAACTGTGTATGACGGCTTTAAATAGTAAAATTGACGATAGAATAAATTGAAACCACAATGTATACTCATGAGATAATTTTCTAGAATGTAGATAAAAGTACATTAAAATGATAGCTATGGTGTAAATGAAAGGTATTTCTAGATTAGTAATTATATGTGCACAGAAAGGAGAGTTCTGGACATAAGTCATAAGAATGATAGCAGAGCTTGTAGCTAAAGGTAACAAAAATAAAATGTCTCAAAACAAAATTTTATTTTATTTTTTTAAAGATTTCATTCACTTATTTTAGAAGGAGAGGAGGAGAGGGAGAGAAACATCAGTGTGTGGTTGCCTCTTGTGCTCCCCAACTGGAGATGAGGCCTGCAACCCAGGCATTTACCTTTACTAGGAATTGAACTGGCGACCTTTCTATCTGCAGGACAGTGCTCAGTCCACTGAGCCACACCAGCGAGGGTTCAAAACCAAATTTTAAAACTGTATTTTAGCCTAACATACTAAAAAATGATTCGCCTATGACCTTTTTTGGAAAACATATAATATTTTTAAGAGTTTAGTCTTTTTTTTTGAGCGCGGGCCTGCGAACCAAAGGATCGCGGTTCGATTCCCAGTCAGGGCACATGCCTGGATTGCCAGGCCAGTTCCCGGCAGGGGACATACAAGAGGCAACCGCACATTGATGTTTCTCTCCCTCTCTCCTTCCCTTCCCCTCTAAAGATAAATAAATAAATAAATAATAAAAATAAATAAATAAATAAAGAGTTTAGTCTTTTTTTAAAATATTTTATTTATTTATTTTTAGAGAGAGATTGGAGGGAGAAAGAGAGTGAAACATCAATGTGTGGTTGCTGCACAAAACATACATGATTTAATAAGCCAACAACTACATGAGAATGACATAAAAATGATAATATGTAATATGACCAGACTCATCATAGTCTTGACTACGATACTGGATGCCAGAAGGTCATGGGAAAGGCCTAGGTGGTTAAGTGTGGGAGGAAGTGACCCATATTTATAGTCAAATGCCTTTTTGAATTATAAATTCAACTCAAAAATCTCATGGAAAACTAATATATCCTCACTTGAAATATATCCCCAAACAAGGGTATACTTCCTTCCCCTTCAATCCCATTAGCCTTTTCTCTTCTTTTTCTGTACTGGTTTTCATTTCATAGTCCTGGCTTTTCTTTTTGACAAGATTGGAGTGAAAGTCATGACAGGTAACCCCAATTGCTGCCCACAATGTTTTTAAAGGTTTTATTTACTTATTTTTAGAGAGAGGAAGGGAGGGAGGAAGAGAGGGAGAGAAACATCAAGGTGTGGTTGCCTCTCACATGGCCCTCACTGGGGACCTGGCCTGCAACCCAGGCATGTGCCCTGACTGGAATCGAACTGGCAACCCTTTGGTTTGCAGCCCATGCTCAATCCACTGAGCTACACCAGCCAGGGCACTGCCTACAATTTTTGTCTCATCAAGTCTTAGAGAGAAAATGAACCAGTCACTGGGCAGCTGATAGCTAATATTCCCCTTGGTTCAATTAGCCAAGAGTCTCAGGCAAGGTGAGAGCAGAATTTCATGATACCTCAAGTTCCTACTACATAGAGTTGAGAGGTAAGATAATTTAAAAGATACGTACTTGATATATGTTTTCCATAAATATTACATTGAGTTTAATTTACATTTCATTGAACTATAATTGAAATATTTGTTCAATAATAAAAGGCTTCAGGAAATATGTTATCTCCAAAATCCCTTTAAAAATGTTGAATTCCTACTCTATGTAGTGAGAAGTACACCTACTAATACAAAAAAGTGATAAAACTATGAAATAAAAGAACTGTTGGTGGGCATTTAAGTCAGCGATACACTGAGATAAGTAATTAAAAATGGGAACACAAACCACTTTGGAAATGCTCATGTTAATTCTTTACAAGAAAGTACGTAAAACAGTGATTAATGTTAAACAAATACAGAAGGTCTCAAACCATAGGTTTTAATAATCAAGACAAGAACATACTGAAAATAAGGTATATTATGCTGCCTGCAATTTAAAACATTTCATCTCATTTAAAAAATTTTTGACAATACTAAATATATGTGTGCAAAAATTAGGAACATCTGTTTTTGCCTATCCCTTCTTTTCATTAGAGCAAAATGATTTTTTCTAAAGTGTTCCTCCCCTCTCATACCACTTTTCTCTTTCCCAAAACTTGTCTTTTTGGAAGGACAGAAGACCCAGATTAATTCAGTGAAACTCAGTCCTTAACCTTTTTATTACACCAAGTTTGTTAGTTAATATAAATTCTCTTTCCTTTGGACTTGAAGCTGATAAACTGACTATCTGGAGTGTGGTAAGATCAACAAGCAACATTTGAAGTGAGAGATTAAAAGACATAGACTCTAGCTAATGCAATTTAAGCACCTTGATTTAGCTATCCTTATCAATGCATTCTAATTTTTAACACATCATGTTTGTATTTAACTTGCAGCAGTACCAATTCTAAATAGTATGAGAATATGTCTCAAAACAGTAAACAATTTTTATGAATATAATGTTTACTTATTTTTTCTCATTAGTTCTGCCTAAATAGGATATCCTTCTTTGCATTATTTAGCTTAGTTTGAATTCCTTTAAATAGATTGTGAGATCCTTTCACGATGGGATTTTATTTGATATGCTAATTTTCCAGGGGTACTACTGTTTTTTTTTTAGAAACCTCACAGATCCTGTTGCTGGGATACCTGTATCAGTGAAGCAGTGGGGGCTTGTGAGGAAGAAGGCACTTTCATGCTAATAGGCCAACAAGAAACGTGCTATAGGAACTAGAATTGTACTGAGGAAGTATGTGTTTGTCACCAAATAATTGAAAGTTTGTGCCTTCTTTCCAAATACCTTGGAGACAGTGTGCCCATCAGTGCTGCCCTCTTCCTGGGGCTCTTGCATCAGCAAGTTGGGACCTCTCTTGCAGTGTTTACAGCTTATGGACAAGAAGAGTTCTGTCCTGAATTTATCTGGTTGGAGTCTCAGATAAATGTCACCGTTGTTCCAGTCTGCCCAGGGGAAAAGCCTGGCATCAATACATAACAAAGACTCAATTTCCTCAGACACCTCACGGCCTCAGAAACACATGGAATGTTCCCTACTCTGCAACTGTAAACCCAGTGTGATGAGTTTGTTAACACAGGGAGGCTGGAGAAAGAAAAGAAAGACATATAACAAAATATCAAATAAAAAAAGATGGTTAAGAAATACAAAGCAAAGGCATACTTGGGCGGGGGAGGGCATGAAGTAGTTAACAATTCCACACAATGTAGAAATCAAGACAGAAAGCATTAAACAGACAAAGAGGTTACTTTCTGTCCTTATAATGTACAACACACAGAAAAAATATAAATTCAGTAAGCCTTTATGAGTCTAATATAGCATCAATATGCTATGATTTAGAGAATTAAATGAACATAAATTAAAAAATAATAGTAAGATACACAAGTATATAACTCTTACTCATGAAACATTGTACATTTGTGGCAAATGTACATAGCAAGATGTTTTTCAAACGAAAGTGATGCATGATTTTGTTTAAAGGAAAACATGTAGATGTCCAGTATTTGCTTACATTGTTTGTACTATATTATTTAAATATGCAGACACAAAACTAGATATAAGTTCTCATATTTTTACCAAACTATAAAATAAAATACAAATTAAATATGAACAAAATTGTAAAAATCAATAAAACAAATTGCAACTACCTTTGGATTTAATAGTAGAAACACAACTGTTGTATATTTTAAGCTTCATTTTTTTATTTGTTCCTTTGATTTTGAGTTTAATGGCCCATCATTTCTGATATTATTTTTTATGACTGGAAAGTATGTGAAACACAGTGATTAACAGCATGAATGGTACAACCAGCTAGTTGTAAAGTGCTTCTTTAGAATATCCTAGGACATCTTGGAAGGTTACTACTGGGCCTCAGTTTATTTTTTTTTTCTGTGAAATAAGTATGACAGTAGCTACCTCAGAGACTGTTGTAAGTGTTGTACTTCTAATAGTATCTGGTCCATCATAAGTACTATGTATGCTCACTTTTAAAGAAATCTTATTTTTATTTATTTATTTTTTGTGTGTGAGTCAATCATTTGATTTAACTTTAGCCAAATATAGTTATTCTATATGAAATGATATATTTAGTCTGTGAGACCTATCCTTACCTTCTAGTATACTTTTAGCTAAAGAACTTTTACAAATTTGAGTACAGTTTAATAATAAATCATCAGATTTCAAAGAAATATGTTCCTTGATGCAGAATTTAGAGTATATTACTAGACCATGGGGTGTATATATTTTAATTTCTTTCTCTATTAAGGATACCAATGTGAAAATTTTTGAAAAACAGAAGTTTAATAGTGATATTACAGAACCTACAACAAAAATTATTTTTCAACTAATTTCACTGTTTAATAGCCCTAATAAAAATAAAATATTTTATTTACTTATACCATACTCACTCATTTTTCTGTCAATTTCATTTAGGTTCCATAGTATGAGCTATTAGGAAAAAAAAGACAAAGAAATTCCTAAAATAAGGTCTCAAGGTTTAAATGATGAAAGGAAAATATACCTTTTAGAAAACAAAGCAAAAAAAAGTAAGCATAAATGAAAACTAGAATAATTCAGAGTGCAAAAGTCTGGCTAATGTAATAGAGGTAAGCTTTATAAATGGTTGAATTGTGACAAGTAAAAATATGGTAGCATGCCCTGGCTGGTGTGGCTCGGTGGATTGAGTGATGGCCTGCAGCTGGTTTGATTCCCACTCAGGGCACAGGCCTGGGTTGCAGGCCAGGTGCCCAGTAGGGGGCACCCAAGAGGCAAACACACATTGATGTTTCTGTCCCTCTCTTTCTCCCTCCCTTCCCCTCTCTAAAAATAAATAAATAGCATTTTTAAAACTAAATAAATAAAATAAAAATATGATTGCATACTACAAGCTGACCAATATATTGCATTAATTTAACATATGGTGTTATACTATTTTTCTAATATAAGACTAAATAAAGCATACCTAATTTTATTCAACCTAAATAAGGAAGGAGGTCATCAAGTAAAATCCTCTGGATAGATTTTTGAATAAGCTGGCTAATTTCATAGTCAGAATCAGCTATAACATTAGTACTTATGAAAACAGGTATTATATGGACCATCGCATCTCATCTATCACAGCACCATCTAATGGCCTTTGGGGACCATGCAAAGATTTGCCGTGGATAAATATCATAAACTAATCTGAAGTGTTGGGTTTCTCTTTCCCTTTAACCTGCCTTGGAAGCACCCTCTGGCGATCGCTGGCAGTAAGGAAGACCGGAATTTCTGATTGGGTCTTACTGAGCACAAGTGTCTCCCTGTCTTCTAACGGGCTGTGGTAAAGGAAATCTGGCCTACGTGAGAAGCAACACAAGGCACCAGCGATGGAGGCTGTGAAAGAAGATGCGGCGAGGACAAGTGGCCACGGGAGGAGCGCTGCAGCGCACTCTCGAAACCCATCACTGGCTGCCACTCACGCTGGACTGCAAATGGAAGCACAACGTGTTTCCTTTATGACCACTAGTGCCAAACAATGGTGCTGAAGGGCACCAGAGCTTGTTTTGCACAATATAAATCATGCCCTGCTGTGGGGTCTCTGCCTTTTCATTTCGCCACTTTATTTGCAGCCACACTTTGGAACAATGTTTTTGCATCCTTGGTTTGAGGACTTTCTTAACCATATAAGGCAGTCTGGGTAAAGAACTGCCATTGTTTATTTTTCTAAATGTCAAAGGAAAACACATCTTTCCCCAAATGTGTTCTTAAAATATTTACTTTGTGAAGATAAAACTATCATTTGGGGAAGTAGATTCAGATCTTGTGCCAACTGCACACTCAGTCCTGTGTTTTGTCACAATTTAATTTTTGTGCTTCCTGTTTTTAAGAATGTTTCCCATGAAATGGTTATTTTGATTAAAATTAAAATGCTATTTTAATATCGCCTTGCTTTATACACTCAATTGAAGTGGTGGGGGCAAAGAGAAGTGAAAATTTTAACAGGAATTTCAGGATCACGGTTAAAAATGAAGGAGTGATTTAAGTGCCAAACATTTTCAGAGGAATAAATATTAGGAGGATGTTATGCAGTAATTTATATAATATCTAAATAATTAAGGGGAAATGATTGGTACATTCTTAGTATGTATTCACTAATAGCATTAAAACTTCTACTTACTACTGTGTAAAATTATAAGATACTTTCATTTTTACTTAGTATTAAAGTCAAGACCATGAGAAGGTGGCTGTGCCTCCATCTTCACATTTCACAGATGAGAAAAAAGGAATCCCTAGAATGTCACGATAATCTTTATGTTCACATAGTTCATACATCATTGATCTCAGACCTGAACCCTTTCTCTTGCAGTTTCTAAACCAGAGTTCTTTTAACTACAAAGGAGACATCTTGCTTTTATTCTTCATTTTTATCATACATATAATATCTTTGTAAGGAAAATTAATTTCTGCTTAGGAGAAATAAAAGAGGTGCTTCCCACTTTAATTCAAGTGTGTGTTCTCCACCAAAACCAACCTATGACTTAGGTAATCATCTATTGCACCTTTAAAAAAAAACATTTTTAAGGTTCTCCTTTTTATAGTTTCCTTCTTTTTGGGGTTGGATTGTGTCCCGCATAAAGATATCTTTAAGTCCCAATCCTAATGAGTATAATTTTAGGAGACAGTATAAAGGACCCATGGACCGAGACAATGGGGGGTAGAATTGAATGTGGGAGCTGGGGTGCATAGGGCAGGAGAGAGTACTGGTGGGAAAGTAAGGACAACTGTAATTGAACAACAATAAAAAATTAAAAAATAATAAAAGAAGATAGAATCTTTGTAGATGTAAGTAAGATGACAGCATATTAGACTGGGGTAGGCCTGTAATCCAATATGACAGGTGACATTATAAGAAGAGGAGAGACCCAGAGAGAGACACAGAGGGAAGACAGACATATGTCAACAGAGGAAGAGATTAGAATTATGAAGCTGCAAGGGAAGGAATGCCAAGGGTTACCTGAAACCACCGGAAGGTAGGAGATCACGTATGGAACAAATTTTCTCTCTGAGTCTTTAAGAAGGAACGAATCCTGCTGATGCTTTGATTTTGGACTTCTGGCCTCTTGAAAAGTAAGAAATGAATTTCTCTTGTTTTAAGGAACCAAAATTATGGAGATTTTTATGCAGCCCTAGGAAACTAACATATCTACCTACTTCTTTTTTTTAATTTAATTTACTGTTCTCTTTCTTATTCCTTCAAATGAATCCTTAGATTATTAATTTACAGGTTTTATCTTTTTAAAATAGGCCTTTAAGGTCACACATTTCTTGGTCAACCCAGAGTTAATTGTATACCAGAAGTGTTGATATCTTGCATTTTCAAAGTTATTTAGTTTAATATTTGCTAATTTTCTTCCCCCCGATGATTACATAGGCATGTATGTATAATGCAAAGTATGTGAATATTTTCTATTTTTCCTGTTTTATTGAATTCTAGTCTAATTATTTTGTGGTCATGGTGAATATTCAAAGTTGTTTCAAATTATTTGAAATTTCATGAGAACTGTTATATGGCTCATCATATGATGAATATTAGTATAGCTTTAGGGACAATTAAACATTGTGTAATCTGTCAATTTTGATCACAACACTCTTAGGTCAAGTATGTTAATTAGATTATTAGTATCTTCTTTGTTCTTACTGTCTTCTTCTAGTTCTGTTAACTCATATACTGTTTTTTGAAGCAATGTTATTTGATGCATGTGCATATATAGATTAAATCTTTAATCAACATATAATGTATCTCTTTTTCTTTGGAAATTATCTTGCTTTAAAGCTT
The DNA here is from genome assembly GCA_039655065.1 of Glossophaga mutica. Lineage (NCBI taxonomy): Eukaryota > Metazoa > Chordata > Mammalia > Chiroptera > Phyllostomidae > Glossophaga > Glossophaga mutica. The sequence continues at coordinate 14,594,044 of CM077303.1, forward strand.
ACTGTCTCTCATGCTAGTAGAGCCTTATAGCTTCATTTTAGTTAATATTAAATGGTAGTGTACACAGCTTTCATCCTTTTACTTTCAATATTTCTATAAAATTATATTTAATGTTTGTTAGTATACAGTATGGTGTAGTTGGGTTTCTTTAAATCCAGTGTAACAAGTCTTTATTCTTTATTTTATGTATCTGTAAATAATGATTATTTCATATCTGTGCATTTCTTATATAAAAATTAACTTGAAGCATAAAACCATTTCAAAATTTATAAATTACAGGTATCCTTTAGGTATTATTAGTAGTTTTCTAGGCAATGAGTATTGTGACAGAGATTTTGATGTACCAAACATTTGTAGGATTAAAATGAATGTTTTATTCATCATTTCCCAGCTAAGAGGAAAACATGCTTTCAATCTTAGATTCAACTGTAGAAGACTTGGACATGAACATACTTGTCTGCATTTGTAAGGCAAAAAACAAAGAATGTTAAATTCTGTCTTGTTTGCTTTCTTCAAATGCATTGCTAGATGTTGCTTGCTTAACACTCATTTGATACATTGTGTCCCCCGCACCCAGGCTCCATACAACAAAACATAATCTTATTCTTCAAACCTTTTAACTTCAAGTAATATACCAAAATAGTCTTTCAGCTCTCTGTTATACTTTAATAAAAGGAAATCAGAAGGTAGAAATAAAACAAGTAATGGGTATAATGTTTAAAGAATTGAACTAGAAGGAGAGGATATTTTGTGATTCAGGAAAATAGGAATAAGAGTGTGTGCCAACATATATGGGTTTATTTTGGGGATCCTAAGACCCCTGTTTGACTGACTATATTTGCCTTGGTAATTTGTTCACATACTTAATTTTGGGAGAATATGGTTGTACTTTGTTAAAACAAATGTACAGTTGCTACTGATTCAATATTCTCTTTTAGATGATATTATTAATACTAATATAAATTTTATTTTGAAATCACCTACTAAATACAAATAAATTTGTCTAGATAATTTTCACACAAAACATTTAATATTCACATCAGTCTTGCAGACTTTTTGTAATTATCAATTTTGTAGGTAAGAAATGTCTTTAGATGTTAAACGACTTGTCAAAGGCCCAAAGTTGAGAAATGAGGAAGCCATCATTTGAAATCAGTTTTGTTGTTGTTGCTGTTTTTCCAAGTCTTGCCCTTTACTCAAGTCCTGGCAGCCACTGAATAGGTCTTATAGGAGGTGACCAATGTTCTACTGAGACCCTCATGACTTTAGGACTCATAGAACAATTTAATTAATGAAATGAATGAAAATGAGGCAGAGTAGAGTGGAGTACAGTGTTCTTGGAAGAGGTAAAAATACAGCACTAAGAAAAAGAATCATGCTGGTAAGAATGTCCATCATTAATAAATCAACAAACAACATGTGCTGGTGAGGTTGTGGAGAAAGGGAACCTGAGTGCACTGTTGGTGGAAATGCAGGCTGGTGCAGCCCCTGTGGAAAGCTGTGGAATTTCCTCAAAAAACTAAAGGTGAAACTGCCTTTCATCCAGTGTTTCCACTGCTGGGATTATACACTGAGAATCCTGAATCACCAATTCAAAAGAACTTAGGCACCCAATGTTCATAGTAGCACTACTTACAATAGCCAAATGTTGGAAACGATGTAAGTGTTCATCAATACATGAGTGGATCAAAAACTGTCGTACATTTGTACAATGGAATACTACACAGCAGAAAGAAAGAACTCTTACCCTTAGTGACAACATGGATGGAACTGGAGAGCATTATGCTAAGTGAGATAAGCAAGGCAGTGAAAAGCAAATACCATATGATCTCACCTGTAAGTGGAACCTAATCAACAAAACAAACAAATGAGCAAGTAGAACCAGAGACGTAGATATAAAGAACAAACTGACAGTGACGAGAGGCAAGAGAAGAGGGAGATAATGGGAAAGAAGAGAAAGGGGCAAGCAAAGGAACACGAGCAGAGGACTCACGGGCATGGACAATGGAGGGGGTTGACTGTAGGAGTGGGGAGGACCGAGTAGAGGAAAGCAATGGGGGAAAAGGCGAGACAACTCTAACTGAACAATGATTAAAAAAAAAAGAAAGAATACAAAAAGAAAATCCCACTTCATTCTCAATTCTGTGTATGGGTGAATCTAGCTAAGACTTAGGAGAGTGGATGGTAGAGGACTCTCCTCTCATGAAAGAAAGTTGTTCAAAATAAATTTAAACATATTATAGTTAGCATTTCAAATTATAGGAAAAGTGGGTATTTATTTCTCTATATTTCACCATCTGTTTGTTGAGTACTGACTATGGGAAAGTACTCAGCCAGGTGAGTGGTGACAATTTAGGCAACATCTGTAAATAAGGAGAACGGCTTCTGAGAACTTACATTTTATCTTTGGATGCCCTCTCAGTGGAGAACCACATGAAAAGGGCTCTTTCAATCAGTGAAGAAGGTGTTTGTTGGAGAATTTCAAGCAATAACAATCCTGGTAGTCAGTGAAGACCTTGCGAACCAAGTGATAATGCTAGGAGCATCTAAAAGATAAGTGCAAGTTGGCCTGGCTCAGGACAGGGGAGAGAGTGTGATTGATGAAGACTGCTAGTGGAGGGCAGGGCCTTCGCTAAGGACAAAAAGGGGGAGAATATATGGCACAGTCACACATCCGAAAATCTTACTCAGTGATCTGCAGGATCCGTGTTTGACAAAAGCGCAAAATTCGACAAGAGGTTCAAGTCAAATTTAAATTTTCTTTCTTCTCATGAATTTCTGCACTCTTGTATACGCAATCTTACTATTCCTGTTTCAAAAAAAAAGTTTCGATACTTTTTAAATGCCAGCTGTGCTTAAAGAACATTTATTTGTAACTTGAGATGTTTTAGAACTTTCACACCAATATATATTTTGTTAATAGGGGTGAGAAAATTGGCTTTAATCAAATGATAAAAGTCATGACTATGTGTAGCTAAAACAGGATGGTTTTGGGGGGTCAAATAAATCATTGAGAAGCATTAGCAAAATTAATGCTTTTCACCTTCATTGTCCATGGTTAATCGATTAGAAATGATGAGTGTTAACTGTGAGCAGAGCAAAAAAATGACATTTCATTGGCTGTTTGTTTTTTCAATCTACATGAGAACATTGTGAAATGAAACTATACAATAGTATCCTTTTTCAATACAACTGTCCTGGCATTGCCCATTTAATTAAAGAAACAATTTATAAGAGATTTATTTTTTTTATTTGTGTATAAAATAAATACACATTTTATAGACAGAGGTCAAAATGTCTAGCCATTGTTAATATCACAATAACAGTTTATGTGACATAGATGTAATTTGACAGCCAAGGAAAGTGGACTGGAATGCTCATGCATGAACAATGACAACTTCATTGTACTCGTCAGTGGGGGTTGAGTGAGCATGTGTACTGTGTGGCTGTCACATTCAAAATGAGCAAGTAGAGCAAAACAATTAGAATCAAACTTTGTGTTAAGCTTGAACATTCCTCCATGGAAACTATTGGGATGATTCAAAAAGTTGCATCTATGGACAACTGGTGATTGGCAGCTTCATCACAACAATGCACCACTCAGGCATCGTGTCTCATGAAGAGTTTTTTTTGGCAAAACAGCAAATCATACAGGTGACTCAGCCCCCTTACAGCCCAGATTTGGTGCTCTGTGACTTCTAGCTTTTCCCAAAACTGAAATCATCTTTGAAAGGAAAGGGATTTCAGATCATCAATGAGATTCAGGTAAATACAATGGGGCAGCTGATGGCGATTGGGAGAACTGCATGAGGTCCCAAGGTGCCTACTTTGAAGGGGACTGAAGCATCATTGTCCTTTGTACAATGTTTCTTGTATCTTGCATCTTCTTTAATAAATGTCTCTATTGTTAATAGTATGTGGTGAGATACTTTCTGGACACACCTCCTTTGTGTATCTATATCTAAATGATCCTTTTATTTTTTGTGACTTTAAAGTGTCAATGTTTGTTCCATAAAAAGATATAAAAAAGAGGAGAAGTCTCCTAAAATTTCATTTTAATAAAGAAAGTTCAAATATCAGTAAATATATGTTTAGAAAAAAGATACGATTCCATTGGGGTCTAGTTTTAAATCATATAGGCTTAAATGTCATATGGGACTACTGTGTATGCTATTTTGCTTTTTATTTACAAACTTTTAACTGTTACCTTCTTAGCTCAAGTAGGATTACTTGCTATTCAGTGAATAAGTAAACACTTAACAATGCCAGCTTGTGTCGATTGTTCCTGATTGACAACAAGGACAATGTTTTAGTCATCCATGTTAGTGCCCCATTGCGTAGTGGAGTACAAATTCTCGGAATATGTGAATGCATACACTGAATCATTTTTGAAGTACCCTTTCATATTCTTATTCACAAAGGAAACAGATTCAGTGGGGCAGGAGTGGTTCATGTAAAGATGCAATGACACATGGAAAAGAAGTAAGGCTAGAAAACGTCACGTTTCAGCTCCTACATGTCCATCTCTAGCCCCATCCACCTCAATCACACACCAGGGAAAAATGGAGAGATATGATGCTTCAACTGCAAAGGTCAGGGACTTAGGTCTGGAAGTGAGTCACTGATAGGACACATTCACAGAGCAGCAGCAGGAGCTACTGGCTTCTCTTGGAATAAATATTCAGCTAACGGAGTCATACCTATTCACTACTGAGCTAAACCAGCAGGGACTGCTCAATAAGTTCTTAAAAAGTATGCCAGAGGAAAGAAAAGGAGGGTAGAACAAAAGTAGCCAACCCAAGCCAAACAAACACCAACCAGCTACAAAGGAGATCAAAAGAGAACACAGTGGCTATAGAAATGTATGGTCTCTAATCTCCAGAAGAGAGAAGAAAAGCAAAACCGAACAGCCTTCAGTCATGAACATTACAAGCAGAATTCAAACACAGGTAAAACCTACCCTGGTTTATGAGAAGTGGTCCGTCAAGATTCTGATCTAAGGGTCATCAGCTAGATAAACAAAGCTGTATGACAGCACCAGGGAATGTTAAATCAGAGAAGTTTCCTGAAGGCGATCATAACAGAGATGAAACTGAAGAGTTGCTGGTAAGATGTAGCCAGGTGGAGAAGAAAGGGATGTGATTCCAGACAGAGGAGTGTCAGCAAAGCCGCATAGATATGAGATTCCATGAAAGCCAGTAATGTAATGCTGAAGAATAAATGAGAGAGAAGAATAATAAAGATAGGCACGGCGAGGTTTTCCAGAATCTTTGGCACACTGCTAGTGAAAAGTAGTTTCCTTTCTACCTTTCTCACACTCTTACCACCTGGCCTCCTCCCCCATCTGGAGGCTTGTTTAGATTTTCATTCTAAACATTTATTGGATGTATTTCTTCTTCTCCATCCTCCGGCCGCTGCTTTGGGTCAGAGCATGCTAGCTCCTGGTAGGCCATGCCAGCATGTACACCTTCACGGCACCTTTCTCGTCCTTGAGCCGCATCCCTCAAGCTTTATGCGGCTCACTGATCAATTTGGCAAGCCCTCTAATGGCCTAGCCTATGTCTGCCTTGCTCACCAGGATATCCTTCTTGGTAAGGAGGATGGTGAATAACTTATTCGTTGAAGTAAACACTCACCTAAACCATTCCAGTTATCTCCTATTTGTTCTCTGACTTTAGTTTCTCCCTGTTCCTTCCACTCATCATTCTCAAGATCAGTGCCTAGAAAAACGATTCTTGCCTTGTGAATAAATACGCTGTTTTCACATAAAATTTGAGAATTTATTTATAAATATTTATGAATAAACATTTCTTATAAGATTCTCACTAGCAAGATGTTTTGAGATGGGTGCTAATTTTTTAGATATATTTCACGGATTTACATTTCTTATTTCTACATTTCTCCTTGCTAAGAAACTTTGGAAGTAGGCTGCCCAGTTTTTGAACAGAGTCAAGTGCATTTCCATGTTCTTTTGACACAATTTATGGTTTGAATTAAAGAAATGACTATCACTTGTTGACTGCACACTTAAATGTAGTTAATTTTCAAATATTTCTAGTGATGAGAATTGTTTTTTTTTTTTCTTCTCAACTTTAAGGGAAAAACACCCACAGATTCCTTCTGTCTGTGTAAAAGACAGATGTCAACAAACGGATTCCCTGATGAAAACAAACAGATGTTATTCTCTTCTAACATACTTATCCAAGAGTAAGTCACTGGAACATGTGTGACTCGGGGGATCCTACACCACGCCCATTTTGGATTTGAATCCTGACCCTGTCACTGACTTAAATATGGGTCTCATTTTTCATGTGTCTTAATATCCCTTGCAGTGAAATGAGAATAACAATCTCTTATACCTAGAGTTTTGAAAATCCAATGAAGCATCACAAAAAGACATTTCCAACTGTACAAATGTCATGGCAGAAAAACAGTCTTCAAAACAAATAGAGGGGAGGGATCTTTAATAGGGATTTTGTTGACAAAAAGAAGTACCAAATATTAGTTATTATTTTCTGCACACAGTGACTATGTTAGGTGAAAGGGGTGAGAAGTAAATAAGTCAAAATCTTTCCACTTCCATCGAAAAGGAGCTCATTGCTTAGTTGAGGAAGTAGATATTCATACAGATCTTTCCTTTATTCAATGAGCATTTCTAGAGTATGTGTTGTGTGTTGTATATTGTTCTTGCCAGTGAGGATACAGCAGTCTGAAATATAGATGCAAAGAATCTCTGGTCTCAGTAAAACTTGAATTCTTATGGTTAAAACAGGCAATGATCAAGATAAATAAGGAAAAGTATTATATTCCTGTGTGTGCATGCATGATTATATTCCTGTGTGGGCATGCGTGATTAGTGCCTAGGAAGGAAAAAAACACATGGAAGAGACATATATTGTATAATATTGATTGGGAGTATGGAAGATGTAGAAAAGTGGTTAGGGAAGGCCTTGTTGAGGTGCCTTTTTTAACAAATACCCAAAGGAAGTGAGAGAGCTGATGACACAAGCCTTTGAGGGAAAAGAAGTTTAAAGCAGAAGTGATGGCAAGTGTCAAAGCTCTGAGGACAAGGGTGCTTGTTTGAGAATAAGGAGGCAGCCAGTGTATGTAGAATCTAGGACTAAAATAGTGACACATGAGACATTTTTCACAAAGATGGGATGGTAGGGATAGAGCAGATTTCAATAAAGCCTTTGGTGAAGACATGCACTTGAACTGAGCTTTTCTATATTCTAAATGCACTGACCTCACCTGCCATAAAATATGCCTGCTTGCCATTTTTACCAGCTTACAGGGAGCAAGTTGCCCTTGTCTCCATAAGTTTGATTACAGGATATTCACCACTTCCAGGTCTACTGGGGTCATTTCCGGTTGTCCCCAGGAGCATACCTCGTATGCCCCATCATACTACTCAATCAGCTATGCTCAAACGGAAGCAGGTTTCCTGTTTTGAACTTTCTCGTCACCCTTTGCCCCGCTTTCCCTGAGGCGAATGCTCACTGCTGGACTTGACCTGGTAGGACAGAAACACCCACGCTGAAGTATCTTCAGCGATAGCAAACTCTGGTTACTTGTGAGGTGGGGATGGTCTCCTTCTCAGTTGCCTTTTCTCTTTGCCACACTGGACTGAAGGCTGTGTTACACCAAATGCCTTACACATTTGCTCCGGAATAATTCAATCAAACACGATCAGACCCAACCTTTTCTGTGTGGTTTCAGAACTAGGACCCAAGGAGGGTGGAATGGGTCACCATAATGCAGTTTTCCCTTTCTGGCCTGGAAATAGTCAACCTACCTGCACCACCTATAAAACAAAAGCTCTCATGTATATCATCCTAAGTGTCATAGGATGGGACCATGAGCTGGTAGAAGAAGGAGTGGGATTCTTATTGTACTTATGACATTAGTCAAACACAAAGACCCTGTGAGGCCATGATGGTTGGGGGATGACTAGACTACCTTCCAGTCAGGGCCAAGAGTGTGCATAAAGGCATTTTGTTATGAGGAGGTACCATTTTTGGTGTTTGGGCTGTGACAAAGATATAAGGGATGCAGAACGAATCACATGAATGGAAGATACAAAGGAAGTCTGGGATCTTATTATGGAGATATTTAAAAGTTTCGATTCTTCCTGTAGGTAATAAATGATTGTTAGCAAGAAAGAGAATTAAACACTTTATATTTTTTTTTTTTAGTAATGCTGTTTCTGCAGAATGTCAGGTGGGAGGAACAGTGGAGAAATTAAAGTCAGAAGAAGCTGATGGGAAACTATTGCAATGGTTTGTGTAAAGGTTCAATTTATTTGTCACCTATTCTGTGGGAGGAACTGTACTTGTCAGCGTGGATACCATTGGGAGAAAACAAAACCGGTGTGGCCCCATAGAGGTGTGATGAAACCACCAGTGATTCCAATATAATGGGACAATTATGGCCCCAGGAACAGAGAGGGGCTATGAAGACACAGTGGTACAATGTAGCACAGCCTAAGAATAGCTTGACCAAGAACATTAACCTGGGAGTTGAAGGGAAGTAATTGAGAAGGAATAATATCAACAAATTTTTATAATGTAAAATAAACGTAACTTCTAGAGAAGAGAGAGAAATGATGGGAATAGTCAACCAATTCTGCTGCGTCTCTATTTAATTACAGAATGCTGCCAGTCTCGATTTTTAGATGCCTTAGAGTACAAAGAGATCTCTGCTAAAATTAGAGAGCTCTGTTCCAGAAGTTTGGATATCAAAAAATGTTTCCAGACTTCTTTTCTGACACTTCCCTCACTGAAACCAAGCTCTACGCAGAAGTCTAAGACTTAGGATAAGTTTATGTTAGCAAAAAGTGTATTTTAAACACTTACTGTTGTAAGAATGGGCACACTGTGCACCAACTGGATATAAATCTGTGTTCTCATGGACATTATGTCCTAGCAGGCAGCTATAGGCAATCACAATGAGAACTGATCTGTACATTTTTAGGATGATAAATGTCATGCGAAAATCAAAGGAGGGAAATGGAAAATCAGAGACAGGAGGGGGTTCCATTGTAAACAGAGTAGTTGTTTCCTTGAGAAGTTGGCGCTAGAGCAACACTCGAAGATAATAAGAGAATGTTGACCTGAACATCTGAGGAGCGCTGTCCAGGCTGATGGAGGAGCCCGTGGGCTCACAGCTCCCAGGTTCAGAGGATGGGGAGGAGGCCAGGAAGCCTGGAGTTCCATGGATAGAGGAAGACCAGTAGGAGAGAAAGGCTGAAGGTGATGGAGGGGGCCTGGTCATGTAGGATCTTATAAGCCCAAGGCAGACTTTGGGTTTAATTTTGAAAAGAGGAGCCATTTCGGAATTTTTAGGAGAGAAATGACACAATGGGATTCAGCTTTAACAGCATTGTAAAGGTTGCATAGATTGCAGGGGCAAAAGGAGAACAAGCAGATTAATTAGGGAGACCAGGAATTATCTAAAGGCATTGTTTATTTACACTCCCACATGCCTGAACTCAAACGTCTGGGCGTTATGGACTTTTCAAGTAAATTGCAATTGGTTATTAACATCACACGTATGAAGTCTAGGATAAAAGCTACAATAGAGATGGATGGAGAAACCGAAGCCTCTTAAGGGGCTAAGCATCCAGGAAAATTCGTCAGGCTACACGAGTCAAGTAGAGATCACTGAACGTGTACAAAAGCAAAGGTTATTTATTTCTAAAGTGCCTAGATGCTTTTTCATTACCTTTCAGCTTTAACATTTTATATAATAATAAGGGGAAATTCAAAGTCAAGGGATCTGAATATTTTATCCAGTGTTTGTTAATTACTTATAAATTAATTAATTTTTATACTACAGATAATTAAAGATTTTAAAGATTTTGAATCTAGAATAACAGACAAAATCTAGGGACAACCTATGAAACACAGAAGTGGAGATTCGTTAAACTTTGGAAGTTGCATTTGCTACTCAAAGAGATAAATATGGAGAATACCCACTGGTATAACATATAATGGGTGACCAAAAATATTTGTTCTTACTTGCCCTATTATAAGCCCTTAAAATTAATTATTAAAATAAAAACTGCAATGTGATAACTGGGCATAAGGAACGACAAGCTTTCCCTGATTTCTAAGTTTAGGATTAGGATTGTTTAGGGTTACATCCAAATGCAAAGTATAAAACATCTTCCAAAAAAAGGTGAATTTCAAGCTCCTCATTGCGGGTGAAGGATAGGTAAATTGACAATTACAATTCACTCAGTGCTCGTGGGTGTGGTGTGATGATGAGGTGAAGGCGGCAAGAAGTCCACCTCCTGGTGGGCTGGGAGGGGTTCAGAGAATATACACCCCTGAGAAAGTACTCACCAGGGTACTCACAAAGGCTGAGCATTAGCCAGCCAGGCATCGGATGGAGAAACCATGGGGGAATGCGTGCAAATATGCAGGAGAATGGAAGCACAGGACATTTCTGCCACCAGGTTTAGGGGGGCTCTTCCCAAATCAGAGTCAAAGATGTGAGGCCATGAAGAACTTTACCTTTCATGTTCAGGCATCTGGACTTGGCCTTCAATGCTATGAAGAAAATTTACGTGCAGACTGATTGCAGAGAATTCAGTCTGGCAGAGCTGGGAAGCTTGGGATGAGAGTGAGGCCTGATAGATGCAGGTTGCAGTCAGTACTCATATAAAGTCAAAGATATTTGAGAGCTCTCAGCTTTCAGTTAAATCAAGTAAAGGAAAACAAAGATCTGACAAGTGGTAGAGATCCAGCTAATAGGGAATTAGACTGAACAGGTTCGCCAAAACGTTTCAGTGAAATATTTCCTTGATGAAGCTAACTTTAAAATGGTATCTATTCTGTATTTTAATTCTTTAAAGTTTCCACCAAAAACATGAAATTAAGAAATATGTTTCATTTGTGATGTTCTCCAAATATAATTACCCCAAATGCATACTGTCTTTCTCTCCTCCTCCTCTTTTACCATTAACCGTTTTTTATTTTTTATTTTTTGTGGCTAACAGCTATTAACATCTCACAAAATTTATATTTCTTGAAATACAATTAGATGAAAATCTAGCCACAAGGGATATTTAGCAATTGATATCTTTGGGTCTTGATAATGTTCTATGTATTGAGGAGAGTGTGGTGAACAATGCCGATGCCATTTATGGAAGCTTAGAAGAGAAGTAAATTTGGATGTGATGGACCAATGGGAAGACTCAATTTTTAACATTCTAGCTTTAAGAGGCTTGAAGGACATTTAACTGGATACACCTGTGTGTATTAGGCATTCAAAATATTTTATTTCCATTTCAATAACTAGTTTAGTAAAATGTGTGCTTCTACACATATACATACATACACACACATTATCCTAGGTACATAGAGCCCGTGAGACTGATATGTTATTTGGTATGCATATATAAAAGCACGCCTTCAATAAATTGCTTTCCTGAAGTTGTCTGTGCTTGTGTTGGAACAGCGCACACATAAGCACACACAATCTTGACAAAAGTAACATTTAAAAATTTTAAACTTGAATAAATTAAAACACTTCATATCGCCAACAACTTAAATTTTGGATAATTCATGTAGTGAACTTATCCCTTCAAAATAAATCACCAAGGAAGCGTTTTGTAGTAGTAAAAACAGAAAACACTATTGACCCTCCTTCATGTCACTCCGAAGGAGCACAGTTGTTTGGTGAGGCGACGTTAACTATAAGAAATTCCAATTTAAAATAGGAATCCTTTGAGAAAGATAAAAGTAATGGAAATATTGGCTCAAAATTGAAATGCCCCCAAATTGTGTGACATTAAAGAGATATATAGCACATAAAAAAGGGTTTCACCTGAGCAATCCCAAGTGAGCAGGTCATATTGCTTACACAGAGTAAATGTAACTTTAGAGCTTTTCTTGGGGAAAAAATATGTATTTGTTTAGGAACTTATCTAACTCAAAAATATAAATCAGTCTAGAATCACATACTTTTTAAAGTATAAAAGATAAGGAGGAATAAGAAAACACAGTGATCGTGCACTCAGAATAAACTTCCTTGGTAAGAAAGATAAAGGAACTCAGAGATTTTAGACTTAGTAATTGAAGTTTCCTATATTTGATGCTCTTTAAAAGCCCCCTGTTCCCTCCTTCCTGTCACTCCTGGGTTCCTTCAGAGTTGGCACATGTGCTCTTATGACAGGAAGAGTTGAATAAATATGAAAGAAAATCTTTAAAGCCATTAGCACAAAAATGAGGCTTTCTCACTTATATATACAGAAGAATTAAAGGACACATTTTAAGTAAGAGCTAATTAGAAAGTAAAGTAGACAGTTAAGTGAAACACTTTATATATTTGGACAAAGTTCTGAATTATTTGTCTTTACTTTACTTATTAATTTTACATATAAAACCCAGGAGCATTAAGTTAAGTGCTATTTTATTAGTTATAAAATAGTATTAGGCACTTTACCAAATTTTATATTTCTAAGAATAATTCAATTTATAAAAATAGCTTGGGGGGTAAATGCTTAGACCTAATCATAGATGCAGTGCAATAGAAGGACGCTCTTGCCACAGACGGAGAAATTGCTTCTCATCACAGCTTTGTCACTCACTTGCATGGGCCATCGAGCCAAACAGTGAACCCACCGGGGCTGTTTTTCTCATCCATGAATGCAGGAGCATGAGCCAGAGCAGAGGTTTTCCAGCCTCATGGTGCTCGAGAAACATCTAAGGGGGTGTAGATTTCCAGACATCTGCTTGACTGATTCATGTGAGCTTGAAAACCTGTCTTTTAAATAATTGCCCCACATGGCTTGCTGGGGAAAAAAAAAAAAAAAAACAAATTTAAAAAGTATTAGATTAGAAGAGTTCTCAAAATTCTACTTTCAAAAAAATCTCTGGTCCATATTTAAAATATTCACATGTTGTAAAAGGAAGGGGGCAAACAAGGAATTCTCTTCTATCTTAGGTATTTGATTCTTCCTACAAAATGAGTTGGACCTGCTTTAGAATTCAACTCAAAATTTTCATTGCTAGTTACAGAGTTTAAAACTTAAAACTGATTTAAAGATGAAAGTCCCACTCTTGACCTGTTCTGGAAGAACAATGCCACCAAAGGGAAGCATGTCCAAATATCGTGCACAAATTACCTTTGATTCTGACAACCAGTGCTTAGCTTAAAAAATATGTTATCATAGCCTGGTTAAGAATAGTTTGACATATATGCTAAGAGATTTAAAATTTGCATACTCTATAAACAAGTAATTCCACTTTTTAAAATTTGAACTAAGAAAAATAATCAGGCTGAAACATAATGAGTAAATACAATAAAATATTAGAGTTATTTTTAATAGAAATTGAATGAAACATACAAAATATGACTTAAAGCATCATTTTCCCAAATAACCTGAAGAGCTTGTTAGAAATACAGATTCTTAATGCAGTGCATCAGGATAGGCTATAATTGTATATTTTAAAGCCATCCTCCAGATGATTTTAATGATACTGCAAATTTGGGGATCATTACAGCTAGTAAATAACATTAACAAATAAAATGCCATGTGCGATTACAGCAATGGCATATATAATTATACTATCATGAAACTCATAAGGATATAAACTAGACGTTTAAAAAAGTTCAATTTTACAAGTGAGAATCTCTTTATGTAAAGTAAACCATATTTATGGAAGGTTTGGAAGAACTTAGTACTGTTACTTCTGTCAAGGAAGAAGATTTGGGCCTTTCTGTCCTTCCTATGTAACTATCTAGAGTGAATACCTCGATTATTACCATGCATTGGTTACATAATTGTAAAAGGAAGAAAGGAAGAAAGAGGAGGAATGCAAGGCTGGCATCTCGTGTCTCTGCACAGTCAGCTGGTGAGGTGCTCGCCGTGCATCTCATTAAGTGCAGGACGAGGAGACAGAGAGCAGGGGGTCAGCCTCTTCACTGCCCCGGAGTTTGCTGCATGCAGTCTGGACTCTGATTCTTCCACTCAACACTTGTGTGCTCTCCTGTAAGTTCAGCTCTGGAGATTTTTCTGTAAATGCGTTTTCCAGAAGCTGTTAGGAAAAAGGATTCAACTCCATCAAAATAAGGTCCACCTCATTTCCACTAAATTAGCACTTTTAGTAAAGATATTTATTTTAAATGAATTTAATTTCTGCACAGCAGTAAGTATGTAAAAATACATTTACTAAGTCCTTTGCCATTTAAGCCTATTTCCATTTCTTTGGACCTGAGTGGAGAGAGAACAGCTAAACCCCAGCCCTACACAAAATGACCCTTATTACTTAGATTCAACAGAATTAAGCTTATACTCATTTTCAACTGAACATTTCTTTCCTCTAGAAAGAAGCTTATTTGCATTAAAAAGAAAGACTTTGATGGATTTTATTTTCTGCAGCCTGTTTTTTAAACACAAGGAGTTATGCCCCCCAAAATGTAAAGATGAGTGAAACCCTTCTGAAATGCATCTGTTGTAAAATAAAATATTTTGGCAAGTTGCTTTCAGGGTGCAGAGATTAACTACTGGCACATTTATGAAATGCTTTGAAGATAAAATATATTTTCTAAAATCTCAGTATTATTATTCTAATTATTATTACTTTTAAGCATTCATTAAAAAACTCCCTATACATATTAACCAGATTAGTAGCAAGCATTTATTTCCTTCTTTTATAGCACAAAAAAAGCAGGTGACTCAGTCTTGAAGCATGTCCTTGCTCTCTACATGGAATTCTGCATATTGCTTAGAGTTTTATATAATGTGTAGGCATTACATCAGGGATTGAGAACAAAGCTGAGTTCAGCTTCTGTTATAAATTTACAGTTTGTGACTCTTTAAATTTGCTGAAATATCTTAACATATTCTTTGGAAGTTTAATGCTTTTTAACATGATTGTTGACTTAGAATAATAGTCAGTATTCACTTGAAAAAGTTTATCCTTTTGATCTGTTTTTGATTATAGAGATCAAACCAATTTTTTTTTACCTATGACATATGAATCAAAGGTCAAGGGACACTAGTTTTGATGAAAATAAGTAGAGTTGTTATGAATGAAATCTTTTCTTCCTCTCCTGTGATCAAGAGAGGAAGCACACAGTTTTCTTAAAACGCATTTATTCTCCTTTCAATTGAGATCGTCCCTAAATAATGATTTTCAGGGATCAAACATAAAGAGAAATGAAAACTGTCAACAAAAATTAATATGGCTGACATGATCATTGGTCCTAAAATCACCGAAAGAATACAGTAACCATTATAGAGATTAATCATGGCCATGAAGCATGACGTGGAGGTGGAGGGGCAGTTAAATCCACAGTAGAATTTTTCCATAGAACGTCACAGTAGCACCAACTCCAGTGGTTAATCCCACCAAAGTCCTGGGAGAGGCTTTTTTAAGTCACAATAATTTCACCTACCAGGTTAGAGTAGATATAACAAATTCTTTAGCTCAGGGTCCACACTTCAAACAAGTTCATTAAAAAAAAAAAAAACTGTAAAAATCCAACTTAAGGATATTTCTAGTGACCAAGGTCATTTCCAGTGACCTTGCCTATAAAATTATGACACCCTGGATCAGTATGTTTCCCCCTACCAGTACCCTCATCTCAAAAACCCTCAGCCAGGATTCGTCTGTGTGCCTATCTCATGAAACTGGGACAGGTGCCATGCCATTGACAATTGGGTTAGTGTTATTGGCACTCAAGCAAAGAATCACTGGGGGAAAAAAGAGTTATTTTGATCATGCAGCATTGGATATGTTCAAGCTAGGAAAGGATGGCTAAGGGTGAGATGCCAGAAGGAAGAAACCAGGGCCTCGTAACTGTACACATTTTCTTTTACTGTGTTCATTTAACACATAATTGTTGGTGTGAGACATGTGCTTGCAGAGTGCCAAGAACTGGAAGTTCAACTGCTCTGTTTTCAGTCAGGGTAGTGAGGGAGCCATGCACACATATTCATGTGTGCGAACACACATGCATGAGTAAGTGACATCAAACATAACAAGTCATACATTCTTCCTGAGAATGGTCGCCACATGCCCATTAAAGGAGGAGTGGCCACTGCAGAGAGTTGGGGAAGGTGCCAAGTGATTTCACATTTTAAATTAGTTTTAAGAACTGGGCAAGTGTATTGTTTATTGTTTTTAATGTTCATTTCATGTCTTTCTATGCATGTAGAAGAGAGCACAGATTACTTAATGCACTTAGAAAAAAATGTTTCCACTTATATGAACACTACCATGATTAGGGTATTGAATATTATCATCACTTTCTGACTCTCAAGAATGCACTTACAAATCTTTCTCTTGCCCTAAAAAAGATAAGCCCTATTTTGATTACAACATTTACCAGGTAAAACTAAAAGAATTTAGGCAGAAAAAAATACCTTGTTCCAATATCAAGAGATAAAAATGAAGCTAACATGTTTTGGAAACAATGGGCATATAATATACATGTATGGATGGAATAATCCATGGACTTGAGAACAGATTAGGGAAGTCTAAATGTGATGTTTAACATTTTATTTTATTATGTTAGTTTATGATACAGTGAGATTTACTTTTAAGTGTATAATTCCATGAATTCAGTCTATGAATTTAATGCATGTATAGATTCATATAACCATCATCGCAATAAGGATTCAAAATAGTCATCGCCTCCCCAAACTTTCCTTGTGCTTTCGCTTTATGGTTGTATCTTCTCCCTACCTCCAAACCCCAAGAACCAACGGTGAGCTCCTCACTACTTCCACTTCGGTCTCCTCAAGAATAACCTAGAAGAGAAACCACGCAGTGTGTAACATTCTGAGCCTAATAGGGCGGAGAGGCATCCACACTGCTGTGCGTATCTGCAGTTTCCCTCTTTCTTGTTGCCGATCGGCGTTTCACTTTAGGGATGTGTCACAAGTGTTTCAGCCATTCGCTAGTTGAAAAATATTAAGGTTGTTTCCAGTTTTTGATCATCATGAATAGAGCCGATATATACATTCCTGCACAGATTTGCGCATGAGCACACTTTTTATTTCTCTAGAACAAACACTCAAGAGTGACACCGTTGGGTTATCAGGTGTTTGTCTAACTTGATGTGCAAAACTCTGGCACAATGGTTTCGTCAGGTTTGCTTCAGGAATTTTGAACTCGTGCTGTTAGGCGCTTACACATTTATTATTCATTATTTTTGTGTCTCTTTATCATTATGCAGTAATCCCATTTTGTCACTAGTCATATCCCTTGCTCTGAAATGTAATTTGTCTGATATTAATATAGCCGATCGAGACTTTCATCAGGGCCTGCATGGCATATCCCTCACTATTTTCCAATTTTTATGCGTATAATAATATTTGAAGTAAGTTTCTTGTATACAGCATAAAAATGTGGCCATTTTCAGAGCTATTTTTATCCATTCTCTTACCCTGCCTTTTCATTGGTATGTTTAGATCATTTATATTTAATGTAATTTTATCCGTTTGAATTGAGGTCTACCATTTTATATTGGTTTCTGTTTGTACTGTATGTTTTTCATTATCATGCCTTCTTTGTGATTATCTGAAGAGTTTCATATTTCATTTTAATTTTCTGGAACTTGTTATTGCATCTTTTTCCATTATACTTCAAAACAATATTTTACCCTTTCAAGTGGAATATAAGCTATAGCACGGGCCCTCTTACCCTTTCCCTGTCATGTTACGGTAGCCTTAGACATTAAATGTATGTAGAATACATTAAAATCCCCTCAAGGAAATGTTTTAACTTTGCTTTCAACTGTCAACTATATTTCAAGGAACTGAGGAGCAGACGAGTTGCCTGTTAGACTTACCCAGATATTGACCATTTCTGTTGCTCGTCCTTCATTTCTGAGCTCTCAAGTTTCATGCTGGAATCACTACCCTTCTGTTTGAGGAAATTCCTTTAGCAATTCTTTTAGAGCAGGTCTGTTGGCAAGGGATTCTCTTAGTTTTCATTATTTCACCTTTATTTCTGGAAGATATTTTTGCACAATATTGAACTGTAGGTCGAAAGTTCCTTTATTTCATTTCAGCACTTTATACATGCTCAAACATTTCCTTCTAACTCATGGTTTTGAATGAAGAAGGCACAGACATTCAGATCTTTGTCCCCTTAGATGATGTCTTTTTTCTCTTGTTCTTTTCAAGTTTTTTTTCTTTGTTTTTAATTTTCAGCACTTTGATTATGATGTAATGAAAAGTTTCCCTTATAAAGTTTTTTAAATGTTCTACACATTTACCTCTATATTACTTACTTTTAATGTTCTTCAGTCATTTCCTGAATATAAATTTAGTCTTTTTAGCCATATGTCAAATATTTGAGGACAGGAACTAGGATTTCTTTTCTTCTTTATCTACCATAGCATGCAGTAGGTGAAAGGGATCTCCATTAAAATGTTTTAACAGAATATATCGTGGCCAACATGTCGTGTATTAGAATGCATTCTGCCCAGTAAAGCAGGAAGGATACCTTTTTAACTGAGGCCAGGGTGGACTGGAGAAAATACCCAACATTAAGTTAGGCAGCCAGGAATTGATGGGAGAGAGAGATAACAAAGCTTAAGTGTGAACCAAGCTGAAATGGATGTAGAACATTCCCTTTGGAATAGAGCCTTTCTTTGGCTATTAAAGGAAATTAGTCACTGCTACAAAGATCAAAGACTGTGACTCCAGATACTAACCAGAAAACGCACTGACCACTTATGTTTCAATTTGTAAAGCATTTATCAGGACAATCCATCTATCTTCAGTTATTCTCAGACATTATAGAGTTACCATTAACAGGGTCATCTTTGAACAGGAGAAAAAGGGAGAATGTGCGTGCGTACAATACGAACCAATGTTCTGTTGGTTTAATGTTGGTTTCATTTAGTTTTAAAATCTCCACCTCTTTAAATGTCTGGGAAGCACAAACATGTATCACCCTTCTGTGCCTCCTGGTATTTTAAATGTATCCATCTCAGCATTTACATCATGGCACTCTTTTTGTATGTCGATGTCATATTGTCAAGAATCTTATTTTAATTTATCTTTTTAATCTTAATATATAACACAGTGCCTGATACTAAGGTACTAATTAATTCATTGATATATAGTTGTTCAAGAAATACTTATTGGGCACCAAAAAAGTTGTTTCAGGAATTTTTCTAAACATTGGGGATTCAATAGTTAACAAGCTAAGCAGTGAGACTTGGGTAAAATATTCATATTTCAGAATATAACTGTGCATACAGAAGAAACAAGATAGGGAACATAACTAAACAAAAATAATAATATAAATAAGAGTACTTACCCTATAATTATGAAATTTTTTTTACTGGTTAGGAACTCAAAACACAAAGTTAATTATATCAAACGTTGCATCTTCATTTATGTTAATAAAAACAATAAGTAACTAATAGTGAACTTAACTAAGCAATTGAAGGACAGCTTTTACGTATCCTCTGAGAAGCACCTACTATCAAAGACAGCAAGCATAGTGTTTAGAAGTATAGACTCTGGAGTCAGACTACATGGGTTCAGTTTCTGACTCAGCCACATACTAATGGGGTGACTTTGAATGGTAACATATCAGAAGGAAAACGCACACTGGTTTTCTCGCTATATGCTTTCCATACTCTACACTCAATACTTCTGTACACCATTTGCAGGGAGATTTTTCCACATCCAGCAATTCTCTAATTCCCTGTGGACACCAGGTTTCCTACAACTTAATTAAATTTGACACTATCTACCTGGAGTCAGTGTTAGATTTCAAGGTTAAGACATCACTTCTGCAGCATGCCTGCCTACTCCCAGCCTCAGATGCCAATTGCAAGTACTGGGTCCTCTGGTGACCCAAACTTTTGTCTAACTTGGCTATAAATGGGAGGTTCCTGAAACCCTCTCCTTAGGTTTCATAATTGGCTACAATGGCTCACAGGACTCAGGATGGTGCTGCAATTCAGAAAAAGAGTTTATGGACTAGATTACCCATTCGTTATAAAAGGACAGAGCTCAGGAACCTCCAGGGGATGAAATGCATAGGGCAAGCTATAGGGGGGAAGCTTCCATTCCCTCTCCTGAAATGCACACTCCTCGCTCCTTCACATATCCACCGACCCAGGAATTCCTTGAACCCCCAGCATTTAGAAGCTTTGTATGGAAGCTTCATTACGTGGCCACATTTGGTGAAATCATTGGCTCTTGGTAATTAATTCAAATTCCAGAACCTTTCCCCTCCGAGAGGTTAGGGGGTGGAGCTGAAAGTTCTGACCTCTTAATTGCTGGTGAGTTTCCCTGGCAACCAGCCCCCATCCTGAGGCTATTCAGTAGCCAGCAGTTATCATGGAGGGTTTTAGCAACTGTGTGCCAGGAAATGGGGATAGAGACTAAAGGTAATCAAAATCAGGGCCAGAGACCAAATGGATATGTTTTATTACATCACACATGTACTCTATGTTCCTTAACTTTTCCATCTTTAAAATGGGTATAGTAATATTAGTATCTAGCTCAAAATTTATAGTGCTGTGGTTAGGGTTGTAATGGTAATTTGTGTGGAGTGTTTCCTCTCTGAAAATTAACTATTTTTTAAACTTAATCTTCATTTCTGAGTCAATGGAAGGAAGATATAAAAGATGGAGAAGATTAAAAATCCTCTGTTTATATTTAAAATGTCTCAGTAGAAAGAATTCACGCTTTGAAGAAGGAAACTGTAAATATGGGATTTTAAAAAGAATTTCCTGATTGAGAAAACAGAGGGTTGGTATGTGATTCAGAGTTCTATATGCACACCTGGTGCATATTTAAATTAACTTTCATGTAGAGGCAAAGATGCCTCCCAGTAAAGGAATTTGAAGAGTGCAGGTGATTGGGTTCCTTCATTTTCAGATACTTCCCAGGACTCGAAGCTTAACTGATTTAAGTGGGAGTTTCAGAAGGGGACTATAGAATCCTCTGAAAAGACCTCTTTTAGGAAAAGGATTCAACACAAGTTGGAACCCACCACAGATCCTAAAGATCAGAGGAGGAAAGTGGTTCTGAGTATCGTGTGCTCATTGTTACTTCAGCCAAACTCAATCCAACCATTGGACAGAGTGTGTACAATCTAGGGAGGAAAAGGTAAACTGCGTGTGCAAGTAAAGAGTTTTAAACCTCAAACTCTAGGTACCTGTTATTTAAAAGCTCTATACAAGGAGAAGGGAAATGTTTCCAAACTTATTTAAGGGGGTTGTGGTAGGGAAGGTGAGAAGTGGCCACGAATGGGCCATCAATTAAACGGAGCAAGGAGAGATTGGCTGGGAGCGAATGTCTGGCAGCAACAGCCAGAAGCGGCTGTAGGTGGAGCCTCCAAACCAGCGAGTCTATCAATGCAGGTGGCAGCTGGAGTGAGGTTGTAGGAGCATGGCCAAAAGGTAACAGATGGCAGCCATGTGGATGGTGGCCAAGGGAGTAGGGAGTAGAGATTTAAAGCTGGTTCTGGCAAAAGGAACAAAGTGAAGGGAGCATGTCCTGGTGCAACCTAATGGCAAAAATGTTGGCACCAAGGGATTATGGAACACCAGGACATAAGGAAGCTAAGGTAATTTTGTAACCACTTGCAGGAGGAGGTAATATACTTGTTCATAAATACACTAGAATACTTCTGGGAGCATTTCCAGTTACCACAAAAGGGAAGGAATCTAGAAGTTAGTGTGTGTGTGTGTGTGTGTGTGTGTGTGTGTTTCTGCAGGGTACTGAGGTTCTATCTTCACGACTATCAAAAGTTGTGCATAATGTTAATATTTCATTATTTCTTCCCAAAAGCTGAAAGTAAATGATGGGGGTATTTGCATTTTAGTCAGTAGATTCATAGAATGGCAGAGTCAAAAATGGTATAATGCAGATTTACAAAGTTTCCAGCTCAGCATTTGCATATCCTTCTGATTTGAGAAGACATCCTATGACATGTTCTGCCCCCTACTTATAGATGCTGATGGAAATGGGGCACACGCCTATTTCTTCCCTGCACTCCTGGTGTCTAAAGAGTCACATTGTTTCAGAACAAACATGGAGATGCTTGACCTGGGCCTCAAATCTTGAGGCTTGTTTGGAGGGTTTTCCTCCTGCTGCATGGATTATGGAGAGAAACAGCACTGAGCACCCTGGATGCTGCTCTGGGTCCTCATGGATGACAGCGCAAAGGCTGTGTCTTCGGGGACAAGCCCTGTGGCCTGGGCTCCCCACAGCTCAGCACCTCTGGTCCCGCCCCAGGCCTTGTGCTCCAGGCTTCCTTTTGATTCAGAAGCCCTTGATTATCTAACAGCTTCTTCAATTTAAGTTCATCAAAGTTGTTTTATTGTGTTTACAATGAAGATTCCAAAGAAGTAGACATGGATAAACCCCATGTATCAGGTAGCTGAGGAATTGTAACAGGAACACAAACTTGTGTATATTTCTTTGTTGTTACTGATTAGCTTAAAGGAAATGTCTAGTCATATAATTATTTGTTAAAAATAGCCGAAACATGCATCAGGCAGCACAATCTAGTACAGGAGTCAGCCAAATTTTCTCCCAGGGCCAGGCAGTAAATATCCGGGGCTTTGCCAGCCACGTGGCCTATGTTGGAAGGGTCAGACTCTGCCGTTGTTCTGTGAAAGCAATCACAGGCCACATGTATATGAATGAACTTGGCTGTGCTCCAATAAAATATATTCCGGAAAACAGGCAGCAAGTCCAGTTTGGCCTGAATCTGTCTGGCCCCTGGTCTAGTGGGTGAACATGGGCCTTGGAAATGTATAGACCTGTGGGATCCTGGAAATATCACTAAATACTTGGAAAGTCAGTTTCCTGATTCATAATTAGCACCTTATAGATTTCCACTGAGAGTTAAATTTCAAGAGAACTCACATTTTAAAAGCATTCTGAGGCTTGGTTTATACACGTTGTTTCGTGAAAGGTAAATGTATCACATGTTACAAGCTCAACGAGTAGTTATTATAATTATAAATTTTTATGCTAAGTGAAATAAGCCAGGTGGTGAAAGACAAATACCATGTGACCTCACCTATAAGTGGAACCTAGTCAACAAAACAAATAAGCAAGCAAAGTATAACCAGAGACATGGAAATAAAGAACAGACAGTAACTAGAGGGGAGGGGGAAGGGGGATAATGGGGAAAGAAAGGGAAAGGTCATCAAGGAATGTGTATAAAGACCCATGGACAAAACCAAAGGGGCGAAGGATTGAGGGTGGGAGGTGGTGGTGGGTGGGTTGGGGGAAAGTAGCGGTGGGAAAATGGAGACAACTGTACTTGAACAACAACAAAAAAAGAAAACAAATACATTTTTGAAAAGTCAGCATTAATATGTGCACAATGCATGCACAAACACACTCACTGAAGCATTCACGTATCTTCAGGAGAATAGTATTCTAAGCTAGAAATGGCATCCAAATAATATACTTTTTCTAACTGTAAGTGAGTAAGGGCTATTATGCTTCTGTTGCCACACCCATATATTTAGAAAAGAAAAAAACTTTATTAGTCTGAGAATACTCCCAGAGATAGTAGCTCAAAATGTTGGCAGGGGAGTTTGCTGGAAGTTCTGGCTAGTCCAATAATGATTCTCTTTGATATATATTTTAATTTGAAGCATGAGGGAAGTTGCTATAAATTTACAACACAGATGTAGTAAGGGAGAAGTTTTAAAATATGTTCAAAGAAAAAGCCGTGCAAAGAGATACTAATTAAAAGACTATGACAGTTTTATCTCAGGAATTAAACAGATTTTTGATGGACTATTATGGTGCCTACTTATGCAAACTACAGAACCGAAAAAAAAAAAAATGCAGGCAATGGATATATGCTACTGAATTTACTGGAAAAATTTCCTTGCTACTGCCTCACTGGTAATACCGAATCATCAATTACATTGTCAATCCCAAGTCAACAGTGTCTGCTAATTACATAGCAGTGTGTACAACCCACTTGTCACACTGCTATGTAATTAGCAGACACTAGCAGAACGGTAGGATGTGTATTCGAGATCATAACTAAGTTAGCCAGTCAATTAGTGAAGATACAGTCTGCTGCTGAAATCACTATATTAACCCAAGGGCTTCTTCCTTTATTTTCCAGTTCCATGAAATTGCCCATATTACCCTAATCTTGAAAGTTCTATATTAAGCTTAACCAGGAGTCTTATCACGCCTGGGATTCCTGCAGGGCTGAAATGGTGAACAGCAAGTAACTTTGTCATCTTGGCAATCTCTTGCTACAGTGTAATTGCTGCCTCCTCAATGTTCCTGTACATGTTTTATTAGCTTATTCCTGGTAAGCAAGATTCCCTCTCAGTTGCTTCTGTTAATGCTCGAAAATCCCAAATGTCAGTGCTCTTTTCTGTTCTTTTTTTTTTTCTTTCTTTCTTTTTCATTACAATCTTGGAGTCTCACCTCGTATCTTTTTACTCTAAATCCAGCCTCTTACTTCCTCCTGGTTTGGAAAAAAAAAAATTTCTGATGACCTTCTAACAAACCTCCTTCTCCTGGCTGGGGCCCTGCTTTCACATTGCCTCACAGCAAATTCTGCACCCTGGACACCTGAGGCCCGAAGACTTGGAACACCTTGTTTGCTCTCGTTCATAAGGACAGAGTGAAGGAGCCCTGTGTCTCTGGACTAGGAGAGACCTCCTAGGCTGAGGGCAGATGCCACCAGGTGTGGGGAAGGAACTAGGAAGAAACTGGCCAAAAGGAACAGATTTCCAGGCTCTGCCCTGCAACTGTGACAGTGTAATCTGCTCATCTGTCCTGTTCCTAAAGGCCAGTAGATTTGTGTCTGCACCCTCCATAATTGCCTAGCCAATTTCTTATAATACACGCTCTTTTATGTATATTCACATCCCACCAGGTCTGTTTCTCTGGAGAATGCTGGCTAACACATAGCGATGCCTTTCTATGTAATGCACTCAACTTAATTTGCATGGCAAACACATGCAAATAAAAAGTATTGTCACACTCTTTTTATTATTTATTCATTTTCAGAGATGGGCAAATTGAGGCACATATTGGACAAATATGTGGAAAATACTACTAATATGCTAGGGTGCTTTAAAGATTGTCATTCTTACTCCACATATATCAATGCCATGATATATATAAATATATATTATTTTCTTTATAAATCAGAAAGTTGCAAATGAGGAGACATGAGTAATGCATCCATCATCAAACAGCTAGGAACCAGAAAACCAATGCCTGTCTGATTTCAGATTTTATATTAACTGCTGGAATGGAATATTACTATTTGCAATTAAAAATGTAGAACCTCAATAAAGTACAACTTTTATATGATACTAAGTAAAAACTTGTTAATTCAGTGCTAATAATGTGACATACCTATGATTCAATGCTGATAGTCAGATAAAATTACAAGTAAAGTTGTTCTTATTGCTAAGAGATTTTAAAGGAGTCTTTATTGTTCTCAGCAGGTAAACTTCAAAAGCATTTACATTCCATTGGGAAGTCAGCATTCTATCTATTTGTAATCTCTGTTGAGATGAATTGTGACATGGGTTTACATTAAGAAAGAAGGCAATATCTATCAGCGATGTCTCCTGGATGTCTCAATTGTGATACTTCTGACACTGAAGTGAAGACAAGTAGTTCAGAAAATATTTCCCTTACAGCTTCTTAATAGAAAGATTTTGGGGGGAGTTGCTCTGACTTATTGTTGGAGCCTCACTAGCTAATTAATGAATGGGGCTGCTCACAGACCATAGATTTCCAGCAATTCTCAGAACTGGTCCTTAAGCTGGGTTCTGCAGGCAAGTTCTTAGCGCCCTGGTGTGGATAGTAAAATGGGCTGGATGGGTGTTGCAGGTTGAACTGTGTTTCCTCAAAAAATATGAAGTTTTACCCCCTGGTACCTCAGTGCGTGAGCTTGTTTGGAAATAGGTTCTATACCGAGGTAATCAATTTAAAATGAGAATATTGAACTGGGCTCCAGTCCAGTATAACTGATATCCTTATTTTTTTGTTTAAAAAAAAAAGGGGGGATTTGTACACCGAGACAACATGCACAAATGGAAGATGAATGAAGACACGGGGAAGACACCACGTGAAGAGGGAGGATCGGCACGAGGCACCTATAGGCCCACTGACAGAACGACGAAGATCTCGGGCAAAGCTCCGGAAGCGAGAAGAATCAGGGAAGGATTGCCCTCCAGTTTTCAGGGGCAGCACGGCCCTGCCGACACCTTGATCTCCGACCTGTAGCCCCCAGAACTGTGAGACAACGAAGTTCTGCTGTAGGAAGTCACTCATGTGTAGCACTCTGCTGTGGCAGCCCCAGAAAACTCACACAGCAGGGCAGATATTTATTTCTCAGGAGAGAAGTTCATACCATTAGTCGGATTCTCCAGGGGGTCCTTGATTTTAAAGGAATGAGGGTCCACTATTTTTTCAGCAGCTTAGAACACCTGCTATGTATGTATTTAAATCAGAACCTTTTTATTTTAGAAAGTCTTTCGGAGGTTTTATGCCAATTGCCTTAGTCTATCTGAAAGGGGTAAAAAACAATTTTCATTGCTCGAATTTGCATCTTTAGTGATCAGTATTGCACAATCTTTTATTATGTTTTCTTTTTTAGTTTGGATTCCATTATTCATTTTTATTAAATTTTGGGGGGTGACACTTTTAACAAAATCATATAGGCTTCAGGGGTAGAATTCTACTCACATATCATCTGTATATTGTACTGTGCGTTCATCACCCCGAGCCATTTCCTTCCATCTCTTTCCATCACTATGTGTCCATTTGCTACCTTCTCCTACCTCCCCACACACCCCTTTCCCTCTGTTAATCACCATATTATTGCCTGTGTCTATGAGGCTTTTTGGTTTTGTTTTGTTTTGTGTTTTTTGCTTCAATCCCTTCCCCTTTTCACACAGGCCCCCTCTGATAGCTGTCGTTCTGTTCTGTACCTTTTGGCGAGGGTGTGGAGAGAAGGGAACCCTCCTACACTATTGGTAGGACTGCAGATTAATGCAGCCACTGTGGAAAACAGTATGGTTTTCCCTCAAAAAATTAAAAATTGAACAGCCTTATTTCCCTGTGATGTCAGTTCTGGGAACATATCTAAAGAAACCTGAAGCACTATTTTGAAAAAAATATATGCACCCCTATGTTTATTGCAGCATTATTTACAATAGCCAAGATTTGGAAGCAGCCCAAGTGCCAATCAGTAGATGACTGAGTAAAAAAAAATCTGGTACATTGACACAACGAAGTACTACACAGCAGTAAAAAAGAAGGGCATCTTACCTTTTGCAACAGCATAGAAAAAATCTGGAGAGCATTATGTTAAGTGAAATAAACCAGATAGAGAAAGTTGAATACCATATGACTTCCCTTACATGTGGAGTCCAATGAATAAAATACAGTAACAAAGAAAATAGAAACAAACTCATAGATACAGAGAATCTTTTAATCTTTTTAAAAAACATTTTAATTGTTATTCTATTACAGCTGTTCCAATTTCCCCCTTTGTCCTCCTCCACCCATCCCACTGCCCCCCTGCTCCTATAGTCAATCCCCTCACTGTTGTCCATGTCCATGAGTCATTCATACTCTATATACATGCTCTTTGTCTAGTCCCTTCCCCTTCTTTCCACCATTATCTCCCTCCCCCCACCATCCTGTTCACTTTCAGTCTGTTCCATGCCTGTGGTTCTATTTTGTTCATTAATTTTGCTCATTACATTCTTCTTATAGGTGAGATCATATGATATTTGTCTTTTACCAACTGGCTTACTTCACTTAGCATAATATTTGCAAGTTTCATCCATGCTGTTGCTTTAAAAGGTAGGAGTTCCTTCTTTCTTCTGCTGTGTAGTATTCCATTGTGTAATCGTACCACAGTTTTTATTCTTTTTAACTATTTTTATTTGTATGAGGAATACTTACTTATTTCCAATATTTGTTTTTGTCTACAATTTTTTTTAGTTTTTTCTTTGTCACATTTTTTTGAAAGTACAAAATCAAGCATATTTATGCAACCATCAGATACTATAGGAATAAAGACAGTATCACTCCTTTCGAATCCCGCTCCTTGAGGTAACAGTTGAATGCTCATGTTCAGGGTCATATCTCCGGTTCTCACATGAACGTACACAGCTTGTAAACAGGTCTATACTTTGTTCTTGCTGTTTTGGTTTCCTTTTTACCCTTAACATTTCATTGATTATTTTAGGTCAATGACTGTATATATTTTTAAGTAATTGCATATTATTTAAATGAATGGATATACTAATATATTCAAATAGCATCCCTCTTCATGGATAGTCTAAGTAGTTCTCTTCTACTTATTCATTTATTTATTTTGTTTTTGGTAATAAGAAATGCTGAATAAAATAAATTTATAGATCCACATGTCCATGTATCACACACACATACATACATACACACATACACACACAAATCCTTCTACACTCTTGGTTCCATAGCAGAGATTTCCTCAAACATATATTCTAAATAAGTAATGGGACTCACTTCATCAAAAAGCCAATGAGTTGAGGTGGCAATTAAAAGCTTCAGAAGGTCTGTCTATTGTGTGTTCAAATGGCAATCTACTTTACAGATTTGCAGAAATTTGGACCTTGTTTTATACTCACTAAAATCCATTGCTTGTGTTTCACAAGAAAACTTTTAAAAGGCTAAATTATGCAATTCAATCATGTTGTGGATTTTTATTCCCTGCTCTGAAGTTGGCATCCGATATAAAGAAGAGCCTGTTTGTTTTTCAAGATAAGAAATTCTAAGAAAAACAAATGAAAGGAAGTAAGAGAGAAGGGATACAATTTTCTTTTAGTTTGGAGAAGTCTGGGTTTTTGGCTTTCTGTAGAACTTTGAAATACTGCAAACTGAAGTGAATAAATGAAGAATATATCTAAAGTCAATTCCATCTCCTGTTACTTACCATTTAAATTACAGGGCCAGGCAAACTTTCAAATTAGAAAAAAAGCACTTCTGATTTGAGGAAAAAGGAAGGGCAGTATTTCAAATGTTGATTTGCAAATAGGTCAATGTAGCTATAGTCTGAGTAATTTGGACTTGAACAATTTTAAACATTGAAAGTGGCCATTGAAAGAAAATATTGTTGGTGTCGCAGAGATCTGTGTAGAAAGAGGCCGCCTCCATGGCACAGCTGAATCAATCACCCTGGAGCGCCTCCAATCTGCCATTCTTAGCTAGAAGTGCGCTTAAATATCACTTGGGGATCTTGTACAAATACGTGTTGGCTGAAATTCTGAATCAGCACGTCTGAGGTGGTACTCAGCATGTGTATTTTGTAAAAGCTTCTCAAATCCTTGCACGAGCCATTCTGACTTAAGAACCACAGCTTAAAATATGTTTCTAGTAACCTGGGTTATCTGAATCAGGATCATCTAGAGGAAATGTTGGAAATACACATTCCCCAATTTTGATCCAGTATGGCAGGGATGATGCTTGATCATCCAGACTTTGAAGACCTTGAAGGTTTTAATGCTCATTGAAGTTTCTGAAACACTGGACCTGCATGATCCAAGCCTGTCACTAAAGTATCAAGGTTTCAGTGTTCTTGACCAATCGCAGATGAATTTAGACGTAGCCATAAAGACACTACCAAGTGCGAAGGCTGGTTTTAAGGTTTAGAGTCTGCTGGATTCTGTCAAATTCAGTAACAGCTGCATCTTTAAAGATGAAGGCAGCTTGAACATTGATGGGTGTGGGGATCGGTTTCCTAATCAGTGGTTTTTCTACTAGTGGTCCTGTCATTTCATGTTAAGATCATATCAGCATAGACACTGGGCATCTTGGTTGAGATTCTTTTTGTTACGAGTAAAACCCAAGCTACTAAAAACTATTTAAGGAATTAATTTAAATAGTTTAAGAGAAGAAATTCATCCTGAAGTGCATTTCTCATAAAATGCAAAGGCATGAAGTAAAGCCAAACTTGCAGAAAGGATTGAAGCGGAGTTGGAAAGGCCGCATGACCTTTGATGTTTGCTCCTTTCTGCCCCCAGTTTTAATTTTCTCTCTCTGCAGACTGGTCTCTTCTCCAAGAACATGGTAGAAAATGGCTACCCAAAGGTCTCCAATGTTACACTCTCCAAATTCTAGCTCCTCTTGTAACTACCTCTTATTCCCAGGGGCATATCTCTGGAAGAGAGAATCCTATAGGACCAATTCAAGGAGAGACTCCACCCTTTGTCCAATCAAATATGTAGGAAGACTAAATTAGAAATATGGCTGGTGGGGTCACTTGTGGCGGTTTCTGAAGTGTGGAGGTTGGGGTTGATTTATGGCCCAGGGATTTGGAAGACATGATGGTGATAGGCCCCCAAAACAATGTGATCAAAACAAATGCCACAACGTTACAAATGCACATACACACAGTCACAACTAATGTAACACAAGTGTGGCCTTGTTCTTTCAAAAGTGTCTACACCTGAGTGATTTGCAAACCTTCTTTGCCAGGTTCTTAGAAGCCCACACAGTGATATCCGGCCCTTTGTTTCTATTCAGGGTTGTGATTTTAATGGTGATTTCACTCTGACCTAACACCGAAGGCCTTTTAAATGCCCTGAGGGTGAAGATTGGGTCTCACTTAACAAGTACAACTACCTATAACGCCCAGCACAGAGTATGGACTTAAAAGTAATTTGTTGAATGATATAGTTACAGGAGCTCCCCAATTTAATCCGAAACCCTTCATGTCTACTTAAGTATTTATCACAAGATATTCTCTGTAGCTGCTGCATTGATATTATCATTACCTCTTCCTGACACCTGACTGGTGGCAGGTCGAATTATTCTGTGCTTTCCTTAGTTTACCAATGAACCTTTGAAGCTTGTCTTTTTTTCTCACTCACTGGGAGCTCTCCTGGATTGTTTTGCATGTTCTCACAGAGAATCTACGTCATTCCACAGGATTTCCAGAACTTGTCTTTTCTCCCTTAAGAATTTCCATTCTCATTAACCGCCTGCCCTGTGATCACACTTCTTAGCCCTCTCAGTCTTCTAAGACAGTGATTTTTAAACTTTATAAATGAGCTGGGGAATGCAATGGACATGCAGGCTCAGATTTAGAAGTGCTGGGGAGGGGCAGGCAATCTGCATGTCTAAGGATCTCCCAGCTAAAGCTGTCACTGCTGGTCCACGTGCTACACTTTGCATAGCAAGGTTCTCCAGACCCAACCCCAACTTAGCTACATTTTTTAAATTAAAAAAAATCTTACCATCTAGAAACTTTCTTTGGGGACAGCCAGCAAAGCCTGTTTTGCTGCCTACTGTCGATCAAAGTCACTGAATTTTCTTGCCCCTGTTTCTTTGATCAGTGAATCACAACATTTCTTCTCTTAATGAGTTGTGTTGGGGTATTTTTCACTATCCCCTCAAACATATTTTTTCTTAATTGGTGGGAAGAAATAGCTAGTGTCAAAATCACAATGTTTTCCTAGGAAGGCACTGCCTTTTCATAAAAGACCTTTATCCATATGGGTTTTCCCCATTTCTCCCTCTTAGTTATTTGTGGCTAAAAGGGATTGAATGTGTAATGGTGTAAAGCGTGCCGACCAACGATGCCTGGGGAGGGAACATCTCAGTGATGAAATTTTTCTCACTTGAACCACTCCATGAACTTACAGCGGCACAAACGGGTGACATGTGACATTAAGCACAGAGGTGTAGTTCTCAGCTGTAGTGTTGGGACACTGCATGCTAAAGAGAAGTGTTAATCATGGTAAAAGACACCAAACTTTGCAACTAGTTTATTCTAAATCTGTTACGGTGGATTCTAGCTTAGGATTTTGATTACCTGATGATATCATGCCTATTTATGTACTCATTTCTTTTCAAAAGTTTATTTTTAGGATTTAGAAAGAGTGGAGTTTTATCTTAGACTCTAGGATCACTCATGTATGATTATCATTTGTCTGTCTTTCTGTTGCATATGGTTAAATATAATTGTTGTTTCACAAGCACAGAGCAAGTTTGTTTTCTCTACTAAAATGTCAAATTATTTAGGTTCTGTTTGGAAAATCCAGGTTACATCTGCTTACACCCCTAAAGGGAAACTATTTTCTTTTTCTCCATAAGTTGGCCCTTTAAACATTTGGGGCATTATTTGAAGGTAGGTTTCCTATAATTCAAGCCTGCTCTAGCTATCTATCTATCTAAATAATCAAAATCCTTTCCCAGCATGCCTGCTTCCTTCTCTATTCAATCAGATCTGTGTTTGACCTTGCACTTTATGTCAGGCTCTGCTCACATCCCAATTCAACCCAAGGACACCTCTCCTTTTTCGTTTTCACTGTATTAAACTGCATTGATCTCTCCCTTCATTGCACTCATAAAGTCCTTATAACCAGCACTACCAAGAAGATGTTCAATTGTTCTCTACTTATTCAGCCTTTGTTAATCTTATTTTTCCAAATAGATTCTAAGTACACTGATGATCTAAGTAATCAAGTAATGGATTTGTTTGTATTGTTCAAGGCCCAGAAAAAAATCTTGCTGGAAACTCCATAACTCATAATTTATTTTATGAATATAGAATGACTGATACACCACCTTTGAAAATAAATAAGCAGAACAGTTTAATTTTCAACACAAGAGGCAAGCTAATTAGAAATAAAATTAACATATACGCGGCACTTCACTCAGTGTCTTATTCAGTCTATACTTAACTCAAGTTAGTTCTTTTTTAAAATTGCTTATCATTATCTGTGGTAAGGAGTGAGGTAGTTTAAATCTACTTATTTTAAGAACTTCTAAAGTTATTACTCTGACTCAAGGTAGAGCAAGAAATTCAAGGATGCAAAAATATGACCGTAACTTCTACCCAACAATTTTTCTTCTGCCAGGTAAGATAACATGTGGGTTTTTTTGTTGTTGTTTCTCTTTTTGTTTCTGTTTACAGCAAACCGAAGGTCTTTTATCTCTTCATTTTTCTTCACTGACTTTAAAATAACGCAAAAAGAAGCAAATCAAAAGTAAACCTTCTGAATACTTGGAGGAGTGTGTGTACTTTCAGTTATAGTACTCAGAATCTAAACGGGCCACACCTGGTTTCATGGTTTTACAATCCTGAAATACCTTCTGAAGGAAGCATGAGTGTGCAAGCAACAATAGGGGAAGCGTAGTTGCCGCTTCGTGAAAAATGTCACGCTCACGACTCTAAGGTTGTCGCTTTCTACACCAGAAGAGGATTTTAAATGTCTTTATGTTTCCCTCTTTCTCTTCCTTCTCCTCCTACTACTCATTTTTTGGTTTAGTTTTGTTTTGAGGGTGAAACAGTGACAATGGAATGGTACTATTGGCACAAGGTAAAATACCATGTTTTATCCTGTGTCTATAATAAAATTGAGCACAATTTCCCACAACAGAGTGGAGGTAACTTTCAAGCATGTTCTTAGCACATACCCAAATGTGATCAGTGCCAAGTAGATTTGCAATATTGCTTATTTAAACATTAATCAGGGTGTTTCTTTTAAACGAAGATTTCAGTTTAAGTAGAGTATATCTTTTGAGTTGGCCTTGAAGAAAACCAGGCTACTTGGTGGAAGTGTAGCTATGAGATGATCAACTCAACAGTCTGCAAATGTTCAAGCAATCCAAATGAACTTCCAACAGAGCCCAAATGTCTTGGTTCAGAGATTGTTTTCTAGATGACAGAATATTTTAATTAACTTGCAGTTTGTATGTCTATTTAAAGATAGTTCACTCAAACTAACACTCTTGAAGTTCACAAAAATCTTCTTATTGTTTAAAGATGAATAACTGTAGAGATGGATTCCCACAGACAACAGATTTTATGTTCTCTTTTAAAAAAATATTCTTTACTTCTAACTTGTAAACCAAAGATCCACAAATGTCTTTGTAATTAACTTCTTTTGTAAGATAAATTTCTAGATGTTTACTTGTTCTTTGGATTTTTTTCCTTTTACAAATTCATGTGTGAGTAGAAAGCTGAACAAAGCTGAACTTTGTAGGAATGAGAGTTCCATTTATATCAATTTTAAGGCATGAAACAAAGCAGAGTGAATTAGTGTGTCTGCACATGCATACATCAGCACGTGATTCAAGGTAAAAGTAATGATCCCCGTACCTAAATGCAACTGGGAGCAGGAATGGAGTACTCTCTTTCCAAATGCTGCATCTCCTTTTGCATAATTCTCGTATCTGGGTTTGAGATTTTTTAAAATTTGGAATCACATAAATATAATTTTCAGAAAATCTAAGAATATTGGTTCTAATATATAGAAATCATTTTTATGTGCAAGTTGCTCCTTTATCCTTCTCAATTATCTCTTTCAAATTTTTCATTAGCTATATAAAGTGGGCATTATCTCCAGTTTACAAATTTAATAAGTGTGAGATTAATAAAAATTTAATGAGAACATTTAAGAATTTATTTGTATATTTAGACATGACAAGAAAGCAAAAAGAGGACAAATGACATATGGCTTCAGTCTTCAGAAGAGAATATTAAAACACACATATCTATTGACAACTTCTTTTTAGTGTAAGATAACTATATTCCTGAATCAGTGCTTACCAAGTAGCATCTTGTTATAATTATACCTTTCTTGTAGTGTTAAATAGTCATGTCTGAGACTTCAGGAATGAGATAAATTATTTTAGTATCTGGCAAGTGGGAAACATTTCTTAAATAATTAACCATTAAGGCATTAACTTATATCTCTTAAAGTTTTTCTTATAAGGGTTTTTTTTACTATATTTTTCTAACCTATAAGAGGTTTAAAAGGTAAGGAGATGAATGTGCCCCTAACACACACCTGTGCTTTTATGTAGACACAAAACTGAGAAACGGAGGGGAAAGTCAAATGATTAAAAAAATAACTACCATATAGAGTTCTTTTTATGCCTCCATTATTCTAAGCACTTACACATGATGCATATATTAACTTGTTTAAAATATTAATTTGTTTCATAGCCCCACGAGGTGTTTACAGTTAGTATTTTACCTTGTCAAGTAAGAAATTAGGATACAATGAGTTTGAACATTTTGCCAAAGACCATAGAGCTGGTAAGTAGCAGAATTATGTTTTAAACCCAGGCAATATGATGCCAGAATTTGTGTTTTGTCATGTCACGTAGCTTCTTTAAATATACAGTAATACTTGCCTCCACTAGATCCTCTATGCCATAACTCTTTTAATGTTAAAATATCTATTTTATTTTATTGTATATATGAAAAGAGAATATGAAAATTCTCAACAGATAAGAAATAAAACAAATACTTTAGCTTATAATCATATGATCTGAAGCAGAAAATATATTTTCTACCTTTTATTGTGTTATAGTATGCTACTACCCAAAAGTACCAAACTCTTCTTCATTTTGATATTTTATATAACCTAGATACATTCAATAATTTATGTTGTTTTAGCAAAGTAGTGATCGACTTACCTGTAGTATTTCTTGAGCAACTCCTAGTCTGAAGTTGTATGGATATAAAGACAAGTTAGTACATA
Organism: Glossophaga mutica; assembly: GCA_039655065.1. NCBI lineage: Eukaryota > Metazoa > Chordata > Mammalia > Chiroptera > Phyllostomidae > Glossophaga > Glossophaga mutica. The sequence goes on from CM077303.1 coordinate 14,629,534, forward strand.
AAAGAATGGTTTACCAAAAATAGGTTCAAAACTATAAAACCAATGAGAACAATCAGATGCTTTTACTTGAAAAATTCAAGGTAATCTATCTTTCCATCGTTAAAAAACAAACAACAAACCAAAAAAAGGTAGGAACTTCTTAGAACTAGAATTGCCACATGCTAAATAAGTCATGCTAAATCTGGATGAGATTCCTGGGCTATGATGAGGGAATAGAAAATCTCTGAGAGTATTTCACATCTCATGGTTTATTCAAAGCCTTAAAAAGAGGTGGTCAAAATTAAATAAACAAAAATACTTCCTTAGCTGATAGATAGAAGATAGATCATGAAATCAAGAAATCAAGTAATTGCTCAATTACTCCATCTCCCTTTAATAGCAGAAAATATCTCTTCCATGAAAGGATTGCAAATCAGTGGTTGAGCTTTTTTCAGGGTGGGATTTCGAGGGTCTAGGAAATGAGGCTACACGTAAAGTCACGTGTTTCTTCAGAGCGACTGGAAGTCACATTGCTTCAATATATAAGTGGGTCATTTTTATGTAGTATATATTTATACTTTGGTCATGTCTGTAACCAACTTACAGTACCCTTGATTCCAGATCCAGATTTATTATTATTAATATACTTATATGTAAAAGTACTGACTGTAAAATTAAATGGGTCATTTCTAAAAGTATTTGACAGACTTTTGCTAAATTCAAAAACACCACATGGAAATATACTTCCTGCGGGACAGCTGTCCACATTAAAATCCTGCTCTCACAAGAAGCATCCTTGTTGACCAGCCGAATGACCTACTTGTGTCTGGGCAGAAACCCTTTCATTCTGGGCTGATACATTGCTAGGAGATGAGAGGCAAAATGTTCTTTCTACCCATGCTTTATAAATAATAAAAAAAGATATAAAATTGGACTCCATTAATTTAAGTATGACATCCTACATAATCAATACAAAAAAACACAAACATAAAGCAAGTTACCAATACTTTTACGTGATAGCTTTTGTTGTTCTAGTTTATTTCTCCATGAAATCGATGTGGGAAGAGCTTTGCTTTTGCTGGTTTCTTTGTGAAAACAGAAAAGCTACATGGAATCCCTTTCTGTTATTGTAGATTAGTTCTCTTTCTTACAGAACATAAGCTATCTTTGCTCTCAAAGTAAATTAACCTTGAATAGAACCTATGGTGAATAAATGGATAAAAAGAGGAAATGTTAGCCTCTTCTTCTGTGAAAACAGGAAATGCACATTTCAGAAGAAGACAGACTGGGCTAAAAGCCGCTGTCAGAATCTTTCACTCTCTTGCAGTGAGTGCAATGCTTGCCCTTCTTAACCCAGTGAGATGTTCCTAACGCACAGTTACAGCAGGCTTGCTCAATAAAATCTCTTAATAGGAGAGCAAATGTAAAAATAACTATTTTGTCAACATACAATCCATTCACCTATTGCCTTTACGAATTTTATTTTATACACCAGGTTCTTTTCCTAGATAGATGATGGTACTTCAGTTCCAAAGGCCTGGATGTGCAAAAACAAATACCAGGAACTGACACGTTATTTGTTAGTGATCTCCTTTGCCTAGTCTTCATACACATAAAATTAGTTTGCCCTACATCATAAGGTTGATGATGACATTTAATTAGAATATATATCAGAACTAGCATCGCGCCTGGTGCTATAAATATCTCTTTTACTTTGGCAGCTCACAGTTCAAATAATTTGAGAAATATCTTTTTCTTCTCGATTTATTGCACCTGTCTGAATATACTAACTCCTTAAGCATATTTTCTCTTATTACTTAAGCAAGTAAATATTTCTTTTTTATAAATGCATGTACACATACCTGGTTTGGCTCAAAATAATAGTTGCCACAGCCTGTCTCATGTTACAGTTTTGGAGACCCTCTCCCACACGATGACCCCTATGTTAGAGAACAGCAGCCAGGGCATGTATATATATACTTAAAAAAACCTCACTCAGACTTCACAAGGCATAACATTGTTTTGTCTGTTGTTGTAAAATGTTTGTGAATGAAGAGCAGAACTACCATCAGTGGTTGGCTATTATCTTTGGAACAAGATGCAGAGAAGAGTATCTATGGAGGTCTTCACATGTTTTACACCCCCAAAATAATGGAATAACTACGCCTCATGAAATACTAAACATTACATTAACCTAAAGTACATGTAACAATACACTCACATACTGAAGCGAAGGATTATAGACGGTACTGGAACACTGTTTAAACCAGATGGGTGATGAAGAAAAAGGTTCAAGAGTGGCCCAAGTGGAATGCCAAAGGACAGGAGTGCAGACTGAAAGATAAATGAATCTCCCTCATTTGGGGGGAGACACAGGCAAGAGCAATCAACAACATATTTTTTGCAAGTGAAAAAGAGGCAAAGATAAAGGGGTGAGGGAGAGGCTGCGCAGGTCTGAGCGAAGATTACTTCTTCCATTCATTTTGGCTGTGTCTCCAGAGCCACCACCTCCTCAACTGGGGCACAGCTTTGAGTTTTCTGAGCCAATTTTTAAGCAAGTTGCTTTTGATCTGGCCCTAGAAATCACTGTAATGAACTCAACTTCTTCATCTCTTGTGAGGTTTCTTGAGTGCTCCATGGAAAACTCAATACATTTAAATAAGTAAATACAGCTTAGGTGAGAATCACACACATCAGCTGCTTTCCTGGGAATGCATCCTAACTGGAGCATGTCCTTTCAGCAGCATTAGGAGATGGGTCTTTTGGGACTTACTGTCCCTGGAGCTTCAGCAAGGCCTTGCCTATTTTCTTACCAGCAAGAATGGAATGAATGTCTGTCTCCTTAAGCCAACTCCTTGTGGCTCCCCAATCATTCTATTTGATTTGGAGACAGTGTCATGTAAGTAAAGAGACAGAGGGAACCAGATATACAGAGATCCCAGAGTCCAACTGGCCAGAGAGAAGAGAAGCTCCTGCCGGCCTTTCAGGGGACATTTACAGGGTGGCCCAAAATATGTTGATTGACATACTGCATTTTTGTTGGGAGATTTTGGAAAATCAACAGCAGAAACCAGAAAGCAGCTATAATTCTTATCATTTTCCTTTGCATTCTTTCTTTTCTCCCTCCCACACTCCCATCCTAACCCCCTCTGGCTCTCTGCATGCTTCTGTTTGAATCTAGCAACTTACATATTTCACCAATTTTTATAAAAGGTAGCACACTACATCTTTATTCTGTGGCCTTTCCCAACCATCATAGTAGCATTGAATGTAAGCTTCTTTACTTAAAATTGATCTTTAGACACATTGTCCTTTTCTTTCTGAATCCAGGCATACATTTTGCAATAGTGGTGTTAGTACTCTGAAAACATCCCTATGTGTTAGTGACAGATACTTCCTGACAGACTTGGGTATCTCACCTGCATATAAGTTACAACTGTTGACCCAGACACTGAAGGTATCTTTGTTCTGTTTTCCTTTTCTAACACAAAATTTGAGGAAGACAACTATATTTCCAATATTAAAACTGTTCTGTCATCCTTTGAGCGATAGATCCCTGAGTAATAAAACAGACCTTAGTTTTCTTATTTTAACTCAATAGATATTTAGCAGGTGTTGAGTGGACTATTAAGAGGTTGTTTTAAATCTTGATTACTTTTTTAAAGTGGGCCTTAAGTTTGTGTGTGTCTATTATGGAATAAAAAATGGAGTTTGAATATGAACTCTATACATTATTAACTATAATTTGAAAAATATATTCTCTTAAAAACTAGAAAAATAGCCCATCCTTTCTTTCCTTTTCTTTTTCTTTTCCTTTCCTTTCTTTTCTTTTCTTTTCTTTTCTTTTCTTTTCTTTTCTTTTCTTTTCTTTTTCTTTTCTTTCAAGAATTTATTTATTTTTCAGAGAGAGCGGAAGGGAAGGAGAAAGAGAGGGAGAGAAACATCAGTGTGTGGTTGCCCCTTGCACACCCCTAATTGGGGACCTGGCCTGCAACCCAGGCATGTGCCCTGGCTGGGAATTGAACCAGAGACACTTCAGTTCACAGGTCCGAGCTTAATCCACTGAGCTACACCAGCCAGGGCTCTTTTCTTCTCTTATTGTTGTTCCAGTACAATTGTTTCCATTTTCGCCCCCCACACCCTCCCCACCCATCCCAGCTTCCCATCCTAGAACTGACCCACTTTGGCTTTGTCCATGTGTCCTTCATATATGTTCCTTGATGCCTCACCCCCATTATCCTCTATTATCCCTCTCCTTCCTCCTCTCTGATTACTGTCAGGTTGTTCTTTATTTCAATGTCTCTGGTTGTATTTTGCTTGCCTGTTTGTTTTGTTGATTAGTTTCCACTTATAGGTGAGAACACAGGGTATGTGTCTTTCACAGCCTTGCTTATTTCCCTTAGCATAATGCTCTCCAGTTCCATCCATGCTGTCACGAAGGGTAGGAACTCTTTCCGTCCTTTCTTTTAGAATCGATGTGAGTATATGAGATCATGTATTTGTACTATTTTTGTAAATGTTATAAAATTTATAAAATCAACATAACCAATGTAATTTTGAATTATTTTTATTATCTTTTGCCTACAAAAAAAGTTTCAAATCACATTAACAATAGTTATGTTAAAATGATATAAGATAAATATAACTCCTCCTAAGTCTTTCTATAATAATCTATAACTTTGTAGATAGATACCTACTTAAGTTATATTAAGATTTATATTTTTAAGACAGTATTTTTTTGTCTACGTCATAGTTGTCTACAATAGCTAAATATCTTTTACAAGTACTGAAAGCATCACTACTGTAAATTAATCACCTTTTCCTTCACAAACAATACAAGGCAATTGATATTGTTAACTTCTTTTTTTTAATCAGTATTTTTTAATTGTTGATATTGTACAGTTTTCTGTCTTTTACCCCACCCCCAGCCCACCACCCCAACCCTCCCCACCTTCCTCCCATTGTTAACTTCTAATTATCCCTTCTCATTGCCCAGGCTACTGTTGTTTAATATTTTAGCTCCATCTTCCCTTTATATTTTAAATTATATTTTATTGATTATTCTATTTCAGCTGTTCCAATTTTTCCTTCTCCCTTTCCCACTCAGTTTCCCCCACTCCCTCGGGCAATCCCCATGCCATTGTTCATGTCCATGTGTCCTGCATACATGTTTTTTGGCTACTCTGTTTCCTATAGTATACTTTACATCCCCATGACTATTCTGTAAGTACCAATTTGTAATTCTACCAATTGTCCTTCACCTTTTTTGCCCAGCTTTCTGATTCCCTCCAGTCTGGCAATCTTCAAAACATTTTCTGTGTCTATGATTCTGTTTTTGTTCTGCTTGTTTGTTTATTTTGTTTTTTGGATTCAACTGTTGACAGATATTTATTGCCATTTTATTGCTAACATTTTATCTTCTTTTTCTTAAATAATGCTCCATCTTCCCTTTAAATTCCACTAGAATTAGTCATTGTTATTATTTTCTCGTTATTTTAATGTTAATACTTATTTTTATTTATCTACATTTATGAGTTTACTTGATCATCACTGTCCCTCATGTCATATTCATTCATTCTGCATCAAATTTTTTGTATTGAAGAATCTCCTTTAGTACTTGAATCATTGAGTCTCCATGAGTAATAAATCTTGATTTTTGTTTTTCCAAAAATGTTTTTATTTTACCATTGTTCTCTATTAGTGTTTGGGGACTTTTGGTGAGAATTTAACATATTTCACAGTAGATCAAATATTAAAGTGAAGATGGGGATGGGGTTCAAGGACAGGATGTAGGTATTATATATTTTGACAGGTAAATGTGGAAGAAACATGAAAGAAAATTGTGTCCTAAGAAAAATGGGCAAGTAGAAAATGAAACTCATTTATTGCTGTGTATGTAGGTTATAGGTGATGTTGGGGGATTATTTTATTTAAAATGGTAAAATCGCATGTGTCCACTATTATTACGGTATCATACAGAATAGTTTTACTGCTCTAAACACCCTCTATGCTCCATCTATCATCCCTCCTCCTTTCCTGGCAGCCACTACTCATTTTTCTGTCTCTGTGGATTTGCCTTTTCCAAAATGTCATACAATTGGAATCATAGTAGCTGGCTTCTTTCACTTAGCAATATGTGTTTAAACTTCTTCCATGTCTTTTTGTTGCTCGATATCTCATTTCTTTACATCACTGAGTAACATTCCATACCCAGATGTACCATAATTTGTTTATTCAAGGTGACTTATTGAAGGACATCTTGGTTGCTTTCAGTTTGGGCAATTATGAATAAAGCTGCTATAAATGTTTGTGTGCTGGTTTTTGCATGGACATAACTTGTCATCTAATTTGGGTAAATACCTAGGAGTATAATTACTGTCTTGTATTTATAATCAGCAATAAATGAGAGTGCCCTTTATTCTATAAAAAAGATAAAATGGTAAAATTAAAAACTAGAAATCCAGGTAAAGTAAGGGAGACTTAAGTTATTATAAAATGTTTTATGAAAATTTTGCCATGAGAAAAATGATACATATCTTCTTGAATATAAAATATACACAAAAGAATGCAAAAGGAACAGTGAAACAAAGTGCAGTAAATATAATACAAATAATAAATATAAGTAAAACAACATGAATAAGATAAAATAAAATTATATATTCATAAGCCTACATGAAATGGATAATATTCTAGGAAAATGTCTGTGTAAGAAACAGATAAAATTATCATACAACTCTACCTCCATAAAAATGCATCAAGTCTAGATAAGGTTGCAGAGGGATTTTACCAAGCTTTCAAAGACTAATAGTCTCAGTATAATTTAAGATAGCTCCAGAGTAAATGGGAAAAGTTTTCTAATTTTTTAAATAAAGTAACGCTAGCTTTGAAACTTAACCCTGATTAAAATGAAAACTAAAGACCAAACTTATGAATTCATATCAATGCAACCTACTAAATAATTTCTTACAAAACAGAATCGAATGAACCTTAAAATAATAACACATGATGGCAAAGTGTTTTTTCTCACTATTCAAAGACATTATAGTATTAAGAAATTTATAATATAATCTATAACAATTGATGTGCAGAGAAATATGATTATCTCCATAAATGTTAAATGGGGCTCAGACAAAATTCATTATCAACTCATGAGAAAACATTCCAGAAAATAGAACAGATACTGTCTTAAAATGATTTTTATATTCATATATACACACATATACACATGTGTGTACATATGGGATCACGCATATATGCATATATGTATATGTTCATACACACACCAGAAGTAGAAACCAGAAACTAATAAAATGGTTGCATGTAGTTACCTATGGGAGTAGGGTAGGATAGAAAAACCCATGAGTCCTCCCTGAACGTAAATTTTTAAAATAATTTTGACTTTTGAACCATGACAATCGTTTGAGAATAACGAAGTAAAATTAAATCATATCATGAAAAAGTTCCCTTAAAATTGAATGAATGCTCAGACAAGAACAACAATAGCTGAACATTCTCCTGGACTTCCACTCACTCATTTACCACTCTGCCCATGGAATTCTCTGTACTTCGTGTACCTGAATATATCTCCTCTTTCTTTCAAACTCTGTTATACATTTACATTTAAAAAATATTTTATCTAACATTTCTATGTAAAAAAATGATTTTTATTAAATCATTCTAACAATTATATAAAACAAAAAATTGATAACATATTCTTAAGCAATTAAATTTCTCCCAGTAAAAATAAAAAAAAAAAAAACACAAATAGATGTTTGTTCTTGGTGGAGAGACAATTAAATTTTAATTTTCTTTTCCTGAAATAGGTATCTTTTCAAGTCTCTCAAAACACACCCTTCAACATGGTGGTAAGCTACTTCCTGAGAAAATGTGCTATCTACATTTCCTCCAAGTAATTAGCAACTAGCATAAAGCTGACTCTTTGGAAAGTGCTCATTTAAATAGAATGTAAAATATTGGTGACATATAAATGTAAATATTAGTCACAGTCTGATGGATTTCTGGTACAGAGAACAAGACAGGATGTAAGTGTTCTGTGGAGCAAGAGTGATTAACCAACTGGACCTTTGCTTTTTGGGACTTAATATTAGATATGACTCTTCAATTACCTTGACTTGTTACAATCCAGCAAGAGCTAATATCTACCAAAAAAAAAAAAAAAAAAAAAAAAAAAGACCAGCCTATAGGCTTTCCTTTTTCTCAACAAACAATAGACATGATATATAAAATTTCTGCCTCAATATTAGGTCATCTTGGACTTCTGTCTATCCATACTTATAGAGATTGAGATGATCCTGTGGCAGATCATCTATTTCAAGTCATGTTGGCTCAAGTCATCCAGATGTTCACTTATTGATTCTGTCTCCTTACATTTCCTGAAGGATTATGCTCTATTACTTGGTACATGTTTTACAGTATAGTGAGATTGGAAAGACTGGATAGCAGAATGAAACTCATTTTCCCCCCGGGGCTACACATTTCCAAGTTGCAATGCTAGGTAATTTAACACAAAACTAATCAACATAACCAATATAAACAAGCAACACTAACATTAGAGAATTCAATATAAACATCCCTAATTATAACAACTAATGCTGATTGAGCACCTCCTGTGCACCAGTGTTGTTTTTAAAATGCTACTTATTTAATTCTCCCAATTATATGGTCTGGGTAGCATCATTTTGCATAATTCTACAATTTCTTAAAGTTTCATATTTATAAGTGGTCATGTAATTTAGGAGCTGAAGCATTCCAAATTCAGTTCAAGGTTTTAACCATACCTTATCAATTATTCCTAGTACACTAATTCCTGATTCCAAATTTATATTTAATGAAATAGGTAAGGAGGAGTTACTCATCCTTCCTCATCATTAATTCGTGTGAATTTTTGCACTTCCCACTTTCTTTTCACGGAGGACTATTCAACACCTTGGTGGGAGAGAGAATTGGGCAGACAAACATGTGTCATGGTATGAGGGAAAAAAGTAATGCTGTAATTTCTGTGTTCAAACCCAATGGGCAAATCCCACTTTTAACTTCCTGAGACAAACTGCATGTTTCAACCCGTTTGCTGTGTCATGAACCTGTTACAGGAAAAAAATCACCTTGGAACTACAGCTGCAGTTGTTAGAGGAGCATTCCAGGTGATTTATACCCTCTGCCTTTATATAAAAAAAGAATCGGTTCCTTACTGCATACCTTTTTTTTTTTTTAATTTTTATTTTCATTGTTGATCTTGTACAGTTTTCTGTCTTTTATTCTCACCCGAACCCGCCACCCCAGCCCTCCCCACCTCCCTCCCATTTCCACCCCCCCATAGTTTTTGTCCATGTGTCCTTTATACTTGTTCCTGTAAATCCTTCCCCTTTTCCCCTGAAATTCCCTCCCCTCTCCCCTCTGGTGACTTTCAGCATGTTCCCCATTTCCATGTCTTTGGTTATATTATGCTTGTTTGTTTGTTTTGTTGATTAGGTTCCTGTTAAAGGTGAGATCATATGGTATTTATCTTTCACTGCCTGGCTTACTTCGCTTAGCATGATGCTCTCAAGTTCCATCCATGCTGTTGCATAGGGTATAGGAAATCCTTGAGCAATTTTGAACTCAATTCTGCAGCTGATTAGACATCTAAAATGTGGGTCCTTCCTCTGAACACCCTTGAGGATCATCTTTGATAAACAGTATCAGTGGATGCCACCCAGGTACATGGTGATGAGGCATTTTTCACAGCTCACTCTGTTCTCTCTGCTGGATGCATCCAAGGCCCAGTGTTTTATGTTATCATATCTGGGCCTTCTTGAAAAGACTTGAGCAGTTGTGCCAGAATGTATGGGGTTTAATGATGTTCAGAATTGTTTCATGGCCTAAAGTCAGAGAGAATGATTTTTAATATGGGTATATTGATGATCCTGGACTCCTGAATAGAAAAGGGAGGATACTAATTTTTAACACATCCATTCTGTTTTACACTAAGTCTCACGCAGTTGCGGGTGTATTAATGACCACATTCGTTTTTGAGTGGCTAAATGTTTGTTGATGTTTAAACCTCCCAAAACAAGGTGCATACCGGAATGTGTGAATATGTTTGGGAGATTTTGGAAGTTTTTACATACTCTAGGGATAAATTTGAATGCTGAACCTGGGGCTAACTGTTTAGAACAGGAGAATGATGATATAAGAATGATCTAATTACTAATTACTAATAAAAAGGGATGTTCAGAGGGAGACCTTAGTACTTGACAGATATTTGCATGCATTAAAATTAAACTAATTAGTTTTTTTTTTAATTTTAGAAAAAGTATTGTAACTACTTGAGGTTATAGGCTAAATTCTGACACTTTTAAAAATATATCTCAATTGTATAGATTCTGAACATATATTATCAGTATCATTTTATTTACTAGAATTTCCTAAAGGCATTTAACAATATTTTTGAAATAAAAATATCGCCACTTAGTCTTACACTTTCAGCAAAATTTTCATATACCTTTTGTTTGTCTAGAACACAAACATCCATATGGTATAAAGTTACCCAGAAAATTATTAATCAGGTCACATTGGCAGCAATAAAATATGAAAGCAGCTCTGCTTTAAGGAGTCAAAGTATTAAGAGGAGCTCTGTGATAGTATTTCAAATATTAAAGCAAAAATGAAACTATTTTTTATGCTTTTTGTGGTGGGGTACAGACCTTGTCTTGGCACCAAATCAACTTCATTACTAGTTATGTTACACAATGAAAAGTTACCGCGTATAAATATATATGCATGTATATAATATGTGTATATATAGAGATTTGATATTAAATATAAATGTGGTTAGAAACATTTTTGGGAAGTAGCACAAATTATTGACAGTTAATAATGGGTAATGGCGCTTCTGGAAACTTTTTCATAGTTTTATATATTGCTATCAAGTTCTATTATAATTCTATATTATTTCAATGTTTGATGTTAGATTTTAAAGTGAATTTAAATACATTATAATCTCTTCATTAGTTCATTCATAATAGTTATTCATTATTAATATGTATAAGATTACATAGTATACAATATAATTTGGAATGTGTTTCTATTGTTTCAGATCATGAAAAGATTTTTTTAATTTCTTTAAAAAAATTTTTAAATTGTTGTTTGAATACAATTGTATCTATTTTCCTTAACTTCTTAACATGAAACCTGAATGTGTTTTCATCAATACCAGAGACACTTTCTAACTTCTTATCACTGTTGTTCTCAGGGTATTCCATTGCATCCTATCCCATTTGTTTTCTGAGATGCAGCTCCTCTAGAGCTGTATGATACTGCTACTGACAATGTGTGCCCAAGGGCACAACTTCTCCTTAGCAAGATATTCTGACATTTCCCTGAAGTTATATATTTATGATCAGCACCATGTAAGCCTTTATTTTGTATCTTTGTAAAACTCATAGTACAGAAAGGCATAATTAAATTGATGTCTTATATGGAAGTCACTATCCCAAGAATTGTTACCTACTATGAAAACAGCTTTGAATGATTCACCTCTGTATACGTGTGTTATATGGTAATTTTATGATTTATAATAGGAAATGTACATTTGATGGTTGTTCTGTTCAGGTTTCTGGCACAGATGCTCTAAAACCCTGGAAGTTTCTTAGGTGATGAGAGAGATAAATGTTTGTTTTGTTGTGTGAATGAGGTGACTTTGGCTCTCACCTAAGGATGAGGGCTGGTTGACTGGAGAACCAATTGTATGATTAGAGGGTTGGAACTTTCAGTCCCACCCCTGACCTCTAAAGAAAGGAACGTGGCTGGAGGTTGGCTCAATGGCCAATGACAATGATTTCATCCATCTTGCCCATGAAATGTAGCCACCATAAAAATAAAAAGACTGGGTTCAGAGAGTTTCTGAGTTGATGAACACACGACCATTTAAAGAGAATGAGTTGCATCTCTAGACAGGGCATGGAAGCTCTGCTCCCTTTCCCCATCCTTCGTTTCGGCATCTCCTCAACCCGGCCATTTCAGAGTCCTGTCCTTTTATAACAAACTAGTAATCTAGCAAGTAAAGGGTTTCTCTGGATTCTGTGAGTTCCAGCAAGTAAATCAAACCCAGGGAGGGTGTTATGGGAGCCTATGATTTCTATAGTTGGTCCAAGTACAGGTCAAAACTTGCACTTGCAAATGGTGTTAAGAGTCCGAAGAGGAGGGTCACTGGAACCTCACATCTATAGGCAGGGTGAGCCAAATATTATCACAGAAGCACAGGTGATAATATGGGTTTGTGACTGGTATTGGAACTTGGGTGGGGGAAGGGCAGCTTGTAGGACTGAACTTTTAGTCCTAAAAGTGAAATCTAATGTTGTTTCCTAGTAGATAGTTCACAGTCAAGTTAAATTGTAGGACACCCAACTGGTATACCAGGTGTTCTGTGGGATGACCCCTACCCATACACACAAAGCTGAAATTGGGTTCATAAATATACGTGATTCACAAATATATGTGCATGTACATATGGATGAATGTAGTTGTATGAATTGTTGTATACATAGTTGTATGAATTGTTCAAATGACATACATTTACCAAACTAATAATAATTAGTTCATTTTCTGGTACTTTTTCTGTGAATATTTCATTGTCTAACAGAAATCAATTGAGAAAAATGTTGTTATAAAATTTCTCATTTATTACTATGATGATAGAGACATAAAATGATTAAATGTGTAGAAAGCATTCTTTTTTCTTTTATCTTAGAACACCCTAATTATTTTAATATTTGTATTTTTAAAAGAAGACTGTTTCATCAAATAAGAGTTTAATTTTAAATTTTTTTACCTACAGAATATATAAAACTTAAAATCAAGTTTTATATATTCTGCAGGTACAAAAGAACAGACAGTAACTAAAGGGGAGGGGTAGGGAGGTGATGGGGGAAAGAAGGGAAAGATCATCTCGGAACAGGTATAAAGGACGCATGGACAAAGCCAAAGGGGGGTAGGATTGAGGGTGGGATGAGGGAGTGGGTGGGGCAGGGGGAGAGAGGTGGGGGGTAAAATGGAGACAACTGTACTTGAACAGCAATAAAAAAAGATAAAAATAAAAATAAGATTTTAGTGAACTTGAAATTCATGGAAGACTACTGAAATTTGTGATATGATCAGTTTTCTCACAGAAATAAAGAATGCTCTAAGACCTGCATTTAACTACTGCTATTAATTTATCGGTGCAAGAAATTTCAAAAGATAGAGTCTTTAAAAAATGCACAGCCAACACAAATACCATATGATCTCACCTATAAGTGCAACCTAAACAACAAAACAAACAGGCAAGCAAAATAGAACCAATGACATGGAAATAAAGAACAAATTGACAGTAACCAGAGGGGAGGGGGTAGGGAGGTAACGGGGGAAAGTAGGAGAAGGGACTTCGAGGGATATATGTAAAGGACCCATGGACAGAGCCAACCGGGGACTGAATGTGGGAAGTGGGGGTGGCAAGGCAGTGAACGTAATTGGGGAAAATGGGGATAACTGTAATTGAACAACAATAAAAAAATATATCAATGACTACCGGAGAAACCAAAGAATTTATATTTGCTTAAAAATGCACAGCCTTTGCTTAATAAGCTAATAAGAAATTAGAGTGTTTGGGATCCCTAATCATTCATGTTCAAACAATAAATGTGATTTTTAGAAAATGTTAAAATTATTATTTAGAAAAAAAAAGAAAGAACTGTACTATAAAGATTATAATGTAAGATGCTCTCTTATATCCTAAGGGTACTTTTAAGTAAAGAATACTCCTTGTCTTATATTTTGGCACAAAACAATACAAATATTATTTTTAATCAGTGGTGCACATATGTTGTATTGTTTCAGATTATTCAAGTCTGCTATTGAGGACAAAGAAAGCAGATGGGTCTGAAGAATCTCATAAGATGAGTTAGAATCAATAAGCAGTTGCTGAGTAGTGCTTATGTGTGAATGTAGAAGGAATAAATGGGCAAAATTACATACAATGTAATTGAACTGCCAGAGACATTTAATCTACATGAGGCTCCAAATGTAAGAGACACTAAATGTTCATCAAGCATTAAATATATGTGCAGCATCTAAAGCATTGAATATGTATGATACACTAAATATACATAAGGCATAGGAGACACGTAATAATTAGGAGGTCCAATTAAACGTAGCAACATTCTTTCTGGTGCCATGTCCTCTTTCTAGAAGCACACAGAGCTGAGGAGCCAGGAAAGAGAGACAGCTGTGGCGAGGCAGACTCACCTTGCAACTCAGGTAGAACCTTTGTGCACCGTGGGTCCCAGGCAAACTCCACACAGAGGAAGAAAGACCATCTAAACAGTGTACGTCCCAGGATTTTTATGATTCTTCAGTTCTGCTCATACTGTATCCTATGTGTGCTAACTTAGTTCATCTCTCTTTTTTTTCGTTAAGATTTTGGCACTGCCTATTTCAAATGGATTTGATAAACCATGCGATGCAAGCATTGTAATTCAGCTTATTGAAGGTTTCTGTCTGGTGTCTCCAGGACAGCTTGCCAGACAGCGTACCTGGTGGACGCTGCTGTTACCAAGGGAATTCCATCCACAACAAATTCACTTGCACTCCAATTCAGTCTTTACTATTTTGTAAAAAAAGCACTTACTTTATGGAATAAATGTCAAAGATAGCATTTCACTACAGTATTTATTTACACTTAAATTTTTTGAAAAAAGGAAGTTTGCACTGCAATATTTTTTTTCAATTGGTATGCTGGTGTTACAGTTAAGAAGATTAAATCTGTCTGGGCTATGTGCACTGAGGATGTGTTTCTGAAGGTGAGGTCTGAAGAGAAATCAGATCCTTGGGTAATCACCTTGTAAAAATGTCCGTTCAAGTATAACTAACTCCAAAAACAATAGTACATTTGAGATGGGAATTTCAAGGTTGAGAGAGATTGTGATGGGTCCCAAAACTCAAGGAAACACAGCCTCTCCATTTTGAAGGGCTTGTCAGTAGGATTTAAATTTGCAATTAGAGAATTTTTCTTTGACTTTTATTAGGGCTTTCTGAGAAGACTAAGTGAGATCCCTACGGGGAAATTTTATTCAGTGAGTGTCTCCCTTTCGGTGACACCACAGCATCAAAGGCATTACAATTTGCACTCTGATTGGATTGAACAAGAGCCTCTGTTGTCTGTAAGCTGAGATAGTGTACTTGGAATCTCAACTCTTCAGGCTACACAAGGACGTACAATTCCAGTTCTATGTCTGCTGAAAATGTAAGTAGACTTAACGTATTCATGCACACTGACCTGACATTGTGTCAGTATATGGGGTTTTTAAAGAAACGTTTACAGACTGATGTTTTCCTGTAGACTTTGTACTCCAATGGATTTTCTGAAAGTTGTAAGAGAAAACTCACAAACTTCTGTTACAAGAAGTTATACACACACACACAGAAGTATCTAGATTCTCCTATAAATTCACAAAAACTATTTTCATAATAATCTCTCCCTCCCACATCTATTTCCATCACAACTGATATAGTTCTAATTCAATATACCTTATCTCTGATGTAAATAAGGGGGGAATTCAATATTTTGATAGTCTTATGTTTTATCCATCACTAACCATTGTTTAGATCTCACAATTTAATAAATCTTATATGAATAAAATATATATTTGAAAAATGATGAAAAACATAAAATGAAAATAGATCTGCCACCCAAATATTTTTTAAAGATTTAGTTATATCTATTTGCAGGCTTTTATACTGGAAATGTTTGTGTGTGTTTTAAGTACTTTTTTTTTTTTTTCCTTTTAGATTTTTTATTTATTTATCTTTAGAGAGGAAGGGAAGGAGAGAGGGAGAGAAACATCAGTGTGCGGTTGTCTCTTGTATGTCCCCTGCCGGGAACTGGCCTGGCAACCCAGGCATGTGCCCTGACTGGGAATCAAACCACGATCCTTCGGTTCGCAGGCCCGCGCTCAATCCACTGAGCTACACCAGCCAGGGCCTGTGTGTGTTTTATTTATGTTTATTTTCCTTTATTTTTGAGTTTTTATATGTATATATAGTAAGCTGCTTTTTATTTAATGTATTATTGATATGCTTTCATATTAAGAACATTTTCAGCATCAGTTGTAGTGTATATAGGTAATCCCATATTTTGTGCAAATATTTTATTTCAATAATGTATATAAATCGAATTTGAATTAAAACTACCACTTCGCAAAATTCTAGGACTATCTGTCTGTATCACAGTTTATGCGATTTGCTGCTCTCTGTAACGTTACGAATGATGACCCTATATAATCAATTTTGAACAATTCCAAATTTCCATGTTAAATAAGAATAAATTGAACATCTTTAAGGATACCACTTTTACATAATAATAACAATTCACTTAGAATAAATTTCTACATTTAGTATTGCTTGAACTACGAGGAAATCTTGAGCTGTGTAATATGTATTAATCAATTTTTTTCATCAAGGACAAGTCTATCTCACTTTCCCCACGTGTGTGACATGGCCCTTTCCTTGATCCTTCATTGGCATATCACATTGTTGTTGAAATAATACTCCATCCACTTAAAAAGTTAAATGTTATATATAATGTTTCAGTTTACATGATTTGTTTATTCTGCTGTTTGGATTTTTCATGTGGTCATGTATACTTCTTATGTGTTATTTGATGAATCTTTCATTTATAAACTTTGGCCATGTTGTCTTTCAAAGCATTTATTGATTCTTAAAAGCTCTTTATTCTGAAATGTATCTACTGTATGTTAAATGTGTTCTTCACATTTCTCATTTGCCTTTTAGTTTTTTTGTGTTTTCATATGGTTCAATGACACACTGTTTAACCTGTGTGTCCATCCTTTCCTGCACAGTGTTGTTTACATTGAGTGTCCTTAGAAAAAAAGAAAATCAGTGTATTCCTTACACTGCTCTTTATACATTTCTATTAATGCTTGATCGGTCTCCTACAGTCCAGCCTGGATAAATAGGCTAGTTGTGTGCATACCCGTTGTATCTGGTTTCAGTATACATGTTAAGGAATTTTGTGACTCCAGGACTGATTTCTCTTCACACTGTCTCTCTGCTTAAAATGTAATCGTACCTCAAGTGTCACTGTATAAATTCTACTCTTCCTTCAAGATCCTCAATAATATCCCTTCAGTGATTATCTCTTGATAATAATCAAATTAATACTTAATTAATTGATAACATCTTTTTGCTTTGTGAGTTTCTCAATTACAGGAGATATTTCATTATTTCTGTTATTATATTTAATTGTTTCTAAGTTTATTTCCTTTATTATTTTAAATTACTTACTATTTATATACTATGATTTTTTTCTTACTGTTTTATTAGCTGTGACATCAGAAGCTTTATCTTCATATATTTCTGTACCCCATTGTTTTAAAAAATACCCTCTGCTAAATGTACTCATAACTTAAAGAAAGACAAAATAATAAATTTAATAATTAGATTTAACCCCAAAATGATTATCAGAGAATTTAAGTAATGAATAGTTACCGGATAATGGTTGAACATTTTATGAATTCTTCAAGAACAGCTAAAATTATCTAGTTCATATGTTACTCTTTTGTTCTTTTTATCCTATGCTAATTATTTTTGCCACTTAAGATTTAGGTTTCTACATTAGTTTATTCATGCAACATACAATACTATAGTTATATATTTTCTGGAAACTTCCACCGAATAATTTTAAAATAAATGTTAATAATTACAATGGAAGAGCTGTTATTATGGTATACTTACTTACTCTACACCAAGTACTTTTGTGTGTGTATTCTCTTTTTCGTCCTGAAGACAATTATCTGAGATAAATATTATTATTCCTGTTTTTCAGATTAGAAGATTGAGGACCAAAAAATGTAGGTGACGTGCTTTACAAAGCCAAGTCTCCAATTCTAACGACTGCATTTTTTTTTTCCTGAACAGGACCTCTGTTCTTGATTTGCCTTTACCTTCATTTATACTGCTCAGGAGGTTTTATTTAAATAAAATATTACAGTTGAAGCTTTTCATTCATTTGAATATATTTTTAGGACCTTGATGTTGAGTCTTATTCTAGAAATGATCTCAAACAACTAAAATGACCTAGAGCTGTATGTAAAGAACTTATGAATTCAGATCCATCCGCACAAACAATTTGGAAGCATCAGAGAAAAATATCACAATAATGAACTGTTTGGCTGAGAATGGCCCTTATTTTCTTTGCTAATGGAGTCTCAGTTCACTTTGCCCTGAATGGATGCAGTCTCAGAGAGTAACTGAAAGTATGGCTGTCACTTTGGCTTTAAGTCACTCTCATTGATATTTCAGTGATTAGAGGAATGTAAGTGAAACCTTCCAACAGCCAAGCCGCCGAAATGACCTGCTTTTGATAGCTCTGAATGCCGCACTTTCCCAATTGGAAATCCATTAAAGAGACAGAGGTAAGTGCATCGTGAGTGAAAATGATATGAAAGCTAACAAGAAAATAAAGGAAATTGGAAGGGTCCTGAAGCCTGTTGATTTTGAAGCAGCTGAACTTGTTGATGTTTGCATTAAAATTCACCCAGTACACTAGTTAGAATGGCATTTATTATAGAACATGTTTTATTTTTCAATTAACATATTAGTGGCATCTCTCTGGATGCAAATTGTTATTACTTCTGTATTTCGTATTGTTAATTCAAGCAGTTCTCAAAACTGACTGGTTGACAGAAATATCTGTAATTGTTCATCAAAAGAATATAGATTTCTAACCCTGCTCACTAAATTCTGGGGAAGAGATAAGTAGGGCTTCAGTATCAATATTAAAATGTATATGCATGTATGTTATATATATATTCTTCCCCTTATGAGTAATTGAAACTGGGGAAGGAAACGCTTGTGAAAAGATCACATGTAAATATATATACCCCCACACGTAAATAGTCCCAGACTTAAAATGGTTTGTTTCACTTACTTTTTTTCAACTTTATGATGATGCAAAAGCTACACATATTCAGTAGAAAGCATACTTTGAAGTTTTGATTTTGATCTTTTCCCAGGTCAATGATATACTGTATAATACTCTCTCATGACGCTGGGCAGGGTCAGCGAGCCACAACTCCCAGCCAGCCACGCCATCACTATACTAATCCACTGATACTCTACAGTGTGCTGTGTTGCCAGCATTTTTTGATATTGTGTTTTGTTTGATATTTGTGTTTCTCATCCCATGATGTCAACAAAATTCTCATTTGTGTCTCATGATTCTGCTGAGAAAAAAGAGCAAGGCAATTACTCTTAAGATGAACTCAAGATAATTGTCCAGTTGTAGGCTAATGTAAGCATTCTGAGCACCCTAAAATTTAGGCTAAGCTAAGCAATAATATTCATAAGTTAGGTATAATTTATGCACTTTTGACATATGATATTTTCAATTGTATGTTGAGTAGCTAGCATCTGTCTATAACTTTTCAGCTCCATTCAACAATTTCTAAGTATATACTAAATAAAATATACTTCAGATATAAAAATATCAACTGGCTTATAGGGTAACAAGGAAGGCAAACAGATTTTATTTTTTACCAAAAAAAAGGCATGAGTCAAATGCTGAGAAATCACAAAGAAGATAAGTTGTTCTGTATCCTAGACTAATGTAGCTTGAATAGATCCCCTGTATCAAAGATATCTGAGAACACAACCTCTGTGCATCATAGGGAATGTTAATTTCTCAGTACTCTACCTCCCCTACGTATGCTTCATAAACATTTAAATGTTTCCTACAGAAGGCTTTCTACACAAACATTGTACATCTCAACTTTTGATTGATTTCTAAAGATTATCCTTTTGTATCAACAATGATAGCTTCTGTGTCACTAAAAATACAAAGCAAACAAAAACTATATAGCAAGATGTGCAAAAGTAGGAGCCTTCCTCAGCTGGCTAACTCACCAGATAGATGATGCCAAGGCCAATTTCGCTCCATTTCCATGACTTCTATTTAAGGCTTGAAGGTCACTGCAAATGTTTCAAAGCTTCCTGAACAATAGTTAAGGAAGGAAATGACAAGAGACAGACTGAAGATGAAGGCAAAGAGAGTTGTTTCTTCTCACATTTCTCTGTCTCTCTCTGTCTCTGTATCTGTCTCCCTCTCTCTGTCCCTGTCTATCTATTCATCCACCCACCTATCTGTCTGTATCTCTTTCTCTCCAGCAGGCTTACCCAGTTTCGCTTGCACTAGTGAATCATTCACCCACCAAAAACCACTGGAAAAGGAGAATCTGATGGCCAGATTCATCAAGGTGGATCCTCTGTGGATGAGTTAAGGGACAGGATGTGAGGTGAGTAGCTATTTTCCTTACATATATTGCTTGTTGAGCTTAAACAACATTAGATTTCTCTTAAGAAAGATGGGCAGAATTGCATTTGGATGGGCAAGTAAAAATTTGGATTAACAAATTATAAACCAAGGTATGTGTGTTTTTTATTGATCTTCAAGGAATCAAGGAAATAAGGAAGGCAAGGAAAAGCACATTGGTAAAAAAAATAATAAAGGCTTTATATTGAGGTGTGTAATGTTGTATCTGAAGCTATGTTTACATCTGTAATGCTAGGTTGATGAAAATTCTTTCCCTAAAAATATGTCAAGAGCTAAGGAGGCATGGTATAGAAAAACCTGCTGAACAAATAATTGCATAGATTACTAGCACTTCGAATCCATGGGAGCTCTAGCTCAGTCTGAAGTTTATAGATGTAACCACATCTTTTTTTTTTAATTCAGAAAATGTAGTATGCCCTGCCTGTCGACACCAATATAAACTAGATATGTTAATTAGAGGAACTTCAAAATGAAATAATCCTGCTTTAAAATTTACATAGATGTGAAGTTACCCAATGAAATAAATACTTTTTTAAATTTGCTTATTGTTTTATTCCCTTCCTGTAAAGTCAGCTCAAATTCCATTAATTTGACAGCCTAGACGAATGCTTCAGAATCTTTTGACTAATTCTACACAAGCATAAAACTGGGAGTTCTCAGTGTGGATCAGGCAGGAGCAAGAGGTATTAAATCCTGAGCATCATGACAGTGAGGGTTAAAGAAGATTGCTGAGGCTATTGCAAAAGAGAGGAGACAGGGAGTGGGTGGCCCAACAGTGATTTATT
This sequence comes from Glossophaga mutica, assembly GCA_039655065.1. Taxonomy (NCBI): domain Eukaryota; kingdom Metazoa; phylum Chordata; class Mammalia; order Chiroptera; family Phyllostomidae; genus Glossophaga; species Glossophaga mutica. The sequence continues at coordinate 14,650,681 of CM077303.1, forward strand.
ATTAGTAATAAACTTGGCCAAGAGGCCAGCAGGCCCGAGAATTAATCTCACCCGAGAGATCACAGTGACAGTTCTCTCAGAGCTGGTTATAAGCAAAGCCAACTACTTCCTGAAGAGCTAAGGCGGGGTAAGTTCCGTATATGACATGACCGCAGAAAAGTAGGTCAGTGGATCAAATGCTGAATTTTGAAGAGTGATACAATGCTAAGAAAAAACTGTGGCTTGGGAATGAAGAGATACTTCTATGCGTTGTGGTTAATTAGCATCGATAATAGATCATATGTGAATACCTATACGTGGCATATCATTGAAAGTAAAGACGGCATTTATTAGTGTTTGTAGATTGCTCACTTTGTGCCTTCCTGCACTGGAGGTGGAAGCATCTTCTTTGTCACACTCCCTCATGTCTTAGTCTATGATCAGCCTCAGGTTTAAAACCAACATGAAAAAGAATGAGAAGCTGAGTTCATGTTAACAAACACTGATGCATGTTGGCACTTAGGATGACAATTTGTTCTCTGTCAGCACTTCACGGGCAAGTTAAAGTTTCTTTTTTGTTGATCTTGGCAAGGAGTGAGCCAACAAAAGCTAAAACAATAGACTAAAATGGGTAATGCATTATCCTTCATTGTGTCTCTGTATTTGTTTTTCCCTTGAGGGAGCCAAAGCTGCTGCAAAGGCAGAGGTTGCTGAGCACTTGGTAAGCTGTCTGCACGATGCCCAAACAGTTGTTGAAAAGCTAAACAAAATGATGTATTCCACTAGTTTCTGCCTAAAGACAAACTAATGTTTAGCTAATCTTGACGATCAGGTTACTCCTAGAGTAGAACCAAATCAATTAAAGAGAAAACACAAGTATGTCTGCAATATACACATATTTCCCAAACTTATCTAAAACAAGGATTAATACTGATTTGGAATTGTAGAGACATTAGTTTAATTCCACGTATTAAGTAGAGCTTCCTTAAGAATAAAACAAACAATTTATAAATAAATTGTCTTTATTAGCTTGAAAAGACCCCCAATTCAGTCTTTTTTTGAAAATCATTCATCAGATGCATGCTTACTACAGACGTTTTTGTCAAGAACTAAATTAAATATATCTTAACCTCTTTATAAGGCTAATTATTGATTACAATGAATAGTGCACTCAATATTTTAAATGCAAGTATAGTTGAGTATGTTTTTCTATTTTAGAAAAAGTATTTTACTTGTATTTTCTTTGGCTTACAGTTCTTAAAGATTAAATTGATGTTGGACTAATCCACTTATATTGTGTGTGGATTTTAAAATAAAAAGATAATGTATAAAAATAGAGGTTCTTTTAATTTATTTGGGAAAATATTTTAAGCAATGGCAAGTTTAGATACTTCACTAAAAGTCCCCACTGACTCCTATGAGGTATGAACTTGCCCAGACTGTCAGCTATGTTAATAATAAAATGCTAAACATACTGAATCAAAGTTGTGATTTAATAGGTATGTAAATCAGGAAAATGCAAATCTACAAGAGAAAGATTTTCTTGCTCAGGGTTACTTATGAAAAGTCCTAAGTTCAAAGTTACCATTTTTCCCTCTCTGGAAGTTTTCATAATTAACTAAAAAGTCACAAGAAACACTTTTGGCAGTGGTTTAAGCCTATTTTTCAGATATTCATCACACATAATGAGCTGAGGGATTTTTCTCGAATGTTGTGATTAATATTCACCTTTACATGAACCTTATGCCTAGACAAATATCAAAAAAGAAAAATATCAGGAAATGACAAAAACAAAACTATGTTTTTTTAAGTCCCTGGTTTGGGGGATCTTAATTGTGTCAACAATGTGATCATCAGTGACATTATTCCTCAAGGGACACTCATGCTATCTTAACTGAGTACAAGAAGGATTTCTAAGAGCCAGAACTATTTAGTGTGGAGAAAGTCTTGCTGGGAAATCTTGCTTAATACACATAGCTTTCTTCTATACCAGGAACTTGAATATTTAACACATCTTTCTAACTGTGCCTCCAAAATACCTACCGTATTTTTCGGACAATAAGACGCACTTCCCCACCCCACAAATTTGGGAGAAATAATGATTGTTAGTGCTGCTGTTGAGTTCTGTTTATATTTATATTGGTGAAATGTTACGTTATTTATGTTATTAAATATTTTACTACATTTTTTGCTTCAATTTTTTCCCCTATTTTCCTCCTCTAAAACCTAGGTGTGTCTTATGGTCCCAAAAATATGGTAGGTAGGTCCCATTGTGGAGGGCCAAAAACAGTGAATGCAAAATGCCATTCTAAAGTGCCATTTTGCCTGAAATTTATCCTTTAGTAACCATTATTTACTTTAGGCTAAGCATTACCCTTTCTAAGCCAGCATGTAAATCCATTCAGAACTTTTCCTTCATTAAATGAAAAGGTCTGGAAAGCCCTGGTGCCACTGAGGAGGGAAGAAGAGAAGGAATTTAGGAACAGAAAGTTAAAATGCACTGAAAATAGGGAGGAGTGGCTTCGTAGGTACACCTATAGTGCACCTTTTTGCAACCAGCTCATTTATAATGGAAAGACAAAATAGCACACACCTGTATCGTGACCCTGTGTGAGAGGCAATGCACAGTTGTAGCAAGGTGACACAGTAGAAGCAAGGTGAGACAATAAATAGCAAGGTGACATATGACAAAATATGGCTAACTGTTGACTTGCATTGGTTCTACTTTTTGGGGGGAATGCAATCTGGCTACACTAATACAAATAACAATACATGTGACCAGATAATTTTTGGTAAAATCCATGAAAATGATATATTTCCATATTTTTTTCTTTCTGTATTTTCACATTTGCTCTGACCCTACTTAAACAGATAATTGACTTTTTTTTTTCCCCTTGCCTTAAAGAGACACGTGTGATTAAGGGTAAAGTACAAATTTGCTAAAACAGTCTTCCCTTCACAACCTGTGCTACTTTAAGTCCTTGAACCTGTTGACAAAACCACGTGAAGTTTCTTAGAATTGGAAGAAAAAATACAAAGAGAGGGAGAGGGTGAATCCCTGAAAGAGATTCAGCCACGCTAAAGGAAGACGCCATTGAAGGTACGTATCATACATGGTGAAGACCCGTCCCCTGCCCCCTGGTGTTTCTTCAGAAAGTTGACAAACCTGCAGGCAAGAATGTCGCATAAGCAGCTGAGTTCTGCTCTCGGTGCTTCAGCTGCAGCGCTGGTACTGCCTCCCTGACACTCAGCTAAGTCTACAATGGCGTTCGTCTGACTTAGGAGGTGACCAGAGAAAGTAATAAATTAGGTCTGGTGTACAGACTGTATTGTGTGTCACGCTGCTTCTAAGTGCATGTGGCTCCTGAAGAATTGCAGCTCCTTTTAAGGTCCTTCCTGAAAGACAATGGGAAGACAGATTCTTCCAGGTGGCAGCTATCAAGGAAAATATTTCACTGTCCATTTGTTTTGTATGGAAATACAGACTGGGGTATGGATTTGCATAAGCTTATAAGCAAGCAGTGGCTGATTGGGTGGGTGTTTTGTACAAGAAAGAAATTGTTAGAAAGCTCAAAGATAATGGGCTCAGAATACAAATTTCAAAATTGTTGCATTTGAATGCTGAACACACACACAGACCCTCACTGCAGAGAGTACATTTCATAGCCTATAAACAAGATGAAACTATAGGAATTAAATTAATTTTCTCTAGCAACTCAACTGCCTGTTCAAAGGTCCCATGAACAAATTATCTCTAGCAGCAGCAATGGGATTTATTCAAGTGCTCAGAAGCATGGATTTCCCACTATTATGGTTGACTTGATAGGTCCCACTGCTTGGTGCAAAATGCCATCAGCAATAACAAATTCTGAGATCCCAGTGCTGTAGGATGTCCTGGGATGACCATCCAGCCCCTTGGTGGTGAACTGATTCCAGTGCAATACTGGAAGGGGGAGAAGTATTCCTCACCAGGTTTTTTTCCCCCTTCCTGCCTGTGTCTGCTCTCACTGCTATTTATAGAGTTGTGAAATGTGTTAAGCTATCGCTCTAATATCACTTGCAGTATTATTACATATTAGGGAACTCAGTTTAGCAAACTGTGTTAGTCGAACAACCAAGGCCAATGAAATTCACTCATTTTATCATGTACTCATTTATCAGAAGTAGTTGACCTTACAGCAAAGGGGTGTTCTTTAGGATATTTGGTCACAATGTCATTTTTAAGATAACAGTGTCTGGAGTTGAGGTGCATTCCATCAGGAAGATATGTATAGATATAGATAGATAGATAGATAGATAGATAGATAGATAGATAGATAGATAGATACATCTACAGTTCTGGTGTCTACAGTATTGGTGTTCTGAGAAGGAATGTTTCTACTGCAATGAAACAATGCCACGTTATATAAGAATGCCATGTGGCTATTCTTTACAGTGGGCGCATGCACAAACAAAAAACTTACACTGGTAACTAAGGTGATTATTTCTGAGTGTTTTGGGGGAATGATAATAAGCTGTGTTTTACAAGTATTCAATCACATAAAATGCAAAATGACCACTTTGGTAAATCCACTTTTATTTTTATTTGTCGTTATTTTCTTTTTACTTATAATTTTTCTTTATCTTTGAGAGAAACAATTTAGTGTCTCATTGTGGGAGAAATCCTTTTTTTTAGAGATTCTAGTAGTGAAAACAGAAAAATGGATGAAAGCTAGAATAGCAGGATTAGCATAAAATGCATTGTTCTGCATAATGTATAAATTTTGCCTGATTTTTTAAAATTTCGCCTTTATTGAGGTATGATTGACCGATAAAATTGTAATTATTCAAAGTGTGCATTGTGTTGATTGGTTTAGACTCCGACTATCACACCCAGAACACTTAGTCTGTAGCTCTGCGGGTTTTCGCCCTTGCTGTATTTCCTTCTCCACTCTCTAGGGGGTGGTTTTTGTCCCATGATTCCAAAGTGCCCCCCACAATATGTCAGAAGACAATAGTTTTATTGAACACATAATAGCAAAGGTGTCCATCTTTCTTTTTACATTTTAAGGCGCTTTCATTCTACAAATGGTATCAATGCCACATTATTCATCTATTTTGCAATAGCTTCCAAGTTTATGTTTTACATGCATTTGTGGAACACATTTTTCCTGAATTCATTAAATCTACCAATTTTTTTCCTTTTGTCTTCTGGCACTAAACCTCTGTTTATAAACTCTTGACCATGAAATAGTAGAAATGTGTTTATAGTTTCTTCTAATACATTGCTAAACCATTGCATTTTAGATTTTTTTTTTTAAATTACCATATAATGCAAAAGGCAGACATCATTCCACCACCACTCCCCTCTCTTCAGCTACACCAAGCACGATAAATCTGAAGGAAGGGAGATGGGAAGAATTAATGTGAGACTATTTGAAATCAGGTTTGTAAAATCACAGCATAAATAAAAGTCACATCAGAAAGACCCCTTGCATCAAAAACCTGGCTGTCCAAACTTTCTGCATCAAAATATATGATTTCCTCACTTTCTACTATGTATAATGTAAAGATCCACGTTTTTTGCCCTGTATGAGATAGAGGGTCCTTTGTACTTTCTTGAATGTGAGTTGTAGGTGAAGAAGCACACGTAAATGCAGGTACAGCTGTGGATAGAAAATCATCTGTGAAGATGCAAGCACAAGAAATTGTTTTCTCTGGATTTGCGTAGGACACGGAGCGAGCATGTGCATGTGTGTGTGTGTGTCTGTCTGTCTGTCTGTCTACCTGATAGGTATAATGTGTTGACATTTCTCAGCTTGTATGTGAAACCTCAACCCATACCTTTCGTTGATCTTACCAGAACATCATCTTACCCCTGAACAAGAGATGGGGCTACAACTAAATATTTTTATTGTTTAGGTCGCTGATGTATTTTTTATTTTCTTTTTCATTTGCTTAGCATTTAAGAAACAAGAAAAAAAATGGAAGCTTCACTAGATGTCAGTCCCCAAAGGCTTTTTAGTCTCAATTACTAGATTTTTTTTTCTTCCACAAAGAAAGAAAAGTAAGTAGTTCTGCTCCTACGTATAACCTCCATCAATAAACACAGTAATACAAACTTCTTTACATCTTAATAATCGCCAGGCCAGATTAACAAGCTGCTAATGTTTTGATTTACAAATTGGAGGCCCATTTGGTGTGCCTAGCCTTCAAGAAGATTGAGCTGTCTCCTCTATTCGCTGAAAGTAAGTAAATGACTGTTTATTCATTCCCTTGATTAGAAGGCTGCCCTCCAGCCAGATAAAAGAGGTTCCATAATAAATGTGAGACTCCCATGTTTTGTTTTGCTTTCTGAATTTAGTGCCAAGCATTAAAAAGAATTGGAGATTGATTTTTGTTCGGGGACCAGTGCCAGATAAAACAAGGAGTGAGCAAGCAGACTAGTTTGTAGACATGAGTTCCTGTATAGTGAAGAGAGGATTTGAGTTTTAATGTAATAGCAATTGGGTTATTCCAGGTGTGTGTGATGGTGCGTGTGTGTGTGTTTCCTGCCTCAACAGGACTTCATTTATTCCCTCTGATATTCTGTGCGTAGCTGTTTTCAAAGAACAAAATTAAATGCACCCAATCCTTTAGTCATTGAAAAAAAAAAAAAACTTCAGTTGATTTTCTTGTATTGAGACCAGCTCAACAGCAATAACTGGAGGATTACGCACATACAATGAAAGAGAAGAAACTTCTATAGATACATTATTTATGATCATACACACCCCTTTATGCCCCTTTCCTTCCCCTCTTCCCACCTTTTGGAGGGCTGTCAGTCTGTCTCCCTTAGCCTCATAACTTTGTCATTCGGCATCTCCCTCACAAATCAATTTCTTCCCATTCGTCCCCTCTCGCCTTAGGGACAATCTTGTATATCTTTTGGCTTGCAATGGACCTGTTCTGCTTTCTGAGTTGCTGACAAATTGGCCAATAATGGGAGTAATGGATGCAGCAGTCTCTTGCTTCCCTCTGAGCAATTTACATGTCAGATCTAAAGTGTCTCCTCTCTAGATCCCCAGGCTCGGAGAAGTACCCAGTTGCAGCTGCTAATGGACCACTAGTACAAAAGCCTAAAGTCAATGAATCAATAAACAAAATTATCTCAGTTTCTAAGTGTAAGTGCTGCACTTGGATGCACAGAGACAAGAAAGGAATAAAATAGACTGGGAAGGGGAAAGAAGGGAGATGGTAATATAACTGCGATTTGATATTTGGGGACATATACTCCTCCACTTCTAACCGGAAGCCTGCTAACTCGATGCACCATTATGAACTGCGATATTAAATTCTGATGATATTTTGATGTTTGTGGTACATTCAACATCGAACACGGAGTGAAGGGAATGTGCAATGTGGATTTGCTGGATTGTGATGTGGATTTGTCGGGTTTTGTGTGTTTGCTAGTGAATTCAGTCACTGGCTGGACTGATGTTGGGATTATTAACACAAGAGAAACTGATGTCTCCATTTTTTCTCCTCCCTTGCATGAATCCATCTCCAAATTGCCAAAACCCAGAGCTTTCATCATTTGGAATATTTTCTCTTGACTCACAGGAAAATGGTCTGATGTTTTATTCAGATCATTGAGGACCCACTAACCATGAGGTGGGTCTGGTATAAAATTTGACGTTCAAGTCGGAATTTGGTTGTTCACTCAATCATTCATTAGTTCATAGCATAAGAGAAAACAAAGATAAAGTAGCAGAGCTCAGTGGACACTAATGCAATGGGTTTCTTTCGTTTTTCATTTCCAAATTTTAAAATGGACAGTGTCCCTCTGGTTGTAAAAAAGGAGCATAATTAGTGCATCTCAATTGATTCCGTTAAATTTTATGGGCCTTCGCGTTTCATGTCTTCTTACTTCATTGTAGACATTTATGACCCACACTCCTAAAGACTAAAATTCATTCCCTTCTTTACTTGTTCTGTAAATACTTATGGAATATCTGCTGTATTCTTAACACTGTGAACAAGAGTAAGGTTACAGCGGGTAATGGAAGGCAGACACGCTGCTCAAAAGGTGGTGACTTGGAACCAGCGGGGTAACTCCTGGGAGCATCTCCAATCAGTTAAAACAATGACAGAAACTGGGATTCCAAAAGTAAATGAAACACACACCTCGCCATGACAATTAACAGTAAAATAGTATGCAGCTTTAGACACTTATGTAAAGAAGTAATTACATAAAAATCAATACTGTAAACTATAATCGTAAGGTATAATAAGACAAACATTTAACTCAGATGATCTAATTTTTGTATGCTTAAATGCAGCTGGTGTATTACTTTTCCTTATGCTTTATTTTTTCCTTTCCTTTCTGATTACCTTGTTTTATGGAAACACACATACTGATTAACCCAAATGATTCTATTTTACCAATTTTTTGCAAACTGCCACTTTAATCCTTTTTCATAAACTTCCCAATTTATCTTTCATGTCTCCTAATTAATACAATATAGGGGACAGGTTTATTAGTACACAATTCCTGAAAGTTTAAGAGACTTTAATATGATAAAAAATAACTTTTTTCTAACTTTATTTATTGTTTGAATTCAGCTTTCCTACTTAATCCAGTTGTCAGCAGGCCTATTGCGGGGCATGGGGGAGGATTATGCATACGATTATTTTCTAACAACTTCAGAGGAGTCTACTTTGAACTAAAAATAGTATGGCTCTCAGGATATCATCCTCCTTTTAAAATATCAGCCAGAATGTCTTCTTCTGGAAACCTGTACCTAACTTTTTCCATATCACATTCTTATCAGTGTTTCTCTTTCACAAATTAAAAAAAAAAAAAGAAAAGGATATGGAACACAGTTAAATCAAGTCAATTTATTTCCTTTTTCTTTTTCTTTCTGTTTTTTAGGATTCCCTGTGCGGTAGATTAGAAAGTTCAGGGAGATGCGATTGACAATACACGCCTTTCCTCAGACGGTCCCCAGGAGGAAATGTCGCTGGAATGACTGTCCTCTGTGAAATGGGCTCACAATTCTCTGAGGAAAACCATAGCACACCAGTGGGTCACTGTTCATAGGACGTGATTCCCACTTGTTAGTGGAAATCATTCCAGCCCAGAAAAGATCTTTCATTAACAAATACACCATAGAAACTTAAAAGAAAATCTATTTCTCAGTAGTCTCGAGTAAAATGTAATTTCTTGTTCATCTCCTCAGAACTTATTTGGGCCGTGCTGTAGAAACTTAGAACGTGTGTGTTTTGATTTGTTTTGTTTATTTTTTAAGTTTCTTTCCCATTTAAGTGTGAGCTATCAAAACTCAAAATGTAAAAAAAAAAAAAATAGGTGAAGGGAGAAGAGGAGGAAAAGAGGGAAGATACTAGAAGAACAAGTGGTTCCAACTGACCTTAAATTGTGACACAACATTTATAAGTGATAGTTGGTGGGGGGAGGGGTTTTCTGCATGACACTGAATTCAGTTTCTATAGAAAAAGGCCTTTCGATTTTCAGTGAAAGGGAAGAGGACAAGTCTAGTGCCCTGGCCCTAGGAAGGCACGTTGGGGCTTTATGTCCATGGAGAAGAGAGTTAGGGATGCCCCGATATGTGGTTCGGGCCATCAGCACTGCTCTGAAGTGACAGCAGAGCCAGCCAACAGGGGTCTGGTCACGGAAATGAGAGAACGTGAGCAGAGTCAGACCTGGTCCCTGAGAAACCTGGAGATTTCGTTTATGGCAGAGCTGGGACTCACACACTGCGGTATTCAGATGAGCTGGTGTCATACAGTAAGCCACAAGGGACACTCTAATGTGACAGTGATTTAAGGGGAACAATTTCTTCCCTCAAGATGGACATCCTAGTGATTTCTGTGTGTGTGTGTATACATACATATACACATATATACATATATACACATACATACATATATACACATATGTATACCTTCATATGTATATTTATGTATAAATATGAAGACTGTCTTGTCAAATACTAAATTCAATGGTACAAATTAGTTATGGGTTAATGAAATTGCCAGCTGTCATTTTGACACTATTACTTTGGTGGATGCCAAATGAACTCGTCACCCTCTCTTCCTTATACGTCTTAGTCATCTCTATGTGGACTTGAGGTTTTCCCTTTCAGATAAGGGACAAGAACAATACTGTAAATTCTTGTCTATGCTATTCTTGGAATGACAGAATGGAAACACTTGTGTTAGAGGCAACATTGTAGACAATAAATTGATGTATTGTATGTACTATTTAGTAACCCACAATTAGGATCTGTCGGTAATTATTTACTCTTGCTACTGCAATTTTATAAAGGAACATAAACCTTTAGTCATTAAGACCATGAAAGCTGCATAGTAAATTATTTTCCCATTTAACAATAAGTGAAAGATATGTATATTTTTGAAATAATCATAGACCAGCAATTCTCATACTACCAACTTACAAAAGTTGTTCCAGAAAGAGGGGACTTCGCCATTCTTACTTAAACTGCCCACTTGCTCCTTTGTTACCTCGAATTAGGGATGAAGAGAGTGGGACCACTCCTGGAGATAACATGTAATTCTTGCACTTGGGAAAACAAAACACAACTGAAAGGGTTTTAATGCCTCTGCCCAGACTGTGATTTTCTCTAACACACCTCCTCATTTGCAGCTTGAGTTTTCTGAAGGCAAACCACATTTGGAAAGCTGGTGACCCATTTACTTTTATATATAGGTATACAAGTCCCCACAGAACTGTTAGGTTTAACTGTTATTGCAGATTGTGTTTTACAGTTGCCCAAGGTTGTGTTAAAGAGGGTGTTTTTGCTCTTTGACTTGAGAATGTTATCTGAAATGTTATTTTACTGATTCACAAATGCCTCACAAGCTGAGAGTTTTACTATCCATGTCACCAATAAACTATATTCTTTATCAAACTTCATTATAGGTTCAAGTCTTGGGCCAGAGATCTGGCTAAAACTGAGGCAGGAGAAATATCTATTAAATGACTTTGTTTTTGTAACCTTGAGTTATATGCTTTATGGTAACCTACGCCTTTTATTTGACAAACTCCTGTAAGTTGTCCAAACAAAAAACTCAGTTTTGGTGAAGTTAAAAATGTAGAGATTTAACTCTTTCTCTTACAAGTTTGGATCAGAGAGGCCAAACTGTAAAAATAAACTACTTGCCAACTATTAATCATCTGTGTATGCGTATATGAGTTTATTTCCTCTCAAATTCACCTAACAAAGAAAAGATAATCATGGCATATATTAATACACACTTCCTCTATCGTATAGAGTTCTTGATAATTTACATAGAGCTTTGAAATATACTGCCCCAGAGATAAATCTGACAATTCTGAGAAATGAATAAGGCCTAAACCTTTACTATAATTTTACACTTGATTAAAAGGAAAGATTCTTGGAGAAAGATAACCATGCTGTAGATATAATATTAGCAATGTTGGAGCTCTAGGTCAAATACTGTCCTTCATCAGAAATGTTTTACATTCATAAGCTGTGGGTGCAACAGTGATGATAAACATAGCCTCTGTCTTTTGGTATACCCTTAAGAAGAAGTTTTGAGATAAACTTGGCAAAGAATCAAGGTAAAGTTTATAACTCCTGCACCTTTATTTTATGAAATTTCATCAGGAACTGAAGCACACTTCTTTTACAGGAGAAGTGCTTTCAGTCGCACGGAGTACATACTGTGTAGCAGTTCTTGAGTTACGTGTTATATGGTTATATGGTAACCTACTCCCTTTTATTTGACAAACTCTTCTCCAAACCAAAGTCTCAATTTTTGTGAAGTTAAAAATATAGAGATTTAACTCTTTCTCTTACAAGTTTGGAACAGAGAGATCGAACTGTAAAAATAAACTACTTGCCAACTATTTATCTTCTATGTTGCGTATGTGTCCGTGAAGCTACTGTATAGTATCCCTCCCTGACCCAGGGTCACATGTTCTGAGGCTCCAGTCATTGCTTATTCACAATGCTTCCCAAATGTTCTTCCTGTGTTGGGATGCAGAGAAAATGATGTTTATGTAACATAAAGGGGTAAATAGAGGACATTGGATACACCAACATGGGGCTTGGTGAAGAAGTTCAATCTTTTTATTTTAGGTAAGTAAAAGAAACACAAAATAAAAGGAATATGGGGGATATTAAATTTTAAATTTTTATAAGAATTCCAATAAGATAGTCTCTAAGTGTTAAATTAAAAAAAAAAAAACTTGAATTTGCTTCTATGGACAGATTACCTTTTTTTTCAGATTTAACCTGAAAATTGTACAAGATATTGAGTGATTACTCCAGAGTTTAATTTTTTAATTTTATTTAAGTAGAGTTCACATACGATATTATGTTAATTTTTTGTATACAACACAGTTATTCAATACCTATATGCCTTATGAGATGATCACCATGATAATTCCAATAACCTATTATTATACAAAGTTATTTTTTTTGTATTTTCACTTTTTTAATGGTTTCTTATATTCTTTTTTATCAGTATTTTTTAATTGTTGATATTGTACAGTTTTCTGTCTTTTACCCCGCCCCAGCCCACCACACCAGCCCTCCCCACCTTCCTTCCATTTCCACCCCCCATAGTTTTTGTCCATGAGTCCTTTATACTTGTTGCTCTAAACCGTTCCCCTTTTCCCCCGAAATTCCCTCCCCTCCCACTTTGGACACTGTCAGACTGTTCTCAAATTCAGTATCTTTGTTTATATTATGCTTGTTTGTTTGTTTTGTTGATTAGCTTCCTGTTAAAGGTGAGATCATATGATATTTGTCTTTCACTGCCTGGCTTATTTCGCTTAGCATGATACTCTCCAATTCCTCCCATGCTGTCGCAAAGGGTAGGAGTTCCTTCTTTCTTTCTGCTGCATAGAATTCCATTGTGTAAATGTACCACAGTTTTTTGATCCATTCATTAACTGATGGGCACCTAGGTTGCTTCCAGCACTTATACAAAGTTATTAAGACATTCTTGACTATATTCTATATGCTGTACATTTCCTCTCTGTGACTTATTTATTTTATAACTGGAAATGTGTACTTCCTGATTCCCTTCAGCTTTGCACCCACCCCTCCTACTTTGTTCTCTTCTGGCAACCATCAGTTTCTTTCTATGTCCATGAGTCTGTTTGGTTTACTTGCTTGTTTGTTCTGACCTTCAGATTTCACATGTAAGTGAAGTCAGGCAGTATTTGTTTTTCTTTGCCTGACTTCTTTCACTTAGCATCATACCCTCTGGGTCCATCTAAGTTGTTGCAAATGGCAAGGTTTTTATGGATAATATTCCATTGTATGCATGTACTACGTTTTTTTTATTGCCTGACAAGAGACACTTAGGTTGCTTATATACCTTGGCTATTGTAAATAATGCTGCAATGAACACAGGGGTATAGATATCTTTTCAGATTAGTGGTTTCAGTTTCTTTGAATTAATGCTCAGAAATGGAATTGCTGGGTCTTATGGTAGTTCTATCTCTATGGGCTTTTTAAAAATTTCTTTTAACTGTTTTCTTCAATGGGAAATTTTATTTACATATGTAGGTGTAGCAAGTGACAAGAGATAATTTATTATATTTTGTGCCAATTGAAATAAGTTTATCTGTAACATTAACAAGATTATCAGCATTCAGTTACCAAATTGTACTACAAATCTGCAATCTTTCTTTAAATCTGTCACTCTTCCTTTTATGTTACTAACGAATAAAATATTGACATTTCTTATGATAAAAATGGATTTGAAATACAAAGATGTTTATATCATGCATTTCAAAATATTGATGTTTCTGTTAATTTTGATAATTATTTTGTATGATCCAAATTAAAAAACTAACTAAATAATGCCAGTGAATATTTTAACCATACTATCATAAAATTAAATTTTGCTTAAAATACATAAACTATATCAATATATGGAAATGGTATTCATGCAGTTCTTGCAATTAAAAAATATGTCTATTCAATGTGTTAAACTATTTTACTTCAATTAGTTGCTTTGGGAAACCAACAATTAGTCTTTAACAATCTGTAGAATGATAATTATTCACAACAGTCATACACAAATTTAAAACAATTTTTCTTAGCTTATAGGCTTTTGACAACATATTTTGCACAGCAAAAATGCTTCCTATGAAACAAAAGAGAATGCTCTTTTTACCCTCATTCTTTGCAAGAAATATAGTGACCTGAATTTTATAGGATCATCATCTTTTAATATCATTCAGTGTAGATCTGAATGTACAGGTAGAACATGATCTAGAAGTCTTCCCTGTGAATTAGACAATGCATTATATAAACCCCAGACTTTTCAGAATAAATATTAATTAATACAACCATATAATGTATCTTTTAAAATAAGACACTATTGTGTGTAAATGAGTGTTATTAATAATTAAGCTATGTCAAGAAGTGTAAACAAGAAATAACCTGGGCGAAATTAATATTAACTTACTAATATGGCTAGTATAACTAATATTGATTTACTTATACCTTATAACAGCCTATGACATAGGACATATTGTCCTCTCCATTTCAAAAATCAGGGTGTATTCAGGCAGGGCATCCAGGTAGTGTGCTGTAGATCAAACAGCAGGTAAATGCGGGAGCCAGAGTTTGTCCTAGGCAATGCTGAGATCTGGGGGCATCGATATGGGTCCTGGTGATGGCATTTGACTTCATATCCCTGCTTCTGTGCATAGAACGCATATGGTCATTTATTAAGATATTTATCCCCACTTGATTATGTGTCCTAAGTAGTTTGTTTTGATATTTCCATGAAGAAAAGTATCATTCTTCAAAGCATTTCTCTTCACGGTCTCTAACCAATGCACTTCTTGTCATCTTCTGAGTTAGTATAGTCTTTGTGTGATTGGACACAATAACAATGTATTATTCAAAATAGTATCTTTGTTATTTCTTTGCTTCACTGGTCTCCAACACTAGCATGGAGCAGTAGTTTCTGCAAGGTGGTAATGTAAGCCACACTGTGAGGTGTGAAACATTTTGGATTTTGCAATTACTTGTGTGATTTTTGTGTGTAGCTACTTCAGTATGATCTCATACTGTTGGAACTAATCTCAAGAGGGTAATTTGTTTCTTATTTTGTACTTGCAGAAACTAAAAGAGTGAAAAACTCTTTTTTGCCCCATATAGATATTTTGTTTAGCAAGATGTCAGTGGAGTTAATAGTAATATAGTTTGGTTTTAAAATATAACTAAAAGCAAAAGGTTTAGGCTGAGGTAGAGAATTACAGGAAAACATGAATGCAAATATACAATAACCTCCATTGTTATCTAATTAATAATAAACTTTGGAGATTATTTTATATTTTTGTATTACATAATTTTACAGCTTCAATCAAATAGTTGCTCATCTTGGGACCAAAATAAGTTTTTATGATGATAGTATCCATAAATATGTTTACATAAGGTAGTTAATGGCCTTTATGGCTTCA
The DNA here is from genome assembly GCA_039655065.1 of Glossophaga mutica. Lineage (NCBI taxonomy): Eukaryota > Metazoa > Chordata > Mammalia > Chiroptera > Phyllostomidae > Glossophaga > Glossophaga mutica. The sequence goes on from CM077303.1 coordinate 14,666,114, forward strand.
GAACACTGAAATTTCAATGTATGTATCTGAAGACCCCTTTAGTACCTACCTCACGTCCTATGGCCCTTTTGAGTTCAGCCACAATTGCAGGGGACAGCGCTATGTGGGACCGAGACATAATTCCCTCAGGTAGGGTTACTCCTCAAGCACAACACATTACGTTTCTGTGTTCTGCTACAGGTCTTTCTACAAAACCAAGAAAATCACCTCAATCAAGTCTAAATCCAACCGAAAGCACAAGAAAGTTAAAATCATCCAGGGGTCATCTGCAACAAGTAGAAATTGCCAGTGTCCTGTGGGCTTCCAGGTGATCACAGAAGAGTGTAGCGCGTGGAGGGTATGTGCGGGCTTGTCTCTTCTCTTCCTCTCTCTGCTCCCTCATTCCCGACCCTTTGAATCACCTTGCTGACAATCCCACGTGCTACAGTCCTTGATTCAAACACTGCTTCTTAAGGGTATTGAAAAGAGGCAATATAAAGTAGATAATTTTAAGAATACTTTAAATTAATTTGCATAAACTGTTTTAAAGCATTAAGCATGGGGTAAACTGTAATGTTGTTTATGTAACATAAACAACAATGTAATATTGAAATACTGTTTCTAATTAAATTTTTAGAAAATGTAAAAAATAAAAATGTGATTTATATGCATACATAATCCAAATGTACTAATCAATTTCTGAATTCTGAAATATTTAATTTCTGTTCATTGACTTTTTATTTACTTATTTATACAGGCAAAGGCAATGCTTGTTTTGGATTATGCTTTTCTGTCTAATTAATTTCCAAAACTCTGCCATTATTTCTAGTAATTATTTTGTAGATTTGGGGGATATTTTAAATGTAAAATCATAATTTAGAAATACAAAGTCTGTGTTTTAACAGACTTAAAACACAGACTTTGCATTTCTGATACAACTACTGATACAATTACTGAGATTTTAGTATTAAGTATTGTCATTATGTTTTATATTCTGAAGTAGATATCAAGCTCATTGAAGACATATACCATGCCTTCAATTATATTTGTATCATTTTCTCACAGTACATAGAAAAACACACTTTGTATGAATAGTAGAAGAAAAAGGTGGTAATCATATACATGTATCAGTTCTCTATTGCCAACAGTGTAAAGTACAGGATCTATACCTTAGAATTCCAAATGCTTCATTATTTGCCTCTAAACTACTTTTCTATAACAGATAACATGTGTTTCAAGTAAATTTAACTGTACACAATTATACAATTCTGCCTTTAAATTTTAAATCGTGCCTTTGAATTGTAGTTGTATGTCTTTCTCTGCAGGTGGTTGAGATCTGTTTGAAGAAAACATAGACAAAACAACAGAATATTGGGTTTTTTTTTTGATTACACACAGTCAGGCACAAATAACACTCCTCTTTATTACAAAATCTTTCATTACAAAATCATAAGCATATAATCTGTAACATAACAATATCACACTCAAGGACACCATATGACATTTTAGGTGAAATGTTCGAATTAAAACCATAAATTAGTACACCCATATTATTACCTTACTAACCACACTCAAGCAGGCATTACCTCTGCTGGACCCTGTATTTCATTTATTTAATTATATTTGTTTTTAATATGAACCATATTAATAAATATCTGGTGATCTCTCTTTTTTAAAAGATTTTATTTATTTATTTTTAGAGAGAGGGGGAGGGGAAAAAAGAGGGAAAGAAACACCAGTGTGTGGTTGCCTCTCCAGTGCCCCCTACTGTAGATCTGGCCTGCAACCCAGGTATGTGCCTGGACTGGGAATCCAACCAGAGACCATTTGATTCAAAGTCTGGTGCTCAATCCACTAAGCCACACCAGTCAGGGCTGGTGATCTCTTTTTTATCTTCCTTCACTTATATCTTAACATTGATACATGTTTCAATGATCTTTAATTCCATGCATTTACAGTAATGCCAAATTAATAAAACTGATGTGGAAGAGGGTAACGACCAGGATATATTCAGTCCAGAAAGCCAATATTTTTAGTGACAACATCTCTTCATCTAACAATGTATGTACCTATGAATCTATCTCTCTATCCTACCACATATCTATTTGTGTTTTAATTTGAATAGAAGTAGGTAGTGAAGGATATATAGTTGGAAGTCACCATTTCAAAGAAAATTTCAGTGTTAAGAGTATTTACATGCAGAAAATAAGTCTATAAAAGGAAGCTAGATTCAAGGAGTAGTAACTCTAGTTTCTATATTTTATCTACATGAAAAGAAGATAATAGAATAAAATTTTACTTCAACAAATACTGAGTGGATTTTTTTTTAATTTTTTGACCTGTTATTATTGATTCTTCTATTATTATCACATTTGATTTCAAATATGCTTGCTTTAACACTTCAAATTGTCAACACTCTTGACTTCAAGATTTAATATTTTACTTTTATCACTTCACTCCCTAGTTAAATTACTTTCCTGGTAATTAGATAAAATGTATATTTATAATAAACAAAATAATATGAGATTATTAACCTGCACTAATATCACAATTTTCATTTGCATTGATGATGGCTGTAGGTAGCTACAACCAGCATTTGAAGATTTGTTTTATAATTAGTACAGTTAAGGAGTTACAATCATTAGCTAAATTGCAGTGAGCTGAACATCTACTGCAATTTAAAACAATAAAAACATGGGTGATAATAAAAACATGACCAGCTTTTTCCTGATCCTTTACATTTAGCAAATTTAATGACATTTATTATCACCCATACCTTCTGACAATTTGTTGATCTTTATTTTGATAGTATCTCAATTTATGATTGAGACTTAATTTGCTTAAAGGATGCTTATCTAATATGCTAGTTTTCTGATCATGGAAAGATACAATTAAGTGTCTAATGCCTATTGTGTATATTTTTATGCTATTTGACTGTGTATGAATTATAATTGAGACAGAGAAATGGAGTAAATGTTAATTTTTTAATACTAACATAACATCAAAAACAACAAAAGTTTTACTGATATCGATCTATTGTAATACAAGCTTCCTGAGGTTATCCAACATGCCTGGGAACACACTATTTAAAAAACAAATTGCCTTTCTCACTGTAATATTTAAGTTTTATTTTAATTTTTAGTTTGAGAGAATCATCAAGAACATATGCAGAAAGGAAACTTAGAAGTATTTACTGTTAAGGTTACTGGAGGCTTACTAAGGACACATCTTTTAAAAAGACTTTTCTTACACTTACATATGTTTTCTCAATGATGGAATTCAAGCTTGCCATTATTCCTCACTCAACAGATAAATAAAACATGACAGCTTTAAAATCAGGTCAAAAATAAAGTTTCAAAATGTTTTGAACAAAGTTAGAGACTTAAACTACCTTAAGAGTAAAATAGCATGTATAAATTAGCACTGAAAGTTTGAATAACATCATAAAGATTAAGGAAAAGCAAGAAAAAATGACCATAACCTTCTAAATAACCAATATACAAATTTTAAACTACAAACATTAAAACTCTAATCTGATTTATTCCTCAAAATTTATCCTGTTTGTGTGAGTATCGTGAAGGAAGGCAACAAGTATAAGGATGGGAGAAAGAAGGAAGACTCGTTCTGGCATGAAGTTCCCATAATGCATCTCAGACAACAGTATGGAAGTCCCCTCTCATTAAATGAAGAGCTGTAAGAAAGGAAGCTTCAAAGATGCTTAATTTCACCAAGCAATGACACAACACTTAAATTAAGACAAGGGCAATGGCATGTGGTCCTTTGTTGAATGTTCCAGAGAACTGGCTATTAAGAGTGCTAGGCACGTTTACAAGCATTTCTGTCTGCGTAGATGCCTCCCTTTCTTCCTTGTTGAGTAATGGAAAAATTAGAGGTCAGTGTGCCACATGTATGGAGGAGTGTTGTTCAGAAAGGCATCCTGAGTAAGAGAGACAGATTAAAAGTGTAGGAAACTATCTGGGTAGTGAGGAGACAAAGAAAGAAGTAAATCTAAACTTCACATTTTAGTCACAATATGCTTTTGTTTTAATTTGCTTTCTAGCAGATCTTCAGCCTGTGTAATCCATTCAACTGGAAATAAGCACACACCGATACACATTTTTAAAAACAATCCTCAGAGGATTTAGTGGTGATTAAATAGATAGATTGATGTGTTGAGAAGAAGGAGGGAAAACACAAAGATGTGTTAGAAGGGTAAAAAGTTCAGGCTCTTAAGAAGTCCAAGTTCCTAGTTTCTATTACATATTTTATTATTATAATTTTTTTCTTTGTGTGACTGTATTCAGGCCCCTTATAACCTCAACAGTTTGAAAGAAAAAGAAGAAAGATGTGAGCTGCAGTCAGACAAGAACACCCCCCTCATCTCATATACACCCCAAATTCAGCCGTGCTTCATAAAAATATCAGCCCTTAGATTTAAAAAGAATAACTTTAAGTCACAAAAAAAGCAAGTCTATTTCAGTGTGCCTGCTATTAAAAATAATGATATCTCACTTGAGGTAAATCATGAAAACATTCCAAACCTTGTTATTACTATCTTTGTGACCCTTTCTCTCTTTGATCCAGAATGAAATTTTGGCACAGTGCTTACTGAAGACACTGACCCCAAGAAAAACAAACCTGTTGTCACAGACGCTGCCTGTTTGCAATAAGCTGTGTTTCTTCACATATATCATGACCTTTGTACTTACCTTTATGCTCTGTGGCATTCATATTTTCAGATCATAGCTGCTTATAGTTTATTATTAAATTCAACTTCTTTTAACCTGGCCATTAGGACTCCTGAATACCATAATCATCACTAACATGGTTTGCAGTAGGAATACGGATTATAAATATGACCATGCAGATTTCCTAGAATTTGAAATGTCTTTGGAGGTCAAGAAAAAGTCAGTTTTAAGTTCATAGGCTTGTATTAAGTACTTGTGTTAGTATACACAGGAAGGCACCTTCTTCTGTTGCTAGAAACTGGCCCGTAGAAATGTTCCCACATTTATCACTGAAAGAACCCTAAAGGGTCAGTTGAAGGAAGTGAGAAAGTTTTAAAGGATGGATCTTATCATATAGGTTCCAGTATTCACAGTTGGAACGGACATTCCACAGTGAATTCTTCCAATTGGTTTCCTACTTCTGTTTTCACAAGAAATTTAATATGAGTAACTACTACATGCACAAATAAAAAGTAACCATGCAGAGGAATCTTCTGTGTCCTTTAAACAAGGAGAATTTCTGGTGAAAGTTGAAAGCTTTTCATTGCATCTGAAATAGACTTTTGCCACTAAATGTGTGTTACATTCCATGGAAGCAAGTACATTTAGATTAACAGCTATAATCTCTAATAAGAAAAAACCCTAACATTAAGAAAAGAAAAAGAGGTACTAATTCAGATAGTAAAAGTTAAGTAATAGGCATCAATTACTTAAAAATAAATGTTACATTGAAGGAGTTACGAGAAAATTAATAAAATTATAAAGATGTTTAAGAAGTTTGGTTTATATGACTGTATAGAATCAGAGGTAAGTTGTTTATATACTAAAATACCTAAATGAAAGATAGTTAACATGATGTTAAAAGTACTGTTACTGCCCTGGCTGGTGTGGCTCTGTGGATTGAGATCTGGCCTATGAATCAAAGGGTTGCTGGTTCAATTCTCCGTCAGGGTATATGCCTGGGTCATAGCCCAGATACCCAGTTGGGGATGTGTGAGAGGCAACCACACATTGGTGCTTCTCTCTCTCTCTCTCTCTCTCTCTCTCTCTCTCTCTCTCTCTCTCTCTCTCTCTCTTCCCCTGTCTCTCTCTCCCTTCCCCTCTCTCTAAAAATAAATAAACAAACTCTTTTCTAAAAATAATGTATTGAAGCTGACTATTGACTTGGGGAAAACTAGAAACAAAGAAAATATGCGAATGCAGATATCATTTAAATTTTGGTTTAAGATTTAAGTGACGTCCATGAATTTTTGCCTTAGAAGTGGGTGAAGAAGTATGTACTAGCAGCCTCACTTATTATATAATTAGGTAGGGGGCTGTTCAAAGGAATGGAAGGCTCTGCCAGACAAACAGACCAGAAAGGTCCCAGGAAGTCTGTGTGTGAGAAGGTTCCGCTCAGCCTTCAGCCTCTAGTGTTTCGTTCTTCAATGGGACATGGCCTTTGGTCAGAGGACACAATCGGCTGCCCAGGTGGCGACTCCTTTCACTTTCCAGGCCATGTTCATTTTCTGCTGTGCCCACAACTGTGCTTGTCACATTTAGCTAATAAACGGGTTAATACCTAAGTCCAGTTACTATAATTAGAAAATATGCTTACATAAAAATACCTTATAGGTTATGTATTAATTTTCTGGCTAATAATAATAGGTGGCATAATTTGTTATTAGTATTCTATGGCAGGTGTGAATTTCTATGACATCGATGACACTTCAGACCAAACTGAAAATAAGTTAAAATTTTATAACAAAATGATAGCTAGAAAGAAATAGACTGGTGTAAAAAAGCAAATATGAAACAGTCAACAGAAGTAAAAGTTTCCCTTTGGAAATAATAACATATCTAAAAACTGAAAAATTAAAAAAACTGCCTGTTAGTAATCAAGAAAAAAGGGAAAGGGAGCAAATAAATCATCTGATTGAAAAGATGTAACTGTGGAGATGCAGCTATTTCAAACATATTAAGAGGTATTAAGATCAACATTCTGCCAAAAAAATAACAAGAATGAGAGCTGGAAGAGGGATTTGAATGCAGGCATTCAGAGACCAAGGTCTCCACTGTTAGAAGGAATTTGGACAATGAGCAGTGTTTAAAACATTTACTTTCATAATTGGTAAAATATACCTCTAGAAAATTCTAAGCAATCAATGTCATATTCATTTAATAGTATGTGAACAAAGCTTTTCATTTATGGTACTCAGAAGAGTTTGGTATATCCTAATATGGAATAGTGAAATAGATGTTGATATATGCAGTTGTTATTACTAAGTTGTCAGTAAAATAAAATGTACAAAGTGTTTTTATCAGAGAACAACATTTACATGGCAATTCTGGCAGAAAAGCTCAGAACCCAAAAATGAACACACAGCACCATCAACTGTGCCACAAATGCGTCAGATGAAGGACAGGAAAGAACATAATAACAGTATTTTTGTCTCAGATGCATATGAAGAATATTAATTTTACTTCTCTGTATTATCCATATATTAAGCAATAGTATTTTATTACATATATTATTGAAACAGTAAATATGCTATCTCTCGGAGGTATTGCTTTAAAAAATCATGAAATGTTTTCAGTTGCATGTTCTAACACAGGGGGAAACACAGGAGAGAGGTTGTTTCTGGACTCATGAGCTAGCTGAACCACGATCAGGCTTAAGTTACCTATATGGCCTCATTTTAGGACAGAGAAAACTGAGGTTCAGAGAACCCACCGGCACATAGAGATGTTCTTCAGATAAAATCAGATAATGTACAAGAAAGGGCTTTAAAACCCAAATGCCCATAGAGATAAGGTGCTACTGCATTCTGGTAAAGTGAAAAACATGCCGTTGAATGAAATCCTCGTGATCTAATGACCCAGAAAAAATCAATAGTGTGTTATTTTAAGCTCTATCCTTGACTTATTCCCTACTCAAAGAGCAACTTCAGGAAGGAAAGTTAAGCTTCCTGTCCTTGACTTTCTCCTGTTGAATAACATGCATAACGCTCTTTATTTCTGTGAAAAATGATTTGGGATGAATGCATTAAAAAGGTTCCGTTCAGAAGGTTATTACTACCACAGAATGACATACTGCAGCTCACAAGATTTTAGGAAATGGCATATCCAAACGGTCTAACATTTGAAATTCTAGCACTAAAGAGACATGCAGTTTTCTTTCTTCACTTGGGCCGAATTCCTACATGGTGATACTTAAATGTGATTCTGTTACAAATCCAGAGAATATTGGGTTAGGTATCAAAAGTAAAACTGGAAAGGTGGAAAATGGGGACAACTGTAATTGAACAACAATAAGAAATTTTTTTAAAAAGTAAAACTGAAAACTTTTATTCAGTTTAAAATGATAAGTGCTACTATTTTGAAGCTTAGACAAGAACAGAAAAACACTCTATAAAAGAAACTTAAGTCCTGGCAAAGGACTTAGAACAAATGTAGGAGACCCAGTTCACCTGTATTGAGGGCAGGTTTTATTAACAAAAAGCAATGTCAATTGTCACAGCCAACTGAATCTTTTGATTTTTTACTTATGATCTTCTTTGCTTATGATCTTCTACTGTGATCAGACCCCAAGCCAGGCAATAAGAAACATTTTTTTTTTTGAAAGACACAATATCTATCAATTCCAATGACTTTAAAAAATATGAGCAGACAATGAGCCCTGGCTGGTGTGGCTCAGTGGATTGAGCGCCCACCTGCAAACCGAAAGGTTGCCATTCAATTCCCTGTCAGGGCACGTGTCTGGGTTGCAGGCCAGGTCCCCAGTTGGGGCAAGCAAGAAGCAACCAATCAATGTTTCTCTCTCTCTCTCTCTTTCTCCCTCCCTTCTCCTCTCTCTGAAAATAACTAAATAAAATATTTTAAAATATATAAGCAGACAACGAAAGCAAGTATAGCCCTGCTTCATGCCTCATCTTTTGTGATTCTCTCTCCTATGTTAAAACTATAATCACTATTTAGTTAGTGGCCATTATTGCTCACATTGCTTGGGGTTTGTTGTGCTCTTGGTTTTGTCCAGTTTGTCTCTGTGACTATTAAGGCAACATGTGAACAATTTGCTATAGATATATTGAAAAGTAGTTGTTAAAACAGTATTATGAAAGGTCGAAATATATTCTATAAGAGAATGGAACTTGAATGTCCCTTGAATGCCATAAAATTCTATTCTTTTTAGTAAATGTGTACATTTTATTGCTTTTACTGGTAAGGGGGAAAAAGACAGATGGCACAGAAATGGAACCTAGGAAAATTGCTTACAGTGAAACCAATTTTAATACCCTTGCTAATAAAGTTCTCTCTATACATATGGGCCGATTCTTCCAGGAAAAAAGAGTAATTCTTCATTTTGTCTAGGGATTTTAACTCTTTCAATACCCTGGGGCACTGTATGGTACATTAAATTATACTAAATAGCCCGAAAGAATTAACACACTTTCCAAGTCAAGTCTTTTATTTCTTTCTGCTGGGTAACATCAGGCCATTGATCATAGTAGAAGGTCCAACCAGCTCCCAAAAGGCACTTTCCCTTATGTCAGAGCTAGCCAGGTGTGATGGTTTCCTTTCTTGAACTCCAATAAACTTTATAAGACTTATTCAACATCACTCAACTAAATCATATAATGGCAAATTTACAACCCAATGGAACTAAATGATCTAGTTGGTTGTCTCTACGGCTTGCTAATTAAATATAAAAAGTAAAGTCAGCTAACTCAACATTCATCTAAAATTGTGTCAATTTACCTTTATCATCCCCAAACAAGAGACACACTTTATGCCACACCATATTTCCCTTAATTATATCTTTCCCCAACTGGTCTTGTAAAATGGGGGAGCCAGTCAAGCTTTTTATCTCACCTCAGGGGGTCGAGAGAATAGGAAACCTGTCACTAATTCCTTTCACCTCACAGGCAAAACTCCTTCACCCAATTAACTCAGACCAGGTGCACCCTCCAGTGAGTCTGAGGAATGCACAGAGCTCACAAGCCCTGCTTCCATCTTGGCAGAAAGGGAGCCCAGCCTGCACCTGATTATAATGCAAGCTTTGCTGGAGCTGCAAAAACTTGATAAATGGTGTATTTTTCTCTCACAAAATCTGGGAAAGATCATGGATGCTGCATGTAAATAATGACTGCCCCAGCCAACCAATATCTGGAGCACCTTGTGCATTAGCAGACTTATCCATTACAGAAATCAGTTTATCTAGACAGACAAGGGACAGCCACTGACATGAATCAGCAGCCATGAACTTACTAAGTTAGCATTTTCACCCAAATGGTCCTTGACATATTCCAATGGTGTATTTAGGGTCCATGACTAATTGTTTTGAATTTCTATGAATAAATATAAACATATTCAGATAAAATTAAAGGTCAAAAACAACAGGATAAGGGAAGAGAAGAAAAATTTTAATTTAGAAATTAGGAGTGGCTACTGTAAGTATCAAACTATGTCAAAGGCAGCAATAGGTAGTAGTCACACTGGAGGATGCTGGACTCTTAACACTCTGGATTGGAAACCCTGACTGAGTTATAACCTTACCTGTTGGATATATGTGCATAAATTACTTAATATCAGCCTCAATTTTTACCATCTGGAAATGGGAAAATAAATGATAATATCTACTTTATTGAGTTGTAGTGAAGATTAAATGACATCACGTAATCAGGGTTTATAAGACTGGCAGGCACACAGTATGCACTAGTAATTGTGTGATCTTATGATTATTGAAGACATCTACTTAGTGAAAGCAGCTAAATAATCAAATGAAAAAATATTTTCTTACCCAAAAGGCAAGTCTATTAAAATGAAAAGTGCTTCACCTAATAATTTGACACCAACTAGCTGGATCCAGGAAATTAAAAGGGAATGGTTTGAGCTATGACTTTTAAACGTGTACTTAGCTGGGGCCTAAAGTGGTTTTTGAAGGTGACTTGGGGTCCTTGCTGGGGGAGGGAGAGAGCTGGCAAAGTATTTCACTCCCACTCCAATCAGGGAGCACATTTCTTTTGATCTTTTTTTAAACTAAGAATTATTTTTATTGTGTTTTTCCCATTACCATGTATTCCCCTTATGCACCCCTTCTCCCATAATCGCTGTGCCATTGTCTTTGTCCATGAGTGCTTTTTCCTTTTTGCTCGATCCTTCAACCCTACCTCACCCCCAGCCCCACCTTGGAATTTACCATACAAATTTATTTGAAATGGTACAGCTAAAAGTTTTCAAACACACCCGTTTGGTATAACTAGAAGGCAACTCCTTCAGAGGTTGTCCCCTATGTGCCTTTCTCTTGGATTATCTCCTTAATCCATTTTATATAAACATTGAAAATGCCCCCACCAAGAGGGCTAATATTAAGTGTTGGTAAATAAGCATTCACATGACTTTGGATCCACTGGATTTCTCTAGTTTCTAGTAGGAATTAGGTACAACCAAGGGTTAGAAAAATCCTAACGGATTGCGACTTCCATGAAAAGCAGTAGTGAATCCCTTCATTTATAGCCCACCTGACAACCATCAAAATGTCCTTTGTATCTATGATTCTGTTTCACTCTGCTTGTTTATTTTTCTTTATTTTTAATTGTATTTTTAGATCCAGTTGTTGATAGTATGTATTTATTGCTATTTTATTATTCACATTTCTGATATTCTTCTTCTTAAAGACCCTTTACCATTTCATATAATGCTGGTTTGATGGTGATATGCTCCTTTAGCTTTTTGTTATCTGGGAAGCTCTTTATCTGTTCTTCAATTTTAAATGATAGCTTTGCTGGGTAGAGTAATCTTAATTGTGAGTCCTTGCTTTTCATCACTTTGAATATTTCTTGCTTATCCCTTATAGCCTGCATTTTTTTTTTTTTTTTTTAGAAATCAGCTGACAGTCTTATAGGGGCTCCCTTATAGATAACTAACTACTTTTCTCTTGCTGCTTTTAGGATTCTTTGTCTTTAACCTTTGGCATTTTAATTATGATGTGTTTGGGGGTGGGCCTCTTTGGGTACAAATTGGTAGTTACAGAATAGTCATGGAGTTGTGAAGTACAGCATCAGAAATAGAGTAGCCAGAGAATATATATATATATATATACATACATACATATATATACACACACACACGCACGCACATATATACACACACACGTGACACCTGGGAATGGAAAATGGTGTGTAGATCCCTGAGGCAGTAGAGGGGAGGCTGGGAGTAGGGGACAAAGGAGACAATTGTAATAGCATGATCATTAAAATATAATAAAAAAGAGAAAAAAGAAAGAAAAGCATTAGTGAGGAGTGTCTGCTCTTTGCTGGTGAGGTCTGGAAGAAGCTTAAATCAATCCTAACAAATCAGTCATTAGAAAATCAAAGGAGCCTGTAATTCCTTACAAAAGCATGTGTCCAGGGGTTTGCCGGAATCCTCATTTCCAATGTACAGTTTTGCAAGAGGGTTTTAAGATCTCATCAGTGGAGTAAACCCACATAATACCACATAAGCTTTTGCTTTTCTTTATGAAAATCCCTCTTTCTATTTTAGTATCATCTGCTCATTGTCTCTGTGACTTTGACACTGCTCTCTAAGAATTATAGAGCATCTGAATTGATTTCTGCTGTTCCTGGAGGAGTCTAACATTCAGACATTTGGTATGAACATATGCTGAGTTCAGGTTTACAGTGAAGATTTTAAATTGGATTTGGACAATGTGGGTTCAAAACCGTATACTATACCCTCCCAAAAGAAAATCTGAGTAGGCATTAATTAAGGCTCCCTCCATGGCTTTTCTCAGCCTGAAATAATCCACGTAGTACAATCCAGCAACCAAAAGTACTTTAAAAAGAATTCCTGTCTTTAGCTAAAGATTCCAAAGAACCGTAAAAAAAGATTTGAATTGTAACCTGCAGCAACATCATTGAGGATTTTTCTCCTTTCCTTAATTCTTTTCTCCTACTTCTTTGATTGTCGATGTATCTCATTTGTCCGTCCCCCTCACCCCTGGCTCTCTCTACTTCAAACTTTGAAGTGTTAGGCCGTGTTTCCTTTCCTGCAACTGCACAGAGTCGAGCACCTTTTCTTTCTTCACATACTAACAAATTAAAAACGGACATTCTCTAGGAGCTTATAATATATTTGTATTAACAGTTTATCTTGTGCTTTCACAAAAAGGTATTTCTTTTTGACGTGTTTAGATTTGGCAGATAAAGAGCTGAACTGTATAATCAATTGCTGTGGAGGGAAGTCATAATGTTGAAAGAAATTTAATAAAACCTGATTGAAAGCATTTTTCATTTGTATATTTCTTACATCATTTCTTAAAACAGTCCCATCCTGAGTCTCTTCTTTGTATTTAGTTTCCATGTTAGTGTATCATACTTGTATTTCCTATTCCAAAAAAGCAGTAATGCATAATTTATGCCATTTTACAGCCTTGAATCTGTACTCCAAAAATTGGTGAAATTTTAGAGACTATTAAACAGTTTTTGCCAATTCAAGTGTATAAAAAATTATTCTTTTCCTAGACTAGATTTTTCCCCACAAGAAGTGGTTTTTAAACATTTTTCATTAATGTGCAAGTATTTTTAAGCATACCTTTTCCAATGATTTTTCCCCTAATAAATCAAGGGGAAAATGAAATTAATAAAAAAGTACTTTTTGAAATGGTCCAAGTCACATATGTGAGTTTCCTCAATAAAATTTAAAATGTTTTTCTTTAATGTCCACTACTGCAATAAGCACTTAGTAGAACAAAGCAAACCCTTGTGGATAAAGAATTAAATATCTGTGGGTATAATAGTGAGTGAAGATGAAGAATTTTTGGAGTCTACTTCTTGCTTACCCTATTACCCAACTGAATTACTTTGTAATGAAATGTGGGTAACATCTGAGTTATTTTCTGGATTTTAGATAATTGCTGTAAAAACTGGGATAATACTTGTCATTTCTACTAAAATGGGATTACTGTTGGAGGAATAAAAGATAGTACTTCAGTGTGGCTGTATGTCAGATATTTAGAGGATGTCCAGATATCTGGTAATTATATCTGTGTGTCCAGATATAACTGGACCTGTGTATGTTTATACCTACATATATAAACTTAAAATAGTTAATACATATTTTAAAATATAAAATAATTTATTTGTATATAAGCTTCCATAGAGAAAAGTAATCAAAGAAAAGCCAATATGTCTCCATGCTTTTCCTGTCTAAAATGGCAGCCACTATTTATGTCTGGCTATTGAATATTTGAATCTTATTTTTTATTTAATTTTTTTAAATATTTATTTATTTTTAGAGAGAGAGAAAGGGAGGGAGAAAGAAAGGGAAACATCAATGTGTGGTTGCCTCTCAAGTGCCCCCCACTGGTCCCACAACCCAGGCATGTGCCCTGTCCAAGAATTGAATCAATGACCTTTTGGTTCACAGGCCAGCACTAAATCCACTGAGCCACACCAGCCAGGGCTTTTTATTTAATTTTAATTAAATATAAAGATAACATCTCAGTTAATAGAAAATTTTTCAGGATGTCTAGAATGACTTGAATATGTGAATCTGCTTTTCAGCTGTAAATTTTGTAAAGTGTAAATTCGAATCAATAATTGTGATGCAAATTTTACACCTAAATTGAGGTGGGCTGGAATAAAAAGATATTCACTAGGCTTTTAAGACTACCATCTAAAAATATAAATTAAAATATCTTATTAATGATTTTATATTGGTTGCAAGCTGAAATGACAATATGTTGGCTATATTGGGTTAAATAAATATTTCCTTAAAATTACTTTCACATTTATTTATTAATGAATGTACTTTTTAAATGTTACTACTAGAAAATTTAAAATTAACTATGGAGCTTTCACTACACTTCTTCTCAACAGAATTGCTATATATTATCAAATGAAATAAAGTGGAAACACACATAAAATTCAGTCTTTAACTCCATAAAAAGAAAGACAGCATATAGCCTGAGGGGGGAAATAAAGGCAAATTATTGCTTTTTGTATCATTTTTAAGAAAGCCTATGCAGATCTGTAGAGATTTCTTGACATCACAAGCATTGATAACACGATTTAGCTGGTGTGGGCTATTTTCATTGTATTGATCTTAGATTACTAACTACATTAAAACAAGGATGAATTAGAATGCCCCCAAATCCATACAATACATTTGGGTGGTATAGTCATAATAGTAAAACTGATTTCTTGAAATCATAGTGATTTATATTCTCTTCTCTTTGAAATATATGCATTCTAAGCATCATTCCAAGATAAATTTGACTATTTGAGTGGCATTTTCCAATATAGCTACTTAATTTATTTATTCAAAAAATATTTATTTGCAAGCAACAGCACTTGGTGTTAGGATATGATAATAAAGAAGAAATATTTAGGCTTGATGTCCAATTGGATTTACTATAGACCAAAGTAATTAAAAATAACTGCATATGATTGAATAAATATAAATAAAATATCATAAGTAAATTTAAGCAAAGAAGTAATGAAATTCAGGAGAAGATGTTGATTATTAAAGGGTAGACACTTCATTGGATTTAACCAAAGAGAGAAAAATACATGAGAAATTATAGCCATTGAATATGGACAGGTTTCTGAAAATTTGACAACAAAAGAGTTCTGTGAATAGATGAACTACCTGAGCAAAGATAAGGGGTTACTATAGTATTTTTAAAGACGTGACTTTCTATAAAAGGTCTTTAAAAACATGGGAATAGCTCTGACTGATGTAGCTCAGTTGGTTGGGCATCATCCTAAGGGTTAGAAGTTACTGGTTCTAATCCAGATCAGAGCACACGCCTGGATTCAGTCCCTGGTTGGGACGCCTTCGAAAGGAAACTGCTCAATGTGTCTCTCTCACATCAATGTTTCTCTCCATCTCTTTCTCTTTCCCTTTCTTGCTCTAAAAATAAATAAATACAACCTTTAAAAGCATGAGAGTAATCAATAGAAAGTAAAGAAGCAATGATGCATGGAAGTAAGGAACTAACCAAAGCAGCAGTTTCTTAGAATCTACAGTACCAGAGGAGACATGAATTTTTACAATAAGTGAGACACCATGTATTACAAAAGAAATGAAGGAAAATTGGACTTGAATGTGAATAATAATAAGAGAAAGGAGTTTCCATTCAATGAACATGATTTAAAAATATGAAGCAAGATTATCTGCAAAAACCTTGAAGGCTTAAGCAGATATGAAATTGTTACCTGAAGTTATGAGAAAATGAACCTATCAGAGAGACCCAGTAGGACTCCTGGGAATTCCTAGTATAAATTTGAGGTTTATGTTCAAGAATTTATGTAAAAGTATGTTTGGTTGTGTGATTATTTATTTCATGCCAAATATGGTGGCTCTGGTTCTGTTGCGGAGAAAGTAGATCAAGGACTTATTTAGAATTCGGATCTTGCCAATGAAGGAAGCAATGGAAGTAATTATAATGATGGAAAATTTGCACTACATTGAAGAAGGGAGTCAGTAAAGCCAGGAGTGAGAATTGGATTGTGGGAAAAGAAAACATGGATTGGAGCTCTTGGTATCTTAAATGATTTTGAAAACAGAATAATAAAAATACAGAAAATGCAAGTTGCAAAGTAGGGTATCAGAATTAAGAATGCAAAATTGTCTGGTGTCTGATATATTAAATTAAGGGCATAACCATGGGAGTTTTAGGCTAAAATTGATTGATTTTGGAGAAGTTGCCAAGAGTCCGATAGGTAGGTTTTAAGTGCTTGATTTGTGAGTATGTTGGTGTCTCTGAGAATGACCAAAGGAGTTACGGTGGAAAAGACTATGGGAGGAAGCAACCAAAATCTATGTGAAGGGAAGTGATTAGTACATAATAAATGATAGAAATTATTAAAGGATAGGAGGATAGTGTATCTTTATGAAGTAGTTTTAAACACCACTGTGGGCGAGTAGAAAGAAAATTAATAACCTAAATACATAATAGACATCCACCAGGCCTTATGACTCTGATGCATCAGGATTACAAGATAGTCTTTAAGACAGCATGGATGGAATTGGAGAGCATCATGATAAGTGAAATAAGTCAGGCAGTGAAAGACAAATACCATATGATCTCACCTTTAACAGGAACCTAATCAACAAAACAAACAAACAAGCATAATATAAACAAAGACATTGAATTTGAGAACAGTCTGACAGTGACCAGAGAGGAGAGGGGAGGGAATTTCAGGGGAAAAGGGGAACGGTTTAGAGCAAGAAGTATAAAGGACACATGGACAAAAACTATGGGGGTGGAAATGAGAGGAAGGTGGGGAGGGCTGGGGCAGTGCGCTGGAGGCGGGGTAAAAGACAGAAAACTGTACAATATCAACAATTAAAAAATACTGATTAAATAAATAAATAAATATCTGCAATCCAAAAAAAAAAAAGAGAGTGAGAGATAATTCCAGTTTCCAGTTCAGACAAGCTTCTAGAGGACGTCATTCTGGAAAAGTGTTGAGGACATAGGGGTGCCTGAATACAAAATAGGAGTTCCAGAGCATGTGTTGAAAGATTGCGTATTAAAAGTCAGGCAGCAGCTGATGGATTAGATTAAGGACAAGATAAAACAGTATAGGAATATAAGGCAGGATAGGACTGATTCCTCATTCTCTGAGATAAAGATAACAGCCAGAACGAATGTGCAAACCTCAAATACCATCTTTGGTAAGAGAACAGTTTAAAAGGTGAACAGCCTGGCTGGCGTAGCTCAGTGGATTGAGCTCGGGCTGTGAACCAAAGTGTCGCAGGTTCGATTCCCAGTCAGGGCACATGCCTGGGTTGCAGGCCAGGCTCCTAGTGGGGGGCCACGTGAGAGGCAACCACACATTGATGTTTCTCTCCCTCTCTTTCTCCCTCCCTTACCTTCTCTAAAAAATAAATAAATAAAATCTTTAAAAAAAAAAAAAGATGCATGCTTTAAAAAAAAAAATAAATAAATAAATAAAAGGTGAACAGTTTCTGAGGCTTCCAAACTTCCAATGGGCTTATGGAACTGCAGCTTTTGGAGATACTTGAAATGATTTTCTTGATGATTTTAATCTAATACATAAATGTCTTACACATGGGTGTATATATGTATTGTATATATATGAGGTCTGTCCAGAAGGTATCAAGCCATGAAATATGAATAATAAAGAGATTTATTGAAGAAGATACAAGAAATATTGTATATAAGACAATGATGTGTCAGTCCCTTTCAAAATAGGCACCTTGGGACTTCACACACTACTCCCAATCACCATCAGTTGCCTTGTCATATTTTCCTGAATCCCATTGACAGTCTGAAATCTTTTCCCTTTCAAAGATAATTTTAGTTTTGGGAAAATCCAGAAGTTGCAAGGCACCAAATCTGTGCTATAGGGGGGCTGAGTCATCTGGGTGATTTGATGTTCCCCCAGAACCTCTGCACAAGAGGTGCAGATTGGATATGTTGCACATGATTGAATATGTTGTCATAATTAAGCTGCCAATCACCAGTTGTCCATAGCTGTGGCCTCTAAAACATCTGAAGTAGCTCCGCGGAGGAATGTTTAAGCTTAACACAAAATTTGATGCAGATTTGTTGCTCTACTTGCTCAGTCATTTTGAATGTGATGGCCACACAGTACACATGCTCACTCAACAGCCTCTGCTGCCCCCACTGACTAGTACAGTAAAGTCATTATCATTCACATATACGCATTCCAGTCCACTCTCCTTGGCTGCCAGGTTACATTCATGGAACCAAAAACTGTTCTCGTTATATTAACAATGGCTAGATATTTTTCCAGACAGACCTGGTATATATATGTATATAATTTTCATTACACAATACAATGTTATTAATTATAGTCACTGTGTTGCACTTCAATAATTTTAATAATTTTTCCAAGTTGTTATTTTATCATCATACCTGATGCATGATCTAATTTTAAACAATACTCTAAATTAATTTTTACTGTGAGACAAATATAATTTCTATTTGTATTTTAAGTAGTTGAAGTTATATTGTAAAAAGTTAAAGGTCTCACTTTACTCACACCCTGTTAACTCTTGAAATTCTGTCACTTAGCAGAAGCACATAAGTATTTTTACTTATATAGAACTCATGCACTTCAAAGTATAGAGATAATTTGTTTTGCATGTATTATATGATTGTGGAAATGGGATCTCAGGGATATTAAGTGACATTTAAATAATGGCAGAGTTGGGACCTCTCCCTAGGATTCTGGGTTAGAAGAGTGCCTATTTGCCATCACACAAGGCTACCTCCTTGTAGACTTCATTTTGAAAACTGCTTACTCATTTTTTCCTCTTAATATGTTATTCAAGGTAAATGACTTTTTCTAAGAAATGTGACTTCAAAGGATCATATGCGAAACATCTGTACTGGTACATCATCCACAGAATAAATTCAATGGGTTTAAACTTTTAAAGTCTCCAGGAAGGAAAAAAACTCCAGGATGAACGACACACTTAAAATGAGAAAGTTGTGCAAAGTAAGCCACTGTGATTCTGTGAGGTCATGAGGAAAAAAACGGATGCCACGTTTAGCCACAGTAAAGTGAACGGATCTCGTGCCAACTTGGGATGCTTATACATTCCCTTTAAAATGTTGTGGTTAACTTCTCCAAAGAATGTGCAAGTTGATTTAAATAAGTTTCCAGAAACTGAACTGTTTATTCCACCCTCTCCAAAAAGCTTTGATATGTAAATCAATTTGGAAACAAAGATATTTTTGTCTCTTAATGTTTCCATCCTCTATGTGTGTTAAATGGCAACCTTGGGTTAATTTCCTTTGATCTAAGAAATAGGCCTAATGTAGATTTTGTGAAGGCCAGTTTAAGATGAAGAGATTTAACTTGATCCAACCAGAATGAGATGCAATTGCACTGTGCTGGGCACATGAAACAACAAGATCTGGGAATAGACACCCAATGTATGCTTCGAATCTCTGTCTGATACTGCGGCCCATGTTAACAGATCTTTGGAGCTTGGCTTCACCACCTGTGAAATGGGGACAGTCATACTCACCTTGGGGGTTTTAAAGAAATTACAGGTCATGTTCACAGTCATACAACCTTGAAGGCACCTGATCTGGTCTGATCTCAGAAGCTAAGAAGGGTCAGGTTTGGTTAGTACTTGGATGGGCAGTCATGTACGTAAAACATCTAACCCAGTTCAGACTTAGAACAAGCACTCCTGCAATGGCATTCCACAATCAACTAATTTGGTTACTTTTGCAATTCTGGACATATTTCATGGGACAGAATATTGCTTCCTGCTGGGCATACTAAGAAGAGCAAGACATTTTCCCTGAGAAAGGCAATATTTTTAGAACAGCTTAGAGTGAAGTGAAGATCTAAATAATTTTAATATGCTATGACTCGTCTCCTGTGTTTGTTTGAAGTCTGGCACCTGATAGGCAATGATACTTTTTACTTTTCTTTCTGCCGTGGTGGATGACCTTCAGCCAGCGCACACAAGGATGGTGATGGCGCTGTGCTATAGCTTTAAGCGGCTAGTGCTCACTGTGATAGGCCAAGGCCTCTGTCACACAGGTCCTTAGAGCTTTTGAATGTCACCCCAACTTTTATGCATTATCATGGGTGTGTTAAGACAAAAGACACGTATCCTCTGACCTAAGATGAAATTATGCAGATTGTTTGCCTACTTAGAATATTTTTTTTGCCTTGAGTACAAACTCTCATTTACGTTTTTGATGGGTAAGTGAATTGTCACAATTCTTAGAACTTGACCTTCTTTAATATAGACACAGATAAATCATATGAGATCTTTACCCTTCCAAAAAGAATGTTCTCTACCAACTTTGAGAGGAAGGCATCTGGATCAGTCTGAACTCACTTTCGGTAGGTTCTCCCCCTCCTGCTTTGTGAAACACCATATGACCAACAGCTGTGTTAGTTTTTAAACAAATAGATTTCACTAAAAATGTCAGCGCTGGCATTTTAAAACAAACAATTAAATTAAAAGTTTGACAAACCTGGAGGGATATACTTTGGATTTTTAGAAACAGCATCTTTCACCAATTCTAGTCAGCCTTTAGTTTTCATAGATGTCAGGAACAATTGGTTTTGTGTGCTGATTACTTAGTGTTTATCAACAAAATATAAGTGTTATGATTACTGATACTTTTCATTCCTAATCCCACACTGAAGCTGTCCTATTGACTAATGATAGCCAAGTCTTTTGGGAAAATAGTTTCTAAAATACCTAAACAAGGCCATAAAATATCATTTATTCAAGAAGTGGTATACGGTCAGCTCGGCTGTCGTGTTACACATGCATTCCTAAAAATAACTGTGCTGTGCAAAATAACAAAATGAAATTCAGCAGGCTTATAAGAAAAATGGAGTTGGGTATAATACTCAAACATGTCATCAGTGACATATTCAAAGTGAGGAATTTAATAAGAATAACATGCTAAATGATTAAGAAATACATGACTAGTGTACTGAGAATGTACCTTCCTTTGGAAAAGACTTTTGGCTTGCTTGTGGAAGGGCTGCAGATCATGAGTTCTTGTGAAGAAGCAGAAGGTGGTTTGCTGAAGTCGGATGGAAAATTCTAACAATCCTAAACCCAGATGTGAATGGGCATGGCTCATATGCATGGTGAACTAAGGTAACTCATAGATGTGCGATGTGTGTGCAGTCTGTGTGTCCCCTTGTTCTGGGGTTAGCCAGGCCACACTGCCTGGGTTCATGTGGTGTTTCTCATGGATGAAGTGGTACATTAAACAAACTTGAAGCTTTCCTTTTGCTCAAACTATTTTCTAGCATATCAATGGCATGATAATAAAATCTATTTTCAAAGCAATCATTATGGCAAAACTGCTGTATAATCATCTCACAAGTCACTTTTTTGAAAGATGAACACTTTAAATATTTCTACATTGAATAACATTTCTGACGTCCTGGGAAAGCCCCTACATTCCTCTTGTAGAATATTCAGGAAGCATCCAGACTTTGACTCAGAAGTATTTGAATTTGGTCTTAAATGTATCTGATTTTTGAAAAAAATACCCTTAAACTTTTTAAACTTAATTTCCTAAACTGCGAATTAAAGATGAAAAATTCTACTTCATAGATAACTGTGATGCTTAAAAGATAAAATATATGAACTCCTTAGAGAATGACTCACACATAAAACACTCAATTAGTGGTAGTTGCTCTGAATGTTGTTAATCATATAATACACTATAATGTTACATGCATGCTAAGTTTATTGTTACTTCTATTATCATTACTTGAATGTAAAACTCTGTGATAGTTTTAAAATAATGAATCTTTAAAATCTTTTTTTTAATGAATCTTGTATATGTACATAGTTCCTGTTTCCTTAGGATTAAACATGCCTGATTTCAGGATATATTTTCCTCTCATATTCAGGCTTACCATATGAATAGGTATGCAGCTTTTTGTTGCTGTTGGCTGGAAATTTGCAGGCTTTAGGTGAGTGAAAATTATAGTTATTATATCAATAGGCTCCCAATCTTCCTGGTTTAAACATTATAGATATAAGGGAAGGTTTTCCTCAGAAGTCATTGTAAAATTAATCTTGAATGTGCAACTAGAGAAATGCCTAAATTGCCTCTGGTTTCTATCTCCATGGTCCACTGATGCTCTCACAAAAAGGGGAATATCACACCATTGGAAAAGAACAAGCTTGCTCTGGAGATTACTCAGGTCTTGTGGAAAAAAATGGCGTCTGCTGCCTGTAGATCGATAATCCCTTGCAAGATTAGGTAGGTATTAAATTATTATCATCACTATTTTCTTTCCTTTCTTATTTTCAAACTTATTTTAAACAATTTTGTGTTCCTTTCAAGCAACCTGTTAAGAGATGGCAATGCTGATGTGAAAACTGACAGTCCCTGAATATGGGTCTTTTTGTTTCCTAGAGCAAATAATATATGTAAGGAAGTTAATTATAATGATTACAATATGGATGAAAAGTGCCATAACAGGAACATGTTCATTGTAGTAATGTTACACAGAAAAAAACCTGTTTGAAACAGTCAAAAAGATTCTAAAAAGTATGTCATTACTGAATATGTTTTTGAAGGATATACAAAATGCAGGGGAAGACAAAAATCAATAGAAAGAGAAAGGTCAACCCTTCAAAGCCTGACTTGCCAGAGGATCAGTTGATCCTGTTGCTCAACGGAGACTGGAGGAGGCTGGAGGGAGGCAGAGTCAGCTCCCGAAAGACACGTGTGGGGAACTTGGTAGAAGAGTGCTAGTCTTTTCATGTCACATTTTATTCTCTGGAGACTAGAATCCCCCATGTTGAGAATTACACCTTATGCTTGGTGGAGCTGTGTGGGAAAGGACCTTGAGGAATAGTTTGTGTGTATTTCTTTTGAATGAAAACAGTGAACATCCTAACAATAAAGAAAACCACAAGCCACTCTGTGTCTACAATACTAAAGAAAATCATGGTATCCCTGGAGAAAGGTAGGCATATTGATAATATGGTGAATTACGAAGAAATTTCCAAAAACATGAATAGGAAGCAAAACTCAGGATCAGGGTCAAGACCTATTTGTATTAGCCATCTTGTCTTAATTGGTAATACTGTGTTTTCTAAGCCAAACATTGGAGGCAGTTATTGGCTTTTTTGTTAGATTTAGCATTTTAACACAGTTATCCACACACCTGATTTCTTCCAGTCATTATCTCTATTATATGGGCTGATCCCTTAATTTCTTTGGTGTCCCCACTTGCCTGTTTCTTTCTGTTCTTTCTTTGTCAGCCCTTCATCTATCTATCATCTATCTATCTATCTATCTATCTATCTATCTATCTATCTATCTATCATCTATCTATCTGTCTATCATCTATCATCTGTCTATCTAAACACTCAGAGGCTTCACCAATATCACTAAATATAATAAAAGAAAGCCTTTACTTGACCATGTTGCCTATTTCATGTCATGCAATTTCTCTCTTTTGTTCCACTGCCATTTTTTTCATGATTAATCTTCATTTATTGCTTCTTTCTCCTATTCATCCAATGCTTCTATTAAGCCTCTGTTGTGTAAATTCCAGGCCCATAATTCTTCTGAAACAGATCCTTCAGAGACCTCAAATGGTTTTCTTCTTGCTAAGTCCAATGACCTTTCTCCCCCTTCATATTCTTAATCTCTGGTGCATTTCACATCATTTAGTCATACTTCTTCTTTGATATCTCTGAGACAACTATATATTGGATTTCATTTTTCCCCTCTGACCATTGCCTTGGATTTAAACACTATCTCTTCTTAACAGACTGTTCTATGTATCAAAATTCATCTACTTCATAGTTTCCAATATAACGTTAAATACCAAAACATGAATTATTAGGTGAAATTTTGATATTCCAGGAATGTCCAGTATATATGTTTGGGTAAAAAGTATTACAATAGCAAGTTTTAATGTAGTATTAATGAATTCAATAAACTATAAACAACTTATTATATGAAATATCAGATACTAAATATCAGATACTTTATAGAATTGGGAGTATTAAATTATCTGACTTAATGTTTGCAAAGTGCTTAAATGTGTACTTGACATATAGTTGGTACATATATTTTCAAATGTTAGTTATTGATTTTTGATAATAAATTGTATATGAAACTTGGAATGACACAAAATCTAGTTCTTCATTTTTAATGAAACATTTTTAACTCATACTAATTTGGTATGGAAAGATTTGTACTATTTTTTGTAAAACTATGCATATTCTGTATCTGGTGAATTTTTGGTGCGTATTATCCTACAAAAAAATACAAAACTGAATCCTTCCTAGCCTAAGTAGAAGGCTGGGATGGATGAAAGCACCTTATAATGGATATAAATATGTGGTCAAATTTTTCTATGAAAAACTAATTTTCTACATTTCTAATCAAATTGCTTTATTCTGAATAGTTAATAGATATTTCATCTTATTGGTCAAACTTTGCAAATGTTTTTATCTAGAGTATATATTATGTATAGCAATTAAAGAACATTGATTTACTTTTTATAGACATATTTTCAAATACTGAGCTCATTAATGGTACTTCCAGATTTAAACACATTAAATAGATAGTTGTATCATTATCTCATGATATTATTTTAAGTATACCCAGACATCTTCAAATACCAAGTGTTAAATTTTGGACCCACTTCCTATTTATGTTTTCTGTAAAAATTCTCTTAAATGTTTATGTTTCTTCACAGCTTTATCTTCAGATCTCATCACCTTGGGTTAATTCTATGTAGAATGTTTCAAACACCTTATTCTTCCATCTCTGCCCAGACCTATTACCCTGCAGTATTATACCCTGCAGTCAACTCTGAGCATCACACAATCAGAATGTTGAAGCAATGAAGACCAGCTGATCTGGTAAAGCGAAAGTCTGAATGATGAGGATGCTCAATAAAGCATTCCTCAAATACGAAATTGAGAAAACAGGCACACTTTTTATTCTGGGAAAGAAAAGAAAAAACACATAATAGCTATTTCCTCACATTTGAATGACTTTCTTTTTTCTGAAAAAAAAGAAAGAAAGAAAAAGAAAAGATTTGTATTTATGTTATGTTGTTCCATAGGACAGAGATATAAGTAGTGGGATGCAAGATGTCATTAGCACTCAAAATTAAAAGCAAATAATCCACTGCCAGAGGAATAATAAGTTTAATTGAAGTTACAATAACAAAAGATGCATGAAGAGTTTCAGCAAATACTTTCAAAGTAGCTTTCAGGAGTCGAAGACATGATTACCTTGAAGCATTGGCTTAAATGGATCATCATTCTTCTCATATAATCTTCCGTTTGAGATAGTAGTTGTTAAAGTAGCAGGCACCCGAATGAACTAAGTTCTCTGCAATATAGTTCCACAATAGTACCAAAACCAAGTAAAAATGAGTCCTTGTATCTTTGCACTTCTTATATCACATCTTGCATATATTCTCTTCCCTCTAGTCTAAACAAACTGTATGTGGAGATGAGTATCTTTACTTGGTTCTCTTCAAAACATGATTTCACAATTTCCATGACTAGCAGGCTTGACTATATAACTGAGAACTTGGTGCTATTTCACATTATGTAAACTGTATATTAGCATCTTTGTTTTTTAAGTTTTTCAAGAATATTTGGAATCTCCAGTAGCCACCTTTCTTGTCAATTGCAAGTCTCGTGACATGTTGCTCACTCCCTTGCATTCTCTCACAGAGCTTCTGACTGTCACCCCACCACACTATGCAAGGTGGTTAAACTCTCTGCTCACTGCTCAACTCTTGGGTGACTACACACTCAAATTTCATTAATTATTTTATTTAATCTGTCTGGATACATACCCTTTCCTTCAGGTCTCTCTTTTTCTCAACACAGCCTTTTAAATGTCATTCCTTCTCATCTCTTTCTCTCTCAATACGCTATTCAATTGGATAGAAATAATAGAATTTGCCATGTGACTTTATGTATAAATAATGGCAACCTTGTCACTTATCTGTTCTCAGCAAACCACTTACACCTCTGAGGAAATAGGTTTATTTGGTATTTCTTAAATATTTTATATATTTGTTTTTATATAGGTGTGCCCCTTTTTCTTCTGGAATGAATCAATACTATACCTATTCAACAAGCTTGACCAAAGTCCAAACTTTCTCCATGAAATATCCAACTCATTCCAATACCTAATAATCAACCATGGGAATTTCTGTGAAAATGTACAGCCTTTTTATTATAATTTTGAAAAGTTATTCCCTATATATTAATACTATACTTCCAACTGAACTGTAAGCTCTTTGAGAACTGATACTATACACTGTGTTCATGTAAGTGTATATGCATATTCCCAAAATACTAATGGCATTATCGTTGGAAAGCATTCATTTCTGGCATGCCTAACTTGACTAGAACTGCATGTCTTCTTACCATTTCCTTGAGTTAGGCTTAATTTTCAAAAGTCAGCTGCAAGAGGCATTTAAAAACTTCTAATAAAAATTAAAGTATAGGTGTGGACTTAATAGTCAATCAGAAGTCATTGATCCTAAGAGACAAGATACTTTGATTTCAGTTATACCTAAACCTGGTCATCTTTGGCAATTGGAAGATTAGTCTTTCTAATATTACAGTTTGTCTTCCTACTTAACCATTATAATATATGAACAGATTTTAACAACATAATTTCATATTATTCCTATACACAGAAGCATCAGCCTGATTCATAAAAAATGAATTACGGGACTGAATGCCACCATTAATGATTTTCTTATGCCCGTGCAGTTCAGAACATTTTGATTCAATTAACTCTGCATGCCCAAGATTCAAATAAGTTTTCCTCTGCCTGAATCACAATGTAATAATTCCATCGTCATTATCCCCATAAAATGTCAGCTTTCTTATCCTGCTGGAGTCAGTTTAAGAAAAGTATTAGAATTTGGGTAGTATTCAGGTTTTGTTGTGGACTTGATTACCTACTTATGGAGAATAAAGTCTGTCTATAGCTGAGATAAAAACGTAAATGGAGCAGAAAAATACACCCACTGTGAAAAACTGAATGAACTATTTCTCCTTTTAAAATATGGTTACACATATGGTCTTGGATAAATCACTTCTTCTCCTGGAGCTAAATTGGATCCTTTAACAAAATAGGAAAAACTATGATATGTCTTCCAGGGTGTGAGTTTGAAAATAATACCTCTAAATCTTCCATTATGATATCTGGATCCCAAAATTCTCCCACGTTTTAATTATTTTCCCATGTTTTTAATTACTATAATTTTATTGTTAATATTTAAATCACTGAGGATTTAGGATATATGTAGAATTATGGTAAAATGGGTTTTAAAATATGTTTCATGGGATTGGTAGAAACAATGACTTAACTTGTTTGAAACGTATGTGAAAATATGCTCAAAACCAAGGCTGGGTCTTGGGTTAGAAGGGTAATCAAAACAGACTTTTGAGGGAAGTTCAGCTTTAAAAAATATTTTTGGAAACTATAAAATTCAGTGTTATTTAAGATCTCTTTAATTACTCTTTGTTTCTTGCTGTGTTGTAAGTCTCCGGTGAACATGACTGTAAGTATATGATCCTATAAATCCAAGCTCTCTCCTGGGAAACCAAGTCACATGCTCATGTTAATTTTTTCTGCATATATCTATTTAGATATGATTCAAACTTGCATTGCAAAGGTACTTTTGGTGCTGAAGAACCTATATAGAACTTATTTCAAAGAAACATTTTTAATTATATTTTATTTTCTTAGAGAAGCACATTAAATACTTGTGACAGCATTATTAAGACTACAGAATTTATGTGAGTTCTACTCTTTCAGGCTTTCGGGCTACTTTTTAGACTGTAGTGAGGAAGAAGAAAAGGGCTAGTGAATGATGCCTCAGAATTATTAGTTATTCTCCAAATAACAATAGTGTTGCCTTTGGAGAAACATTTGAGTTAGGTAGGGAACACTTTGAAATTATTGACATTGGTGAAGTATGGAATACTCTAAGTTAGATGGGCCTAAAAGCTGAAGTTCATCTAGATATTAATGAAAATTATCTATATATTTTAAATAAGTAGCCCTCTATAATTTATTTTTATTGTCATCCCCCACCCCATTTTTATTGTCATCCCCCACCCCCACAGGTAAGTCTAAACATTTTTTACCTGCAGGTAAATGTACTCAAATGTTGTGAAAGTTCTTTTTTGAACCTTTGAAGAAAACTTGCAAACCACTTCATTTCATCCTTCTAATGATATATCTGCTATTATAAGCAAGAAATTATAGAAAGAAAACAAAAGAGCAGTAAAATGAAATTTTGTTGGAAGTAGTATAAGAACTCAGTATATCGACAGTCATTGAAAATTTCTTTCTGACTAAAAGGTTGCTGCAACTTCATTCAATCACTTATTTATTTATTCAGCATTTATTCAGTACTCTAAGGCAAAGGGTTCTGTTTTGGAAATACGTGGGAATAAAGGATGACTATGACCTATTTTAGAGAAACTTATATTCTACGGAGGAATAAAGGCATGTCACAAACTAAATTGCCATATAATAAGATAAAGGATGACTTGTTAGAAAAGATTGATGGGAATGAGAATCTGGAGTCATAGTACGGCCTGAACAGGAAGCACATTTGCTGTGGACACATGATTGAGGATGCAGGAAAGTCCCTGGAGAGGAGCGTGTGGTTACGGCCATTTCAGAAACTTAGGGCACTGAAACAAAGTTTTCCTTGGTATGGGTTAGAGTAATTGTTGCCATGATATTTCCTGGTGAAAGATTTCAAATCGGCTCTTTTCTGGACATATTAGAAATTGGAGATCTTCTAGGAAACCATAGGGTTGTGACCATCACACGCACACGCACACACACAACTGTATATAAACAGTTACTGGAAACGTTTCATGTTTTCCAGTAGTTGTGGTTGTATATTGGTAGCCTGAACTACCAAAACACCAAACATCAACTGACAAAATATTATTGGAAAAATCACAAATTATATTAAATAAGATTCAAACTATGTTTTTAAAAAGCATCTAATCATCAGCTTCCAGCCAAGATGGTAGCATAGGTAAATGCTGTACGCACATCTTCCCCCAACCACATCAACATTGCAACTAAACCACAGGAAAAGCTCTGTTCAGAACTGCCTGAAATCTCACTGAAGTCCTAAAACTAGGAAATTAAAGAAGAAACCACATTGAGACTGATAGGAGAGACTGAGACATGGAAAGCACTGACCCCATGCCCACATATGGTAGATAAATATCAGGAGAGATATCTCAGCT
This sequence comes from Glossophaga mutica, assembly GCA_039655065.1. Taxonomy (NCBI): domain Eukaryota; kingdom Metazoa; phylum Chordata; class Mammalia; order Chiroptera; family Phyllostomidae; genus Glossophaga; species Glossophaga mutica. Next base: position 14,695,591 of record CM077303.1, read on the forward strand.
GCAGAGGTCTCTCCAGAGGGCTAAGGGGTTCCAGTCCCACACCAGGCCTTGCAGCTCAGGGTTCCACTGATGGGAGCTGAAGTCCCTACGACTTCTGGCTGTAAAAAATCAGTGGAAATTCTGGGTGAGGGAGATGGTGAGGGCTAGAGTCCCAGGCAGTTCCTATTAAAGGGTCTGTGCACAGATTTACTCAGACTCACTTGCTCTAAGTTCCAGCGTTGGTGCAGCAATTCAAAAGGCACCAGGAGAGGAACTAGATTGTTTGGCATCAGCTCGAGAGCTAGAAGGACAGCAACCCACTTTTCGTATTCAGTTCCACCTTGGGGTTTTTCTTCACACCCTCTGCCTTCTTTCAGTGATTTGGTCTGACTCCTCTGTTATACAACTTCCTTCACAAAGGACAATCTCAAGTGGTGGACTCAGCAGGCCCCAGAGCCCTGCTGAAGTAAATCATGCTCTATAGGGTTGGTCCTTACATAGCTAACATTCCAAATAGTCATAGTCAGTCCCTGAAGCCAATCAGCCTGGGGGTAAATCCCCCCATGGACATAGCAATAGCAATAAAGGCTTAACTACAACAGGAGGGTGTGTGCAGCCCACACAAGGGGGCACACCTGGAGTGCCTAGCTTGGGTGATCAGGGAGGTTGTGCCACTGGACCCTACAGAATACCTACTACATAAGCCCACTCTACCAAGCCTGCAATACATAGCAGTTCTACTTAGTAGAAATAAACAAAGGGAAGCTGCCAAAATGAGGCAACAAAGAAACATGCCCCAGATAAAAGGACAGAACTCCAGAAAAAAAACTAAACAAAATGGAGACAAGAAATCCAATAGATACAGAGTTCAAACCCCTGGTTATAAGGATGCTCAATGAATGTAGGGCGAAGAGTAGATGAACTTAGTGAGAACTTTAACCAAGAGATAGGAAACATGAAAAAGAGCCAGTTAGAAATAATGAGTACATTAACTAAAATGAAGAATAATTTACAGGGAATCAACAATAGAGTAGATGAAGCAGAGAATAAAATCAGAGATCTGGATGATAAGAAAGCAGAAAATACCCAATTGGAGCAGCAGAAAGAAAAACGAATCCAAAAAAGGATAGTATAAGGAGCCTCGGGAACAACTTTAAGTGTACCAACATTCACATCATGGGGGTGCCAGAAGGACAAGGGAGAATGCAAGGTATTGAAGACCTATGTGAAAAATGATGACAGAAAACTTCTCTAATTTGGTGAAGGAAACAGACCTACAAGTCCAGGAAGCACAGAGTCTCAAACAAGATGAACCCAGAGGTCCCCACCAAGACACATCATAATTAAAATACCAAAAGGTTGAGACAAAGACAGGATCTTAAAAACAGCAAGGAAATGGTAGTTACTTACCTACAAGAGAGCTTCCACAAGACTGTCAGAAGATTTCTCAACAGAAGCTTTGTGGGCTGGATTAGATTGGCAAGAAATATTCAAAACGATGGAAAGCAAGGACCTATGATCAAGATTATTCTACCCAACAAAGCTATTATTTAGAAAGAGCTTCCCAGACAATAAAAAGCTAAAGGAGTTTACTACCGCCAGACCAGTATTGCAAGAAATGTTAAAGGGTCTACCTTAAGAAGAAGAAAAAATAAAAACTATAAATAACAAAATGACAATAAATACTTACCTACCAACAATTGAATCAGAAAAACAAAATAAACGAACAGAACAGAAACAGAAAATATTTTGACAGTTTGGGGGCATGGGTGGAAAGTGTGAAAGGATTAAGAAGTACGAACTGGTAGTTGCATGATAGTCATGGGGATGTCCAGTGCATTGTAGGGGTTGTAATCAATAGTAATGGAATAACAATGTATGGTGTCACGTAGGAACTAGATTTATTAGGATGATAACTTATTGAGTTGTATAATGTCTAATGTCTGTGTTGCAACCCTACAACTCATATAATACTGTATGTCAAATATAGTTAAAAATAAAACAAATATTTGAAGTAAAAAAGTATCCAATCATTAACTAAGACAATACATATAAGATTTGATTGGCAGTATGAATATTTGGAGAACTCAGTGTGACTAAATTAGATAGAGCTATCACACAATTAATTTAAGACAGGAATAGGTTATTGATTGTTAGCCATGGGCAATTATGGGTTAATTTAAAAGGTTTTTTGAAAAATAAACCTATCACCACCTTAGGTATTTATACAGTGAATATACAGGGTCTGGAAGAAGTAAGGCTCGTTTGAGTGTGGTTGGTAGGTTAATAATATGGGTATAATAATTTATAGTTTTAATTTGAACATTTTACATAAAATGTTATATGGTGTGCTTGAGTGTGATACTGTTATGTTACTGAATTTCATGCTTATGATTTTGTAGTAAAAGATTTTGTAATTAAAAAAGGGAGTTATTTGTTCCAGAGGCTGTAAGATGTCTGTAAAAGAATGTTTACTATATAATAATTTATTTATAAGAATACAAAAATTTAAAACAACCTAATTATCCAAACTTAAAGAATTAGGAGACTCCATAATTCTGCATCTACATATAAAATCACTGCTGCTATTAAATATTGTCATATAAAAACATTAAATGTGAAAAATTTCAACAATATAGCTTTGGCTGCTGTGGCTCAGTGGATTGAGCACCATACCGTGAAGCAAAGAATCGCTGGTTCGATTCCCAGTCAGGGCACCTGTCTGGGTTGTGGGCCAGGTCCCCAGTAGGGGGCACTCGAGAGGCAATCGCACATTGATGTCTCCCTCTCTTTCATTCTCCCTTCTTCTCTCCCTAAAAATAAGTAAATAAAGTCTTTAAAAAGTAGTAATTAAAAATATTAAAAATATAAAAAGTAAAATAATACCGCATATATTTAAATACTTAAAATATAAATATATTTATTCTCAAGCTTTTTTCAAGAGTTTATATATGATACATAAATTTTGGTAAGGATGACTTGCATTTTTTTGACTTGTTCTATGTTTTATAATACTTAGTAAAAATAAGTACTATTACCTACGTGTTTTTAATATAATTTATTGCTATAAATTAGTTTTATTAATGTACTCCAGTGAGTATTTTCATAGAGATGTCTTACCAAAATACCCGTGATTTACAGAAATAATGTAGAAATAAGATGGTAGTTTATATATCAGTTTATAAACATAGTTATTAGGCTTCGCTTAAAAACAATCTGGATTAAATTAACAAGGATGTGTAACATTTTAAAGAATCTCCTAAATGCTTCTGGATTATTTGTTTAAAAATTTTAAACTAACACAGTTCTTAATGGATTGGCATTTTGTAAAGCTCCATGGATATTTAATGATGTATATTAACTTGGCATCAACTCCATGTAGTTCTTCCATTTCAAATGTAATCGAATCAAGAGGAGTTACAGGGAGGCATACATTTAGAGGGCTGGTGCCTCCTTGGGATGTGTTGCAGGCCCATACAGCTTTTTTGGTGCCCAAATCTAACCAAATGTTTTTAAAGTGAAACAGAAATAAGTACCTCAATAACAAAAAATTTACTGCTCTGGACTGTGATGTTTGACCACAGCTAATATTTTTAGTGAAGAAGACTTGTTGGAGACGTTGAGCTTTAGATTCAATTTTAAGAGAACAAGGAAAACACTTCAATGTTCATTATCAAGGATCAATGTACAGAACTGCATTTGATCATTTATTTACTAATAAACATTGGCTTGTTCACCAAACTATTTCTTTTTTTTCCCCTACGTTGAAAGTTATGCTACTTCATTCACTGTCTTTTCAGTTCGTCGAGGTCATGTGAATGGGTTCCTGCTCACTGAGTGTGACTGAATGTGATCCACACAACTTTTATATCTAGGAGATATAAACCCTCTCGCAGCTTTCCACTCTCTCCTGGCTGTACGCTACTTGCAGAGGGTCTCCGTGTCCTATAGACCCTAAGATCTGCATCATGAAAAAAGCCAGCATCTCTGAGTTATCATGCTTAAGGATGGCCAATGAAGAAGCACAATGAACTGTCGTAGGAAGTTTAGGGATTTTGTTACAACAGTTGGTCTATCCTAATTATTCCCAGCAGAATCTGGTCTAGTCAATGAATTTTCACATCTCCTGGGTAGAGAATTTTTACATGATGATCCAGCAGTATCTCAGAACTGACATGGAACAAAGTCTGCTGTTTCCTCCCGATGTTATATTAGCCTATGCTGACATAAGTTAGTACTTTTGATCGGGGTACCCTGTAACTGAAACTTAAAATATGTGATATTGGCTTAGCTGATAGAAAGCAATCAGCAAAGAAACACATATAACTGCCTTTAAAAGATGTCATTTAAACAATCCTGTACTGAGTATATAGCTCAGGGCAAGTCATTGAAAACAATCAGAAAAAAATAATCAGATTGCTGCTACGTGTTAATAATTATTGGTTTTTCAGTTAAGATATAATAACAAAAAGATGCTCTCAGGTGAGAAGTGTCTGACTTTGAGCAAGAGATTGAAAAGAATTGAAAAGAATTATTAAGAAAGAGCCTTAAAGCTTTAGGAAAGACAATCTTTTTGGTGACCAAATAGTAAGACTCTAGACTAAAATAGGCCATGAGTGCCAAAGGCCCAAGATTTCTTAGCTTTAAAAAAAAGGTAAATGTCAAATATGTTTATGATTTCTACTTTCTCACATAGGTTTAATTTTTAAAATACCTTCAAGGTAGTCAGTGTTAGCATGATTACATAAATTAGCTTTAAAAATTATTTCTAAAAAAAAGTTTATGTGAGGTTATTGGAATGATAATTAATTGGAACAAAAAAAATTCAAGTTTTTGAAGGAAATGTATCTCAAAGACACAATAAACCCAGGCTCTCTACTCTCCCACAAATCATCTGAGCATTCGAGCGCTAAAACAATATTTAAGTTCCAAAATTAGCAGAGCAAGAAGTGGACTTGGTAATCACTACAGACCTCATATAGGTTGCATTCCCTAATACTCATTTTATGTATAGTCATGGATGGTATAACCATATATTTTATTACCCAATCCAAGGTTTTGAAGAATGAAAGGGGGTGCTATTTTTAATAATACAGAGACAATAACCATATACCAGGATGCTCTGAACAATCCCTAACGATGGAGAATAATGGAAGATGAACTACATACCAAACTGAAGAGCCAGAAATTACAGCAGACAAAAGGCAATGGACTCTCACAGAATCTGGTCCAATCAATGAATTTTCACATCTCCTGGGTAGAGAATTTCCATATGATTCATCAGGATCTTAGGACTGATAGGGACCAAAGACTGCTGGTTTCTCCCTCTTTCTTTTTCTAAATGAGGAATCTCACTGCATTAATTGTTTCCTAGTCTAACATTTTACATGCTCTGTGCAGAAAGTATCTGACCATGTAATATGAAAAAACATACACATTTACTGAAGAAGACACAAAAAACATTGTACATAAGACAATGATGCTTCAGTCCCCTTCAAAGTAGGCATTTTGGGACCTTACACAGTTCCCCCAGAATCTCTTCTGCTGTTCAAAATACTATTCAAGATTCTTTGCTGGAATCACCATTAGCTTCCCTCTCATATTTTCCTGAATCTCATCAATGGTCTGAAATCTTTTCCCTTTGAAATGTGATTTTAGTTTTGGGAAAAGCCAGTAGTTTTTGGAATCCCCAGATCGGCTTCTAGTTCTTGCACTGAAAAGTTGTCAACTTTTTTTGATTGTAGCCTGTACACATTCGACATTCTCAGGTGTTCTGCTTGTCTCAGGCCTTCCAGAGAGTGGATTACCTTTACTAGATTCTCAGCCATCTTTGAATTGCTTGTGCCACACTTTTATTTGTGCTGCACTTATTGCATCATCCCTGAAAGCCTTCTGAATCATTCAAATAGTTTCTGCAGAGCAATGTTCAAGCTTAACACAAAATTTGATGTAGATTTGTTGCTCTGCTCACTCGGTCATTCTGAATGTTAAGATCACACAGTGCACATGCTCAGTCAAAGGTTCCTACCACTGACTAGTACAGTGAAGTCATCCTTGTTCATGCACGTGCATTCTAGTTCACTCTCCTAGGCTGCCAGGTCCCATCCATGTTGTGCAAATTGTTCTCATATTAACAATGGCTGGACTTTTTCTGGCCAAGCCTGGTAATTAGGGTATTGACAAGTGGTGGTATATCACTTCAGTGCCTGTGTCATTATACCATTAGGAGCTACTGAGAACTATATATTCCTGGTAGATCTTGGACTTTAAACTGGATACAACAAATAAAAGCATCTTTATTGTTGGCTCGATGGGGAATAAAATATATTTTATGGTGTGGGGCTGAGCAAAATGAATATTTTGTTTCCTAAGGTGCAGATCATGGCAGAAAAAAGTTGGCTAATTGTTGGTTAAATACGCTTAATTCTCCCCTTCAGCTCAAGGCAGTGTGCGTGTTCTTTCCTGTCTTCTGTTACATATGGCAGATTGACTGAGTCTTGGCTAATGGAGTAGGAACGCAAGTGATATTCACCACCTTGGGGTCTGGCCCCAATGCTCTTGCATTATTTTCCATGTTCTCTTCTTCTCTTATTTCCAGCTGGGTGCAGAGCTCTAGGACAGAATAATGGGGCCTTAGGGTAAGATGAAGTCACAGATGGAAGGAGCCATGGTCCTCGAATCACCATCAAATCCCCGCAATGATGTGTCATATGAGTGAGAAATGAGCTTCTATTGTGTTAAGCCTCTGAAATCTGGTAGTTGTTCCTAAGACCATGTATCTGAGCCAACCAAATACATTAGCTAGTGACACTACACTTCGTATTGGCACTCTATTTTAAGTTAATCACCTGTAGGATAAAGACAAATAATAATTACCCATAAGTGACTTAATTTATATGAAAAATGTGTGTCGAACTGTTGAAGTAAAATTTTTAAAAATCACAGAAAACAAGCAATGAAATAAGTGGGTGGGAGGTGTATTTCCTGTGGACTTAGTGGAAAAGGCAAAAGTCATGGAAAACAGAAACTCAGTTTATTATGGGACATCAGTCCAGATCTTGTCTGGAAGACAAGTGAATTGATTGACAACTCAGCCTAATGATTGATTTTCTTGGCTTAATAGTGAGTTATTTTTCTAGCAAAATTGAGTAATTTTCTTTTTATTTCCATGGGATGGGTTGTTTGTGGTTTCCCACAACTTTCCTGCTAAATTCTGGAAGTTTAAGGTTGAATAAAGGGAAAAGTCTTTTGCCTGGCTAAGTGAAAGATCATATATGAAAATAAGAGTTGGAATAAAGTCAAATGAGAGTGTGGAAAGGAAGAAATGACTGCACCTTTCTAACTGTATGACAAATGCACAGGCGATGTTTACAGAGCTGTAGAGAGGTGTACAGCCTTTGCTGAAGGGGGCCCTCTCTGATTTCCTATTTCAGTAACCATAAACTGATTGTCTATCATAGTTCCTGATGCACAGCGGGGGCATTGTAGGTACTCAGTAAACTAGAGCAGAAAGAAAGTTTATTACTCTCAGTTTACGTTTAGCCGATCATGTTGCAATCTGCTTTTTCACTTCAAAAAAAAAAAAAAAAAAGAGCATTGAAATCCATACCCCATTTAGCTTCTAGCTACATGTGGTAGTTAGGATATGAGTCTTGAGTTTGTTTTTATCACATATAACATATAGTATATTCTCATAGATAAGTGTCAATTGATTATTCTTTTCTTTGAAAAGCACCTCTAAGTAGAGCTAAAAGGCTCGTGGTCCACTCAAATTGTTAAAATTATCGCCTTTAGGAGAATATTTGTTATTGTAGACTCATTTTTAGGCAAACTGTGAGACAAGGCAGTGATGGGAGGGAGGTGGCTATGCGCCGCAATGAAGACTAGTTCTAAGATGTGGCCTTGAAAAAAATTTCATCTCGACTCGGTGTCTGACCCTTTGTCTTCCCCCTTTGCTCTTACTTGGGTGTCTGTCTCTCTACCACACTTCTGGCAATTGCTTATAGCCACTACTCTTAATGCTTTTCATCTGAGTGAGTCATTTTTCCCTTTAGAACACTTGCATACTTAGTGTATCTTATGGGTTCTTGTTAATTAATTAATTAATTGGTCCTGGACTCTGTGCTGCCAGATTCCGCTGATCTAACAAATTCTGGATCTTATGAGACCAAATTTACGCATTTTGGCTACTTTTTTTCTTCCTGCCCTTGTTTTCAGAAACCATGTGGTGGTTTACCTAGTCCATACCATTCTATCCTGATCTACTAATGTACAAGTACTGACATGACACATGTTACCCGCTTGAAAAAGAGTTCCATGTATTGTGTTTTCAGGCTTTATAAAAGAGGTTTTTACAGCCCTGGCTGGTGTGGCTCAGTAGATTGAGTGCCAGCCTGCAAACCAAAAGGTCCCCAGTTCGATTCCCACTCAAGACACATACTTTGGCAGCAGGCTAGGTCCTCAGTTAAGGGCATGCGAAAGACAGGCAATCGGTGTATCTCTTGCACATCGAGGTTTCTCTCCCTTTCTTTCTCCCTCCCTCCCTTTCTCTCTAAAAACAAATAAATAAAATATTTAAAAAGGAGGTTTTTAGGTACACGAAAGAGACCCTTCACTATATCTGAAGTCATGAGTGATTAAGTGGAGTGATTAACAGGAATGATACAAAAGCTTCTACTTATTTACACAGGGTGTCCGTCAGAGGTATGTGGACTGTGTACTCAAAGAATATATTTTAATTTTTATTAAGTAAATACTCATTCTACAATGACATGTGAAAATGCTTTATGTGAATTTTATTAATTCCTCACAATAACCTGAGGAGAGAAGCTCCATTGTCCCCATTTTATGGATTAGAAACACTGAGGCAGAGAAAAAGTTACACAGTTAGTAGGCGGAGGAACTGGGATTCAGACCCAGGCCTGTCTGATTCCAACATTTCATGTTACTCTGGTTTCCTCACCATAAAACATATGTTTACGTTGCTTTACAATTTGCCTTTTCCTTCATTCAATCCACATAACAATTCTGTGATGAAAGCACTATTGTTTTCCCTATTTATAGCCAAGGGAAATGCAATTTGCTCAAGGTATCATTGCCTTGGATGAGAGATTAAGATTTACTATTATGTCTTCATTTCCGTGCCTCTCAGTCATGACTGCAGAGAGAATTTCTAATCAAATCATGTACACACACATATAGATATTCCCAGTGGCCTTATTAAAAAAAAAAAAAAAGTCCTCATCATTACGTAAAGTAGTGAATGCAAACACCAAGCTAATGAGATTTGATCTGAGAACAAATATCAGGGCAGCTATATATTCTGCTAAATAAAAGCAACACAGGGAATTACAAGAGGTCCTGCCCAGGAACTTCAAAGGAAATATGCTATCCTTATTAATGTAAACTATCCAAAACAGAATGCCTGCTATGGGCATTTTCTATGCCACACTCATGCATATCATTGCTCACTAGTCAACCTGAGACATAAAAAAAATAATGGAAATTTCAGGTGTTAAATTAGCCACCCTGGGGCACTTCTACAGAGTCCCTTGAATGTAGTAAAGGAAATATATGGAATGTGACAAAGAAAATTAATTAAAATAGGCAATAAAGGCTGCTGAGTTCAAACAAATTGTGGACCCTAGCACATACCGATTCTATACCTGCAGGCCAGACTTCATGAAATCCAGACAAGGCAAAGCATGTTTTTATACTTTAATGAGGAAAGGAGGTTGTCATGTTACTTAGCTACTCAGAAATGTATAGTGACCACCTTGCATTTGAAAATCCTAAGAAGGAAATTTATTGAAGTCTTATAGAACTTTCTTCAGCAAAAGCAGCAGAGTGCTTGATCCAATTTCATTTGGGAGTTTTCAATAAAAATGCAGTTATTAAAAAACATTTTACCAATCGCCCAAAGAAAAATAACATAAATTTTAGGGTTAGTTTTAAGAGAGTTTTATTTACTCAGAAATTTTAATATTAGTCCAGGATTTTATTTTTTCAGTCACCTTCTGTTAATGCTATTTTAATTTCTTTTTCTTCATAATATTTTCAGGTCCATGTCTCAGAAATGGCCAGAGGATTCTTCTGTGGTTTTCTTTGAGTGCATACTGAAAAACGCTCTCTATGAGACTTCTCCCTTTAGGTAAAAACCTGCTATCCCTTGGTCATTCATCTGCATTCTTTCTTTGTAATATGCAGTGGCAGAGCAGATGGCCACACTCTACGGCTGCCCCGTGCTTCCCACAATCTTTGAAGTTCATTTTGAACTCTTACATGCTTTGGGATCTGCCTATCTTCTATTTTTAAACTTCATATTTAGACTCACTGACAGCCCTCCATCCACAGTTTCTCTAATTCTTTGGGGGGAGAAAATATCACTGTGCTGTCACTTTCAAGGCTGTTTCTGTATCATGAGTGAAGTCAATTTTATATCGATCAAAGTGAGATGTTTGCAGAGCCAACCAAACCGAACCATCCATATAATTTATGGCTTGTTATGCTTGATGATAAACAAGCATTTTAATTAAGCTTGGGGTTGAAGCTTTTAAAAACTTCTGCCTGAATTTTATCACCCACAACAAACAGAACCTTGCATAGAAGAAGGATCTTATACATATATATGGATAAGGATGGATCTAATACATATGTATGGATAAGAATGCAGGTATTTACACCGTTTATGTGAGACGAGGCCTAGGTATAAAATACCAAGTATATCCCATCACTTTATAAAGGAGATCAGTATAAAATATCTTTAAAAAGGAAGCTTTTTTATTCTCCCCTGAGCTAAAACTCCGATTTTTAGTCACAGGTATAATAGTAATAGGAAATAAGGGGCAATTCCCACAAATATAGATCTTTTCCCAAGCATCTGCCAGTAGAGTAATTTGTCCCTGAGCGCTTTGGAATGACCTCATCTGATGTATTGTCACAGAGTAACACGGTGGTGGGCTGGGGCAGAGCAGTGGAATGAGCCTAGAGCCCATGCGTCTCAAGTGCTCCTTGACTCCCTGGCTCACCCACTGGCCTATCCCAGAGTTAAGAGATGCAGAGGGCCCTTAGGATGATTTTATCAGCAACCCGTATCTTCTTGTGGAATACTGAAAAAGTCTGGAGCAGGGGTATCCAACAATTTGACCTTTCTGGGCCACACTGAAAGAAGAGTTGTTTCGAGCCACACATTAAATATACTGAGACACGTAATCACAAAAAAAAATCTCATAATGTTTTAAGTACATTTACAATTTTGAGTTGGGTAGCATTCATAGCCATCCTGGGCTGCATGCGGCCCATGGGCTGTGGGTTGGACAGCCCTGGGGGGAGCTAAAACCTAATTTTAAATGCGACTTTAAAAAATTATGAGAAAAGCTTTTTATTGCCCTATTTATTGCATATTTAAACATAGCAAAATCTACTTAAATGTGAACATTCTGCTGTTTTGAGAGGCAAGTGGGGGAATATTTTTTGTCTTTAAGTTTATACATTTTGTTACAGATGTTAATACAATAAACTCAAGCTTTTTCCAAAATCCTGGTGCGTCAGTTTGCCAAGGCTGCCATCACAAGGTACCAGAGATTGAGTGGCTTAATAGAAATTTATTTTACCCCAGTTCTGAAGGCCAGAAATCTAAGATCAAGGTGTCAGCAGGGTTGCTTTCTGCTGAGGCCTAGTACTTGGTTGTAGAAGGCTGCTTTCTTCTATATAGTCTTTTCTCCATGAGAAATCGCCCCCACTGTCTCTCTGTGTGCCCCAATATCATCTTGCTATAAGGACACGAGTCAAACTGGATTGGGGCCCTCCCTAATGGCTTCACTTTATGTTAATCACCTCTATGAAGACTATATCCAAATACAGCCACATTCTGAATGACCTAGGGATTAGGACTTCAAAACAAGGACTTTAGGGGTACACAATTCAGCCCTGGTACAGTAGAAATTAAAGCTCATAAGAAAATTGATGATGATCCAGTGAAATGTCATTTTTCCACAGACAGTTTCACATCTTGAAAAGTGTTATTAAAAAATGTTTTTTTATACCATACAATCTCACCTGTAAGTGGAGCCTAATCAACACAACAAACAAGCAAGCAAAATATAACCAGAGACACTGAAATTAAGAACAAATGGACAGTACCAGAGGGGAGGTGAGAGGGGATAATGGGGGGGTTCAAGAACGACTATAAAGGACACATGGACAAAACCAAAGGGGTTAGGATCAAGGGTGGGAGATGGGGATGGTTTAGGTGGGAGGGAGTGGTGGTGGGAAAATGGAGACAACTGTACTTGAACAACAATAAAAAAAGCAAAAAAAAAATATTTAGAACATATTGAAAACAGTTGATGAGATATTTTTTAAAGGGTAAACAAATGTAGAGATGTGTTATTTTAGCTACCTAGAAAGTTTGAAAGCGCATCTATATGTTTTTTTATCGTTTAATTTTAGTCTTGAAATAGCCAAGTGATTGCTGCTATTATTGTGCTGGATTTTGTTTGTTTGTTTATATTGAGAGAACCAAAAGTCAGAGAGGTTGAGTTGAAGAAGGGCTCTCTTTAGAAGATATCTTCATCTCCTCCGATTCTGACTGGCTTCTGCTTGTTAAACCTTTCTCCTGGCACCAAGGACTCCTGTTCTATGTGATAATTTTTGAGAAATTGGCAAAAAGTACATTAATACTATGTTGAAGAGACTATCTGATGTGTTACAAAAGTAATTTTCTACAATATTGGGTATGAAGCTATGGTCTTAGTTCCTGGAAGTACTCACATTATTACCTTTTGTAGTATGATTTGGAAATTACATTCTATTCTTGATAATAGATACCAAGATTACTAACTACTCCTGTCACTTTGAGTTTAAGTCATGCAATGAGAGACGCATAGAAATGTACACTGTCCCAGAACTACATTCCGGGCAGGAAAGAAGCGTGCATCGTTAAACTTTTCTTTTTAAGCACATATATGGAGATAAGACATACATTTCTGTTAAGTCACCCAGCATATATCTCTTCAAAAATGACTAAATTATTATTATTTTAAGGAGGAGCAACCCAAACAAGGTTGATTTGTATTGGTTTCTCTGTGATGGAGGATGCTCTTTTTCTCTACAGCAGAGTTCTATCAGTTAATTATGATCAGTGTCCCTCTTCAGTACGGCTTTTTGTTAGCACAGTAGCAGTTTCTTTTTTTCTTTCAATATTATTATTTTTTGTTTGTTTGTTTTGTTTTTGTTACTGGAATTCTGTGTCTCAAAGGAAAATCAGGAAGCTAGCCAGGTGTTCATGAACACTACTCTTTCCTACTTAAAAACGGGGAAAGGGAATACAAATATCAAAAATGAATGAATTTTTTTCAAGTTTGTAAGATTTTCTTGTTTGTAAATATATTGATGCACATGATTTATTGTCACCTTTAAATTATAGTTGTAACTTTGGGTGTTCACATTCTATTTATACCAAAGTATATCATGTGGAAATAAGCTTCTTGGATTTAGAAATAAGTAGTACCCAATAATCTAATTTATTGAGTAATAATTGTCATCCTTCTATGTTTAATTTTTCTAAAAGATAAAAGAACACCTTAAATTTTCAGCAACCTCTGGGTCAGAAATGAAAGCATTTACATCAAGAGACAACATCTTTTAATGAGAAAACCTTTGGGTATATTGCTCAGCTGATAAAATAAGGTTCTGATGAATAAACAGAAAACAGAGGTTGGAATTGAGCCAGATGTGGGATTTGCTAGCAATAGATGGTTGGGGCAGGGGAAAACACAAATGCTTTGTAGTGTGAGTGCTCTGTCGTCTGGTTTGTTTAATTTTTGAAGTTGACACATCACACATTGTTGAACTGACAAGCTGAATGAACTTGAGTGTAGGGCAGAAACTACTAATAAGCCAAGGGCTCTGCCCTCACTCCTGAGTCATCAGTGGTAAGAAATGAGTGTAAATCAGTTTGTCTGGAAGAATTTCCAAACTTGTCTGGATGCTGTGGACATGTTGTGAACAGTGCCATGTCGTCTGAGAAACTTAAAACAATGTTATTTTAAAGCAATATGCCAAGATTTGAGATAATGCAGACATACATTCATATTTGGACAAAGTGACATCTTAATGAGACCAAAGCAATATGATTCAGACTATTGAAAGCTTTGAGACCTCATCACACAGAGCAGTCATTAGGAGCAGTTTAACTTGTACCCCAGAATGAGATCATATAGTTAAAGACATGTAACAATGTCTGGTAGAAATCATGAACGGAGATAGGGTTGTATTCCTCAGTGCAACATTTCAGGTTCCTGGAATATAATTTAGATAAACTATAATTTAGTTAAACCAATGCTGATACAAAGGAAGGAGGAAAGAAAAGAAGGGAGGAAGGAAAGAAAGGAGAGTAAGGGAAGGAAAAAAGGGAAAATTTACAAGTAAATTGAGCCTAGTGAAATAGAATACTTCCTTTGCATTTTAGTGAGAAAAAAATAAATGCCCTTCCCTATAAGATGAATGGGACCCAACATAATGACAACTATTTGAATGAATTAACATGAAATTGTTATTGTATATTCACAATAATTTAAGGAAGAAATTTATTCTTTTGCCTCATTTGCAATTATCTTTGCTTTAGAAATCCTTCCGCTAGTGAATTATATTGCCCATTTTTGGTATTCAGCTTGTATAAAAATGTGAAATGCACATCCTAGAAGGCATCTTGAAGATCATCAACAATAATTTTTAAGGTCAAAGTAACCACTGAGTTGAATCCTCCTAAGAACTATTACAGGGAATGTCTAAATGGAAGTAGTCAAGAAGCCAACTCCAAGAGGCTTATGGAACTGGTTTTATAAAGAGTAGGAGAAAGTAAAAGAAGATCATTTACTGAAGAATCGTATTGGTTTTGCTAACCTGATTAACCAGTCTTGGAACCCAGATTTTATGGATGCAGTTAAAATCTCTATTAACAAATTCTTGGTTTCATGTTAGGGAACTATGAATCAAGTATGGATTAGGACAGATTATAATTAGGATTTGCACATCCATCAGCATCATATGGATTGTAACTATCATAGCAAGATTTAATTTTTTCACACACTTTATTCATGTTACATATAAGCTTATCCCAAACTCTTAAATCTACCATAAACTGAATTTTTAAAGATAATTTCTTGTATATGAGCACTTTACTTTTCTTCTAGTTTCTTCTGTAAATTTTTCTCAGACTTTTCTATAAATCATAATTTATCTAACTCTACAGATCATTGCTAATAAACAGTATAGAATACCAGAAGTTTATTTACTCATCAATGATGTTAATTTAATTTCCAAAACTTTGGCTATAATAATTGAATAAGTTCAATTGCAAGTCACATGAATTTTAGACCTCCTTTGTAGGACTTTTAATTTGGGGGTCATATTTTTCCCTTTTTAAAATGCATCTGTTTATGAACTCAATGATAATCTCTTTCAACTGTTTCCTACCAGCCCTTCCCTTTCCGACAGTCCTAGATCTTCATTTCCGAGGTGATGTGATTTAGGGAAAGTTGGCACCATCTCTGTCTCCTGTGGTGG
Source organism: Glossophaga mutica (assembly GCA_039655065.1). NCBI lineage: Eukaryota > Metazoa > Chordata > Mammalia > Chiroptera > Phyllostomidae > Glossophaga > Glossophaga mutica. The sequence goes on from CM077303.1 coordinate 14,711,137, forward strand.
TGTGAATGACATCAGGATAGCTAGACCTTCCATTCTGCTGGTCACTATACTAATGTCAGGTGCAGGCATGAGATCTGAGCCAGATCAATTTCATTGAATCTCTTCTCTACTGGACATGAATGAGGAGGTGGTAGCTCTAGGAAACCCTGCATCTGCCATTAAGTTGGACTAGGGTTGAGCCCTAGGAAGATGTGACACTGCAGAAAGCAAAAGAGTATAAGAACTGGGATATTTGATGATAGCATTGCTCTGATACTTTCACTTTCCACTGCCAAGGTATAGTATGAATCAGGTTATCTCATTTATGCTGACAGTTAATGTCCATCAATAATTAGAATGATGCCATCATTTGTGTTGGTAGTCTACTTCTCAACTCATGACAAAGTGTTTCTTGCACACATTAAAAAGGGTTTTAATACAAAACAATAGCTGGTGGTTATGGAAACAAAATTATAAATATAAGGATGATTTATCACTGTGCATGTCTAAAGAGTAATGAGGTGGGTTGTACTGAAACTAAGTGTTTTCTTTGAGGGACAATAAGACCCAGCATTGAGTAGATAGACAATTATCTTTATATACACATTGATTCCTTGCTTATTAATTTCAACTGTCTTTTTTTATGGATTGAAGACCAAACTTTATAAAGAGAATGAAGTGTATATTGTACTAGTGTCTTGATTGTTCTGTCAGCTAAAGTATGAAGTTCAAAAGGACAAAATGTCTTTAAGCATTTGCCTATTGTAGTCCTAGAAACTAGTTTGGTACCTGACATTTACCAAATATTTACTTTTACTAAATAATTAAATAAGTTATAGTATAGTGCCATACTGTATAGGAAATAATATCATTTCTGATAAAATTTCTATCATGGATGTTTTTAAGTAATGTAATGGTGAGGTATCATTATTCTTCCTTTCTCTTCTAAGTGATACTTACCCATCATTATCTTTTTTAATGATGTGCTCATTTGTATGGGGGCTGCACATCAATGGCTATGTCAGATGGATGATAGATAGATAATAAATAGATAAGGAGGCGATATTAAGATGATTAATGTGTCAACCTGACTAGGCCATGGATTGCTCAGATATTTGGTTAAACATTATTCTGGGAGCTGTGAGGGAGTTTCTGATTGAGATTAGTGTTTGAATTAGTACACTCAGTAAAGCAGATTGCCCTTCTCAGTGTAGAGGGTTTCGTTTAATACATTGAAAACCTTAATAGAACAAAAAGACTGAGAGAGAATTTTCTCTCTCTCTGCCTGACTTCATGCTGGGATATTGGCTTTCTGCCTTGGTACTCAGACTCAGACTCAGACTCAGACTATAACTTACACCATTGTCTCTCCATATCCTCAAGCTCCTTTGGATTAGGACCATAGCTATGCCATCAACTCCTAGCTCTCCAGTTTGCTGACTGCAGATCTGGAAACTTTTCTGGCTCCATAATCACATAAACTAATTTCTTGAAATAAATTTCTATATATACATGTATGTATATACGTGTGTATATATATATATGTATATACATATATGAATATGTGTGTCTATCCTATTGATGATTCTCAAGAGAAAGATTAATATAAATAGATAAGTAGGTTGATTAATATATAATTAATAGGAATATATAAAACGATGTAATAGAAGAAAATGTTAATAATGAAGAGAGGTGATGAGAGTTAAGTTAATGAGGCCTATATATCATGTTTGTGAGCACAAATATTTCCATTTTATTTCTAAAATCTACTCTTTTTGTTATCTTTACCAGTATACATTTTATTAATTTATTTATGTATTTACTCATCAATTTATTCAACAATCATTCATCTTTGAGTCTCCAATGCCCACCAGGTTAAAGACACTTGATTATAGACACCCTCAAAAGGTCATTCACCTGCAGTAAAAGAAAATACAAATGCAAACAATGAAAGGGTTGGATTCCATGTGCTCTGGGAGAGATGAAATAGTGGCTAAATCAGACTGATGAACCAGGCTGAATATCTGAGAAGAGATGAGCACTTTAGTATCACACACAGGCTCCCTATATTTTTATACAATATCATCTTTGGTCTTTCCAAATATCTGAAGATAAAGGCAGCATCTCTTTGGAAAGTATAGTGATTTTGCCTCTATCTCTAACTCTCAAGCTACTCTCTGAGTTTGCTGCACCTATTTTGTAATAACCGGGCAAATGCAAAGAGCACACCACCACATTAAAACGTGTTTTATTTCCACAAATCAGAAGACACTAACCTCTCACCTGAAGTCTGTACTGCATCATGATCTTTGCACCCAGGCTATTGAGTCCTAGCTCTTTGGGGTGGAAATGTCTGCACAATTTACTGAAGCTTTAGGCAGGGTTATGTTGCTCTAGCAGTTAAACAGTTACGCTAGGAATAAAAACGTATTTAATGGTTTATTGGATAGTCAATGGCATAATGTGTGAGGTGCCTCTTTAACGGTACACTAAAAGTGTCAAAATTCCTTGCTATTTTCCACACATAAAAATGGCATAATATTCTACAGGTGTCAGCCATTTATTTCCAGTTGCTCTGCTCATTAGAGAAATATTTCAGTGCATAGTCTTCTATATATTAATCTGGCATGTCTCAATGAATAGTAAATCTAAGCAAGCAACTAAGTATGTTCCAATATATATATAAATGTGTGTGTATATGTATACATACACACATACATATATAAAACACTGAGAACATATAACAATCTACCTGAAGTAGTTCTATGTGGTGTGGACACTTCCTACACCACCAGTTCACTGTGTTGATTATTGCACTGTCCACTGCTGAATGTAAATTCTTTGTGTAAGATCCATATGTCCCTGGTAGATAAATTCCCTTTGACTTACTGCCAAAATAATGAAGCCTGCTTAAAGGCAATCCAACCCCCTTTAAGAACAAGGCTGTTATTTATCACTTTAATGGTAATTAATTTGCAGGGGATGTGTGCTTTTGGGGAAAACATGCTGCTGTGATGGTGGACAGTCGGTGCGGTCTCCTAAAACACACTAGCACATAAAACTCCACAATAGTGTGCTTTGACTTCTAGTGCTTTTCCACAATTAAAAAGAAAAATTTCAATTTTTTAAAAGAAATGACCTTATAACTAATTGTAGAGTAAGGATATACCTTGATATGTTCTATATTTATACATTTTGCTTTAAATAGATATGTTTATCAATATATTTTAAGTTATTGATAAATACACATGTTGTATATATGCTGTGCATGGCCATTTATGTTTCCAAACTTGCAATGTTTATTTATTTTGTATATAGAGCTGTATTAATACATCCTTATAGACCAGTGTAATGGTATACACAATGAGAATCCTATGTCATGAAGTTACAGGTACTTTGAAGACATTTTCAATTTCTTTTTGTAACAGAAATATATGGGGTGTCTTTGTGTGTATGTTATACATACAATTTCTATAGAACTTACAAGAATATGGAAAAGAAGGGAAGCAAAACTATGCATGTATGAGTGGTATACATATAACCAGTTCTTTAAACTGAGTGTTGGCATAGATTCTCTTAAAAGTTTTATCACAGGAATAATAAAGAAACATCATCTTGCCTTCACTGTTATGGCTCAATCGGCTGGGTGTCATAGCACAAGGTGAAAGGTCAACAGTTTGATTTCTGGTCAGGGCATATGCCTGGATTGTGGGCCAGGTCCCTGGTTAGAGTGTATGGGAGAGGCAGCTGACCTGATGTTCTCACTCCCTTCAATGTTTCTCTCCCTCTCTTTCTCGTTCCCTTCCCCACTCTCTAAAAATAAAAAAACAAATTCTTTAAGAAAAAAAAACATCATTACATCTAACAAGTAGTAGATCATTAGCTATGCCTTCAATGACCTACCATTTATCTCAACTCCATGATACATTTATTTACAACAGCAAGCAACAGCGGTGTTTCTACGAGATCATCATGCTCGGAGGTCTCAAGGGCATTCCTCTGCTTTGAAGGGCACACAGTCACTCAATAGTAACTGTTCTAACCAGGCCAAATTATAACTGAATGTTTTATTTAGGGTCGTGTTCTAGATTTATCTATGTTTTCTGTTATTAAGTCGAACAACTTAGATGGAGGTTATTTCCTTCTTTCTTTATTGTTTGTTTCCAACTACAGTCCAAGGAATTTTAAGAAAAAGAACATGAATTATTTTGTGTATGTTTATCGACTCTCTCTTGAAAATTTTGAACCCATAAATCTTATCATTTATTTAGATTGGAAATAACATCTTCATTTCATGTCTACTGATCTTTTTATATTTGAAAAATAAAATTATGCAATTATAATTTTAAAATTATTATATAAGTAATATATAATTCCATTAATTAGTCTTACACTTTATACTTCTAGCCATTTCAAGAATTTGTTGCCAGTGGAGTAAATTTCCATTTACTTCGATCACAGCTCATATTATGCTGGGATTTCCATTTGTAAATAAGCACTAGATTCCATTCATTTTTAACTCTTTGAGGAAATCACTTGAGCAATTTTCTTTCTCTATTTTTCCATTCAATGCCACATCTTTTCCCTCAGCATCAAAAGGTTATTATATTTCCAGTATTTTTAAAGATGTTATTTATGTATTTTTTAGAGAGGGGGGAGTGGAGAAAGAGAGGGAAACATGGATGTGTGAGGGAAACATCAATCCATTGCCTCTTGCATGCCCCCTGCCGGGAACCTAAGCCTGAAACTCAGACAGGTACCTTGACCGGTGATCAAACTGGTGACCTTTTTGTTTGTGGGGAGGCGCTCAACCTGGGAAACCAGCTTCTGGTTTGATATTGGTTCAAATATCCGTGTAATAGAAGCTATCTGTAATAGTGCATTAAATTTGTAAAATTTTAAAAATGAGATTTATAATCTGTATTGTGGCTGCTTTGCTAATAAAATTTAACTAATAAGTGCCAGTATAGTAGTAGCAATTAGTCTGAAAAGTACTTATAAACAAAGGGTAGACTAGCTAACCATTGCCCTCCTCAAACGTATTAATTTTCTTACTTACTAAAAGGAATCTAAGAGTTCTGTTTTACTATGCTAGTTTTTTTCACTAAACCTCTCACCCAGTGATAATCAGGAGAACAAATTATTTAAAAGTCCATACTGGTTTAAACTTAATTATTCTGATCATTACAATTGTTCTTTCTAAAACAGTTTAGCTGGCCTGGGCTGGAGGTAGGGGGTGCAGGGGGATTAGTCCCTCAGGAGCCACTCCTCTTTCTGTTTCTATTTTTGAGGTGATGTGCAGATACACTGCGTGAGGAGAAAGCATTCTGCATCCTTGTGTCAAATGTGAGCAACTTATCTTCATTTTTAACATCCTCTGGGCTCTGCATCACACACTTTTGCCAGGAGCTTCTTGCCTTACTGCCATTTGTATGTGAATGTTGCTGCCAAGTGTAACTCAGGGACTGCTTGGGGACTGCTCAGCATCCACTTATCTTCCCTGGCAGGCTATGCTCCTTGCTGGCTGGAGACCCTTGAGTGATGGGCCAAATTTTCCATCCAGCTGCTGACTTGGCATCAACCTTACCCTCCATGATTTCAACCCTTGCCTTGGGATCAGCTCATCTTGACACAACAGGCTCCATGGAGGGGTATCTGCCATTCAACTCAACATTTTTTTAAAAATTGTTGAAATAATGGTTTCTTGAGAAAGCTAAACCAAATAGTTCTGGACATTCTCCAGGGAGCGAGAGGAGACACTGTGACAGAGAAACTCTTTCTTGAATTGTAACAAAGGGACTTCAAGCCACAGACTCAGTCCTTGCCTTTATAATGTTCCTTCCCTCAATCAATAAAACCATTCTTCATCCTTTAAATGGAAACACTGGGGAAACAAATGCAGAACAATCTATTACAACTTGTGGCTCCTTTCTCATTCTTACCCCTTCATGTTACCATCTCCCAAGTCAGAGACAGAATTTTGGCTTGCAGAATAGTTCCTCCCCTTGTATGATAATGTTATCTTACAGGACACAAGGGACTTTGCAGATGTAATAACTATTATTAATTAGCTGACCTTAACATTATGTAAGAGAGCCAAATGTAGTCACATGACACCTTAACAATTCAAAAAGAAAGCAGAGGAAAATGTCAGGAAGATAGCCAAAGTGTAAGTCAGAAACTCTAGAAGCACAAAAAGGCCTTACCTCATCATTTCTGACTTTGAGGATGGGGGATGGGGACAGTAACCAAGTCAATTCTGTGGCCTCTAGAACCTGCAAATGTTCTATAGCCAACAACTAGCAAACAAATGGGGATCTCACTTCTACAACCACAAAGTGGGGAATCTCACTCCTACAACCACATCGACTGAATTCTGTCAACAAACAGAAGGATCCTGGAAGCAGGTTCAGCCTCATTGTCTCCAAGGTTAGGGTGCAGCTTTGAATGAGCCTTGATCTGGGCCATGTGAGATTCCCACCAGAGTATACAACCAAGCTTGCCTAGACCACTGACTTACAGAAAGTATGAGATGATAAATTTAGGTTATATTAAGCCCAACTTTTGTGATAATTGGTTACACTGACAATATGAAATTAATAAAATTAGCTAAACTTTAGTGATTTAGAATTATATTCTCTATACTATGAAAGAGTCTAATAACTGAATTCTACACTTTATTGTTGATATGCTAAAGATCATTATGGGAGAATTTGAAACAATGTAATGATTATAGCTGAACGTGCAAATGTATTATCTTGCTATGAGTTCTAGTCCCTTCTATCTACTGATTATCTATGATAACGACACTTCATGGCTACCCTGCAGAGATTCTGCACTGAGAAATGATTCAAAAGCAGATATTTAAAGGCACTTGCTGAACACTGCAAAAAAATCACACAATCGCCAGTAAGCTTTCCTTCAACTAAAATTAATGTATTCCTGTGCTTGGAGATCCAGGTTTAACAAATTCATAAAGCAAGTGGGCTCTTCAAGATAACTTCGTTTTCCTCTCTTATTTCTTATGTTGAATATTCCCAATGTGTATTTCCTTTCTTGAAAATTGTAGATTAGCTTCAAGAGAACCTACTTTTCTCATTTTAGTTTAGAGATTTAATAGGCATTAACTACACATAGCACCTTATAAATCTCAAGGAGCCCAGCCTCTCTTCTAATCATGGGTTTTCTACTTTTGAAAATGCAAAAAAAAAAAAAAAATGTAGATGTCTTTCATGAAACTATCTAAATAGAGTATTGTCTGGAATCTTTTTGCATATGTCTGTCTGTCTGTATATATCCACCTCTCTATCTTTATAGCTCCTCCACCTTTACCCTTTATCTGAGTTTGTTCACAGTAAAAGATATTTAATTAAATAATTTTTGCAATTGTTTGTAAAATAAATATTAAGATTTTACAAACTCTAATAAAAGACAGAAAGGTAAGGAATGTGACAGATTCCTATATATACGACTACTGAAGCTTGGTGATTATGAGAGTAAGAGATTAGGATGGAGGAAAGTAGAAGTGTAGAGGAGAAGTGCCTCCAACATTATAAGGTTAATTGATCGAGAATCATGGAGTTACTTTATCAATATCTGTATATATGACCTTGATTGAAAATCCTACTTTGTCAACAAAAAGTAATATGCTCCTTTTCTGTCATACATGTGTTATAATATTTGCCTTTCAAAGTTAGGCTGTCAATCGGTGTGTGGTAGCAATTATATACTTAAAATTTCATTGAAGAAAACTGATCAAAATTAATTCAAATATGTTGAGTTGAGCCCAGGTCTTTGGAAATGTGTTAATATACAAGGTATTTGTTTTTTCTACTGTATTGCAACAAGATATCTCTCAAACACTTCTATTTTGTTAGGCTACTATCACATTCAATTGGTCTAAGTTTTTACCATTCAGATAGCTACACTGGTTCTATACTAGGCACTTACCATAATTCTCCTGACACTGTTGTGGAATCTGCTATTAGATTAATGTTCCAGAAATAGTAATTTCCTTCCTTCATTTTTTATGCAAAAAAAAGAAAAGATCAAATTGGAATGAACATTTAACAGCCCATTATCTGTATAACATAAAAATAAATGCTATGAAAAAGAAAAACATTAAATGCCTCTTTCTTTAAACAGTAGACAGATTATTTGCACAGGTGTTGAGATGTACAAACATGGAATTAAAAACTATGAAAGTCTGTTAGTGCTGGCATATGGATATGCAAATTTACAATATAGAGAACTAATTTGGAGACTTCGGAATGGTTGAAGTGGCTATAATTAGAATTGTTCAATAGACTAGAAGGAAAATAATTTGGTTTAAAACAGGCTGTAAATTATTAAATAGTTGAGTGGGGAGAATGAAGGGTAGTCTAGATGTGACAAAATACACAGATGAAAATTAGCATGGGGTTTTGATATAACGGTGGGTCCCTCCCAGAGTCACCCACAATTCCATGGGTAATTTTGAGTTAAATTAGGGAAAAAATTGATCTTTGGCCTTGGAAGGTAACAGTTTGTTAAAGTCATGGAGAGTCATAGAAATGTTTTGGGCAAATAATCATTAAGCAAATACTAGGTTTTGAATGAAGAAATCTGACCTTAAAGTAAAGGATGAATTATTTAGGGGGAATTGGGAGTGAGAAGAAGAGTTAAAAATTTGAAAGAAGGAATGGAGGGTAAAAGCTAAGGAAACAATATAAACATGTGAACATTTTAAAAGCAGATTCTTTTACATGTGAATTATAGTTACACTTAAAAGTGTTCAGGAATTTAAGAATGTAACTCCTTTTTTCCTGGCTCAATATTTAATACATTCTGGCATAACACTGGGGTGGGGGCGAAAGGAAGAGATAAATGGATAAAGTCATCACAGCCTTTAATTTCAAAGGGGATAGAAAAAGCAATGCACTTGACCCTCACTGCTTCAGTAGGAAGTCTGTATGAAACCAACACCTTGTGAGAATGCGTTGACTACTACTGATTTACATGTAATTCTTCTTGTACTTCTGACAGTTTTTTCTGATTAGATGGTAAACACCAGTGGAACCGTTTCTCTTCCACATGCTGATTAGATAAAGGAAATTAAATAATGGTTATGAATGAGTACTGTCAAGTGTTTAAAATACCAAAGGAAACCTTAATTTATAATGATTTTCTGGATGTAAATTTGGATTTACTTAAATGGTCTCTTATTGTGTTATATTATTAACCAAGGTGGTTATTATTAATTTGATCAATCCATATGTTTTCAGTGTTGGGGATATAGCAGTAAATAAAACAATGTTCCTGCCTACTTAAAAATGTATGTAAATTTATTATATACAGTGTTAAGATATTTTATTCATTCATATATAAAAAAGTTATGCAAACATGGAACGCTAATCTGTAAAAACCATCTTCCTTACACAGTGGGAAAGAGCTGGGCTCCTTGTCAGAAAGAAATAGATCAGAAGACTCATGCTTCTATTTCAGTCTGAACACTTTTATTTCTTTCTGATCTAAGAGTCTATTTCATCAAGGATACTCATCCTGGACCCTTTGCTTGGCTTCCTCATACCTTTCTGTGTGCATCATAAGTCCTATGGGGATATGGGGGGAAAAGGTAATATTTCTACTTGGTCTGCCCCTCACCAGCTGTGTGATATTGGAGTAGTCACATACATTTAGAAACCTTCATTATCTAATAGGAAAGGGGAAATGTAATTACGAAATGAAGAAATACTTACTTGAGATGCTGAGATATGTAAAACTACCTGACATCATTTCAGGAGTCTAAAGTTTTCTTGAACATTTTTACAAAAAACATACATTTTTACAAAAAGTATGTTTAATAACTAATAAGAAAGAGAACACTCCGTATATGGAAACAAAACTAAAGACATATTATGAGAAAGAAAAGAATGACAAATTAACCTTTAAAGAAACTGAAAGTAAGGAATTCAAAGACATTTCAGTTTGGAGCTAAATTTTTTTAAAGATTGACAGAACCTCTTCCATCCGTATGATTGACACAGAGCAAATCCATCCTCCTCCTGCTCCATCAGTGGTAGAACAAACCTTTAAAAACCACGGAATGAATGGCTAAAATAGGTCTGTAAACACAGTGGGGTCCCAATCCCAGTTACTATGATTGCTGCCATTGTACACACTATGGAGTGTAGTGTATTTTTTAATTGAAGGAAGTATATTTACCATATGTTTTCAATAGTGTAAAACATACCGGCTGGCACATTTTGGGCATAGAGCATGTTTTTGTGATTAATTCCTACTCCACACATCCAGGAAATTCTTATGAATCCTTTTGAATGTTTTGCCCGCTAAGATACATTATACATGCTTGAAAAACGTTTCCTCTTTGTCTTCCACACCCAAAACTAAAATAGTCAAGATTTTCCTTGCTTTGAATTAACAGCCAAAATGACTTCACTCAGTAAAAATTTAGGAGTAAATTCACCCCCAAATTTAGATATGTTCTCATCTATACCCAAACACATAGCGAAGAGCTTAGAAAAGCTTCACTTTGAGTATCACTGTGATGTTACAGGAAATGTTGGTACAGGAATTCAAAAACTTATCTGACAGGTCTGCTGATTCATCAACTTAACTTTTTTTTTTTTTTTTTTGCATGAGAAAAAGAGTTTTTGTGTTTTTCTCACTCTGTAGAATAGACAGTAATTTTTATCTCAGGCACTGCTTTATTTTAAATTGGATCAAAGAAGCAGAAACAAAAACTAGTTTTGTAAATAAGGAAACATAATATTTTTTGAAGTCTTTTTGTTTGTAGCTTTACCTAAATGTTGCATTTTTGATCTCCCTTCAGCAAGACCAATGTGGACGGTGAAATGAGTTTTGTCACTGGGTCTTGTGGGTGGGATGTGTAGAGTCTAGGGAACAGAATGGAGGATGGCCTGCACTAAGCTTCTGCTGCCATTAATATCTGTCAGAGGCTCAAGAACACTTCTTTCCCCAAACCAGGTTTCACTACAGGTCTAAGCCCTTCGAGTGCATGTTCCCCAAACTTAGAACCATTGCATAGCTTTCCCACTAGAGAAAAGCACGAACGAGGGTGTAATTAGATTTGTTACTTAAAAAAAGACTCTCCTAGGTACCGGACAATTATTTGGAGTCGAATGACACCAAAAAATGTCCCTGTGTTTATCACCTGGTATTCACTTCTTGAGAAAGACTAACATTTAAACATCAATTTCTAGCAGAATTGAGACATGGACTATGATATATAATTTACCTAAAATACTTGGCAAATCTGAAAGATGTCCAAAACATCATATTTTTTAGGATGATGAGCCACATTTTCCCCCAAATTTGGGAGGAAAATGGGGGTGCATCTTATAGTCCGAATGTAGCTTACCTGGCTAGTGAATGTAGTTTACATTTACATTGGTGAAATATTATGTTATTCAATAATTTACCACATTTTTTGCTTCAAAATTTTTTTTCCTGTTTTCCTCCTCTAAAACCTAAGTGCGTCTTATGGTCCTAAAAACACGGTGTTAAGCACACAAGGCTCTTCTTTCCCTTTGAGGTGCATCCTCGATGTCCTTTGTCATCTTCTCAGGAAAGCAGTGCAGTTCTCTGCTCTACGATTTCACATTCTCTTCCATATCTGTCTGATCATGACCACAGTGCTAATCTTTCTGTGTTATTCTAAGACTATGTTCAACATCTTTCTGGAAAGAATATATATAAAATTGCAGGGGCCAGCATTAAAAAAAAATTAAGATCAATGAGATTTAAATGAAATAAAGTTACTCTATCTTGTAAAGTTTTAATCCCCTAGCCATCTGTCATATTCACGCCTCTCAGTTTCACTGTCACTATGACTGTATCATTTCAATAAGCAGTCCTTGTTTTCTCAGTCCTTTGCATTAATATTGAGGAACTTAAGACCAATGGAAATAAACATACGCTTCTCAAAGAATTACAGAGCTGGAAAGTGATCCTGCGTGCATCTGATTAACCACTATTGTACAGCGACTCTCCAAAAGCAATTGAGTATTTTCATTTGAATGTCACACAGCCACTTGAAAGTTTAAAAAAGTCGCAAAGCCATTTTTTCCTCATTTCCCCTTCACATCCCTTAATTTGTTGCACCATCTTCATTCTCAATCACCAGTGTCCACCTTCTGCCACATTCATCACGTGACCATTTCAGGGGATCCGGTGTCCTCCTAGTTTCCTCCATATTGCTTGCAGTCACCTAAGAGCTGTCATTACTAAGTGCTGAGCATGTTTCTATTGACTAAGCAAAGACTACCAGAAATGCAACTGTAGTCAAACCAGCTCGGTCCTACTACTCACTGTCACATGCATGAAAATGCTACATAGCATGGGACCAATGGGGTGTCATCATGAGAAAGAAGGGGCTAGCTCTAAGATTTGTGCTTCTGTTAGGTGACTTGGAAGTGTCAAGGAAGCAGGAGTTTGTTCTGGATTGAGAAATGTCGGAAAGCAGAGATAATTTGGTGATGTGCTATCTTAATCATTTATATAGGAAATGGAATGAATAAAAGTGCTAAAATGTAATAGGTTTAAAAAAAGTGGCACTTGGATGAGCTAGGTCAGTGATGTCGGGGTATTATTGTGTTTTGCACAGTCTGCTTGTTTCTGTCTGTGCTCAGATATGCTTGTCCCAGTACACCACAGTCAAATGTGTTACTCTGTAATGACAATGGCCAAACTGTTGGTGCCAGGTCATACTCTTTTGTTCTCGCTGGCTCTAGTGCATGATTTATCCTGATCTCTCTCTCCCTCGTGGAGACCTTATCTCTCCAAACGGATACCACCTTCTAAAGTTGCCTAACTGCCTAGGGTTTTATATCTACCTATCTTTGAAAAAAGTTATTTTCTCATAGAACTTCTTTTTTAGTTCTAAATCCTATTTCAACTTAGTATTGATACATTCTTCTGAAAACCGTTCTCTAATGATCCTCTTTCTAAATGATACTCCCTCCCCTTGATACCTTCAAACATCAGCAGGAGCATAAACTCTATGAGATTGTGGACTGTATAATATTATGCTCAATGCATATCAATTGAATATATGATCTATGCCAATTCTTACCCAGCATCTAACACAGATGAAGAGCTATCAGAACAGATATGTTTTCAGAACAAGTGACCAATGATTCATTGTGTACGTATGAAGATAAGGTAAGAAATGAGGCAGAAATGAATAACAATAATCTTGCCTTCAAGCAGCACATATCAAATAGAAACTATTGAATGTTATTGATTCCAAATTAGTTAGGTAAATTTAATTAAAAAGAATGAAACTTAGTGTTGTAGAGGGTTTTCTTTTTGGGGGGTGGGAGGAGAGTTAAAGAAAGAAGGGACTAAGGAAAACCACATGAGACCATGTTGCAACAATGGGTCCCTAAGTGCGCACACAAAGAAATTTTCTATTGGTTTTCCTGTTTTGCTACTATGAAAAAAATAACTTCATGCATAGAAACAAATATGTTGGTTTTTATCTACTTTTGCAAAAATAATAGTTTTAATCAGGCATTATTTGATTGAACATCCTTATAACTTTGCTCTTTAGGATCAAGAGAATTGTTATTTGGGAAGAAAGTGTACACGTTAAGTTCAGGGTTATGTGGAAAGAATCATTTGCTTTATAATTTGAGATGTAGGGAATCTCTATGCAGCATCAAGAACAATTACAAAGATAAATGACAATGAATATGTAGACGTTATCTAAAGGTCCCTTGACAGAACAGCAACATGAAGACGCTTTCCAGCTCGACTTCCCTGTGATATTGGAGGCAAATATGGTGAGTCTCTCCTCATGTGAGCAGTTACCTGACAAATACAAAGGCAAAGTTCAACACGTTTAATAGGATTGTTCCCAGGTCTTGGTGGTTGTTTTTCTGGAGATACATGAAGTAAATTCAGTGTCACTGGGTAAGAATTTTAAAAGAAACAGTTTGCAAAGAGTACTACCATGTGTAAAATTTCAATGTAGATTACTCTCATTAACACATTTTAGTTCATTTCCTTTTTAGAAAACAATGTAAAATAGGCCGAGCCAATATTATCATTCCCAGTTGACAGATGAGAAAACACACAGCTAATCTCCATAGTACCATGGGAAATATCACTGATTGATCACAGAACTACTTTCTCCAGATACAATGCTGTATAATTCTTCTCAAAAAAGAGTTCTGAGAAACCACTCACATATTGCTATCAGGGATGGATTTATATGCCCAAGAAGATATAACTAGAAGTGAGTTTATGGCCCCTAAAATCTTCAAAGTCATATAGATATAAAATATTACAAATTGAAAAGTAATCAAGTATTCATTATTTCTGGGCCCTTTCCATTCATGACAGTATTATTCGACATGCACTATATTCTGCCTTATTAATATTTCTTGCCTTCTTTTTGTGAAATTCTTATATAAAAGAAGCTAAGAGAGGTATCTCACTTAACACTATATTATGTAAGATATTTTGTATTTTATCTAATATTAACAGAGAAAACATATTTAATGTATATGGATAATTGGACAGTTTTATCTGAAATGGCTATTCTTGAGATTTTTTTAAAGAACATTCCTTAAACAGGCACTTCATATTATTGCAATGCTTTCAAGCTCATGATCATTGAATACTGACCATACAGGGGAAAAAAGTGATATAAATAGCTTTAGTATGAAATCCTATCATTGGTGTTATTGTACACTTATGCAAATTAATGAATATCAATTGAATATATAAATAAATCTGTATAAAAGTTTAAAAGAGACAGTAGTTAATTTTTTGTGTTAAAATTATACTTCTTTAGAGTATTTTTATATTATATATTTATGTATAAAATATGTGAAAAATATAAAATATTATATATATATATATAACTTACTAAGTCCTAGGCCCAATTTTTTGTAGATGTTGGTAAAATCCACTGTACTCACACAAGTCCACCATGAATGAATATTAGTCAGCCATATGTCTTGTCAAATGCAGAGCTCGGGTGCAATGATGATCACATTTTTTACTTTTGAACTTCATTATTTATGCCTCACATAGATAGATGGTCTCTATTGTATCTTCTCATCCTATTTAGCACCATTAGTTTTAAAGCCACTAATTCTTCTCAGTATTTGGGAATAGTACAATGTTCTAAAAGAAACACATTTACAAATGCTTACAGATCATAGTTGTATCAGTGCTCAGCCCTGGTCTATCTGTCCAGAAAAGCTGACAAGTTAGTAATTTAACTTGAATCCAAGTAACAATGCTCCAATGGCTGTTTAGAATTTAATTATGCAGATGTGTTCTAAACATACACAAACAAAATTTCAACGTTTCTATTATATCAGCAAGAAGGAACATTACAAACTGGTTACGCCTAGAGGAGATAGGGAAGGCAGGAGATCTGGAGAGATGCTCGTCAAATTGACACTGAGTAATTCAGGGGCCAAAAAATCTTCTTGATAAGTATTTGTTTCTAATTCAGTTTTCCCACTCAGTAATTTAAAAATGTTATAAAAACTATTTTTAGATCACCTTGTTGACTATATTATAACCTAATACTGCTGCCTAAATTCAGTGCCATTTTGTAATTTTGTGATCTTCATTTTTTTATTATATTGGCATTAATTTATATTGATAGCAATATTTTTAGCTTGAATTCATTTCTGGCTGCCACAAGTTTTGTATATTCTAATGTGAAAATGACAAAAAGAAGGTCCATCTTCTTCAGTACAAACATTGTGAACTCTCAGACAAAAAAATACATTTTCCTTATTTTTATATACTTTTATTTTTTAGGTTTTATTTTTTAAATTTTTAAAATATATTTTATTGATTATGCTATTACAGTTATCCCATTTTCCCCTTTCACTCCCCTCTGCCCTGCACACCCCCTCCCACCCATATTTCCACCTCTTTAGTTCATGTCCATGTGTTGTACATATAAGTTCTTTGGCTTCTACATTTCCTATACTGTTCCCTCCCCCTTTCTATTTTCTACCTACCATCTATGCTACTTATTTCCCCCTCTCTCCTATACCTATTCCCCCCTCTCCCCCTCCCACTCCCCTGTTGATAACCCTCCATGTGATCTCCATTTCTGGTTTCTGTTTTTGTTCTAATTGTTTCCTTAGTTTGTTTTTATTTTTGTTTTAGGTGTGGCTGTTAATGATTGTGAGTTTGCTGACATTTTACTGTTCGAATTTTTATCTTCTTTTTCTTAGATAAATCCCTTTAACATTTTATATAATAAGGGCTTGGTCAGATGAACTTCTTTAACTTGACCTTATTTGGGAAGCACTTTATCTGCCCTTCCATTCTAAATGACATCTTTGCTGGATAGAGCAATCTTGGATGTAGGTCCTTGCCTTTCATGATTTGGAATACTTCTTTCCAGCCCCTTCTTGCCTGTAAGGTCTCTTTTGAAAAATCAGCTGGCAGTCTGATGGGATCTTCTTTGTAGGTAACTGTCTTCTTTTCTCTTTCTGCTTCTAGGATTCTCTCCTTCATTTTAGTCTTGGCTAATATAATTACAATGTGCCTTGGTGTATTCCTCCTTGGGTCCAACTTCTTTGGCATTCTCTGAGCTTCCTGGACTTCCTGGAAGTCTATTTCCTTTGCCAGATTGGGGAAGTTCTCCTTGATTATTTGTTCAAATAAGTTTTCCACTTGTTGCTCTTCCTCTTCCCCTTCTGGTACCCCTGTAATTCAGATGTTGGAACATTTAAAGATGTCCTGGAGGTTCTTAAGCCTCTCCTCATTTTTTTGAATTCTTGTTTCTTCATTCTTTTCAGGTTGGATGTTTTTTCTTCCTTCTGGTCCACACCATTGATTTGAGTCTCAGTTTCCTTCCCATCACTGTTGGTTCTCTGCACATTTTCCTTTATTTCACTTAGCGTAGCCTTCATTTTTTCATCTAATTTGCGACCAAATTCAACCAATTCTGTGAGCATCCTGATTACCAGTGTTTTGAACTGTGCATCTGATAGGTTGGCTATCTCTTCATCACTTAGTTATATTTTTTCTGGAGCTTTGATCTGTTCTTTCATTTGGGCCATTTTTTTTTTTTTTTTTTGTCTTGATGCACCTGTTACGTGGTGAGGGGAAGAGCCTTAGGTGTTCGCCAGGGTGGGGCAACCCACATAGCTGTGTTGTGACTCTGTATGTGGGGGAGGGAACTGAGAGGGAACGATGGCACTTGCTCTCTGCTGGATTTCAGTCACTTCCTCTGCTTCTCCCAAGCAAACTGGGCTTTTCTGGTGCTGATTTCCATGTGGGTGGGTTTGTGTACATTCTAGGACCCTGTGGGTCTCTCCAACAAACTCTCCTGTGAGGCTGGGAGTTTCTCCCACTGCCGCCTCAACCCCCCCCCCCCAGGTGTTTTCAATCAGTGTTTCGAGGCTTTATTTCCCTGAGCTGGGGCCCTGGGTTGCACAGTCTGTCCGGCTCCCCAGTGCTTTCTCCCAGTATATCTGTGCACGAATGTGGGACGACCCAGCCTGCAATGCGCCACCTCGCCGGGTCCACCTATTGCTGCCTTGCTGGCCAGCTGCAGCCTTGCGCGCCCTGCTCCACAATCTGCCGCCTCACTGTGTCCACCAGCCTCTGCTTTGCTGTGAGTCCTCTCCACCCAACCCATCCCCACCCCTCCTTCTGGTCTGGATGAATGCGTCTTCTTTAACTCCTTGGTTGTCGGACTTCCATACAGTTCGATTTTCTGTCAGATCTGGTGGTTTTTTGTTTTTGAACTTTAGTAGAAATTTGTTATTGATTTTTTTATTGATTGTGATTGTAAGTCATTTAATAAGTAGGGACTCTGATTTGGAATCATGAAAAAAATATTTTTATGATCAGGGCATATTTACCAAGGATCTTCAACTCATAAATCTCTACACACATACATACACGTGTCTATCAACAGAGCCAAATAAAATTAAATTAGTTAGGCATCCCTAACTAATACCTTAAAATAGTTTATAAGCCTAAACTATTTTAGCCTAAACTATTTTACATCTCTCTACACACAGGCAGATGGTTTTATCTTACTATAAATTTTGCCTATGGTGCTTAACATCATAAGGATATTAATAAGCAAGAAGAAAGGGGTTTAAAATATACCAAGCAAAACTAGTCTATGGGAAATCCTTTCCATTTTCAGCTTATACAAGGGGAGTCTAAAATAAACTTGTAGTTTATTTATTAAAAAAATGTATATTTATTCTTATATGTTTAAACTTTGGTCACCTTCTAAGTACTCATCATTTGATGCAATACACCTATTGAGACTTTTTCCCACTGTTCAAAACAGTGTTTGAACTCATTTATTTTGGTGCCTTTTAGTGCTTCTCACAGTTTTTGTTTCCCCTTGTCCACATCAGTAAAACATTTCCCTTACAGGACTTTTTTTCCTCAGGCGACCCCCTCCCCCCAAAAAAAGTTACCTGGGGCAAGATTAGGTGAGTGGGGAGGATGGATCATGGTGTTCATTCCATTTTTGGTCAAAAACTCCTGAACACTCAGCACTGTGTGGGCAGGTGTGCTTGTAAATCGCCCTTTATGAACTGTCAGTCTATTTTCTATATCTGTGGGTCAGTTTCTATTTTGTTTGTTAAATTCCACATAGAAGTAAATTCATATGACATTTGTCTTTCTCTAACTGGCTTATTTAACTTTGCATAATGCTCTCCAGGTTCATCAATGCTTTCACAAGTGGTAAAATTTCCTTCTGTTTTATGACCATGCGGTATTCCATTGGTAAATGTACCACAGCTTTTTTATCTACTCATCTACTGATGGACACTTGGGCTGCTTCCAAATCTGGGCTATTGTAAATACTGATGCAATGAATGTAGAGGTGCATGTATTCTTGTCAGTAGGGGTTTCAGATTTTTCTGGATACACTCCCAGAAGTTGAATGGCTGGGTCATATGGCAGTTCCATTTTTAATATTTTGAGGAAACTCCTTACTGTTTTCCCCAGTGGCTGCTTCAATCCGCATTGTCACCATTGATGTGTTATTGACAAATACATTGTCTTATTCATTGAGTGTAGTTTCATTTTTGGGGGGTTTCCTTTTTTGTGCAAAAGCTTTTTAGCTTGATATAGTCTCATTTCTATATTTTTTTATTTTGTTTCCCTCATCTGAGTGGATATACCAGAAAAAATATTGCTATGAGAAATGTCCAAGACTTTACTGCCTATGTTTTCTTCTGGGATATTTATGGTTTCGAATCTAACATTTAAGTCTTTGATCTATTTTGTGTTGATTCTTGTGTACGATGTAAGAGGGCAGTCTAATTTCATTTTTGCACATATCTGTCCAATATTCCCAACACCATTTATTACATAGACTGTGTTTACCTCATTGTATGTTCTTACTTCCTTTGTCAAATATTAATTGAACAAAGTATGTGGGTTTATTTTGGGGTCCTTTATTCTGTTACATTGAAATATTCTTTTTTATGTTTAGCATATATTCTGCATAAGTCTTATCGCTCCCATATTAACTATTAGAAGGCTAAATTTATGTATAATTTTGCCTCAGTCTACATCAATATCTTATAAAAATTAATGTTAACTTTATATTATATTATTCAGCTTTACATAACATGTAAGGTGATTAGGGATAATTTCTACTGTCTTATTTAATATAAATAAAATAATTATATAAATATATAAATATCAGAATTCTCTAGATTAACCCAACACACATGTGTACAAGATTTTGTTATAGTTAATATATACAAAAATAGTCCTTTGCTATCCAGTCTGATAAATTATGGTGAGTTATTAAGCTTAGTAATAGTTATACAGAGAGTCCTGGCTGGTGTGTCTCAGTGGATTGGGCTCTGGCCTGAGAACCAATGGGTCACCAGTTTGATTCCCAGTCAGGGCACATGCCTGGGTTGCTGGCCAGGTCCCCAGTAGGTAGACATGAGAGGCAACCACTCATTAATGTTTCTATCCATCTTTATCTCTCTCCCTTCCACTCTCTAAAAATAAATAAAATAAAAATCTTTAAAAAATATTTAGAGTCTAAAATCTAAATATAACTACAAAATAATAAAACAGACTCTCTTGAGGAACTGTTCCTGAATGTCATTTCCAAGAAAATGCTCCTAAATACATGAATCTCTCAAATAAATTCAGAAGAAAAAATCCTAAAACCATCTTAAAAAACAAACACACCAGATCGATTTTTTAAAAAGCCAAGTCTAAATCCAAGTTTAAAACAATCTGTAATTTGTTCAGTGTAATTTAATATTCTATTTGATATTGGAATAGAAAGAACATCTAAGGATTATTTTGAGTGATGAAAACTTAAATTCTTATATGTTTTAAAATTGGCATCACAAAATTAATAGGCAAGAGTATTTTCAAGGAGTATATTAAGAAAAAAAAGAAGTTCAAGCCCAATATGATGCTACTAACAACACTAAAATAAAACAATATTTAAAATAGCATAATACTTGCACAAATGAAAGCACGTATCTATGCAAAGCTATAAATACATACATTGACATTAGAATTCAATATATATGAAGAAGTAAGCTTTCAAATCAAGGGAGTAAAGAAAGGTTACTTTGAAATGATGCCATGCTAACTGAATAATAATTTTGATTTAAAATTTTGTAAAGGATAAAATTTAATACACTCATTGTACAATCCTTCTAAGTAAGTTGTCAAGGGATCAAAGAGATTTACCTTAAAAATGAAGTCAAGGAGAAAACAAAACTAGCCTAAACAGAATGGGATACATCAAAACTGGAAAAATTTAGCTTTCTCTGCTTTGTAATGATGGTGATATACCCCCCAAAACTGTATAGATATTTAAGATGTACAAAGTCAAAAGTTGTATGTACTTAAAACTTTAAAAATGCTGAACTATTTATGTCTATTCTGCACAGACTTTACTCAATCTATAACATCAATTTACTAACAAATACATGGACACAGTACATAAAGGGACGAGTCACACTTAATTTAAAAAAACCCATAAAATAAGCCCTGGCTGGTGTAGTTCAGTGGACTGAGCACAGGCTGCAAGTCAAAGGGTCGCTGGTTCGATTCCAAGTTAGGGCACATGCCTGGGTTGTGGACCAGGTCCCCAGTGGGAGCCATGTGAGAGGCAACCACATATTAATGTTTGTTTCTCTTTCTCCCTCCTTTCCCCTCTCTCTAATAAATAAATAAATAAATAAATAAATAAATAAATAAAATCTTTTTAAAAAACCCATAAAATATGGTCACCAAAACCATATTTTAGATTTAAGTGAATATATTATTGAAAAATGAAAAGGTCTTACCGTGAGATGATGAAACTGATTTGCTCATTTATTGCTCTTGGCATTGCAACTTTTAATAAGCAATACCCATGCAAAACAAGAGACCTAACAATGGTCTTATCTATCCCAGGACTTTATCCTAAGCAATCAAAATATATAATATGAAACTGTTCATTGCAGATTTATCTAATGTAGCCTCTAATTGGGTGCAGCCATTTCCATGGGATATAAATCAAGTCACAGGGTCACAATAAATATTCATTCAGTAACTAAAATAAAAAGCAAATCATATGATAATTAAAATTATGTTTTGCTATTATGTAAACATGGATAAATGTTTCAGCCAGGATACAACAATAAAAATTGTGTGTTTTTTTTTCGTATTTAGATTAGAAGTAGTTTATGGTTATATTTTTGAACTAATGCTATTGCTTTAAAATGACTCTTTAAAATTAGTACTTTTTAACCATTCACCACATTTTTGCACATTAAATTAAAATGAATTCAGATATTGTTACCCTGTGGAGGTGGCAAATATACATTTATTTTCAGTCTTACCACAGAGCTTTTCTCTGAGTGCTGTGATCCCTTCGTGCCTGCCCACACACGTGTGATGCTTTCACCACTTAGTCAGCTAATCTTCAGAGAAATGTGCATTGTTTCTGAGGACCGGAGAGCCTCAGGGAAGCAATGTGAGCTGTGCACTTTCACCCGCCTGCTTCCTGCTGCTCCAGTCTCACTGTAAGTGATGTAAAGTGGCATTATCTTCTTCCTATCTTGACAGATACCAGGTTGAAAGAACACCATGTGGCTGCCAGACAATGGATTGTCTCCTTTGTTCTATTTGACCTAAATTGCTAAGTGACAACCTCAAGAGGCTGGAGCAGACTCAGCTCTGAGCCTCCACTGGGAAATGCCTCTGCCAAAATTTTACATTCCAGGTGTTTAGTCGTGACTGTTGGTGCTGTGTTTTTGTTTTGTTCTATTTTGCTTTGTTTATACCTCTAATGACAAAGCATTATGCTTCAGCTTTAAAAAAACGATTAAAATAAATTATTGAAAGTGTTTAAATCTAATATTTAGACAGCAACACCTCCCAGACCCATTCCCAACATACACATTCTGGAGAAAATGAAATTCCATCATAGGAGGCTGACAAGGAGACTCCATGAGTTCATGTGCCAAGGATGTCTATTTCATTTCATTGCACTTCATTTCTTTCTTTTTCTTCTAATATGTGTTCTGCCAAACTCTGAGACAGGCTTTTGTGATACATCGATGATCAGAGGGAAAATCCGGCTCTCACATTGCTCGCTGTCTAGGGTGGAGAGTCAGGGGAGACAGACAGATAAACAGAGTGTTATGAAACAATGTGCTAAGTGTTCTGTCGCTGGAGCATGCGGGGTCTGTGGTGCAGAGGGGAAAGGAGTCCTAACATGTTCTGAGGCTTCAGGGGATGGAAACTGTTTGGAGAAGCCTTCAGAGAAGGGCTTCAGAGAACCATTCAGAGTACGTCTTTGAGACGTACAAAGGAAGGAAAAGAAAACAGTAGAGATGTTGAAAGCTTGCGTGGCTGGTGGCTGTAAATTATTTTGAAACAATGTCCACAGTACGGATAGACTAGAGGTGGAGGCTGTTACTTGAACTTGACTTGAGAGCTTAGGTCAGGTAACTGCCATTTCCCAGCATGGGGCATATACGTCTAGCATGTAGAAGCATCAGCATGCGCTGGATAATTGATTGATCGAATAAATGAACAGCAGCTCCTTCCTAATCTGAGAAAAAATTAAAAGCATGCCATGGAAGTTTTGCTTAAAATCTCCATTTCCTTCAGGCTACAGGGAAAGTGAAACCCTGGCAGTCGCGATGCTGGGCAGAGCAGAGTCTAGGGCTTTCCTGTTGAGGAGGAGTTGCTGCTGTCACTCACCTGAGAAACCCTGTGACCTACCGCATTCCCTTCCCTCTGGTAAGACTGAAGGCGCCACTGAAGCGGTGAATAGGCTGCTTGTTTTGAACACCAGGAACATTCTGCCCCTTATTATTATGCTGTGTTTGTAATAAATAAATGACTGTTCTTGATAAAAAAAAAAAAAAAGTCAGGGAGTATATCTATAGGTTGTAGTAAGGAGGTTATGAGTGGCCATTTAATGCCAGTCATATAAAGGAGTAGCTTCTTTAATTATTAATGCACTCATTCGAAAGACATACCACAGAGCATGAAATCTAACAGCAAGCTGCTGAATTAAATCCAAGGGAAACAGTATTAAGTAACAAGCTTTTATAAATATATAATATCCACCAATTAAACGGAAAGAATTTGATTTCTTGGAGTGATAGTTCCATAAAACATTGAAGTTTTACAACTATGTTTTTTTCCATAATTTAGATTAACCATAGTTTAAAATAGAAAATGGTAGAAAAGTCAATGTATTTGATTTCTGAAATCTGGAGTACTTGTATATCAAGAGATTTACATAAATAAACACATACATATGCTATAATATATATATAATTATATATATATATATAATATCCACCTAAACATCAGATCTATAGCAGTGATATAAACTTTAAGAGGGGGAGTTTGCTTTGAGATTGTTAAAATAAGAAATATAAATTAAAATAAGATATATAAGTTAAACAAATGTCTTAAATATTATATCAAGCAAAAATACTTTGTAATACTCTTTATAAAATCAATATACTAGAATCATTATGTGTATATTCATTATAACTAATAGCACTCCTATAGTTTAATTTCACTAATCACAGTCTATGAATTCATAGAGTTTAATAGAGTTACCTGCATGGCGAAAATTATTATTTGGGCAATTGATTTGCATTAAGGAAGTCAAACAAGGCTTAAATAACCTACTTTATCAATGGGAATTACATTAGTTTAGTCCAGGGGTTTAACCTTCATCTCAAGTAATAAAAATTACCTTGAACTCACATTTCAACATTTCTATTATTAGCCTCCATTGTGCAAATTCAGCTGTCTGGACATCTATTCAGTGTTAAGAAGTAATCTAATCATTGCACTTTTTATCACTTTGAAACATAATTCAGGAGAAAGATAAAACTGTGAATGGAAAAAAATATGTCAAGTTTGACGCTCAAAGAATCTCATAGATTCTGAAACCTCAAGTTTATTTAAGTTTATAAATAGAAATGAAACTTTAGCCAAGATCAGTGCTAATCCTGGCAGTTTTACCAAGGCTTCTATATTCATTAAATTTCATCGGAAGTAACTGGACTTTCAGTGTTACAGTTTATTTCCAATCAGGAGCAAGTGTTTTGAAATAATCTCTCTTGGTTTACCAACTATTATCTCTTCGACCTCTTTTCGTATTTCTTATTTTGTATTTCTGATGTGTAAAGAGGAACATATCTAATCTGCCTAATATTTGAGAAGATGAGAAAAGAAATTCCTAGAAACCATGACTATTTATAATTGCTAAGAAATGTAAAGTTTGAATCTATTTAAAGGTTATTTCTGAGTCTATTTACTTTATGAGTCTTAAGTGCATTCACTATAAAGCAGATGGAAGAATGGATTCAACAATATAAATCCAGAGTTGACATGTACAATGCGGGGAGACACAAAAGGATGCTACTTTTTAGATACACAGGCTCTTCTCACAGGACCCCAGGGGCAGGGAAACTGTTCACTCACTGCTCCCTTGGTGATGGAACTGGTTCTCTATGGGAACTAGATGTCTCGCTTTAAAGACTCACGAATTGCTGCGATATAGCTGATTTTGAACAAGTTGCTGGAGTGAGAACTGAATTTCACATGTCAAATGAGATCTCTTTCAGTCTGACTTTTTAAAGAAATCCAGAAACTAGACATCTTTCCATCTGAAAGCAAAGTAAATGTAGCAAGCAAGGCTATTTTATTTGGAAACTTAACATTAAAAAACTCAAGTAGAGATGATTTTGTTCTCTCTTTACCTCCAAACAAGAGTGCTCAGGGTATCCATGTTTTCGCCATAGTCCGCAGCCCACTGAAACCTGACAAGCAAAAATTCACACCATAAATTATCATGGGTCATGTTCATGGAGGTGGTTCTTCCTGTCAAAGAACATGCTTTGTTAGTATCAAAGAGAGGAAGAATCAAGCTAAGGATTCCGGTCCTTTTTACCCTAAGTATATGGTGTGCCGTATTTTTCTGATTTTATATTGTTTAAGACAACCTAATTAAGACTTGTTAAAAAAAGCTGGCGATTCTTGAAAGATGGAAATGTTCTACTGAAAAGGTTAAGAGAAATCAGATATGACGGGATTTACACATCTTTAGAATCACTTTTAGAAAAGCTATACATTCCTGTTAGATTGTCTATACAGGTGGAGAAAACTTTGCTTTAATCATACCAAAGAAACATTTTGTTTACCTGCTGAAAAGGTCATTTCTGGGTTTTGTAGCTTAGGCTTTGGCAAAATGCCAAGAGGGAAAAAAGACAACAACAAAAAGTTGACTTCTACTCTCTCTTCTTGCTATCTAAAAGAAGCAGCTGTGTGCTGTGATATTTCATTTATCTACCATCACTCAAAGAGAAATTTAAATAGCCTCTCTCTTCAGAGTTCCATAATCATGCTTCTGCCCAGAAGGATATCCAGTATGCATGCATGCATATAATTTAAAAAGCTGAATGGAACAAAATGGAATTCATAAAGTAGTCTTAATCTGTGACCGAAATGAAAATTTTAATTTCTTAGTTTCATTTCATTGTAAGTAATTGAAATATTTTTGCCCACTCTGCTCCTCTTGCTTCCCTAGAGAGAATATTCCACAGCTGGCATTAGGTTCTCTTAGGTTATAACTTCTGATCTTTAGCCTAAATGTTCTTTTCCTAGGGGTCTTTTTTTTTGAGATGCAGTGTTAAAAATTTTTACCAAATATATTTATTATTTCTCTTTCTCTGTGATGTCATTCACTATCTGGCACAGTTGTAGTAGTTATGCTTGTTTTTTTAATGATAGTTTCCCTTTAAGATTATCATTTTTTATCCCTAAGATATGTACTCTGTAATTATGTTAATCTGAACTCATAAGTCAAGTCTGTCAGGCCTTTGCATGTTTTTATTGCTCTTTTTCAAATTCCTTTTAAATCTGTATCTGAATGCCTCAAACAGGAATTGAGCTAAAATTCCATGATATTTTTATTTCATCAACAGTGTTACCTTCTGGAAGTAAAAGGAAAATAATTTCATTATTCTTTGCTTTCAGAACAGAATAGAGATTTAAAATGAATGAGTGAACTGAAGAAACTGAAAATACTAACAACAATAATACTTAAATGGTGGAACCAAGCAAATAATCATTTTATACCTATGAAAACCTGACTTTGTCTCACGGGTTAAATAACATTTCACATTATTTCTGGTCACACCAGAAATTCAATTCAACAATTAACTACAAAGACCCTGCTATGTACATATCTTTACTGAAGGAGGAATGGTGGGCTAAGGGGTGGAGGGCGGAAACTAGTAACTGTGAAGTATCGATATGCACTATGAGCCACATAGTGCTCTCCGTTAAAAGTTATATCCACCAACTGAATAAAATCCTAGAAGGCTGATCTCAGACATAAATACAAATTGCGTCAACTAGCTTCAGACATAGTATGTACTTTGTTCATTTAACTTAGTTATTACGAGAGCTAAGATTTAATCACAAAGAAAGTTTAGTAAGAGATGAAACTATCATGTAGCAATTATTTAACACATAACGTGCGGCAGTGTAAACTATTTAGAGAACAATCTTATTTTCTAGAAAGTCAATTCTTGTAATGCCACAACTAATAAATGATGACTGTATATAATTCTCTCCATAATCTTTTTTTTAAGATTTTGTTTATTTAGTTTTAGAGAGAGGGAGAGGGAAGGGGAAAGAGAGGGAGAGAAACATCAATGTGTGGTTGCCTGTTACATGCCCCTTACCTGGCCCGCAACTCAGACATGTACCCTGACTGGGAATCAAACCAGTGACTCTCGTTCGCAGGCTGGCACTCAATCCACTGAGTCACACCAGCCAGGATACTCTCCATGATATGTATATGTTTAACTTTACTGAGAACTAAAATAAATGAGCATAAAGAGCTCAACCTTGTAACTGCTACTTTACATTCTCCAATTATTCCCTCCCAAATTCCTAATCAGTAATCATTTGCTCACTTGAAAGCCACTGAAACAAGTATAGGTCATGAATAATAATGACCTATACGTAGACAAAAATTCCACCTGTCTGCCCATTGGGTCATAACCCGAGCATCGGGAAGAGACAGGGCTATTGCAGGGTTATGGTAGCTCAAACTAAGGGCCATTCTATAAGAGAGATATAAGGAAAATATTTTCAAGAAAATACCAAGCCATGCAGGACATACCTCTGGCCTAGAAATGGCCTGAGCCGTGGGAGATTCATAGACTTTTTATGGAAGAATGACCATTTCCCAAGAAAAACAGAATGCCATTATTTTGATTTTGAAATAAATTCCAGAACAATCTTCTTACTTATTAATCAATTATATAGTTATTAATTCAACAAGAACCTATGGAGTCACTGCCATTAAGGGTGATTTGTCATATGTATTTAGCCGTCTCTGTAAGTTATTGTTTTTATCTATCTCATGTTTCCTATTATTTTTGAAATGTTAATACACTTTGCTTCTCATTTGAGCCCGTGTTAATGTTATTTTTTGTAATCTGCATCTATTTCATTGTTATCATCATATATTTATGTAAAATGTGAATGAATTAAAATAAATGAATAGAGTCCCAAAGAGTTATTTCTAAAAGAAGCACCCTCATTTAGATATAGGTAATAATATTACAAAATGTATCTCTCATCTTATCTCATACTCCCACTAAAATAGGTTATACAGTTTATTCAGTCTCTCTTTTTGCTCATCAGGCTTGCTTCTGATGACAGCTAGCCTATTCTAGAGACCACAGATTGGCCCCATTGGTGTTATTAGGAGCAATATCTCATAAAGTCAGAAAGCGTTGTGTGGAGAAGGGTTTACAAAAGGCTTTGGATTGTGGAAGCATTATCTGGATACCTATGTGACATCTCATTATAACTACTCTTCAGAGTTTCTGGTTAATTAAAAACAGCGCTACAGCTTTTCCTTATGCTAACAAAGGAAACAATTAGATCTTATTTGAAGCAAAATAAAGTTTTAATATTTGGACTGCATGTAGCTCTGTGCATTTTACATCCATGAGTATATAGTTTTATTTTGTGCACTTTTAGACAATATGGTCATTCTCTGTGAATGGTACATGACAAATATTTTTATTTTATTTATTCAAATATTCATTCCACACATACATATATAGGGCACTACTATATTTCAGGTGCCACTCTGACCCTAAGGCTATATCAGTAAAATAAACAGACAAAAATCCCTGTATTTATGTAGCTTTTGTTGGGAGAAGATTTTAAAAAACCAACTTAATAAATAAGCATATGGCTTAATATGAAAGAAAGATAATGTTATGATAAATCATGAAACCTGATAAATGTTACTACCATTGTTTGGGATAACAGTTGTAATTGAAATGGAGTCATCAGGATAAGATTCATCAAGAAGGTGAGTTTGAAGGAGGTGAGAAAGTTCATGGTATTGATATCTGAAAAGCAAGAGTTCCAACAAAGGCAAATAGTGAGTGTTGGAGTTTGACCAGTCTATTAAAAAGAAAGTAGGATGATAGTGGATGTTACACAGGAATAAAGGATTTGAAGGGCCTCCAGATCAGTGCCAATATCTTGACTTTCACTGCAAAAATAAGGTTTCTTGCTTTGGCACTACGAACAGTTAGGCCCTGATGATCCCTAGTTTGGGGACACTGTCTTGTGTACTGTAAGTTGTTTATCAGCATTCTGGCCTGTAACCTCCATCTGCCCATAACAATTTCAGTTGCGAACACCACCAAAACTGTCTTTGAATTTTGCCAACTATCTTCCAGAAAACCAAAGTGATACAATTTAGTACTTATTGCTATAAATGGAATGGAGGAGCGTAGGAGTTGAATAAAGTTTCGCCCAAATTCACATCTATTTGGAACCTGTGATTGTGACCTTATTTGGAAACAGGGTTTTGCAGAGTAATCAAGTTAAAATGAGGTCATACTGGGCCTTAGAGCGGACTTTAAATCCAATGACTCACTCGTGTCTTTAGAAAAGAAAGAAGGGGGACTTCTGTATTCAAAGGCACAGAGAGAATAAGAAAAAGGCCACAGGAAGATAGAGGCAAAAATTGGAGTGATGCAGTCATATGCCGAGGGGTGCTGAGAATTACTGGCAGCCATTGGACACAAAGAGAGAGACGATGAAGGATTCTTCCCTAGAATATTCAAAGGAAGTACAGCCTTGCTGACAACTTATTTCTGACTGTAGCTTCCATAACAACGATAGAATAAAAATCTGTTGTTTTAGCCACCTACTTTGCAATCTTCTTTTGGCAGCTCTAGGAGAGAATGCAGAGATCTGTCATTGATGACTCCGTTGAGGGGCGGGCTCTGAATTGATCCAGATGCATATACAGAGTGAGGAGAAAGTATGTTTACAGTTATGAGTGTGTGAAACACAGAGTTTATCCCTGTCTTTTATATTTATTCATTATTGTATTATTTTTCATAGGTACAACTGTAAACCTACTTTTGACCAGCCCTACAGATAATACTGTTTTTAGGTGAGGAGGGGTGTAGAAATAAAACCAGTTGTAAGCTTCATGAAACACTTAAAGACAGAGATGTTAGCAGATTGGACCAGAGGAAGAGCACAATGGAGATGGTGAGAAGGATTTGGAGCCTCCTGTGTTTTGAAAATAACAGGGTTTTCTGATGGATTGAATGTAAGATGTTTACAAGATTCCTATGAGGAGGTGTTGAGTAGGCAGTATGATATACGTGATAGGATTTCAGGAAGATGTAAATTGCATATTGGAAGTATTTAGAGGAGTAATAAGACCAGGTCAGAAAACTAAGGGAGTGTGTGTACATGGTTAAGAAAATGTTTACCTCAAAGCGAAGAGGCCAGGGATAAATGAGATCAGGAATCAGCAAGTGGTGATGAAAAAGCAACCAGTGGGATGTTAGCAGAATCAAGAGGAAGTTGACTCTTGCAAACAAGTTTTCTTCCTTTTTTTGCTTAATTCCATTACACAAAAATTCTGTTATAAATGTATTTTAATGTGAAAAGTCATAAAAGTTTTTGCTTATTTTTCATGAATTATACTTCAGGAACCATCAATAGTTATTTTTCAACTTCTTATTCAGGAGGTCAAAATATGTTGGATGATACTTGGTAAAAGTAATTGAAAGTACAAGGAACTTGAATATTTGTTTTGTTGGGCTACAAATAGGAGGCTTTGTCTCATCTATATTAGTTTAGATAAGTGCCTGATATTTTCCTCAGCCTAGAAAATATATCTCTGAATGAGAAGAATGATATATATAAAAACACCAGAAACTTTTTGTGGCTGGGCTTTTCCCGTCTTGTATGAGTACAGACTTTGGCTGAGGACACCAAAGAATTCCATCCAAATAAGGAAGAGCAGTTAAACATTGCAGTGGGTATTGTAGATCATTGTAGTCTACAGAAACTAGATTTAGGTGTCTAAATAAGTGTTTCACTACATGTAGTAAATTCAGAGAAAAAGCAAGTCTCCACTTGATCCCAAATTAGGCTATGGAATCAGATCCTAACAAGAAACAGATAAATTATTAAAAAAAAAAAAAAGATAAAACAAAGACAATTTATTTACAATGGGCTAATTTTAAAGGTGTAGTTTTAGGCAAACCAAAAGGAATAGTGTAGTAATCCAGTCGTTCCATTCAAAATGCCCATGTGAACAACTATGGCTGTGTTGGCGACCCTTCTCTCTGAGATGCATCTCCGCAGCCTGGGATATATTATTCATGCCAACGACATTCCAGTGACATGTGGCATGATTTTATGCTGAGTGAGCAATCCAGGAGCCTAGACTAAGAGAAATAAAAGAATTAAAATTAAAGGTCAATGTCCCTTTTTATAGTATTGATAAGTTGGTTCTTTTAAATAGATGTACAAAAAGTGACCTCAAAGTCTGGTATATTTGTTAGGCATGCAGACATCAGAAAGTAGCACGCAAAATGTCAATATGAAGCTTTCCTGCTCTGGCTGGTGTGGCTCAGTGGATTGAGTGTGGGCCTGCAAACCAAAGGGTTGCTGGCTCGATTCCTAGTCAGGGCACATGCCTGGGTTGTGGGCCAGGTCCCCAGTTGGGGGCAAGTGAGAAGCAACCACACATTGATATTTCTCTCCCTCTCTTTCTCTCTCCCTTCCCCTCCCTCTAAAAAGAAATAAATAAAATCTTTAAACAAAAAAATGAAGCTTTTCTGCCCACTAGTTACATTGGGTCTCCAAGGCAGCTGGCCTTTCCCATTGATACTGCCAGCCTTCCTGAGTTCCAATGCCTTGCATTTTCGTTGCGATTCCATCTTGGATATGAAGTCAAATTTAAAACCATGGTAAAAATCAGAGCAAAATAAAAATATAGCCCCATTGACGAACAATCCACATTTCTCACCAAAAAATAATGTTCATCACCTATGCGAAAAGTCTGCAAACTGGTTTTAAGTGAAAGTAAGAACTTCTATTTTTGTTGTGAGCACCAAAGAATTTAATTACCTCTCATTGATAACCTAGTGGCATAAAACAGCAATTACTTTCTTTTCACAACCTGCTCCTCCTATATGAACTGGGACATGAAATCCATCTGGAATTACTGGCTTTTTTTTTCTGATTTTCAAATATACATATTCTAAAGTTAAAAAGTAGTAAAGGTTGTATTTGCATACCAACAACTAAGCTACCAGAAATTGATAGAACCGTAGATCTTGTGCATATTTTGTACAATAAAAGGAAGAAACCCTAAATTGTGTGTTGAGTCACCCAATTTAGTGACATTTAGAAGAAAGTCAACATTAGTACTCGTAAGAGCTTGACAAAACAGATCGTGTCATGTGTGAAAAAAATAGTTGCATGCAATGATTTTATTGAACTATAAGTTTAATATATTGGTTTTTGTGCGCGCTCCATTGATTTGTTTGTGCTTTGGATGTTTGCTGGGATAATGAATGGTTTCCATATGAATTGACAAACTTTAGGAAAAAGGTAATGGTTTGCCAGTGAATCAATATTTAGAAGAATATATTAGTCATGGCTGGACTTCCACATTGGTTTAATATATTAGCTGGGAGCGTACTCTGTATGTGTGTGTGCAATGTGCTGATTTCTTGATTATTTCCATGTTTAAAGAAGTGTACTTGTCAGGGGCCTTCCTCTTCAAAGGACTGAGACTTGCAGTTGCGTGGAGTTAGGAGGTTAAATTGCTATTATCAGCAGAAGATAAACTTGTGATAAATATAAATGTATGATAAAGCTTATCACATCTAGTCATAGGTCTGTACTCACCTTTTGCACAGATTTTACAAGACAGTAGAAAAATCATCATTGTTAAAAACAAATTGCAGGAACTAAAAATTATTAACATGTGAACAAAAACAAGTGCAAAAATAAATTCAGGACTAAATTCACTTAGCAGCAACATAGAGGCGTGAGATGAAAAAGAACATCTTGGATTTAGAAAGCAAACACTAGGTTTTCAGTCTTATCACCTGTACACTTTTGAATTCCGTCTTCTTTACTGTCACTTACTTTTTAAGCTACTTGACTTCACCCTCAGTATTAAGATAGCAATTGCTCTGTGGCCACGTGTAGATCCATTGAAAGGATAAGCACTTGCAAAGGATGTCTGTAAAACTAATGGTCCATATGAAGAGTAAAGGTGAATGTATATAGCTCTGAAGCAAGATTCCATGAGCTCATTGTCCAAATAAGTAACTTAGCAGGTGTTTCATTATCTTAACTTTTTATACAGATTACTGAAAAATGTCATATACCATACAAATCACACGTTTAAAATGTACAATTCAGATTTTTCTTTTAGTATATTCCCAGGGTTCAGCAACCACAAGCATTATCTAGTTTCAGAATATTTCATAACCTAAAAGGAAACTCTGTATAGCTCTTGTACAGCCAGCCCCTCTCCATTGCTCTTTGCCCCGACGTTAGAAAAAAAAAATCTTCTCTCTGTTTCCATGGATTTGCCTATTCGGAACACTTCATACAAATGGAATCATATAACATGTCATTGTTTGTAACTGGCTTTTGTCACTTCACATAATATTTTCAAAGTCCATCAATATTATAGCATCTATCTGTAATCATTCCTTTGTTTATTTCCAAATAACATTCCACTATATGAATATAACACATTCTGGGTAGATATTTATAGTTGATGAATATTTGAATTGCTCCACTTTTTGGCTACTATGAATAATGATGATGAAAACATTCATGTATACATTTTTGTGTGGACATGTGTTTTATTTCTATTGGTTACATACATATGAAAGGAATGGCTGGCTCATACGGATACTCTTTAGATAAGATGTTAAAAAGCTGTCAAACTGTTCCAAAGTTGCTGCACCATTGTAAAATCCTACCATCAGTGTATAAGAGTTCAATTTTTTCCACATCCTCCCAACACTTGTCTTTTTTTTATGTTAACCATTCTACTGGTGTGAAGTGATTTTGATTTGCATATTGCTAGTGATTAATCATGTTGGGCATATTTGTAGGTTCTTATAGATTATTTCTATATCTATTTTGGAGAAATGGACATTAAAACATTTTGTTAAGTTTTTAACTGGGTTATTTATATTTTATTATTAAGTTCTAAGACATTTATATTAAGGATATAAATTCTGTATCAGATATAAATTTGCAAATATTTTCTTATATTCTCTGGATTGTGTTTTCACCTTGTTAATGGTGTGCCTTGAAGCACAAGAGAGCTTAATTTTTGTGAAGTCCAATTTATTTATTACTTTTTCACTCAGGCTTTTCATGTAATATGAACTCAATGCCTAATCGAAGATCATAAACATTACTGCTATTTTTTCTAAGAGTTTTATTTTAGCTCTTACATTTAACTCTACAATCCATTTTGAATACATTTTTGTGTTGGATTCGACCTTATTTTTATGTGGATGCCCAGTTGTCCTGGCACCATTTGTTGAGAAGACTATTTTGACCCCATTGCACATCACGGCACCTTTTTCCAAAGTCAGTTAACCACAGATGTCATGATTCATTTCTGGACACTCAGTTCTATTCCATTGACCCATGTATCTACCCTTGTGATGGACCATACTCTCTTGTTTACTGTAGCTCTGAGGCAGTTACACAGGAGAGTGAGGGGAGTGCTCCAAATGTGTTCTTTGTCTTTGAAAGAATATTTTGATTATCCGGGTTTCATCATTTCTATATAAATCCTATGATCAATTTGTCAAAAAAGATAGCTGGAATTTTGATATCTTTTCTTATTTTTACACCGTCAATGCTTTTTAATAATGTTTGGATCACAGTGAGATATCTCAAATTAATAATTAAATGAATTAATGTGTAAGTACACCAGGGTTTGATCTAACATGAACCCAAAGAAAAAAATAATATTCTTAAAACCAATATAATCATTTTGAGCCTGAAACATATATTCCCCCCAAAATCTTTTTCTTTGATTTTCTTTGTTTTTATTTATTGTGCCTGTTTGTCAAAGCCACATGGACTCCTGTGCACAAAAATAAAGTGTGATGGTTTTTATATGTGACAGCCCCCAAATATGATTGATTTGGGGACTTAGTTTAATTTTAGGAGACTCTGATTAATTTGTATTACAATTAAATTGTATTAAAATCACTTACACAAGGACAGTTTATTGGGTTCCTTTGGAGGTTTTCATGCACCTACACTACCCATCTCGCTGAGTCCGTGGTTTCCTTTTTCAGCATCTCCATGTCCAGAGCATCTTTTTTTCCTGCCCTCTCTCTGAAAACAACTTTCCTTACTTGGCTGTGAAAGTGGCCACCTGACATTTCATGACTTCTCAATTTCAATTCTTAACACAGATTAATGAGAACCTCAGTGTTCAAATTCTAAAGTTTTGTGCAGAAAATACAAGTAGCTAACTTTGGTTGATCACATCAGTCATTCTCTCTTCACCCATTCAGTCGTGGTTGCAATGCTTCAGAGTTGTGTAACATAAACAAACTTGCAATGTTCCGAGAATGAGGTATATGTGACGTTGAATTGCACTTCAAAAGAAATTGCAACACCTAGACCTGTGACTTTGTGAAAGGGAAGGGAGGAAGAAAAATATTTAAGTAATATTAGAACAAAGACTACCTTAGTAGTAGTATGAGAATATACAAATAATATCTATTCAAGTTTATTACAAATACTACTACCCTATGCAATTAAAATAATCATAATGATTTTAGGATCAGTGATTCTCTGCCTTTCCATATGTTGGGTGTTTTGATAAGCAGTGACGAATAGAGACACTCTGATGTTTGAAGGATCTATGCTGCACTTCTTACAATAAGTAGCCTGTGGTTTTGGCAAGTCGTGCCATTTTCCCACAAATTGACCCATCTGGGAAGAGGAGCTTGACTTCGGTTCCTTGAACTCTCTCTCTCAGCTTTGAGTCCATCTCATCATCGACATAAACTTCGGAACTCCTAATGATGGGAATGATAACAGCAGAACACGGTTAGTCTGATCAGGACTCCACCACACACAAATGGTGCTTCTTTAAAGCAGAACCGTGCTATGAGGAATTTATACGGGAAAAATCAATCTTTTCACAGAACACGTACGTTAAGTAAATGAAATAATTCCGATAACACAAAGGCAGCCCTCAAGCAGTTACAAACAGGAGAAGGGAACACACCATTTACAAATGACATCATATATACTCAGCGCTGCTTTTACTTTAAGTGATTTTCAGTGTAGGCAAGCAAAGTGTGCCGCTTATTTATCATAAAGCTAAAATCCATACAAGTCCTTCAAATGTTTCAATAAACTTATGAAAAAGTATTTTTCAAAAGGAAAGCCAACTAGCAATTTATTTTTTTACGGTTTGAAATATGTTTAAATCAAATTTGATGCCATGATTCTTTTTAGACTCTCTACATACTGTGGGTTCTCCTTGACACTTTGATTACCTTAGAGAAATATATTCATTTGACCGAATAAATAACTAGAGTGGGAGAGAAGTCTGATTTAAAAAGAATATAAATTTGGAAGTATCGCCCAACTCTCCCTAAATTCAAATAAAGTTAATTTAAGGCACATGTATTCTGTCATGTGTGGAAGATATATTATAATTAGTATAATATGCATTATACTGGGAAGCCAATTACATTACTCTACGGACATGCCAATGGATTTATCTAAAGTAACAGAAATGCTCAGAGTTAATTAAGTTTGTCTTATGCTAACAAGAAATTGTGTCATATTATAGGAAGATTTTAGAATACTAAAAGGTCAATCTGTATTATAAAAAAATCTGCACATAAATGTTTTATGAGGGATTGGCATAGAATAACATATGAACCAAACCGCAATCTGTCCTGTCTCCTAATTAGATTTTTTAAGTTCTGCATTTTAATTAGGACGATTTCTTCTGGAGGTAACAGAAAACCAGATGCAAGCTTTAAAATTTAGTGATGCATATAGCAGGAGTTCAGAGGCGGCTCCTTCCTGGTGTTTGGTTTAACCTGGTGGCCTTTGGTCTTTTCTATGTGATTACAAAATGCAGGGAGTAGGTCTGGGCTCCTCAGTACTTGGTCATTCAGAGGAAGACGGAATTTGCTGTGAGTGTATTTCTTGTAAAGGCAAGGAGATATCTTTCCTGATGTTCAGTAAAAGGACTCCTGGACATGGAGAACGGTGTGGTGATTGTGGGAGTGGGCGGTGGCAGTGAGAGGGATATACGCAGGATGAATGGTAATGAAAAAAATATAAAAATAAATTTAAAATGTTTCCTCTTTATCCTTGCTTGAATTAGGTCTCATTATGATTTTTAAAGCATATTTTATTGGTTATGCTATTACAGTCATCCCAGTTTTTCTCCCCCTTATTTCTCTCCACCCTGCACCCTCCTCCCAACAGCATTCCTCTCCCCTTAGTTCATGCCCATGGGTTGTACATATAAGTTCCTTGGCTTCTCCATTTTCTATACTATTCTTAACCTTCCCCTGTCTATTTTGTACCTACTCTTTATGCTTAGCATTACTATTTTTGAAACAGTCTCTGAAACCAAGTAAAAAATTAAGAGATATTAACCTACACTTTAATTCCTGAAGAAAATTGTTATGGTATTAGGTTGGGGGAGTGAACTGCCTTCAAAATATTCTGGCCTTGAAAAGTCTGGGTCAATATTTCCAAAGTGTATGTCTATGTGTACAAATGGCAGGTAGGGGATATATGACAAAAGTTTGGCAAGATTTAGGAAAAGGGAAATTAGGAATTTTACTGGATAGATGACAATGTTTACCATACTCTATAAACAAGGGGTGTGGAAATATTTGGTAAAGGTACATTAAACTCTAAAGATTTTCTTTGCTCTCCATCATAACAATAACAATAAAAACGTATATTATACAAATATCCAAAACATCAAGTTCCATATACAACTTGACCACTGTATATAAAGAAGACTTTATTCAACTGCATTGCAACTGATCTTTAAAGGAAACATTTAAAGTTAAATCATAAATTGCCCCTACCTCATATGACACTATATGGTCCTATAAAAATTACCAGCTAAAGTTACTCTTCTCTTTAAGCCTTACCCCTCATTTGCCTTCACATATATCCTGAGTCTTGCTCATGTTATGCAGTATTCTCCATATACCTTTGTGCCTGTGCATATTCTAATCCTGTGTCAAACTGGTCTTTTCTATGAATACCTTCCTTCCTGTATAATGATGGGTGTTTTTTTCTGATCCCCCAATGCAACTATATTATAAACTACTGCTTTGCTAGCCATGCATTTAAAATATTTGTAGGCAGTGTATTAATTGGCAGATACTCTTCTAAATGATTAG
Organism: Glossophaga mutica; assembly: GCA_039655065.1. Lineage (NCBI taxonomy): Eukaryota > Metazoa > Chordata > Mammalia > Chiroptera > Phyllostomidae > Glossophaga > Glossophaga mutica. Next base: position 14,749,413 of record CM077303.1, read on the forward strand.
AGAAGAGAGAGAAATATTTTCACACGGAGTTTCTAATACATGCCTGTATATGTATATGTTTGTATGCATATATCCCTGTAACATCTCTCAAGTCAGAGGCAGTTTTCTTAAGTGTTAGATCTATTTCATAGATTTGTTTCTATTCCCACAATCTACTATTGATGTTTCCCTAAGAGAAAGAGATTCAACAAGAAAGTAGGAAACACTAAAAAATATTGTGATTTGCTTTTTGTGTTTCCATGGCGCTGGTAGGCAAAGAAAAGATGTCAATGAATTACTATTGCCAAGGAGAGGCAGTTTCAAGTAATTCTGAGATTTAGTATGTATTCTCTGAGAGTAGAAGCCCTGGTCTTTAGGAAATGTTGCCTTTAATTAAATGAAGTTGTAGATGATGTAAGTTGGTGGTCGAGTTTCATTTTGTTTTGTTGGGCAAAGGACTTGAACAGAGACTTGTCCAAGGAGGACATACAGAAGGCCCAGAGACATAGGAAAAGATGCTTGGCATCACTAGCCATCAGAGAGATGCTAATTAAAACCGCAATGAGATACCACTTCACGTCAGTCAGAATGGTCATCATAAACAAAACAAGTGCTGGTGAGGTTGTGGAGAAAAGGGAACCCTAGTGTACTGTTGGTGGGAATGCAGACTGGTGAAGCCACTGTGGAAAACAGTATGGAATTTCCTCAGAAAACTAAAAATGGATCTACCTTTTGACCAAGCAATTTCACTGCTGGGATTATACCCTAAGAACCCTGAAACACCAATTCAAAAGACTATCCACCGCAATGTTCATAGCAGCACAATTTACAATAGCCAAGTGCTGGAAGCAAACTAAGTGGTCATCAGTAAATGAATGGATCAAGAAACTATGGTACTTTACATGATGGAATACTATGCAGCAGAAAGAAAGAAGGAGCTGCTACCCTTTGTGATTGCATGGATGGATCTGGAGAGCGTTACACTAAGTGAAATAAGCCAGGCGGTGAAGGACAAATACCATATGATCTCACCTATAAGTGGAACCTAATCAACAAAACAAACAAGCAAGCAAAATATAAGCAGAGACGTTGAAATTAAGAACAAACTGACAGTAACCAGAGAAGAGGTGAGAGGGGATAATGGGGAGGGAGGGGGACAGTGTTTTCAGCAACTCGTATAAAGGACACATGGACAAAACCAAAGGCAGGTAAGATCAAGGGTAGGGAGTAGGGATGGCTGGGGTGAGGGGAGTGGTGGGGAGAAAATGGAGACAACAGTACTTGAACAACAATTTAGAAAAGAGGTATATTTGTGTCAAAAATCAATAAATAAATGAATTTGTAGATGAAACTGTCTATAAACTTTACTACCTAGATAAAGCTAGGCAGCTTATTTTTTGCTTCAAAACTTTTCTCTGGTACTCTTTTGTCAGTACCACAGATATATGTCTAATTTTATGCTTTTGTCGTTGCTGTTAAAGTTGGTTTTGCACTTGACCTTACACTGTCCAACATTAATTTTTCTCTACTAAGTTGATATTACCTATAGCAAGAAGCTCTGAATATTATGTATGATTAATAATAACATTCCTGCCACCAAAATATGCATGTGCTCAAAAAACACACATGCAGTGTCTGACTAAACTGTAGATTGCCTGTCAATTTGCATGGAAAACCCCAGTTCTTTAATCTCAGGAGGTGAAAATTGTGACCTTGTTCTTTAGTACTAGACACATGTTTACTTACCTTAGTTTGGTCCAAGTATTTAGTTGACACAACAATTTAAAGACAGTTCATTGATTCACAAATTTTCCATATAGAAAGGATGGTTTGCCTTCATTTGTCTAGTCCCACTAGCTTCATAAATCATGCTTTATCACTGATTAGTTACTGTCAGTGAAGAAATGAACATTTCATTTTGATTATCCACTAGAAATTAGACTTCCTAAATATATTCAAGATTTACATTCCTGCATAACCTGTTTCAAACTTATCCTTATTTTCAGCATCTACATTTTTTCCCCATACAGTCTCAGATAGGAATAAACAAGTGGGGTTAGTGATTTTCTCTTTTTCATGCTCAGTTACCTTTTTCCTATGGGCCTGAGTAATGAGTTTGCTATTAATTAATTTTATTGACTAAGAAATGTAAGCATTCTTTCCCTTGATTTTGACAACTATAAAATGGTAATGTTGGGTGAGAGAAAACTTAAGTTTTTTTATCAGACTTTTAGTCTGCGATGCTATACTCATATATATTCATATTCATATGTATTCATATATATATGATTATACACTCATATTATATATATAATCTTGAGCTGAATGATGATCAATTTCTGTGATCTATATGGGAAGCAAAGTAAAAGTAGGAGTGGAAAAGGTAATTGAGTATTTTCATCTCACAGATAATTGACTATTTTACTAGACATGGCCAACTCTTATTTAAATATATTTTTAAATTAATTTCTGCTTAATTCTTGGAGATTACATAATTTATCAAGTATGGAAAATTACTGAAACAAAGGTTTATGCCATTTAACATTTTTGTTCATGTATCTTAGACTACTACCACCTTAGTGGGCAGGTATGTTTGAATATGCTTTATTCCTGAACCTATGAACTTTGAGAAATTGAAATGTAATTTTGAGTACCCCAGTGATATTACAATATTTACATACAGACATTATACATTATTTGTGTCATTTATTGGAAAATAATTTGGAATATTACAAATAAAACTTTTTCAGGTGCAGTTTAAAGAGGAATATTTAGGTAAAATGAAATCACTCTCAGGAAAGTTTGACTTTTTAAAAATCATTTCCAAAACATATGGTAAACAGGTATTATATTAGAAATAAATTTAATCTAAATACATTTTGGTTTATGAACACTGTCAAATCCAAACACAGCACAATGGAACTTCATTTTAATGTGCTTTGTGTACTATGTTCTAACATTTACCATGTAGCAAACATTATCCAAATAGCTCAAGACACTGTTTAAAAATATTAAACTAAGGTTCTTCATATAAAACTTTCCTGAATGAATTGGAATAATAAAAGAAACACTTTGAAAGCCATGAGCACAGGAAAAAAAGTCACAGTGAGAACCCGTGGGGCAATTTGTTTCCACGAAATGATTTTGGTACCAAACTCATAAACAATAATATTCCACTCTAATTGGGTTATGAACTCAAAATTTAAGTTGTTGCGATTCAGTTTGGGCCCTGAGTGAACTCACATGATTCCCTGTGCATTTGTGAAAAAAATCATCTTTGTGATATTAAATAGGAAATGTGGCATCTGCAACATGTCACTTCTTAACATTTCTTTTAAAAAAATCTCATTAAAATAACTTTATATTTTGCAATTATAGATTAGTTTTATTATTTGCAACCAGTTTTTAAGCTGTAATATTGCATGACAGTTGTCTTAAACTTAACCTGGGAAATGTTTTCATTCTTTGAGAATACACACAAGCCTTCCAAAGAGCAGCCTTTAGATATTTTTCTTAATGGGATTCAACACAAAGTGTCTCTTTCCTACATTCTTCCTGAACACAGGCATTCTCTTATGATTATAAGATCATATAATTTTAGAAAAGGATGAGTTTAGGGCAATCTTTTATTTTTTTAATGACAATTTGAGACCTAGAGGTTTTGATAATTTGCCCAATGTCATTATCTCAGTTTTTCACATAGAAATAGATTGATTTCTAGTTTGCTCATCTTTCTTCTTTAAAACAGTGATTTTTACAAATTACTATGATTGTTTAAAATAACATTTCCAAGAAATTTCAGTATAAGTATTTCTTAAGCTCACATTGTCTGTGTGAGCACCTCACTTTTTAATGTCTCTCTCATTGTGATAAACTTGGTCTTCCAGTGTGGGATGTGTGACCAACCATTTTTGTCAGGCTTTTGATGGTACCATATGGAGAGCTGAATTATAGAGGAACTCAGCAGCCTAAGTCAATGCTATCTCCTGCTTATGGAGATGTCTTTCCCACCTCTGAGCTCTGCTGTGGACCTTGCTGATTAATTATTTCATCCAACCATTGTATTTTACTGCAGATGGCCAGAGATGTTAGGTGTCCTGTTCAAGGTGACAGTTCTTTTTATAAAGCACTCTTGACTCTTTAGTGTTTGTTGAGTTTCATACCTGAGCAATAATTTTGAGGTTGGATAAGAAGAAGGACTGAAAACCTGGTACCAGAGCTTAATTTTATCACTTTTTAAGTGTTTGGTCTTAGTCTGATTAATTAAGCACATTAAGCATCAGTTAACACACATGTAAAGCTGAGATTATAGTTATGCTTGCCTCATAGGCTATGGTGAAGATTTATTGATGGCATGTTTATTGGGCTAACTTTCAAAATTCTTCAGTGACTATATACACATATATATACACACACAGCTTTAATGCATACTACTATAGTGTTCTCCACTATCTTAGCCATAGAACATTTCCAAAAAATTTCTATAAAAACTTCCACTAAATCATTTGACAGAAAAAATTAGTATTACGCTAAATGAAGTGTCATGCTCAAATTCTTCAAATATATTCTCTTTAATTCTTGCTTAGATTTATATATTCAAGTTTACATCTAGCCACATTCTGGCCTTAAGGACAAAATTGATCGAGGTAAGATATATACCAAGATAACTATTGCAATCACTATTTTCACAAGAATGAAATAATAAAGTGTGTACTGTACATGCTCTGGTAGGAGAATAGTATGTGGAAAAAAGCAGGTATAATCAAACCCAAACAGAAAGTAATCTCAAAGCCTTTCCTAGTCTCTATGATGCAATACAAAATAATACCACATGCTTGAGATTAAATTTTATTTTCTTCACTTCTCTGGGGAATAATTTCAAATTTAATATCCTTATTGTGTTAGTTTTAGCTTGAGATGGGATATTTTGCTCTTATATCATCCCTCGGTTCAAAATCATTTAACTATGAACAACTGAAATGTTTACTCCAGACTTTGTTTTATTTTCAGAAAATACATAACAGCTGCTATTATAAATTGGCATAAGAATCCAAAGAGCATATAGGTGCGTCTCTGACCCTACTTGCTTTCCAGTTCATGTAAATCTTACAGAGTTTTATTTTAAATCTTGCTGCCTGTTGCTCTGCTAAAAAGTCTATAATACCAGAACACCAGCCTCACCAATTTTTGAGTGGCATGTCATTAATTGGTGCTTTGGTTTCACTTGTTTAATGACTTAAATTTTGACTCATGTTTTTTCTTCCCAGAGTCTTCTAATTGCTCCCACACTCAGACATCAGCTTTCTGGTTGTGGGATGCCCAGCCTCTGTCTACCCGATATGATGTTACATGATGATGTGAACCTTGACCAGTTTTAACTCTTTGATCCTTAACCTGATTTTGTGATTTTATTCCTCCTAGAACCCTACCTTATTTCCTTTATGTTAAATGCAATCTTTTCCAAGTTCATATAACAAGACTGATTTTCTCTGGGTAAAATGACATTTAAACTCTTTATTCTTCATGGCAGTCTCATCATAATTTTACTAACAAGTGACAGAACAGAAAATGGTCAATGCTTCCCCATGGTTGTGGGGGACATTGCTCAACGAGCACCCATTCAGTGTCTTTGTTCAGCATATCTAATTGGTGTTACACCATTTGAAATGTCCACTTAAAGACTGAGGTGGTAAGTCATGGGCATTGAAGCAAATATAAAACTAACCAATCCACTAATTACTAGTTTTATGCCAAACAAATTAAATACTCTGGTAAGGCAAACTCATGACTTTGTTAGTAAAGTATAGGCATTTATGAATATAGCTTGAACTTTTGCATACAAATTTGAAGAGAAGTAGACTGGCCATGTCAAAATTTTGGAAATAGCAAGTAACCTATCCCCCGCTCCTTTTCTTGACCTTTCAAAAGGACCCCTTTCTTCCCATGTCAGCCACTTACTTACTGCTTTAGTACTTTACTACCAAAGAAGGATATCACCAATATCAATCGTTTGTGAAGTTAGTTGCAACAGTTTCCAATAGTAATCATTATTGATTCATTAACTGATTGCAATTTTAGTATTAATTATATTCGGTCTTGTATCCTACAGTTCAATTGGAATGATGGCTCTTAGCATTTGAGCTGCTTCAGAGCTTTTATTTTTTGTCCTCCAAGAATTTTTGGGTCAAAGAGCAAGAGTCAATTTAACACCAAGTTCTGGAAGAAGCTTTTGGAAATGCTCTAGCTTCTTCCCCCTGCCCCCGCCCAAAGTCCTGTATTGAATCAATGAAACTGAAAACCTTTCATCACTCTTTAGCAGCAGCAATAAGGAGTGTTATAATCATGTAGGTTAACATGCGAGTAGGAAAATTATGAACATTATTTGCAAAGTAAACCTAATTTTCATACATGTCAAGCAAATACTGTGAACCCTTAGTTTTATGCATATGAGTAACTGTCAAAGTGAAAAATATAGTTTAAGTATGTGTATGTGTGTGTGAATGTGTGTATAGCATGTGGAGAGAAAAGAGGAAGAGGGGTATAGAGAGAAATTGCTCATACCAATAAATGTGTTCACAAAGAATGGGCTTTTGTGCATTTGTTAATTTTGAGTGTTACAGAATCCTTAGAACTTCACACTTAAAAAGGAAAGAATAGTGAAAGCAGTTGGGTCATTTTCCTAGTAATAAGAACAATGGGTAATGACTAAAAATTTACTTTTAGAGTATTTAATAAAAGCTCTATGTGTAATTACCAAAGTCCAAAAATAATATATTTCTTAATTTGTGGTAAATCATGTTACACAAGGACATTATTTTCAAATGTGGTGTTCTATGTGTTTTTAAAATGATGCATAAAAATAACTGTGTCCTGATGGAGAATTAACAACAATATGCTTTGTTATGTCTGGCAAAGAATTCATTCATTGATTTGGAAAGAAAATGCCTTTCTGAATTCTGATATTTAAAATGGCTCTCTTAATGTGTCTCCCCAAAATTTGATATTATATTCCTCTATATCAGATAAGCCTTTGAAAATTCATATGTTTAAAATCTTTGCAAAAGAATAATTGGTACTATTTGCCATAATCTTAATACCCTCATTACACAATTAAATGCTAAAAATGCTATTACAGATTATAATATATAATTAATTTAAAGGCTTAAACATTTTAAGGATTTAAATGCTATCATTGTAATTACCTTTGTTTACTTTGATCTTTGTAAATTTCAAAGTCTCCAAGGTTAAAGCAAATACTAACTGTATTTATGAACTACCTTCTCTGTTGTAGACTTTTAGGAGAGTAGCATCTGAGACAAGCTCAAATTCTACACTTATGTCCTTCCAATGCCAGTCTCAGTACCAAAAGAAGTAACTAAAATCACCACTTTCGTGCTAGCATAAATTCACTGTACTGCTGAGTCACGTGCATTGATGTCTGCCTATAAACTTTGGGTGGACACAGGGCATGTCCTGGTGAGGGCTGAGTAAAAGCAGAAAAATGGACAACCTGTGCTTCCAGATTAGCTACTATCCTCCTAATGCAGGGTCAGCATCTTCAGGGGTATCTAGCATCATCTTTAATTTTTGAAGAAGCAGCATTTTTATGGTTATACTTCTAGTCATTGTTAAAGAAGCAACTGAATTCGATTGTTTCTTTGTTGAAACAGTGGGGTAGACCATCTTCAGATGTAGTATTCCTTGTATCAAATCACAGGTCATGACCTGCCACAATAATCTGCTCTGAGAATGCAGTTCTAGAGGCTCTAGCATATATTATGGAATCCTAAATATCATGTTTACTTCAAAATCCAGTGTTCTAGTGTGAGGTCTGCACAAAACAAAAGCTCAAGAAAAAATAGATTTTTTGCAAATTGTGGTTTGTGCTGTAGCATCTCAAGACAATTCGAGAGAAGTCACCCGTCTGCAGGACAAGCAAGTAACATTTAAGCATGGTTTCAGTTTGGATTGCCCTAGTGATAAGTATCTTGATATTCCCTTTTGGACTAATAGTCAAAAAAAAATTTGTCTATTCTCATTTTATCAGTATCTGCCACTCATCAATGCTTAAAAGGCTGTCTTCTATAGAAAATGAACCAGTATGATTATAACAGCTCTTCCTAGCAAAAAAAGAAAATTTATGAATAATTATGTTAGTGTGGAACAAGAAATGCCTATAAAGCTAGGGGTGCTAAGGTAGGACCAAGAAAGCAGGTGATATTCAAGAGCAGACAGTAGCCATAGATGCCGTGGATAGGATTAAAGTCAACAGTAAAATACATTCACCTTTGCTTGACATAAAGTATTGCAAGTCAGAAACTGGCAAGGGCAGATTCTCCTAGAAGACACACTGCAGGGATTAAGTGATCAGAAATCAGGAGGAATCTCAAAGAACCACGATGGAAGAAACAGTGCTGGGTGAGGGGGAAACAGCTGTATTATGGCAGCCTGCAGGACACCTTGAAACTTCCCCAAGCAGGAAATGATCTCTCTGTGTCAGGATGCCTGATGATGCTTAGTGCAAAATGACTTTTCAGTTGGGACCAGCATTGAACTGGAAGGGAAACAAGTAAAGTGTAGCTTCTTAATTGCTTGTGAAACTACAAGGAAATCAGAACTGAGGAATGAAATAATGACTACAATATCGTGGCTAAGACTTTAATGAAGTTATATTGACACCTTTTTATTATAGCCATAATTTTAAACCATGTGTATTAACTATTTAGTTATTTATTTACTCTTCCATTAGTGTTTGCTGATTATGAAATTTCCTCCAAGTTTTGCTATGTATGTACAATACCTGCCATTACCTCAGTAATGCACTTTTTATTACAAAGGTGATTCCAATAACCCGACTTTTAGTCCCACTTTTGTCATTGTGTCTTCCTCGTACGGAAAATGGGAGCACTATGCCTCCCATTTTACACGTCAGGATTAAATGGGACTTATTTGAGGTGATTTTTACAAAGAGCTCAAGTACCTTCCACACTTCAGGCACAGTGCTGTGTAATGAAGACACATGATAATCTTCCCTTTTTAAGTGATTTATATTCCACATTTGTAAAAGTGTTTTCTGGTTTGATTTCCAAATCACCAAAATTCTCCATGGCACTGACTTAGCTTTATATCTATCCTCCCCCAAGAACTAGCTGAATACACAATGAATATTGAGTATTCAATAGAATAAACTTGATTTGCTCTATATCCTCGTGAGGTAATTTCTATTGTAACCATACCCCTAAAGTTCAAATATGTTATTTATAATGCCTGAGGGTCACACAGCTAGATGACGGGGAAGGCTAGATTCTCCCTACCTACACCCAACCTACTACTTGTTAATTTTATAGGAAGATAATTAAACAGAAAGGAAGGGTTGAGATTTGGGCTTTAAAAAAGTTGAGCATTTCATCTTTGCTTTAATGATGAATTGTCATAGAGAATTCCTGAAAACGAGCATCTCCCATAAGGGGATGCATTGCTCAACCTGATGAACCCAGACTCGGCCTCCTTCCCTGTCCAATAGCTTCTAGATCTCCGATTAGACAGCTTCCAGTCTTTTATACTGCTAACAGGTAAAATTAGTAATGCTTTCTGTACAATTCAAAAACAAACTTAGTAATTCACCATTCAGTCTTAACTGCTAAATTCTTTTGAATAAGGCATATTTTAGACACCTAATGCTTAAGTTATAAAACCATATTTTTATAAAAAATATATGTGAATGTATATATTTAAAATTATTTATCCCTTGAAAAGAAAGCTCAGGCTGTTCCATCCATACTCCATATGGCACATACTGCATGGGAGATGGTTTTAAGATTAGAAGGGTTATAAATTCTTTTCAATTGAATTATACTTTTATTTAGCCAGTCTAGAATAAAAAAGTGGAAAGAAAAGAGATTACCTTTTCCTTTCTTTTTTTTTCCTATTAAAATGCTGACATGAGATTTGATCTGAGAAATTAAAGACACTTTCAAGTTCATTGAGTTCAACCTTCCACTCAGTGCAGAAATGACTGGTGTCATAGTGTTAATAGGTATGCATCCATTCCCTCTCACTCTTAAAGAGAGTATCTGCATAGCTGGTTTATGCCTTTTGAGGAGGTCTGAAAGAACTCTTCCTCAGCATATTAAGAGTAAATTTGATTTACTTTAATTTCTAAATAGTGGCTATGATACTATCCAAAGAATTACATGGGATGTCTAATTTCTCTTTTTCCACGTGGCTCTCACATAAAGAGAAAATTGCTGTGTCTCATCAAAACTCTAAAAAAACTCTTTACATTGATGTTTGAATTTTTTCACCTATCCTTCCTATAATGTGCTTTTCAAATATGTCTATTTCTTAGTCTATATATCCAGGTATTACATTATTCTATAAAATAGGTCACCTAAACTGAACACAGTATTTCAGATATTTTTAACTATTTACAGAATATGATGCCAAATTATCTTTTTATTTTCAGGAGCAAGTCTTTTTTTGGGGGGTGGGGGGATTCTTTTTTCAAATTAAATCAGCCAAAGATTATATTTACCTCTTCATAGATATACCAACCCATCTCCTCTTTTGGAGCATGTAACAAAACTTTTTGATAGAAAATTAGTGGCCCTTATTCTACGGTAGGGAAATGAGTTGCTTGAATTGACTCGTGTAACTTTTTATTGATTTCCATTACTTTGAGTTCTTTCGTTTAAACTGATTATTCTGGCAATTTGAGATCTAATGCATGTGTAAATATCAGTTCAAATTACAAGTTCCACTGCAGTCTGTTCCCTGAGTTCTAATCCTGGTTCTGTTTATTTGTGGGCAAGGCAATTAACATCACTAAATTTAATCATCTGCAAAACAGGAATAATAACAATAGCTATTCATAAATTATGTAAAAATTGTAAACCAATGAGCTCAGTGCCTGAAATGAAAATTCTGAAAAGAAACTTAGCTATTATCATTGTCAATATTAAATTTACTAACTCTTGTAGCAAATATAGTAATTTATGCAAATATATAGCTGCTATGTATTTTTAAGCCATAGTAAGAATCATGCATAGAGAAAAACTGTGCACAGAAGATTAGAGTCTACGTATAGTATTGTCACTAACCTTATCAAGGTATTCTTCCATTTGAAAACCCAACTAAATTGACATTTAGGGCTATACCATAAAATATTGTTCTAAGTAATGTTCAGGATTTTACTGCCTATGCTTTCTTCTAGGAGTTTTATGTTTTTGGGTCTAACATTTAAGGCTTCAATACATTTTGAATTTATTCTTGTATTGGTATAAGTAGGTGGTCTAGTTTCATTTTTCTGCATGTATCTGTCCAATTCTCTTAACATCATGTATTGAATAGACTATTTTTAGCCCATTGTATGTGCCTGCTTCTTCTGTCAAATATTAATTTACTATAAAAGTGTGCGTTTATTTCTGGGCTCTGTATTCTGTTCCATTGATCTATGTGTCTGTTTTTATGCCAGTACCATGCTGTTTGGATTACTATGGCCTTATAGTATAGTTTGATACTTTATCTGATATACCTCCTCAGGCAAGGGAAACAAAAACAAATAATAAACAAAAGAGACTACATCAAAGTAAGAAACTTTTGCACAGCAAAGGAAAACATTAACAAAATAAAAAGACATCCCATGCAATGGAAAAGCATATTTGCCAATATATTTGATAAGGGGTTAATATCCAGTATTTATAAAGGACTTCTAAAACTCAACATACACACACAATCAATTAGGAAGGAGTTGAATAGATGTTTCTCCAAAGAGGGCAGACAGGTGGTCAATAGACATATAAAAAGATGCTTGATGTCACTAATCATCAGATAAATGTAAATTAAAACCAAAAAGAAATGATGGAGGACAAATGGGACAACTGTAATAGCATAATCAATAAAATATATTAAAAAAATAAATGATTATATGAATGAATGACAGCCCAAAAAACACAAAAAAAAACCAAAACAAAACAAAACAAAAAAAACCCCAAAAAACAAAAAGAGATTTCACCTCACTCTTATCAGAACGGCTATCAATAAATCAACAAACAACCGGTGCTGACGAGGATGTGCAGAAAGGGGACTCTTTTGCACTGCTGGTGGGAATGTGGATTGGTGCAGTCACTGTGGAAAGCAATATGGAGATACCTAAAAAAAAAACAAAACTGAATTTGCCTTTTGACCCAGCAATCCCACTTCTGGGCATATATCCAAAGGAACCCAAAACACTAAATCAAACTAATATAAGCACCCCTGTGTTCAGTGCAGTGCTACTGACAATCACCAAGATAGGGAAGCAGCCCAAGTGTCTATCAGAAGAAGAATGAGTAAATAGCTATCAGACATTTACACGGTGGAATACTGCTTGGTTCTAAAAAGGAAGAAAATCGCCCTGGCTGGTGTATCTCAGTGGATTGAGCGCGGGCTGTGAACCAAAGGGTCACGGTTCGATTCCCAGTCAGGGCACATGCCTGGGTTGCAGGCCAGTTCCCAGCAGGGGACGCAGGAGAGGCAACCGTACATTGATATTTCTCTCCCTCTCCCTCTCTCCTACCCTTCCCCTCTAAAGATAAATAAATAAATCTTTTAAAAAAAAAATAAAATAAAAAAAATAAAAAGGAAGATTACCCTTTACAACAGTATGGATGGGCCTGAAGAACACTGTGCTAAGTGAAATAAGCCAACCAGAGAAAGACAAATACCATATGATTTCACGCATATGTTGCATTTAGGGAACAAAATGAACTAACAGGCAAAATAGAGACAGACTCAGTCACAGAGAGGAGGATGACCGCTATTTGGGAATTCGGGGGTGGAGAGATCAAGCAAAAAGGAAAAAGAACTCATTGGCAGGGACTGGAGTGTGGTGACTGCAGTGGGGGAGGGGCATGTAACGGGTTAAGTGGTAAGGGGGAAATGCAATAAAAATATAATAAATAAATCGATGTTCAGGGAAAATCCTTTTATATTTAGATGTTGACTGCTGAGTCACCAAGTTTTTGAATTGTCTACATACACAATATTTTAAATATATATTACACATAATATAGTCATATATATATTATACATATATTATACTGGGAAGTAATATAATGTCAAGTTCCTTAAATTTTAGCTTCAGAAATCAGATGTTCCCAACTTTAAAAACAGAGAAATACATTTATTTGTTACCAGTTTTGTTCTACTTCTCTCAATTTCTCTTATTTTTAAAAGTCACTACGACTTTGTTAAGAAAAAAAAATCCATGCATTCATTCAGCTCACATTTTTTGAAATCCTGCTGTGACAATGTAAGTTTCTCTATTCTCAATGAATTAATGGCCCATGGGGCAAACTGAAGAAGATCTTGCATTTTAATGTTTAATTTATGTAAGAATTATAATAAAAGCACGAACAAGAAGAAAATGACTTATCTTGGTAAGATCTTTCAGTTTCTTGTTATCTAATTTTCATGAATGTTGGTATCTGAATTCAAGAGAAATAGCAAGGCATCTTCCACAACTTTCTCAACCTATTATGAATTCAGCTCCTTAGAGCAACAGGGTTTCTCATAGCATTTCTATGAATCTCATTTTTATTAATAAAAAGGTTCAGAGCAAAATAAGTTTCAATGGTTTAAGCTTTTCCTGTCCTCTTAATTATATCTGGCCCAAAGACCAGACACAAGAATGTCTTCTTTGAATTACAATATAGTCTTTAAAGCCCTACTTGATTCTTAGCAGTGTTAAAATCCTTGCAGGTTTTCTTTATAGTTTTATTAGGAAATACATGTACAAGTAAACATATAATTTTTATGTTATATTTTAAATAATAACATAACCAACCCCTCTGCTTTTCACTTCTCAGTTTGTCCATCACTCTTTCCACTTAAAGGTAATCATCCTAACTTGTATATTAATAAATCACTTCCATTTTTATCATTTCACTCCATGTATGAAAATCCTTAGTACATACATATATTGATGTTTTAAGTGTAGCGTGAATTTTTGCATAATTTTAACTCACTGTTGCTCATAGTTGTGAAGTTTTATTTAATATTTTATTTTTTTAAAATTAAATGATGCCTTAACCAGTGTGGCTCAGTTGGTTGGCCGTTGTACTGTGAAGCAAAAGCTCTCTGGCTTGATTCCTGGTCAGGGTACGTGCCTTGGTTGCAGGTTCTATCCCTGGTCATTGGTCTTAGGAGAGGCAACTGATTGATGTTTTTCTCTTGCATAAATGTCTGTCTCCCTCCCATGCCCTTTCTCTAAATAAATAAAATCTTTAGAAAATAATTAATTTATGTTACCTTTTTTTAATATTTATTTATTTATTTATCTTTAGAGAGGAAGGGTAGGAGAGAGGGAGAAGGAGAGAAATAACAATGTATGGTTGCCTCTTATGTGTCCCATGCTGGGAACTGGCCTGCAACCCAGGCATGTGCCCTGACGGGGAATCGAACTGCGATCCTTTGGTTCACAGGCCCGCGCTCAATCCACTGAGCTACACCAGCCAGGGCTAATTTATGTTACATTTTTAATGTTGAAAGTTGTTTTTAAATTTTGAAGTTTCATTCTGTTGATGAATTGAGTTACAGTGCATTGCATTGTGTAAATAAACCACAGATGTTTTACACATGATGACATTGCAACCAAATCTTACATCCTACCTGGATCACACATATATATATGGAATGAATTGCAGGGGCTTAGTATTTTCACCCTTACAATACTAGGTAATACCACATTAGTCTTCTAGAGGTTGACTCAATTTTTTCATAAGCAGTATGTGATACCTCGCCTGACCACAGCCTCAACAACACTTAGTATTACTAGATTCTATAACATTTACAAATTTTATGTATATAAAGCTGCATCTGTTTTTGAAGTTAATGAATGCCCACAAAAGAAGGATTACAGAGACTTCTAAAGAAGCCAATAATTATTAGCAAGTAAATAATCACCTTTTTTATTTATTTATTTTTAATGTGGGATAGGGAGAGATATTCTAGGCTGTATTACAGGTTTGATATTTGGTAAAATAAAATAAACATTCCTAGGAGGCAAGAGAGAGCATTAGGCATCTCAGGAACTGAAAGAACTTCAGGACATTGATGAATCAGGTAGACAGGAAACAAGCTTAGAGATAATGGGACAGTGCTGAAATGAACTTGGGAACTGTGTAAGGAGTCTGAACTTTATGCAATTACTAAACCCGAATAACAAATGAAGAATTCTCAAAATGTTGTCAGTGGGAGATCTACTTATAATACTTGAACTATAGAGAGATACTCAGGATACAGTATGGAAAGTGGAACTAGGCTGGAGGTGGAGAGAATAGTTGTGATGAAAGATTAAAATGGCCTAAATTAAGGTAGGATGGTAGAAGCCAGGAGAGATGGATGGGGTGCTATTCTCAAAATCCATTAGTAAGAAAGAAGGAAAATAAAAAAATGGCAGTCATATTTGTAAAATAAAATGCAGGATAAAGGGGTAGAATTTAACTGAAAGATATGCAATTTCAAGCTTGTTGAAATTTGCCAGGACAATGCCCAAAAGCATATGCACAGGAGAAATGGAACTACTGTTAAACAAAGAGACGTAGAGACTTAGCCCTTATTGGGTACAAACTATGCAGAATCACTGGTCTTAAATTTTTTTTTAATATTATTAACTAGTTTCCGATGGGGGGGAATCTTTCAAAATAATGGATTTTCAAAAGATCAAAGTAAGCAAAAACAATATATGGTAGTTCTTAAACACACACACACACACACACACACACACACACACACCCCTGCATGGCAAGTTACTGGCCTCCTTACATTGAGGAAGGGTTCTTAGCTTCATCAGTAACATTGGGCTTGTCTAAAACTAAATCTGTAAAGGGAGCTTTGAAGAAGTGATTGTGTGAGCCCAAGCCCAAGTGACATTAACCTGAGATGTTAATATTTATCAAGAAGTAACTGCATTTGTGTGACAGCATTTTCTTGTTGTAATGGTTTCAAAACAGTTGGTATGCAGGTAGAGGACTCCATACAACTAACTTTCAGGGACATAATGAAGCCTATAAATCTGGTTTTCTTGATAGCAGTACTACTGACATTCTGAACCAGTTGTTTCTTGTAGCTGTTGTCATGTGCAATGTAGGATGTATAATGGCATCCCTGGCTTCTACCCACCACATGCCAGTTGGTCATGCCAATCAAAAATGTCCCCAGACATTGCCAAAGGACCTTGGTGAAGTAGATTCCAATTGCCCACAGTTGATTTTAGAACCAGAGCTGTAGACATTTGAGAATGAAATGTTAAGGTAATGTTTCATGTAATACCATGTCAATCAAGAGCATCCTTTTTATCTTTTAATCTGTTTTACAAATTCTTATTCCTTAGCCAAAAAGAAAAGATTACAAGGAGAGTTTCTGTTAGCAGTTAGCATTTTAGCTGCAAGCTATGCTCTTGACAACTGGTAGCTGTTGCCATGAAGTGCCTGTTGAGTTCACAGTCTTACCCCCCGCTTAGGAAATGTGCTATGGTGAAAATGAGTCCCTCTCATCCCTGTGGCCAAATCACATGAAGGATGAAGCCATCTCATAAAGACAACTGACAGCCAGACCCCTTGTTCTTGAACTTTAACAGGATGTTTCTGGTTAGAAAAAGGCGGAAGAGACTGATTCTTAACTGCTGCTTTGGACAGTGGTAGTAGGTGATTTTATATTCCTGATAAACTAGAGATATTATTTCTCTGTTTTTTCTTCATTTATTCTGTCCAATTCTCTTTAGGCTCTTATGAATTTCTACCCCCAAAGATGCAAAAAGTCTTGTGATGGCATCTTTATCGCTGATCAATAGTAAAATTGTGTCATGCTGTTCCTTTCGACCTGTAGTACCAGTAAGTGTGTATATGATTGTGTTTGGGATCGAATATGTGTGTTTTCCACATCAAGTTTAACAGTGTGATTTGAATGTTGCAGAAAACTAAGCAAGTATTGTAATTAAATTTGCTTAGACACAGTCAGGCATGCAATGGGCCTTCCAAATGTTGGTTTTCCTTGAACTCATTTAAAACAGGGACAAATACTTTACCAAACCTGAGAAACATAAAATAAAGTATCAGGAAAACTAAATATTGTTTAAATGATTATGTGCCATGGGATGGTGACAGACACTGAATAAATAATAAATAACAGGAATATGATTTTTCAAACAACTATGCACAAAGGACTATAACAGATTATTTTCAACTTTCATTTTTTGAATAAGCCTCTTCAATATCTTAAAATTTCCTGGTGATAAATTTGAGAGCACAGTATGTCATTAAAAATACTGCTCCTCCTTTACTCTTTTTCCGTTCCAAATTACTACAAAAAAACTACATTAGCAAATGAATATAAAGGGCACACCAACTTTTCCCCATATAGTAAAAGTGCTCAATATACTGTTATCTATAATTTTTGTTAACTTTATATAGATTAGAGTCTTACAATATTTTCTGTTTTGAATTAATGTTTTTAACTTTTAATAATTAAAGTAATCGATACATATAGAACCTATGTAGTATATATATTAGTGATGAAGCGTAATAATATGAAAAACTATGAACCCATCTCTTACGAGAAATGGAGCATTACCAATGTCATTGCTTCTAAATATGTGCTTCTTGTCTTTTTCTGCCCCTTTCCTTCCCACGCAGGTAACCATTTCCCTGAATATACAATTTATTTCATTTGGTTTTCAAATTTCATTTAATAAAGCGGCAAGAGAGGGTTTTAGATAATCTCTGTTGTTTTAAGCCAGCCTAAAATATTCTTAACCATTTTCTAGGATTCTTCTTATTTTAGCCTAGTTCTGCCCAGTTCACTCCAGTGTCCTTTTACATTTAGACTCAGGCTCCATCGTACACTGGTGGTCCTGATCCAACTCTCCAGATTTGGTGTTTGCAATGGATTGAGTAACTTCTAACCACTGTCTTTCTTCGGAAAGTGCTCATGCTGAACCCTGTAGAACTTTTCTGTTTCTGAAAATTTAACCTTTGCTCTAATTCTGGGAGTAATGGCACTGAACGCTTTTGACTAACCCTTGAGTCAAACCCTCTCTAGTTACCCTGAGGAAGGTGACTTCACTGAAGTCAATGACTTTTAACTGAAAATAAAATAAACAAGTCTTTCACAGTCAGGGTTTCCTTCAGGCAAACCCAGTGCAGCATGATTAGACAACCCACTCTAACTAAATTAACATACGATCTATCTGAAACCATAACCTTGTTATTCAAAAGTTGCTTCAAGAAAAGTAGCTTATATCCACTCCGTAAATGTCAATTATAACCAGCAATGGAAAGCTCTACAATATAGAAATGTTGGAGCATCTCTCTTTTTTAGAGATTTTATTTATTTATTTTTAGAGAGAGGGGAAGGGAGGGAGAAAAAGAGGTAGAGAAACACCAATGCGTGGTTGCCTGTCGCTTGCCCCCAGATGGGGACCTGGCCTGCAACCCAGGCATGTGCCCTGACTGAGAATCCAACTGGCAACCCTTTGGTTCACAGGCCAGCACTCAATCCACTGAGCCACACCAGCCAGGGCAAAAATGTTGGAGCTGCTCTTACACAAGCTGTTTCTACAAAGCATGGCATAAAATCTACTAATCGAAGAGTAAATGAGTGAAAATAGCAGGATTTTATTACGAATAGCTATAATTAAATAGAGCGCATTTGCTCAACTTTGATAAAAGTAAATTCACTCTCAGGTAAGTAAATGGAGTGAAATACCATAAGGTTGCCAGCCCTGGTCTACGCGGATCCCTCCTAGGATACATTTTGGAATGTTTTTCTAGTTTCATCTGTTACAAGTGATGGAGTTTGTACTTGCTCACATGGTGACTGTGCCAGGAAATAATAATCCTCACTGTCAGAAACTTTTCTAGCCTAATTTGTCCTTTTTTCAGTGTTACACCGTGACCTTTTTCCAGACTTCACCCTTTTTACAATTTCATCCTCTTGAGACACAGTGGTACCTCGGTTCTTGTCATTCATTCGTCCTGGCGAGTGGTGTGCAAGTGAAGAGTGCTGAAACGTTTTTACTGAGCACCATGTGACAATACCAGGTTTGACAGGTCTGAGGCCGACAAGTACTGAGGTGCCACTCTCTGTGTATTTCCAGTTATTCCCCTTGTGTACATTTGTGTACCTATGTTTACCTATGATCACTTTTCTACAGTCCTTTACTTTTCTTCTGTTTCAAACTGTGAGTCATTCAATTCCCTTCACCCTTTAGGAACAAATAACTTACAACAAATACAGGCTGCCTCTGAAAACATTTGAGCAGACTTGTCAAACATGTGACTCCTTTCTTATCAATTGTCTTACGGAGGAGCCCTCTGGCCAGTTTGTGGTGCATCATCTCACGTCCCCCCAAAATACTGCTTTGTTGTCTGTCACCGTTTATGTCCCGTAGCATTATATTTTCTTTTTTTTTTCTCTCTTTTTTTACTTTGGTTCATTGATTTTTTTTTTTCCAAACACTGGTGTTTTCAATAATAAATGACTGGCTAATTTATTTTCATTTGTATAATTGCTTTACTTTCACTTATTTCTGAAAGTTGGATCTAAGTGTTTCTGGAATACAATTTTTAGGTTTAATTTAATTGCATATATTAATTAGTTCATAATCAATGCTTTCCAAAGATTCTGAATTGATGTGTTCTAACAATGTTATAATTCAACCCTGCTGTTATTCCATTCTCTAAAAACAACAGGCCTATTATTTATTGATACGTAGGGAAATTTTAAGATATTTTATATAGGTAGATTAGGCTATAGTTTGCAATATTCTTACTCACAGATCTAAATTAAATTGTCATACCACCAAAAGATTTGTTTGTAGCATGGAAACCTTGATATTTTATTATTACAAACTGAGAAAAAAAAGTGTGACATTGGTTTTCAGACTTCATGGAGGTACTTGTTGGTACACTATTTTTTAATTACAGAAATTTGCATCCTTGACTTTTCCATCACTGAAATGCTTTTAAAAAATGCTAATGTTTGTACCCAACGTCGGAATATTCTGATTTTATTTACATGAGTTGGGGTCTAAGTTCCAGCATTGTAAAAGCTACCCCAATGATTCGAAAGTGAAACAGAGTTGAGAAAGCTGCTGTATTATACCCATTTCAGAAAGTATGTTGATATAGCCACCGCCGTACACTCTACTGCCAGGGGAAACTCTGCCCTATCAAGATAGTATCATTGCCTTGTGGTTCAGGTTACACACTTTGAAATCAGGCAGCATGGCTTTAGAATTCTGAATATATTGGATCTGCCCTGCTGGGTAATTTACCTAAACTCTCAAGTTATCTAGGTATACCTCTCTTTTCTCAGACATAAAACTGACCTTACTGAGTTATTGTGGGGACGAAATAAAATAATCACATGCTATTCACACTGGATGACTGACACTGTAAGTTTTTACATTGTGTATGATTTTTTTCACAAATGTTTTGTTTTTTGTCCTATTAGTTGATGTTGCATATTCAAACTTTGAAAATATTTACTATAGGACCTGGCTGATGAAGCACAGTGGACTGAGCACAGGCTGCGAACCAAAGGGTCACCAGTTCAATTCCCAGTCAGAGCACATGCTTGGGTTGCAGGCCAGGTCCCCAGTGGGGGCCACATGAGAGGCAACCACGCATTGATGTGTCTCTAACTCTCTTTCTCCCTTCCTTCCCCTCTCTCTAAAAATAAATAAAATATTTTAAAAAATATTTACTGTAATATGTTTCCTCATCCCATTGTTTCTAGCACAGGAGACCCGGTTAACTAGGGAAATTCATTTGAAGAGCAAATATAAAATTTCATGGTATTTGAAGCTATTATTGCAAGTCTGTGATTAAAGACAGTGTAATTTGGCAGTCATGAAAACTATTTTGTTTCTCACCACAAATCCACAAGTTATCATTTGTAAAAATAATAAATATTTTCAGAATTATGAAATGATTCCCAATGTTTTCTGAAAAATAAAACATATTACATTTATTTAAACTCTATTCTAAATTTCTTAATGTAATAATGTAGTGCTCACTTATGGGATATACCTAATCCTGAATCTTTCAAATATTTTTATCTGTGACCCATAGTAACAAAATTATGTTATATCACAACTTAGAACACACACACACACACACACACACACACACCCTCTCCTGCTACAGTCAGAGATGTATAAATGTTGCCAAAACAGTATTTGGAGGATGGACAAATGCACTTCATAATTACTGTTCTATTTTATTCCATTTGGCTTTATTTGGGGGTGGGGGTTGATATTTCCCATACCTTGATTTTATCACTCACTAATAGATCACAACCCACAATTTGAAAAATACTGTTCTAGTTAATATAATTGGCATTTAAATCATGTACCTCATGGAGTTCAAAAGTAAGCCAGCCTTACTGAGATATTATGCAGAGTATTATTTAGAGAACTGTTCAGAGCAGACTTCGAGATGGGTGATTAGAGGCCTTTAATATGCAGGGAAATTGGGGAGATGACACATTTGCTTGAGTAATGTGTCAATGTCACCACCATTTACCATACCCACCCTTCCTGTGCACTGTCCCTAGTACAGCCTAGAAGTGAAAGGATATATAGACATATTGTTTTTGCAGTCAGGAAAAACTAAATTTAAATCTAGATGTCATTTATTGAATGTTTGATACTAGGTATATCCTAGAGTTGTCATAACAAATCACCACAAACAAGGTGACTTAAAGCAAAAACTTATTTTCTTACAGTTTTGGTGGCTAGAATTCCAAAATTAAGGTATTATTGCTGCCATACTCCTTCTGAAACTTGTCAGGCAATCCTCCCTTGCCTCTTCCTGGCTTCTAGTGGTTTGCCAGCAATTTTTGGCAACTTTTGGCTTGCAGCTACATGAGTTCAATCTCTGCACCTACCATTCTTCCTGTGTGTTTCTGTCTTCACATAGCAGTCTTTTTATAAGAACACCAGACCTACTGGAAGAGCAGCCCACCTTTCTCCTGCATGACCTCATCTGTAAAGACTATGTTGAAATAAGGTCACATTTTCAGATAGAGTTAGGACTTCAACATAATTTTTTTCTGGAGGAAACACAATTCAACCCATTAATACTATGAAACTCATTTCTCCACACTCTATTGTGTCTCAGATTTTATCCAGGAAAGATCTACAGTGTTATAAATTATATCCTCATTGTCAGGAGATTTGAGAGAGGACAACTGATTGAAAAGAAAAACAAGTCCGGATTGATTGCAAGTCACAAAACAGCGGGGGAAATGTATTTTAACTTGCAACACCACCTAGGGCTGTGTGCCCTGCTTAGCACTCAGAATCACCTCCAGTGTCACTCTGGAAAGCACACTTTAGTCTGCTTTCAACTTGGAACTTTGACAAAAAATCCCAAGTTTTTCTCTCTCCTCCTCTTTGGCTGGTAAATCATTCTGAATCTCTACAGTCATCAATTCCCATTTAACCACCTTAGCATAGATCACTGTTGTTTAGTTATATTTGCAAGAATGCTGAGTTTTGGATTAAAAAAAGAAAGAAAGAAAAAGAAAAATCCCTCAACCCCATGAGTTTCCCCTGCTGAACTAGAGACTGGAAAATAAATGTTTTCACCTTTAATGACCTCCATTGTCCTGACTTCACAGAATCCCCAGTGGGTGGCTAATCCTTTGGAACAATACAGTACAGATGTTTCACATGATAAGAAGGCTAATTCCAGACCAATCAGAGATACTCCAAATGTCAGCACACCAAAATAAAGTTAAGATATGGGGCAAACAGATGCAACCTTCAGAGTCTGATCCCTTTGTCAATGAGGTCATTCTACAGCAATGGGTGTTATCTTTGCTTTGTTTAAGGCGATGGCAACTTTCCCGTTAGTGAGATCTGAGCTGCTCTGGCTCTTCCCTTGTATTTACACTGTTCACTACTTTCAGAAGTTCCTCTCTGGACAGGCACAAATCAACATTGTCTGGACTTTTACATTCCCTTTTGTCTCTATAGAAAGTACTGCTGTGGTTTTAAATATTAATAATAAGTAGTCCAGTTGTATTCAATAATTAGGAGCAACATTTTGATTAAGTCCCCAATTTTCCACTGTGAGATAAATAATTCTTTTGCTTAAATTAAAAAAAAAAAAAAAAACAAACAAACACAAACTTTGTGGCCCTGGCTGGTGTTGCTCAGTGGATTAAGCACCAGCCTGTGAATCAAAGGGTAGCTGGTTCAATTCCCAGTCAGGGCACAAGCCTGGGTGGCAGGCCAGGACCTCAGTAGGGGGCAAACAAGAAGCAACCGCACATTGATGTCTCTCTCTTTCTCCTTCCCTTCCTTTCTCTAAAAATAAATAAATTAAATCTTTAAAAACTGTTGCAAAGTCCTATGGAGTTTTGCAGATAAATGCTAAGTGTCTTTTATTTTTTATGTTTGCAGTAAAAGTAATTCTACTATTCTAGCAGTCTATGAAGTAATAAGTCAAGTGTAGTTAATATTAATAATACATTTAATGCACTTATTTTTTAAAAATTTTTATTTATTGATTTTAGAAACAGAAGAAAGGAGTGGGGAGAGAAATAGAGAGAGAGAACATCAATTTGTTATTCCACTTATTTATGTACTCATTGGCTGCTTCTCACATGTGCCCTGACCGGAGAACTAACCTTCAACCTTGGTATACCTGGACAATGCTCTAACCAACTGAGCTAACCAGCCAAGGGTTACATACATTTCTTACATATATTTTATTTTACAATTTACTATTTCACCTATAGATTAATGTTTTCTTGATTCTAAGGACACACAGACTAAACAACAGTTTTGGGGGGATGGCTGACCTTTTTTTCCCCTTAAAAGAAAGATTACATTCAATGACTATTCAAATGCAAGTTTTTTTCTCAGTTTGTAAAACATTTAAAATGTAAAGAATCATAAATGCTAAGGTTGAGAAAATGAAGAAATCTAAACTAATTCCCATATTGTTGAGAACTAGAAAATGTTTTGATAAAATAAGACTAGATGTCTCAGACTACATATTATTTTAAAACACATTTAAAGTTATTGTTAAAAGTAATTATTTGGGAGATGTAAAGGGTAAAAATATTTTATGTAATTTATGAGATGATTTCAGTTTTCTTTGTAAACATTGACTGATTTTAAACTCAGTGACTGGACCCCCTTGCCAGCTGCAAATCATGGGAAATCATGCCCAGTTTTCTTGTGTTGGAGTCAGTGGAGTTGCTGAAATAAAATAACTAGAAGCGTTAAGTTAGGGCAAGAGATTAGGCTGTTGCATTGGGGAAAAAAACCTGTGGCCTACAAGGCCTATAAC
Organism: Glossophaga mutica; assembly: GCA_039655065.1. Lineage (NCBI taxonomy): Eukaryota > Metazoa > Chordata > Mammalia > Chiroptera > Phyllostomidae > Glossophaga > Glossophaga mutica. Next base: position 14,773,739 of record CM077303.1, read on the forward strand.
AATTTTTTGGTTGAATTTCTGGGTTAAAATGGGTTAAAAGTAAAAATTTTTCTCCCTTTGTGGGGTGGGTTTTGCAGAATAATTATGTCCCTTAGCCAATAATTATGCTTCTCTCCGTTTTTGTTCTTTCTTACTCATATCAGCAAAATATCTTACCTCCCCAGAGATACCAACGGAAAGTTTTGTTGTAACTCTTCTTTGCTCTTCTTTTAAAATTTCCTGGTTTTCCTTTTACCTGTTAAAGTTAAAAATTGAGAATGTATTTAGTAAAAATAAATAAAAGTTATTTGTCTGTTTATATTGTTTATACCATAATTTTTTTGGATAATAATTTGTACCCACCTAGGAGTTCAATTATTTCTGGGCACCAGGATCAGCTCCTTATCAACACTGCTGCTGTTTGGACACAAAGAAGACTCTCTTTCTCTTTATCTCTCTGTCTCTCTGTCTCTCTGTCTCTCTGTCTCTCTCTCTCTCTCTCTCTCTCACACACACACACACACACACACACACACACACACCCCATCTCTCTGTATGTTTTCGTGTCTGTTTTCCTTCTCTTTTTCTCTCCCTTTCACTTCTTGTATCTCTTTTTTTATCTTTCTTCCTTCTTTCATTCTCTTTGTTGGTCCACTGTCCTTTATTCATCTGTTTCTTTCTTTTGGGCTCCTGTACTTTTGTTATTAATAAAAATATCTCCTGGTAAATTTAAAGTTGAAAATACCAGCACGGAAAGTTAAAGTTTTGTGGTTAAGTCAGCTCAACTATGTAATGCACTCACCTTTGTACCGCAAAGTCTTATATATAAGAAAGCTTTTGATTTTGCTTCTTTGCTTATTTATTTTTCTTCTGTTTCTTTAACAGATAACAATATTAGAATATTATTAAAATTTGTAAATCTGACCAATAGGTCAACTTTGTCAACAAAACTGTGGCCAGCTCATTAACATGTTCGTTTTAGGTTATTTTCTCAAAGCTACCTAGACATAAGAGTTGAATAGTTAGTAGACTTAAACATTTTTTTAAAGATTTCATTTATTCATTTAGAGAGAGTGGAAGGGAGGGAGAAAGAGAGGGAGAGAAACATCAACATGTGGTTGCCTCTCACATGGCCCCCCACTGGGGACCTGGCCTGCAACCCAGGCATGTGCCCTGACTGGGAATCGAACTGGCGACCCTCTGGTTTGCAGTCTGAGCTCCATCCACTGAGCTACACCAGCCAGGGAAGACCTAAACATTTTTAAGATGGTAGTTCTGTGAACATGTTAGCTTGAAGAAGGTAATCCACGTTTATGATTTTTTCCAGGAGAGGCCAAGGCTTCCTACCTCTTAGGTTATAATCAGTTTATGAAGTGGCAGTTAAAAATAGAGTAGCATAATTTAACTCAACAGGCTTGATTTTAGAATGTTCATTTAAACAGTTTGCACATTAAATGTTGGTGTGGTCTTTGCATTTGAAAAGACTCGTATGGAACCTGTGTTATATTTTTAAACTTTGCATTTGGCTACTGGCTTACTTTATTATAGTGTTCCCATAAAACCTTAATACCAGTGTTTAAGGAAAAAATGAATAAATATCCAAGCCAAATTGATATTAACAACAAAAGAACATCCAAAAGTTATAGAAGTTTGGAATCTTTGGAAAAGAAGAGAATACTTTTTAAATATTAATAAACATTTGGGGATAAAGATGGGAAGAAAATTCAATGTTTGGATCCAGATGGCTTTATAAAAAGGACAGATAATTTAAGAATCTGCAAAGAATTCCTTAGAAGCAAAACCCAGGAGATCCACTAGACCTATAAGCCTTTACAGTGAAAATTTGTGGTTTGTCACAGTATATAATATTACTTATTATATGTAATAGTATATATAATTTGTAACATTAATTGTAATTCATTAACAAAATGGATTGAATATTGCATTAAATTAAGTCAAATTCATGAGAATTATATTGAGACATTTTTGCTTTTCTATTTGAGCAGATCCTTTCCTCTAAAAACATGTTTTATTTAATTTGTTCTGAAGAGTTATTGTGAATTTCTTGAACTATTTCATAATTTTGCAATTCTAAATGTTAAGCTAATAAGAAAACTATGCTTGAAGATAACTATCTGAACATGTGTAGACTCATTCATCATACTGAAAAAATCTTTAAATATTCTGGGAAATTCCTGCTTAGAGCCTGAGGGAGAGAGAAACCTTATTTAAAACAATAAGATTTTTCTGGTCACGTGCCCTATTTCCTGATCCATTGTATTTGGCACCAGGAAACAACCTGGCATGCACCCCTGAAAAATCCATCAGCAACTGTGTCAACTTTATCACTTCCTGAGCTCATGCTTGCAGGAAATGGATGTACAAACTGCGATTTCAAAGGGGAAAAATTACTCTTTGCCATTTGAGAAACACGAAGTATATATATTTAATACTTACTTGCTTTCTTCATACAGTAAATAAGCTGGAAACCCATCCTAACAATAGGCAATAATGCATCAATCAAGCCTTGATTATGAAATAAAATTAAAAATACATGACCTATATCTCTAGTTGTTTGTTGTAAGTGCTTTTTAAAAGCTGAAACAAATGATATGAATTTAAGTCTGTATGGAAGAGGTAGTAAGGGAATAGGCACAGGTGATACATGCCAAACTCAGGAATACTATCGGTACTCCACTTCCAGAGAGAAATAGTTATTTTACTTACTGTACGAGAGGTAATAAGTGGTCAGAGTGATGACCAAATGAGAAAGAGGATTCACACAGCAGAATGGCATAATGATAAAAACTACTTTTCACTGGGGATTTTAAAAGAAATGAAAATATGCAAAATGTTACCGTATATTACATTCGATGTTACTGCATAAGTAAAAGAAAATAGAACCCATTAAGTATTGGTGACCTGATATGGCTTTAGCCATGGACTATAAAACAAACTCATCCTTGGTCCTATTCCCTCAGCATCAAACTTGGCTACTGGCCCTCACCTGATTATTTACAGAATTTGCAGCTGAGATATTCATAAGTGATCATTGTTAAATATGCGTTTCCTAAAAAATAGTCTTGGCTTTTTATTTCCAAGCTTTATTGACTTTCTAACTACATAAAATTTCTTCCAAAGGACTTTGCTTTCCAATATGATCAGCTAATACGTGGTGAATTAAATACAGATACTCCTTGAATGAACTGGACATTGGAATGACCTAACCATTCAGGCAGGCAGACATAGCACAAAAAGTGAAGATCAAAACAAAACAAAACAAAAAAACAACTAAGTTCTTCCCTCCCACGCCCACTTCTTTCCTAACACCTCTGTCTCTGAAATACAGATCATATTTATATTAAACTGATGATTTGGGAAACAAAAAATTTCAGATTATGCTGTACTCATATACCTAGCCATGTCTCAAGAATACTTTTTAAAGTTTCTATAGTATTTCAAAACTCTTTCACAGACATAATTTTGGATATTGGAATTCTTGTTGTACAATTATGAATACTGCACCCAGTGACATGAAAGAGTCCTCCACGTCACATAAAGGTTAAGTAGCCTGTCTCCTGACTCTTGACTTCAATGCAGTGTCCACATGTGTTTCATGAGCCTACAGAATCTTAAAAGGATTGGCTGAAACCTCATATTCGATCACAGAGAGGAGGCTTGGTCATCTCACTGGAATGTTCCCCAGGCATACCAACTATTATGCCACCAAGGCAAGTACATTTGGATCTCTCTTACATATGGAAAGGAGGTTTGAAAACTAAACCATAGCATTCTGTCATTGCCACCCACAGATTATCACCATAATTACTTAAGCACTAAATCTAAATCTAATTTGGATTACAAGTGTGAAAAAGACTGACTAATGGAAGATTTAAAAGTTAAACTTTAGGACCTTGAAACAGGCCTCCAACTTAATTTCATGAAATAATGCAATTTAAAAGTGCTTTAAGTATCAAACAGTAAAAAAAGAAAAAGAAGTATATAATTAATATGAGCAATCCAAGGAAAAGGGCGTAATAATAAATATCAAATGATATATTTGGCACTTTTTCCCCCAGAATTTTAAAAGATACATCTACAAATTATTTTGTTTGGAATATGAAACTATAAAATAAAACACAGAAAGTACCAGACAATTATAGTGACCTGATCTTCTTTGTTAGTAAAAAGAAAACCAAAATGCAGAAAGAGAAATGCTTTCAACCCTTCAACTGAAAGTAAAATTGCTTTAAAAAGCCAAGTTTATACTAAAATAAAGAAAAAAAATTCTGCTAAAATAAACAAAGCAAATGAAGTTCATAATTAACAGAAAAAATAGGAGATATTTCAGTAAATATTAATATTATTTTAATATTAAATACAAAAATAAACTAGGCTGCTAATGGTGACAACAAATTCTATGTCACTATAGTAAAAATAACTGATAAATGTGTTTATTCACTGCACAGATGATTCTCATTATTCTTAGCTATTCCACTGTGCAATGCCACCATGGAAACTGAGTCATTTACTCCTAGGAGAAATACTGGATTAGGCTCCTGCGAGCCTCTGGTCACAGTATTTTTTATCAGTGGATCAACATACAACCTGGTTTAAAGTATGTTGCAGTTTAAAGACACCTTATTTAGTATGACTGTTGATTCTTTAACATTGAACTCAAAGCCAACAGCACTGCAAGTCATTCGTGAATAAAATTTATCTAACACACGTATTTTCTTCATAAGGCATGTTACGACTCTCTCAAGTCAGTCACACCAGACAATAATTTTAGCACTATGCTAAATGAGAAAAAAATGGCACTAAATCAACTGTGAAAAGGACACCTTTAGGATAGGGGAGCTGAAAAAGGTGAGGTAAAATGTTGTCATCTTGAACCACAAATGAGAACATATGTGACAGGCTTATCATTTTTTTCCTACTCTGTACATATCTACAAATGACTGTGAAAGCATTACAAATATCAAATTGGGAGTATGGATGTTTACAAACAAGTTTTAGTGAATACTTGCACTCGCAAGTTGGGAATCTGTGAATAATGGGGATTGACTTAGTTACTGAGAAACCTCCAAATCTCTGAACGAAATTCAGTATTTATTGTACTGATCTCTTAGCAGTTACAGCTGGTCTACCCCCTGCCTTTTTGAAAGTTTCCCTCACTTGAATTACCAGAACATCACACTCTTCTTCCAGATGCTCATCTCCTGTGGCTTCCTCTTCTGTGTCCTTCATGGGTTCCATCTCCTGCACCACGTTTGTAAAGATGGGAATTCTTTAAGGAATCATCCCCAAACCTCTTCTCCTCTAACTCTGCACACTCCTTACACAACCTCCTCTATACTCAGAAGACAAATGAAATTGTATCTCCTGCTCAAATTCCTCTCCTGAACTTCAGGCACATATGCAACAGACTACTAGTCAGTTCCCCTTCAGTGTCTCAAAAGCACCAAGAAGCCAATGTGCATAAAATTGAATTTATGATCCTTCTCTACAAAACTTGAACTTACAAGCTGAGGAATTTATGAGGGAAAGAAACTTTTATAGCATGGGTCCTGGGAAATATTTTGAGAATGATTTTAGGTAGCACACAGTGAAAGAGATGATTCTCTTCTCCATATTAAACAGCTGAGGCTATTAGGCAAAAGAAAATGCAGACAGGAAATGTCACAGTCCAGCCACATATAGGGCCACCCTTTCCTAAGGCCACAGATGGTAAGAGTAGGAGGAAGGGTACATTTTTACCCATTTTCAGGCTGATAGTTATCTTATTTCCAGACACAGAATATACTTTTCTACATGGCCAACACTACTTGTCCTTTGGTATTTTTTAAGTCTAGTTTATAACTTTGTAGCTTATAAAAATCCTTTTTAGATTCTGATAATAAGTTGATTAATAGTTTTGATTTATTATTTTCTGTGTCTTCATAGCACTTAGTGGGACTTTGAGAAAGATTGTCTCAAAAGAAGAAAGCCAATGAAAATTTACACTACAGAATAGTCCATTAAAATATTGAATGCTATTACAGAGGTCTTGAAAAATAATTATTATAACATTAGATAGTTTCAGAGAAAATTTGGAAATTTGGAAAAATATACACATGTAAAGTAAAAAATAAAGCCAATAGGTTTGTTTAGCATATTGTATTTTTTAAGGTAGCATTAGTGGTTGAAACAGACACTTCTCAAAGTTTCAGGGTTTTCTTCGTAATTGTTCTTCATGTAACAGTCCAATGAGTTGATTCTCCTTGGTGAGTGACCTTCCACAAAACTTAGAAGCCAACCTTCAGGCATATGGCTCTTCCTTATGCTAAAGTTTTGGAGACTTAGACTTGAAGAAACAGTATAGAAAAAGGGACAGTTGCTTCTTAACCAGCCAAAAAGATAACACTTTATCTATTCTTAGAACAAATGCCATTAAAATCATCTACTTGATGACTGTTTCTCATCATCAAATAGCTAATCACTCCAGTGTGAAAAATATCCTAAATATATGTAAATATACTAATCCATTATGGAAGATCCTTGAGATCAAGGACTTCTTTGTTTTGTTTACCTTTGCTATCCATGTTCTTGTTGCTATTTTTTTCTCCTTATGTTAATTCTAGCCATCTTGACTCACAATCTGAAAGTCTACATACTACTGATTCTAATTATATGACCTCCAAAAGAGACAAAACTATAGAGAAGGTAAAAAGATCAATGGTTGTGAAGCATACGGAGTGATGGGAGGATAATTGAATAGACCACACTTTGGGAAGGTGAAACTACGCTGGGTAATAAAGTAATATATATTCTAGATGTATTATATATTATATATAAGTATTACGAGTTAATATACACACATATGTCCTTGCTTTCTTAGCTGAGTAAACCTGGAAGCAAAGACATCCCAGTAGCAACCAAACACCAAGCTCTCAGCTCTTGAATTGTAATATTATTCTTCAATAAAAAGAACTAGGACCCCTGGAAAATGGCTGATTTTTCCAAGGACAAGACTAGGAAATACACAAGATGACCCTGAAGCACCTTGCAGTGCGCCAACATAAGCAAATATGCAAATAAACATAAAACCATAATATCATGGAAAATGAACCAATTAAAGGAGCTTTCAATGGTGCAAGCTGTAACAATTTGAGCAAGAAAATAGACAAAATAACATTAGATTTTTAACCTAAAGCATAAAATAAATATCTATGAGTCTATACTGAGATAAATAAATGATCGAATATTTTAATAACTGGTCCAGGAGAACCAAAACTCTTGTATAATAGAATTCCAAATAATTTAGGTAGATACTCTATTCTCAGAGGCAACATAACACTCCACTTTTTAAGAATACATTTCACATAAAGACTTCCTCCTCGAGTGCAAAAAGGAAAAAGGGGAAAGGAATAACTTTACAGTACAGAATCCTGGCAAATACTACTTCAACCAAGTGATGTGGTCACCATAAATCATGTTGATAGCATGTATACTTATCAAATAAAAGTGGCACTTCAGCTCTGTGATCTTTTTCCCCAAAACAAATAACCCTGGGCTGATCATGAAAAACATCAGACAAATTCCAATAAGGAACATTTACAAACTACCTTTGTACTACTCCTCAAAACTCTCAAGGTCATCAGAAATAAAGTCTGAGTAATAATCACAGCCAAGACAATGCTTAAGGGGACAGGACAGCCAAATGTAGTGAGGTATTCTGGATTATATCTTGGAAGAGAAAAAAGACATTCATTAAAGGCTAAGGAAATCTAAATAAAGCGTGGGTTTTTGTTAATAACCATATCTCAGTATTGGTTCTTCAATTGTGACAAGTGTACCATGTAAGATGTTCATAAAAAGGGAAACTAGTTAGAAGGTGTATGGGGACTCTGTAGTATCTTCAAAATTTTTCTGTAAATCTAAACTGTTCTAAAATTTTTAAAAAAAGCTTATTTAGAAAAGGTTGGGCACTCTCCCTTTTCTCCATCACCCCATCCTTCTATTCTGTTAGGACATAAGTCATTTCCATCTCTAACCATGATGCATGCTTGTTTCCAAGCATATATGTCTTAAGCTACATCCTCTAGAAAGAAAAACTTTAAGTAAGCATCAAAGTTTTGACACTCTACATGTGACATACCAACCCAAGGACAGGAAAGTGAGAAAATAACAAAAATGCAAATGATGCAAGAAAATAGGTGAAATCACACAATATATAGTACATTGCCATATTAGCCATTATGAGTCAGAGAAATTGTTTTACCAGCATATTTGTTCAGAAGCAATAAAGCCATACCTAGCATCACATTATAAAAGGAAGGAGGGAAGATTTATCTTACCTCATATTTCTCATTGTTTAAGATTTTTTAGTGGGAATTATCATTTAACCTCTAGGAGGTTACTCAGGAAAACAGATCTCTTATACCACAGAGAGACATTTTATTTGAGTCAAAATGCAGCAAGGATGTGATGTGAATGGGGTACCAATCAAGAGGAAAAAATGGCAGTTAAGGGAAACAGAGAAGGCATACAAGTAGCGATGTGCTGAAACTAGCCCATGATAGCTCTCAAGAGCTGCTTCTGAACATCTCTTCCCAACGACACATTCAGTGGCATTCACTGGTAGCTTGAAATCAGCCCTAGTATGAACATTTATAGCCACAAAGATTGGCAGCATAAATCAGGGTGTTTTTGTTTGTTTCTTTCTTTAGAGAACCAGTTTACCAGCACAACGCAGAAAGATAGGTTTTCATACAATGAAAAACCCAGCCCCGATAACTTTATCTCTGCTGCTCTTGGTTTAGTTTAAGACATCTCTGGGATCTTGTTCTACCACATTTCCTGTCAGTTCAACTGGCTTTTCTGCTCCTCAAATGTCCAAGGTTTTTCCAACTTCAGGACAGTGCTCGTGCTATTCAAGTCATCTGAAAGACTTCAGACTGCTGGCCTCTTTGAGTCATTTGGATCATAGCACAAATGTGTCAGCTTGGTAAAGGATTTCTTAACCACACAGTTGAAAACAATGTCCCTCTATCTTTCTCTGTCCCCATTGCATGACACTTTCTTCCACTGTTTCTCCACTCTTCAATTGTCGTTGCACTTGCTGCTATTTTCATGTTTGTTTGTTTTTTCCCCATCCACATAGACTACTCCCCATTGGGACTTAGATTCCATTAAACATGAACCCAATTCTTATATCTCCATTGCTTAGAATAACACCTGGAACATAGCAGTTACTTAATAAGCACTTTTCTATGAATGTGAAATGAATGGGTTGGTTACATTTAGACTAACACTCATAAAGTATATGAAGCACTTTAGTTCCTTGAATAAAAGTCACAAATTATTAAAGTTAAATTTTATTTAATAAGCAGTGAAAAGCATAAAATTTAAAAATAGGGTTGCTATGCTTGTAAAACTTTCAAGTGAAAAAGTTAAAACAAACCAAAGCCCTCCTAATATAACTTCAAATTATCCAGATGTTCTTTAAGAGAAGGACAGCACTTATGAAACACGGGTTTTATTATTTCCCAGTGATGGTATGATAAAATTGAATCCTTCATAACTTGTTGATAGAATCACATAAATCTTTTGAATAAGCATGTAGCTAATAAGTATCCAGCTCTTTTTAAATTCATATAACCTTCACTTTACACTTTTCTGAAACTTCTCTAAGGAATGATCAAATATATAGGACTATGATGAAGTAAGAGGTTTATGCATGGACACATTGTTAATGTTATTTATAATAAAAATTGGAAAAATAATGTGAAGGCTAAGCAACTTATGGTTCATAAATATAGCAGAATATTAAACTTTTCTAGTTCTATAAAAATTAAAACATATAATTAAATTTTATAGCTAATGATAAAAGCACTTACGTGAAGAAAAATGAAAAGATTATGGGTAATTGATTCCTTTTGTTTCATTTCTAATTCATTTAACTTGGTGAATATTATTCTAAGTTGAAACATATATTTATAATAACACGAGTTGCTTTTTATAGTCTGCAAATATTATCTCTCTGACATTTGTAGAATCTAAAAATTAACAGTGTAATTCATTAGACTCATTTAGAGAACTACACCTAGATATTTGTAATTTAGTTAGAGCTTTAGTTAGTAGAAAATTATTTTCAGGACAATGTTTCTCTCCAGAAATTAAAAAAAAATAGTTTTTATTTTTTTTTATCTGACCACATGTAGCTGCAAGACCTTGATGTAATCACTGTACCTTCATTACATGCACTTGGTTAGGAGATTTCACAGAACAGTAGCTGATGATTCCAGATATAGATGTGAAATACTTAGCAGATCTGCCGTTAAGATTTTAGTTAGAATTTCACCTAAGCAAAGAGAAAGAGAGTGGCAAACAGTGAATATGTCAGTGAATATTATGATTCACCAGGATTCCACTTTAGTTCTGAAAAATACATTTCCTCATTTTTCTTTCTTCTTAACGTAACATAACATATAATGGTACATTCATTTTTTTCATACATTATGGCTTTTATCCCTTGCATTTTACAACCACAGAATGGTCCACACTACAATGATATCCAATTGTATACCATTATAGAAATATGGACTTTAAACTGAGAGGTCAGAGTTGCAGTATTGATTCCATCTGTGACTAGTTTATGCAGCCTTAGACGAAGCCATTACATTAGCTATATCTGAGATTCCTCATCTCAAAATCCCGATACAATGTCCATTGGGCAAGATTCACTGTGAAGAAGAAATAAAGTATAGATTTGAAGGGTCTGGTGTGCAGAAGTTTTCCAAACTGTCAGTTGCTCCTACTCTGATACTGCCTACTGTCTAAGCCTGTACAAATGATTACATTCTCCTGAAGTCAGTGATCACATCGTATAGAGCGACACAGAGCATGATTATTTGCATTCCTTGCAACTTCTAAAACACTTCCTAGAGTATTTTATATATTATCTCCATAAATATTTATGGATAGATTTATTGACTATACGATGACTTTATGGTCAAAGAGGGCTATATAAATCTAAAACATTTTTCTCTTTTTTTATTTTTGAGTGTTATTTTTACCACAAAGTTCATATGAATTAAGATTCTATTAATCAACACATTCCACCTAAAAAACTGGTGGTAGATTCTTCTGTTTGATCAGGCTAATTAAACAGAAGACACACTTAATATTGTTCTTCTTTTTAATGCAAATATCTTCACAAAACATTCTCACAAATAATTACCATGCGCATTTCTTAAAGATATAAAAACTGCTAAAAGCATTGACTTTAAGTAAAGTCACCATCATTTTATGGCCTGTCAAGATTGTACAAATACACACAAGGAACATCATTTATTTGAGGACTGGTGTTATTTTAACAGGTATATATTTAAATGTGTCTCCTACCACCAAGAGATTTTGCCTCCATAGTAACTGGGAAAGGGTCACAATTGCTTTAATCTGAAGAATAACATCTATATGTCACTGTTCAGATGCAAACCGTCCTCTGTGAAAGCAGCTCCTTGAGATGATTGATAGGCATCACCTTCAGCCCATTGTGAATGGACGGCATTTGGTAAAGAAATGACTCCTGTAATACGACTGTCAGGTCCCCAAAGTCATTTGCTGACTACTCCCAGTGCACATTGGCTCTGCAATCCAATATATATACAGGCTTTGGCTGTAGCTGGAATTCTGACTCATTGGCTGCTATTATTGTGACAGCCATTTATCACCAAAAAATGGAACCGTGTTGGAGGTTATCTTCTTCCAAATGGATAGGAATGCTATTAAAAACAACTTGAACAGCAGTTTCCACTCATTCTCTGCTCTCTACACAGCATCCCTTCCAGAAAATCAAGTGAAATACTTGTGAAAGTTAATAAACAACACTTTCTCTAATCTTGACTGATGAAAATTTTATATTTATTTTACATTTATTTTAAATTTTAATTTAATGATGTTGTTGGAACTGAATTAACTTGCATTTTGGCAGTACTGCTAATGATCCCCTATAAATAATTGCACAGCAGTCCACAGATTAAATGCATACAGACTATAAGGACTTCACACACTTAAGATTTTGTTTTTGCAAAGCAATCTTCTGAATTTCCAACTACATGCAAAACATTATGTTGAATATTCTATAAAAAGCAATTATGATGGTCTCCAAAAGATTAATACTCTGGTTAGTGTTTCAGTGATTTCACTTAATTTTTGCTATAATACTTATATTACCTTAATAGGAATGGTAAATATTGCATTTATTGAGTATTTTATATGTTCCAAGTACAGATTTGTGAAGATGGGATGGATGTAGAGTGCATGAGTAATGGAACGGTGTGTCCAAGTGTAAATACTGATTGTGACATTTAGCACCCATTGTGGCCTAGAATAAGTCAGTTAGCCTTCCTGAAGTTCCTTTGAAAAAAAAAAAAAACTAAAAAAACTTGTAATGGTAAAAAAATGGTTTTCATTGTTATATAAGGACTAGATATATATATATATATATATATAAAGCAACTAGGATCTAATGATACACAGGGTCCAGCAGAAGTAAAGCCTCCTTGAATGTAGTTAGTAGGGCAATAATCTGGGTAAATCTAGTGTTAATTTGAACATTTTTCCACCTAAAATGTCATATGGCATGCCTGAGTGTGATATTGTTGTTACAGAATTACATGCTTATGATTTTGTAATAAAAAGGGGTGTTGTTTGTGCTGGACCCTGTATAATGTAAATGTTTGTGCTATTCATAGAGTTGGAGAAGAAAAAATTTTCTCTACTCCCCTAGGTTCATCTGGCTAGTCTAAGAATTAAACTGACATGTGCTAGAGTAACAGAAAAAAAAAAAAGAACACATTTAATTATATATGGATATACTGGGGTTCCAGAAGAATATGAGGTTCAAGGACAGGGTGGGCAGGTGACGTATAAATGCCATCTTGAGCTAAGGAGAAGGGGGTAGTGGTTTGGGATTTCAAAGAGGAAGAAGATAATTTGTACAAGGATTGGAAAGCAAATGTTTGGTAAACAAATGTGTGCTGGGCCATGCAGGGACAGTGGGATGCAGAGTGAACCCTGATCTTTAGGCCCTGGGGTCTCCCCAGCACACAAGTTTATATTAAACTATAGTTTGCGATGGTGATAAATTCCTTCCTGAAACAGGCCCTCTATCTAAATTCTTCTGTGCAGTAAGTTCAAAGTCTCTTCCTGAGTCTTGTTTTTTAAAAATAAAATCAGCCCTATGCCACAGAAACAAATTTCCGTTCCTACAATAGCATTGCAGTAGACCACCCTTGTCCATAGCTTCACATTCTATGGCTTTGGTTATGCAGTCCATGGCTGTCTGAAAATATGACATGGCCAATTCCAGCAATGAACAATTCATAAGTGTTAAATTGTGCACCACTCTGAGTAGCCTGATGAATTCTTGCAGCCCCTACTTTGTTCCACCAAGACATGAATCACCCCTTTGTCCAGTGCATTCATGCCATACACCCTGCCACTTCAGTCACTTAGTAGTCACCTGGGTTATTAGATGGACTGTGAGGGTATTTCAGTTTTTGTGTTTAAGCAGCTCTTATTTTACTTAATAATGGCCCCAACACACAGGGGTAGTAATGCTTATAATTCAAATATGCCAAACAGAAACATAAAGTGCTTTCTTAAAGAGAAAAGGTGAAAGTTTTTGACTTCTTAAGGAAAAAAAAAAGTGTATGCTGAGGTTGCTAAGATCTACAGTAAAAACAAATGTTTCCATAAAATTGTAAAGAAAGAAAAACTAATTTTGACTAGTTTTGCTTGTTGCTCCTCAGACTGCAAAAATCACAGGTACAGTGCATGATAAGTGCTTAGTTAAGATGGAAAAAGCACTGAGTTTTGAGTCAAAGACACGAACCAAAAACACGTCCTGATTAGCAGCAATGGGCTGCTCCAGAAAGTATTGAGCCTATATGACGACTTCAGCAAGGAATCCCCTGAAACAAGTTATGGCATACCATGCCATTTACTTCAAATAAGGATGGTACTGCAAAAAAAAAAAAAAAAAAAAATGGTTTGGACTGAACGATATAAAGATCACTGGAGGGGCTGCATCTGCTGATGAAGAAGCTGCTGCCACATTTCCATCAGAGTTGATGTTGTTCAGAGTTTGGTACTGTCTGCATTTTCAGGGTTTCAGCCATCCACTGTGGATCTTGGAACATATCCAGTGCCTATAAATACTGACTACTGTATACATATGCTCAGTATCCTTTAATTGTTGATGAAAAGATACTTACAATGTGGGTAAGGAACCTAAGGCAGGATAAATTTATTTTATTTTATTATTTTATTTCATTTTATTATTTTATTTTATTAAAGATTTTTTATTTCTTTATTTTTTTTAGAGAGAGAGGAAATGAGGGAGAGAAACATCAGTTGGTAGCCTCTCGTACATGCCTTGACTGGGAACAAAACTACAACCCAGGCATGTGCCCTGGCCAGAAATTGAACCAACAGCCTTTTACTTTGAGGAACGACACCCAACAAACTGAGCCACACCGGTCAGGGCAAAGCAGAATAAATTTAAATAATTTGCCTAATGTATCAAGATCATGAGAAAAAGAAAATAGTTCTCAATTTATATCACTCTCACTTTAAACCCAATTTTCTGTTACGTGCTGGAAGCACTTTCCCGAGTCACACAGGCAATCCAATCCAGGGCCGTCAAGGCTTCGTAGTTACAGCAGAGAAGATGATGGGTCCCATCAAAACAGTGCCAAACACAGAGGGTGCACAGAACAGTATTAAATTAGCAAGGCTAAGGGCAAGCCTGAGGGGGCTGATGCACAGGATCAGATGAACCATTGAGGAAAGGAGTTCATGGTACAGGTGTTCCTGGAATCAGAGTGCCGAGTTAACGTGAGGGATGCTGGGACAGAATCCTGCTTTCAAGGAAAATGCAGTACATGTATGTCTGGATGAGTGTGGAAATTTTGTGCATGAAGGCAGATGTGCTGCATGGCTGCAATCTTAGATGGAAATAAGTGAAAATCAGGCTTTTGGACAGAAAGCTTCAGTAGAACTTAAAGTTATTCAGCAGATGACTTTGAAAACAGAGCACTTAAACAATGTGAAGAAACCTGATATAAGAAAACAAATGAACAGATTATGCCCCATCTCAACTCATTCAATTTTTAAAATTAAAAGGGAGAAATCCTAAATATAGTACGGGGCGGATGAAACTAAATATATCAATGTGCCAGTTTCTGCCAGCAGGCTCACAGGACTTAAACGCTGGTGTCAGGTAAAGGTCTAGATGGGAAGGCATATCATAAATTCATACAACATTAGATCTCAGAGGGCGCAGACTAGAGACAGCAGGGCTTTTCCAATAAGTTGGGTATTCCCAAAGTACAAGTAGATTTTATTTTTAATGATTCAGGGCATGATGCAGAGGGTAAGAGGGGTGTGTGTGTGTGTTTATAAGAAGAACAAGAGGTAAACCTGAACTTCGCAAGTTCCTACCAACTGCAACTGAATCAAGCAAGGAAAGGGAGAACAAAGATGCATAGGAATGGTGACTCACATGGATCCTCTCTTAGGTCATTATGGAATTACTATCATGAAAATAGTCATGTAAAAGTAGTTTAGATATCACATATGTTATTCATACACACATACATGTGTATATATGTGCATTTATATGCACATGTACATATGCATTGTACCAAGTGAAAGGAAGGGGGTGTCAAGTTGGAAGGATGACAATACAGATAAAGAATGAGCAATAAGTTGGATTCCAGAAGCCATACGCACAAAAAGTTAATTTCTTGTTTTAGAAATTACCTCACACAATTCATTGAGCACAAATAATGTTCTTTAAATATATGAATATTAACAATTTAAAATATATCAAACTATTCTTAAGAGAAACATTGTAGGATAAATTTATTAATTGTGTAGCAATGAATACAACAGAACATAGATTATGTATTTCCACAATTACTCAATTTTGGAAGACAACTGAGTGAAAGAACAAACTTGTGGATTCAACATTTACTTTTTAAAACTTAAATAAATTAGGATATTCTTGAGGCAATAAATGTTCATATTATGTAGATTATATTTTTATATAATTCTAGCATTCATCAAATTCTAATTTATGATTTCTTTGTACTAAATTTCCATGAGGGTAGTAGGAACTTCAGAGAACTGTTTGACCCATTAGGTATGTTATTGGCTCACAAATACATCAATGATACTGAAGGAATTCAGGATATGCCATCCCAAAATGTGTCACTTTGGCATATTGATTGTTTTAAGTTACTGGCAATTGAAACATAGCAGATGTAAGAAATGCACTTTCCTTCTTTCTTCCTCAAACCAGAAGATAAAATTTCCATGCAAATGGTGACTTTCATGTACCAGGATGAAGAAACATTCTTATCACCAAAGATGGGATATCAAGACTGAGAGAAGTCCATGCAAACACTCTTGTTAAAATGGCTCATACCTGCCATATTTTGGTTGCTTTTCTACAATTACTACTCTTTGTTCAACCTAGAGTATGGTCAGGTAGGCCTAGTCAGTTCTGTGGGTCTCCATTTTTCTTGTGAGTGCTTCCAAGTACATATAAATAAAATGCGTATGCTTTTCTACTATAAATCCATTTTATGTCAGACCCAGCCAGAGACTGATTGTAGGAGGGTAGAGAAAAATTTCTCCTCCCCTGCAGAACAGAAAGTACTGAAATAAATTCCAGGATATTTGACAATTTAATATATTCTAATGATGGAATTTCAAAATAGTGACGCAAAAGGCTCTTTATCTTTCTTTATAAATGGTGTTGCAACAACGAGAATGACTTGGAAAATGATAAAACTAGGTTTTAATTTCCCATAACAGACCAGGATAAATTCTAATTGCATGAGATATCTAAAATTAAAAACAAACACAAACAAAACAAATATGGAAAGAAAATGTAAGTGTATCCTTTAATAACCTAGGAGGGAGGCATTCCTTAATTCTGACTTAAAACAAAAAGACAACCAAGAAACTCAACACATTTTACTATACAAAGATAAAAAAAAAAAAATAACTTGCAGGGGGCATTTACTAAGGAAAGTGAATAAAATCAACTGCACTCAACAAATTTGCACTATGGAAGATAATATCTGGTAGAAAAACACAAGGAAAAATTGGGATTCAGAAAGCTATATCATCTTTTGTCTTTGAGAGGTGACTGGTCTTTGGTTGATTCAAAGTTCAGGAAAGAGCAGCGATAGTGTGTATAAAACATTTTTTTCTCATCTGGAAGTTCAAAGAACAGTTTTTCTGAACATAGATTGCCCTCCAATTTGGTCAATTTTTATAATTGTGTTCAAGTAAAAATAAACAACCTAAAATAGTTATAATGCAAATTTTCTTAAATTTACTAAATTACAAACATCAAAGATTTGGTTAGAAACCTCAGGTAGAAATACAGTAGTTTATAGCACCAATGCTATATTTTACTCATTATTTGAAAAGCAGGAAGCATGTTAATTCTCTATCTAATATTTATACATAAAATGTAATCATTGAGATTATATTATAATAAAACAAGTCAACATTCCTGAAAGATGGAATAACTAATACAATATATACAGCTTGCCTGGAAAAATCACCAGGGGAAAAATTACCAAAATATTTACAAAAATGTTTAAGCTTCAAGAAAACTATTGGACAGAGTCAAGCATAAAGGCACACATTCCCTAGACACAGAAAGGTCTTCTCCCAGCATAACAACTCATAGCAGTACTATACTTTTGATGTAAACAAAACAGTAAGCAATTTGAATTTGTCTCTGATGGTCCCCACAGAAGAACCTGGTAGGTACATAAGGAGAGGGGACACTTGGCCTTTATGAAAGAGATTCAATAATGCCAGGTCTCTTGAGACTGTGCTGGCAGGATCAGCTCTGTCAATCTCACGCTCAAAATGGTCTGCATGTTTATCAGGCCTAGTATTTTTTTTTTTTTCTTTTTTCCTCCTCCTCAGCAGCCAGACTGTGAGCTGGAACCATATGGTCAATGACTCACTGAGACAGCAGAAAGGGAGAGTTAAGATACAAGACTAGCATTGATCAAGCTAGACAAAAACACAATTGTGTAAAATTACCAAAAAAAAAAAAAAATCTCACCGTATTTCCAGTGTAGCTCTGCTAATGGATATCCTCACATCATACTAAACACTATGCATTTATTTATCTGATGGATTTCCCTATAATTTGTTTCAGACTATCTCGGCTTACAAAAACACTTTTTCCAAGAACGGGGACCACCAAGGAACAACGTAGACTCACATACAAAATATCATTCTCCTAGTCCTGAGGTCTGAATATTATTGAACTCAATTGTTGTTTTTCACTAAAAACAAATACCCATGTACTTATCTCTTACCAAAAATATAACTTTTTAAAGAATTTTTGAGTCAAAAAAAATTTCACTGAGGTTCAAAGTTACTCCAGCAGTTCTGGGATAGGTTCACATTTTAACAATTCTTATTTTCATGTTTACATTTCTGTATAATTCATGGTGCCAATAAAACCTGCTATCTGGCATGTTAATATTGAAAGGGCTCTATCTCTATTACAATGACCCAGGGCAAATGGAGAATCTATCCCTTTTCACGCTGATGATGGTCCTAGCAAATACTCCTCTATATTTCTGATAACTGATACACTTGACAGATAGCAAAGAATATATGCCAGGGCTAGTTCTGCTTATTTTGGCTTATACTTAGAAAGCCAGGGAAAATACCCATTTTGAGTACTTAATTTTGCCAGGGACAGTCCTAGGCATTATCTCACTGACATCTCATGACTATCCCCAAATCAAGTAATTTGCCCAAGGCTACCCAGAGAGTATCTGTCACATCATTTTGATTAGAGATTAAACTACATGAACACAAGGTCTATATATCAACTTTTTATTTTCTTAGAACAATTTTTGGAGTTACAGGTGTTTTTGTTACAATGTGAACAATTCTGTAAGGGGTTTCAGGAATCCTTTAATCAGTTTTTTTTTTTTTTCAAGTAAGTTAAATGAAGTCTTTTGAGCAACTGAATGCTGATATTTTATTTGCATTAGTGGTTAAGTCATGATTCGATCCCTTAGTGCCTTTTTCTGCTCATAAGTACACGTGATCACAATTATGCGTATGCTACATAATGTGTTTTTGTGAAATAATGATGGCATAATATTAAATGGCATATTATCAAATAAAGCATTAATAATGAAAAGGGGAAGAGCATAGTTGTCCAGAAACATTCAGCACAGACAGTTCAACATTTTAAGTTCCTTTAGCAGACAAACTGGGTAGCCATGTAGTCAGTCAGTCTAATTGCCCTCAAACTTATGTCAAAATAGTCATGTCCTAACTGATGCCATCAGAACATATTGATGTGGCCTTAGAAAAAGAAATGCCTTTAAAACTGTATTATTTTTTATCTTTGAAAAGTAATCTAATTTGCTATTATCAATTAAAGCAAAAATTCATTTAAAAAGCTCACTTACCAAATTCTCTTGTCGGATGTAACATGGAGGCATCAGCACCCAAGGAAATCTTATCACGAGACAACTTTGCATTTCTAAAGAATTTTATAAATAATCTCTCAACTCAGAGAAAGAACAGAAATCCAGAGAAGCTCTGGGGATGAGAACGAGCAGCTCTAGGACCTATTCAAAGCTTTCCTGTTATGATACTCACTTTATTAGTCTGGATCAACTTGACCGGAATAGAGAAAAAGAAAAAGACACAGGAGTTAACATTAAGGACATGATATCCTTCACTTACTTCAAAACAGATAAGTATATGATAAAAAAAAAAACAAAAAAAAAAAACTTTTCTAAGGCTTGCCAAATTTGGAAACAATTCACTGCAATATGTGCATAATCTGGAAAATATCTACTAATAAAAGTAGTGTCGCTGATGCTCTCAAGCCAGCTGTGTTTTCTGCGAATTTCACTCAGTTTCCACATAGGATTGCTTTAATGGTAAGGATAATGAAGGTATTTTCCTCCTGAAAGGTACCCAGAGGACACTGCCCTCAGGAATCATTTCATCCAACATCGAATTCTGCAATGGGAAGCAGCAGCTGCGGCAGCGCTGTCCAGCTGCTCTGTGCACCCCAGTTTGGTAGAAGGGGATAATTTATCAAGACGTGACAGATTTTCTTATTAAGAATTTGGCTGACACTGTTAAATTAGGCAAAGCAGCTAGACATAATCACCCTCCAAAGTCACCAATATGATGAGTGTGAACAAAATGCCTTTAACAGACTCCAGAAATTGGGAAGTAACATTGAAGATGTCGAGCTGTAGATTGGTGAAGATGTGGATTTCTGACTGATGTAAGTTTCTACTACAATACTGACAGAGAAGTAACTGACTGGATGAGCTCAGTCCAAAATACGTGGATTTGACAGAGTCCCAATAAAGTATGGACTCTGCGATACACTTCAGTTCCAAGTTCTAACATTCACACAGGCCCCAAACAAGTTTGTTGGAGAAAACACACAGCTCATAGCTTGCAAATCTGTAATGGCATACTTTATGAGGATTTGGAAACACTTGACTTCCAGCCCACACATTGTGAAGTGAAACACAGAGATACTCCTGCCATGGATAGAGTGATCATTTACTCAACTGTAAGACGAGGGCGTGATAAATTAGAATCATAACTTTCAAATTAGCCTGAGCCAAAATTGCGTAGGTCAAAACAAATGTGGAATGAGAAGCTGAATAAATTGCAATGCAGCCCTTTCTGGGCAGAAACTGAGAAAGATCCTTTAAGGTCAGTTCTCAAAGACAGAGCTTCCTAGCAGCCCAGTCCTTTGGACAGCTTAAACACTGCGATAAACACCACCTAGGTCAATATTCAGAAAAACAGAAGTGCTTGTTAGTTAGAAATGAAACTAGCCAGCATGGAGAGTGGCAGTAAGCTAACAATTCTGTGAGGTTTTCTTTTGGTCTCCATCTATCCCAGATTAGGCTGTAGAAATAGAAGGCAACATCCCGAACACCAGCAGGTGCAGACAAAACCAGGCCCCAAATGTCATCTCTAGTCAATGTCTACTCTCTTTAACCAAAAGACCAGGAAAACAGCACTTCAGCAAAGCAGGAACTTCTAACAAAAGCTTCTCCACTCCAGCCAAACACTGCAGAACAAATCGGCAGCCCCAGCCCATCACACCAGCAAAGGCCAAGTGAGGCACTGAGACCTTTAAACTGCCCCTTTATTTGTCCAAAATTTAGCAAGATGGAGACTCCAAAAGAGCTGACTTCTTAGTTAGAATTAGAGGAGAGGAAAAGACCGACAGCCGGGTTCAGCAGTCAGGTGGGAGGTGTGCCTTCTCACTCACCCTTTTTTGTTCTAGTCAAGTCCTCAGCTGATTGGAGGAGGCCCGCACAGATGAGGGAGGACCATATGTTTTACTCAGAACACTGATTCAAACGTTAATCTCACCTAGAAACAGTAGCACATGGATATCAAAAATAATGTTTAGCTGAATGTCTGGGAACCCTGTGGTACTGTCAAGATAACACATAAAATTACCATCACAGTCAGGAAAATATAAAGATTATGCTTTATAATTATTGTATAATTAGTAGTTGCCAGATATTCTGATAAATACCTTTTGGAATAATTTTGCAAGTTAAATAATATCCCTGTCCACATTTTATAGGTGAGAAAACTGATATCAGAGACGAAAATAACCTGCTTAATTTTAAATGGCTAGTAGAAGACAGAACAAAGATTTGAATTATGCCATCAACACTTATCCTCCATGATGTTGCTTTAAAATCCACATACCTTTTGGGGGTAGACACATGAGTATTACATTTTTTTTTAAATGTTTTTTTTATTTTTATTTTTTAAATGTATTATTTATTTATCTTTTTAGAGGGGAAGGGTAGGAGAGAAGGAGAGGGAGAGAAATATCAATGTACGGTTGCCTCTCATGTGTCCCCCGCTGGGAACTGTCCTGCAACCCAGGCATGTGCCCTGACTGGGAATCCAACTGCGATCCTCTGGTTCGCAGGCCCGCGCTCAATCCACTGAGCTACACCAGCCAGGGCTACATTTTATTTTGGGCTATAAATAAATATATAATCATAATTCTATCAGAACACCATTGGCAACTGAGTAATTTGAAGATAATTTAATGTCTATTATAAGGGAAGCAACCAGAAACCGTGTAAGAGCACAGCGGATAACAGCAGGCCTATAACCATTTCCAGGGGTACAGGGGTTAGTGGAGCAGGCTGGGTGAAGGGGGTGGTCCAACCACAACTCTTGCCTCGCGTGGGAGAAAACACCAGGGACGGCCTGACCCGGGGGTGGTGGGGTGGGGGTGAGAGGGAAAGGCACACCTAACTCCTTCTCTCTGGTCTTCCTCCAGTCTTCTGCCTGTGCTGCTCTGCATTATCTGAATCAATAGAAAATCATAGAGCAAGAGAGTGCACTGGAGTAGTGAACACAGGACAGACAGCCTCCTGAGGCAGAGAGCAGGTTGGAAGAGAACAGAGATGGAATCAACAGGGGAAAGCGGAGATGCTCAGCAGAGAAAAGTGACTCTGCCGTAAAATGCTAAGCTGGAGTGAATGAGACGGAGAGGAAGCTGGAATCAAAGGAGCCATAGGAACATACGTGTCAGTACCACCATGTCAGGGAACTGCCCCCTGACCCAGCGGAAAGGAAGGCATAGGCTGAATATCCCCAGAAAAGGCTCACACAAAGTAAACAAATTCAATTAAGTGGATTCTCGTGGAAAGCCTAGCTGGGTATCAGTGGTAACTAAGTGTTTTGTGCATGGCTCCTGCAAGATGGGGTAAAAATGCCCTGCTCCCTAATCCTGACTTATTCACCATGAATTCTTACCTGGAGTGCTCACTTATTTTGCAGCAATTTCCAGTTTTCAGCAGAGTTTTTGGAATAAATATAGAATCCCATTTAAGAGAAATATCAAATCTTTCTGGAGGTATTATTTTCTAATTTTATAAAAACAAAATACAGCATTTTAAGGCATTTATTCTTTCCAACTAGTTTTCTATTTATATTCTACTTGAAGAACCTTACAATAGAAGGCATAGAAAAACCATATATATATGGTTTATATATAATATATATATATATATCACTAGGAGTTTAACAAGGTAACTGCCTATATTAGCTAGAATATTTTCCAATTAAAGGGTAATTATAATGACAATAACTTACAATTGGATGGCTTTTTCGATACTTTTTATGAACAACATTGCTATTCACACTTTATCCTTTATTCAGCCAATGTTAGCTGAATATCTGTAGGCAGGAAGCAATGCTGCATGCGCAGTGTAAATAGCAAATGATGTAATAAATAGTAAGTGATGTAAACAGCAGCTTACATCTCAGAGATGAAGACAGGAAAAACTGAAATGGGAAGAAGTTTATGCATTCAAGAAACAGGAGGAGAGCCAGCACTGTGATAGCAAATTTAACAAAGGTTAACAGGGGTAAGGGTTGCAGCTGGGAGACAGGCAAAGGCCAGTCATTGTGGGATCCAAGGGCCATGATAAGCATTTTGGACAGAGTGATGGGAAGACGGGGAAGGCCTCTGAGCAGGTGAGTACTGTGCTCCGAGTTACATTTTTAAACAATCACCGCAGCTGCTGGGTGGCAAACGGCTTGTGAAGAAACAAAAGGGGAATCAGGAAAACTAAGCCAGTGTTTCCAAATTAATCAGAAACAAAGCCAGAGTTAAAACCCAACTATACTTTCTTAGGAAAGATGCCTCCTATCATTACCCTAATTTCCTTTTGGTGCTCTGGTTTTGATGATCGTTTTTATTTCCTGAACAAACCAAATATTTGACTGGGGCCATCGAGTCCTGTGTAAACACAAACCTCTTCATTAGAAGCATCTGTGCTGTAAACACTTTTGAAAAAAATAATTTTCCTTCCTTCTTAAAAAGACAAATGTAGCTGTCCACACCTCTACCAAGTTACAGAAACAGACACAGATGTTTAGGATCCTCGAAAGTTCACACAGAGGCTGGGATAACAGAAGTAGTTTCATCTGTGAATTCTCATATGGCTGTACACACATCATGGAACTGCTTTTAACCATGCTATGTCCTACGGGAAGATGAATTAACTGCATGGGTGTATTTGAGTATGTACCCCTAGTACCGAACATCACAAGGGGGTATAAAGTAGTAGATGTGCATTTTATACTCAGCTGTTGTTATGAACTGATTGCGCTACCCCACTAAATTGGTATGCTGAAGCCCTAACCCCTAGTGTGTCCATATTTGTAGGCAAGGTCTCTAAAGAAGAAATTAGGATTAAATGAGGTCATAAGCGGGGAGGGTCCTAACTAAATAGGGTTAGTGTTCTTACAAGAAGCCAGATCAGAGAGCTTACTTGGCCATGCTCTCTCTATAAGTACACAAAGAAGTCATGTGAGTACACAGAAAGGAGCTGGAGTCTGCAAACCAGTGAGACAAAACTCACAATACCCCAGCCCTGCTGGCATCTTGATCTTGGACTTCCAGTCTCCTTAAAGATGAGAAGACAAAATCCTGCTACATCATCCACCTAGTCTATGATAATTTGTTATGGCAGCTAGAGCACACCAATATAGCTATTAAGAAACAGAAGTGTCTTTTTTGTTGTTATTTTGTTCTGGGTACATAGACCAAAGCCAGTAGGCAAGATCACTTCATTACTAGGAACCAAGTCTAACTCTTGCAGCAGAGAGTATATAATACGAGGCATTGAGCTCTTTAAGGAAATTCAATTTTAACTCAATACTAGAATTCCATAGCATATCACAATATTAAATTTGGGATGGCATAGAAATCCTGAAGTTGTGACAGTGTCGAATTATGGAAAATGAGGAATGTAGTGACTTCCTAAAATAAGTAGCTTGCGTCTATTTTCCATTTTTGGTACTAAAGTAATTACATTCTCAGTTTAATCTCACTTTACACCAAAATAGGTCTAAATATCTTGACTATCATTTGTGATTAATCCCATCCACACTGGAAAGATTTTACTTGACTTCCCTACAAAATGGTGGGTTTCACGTCTCAGTCTCCGATGGACATATAATGTGAGTTTCCAACTGTTATATTTGGGAGTGGAAGTAGGGACTACAGGGATGAAAAATGAGCTAGTGAATTTCCTTCTTATGAAAGATGAAACATTGGAGAAATTCCAGCAAAAATATCTCACCAGGGAAATAATAAGCCATGTTCTTCTGTATCAAATGCAAAGGAAAGTAGTCCACCTCTAGTTATAGGCACATATTGTTGTTGAAAATGATTCAAGTTCACCACATCACAGGGAAACTATCAGAGGCATATAGCTGGTAGAACCAAAGCCCCTTGGGAGAAGGGCCAAAGTCGACTTTTTCAAACATTAGACATAAAACATGAATTTTAATGCAAGACATTGAAGACTCAAACAAATCTCATCCCTCTCCCCTTTATATACATCTGTCATTAAAGGATACAAAGCATTGAAACTTCCATATTAAATATCCATTTGATTGTATAATAGATATCTAAATCTTTAAGATAGATCCAAGTCAGATTGACAGAATCTGTTTGAAGATACAAAAATGCAGTAGCACAATAAACCAACTTCTTCCCAGACTTCTAAACATTGTTCTCAAAACTCTTCTTGCTTCAAACCTGTTAGGAGTTG
This sequence comes from Glossophaga mutica, assembly GCA_039655065.1. Classification (NCBI taxonomy): domain Eukaryota; kingdom Metazoa; phylum Chordata; class Mammalia; order Chiroptera; family Phyllostomidae; genus Glossophaga; species Glossophaga mutica. The sequence goes on from CM077303.1 coordinate 14,799,418, forward strand.
CCAGAAACATTGAGGAAAGAACACTAAAAGAACAATTATCTAATATATCATGATTCGGACCATGCAAAAGTCAATTAACCCCCAGAAGCCTCAGGTTCTCTATTTGAAAAATGTACCAAATAGCATGCATGTCATGGAGCAGCCCTGAAGGCTAAATGAAGTGATAAATAGAGAGTGCCTAAAACATGGGTCTCTAGAGAATAGGAAAGAGAGCACCATCACTGTGAACCAGAGGACCCAGGAGGTGAGCGTTACAGAGCTATTAGAAAATGAATGTTAGATTTAACAAAGTACTCTGTACTGAATTGTGTTCTCTCCTAATTTGTGTGCTGAAGCCTTACCCCCCAATGTGGTCGTTGCTGGAGACAGGGTCCATGAGGAGGTGATAAAGATTAAATGAGGTCATGGGGATAGGACTTTAATCTTACAGGGCTGGGGGCCTGGTAAGAAGATGGAGAGACACCAAAGTGTGCTCGTGCGCTCTCTCTCTCTCTCTCTCTCTCTCTCTCTCTCTCTCGCTCTCTCTCTCTCTTTCTCTCTCTCTCTCTCTCTCTCTCATTTTGTCATGGAAGAACAGAGAGAGAAGATGGCTATTTATTGGGTTGGGCAAAAAATCTGTTTGTTTTTTTTTCCAGAAGATGTCTCTGGTAACGCCTAGAAACAATTTTTGTTAGTTAGTATTGTAAAAGCTGTCATATCAGTGTGCATTCTAAAAAATCAAAATTGATGAATTTTTGTGTAGTCATTTTACTATCAAAGATGAAAGAAAATACATGACATTTTCAGCATGTTATGATTTATTATTTCAAGGAAGGTTAAAAACACAACAAAAACACAAAGATTTGTGCAGTGTATGGAGAAGATGCTGTGATTGGTCAAAAGGGTCAAAAGTGTTTTGTAAAGTTTTGTGCTGGAGATTTCTCACTGGACAGTGCTCCATGGTTGGGTAGACCAGTTGAAATTGATAGTGATCAAACTGAGACATTATTTTTGTTATGCTTTAAGGGTTTTAATAATAAAAAATATAATAATTCTACAATGAAATACCATATTTATTTTATAGATTGGTGAATTTCAAAAAAATTTTCAAAATATACTATGCGATTGAGGTGTGGGGCATTTTACATATTTTAGGCTTATAAATTCTTATTGAAACATTAAATAAATAAATATTCTTGCATTGACCCTTTAATTTTGCTTCTAGGTATCCATCCCACCGGCATGTTCAGATATGAAAGCAATTAAGCAATTACATATTATAAGTCACACCATTACAGCTTTTTTCATAATATAACTGAAGTTTAAACACACAGCAATGCCTATTGCGGGGGAGTGGTGAGGGAAATTGGAGACAACTGTACTTGAATAACAATAAAATAATTAATTAATTAATTTCTTAAAAGTGAGCATTCTATGAAATAGAATAGGAATACAAAGTATAAATGCCCCTTTATCTGTACTGCTATAGCAATGTCTCCAAATAATACTTTTTTCTTTTTTTTTTCTTTTTCTATTATTGTTTAAGTACAGTTGTCTCCATTTTCACCCAGACCTCAGCTGTCGCCGGAGGGGAGAGGGTGGATGGATAATGGAGGACAATAGGGGAAGGTCCATCAAGGACCATGTATAAAGGACACATTGACAAAGCCAATTGAGACATTAAGTGAGAACAATCAATGCTATACCACATGGGAAATAGCTGACATACTCAAAATATCCAAAGCAATGAAACCATTGATAAAAATGAAAAACATGTCTTGTATTTTACAGGAAAAAAAAGTAAACAAACTTTTTGGCCAACCCAGCACAAGTCAGGAAGAGAGATCACCCGGAGCAGAACTCACCAGCATCAAGATCTTGAACTTCCCACACACACCTCAGAACAGTGAGAACATAAATTTCTGTTGTTTAAATAACCCAATCTACAGTTTTTGCATGGCAGCCCAAGCAGACTAAGACAGGATCCATTAAGGGCTAATTTTTGTTTGTTTATATAGGTGTTTTGCTTTGGATTTTAGATCAAACATATATAGATACAAGCTAATATAACAGTAAATCAGATTGTCTAAAAATAAGTAAGAAATATCAGTATCACCTTCAGATTCTTGAAACAGAGTTAGCCAGCACTGGCATCTGTATTAGAAGCTGCATTTCAATGGGTCTAACATTTCCCCCTCAGAAATCATGAAATATTGTGCAATTTTAATGTATGTCATACCTGTATTATTAAGACAAAATACCACAGAAGTTTGTTCAGATAAGATCATTTCACATGCATGAAAAATGCCACCAAAGGAGCATGAGACTGATGGCAGTAAAATCATATTATTTATGTAGAGTAACAGTGAGAACAAATGGCAATATTTGAAACCAGTTGGCTGTCAGAACCATATTAAAGAAAACATAAACAGAATTAATTTATTCATTGTTCGTATGCTTCATTAGGCTTTTGATTTAGTCTTTAACATTGCCAGAAGGCAGGATAATTTTATTAAGTCTTTTTAAAAAATTATATGCACTAGATTATTATACCTAAAAGTGCACTTTTACTGTTAATGTTTATTACTGCTTGGAAATACTGTGTCACATATGTATGCACTAGAATGTGTGTGTGTGTGTGTGTGTGTGTGTATACACATATATATATATACACACACATTTGTATGCTTGGGTGTAGATGTCCGTGCATTTGTTTGTATCTTGGCAAAAACCAATGTGCCTACAATAGAAAATATTATTTTGGGTGGAGAGAAGCAAAGTTATTGACTTATTCAATACTATGAGAATGGCATACACTGGTCAGAATACAATTTTAAAAATGTTCAAGGCAGAAATTAAAAGTTTATTGTGCAATTTCAGTTTACTTTATATGGAAAATATAGATTAAGATTGAATTTTAAAACTCACCATGTCATTTCTCTTAATCTAATATAAATTGAAATAACCGAAAGAGTGGTTTTCAATCACTAGCCTTAAATAACATGCCCTTTTATTATGCTAATAATAGAGTTCATTATGCTAATTAGGTCAAGGGTACAATTCCTTTCAGGGGCCACAAAAGTCCAACTTAGAATAACCATACAAGCCCTGGCTGGTGTAGCTCAGTGGATTGAGCGCGGGCCTGCGAACCAGAAGATCGCGGTTCGATTCCCAGTCAGGGCACATGCCTGGGTTGCAGGCCAGTTCCCAGCATGGGACACATAAGAGGCAACCATACATTGATATTTCTCTCCTTCTCCCTCTCTCCTACCCTTCCCCTCTAAAGACAGACAGATAGATAAATAAATAAATAAATATTAAAAAAAAAAAAAAAAGAATAACCATACAAGTTCCTTTTTTTTTCTTTTTTAAAGTAGTTTATTGTATTTTTCATTACATGTAACCTCCTTATAGCCACCCCCCACATCACCACATCACTGTCTATGTCCGTGAGTCCTTTTTCTTTTATGGTCAATCCCTCCACCCTCTAACCTTCCTCCTAACAGTTATCATCCTGCTCTCTATGGATGAGTCTGTCTCTATTTTGCTTGTTAGTTCAGTTGGTTCATTAGATTCCACATATAAGTGAAATCATATAGTATTTGTTTTTCTCTGATTGACTTATTTCACTTACCTTAATGCTTTCCAGGTGGTAAAGGGTAAAATTTTCTTCTTTTTTACAGCTGAATAATATTTCATTGTGTAAATGTCCCATAGTTGTTTTATCCTCCCATCTACTGATGGACACTTGGGCTACTTCCATGTGTTAACAATTGTAAGTAACACTGCAATGAACATAGGGATGCTTGTGTTCTTTTGATTTAGGGTTTCTTTGGATATATTACCAGAAGTGGTGAGATAGCTGGATCACAAGTCAAACTCATTTCCAATTTTTTGAGGTACCTCCATACCACTTTCCACAGTGGCTGCACCAGTCTGCATTCCCACCAACAGTGCACAAAAGGCTCCTTTTCTCCACATCCTAGCCAACACTCCTTGTTTGTTGATTTATTAATGATAATCATTCTGACAGGTGTGAGATGATATCTCGTTGTGCTTTTAATTTGCATTTCTCTGATGATTAGAGATGTTGAGCATCTTTTTACAAGTCTATCGTCCATCTGAATGTCCTTTTTAGAGAAGTGTCTATTCAGATCCTTTTTGTTAATACCAAACCAGTACTGCAACAAATATTAAAGGGCTTGCTTTAAGAAAAGAAGAAGAAAAAAGGAAAAGGAAATAAGAGAAAAATAGTTCAAAAATAAAGTGGCAATAAATACATATTTATCAATAATCACCTTAAATGTAAGTGGATTAAATGCTACAACCAAAACACATAAAGTAGCTGAATGGATAAGAAAACAAGACCCATTTATATGCTGTCTCCAAGAGACCCACCTCAGATCAAAAGATGCACACAGACTAAAAGTAAAAGGATGGAAAAAGATATTGCATGCAAATGAAAAGGGAAAAAAAGCTGGACTAGCGATACTTATATCTGAAAAAATAGACTTTAATATCCAGGCTATAATAAGAGACACAGATGGATACTACATAATGATAAAGGGAATAATCCAACAAGAGGATATAACCCTAGAAAACAGTTATGTACCTAACACAGGAGTACATAAATATGTAAAACAAATCTTTATGGACATAAAGGTCATAGCAGAAATAAATGAAATAGGCAGCTCAGTTTGTTAAAGCATTGTCCCACTACATCAAGATCACAGGTTCAATACCCAGTCAGGGCACATATAAGAAGCAAGACTGAATACACAAGTAAGTGGAATTACAAATTGATGTTTCTCTCTCTCTCTCTCTCTCTCTCTCTCTCTCTCTCTCTCTCTCTTTCCTATCTCTGTAAAATCAATAAAGAAAATTGAAAAAGAAAGAAATGAAATAGAGTCTTAAAATGTACAAAATATCAACAAATCCAAGACTTGGTTCTTTGAAAACATAAACAAGATTGACAAACCTTTAAACCAGACTCATCAAGAAAGAGAAAGGATGCAAAACAAATAAAATCAGAATTGAAAGAGGAGAAATAACAATTCACACCAGAGAAATACAAAGGAATATGAGAAAATATTATGGACTATATGCCAACAAATTGGATAACTTGGACGGAATGGATAGATTCCTATAAACATACAATCATCCCAAACTAAATCAGGATGAATCAGAGAATCTGAATAGACAGATTACACCTAGGGAAATTGAAGCAATGATAAAAAAAACTCCCAACAAACAAAAGCCTTGGACCAGATGGCTTCACAGATGAATTTTACCAAACATTCCAGGAAGAATAAACCCCTCTCCTTCTCAAACTATATTAAAAAAAAAAAAAAAAACTTAAGAGGAGGGAAAGTTGCCAAGCTTATTTTACAAAGTCAGCATTATCATAAATCAAAAACCAGATACAAACACTACAGAAAAGGGAAATTATGACCAATACCCCTCATGAACATAGATGCTAACATCCTTATCAGAATATTAGCAAACCGAATACAACGATACATCAAAAAGATCACACACCAGGATCAAGTGGAATATATTTCTGGAATGCAAGGTTGGTACAACATTCCCAAATCAGTAAATATGTTTCACCACATAAACAAAATGAAGGATAAAAATCACATGTTCTTATCAATAGATGCAAAAAAAGCATTTGATAAAATCTAGCACCATTTATGCTAAAAACCCTTAGTGAAGTAGGAATAGAGAAAACACACCTAAACATAATAAGGGTCATATAGGACAAACCCACTGCCAGCATCATATGCCATAGGCAAAATCTACAAGCGTTGCCCTTAAGATTGGGAACAAGACAGGGATGTCTGCTTTCACCTCTCTTATTCAATGTAATATTGGAAGTCTGAGCCACAGCAATCAGAAAAGAAGAAGAAATAAAAGACCATCCAAATGTCTATGATTTTCCCCCTAGTAACACATTTAGGGATGTTGTCATAGTACATTTGGAATTAACCAGTCCATTTTTGAATGTCAATTTTGTGTCTGAATTGTGGTCTTTATATGTGGAAAACACATGTAATTCACACCCATTTGGAACATGTGTCAACAATGGAATTGCATTGGATTTTAAGTAAAAGTGCCTTTCTTCCCAGCAAGACCATGGGACCTTGTAGTGTTTGTGGTCTGATCATTTTTGAATTCCCAGAGTATACCAGAATACCCAAAAGAAGGATTTGAAAAAAAATATGTTGAATTAAATTAAAGGAATCAGCTACTTAGGAAAAAAGGTATATATGTAAACATATATGTGTGTGTATCTTTTTTCTGGAAGTCTGCATTAATAAAATATCTGTAAAGCAATAGGTATACATATATTTCCAGGATGATATTTAAATTCATAAAGTGATCATCTGAAAGATCCATGAATGATACAGGCTAAGACTGTTTCTCTACAGGGTGTCTGTGTGTCCTCTATGACAGTTTTTTAAAACCTCTGCTTATTATTTTAATTATATAAAAACATTATATTTCAAATTATCCAAGATTTTAGTGTCTGAGCAAGTGGGAAAGCCTCTCGAACATGGCTTTAAATCTTCTTGGCCTCATGTCATATCCCAGCCACTGCTGCTGCGAACAGTTTCACACAGGCTTTAAGCAGCCTGGCACAAGTGTTATCTGACAGAGGCTTGACAATGCACAGCGGGTCCTCTGACTTTCTGCCCAGAGCTCCTCCAACACTGAGTGTGTGAGCCCTGTGAAGGACTTGGCAATTACACATGCACAATACTTGCGTGTTGGAGGGTGAACTAACAGATAAATGATTTCCGTTTCTACTCCTCTGCTGGGTGGTTCTGACACATACCAGAAGACTTCTTAGAACTCCCTTGGATCAAGCAAATGATCTCTCTTTGAGTGGCCAATTCAGAAACATATTTTTGGATGAACTCTCCCTCTTGTACTATCTGCTCCAAGGTCCTTTTTTCTGGCTCTCTAAATTCACATTTCCAAATAAACCACTTGCATGTTAACTCAGAGTCTGCTTTGGAAAAACATGGACTAAGTACTGAATCTCCTTTTTATTTAAAATATTCTTGGTGCCACATGGTTCCATGAATTTCAGAGGGCTAAAAATTAAATAATAAAATAATTTTAAAAGCAGACATACTAATGATAAAATCCTGAAAATTCAACGAAAAAAAATTGACTTCACAGAACACGTGAGTTAAAATTTTCCAGGAATTTGAATTGAAAAAAGAGATGGGAAATTTGCATTATCTGCAGTGCCCAGTGGTAAACACAAAACAAATTTCGGACTGCCTGTAAGGACTATAATTAGTGCCATCTTCATGTATGGGTGGCAATTTATATTTTGCAACACAGAATCCTCCCTAGAATTAAATTAATATTATTAATTGGAATGTACTAGCATTGTAGCTCAGCTCACAGTTAATATTTTATGTTTGCCTTTGTTTTTTAGGTTCTATAAGAACTGTACACATAAGAAATTCAAAACTACACCAATTTCTGTATTTGTTTATACAACAGTACATAAAAATATTTTTATATGTAAAAATATAAAGTTAACACTTGGAGCTTATGAGTAGATTTCTCCAAAATGTATCTATATATTAACATTTATACAGTGTTCAAAAGTGAGGACCTGGACTAACTCCCTTGGGATTATTTATCACAAATAATAGAAAATCAGAAACTAATTTCCTCTAATCAAGGACTGTCACTTTATATTACATTATAACATTTATTTTTATTAAAAATAAAATAAATTATTTCCAAGTTTTCTCCAATTTTTTTAAGAGTAAGATGACAATGCATGTGAAATTTAAAGTTCATCTACTTGAAAGACCTGTCTGTATTCACTCAAGATCAATGTAACCCAACAGCTGTTTCTGTTTTAAAGGTCATTGAGAATTTATAAACAGTTAGGTCTTTCCTGTTTTTCTTAAGCTTAAATAGTTCTATAGCATCTCCCCCACAAATTGATATCTCATGAGCAAATCCAAAGATAATAAATATCTAGAGAATACAGCCCTCTATAGAATGTTCTTTTGTAGGAATTGGAGAAGCATGTGGTAAGCTTTGTGTTCACACAGCCTAGGTTCAAATCCTCACTCTGCCACTTATTGCCTATATGGCATATATGGTTTTAGAAGAAACTACATATCATTTTTGAGTCTCAGTTTACTATTTAGAGAGTAAGGTAAAGAATATTTTTTAAGTAATTTATGAAAATAGCTTTATTTTCAAACAGTGCCTGGGATGTATAGAAAATAGAAAATACTGAAATAACTATATATACATATTTACATATAACTGTCATAAATCTATGTATCATTTATATAATATGTGCCTTTAACTGTTTCTCTAGTTAATGCTTTACAATTAGCCTATTGTTTTTCCCTAGACAAGATATAAAAATAAAATAAGGAAATGATTTGCAAACCAAATTATACATTTACTTAGGTTTTGTGAAAAACAAACAAAATAATGCATGAAAATGGCTAATCACAGTGCCTAGCAAAGAGTGTATTCACTGACTTTTAATCTTTGCTTCTAGAATGTAAAAAGTATTAGGATTTTATTACCTAATAAATAAAAAGTTGAAAATAAGAAATGAAATTATTTTAAAAATAAATTACTGACCACATTAAAGGAAACATCTAGTGGCATAGTAGAATAATAAATGACTTGGTAAGACACAGGATTTATGTTTCTCAAGTGAAAGAAATGGCCTTGATGATCTGATGAATGTCTGAAAATACATAGATTTACTTGCAAAGTTGAAGTAAACCAGGCTCGGGAGGGAAAGAAACCAGGCCAGTGTGGTCTCTGCTTTTATCTCGTGAAGACCGGTGAAGGATACTGTCAGGTTAGGGCACACTGCACAATTAGCATCGTCTTTTTTTTTTTCTTTTTTGGTGGCTCTCATCGCATTCATTTCTATTTTCCATGTTCCGGCATTATTCCAGCAGAGTCTCATTGTTCTTGAGTTACAAATTTGTCCAGGAAAGAGGGGAGATGGGTTTTGTTTGTTTGTTTGTTTGTGTTTGTTTATGGATTACCAACTTCATTAGGTTTGTTCAGTAAAGGGGTTTATAAGAAAATCTCACAAGGAAAACTGGGTTTCTCTTACCAGAGAAGCAAGGAATGCTTAACAAGGCAAATATTATAAATATCTACTAAGACTCTGAATCTGTAACCATCACATACTCATGAATTTAAAGCCCAGAAGTGAATCAAAGAAACAGCTAAAGAAATATGGCAGGTAAATGAGATGACCCTCTCAGCCTGGTGACTAAACCTGGGATACAAAGAATTAGCTGTGTGCCCTCTCTGTCTACCCACTGCAGCATTATTCTGACAGAGCACAGCCTCAGAAACCCTCTAGCTCCCAGTACAAGGTAGGGCCACCCAGTAATAGGGCCAGCTCTGGTGGCCAGAGAAAGCCTTCAGGTATAAAAACTGTAGGTGTTTGTGGTTGGAAGTTCTATCAGTATGCCAAGGGGATATAGGCAAGTCACAGAAAGTCTCCTGCAGAGATTTATCGATATTTCTATTTTTATATATTAAAAATATAGGGCAAGGATTTTCTGTGGTTTTTATTTCAAGAATACAAAGAAGTCTACTAGTTTCATTGGCACAGAATACACGTTAATGCCCATTAAACTCGAATCAATAAAGTAAACAAATCTATTTTGCTTTGTGTCTTTAATCCCCAAATCTACATAAAGATAACAAAGAGTGCCATGTCCATTCCCGATTTCCATTTCCTAGTCATATATGGATTGGTCCAGCAATGCTGTGAGAACACTTCTGAAAGTCATAAATAAGTACCATTTCACAGTTTTAATGTAGAGTTTGGAAGCTGAAAGAATCACACCTACATCATGCTTCTGGTGATGCCTTTGCTATCACAGGTTAGTTCACCTGGCTCTGATCAGACATGCAATTTAATTCCAGCTGGAGTGTATCATTATATTGCATTATATCCTGTTAACAATTATTAGGTGCTACCAATCTGGAAAGTGAATGTGACTTTATCTTCTTATGAAAATTAACTTGAGAAGGAAATATTAATCTCTGTAACATAAATGTTACATATATAGAAATTTATTAATAATTTTTTACTAATGATTATTGATCAAAACAATTTTCATACCATTTATCCACACTGTACTTTGGTTTCTGTTTGTGATAAAATGTCATATTTCTTTATTTTCCATGCATTTTAATTTAAAAAATCCAACATGCAGCTAAATTGGAAGATGTGTACAGTATACACCTAAATACCCGTGATCTATATTCCAAAATTAATGTTTGACTGTGTTTGCCTTATCATGTAAGTATATTAGTTTCCTATCAGTGTTATAATAAATTACTACAAATTAGTGGCTTAAAACACACAAATTTGTTATTTTACAAATCTGGATGTAAGAAGACAGAAGTGAGTTTCACTGAGCTAAAATCAAGGTGTTGGCAAGACTGTGTTTTCACTGACCTGTTCCCTTTCTTGAGGCTCTAGGGGAGAATGTGTTCTCTTGCTTTCTCGGGCTTCTAGAGGCACCTGAATTATGTGGCTTGTGATCCCTCCTCCGTCTTCAAATCCAAGAGCCCTGCATCTTTTTCTGACTCTGATCCTTAATTCCCTTCACATCTCCTTCTCTCCTCTATCCCATTCTTTCATCTTTTGAAGAGCCTGCATGATGATAGTTGACCCAGGATAATATTCCTACTTTTGGATCCATAAGTTGGATCCATCCACACCTGCAAAGACCCCAACGTCATTCATGTAAGCTAACATCCCCAGTTTCACATCATTATGCCTATTGCCCCAACTATCCTCCCCATGCCTTCTTCCATGACCAATCCACTTTGGGGGTGCATTTTAAATGAACTGCTGAATGCTTATTCCTAAGGGCCCACTCTCTATTTTTTAGTTCTCAGTACTCTGTAAAGAAATGTTATCTGTATCTTTAAACTTCACTTACTTAACAAATAATATATTTTACAAGTTTCTCATAATTTTTCAGAAATTTGTGTAAATGCTTAAGCAGTTTTGCTACTCTGTGCATGTATTTGTATTAATCTGCCTAGTCTGTTAACACAGTGTGCCAATTTGTAGATATTTGTAATGTTTGTTCTAACATGTTTTCTTTTGCTGTTTTATGTAAATATTTTGCTTTTGAGAAGCCCATATTGAACTCACCTTACAATATCGATTGATGAATAGAGGGATAGCATCCATGTTCCAATAGGATGTTTTATTCTACTGAGCTAAGTTTTACAGCAGTGTGGCTCATTGGCTATATACATCCAAACTACTATAAATCATCTTTTAATAAAGCAAAGATTTTTCTCCTCTGAGGTGAACATGTTGCTATAAAAATATAAAATGGAGAATAATTCAGTTATTATTCAGATTTGCCCCTATATCAACCTTGAATTTACAAATTTATATTATAATATCTAATGAACAAGAATTCACCATGCTTTCAGGCAAAAAGTAAAGAAGTCACAATGATAATAATATCAATTGACATATATTGAGTACTGAATATTTTCCAGGCACTGAGAATTATTGAATATTAGAACCCCTATTCTATAGATGAGAGAAATGCATAGAACAGTTGGGTAAAATGCCCATAGTTGTAGAACTAATGTGTAGTCAAACAAAGATGGACACAATCCTTCTGAGCATTATGCCTCGGGCTCTAATAGAGACAGGAACCAAAGAACTCACCTTATTCCATCTAGAAGCAATAAAGGGAGGCTTTCTAATGGAGGTCAGTTCTTTTTTCTTTTTTCCTCAATTATATAATAGAGTGTTATCAACTATATTCACCATGCTTTACACTAGATTCTCAGAATTTACGTGCTGTACAATTGAGTCTGTACACTTTTACCAATCTCTCCCTGTTTCTGTCATCCTCCAGGCCTGAGAGCCACTTTCTACTCTCCGTTTCTAAGAATTTGATCCTTTCCTTTATCATTTTTATTCACTATATAAGTGACATCATGCAGTATTTGCTTTCTTCTGTCAAGTTTGCTTCTCTTAGCATAATACCTACAGGGTTCATCCATGCTCTTGTAAATGGCAGGATTTTATTCTTTCTCATGATTCCTCAATACTTTTCTATTATGTGTTTATACCATATCTTTTTTTTTAATTTTTTTTATTTATTTATCTTTAGAGGGGAAGGGTAGGAGAGAGGAAGAGGGAGAGAAATATCGATGTACGGTTGCCTCTCGTGTGTCCCCTGCTGGGAACTGGCCTGCAACCCAGGCATGTGCCCTGACTGGGAATCGAACCGCGATCTTCTGGTTCGCAGGCCCACGCTCAATCCACTGAGCTACACCAGCCAGGGCTATGCCATATCTTTATATCCATTTATCTGTTGACAGATAACTTGTTTTCATATGAACATGGAAGTGCAACTCTCTCTTTGATATCCTTCTTTATTTTCTTTGGTTATATATACATAAATGGAATTGTTGGATAATAAAGTGGTTCTAGTTTTAATTTTCTGATGAACTTTCATACTATTTCCTGTAGTGGCTGCACCAATAGAGGTCACTTCTAAAACACATGTCAGAAACAGGCAATAGTAGAAATCAGAGTAGAGTCTTCCAGACAAAGAAAACAGAATGCAGAAATATCTAGAGTGGTGTTTCTCAGGGGAGAATTATGTCACTGCTACCCCATTCCCAAGAGGCATTTGCTACTGTCTGGAGACATTTTTACTTGTCACAGTGGGACTGTCACTAGCATCTAGTGGGTAGAAGTCAAGGATGCTGCTATGTATACTGCAAAGTACAGAAAAAAAAACACAACAAAAATTTATCTGGTCCAAAATGTCATCAGTGCTGAGGTTGAGAGTATGTGTGAATGCCTGAAGAATGCCATAAATAGGAAACAAGTATTTTCAGTGGCTAGAACAGAAGAATTATGAGAAAAGTCAGAGTAATGAGCATGGTAAGACAGCTGTATGATACTCATGAATAGTTTTGTAAATTACCCAAACAAATCTGGACTTCATCCTTCAAGTAATGGGGAACCAGGGAAAACTTTTTTAATAGTAGGATGACTTGACAAATCTGTATATCTTTAGCAGAAAGGGTGGATTATGAGAACAAAACAAGATATGCTTTTGAAAGCAGTTTACAAAATTCTACACAAATTTTAGGCATTATCATTTCATATAGTCAGGTCTTATTCTTAATGTACATTAAGATATTAAGTAATGCAGTGATATTTATTAGAGAAATGATAAAATCACACCATAGATAAGATCATCTACCAGTGATCACTCCTTTGATGTAATAATGCATAGTTACCGCACCCCTAAATAGTTCAGACATATGCTCTTTGATTTCTGTAAAAATGCTACTTCTTGTTCTCTTCACAGCTATTTATACTCTTAACTCACAGTATATGCATTCACACTGTCAATCTATCAGCCTGCTAAGCCATCTCTGCTCCAGCATACACCCTGCCCCCAGTGGTTCATATTGCTTTGACATCAACAAGGGCACCCATCATGTTGCTCACTCAGATACAGAATACTGCATAATAAAAACTGAAATAGCCCTGGCTGGCATAGCTCAGTGGATTGAGCCCCAGCTGCAAACCAAAGGGTCGCAGGTTCGATTCCCAGTCAGGGCACATGCCTGGGTTGCAGGCCAGGCCCCTAGTGGGGGCCACGTGAGAGGCAACCACACATAGATGTTTCTCTCCCTTTCTTTCTCCCTCCCTTCCCCTCTCTAAAAATAAATAAATAAAATATTTAAAAAATAAAAAAGGTATTGTTAAAAAAACTGAAATACATAGAAATTAATATTTTTCTATTAATTTCTTTTCTTATATTCCCATTCACTTTCCTCTTCTTATTCTCTCATCAGCTATACATTTGAAATCCTGGGTTTTCAATCTTGGGGCTCTGTCCTTTTCAATTCATTTCCAAGTTTCCGCAGAAGGAAAATTGAATGGAGTATTATTCATAAAAGGATTTTGTAAGCAGTGTCAGGAACCAACTTTCCTAATTTCTGCCAACATTTATTTGGGCCGCTGTACCTGTGATCATGCCTAACTGCAAGGTAGTTTGGGAATGCAGTCCAACGGTGCCCTGCAAGAAGTATAAATGGATTTAGCGACCAGCAACCCAGGCTCTCACACATTCTGACTCTGCCACTTTGCAAATGAGACAATAGATATTTCAAGAGAGCACAATACACTCGACAGTGTTCACACCATGAAAGTAATTGCAGACAGGCTAGAACCAGTTACTCTAACTTCTTGGTTGCTATATTTTCTCTCAGTAATTACATTTAAAACAAAAACATGGTGAATAAATAAGTAATTATTTTTATAGAGTTCTAAAAAACTAAAGTTATTAAAATTTTTGGTACACTATTATTAAAAGTCATTTGCAAAGATTAGAATATATAATTAATCAACATGTAATTACTTAGTGTGTCAATTTAAAAGAAGTAGACCATGGCTTTCGATTTGTATTGAAAGAGCAAATGAAATAGAACCTCTCTCTAATCTCACATTAATGAAAATTAATTAATGAAATTGTAGTTCAATTGCAAGAAAACATTTGGGGCATATATATGTGTGTCTTAGGTGCATCATTTTAATTAGAAATGTGTAATTCTATTATCTATTATTTTAAATAAATTTAAATTTTATGTAATTAGACCAACAGCACTGGAGAAAAATAACACTGTGTCCCAAATGAGTTGTTTGAACTCTAGCATTCATTAACCTTTATTTAGAGGAGCTATTTTAAAAATGTCTATGGGACCAGGAGTTTGGGAAGTTTATTGAGTCTGAGCTTGGCAAATGAAGTTATGCTTCCAAGTCCTAGAAACTTGATTTTGCTTTCCCCTTTGACTGTCCAGTTCTCAAAGACTTAAGCTAGTTCACAAACATTTTTTTTCCTTTTTCCACTTACCTACACACTGATATATTTAATCATGTTTTTTATTAACTATGAGATTAAAATATAATTATCTTGTTTACTGGTTTTCTAACAGAAATGGGGTTTCTATAGCTTGTAAGGAGAAAGGTTCACTAGGATTAATTTTCAGTTAGACCATACCTGGAAATCCCTTATATGCAATTTCTACACCAATGTTTTAACCATAGAAATGAAAATACACTGGGCTTACCATCCATTATTTCACAGGACGCAAATATAGCAGCACATTATGATAAATTGAAGGTACCGTATTTATTTTATTCAATAAATTAATTAAAAGTATATTAATAATAAAATATCCCAGAAGTACAAATGGACAAAATAAAAAGGCAAGAGGGGAGGAAGCAGGGAATAACAGTGGAAATGAGGGGAAGAGACTAGACAAGGAATATGTGTGAATGACCCACGGCGTGGACAACAAACAGTGGGAACTCACTGTGGGAGCAGGAGGTAGGATGCGTAGTGTAGGGCCAAGGGTGGGGGGAGCGGGACAACTCTAATAGAATGACAATTAAAAATGATGACAGTGACCAAAGGGGAGAGGGGAGGGAATTTCAGGGGAAAAGGGGAAGGGTTTACAGGAACAAGTATAAAGGACACATGGACAAAAACTGAGGGGGGGGTGGAAATGGGAGGGAGGTGGGGAGGGCTGAGGTGGTGGGCTCAGAAGGGAGTAAAAGACAGAAAACTGTACAAGAACAACAATAAAAATAAAAATAAAAAAAGATGATTCAAAAAATAAAATAAAAAAGCAAGACAGTACAAAGGCAGCAGCTAAAGAAATAACAATAACAGTGGGGAAATGAGCAGAGAGAGCCCTAAAGCCTGTATTATTTTACAAATAACCAAGCCCTAGGGAATAAATGTGGGATCAGTTGATGGTAATGTTGGAGTTTTCTGGAGTGAACATTTCTAAACCTCCATTGTGTAAATGGTTTAGAAGCTTAATTAAGTCCTGGTCAGTGTTCCGAAGGAAAAGAAAATATATTGAAAATAAAGACTAGAAAAAGGTTTGGAAAGCTATAAAATCTCTATGGGGTGAGTAATCCAGCAACTGGAGCTGGAGATGTAAGAACTGTGTCATATTTACCTCAGATTCACCGCTATATCTAGTCAATCACCACTAAATGCTATGAATTGATGAGTTCCTAACTCAAATACATGAGCCTCAAACTATATTAATGTTAAAACGGTAGTCACAAGAGAATATGAGAAAATAGCCTGTGGCTCAGTCTTATGGACTGTATTATATGCCCCATACATATATTGTATGCTCTAACCAAAATACATATTTTGTATTTTGAAGCCCTAACCCCAAAAGTGACTGTATTTGGAAATAGAGCTTATGAGCAAATAATAAAAGTAAATAAGTCATAAGGATGAGGCCCTAGTCCAATAGGTCTGGTGTCCTTCTAAGACAAGGGAGAAACACCAGAGTTTTTTTCTCTCTGCCATATGGGAACACAAGAAGAATGTGGCCATCTGCTAGCCAGGAAGAGAGACTCACCACACCCAACCATGCTGGAAATTTGACCTTGGACTTTCAACCTCCATAAGTATAAAAAAATAAATATCTATTTTTTAAACTACTCAGTTAGTGGTATTCTATAATGGCAAACTAAGCACACTAATAGACTCAGGATAAAAAATCAACTTTTGCCCTTCTCTTTATTCTTAATGTATAAAAGGTAGGCTACTAGAAAATGCAGCCCCTTTGTTTGAGGACACAATTCTAACTGGAGTGGCAGATAGTGATGTGCCTTTGATCTCTTCTGAAATTGTATATAGCTGACCTGGTGTTTAACAGAGCTATTTCAGGGTCGTTTACTAGGTTTGCTGACTTAGAGAAAAATTAATTATATTCTTTGTAATTACAAATAAAATATTGACAAGAGAGTAAGACAGTGATCATTGCAAAATATATTGTGTCATTTCTCATTTTTCTGAGTGGATTGGTTGTCTAGTCAAGGTATGGGATGCACCAATGGTTAGTATAATACTATGCTGGGCATGTGGAAAATTATTAAAAGAATTTAGGAAATAAAAGAGAAAAGAGAGAAGGGAAGGAAGAAAGGAAGAATTATGGGGAGAGAGAGAGAGAGAGAGAGAGAGAGAGAGGGAGAGAGAGAGAAAGAAAGAAAGGAAGGAAGAAAGAAAGGAAGGAAGGAAGGAAGGAAGGAAGGAAGGAAGAGAAAAATTAAAGGGAGGGAGGGAGAGAAGGAATGAAGGAAAGATAAAAGTAAGGAAGAGAGAAAGGGAGTTAGGAAAATTATTTATTAAAACTTCAAGCAAAATCAGTCCTTCTGGTTCTATTGACTAGGTAAAGTGGATATAATATATGTTTTTTTAATTTTTTTTATTTTTAGAGAGAGGGGAAGGGAGGGAGAAAGAGAGGGAGAGAAACATCAATGTGTGGTCACCTCTCATGTGGCCTCTACTGAGGACCTGACCTGCAACCCAGGCATGTGCCCTGACTGGGAATTGAACCAGCAACCCTTTGGTTTGCAGCCTGTGCTCAATCCACTGAGCTACACCAGCCAGGATGGGATATAATATATGTTTAATAAAACAAATGAATAGATAAATTCAAGGACTAGATAATAGTTTAGTCATGTTCAGTTTAGGGTTTTACTAGGACTAGATAATTAGGATAAGTCAATTGATCAGGCATTTATATCCAATCAACATAACCTCCATGAGGAGCTATTGATGACAACACACTAAAGGAGAGAACTTAAAATGGGCTTGAAGGGAACAGCGCCTCTGAACACAGGACCCTGTTGTGAACAATGACTTTTGATGAGAATGTGGGCTATGGGGCACATGGTGGAAATTCATATTGTCATTTATCTGTTACCATTTTCATGTCGACAGAGTTTCTCATGTTGTAAGAAGAGTTATTTTTAAGGCTTTAGTGCACCACTTAGCAAGATACAGAGTCCTTCCCTGACAGAGTGTGTACCACTCTGACAATCCTCCCCAGGGCTCTGGACCAGGACAAACTTTTACTGATCCCCCATTTCACTCGGAGTAGAACCCCAAATGATTTGGGCTTCTACTTCTTTCTCTTCATTTTTTAATTCTCTCCATTTGCTCTGTTCTAGTCATATTTTGTTGTTCCTCACACTTATCCAGACTATTTCCATTTTAGGGTCATTCCACTGCAAAATTTCACTTCCTAGAATACTCTGTCCCCCAGGTATAAGCATTACTAATTGTCTTATTTACTTGAAACCTTGCTCATGTGTCACCTAAGATAGACAATGCCATTATTCCCCATTGCCCTCCCATTTTCCTGACCCATCTTCGCCACTCTGCATGTTCTCTGTCTTGGGGCTTGGCAGTGACAGGTGACATCACCAGGGCTCCCTAGCCAGCTGCCTCCTATTGGTTCAGATGATAGCAAATACAAGTAAGAGATCAGAGAGTGGAAGGAGAAAGAATTCGGGGTATATTCTCCCTTCTTCCCTCCTTGCATTCCAGCTTGCAGAGCTGAAGGTGGGCACCTGTGACCACAGCTGCAACAGCTTGGTCCCTTTCACATGGCTCTAGCTCTCCACAGGCTCTGATAACAATGTTTTCTCCTCTCCACCTTCAAGTTTAAGGACAGTCACAACTTTCTGCCCTTGTTAGCCACTGAGTATACAACATTCCTTAACCTAGCTTATATCCCTGCAAATAGCTCCTTTGTCAAATTCTCTTTAGAAACCTATTTAAGTGCACCTGCTTTTTTATGTCCTGACCTTGTATGATAAACTTGCCCATGTGACTGTTTAAAAGGCTGTTACCTATTGCCCTCTATCCACAGTGCTCAATCCCCTTTACCCTGGTCTGCAATTTTCCCCATAGCACCTATCATATTTTACATTATTTACTAATTTATAATCTGCCACCTTTTGGTAGAGATAGACCCACAACAGCAGTGATCTTTATACAGTTTGTTCACTGAGGTATCTCAAGTACTCTGAAGACTGTCTGTTGCATAACAGATACTGAACACTTACTGTATAATAAATAAATGCATCAATCTAATAGCTGCATATGGTAAATTTCCCAGGAAATCTTTCTGGGTCTTAGTTAATATTGGTAAACATTTCTATCAACTAGCTTTACTTATGCCATTCTCTTTAGCTTTAACAAGCTTTACAAAAAGATACAAGGCTCAAAGTGAACCATAAAGCATTATTTGTAGAATTCATTGAAATGAAATTAATGTATTTTAAACCAGGTTAGTTCGTTCTGTTTGTGTGTATTGATCATTGGCCATTTTGTTCTGGGTGGTTTGGGGTACGATAGCAACAAGCCAAAATTTCAGAGGCTGAAAGACTTAAGCGTTTTCAGGGTTTGAAAGTTCTCAATTTTACTACATGTCCATCTCAAGTTGGTAAGGGACTCTGGTGCATGTCTTTCTTACTCACAGATTACCTAATTCTACAGAGCATTGGTTGAAATGCCATCAGTTGCTATGGAAAAGGCACATGGAGAATCACACACTTGACCGGTCATTTCTGTATTTGAGTGATACACATTAATTTGTCTTCCCATATCCCTGACTCAAACAAGGCACATGGCCATTTGAAGAGAGTAGAAACATCTAATTGTACCCTGTGCTCAGGATAAAAAAAATGGAAATATTTACAGTGTCCATGAAAAACTGCCCATTGGATCTAATGACTGGAGTTGATTAAGCTGTGGCAGATGTTACTAAAGAAAGTGTTATTAATATTCTTGAAATATATATGCATGTATAATATGTGTGTATGTACATATATCAATTATAACCATAATTACCAATAATACAAATCATAATCCATTATAAATAATATATGCACCATAACAAGGTAGAGGAATGTAGCAAAATGCAAATTTTAGTTCCTTTGTCCACAAACTCCTTGCAGTTTATTTAAGGAGGATGTTTTGCAAAAACACTAAAATAATTGATTTTCAATGGATAAAACATTTTAATATTCCTTGTTTTTAATCATCAAAAACAGAATATTTATTGAAAAAGTTTAAAATAAACTTACGCTTTTATATATAATTGAACAAAACTTAGGTAATGCTAAACCCAAATGTACAGACATAAAGTTTATAAATGGTGCCACTTAGCTGTTCTAGGGGATACCCAGGTCCTCCTTGAGCTGTGCAAAATAATTCTAAATTGTTACACAATTTTCTGAGAAGAACAGAGCATATGGGCCCAAGGATAAAAGCACAGAGCTATTTTATATGATTTATGATGTTTTCTGCTTACCCAAGGCTCATTCTGTTCTCTTTTTACCCGTTAGTAATATAACTTGGTTGTTTCCCAAGTATTTTAATATAATATTCACTTTATGCCTGTCCCAATTCATTTACAAAATTTTTTCATGTTTCTTTCCAAAGAATTTGTCCACATCACAGATTTATTGCTCCCTACATGGCTACGTTCCAAGCAGAACGATATCAGTAATGATAAGGAACCCGAAGTATCCTGTGGGATAACGGATATAAAATGGGAAATAAAACAAGACTGCTTTTCTGTCTTTGAGGTGTTTCTAAGAAATACCTTTATGGATAAATTAAGGTAAAAAGGCACATTTAAATAGTAAAATGCTGCTGGTAAACTTCTAAAAGTTTAAGTGTCGACCCTCCCTACTTTTGAAGGCTGTAGCCTATCTAATCAGATGAGAAAATCAGATTTTCCCACGTTCCACCAGGTCAGTACGTAAGACAAACAAGAGCCAAGAGCAGGGGGGAGGCCTTGCCTGGCCAACTGCCTCAAAAATGAATAGCTCTTTTTGTTTCTAGAAATTTTAAAGTTCATGCTAATAAAATGCTATTGAGTTGCTGAAACCAGAATTAATCTTTAAAGTATACTTTCTATAAATGTTTGAGTGCATAATATGCATATTATCTATGCTATGTTGCATTGTATTTTCTTGTGCTAAATAAGTCAATTAGCCCCTGGAAAAACTGTTTTGAATTTACCTTCTATTTGTTGACACAAATGTTTCAGTGTATTTACCTACCTGTCTTTGTTTCTGCTAAATCACATTGTGGAAAATAGCCATTCACAGAGACAGAAACCAATGATCATTTTTTGACTTTGCCTTCTTTGGGAATACATATCATCATATTACAGAATACATGTCTTTCTATGAAACTGTGAGAGGTAGGTCTTTCAATTGTTCTGATGGCAAACAGACAAAGAAGGCGCTACTGCCTCTGTGACTTCACGCTGTTTGGAGAACAGACGCCCAAGGTGGTTATACTAGAAGTTCTACTATCCCTTCGGAAGCTAATACTGGAGGGTATGTTGATTAGTATAAGAATGTGAAGAACAATTTTAGATTGTTGAGATGAACATTGTTCAAGTTATGTTGATTGGTCAAATAGTTTACATGCATCTCTGATCTTGCCTGAACAATTTAAGATTCCGGTGAACAAAGCAGTCTGAGCAAAGCAGTGCAGTAGCGTTCTCATCCTAGGGTTCCATTTATTCCAGAATCCTCCCTCTAAACAAAGGTTTCCATTACCTAATATACTGAAAAGTTTAGCCTCATTCTGCCACTAGTACAGGACTACAGAAACCACCTCTCTGATAATTAAACACATGCGTGTGTGTGTGCGCGCGTGCGCACACACACACACACACACACACACCACCCCACCCCACCCCCACACACACACAAGCTTAGGACACAGAGCTGGGATGTTTTCCAGTCCAGAAGAATGGACTGCAAGTCTAAAGCTCATGTTCACTCATTCTGTTTGACTGAATGGTCAGTATGTCCTCACCTTCTGAAGACTTTCCTTATCCCCAGACTTGGGCTTAGACACTTTGCCTTTACGATCCCATTGTCCCTGTTAGAATTCCAGCAGAGATAGAATTTATCTATTTTACTTAAATCACAGTTTCTGTTAATATACTTGCTTTTCCACATTATATTCACTCCCATCATTAGATTCATTTGTTGAATAAAACAATGAATATATTGGCTAATAATAGTCATACTTTTATAGGGCCTGGAATTTTGCTTAGAAATAATGAAGAGTAACTATTCACACACCATAATCTACTATATAAAAATAAGGATCGCATAGCAAAATCCATAGACTTCGAAACTCTGTAGCCCTATCTCTCAGGTCTCATGCTGTCCTACTTGTTCTGTCTAATAGAGCCTATTAATCAAATCCACCAACAAATCAAGATACAAAAGAATCCTGGCAGCTTAAGTGGTGCTGTTCTCTCAGAATACGTTAGGAAGAATCAGTCTGTAAAAAGTGAGAAGTTCCAACCCTCCAGTTGTAACAGAACCACTCTGAGGTCTATTGCTGTGTTCTATTGTCCTCTGCTGATAAGAGCTGTGACTCTCAATGCCAGTCTTATGAAATGGAAACAAACTATTTATTCAAAGGCTATACAGGTTTAGAATAACGATGGAATTCTGGCATTAAATCTCATTCCTTCAAGCAAAAAAACACCCATAATCACACAGTCCTGCCTCCCTTTGCCAAAACAGGCCAGTCAGGAGTAACATCTCTAAGGAAAAGAAATAGAGGATGGTAGTTTAGCTGGGGAGATTCCAGCTTCTTCTAGTCCTTTGACCATGGCTAGGCTCCTGCTTTTAATCCAAAACCACATGGCACTTCCTCACACCAGGCCAGCAGGGGTCCTTCTGTATCCTCTCAAACTGTATGGCCAAAACCCCCTTCTCCACTCCCAAGCCACGTGGTTAAGAGAGCAATGGCTGCCCACACTTGCGTTTAAATCCCAGCACAGATCTTCCTCTATAACCCTATTTCCGACTCCTCCCATGCTCAGTTACATCTGCCCTTCCCCATATCTGCTGTCCTTCTCAGCTGCCATTGTTAGTCCAAGCAGGCATGGACCTGTGATGGAGGAGTTGCATCCAAGCTGCGCTCTCCCTCCCTCCCTCCCTCCCTCCCTCCCTCCCTCCCTCCCTCCGTGTCTCTCTCTCTCTTTCTCTCTCTCTCTCTCTCTCTCTCTCTCTCTCTCCCTCTCTCTCTCTCTCTCAAGTGGCAGGTGCGGCAAGCCCCTCTGGCTACATCACTAGTTAGAGTCACACCCATCTTTCTGGTTCCTGGATGCAGGCACAGCTACTTAACATTACTAAAACACTGGCCAATTTCTTTAGATATGCAAAGCAACTTTCAATGGCCCTGCTCTACTTCACCTTCCCCCAGCCAGGTTACTGGGGGACTTCTCCATTTGGAGGACCTCTGTGGCAGACCCTTCCACGTGGCGTGGGCCCAGCTCCCACTCGGAGATGCACAGGACCCACACCCAAAGATAGGTTCTCTAGTGGGGAATCAGATTTGCAATATACCTAAGCTGTTTTGAGACTTGCTTCTTGCTAAAACTCCCTCACCCTGCAAATGCTAAACCTTGCAGGGACCAGGGTAACGGGATCAACCACTTTTGCCTTTTCATTTGCTAATATCCTTCTTCTGTGATGTGATTAGGGGCATTGACTCCTTTTGTTGTAACTGGGGATAGTGAATGAGAACCATCTTGTAATGTGAGGAGATATAGAATAAAGGCCTGTGATGGCGGAGGCCGCAGCTTTTGCTCCTCTTCAGAAAGAAGCCGCTCGTTTTTTTTTTTCCCCCCACAGGATTTGGTAGTCCGTGTGTATGTTTTATTTCATCCATAATGACACAGACACTGCTAGCCGGTGTCCGCATCAGACCTTGATATTCTCTGTTACACAATCAGTTGGTTGACTTCACTGTCAACTATCTTTCGCCTTATTAATGTAACCAAGACACTTTCATCACTCTCATCACTTGGGAAATTCCAAAGCTTCTGGGAACTCTTAATCAGGAACTATGGACAAATACCAAATGTATGTTGTTCTTGTAAATCACAGTATCGCACACCCTAAGAAGAGATTGATTTGTTTAAGTGCATTTAACTTGCAGCTGGACTCGCAGCCCATAGAAACTGAGCTGACACATGAGTATTGTTTTAAACTTCTAAGTTTATGGCAATGTCCTATGCAGCATGGACAATAATAGACTTCTTACTCCATTTCCAGACCACTGCCAAGTTCTAGAACATTCTACAATTGGCTTGCAACTGGCAAACAGTGAATAGTTAATGTTGCTGTTATATGATATACTGAGACTAGCTAGTTTTATGAAGTTTTGGTGACTACCAAGGGAAGACACTTTACTACTCTACACACAAACATATGTGAAATGTTACAAAAATGGTCCTTTCCTTGCTGAAGTGTACTATATCCATATCTGCCTTATAGCCAGAGACAGTGAATGGACCCATTTTAGAATATTGCCTCAGGGAAAAATTTAAAAGTACTACATAAGTATTATGCACAAACTTTCTTCATAGGGGGCTGCACTGCTCTCATTTATGTCAATATGTTTGTCATGGTTTAAATCAATACGTTAATATTTTTCAGAAAGTAATGCACATACTTTCTCAAAAGACTATGTCTAAGATGCACAAGGAAAGTGTACGTAAAATGCTGAAGGAGCACATGCTGACACGCACAAATTTTCTAGATGAATTTTATTTGAACTTTCTAAAAACATATTTTTTCTAGCCTGTTTTCTCCCTTTTTGTCACAGTTTGACAGATTGGCAGCTGAACAGCACCTAAACGCAGTTGGAATATGGCGTCCTCACCATAGAATTCTTGTTTTCCAGATCTCCCTAGAGTTCTTTGCACTCAGTACCTTAAATCTAGGTCTTTCTTCTTAGGGTCCTCTTATTCCATGCTATTCTCCCTCCCCAGTGGACAATTTATATTCCACTAAATGGTTTGCCAGGGTTGAAATACAATAGGCAGTACTATGTTTAAAGTCACTAATATTTTATTTTCTTACACAGAAATTCAGTTCAGTTTCATTGGGGATGCCCTTTATATCTTAACATCTTAACCAGATGTAATCTAATAATGTGATTAGCACTTTTTGTATTGCATTGTTTAAAGCTCAGTATGTAGTATTCTGAATAATACCCCTGAATAATGCCATCTCCCTGCCAAAGGGACCATATCCTAATCCCTGCAACCTATGAATATGTTACCTTTCAGGGTAGAAGGGACTTTGGAGATGTGGTTAAATTAAAAATCTTGAGATAGGGAGATGATCCTGGATTATCTGGGGGACCTAAAGTCCTTATCACGAGGGTGCTTATAACAAGGAAACAGACCAGAGAGGACAGAAGCAGAGTTCCGAGAGAAGATGCTGTGGCGTGATTTTGAAAATAAATAAGGGGTGCAGGCATGAGCCAAGGAATATAGACATCTTCTAGAAGCTGGAAAAAGATTTTTTTAGAGCCTCTAAAAAGATGCAGCCCTATGAACCCATTTAGATTTGTGACCTTCAGCATTGTAAACATAAACATATATTGTTTTGAGCAACTGAATTTGGAGACATTTGTTACAACAGCCATAAGAAACTAATACAGGAATGCCAAAATTAGCTGCAGAGGTTTAGAAACTAAGGGATCTTGTGGACTTGCACAGTCTGAGAAGCCCAACATAATCAAATATTTCTCTTGTGCAGAGGATATATACTTCTATCTTTATATAAAGCTAATAACCTGTTTTCTTTCTTACAATAAAAACATCTTTTTTATAGGTTAGCACAGCCATTTGAAGAAGGCATGCTATCCCATCACCAAAATTTAAAGCCTTCAGCTCTCTGCCAAGAACAAGTCTCTTTGACAGTTTAAGTAGCTCTGACATTGAGAAAAGTTTTGGGTCTGGATAAGGTGGACACTAAAGATTTTGCCAGAAGCCTGGACCAAAACCTTGTGAGGACTTTCATTTTGGATTTGTCTGGACACCTCCCAATATATAGTGTATTTCATTTAGGGAAGATCTTGTAGAACCAGGGTCACATCCAGTCAAAATTCTTTACCCAATTCTGCATAATGAGGAACATTTTCCCTGTCAGTTAACAACAACAGAAAGAGCAACAGTGAAATTCATGCTGGAGCTCAGATGAAGAAGGCCAATTCAGAGTGAGTTTGCAGACATTACTCAGTAGGTAAATAGGCTTCTTACCTATAGATAGGGGCACAAAGAAGGCTCTGCTTAAACGCAGCAGACGATAGTTTCCTGATCTCATCTGTTTCTCATGATAAAGGAAAATAAATTGCAGGAAGAAGTTCAAGGGTCTCAGAGTTTTCCTCTAACTTCTTGATTTCCCTCGACAACAATTCTGGCAACTGTGTGATTTTTCCAGCCCCTGCTTGAACATCTCCATGTATGGAGATGTATGCAAAGACAGGCTTTCCTTGGATGGAAAGCTAGAAAGTTCCCTGACGGAGCTGAAAACTTCCTTCCTATACCCCACAACTATGCTTACTTATTAAAGTTGTTCCCCTGGGCACACGAACACAATGATTCACAACATAAAAAACCCTGTGGTATGAGTCAGGGCATAGGTCCCCCTAACAATCCTCTTATTCCAGTGTTGGATGTCATGTTCCATTGGAATCCAGGTGGAGGTCATGTTAAAAATGCAGTTATATTTTGCCTTTCTATTGTTTATGGGGAGAGGGAATCTAAGAATAGAATAAACGAATTAAGTGACAGATTCCTATTTCTTTTTTAATTTAATTTTTTTTGTATCCTTTCCATTACCACTTGGTCCCTTATACCCTCCTCCCCCCAGCAATCACCACCACACTCTTGTCCATTTCAAACATAAGTACATTTTAGCCCTGGCTGGTGTGGCTCAGTGGACTGAGTGCAGGCCTGCAAACCAAAGGGTCACAGATCGGATTCCCAGTCAGGGCACATGCCTGAGTTGTGGACCAGGTCCCCAGTAGGGGGCGTGTGAGAGGCAACCACACATTGATGTTTTTCTCTCTCTCTTTCTCTCTTCCTTCCCCTCTCTCTAAAAATAAATAAATAAAATCTTTTTAAAACTTAAAAAAAAATACATTTTATAAAGGCATGGCTCCATATCCACATTAATCCAAAATTGTTATATTTCATCAAGTCACTCTATTTGTTTTTGTTCCATTAAAGTAGATTTTAAAGAATTTTCATAGAAGGCTGATTAAAAAGCATGGCCCTGGCTCATGTGGCTCAGTGAATTGAGTGCCAGCTTAAGAACTAAAGGGTCGCTGGTTTGATTTACAGTCAGAGCACATGCCTGGGTTGCAGGCCAGGTCCCAAGTGGGAGGGGAGTGTGTGAAAGGCAACCACACCTTGATGTTTCTCTCCATTTCTCCCCCTCTTCCCCTCTGTCTAAAAATAAATAAATAAGATATTTCTTAAAGCATGTTTTCCTTTCACTAGAAAGAAAAAATATTTAAAAACCTATAGCCTACAAATATTAAAAGGAATAAGTTTGTTGTGTAGAGTTTCACAGAGAGAGAAAACAGCAAGGTGGTGTCTCAAGGCCACAATTCCTGGAATATTCTAGTTGTTGACTCAGAAATGGAACAGGCAAGTGGCATTCTTTTTGATCCAGGCTCTTTCAGTATGGTCATTGAGTGAAAGTCCTCAAGTACTTTAATCTATACCACTCTCTCTTTCTACCTCTATAATGAAAGGAAACTGGCAAGGTTGCCTCTCAAAGTACTCCAGCACTAGGCTTCTTTTTTGTTTGTTTGTTGTTGCTGTTGTTGTTGCAAAAGGGAAACCATCCCTCCTTCATTCCCGAATTGTTTTTCTCATTATCTGGTTGTTTCTGCGTCTGGAACATACACACACCCACATGACATTTCCATCTGTGAAGTTTCAGTGTTTAGTAATTGCTCCTAACTTTTATCCCTACACACACATAAAAGGAATTTAATAAATGCAGAGCACGTCAAACTTCTAGCCCCAATTAAAGAATTTTTATCATTGTTAATTATTTGAAAAAAATAAATATACACTAATCCTTTGGGTGCCATTTAGCAAGTGCAATCTAATTATGAATCATCCCAATGGACAACTGTCCCCTCCGGAGGCAGTAATCAAACACCTGTTTGAGGCAGGCTGGTTTCTGTGCTCCTCATCTCTTCCCCCAAGACTGACCTATACATTTTATGCATGGCATGATGACCCCTTGAGGCAGTAATTCTTATTTATAAATTCTCGTAAATATTCTTGCTGACAAAGTACTAGTTCAGTTTGGTGGAAAATCAAAATGTCAACATAATTTTAATATCTTTATCTTAACTGAATATTAATTTGTAAAGGGACTTAGCTAAGAAAAAGAAGATCAAAACTATGAACAGTAAAACAACAGCAAACTCACAATTACCAACAACTGAATCTAAAAAACAAAAACAAACTACGCAAACAACTAGAACAGGATCAGAATCACAGAAATGGAGATCACATGGATGGTTATCAGTGGGGAGGGATGGAGGGGAGAGAATGGGAAAAGGTACAGGGAGTAAAAAGCATAAATGGTAGGTACAAAATAGACAGGGGGAGGTTAAGAATAGTATGGGAAATGGAGAAGCCAAAGAACTTATATGTGCGACCCATGGACATGAACTAAGGTTGGGGGAATGCTTGTGGGAGAGGGTGTGCAGGGTGGAGGGGTATAGAGGGGAGAAAAAATAGGAAAAAAATAAATTAGTGTTCATTGAATACAAATGTTAGATATATTTCTATATGTTAACTAGTTAGCTTGCTAGCTAGTATATGTTTCCCAAAAGAACTTAGACAGCATAAGTAAACTAAATAGTACATAAATATTAGAAAAGCGATGTAATATAGCATTTGTGGCTGAAAGCATCTAACATCTCACTGATGCTTTTTTCTTTCCAAGCTAGTGAAGTATTCTTGACAGCAGCAATTTTGTGTTTTGACGTTAAAGACGGGGTAAAGAATATATGAATTTATTGTGAAAGTGGGAGTATATTAATGAAATACTAACAATTAAAACCAGAATTATTCATTGTCCTTGATGTATAGCAAACTCTCCTAACAGGTCCAGAATGGCTCTCTCTCTTTCAGAAACACCTGTGGGTCCCTCACTGAACACTGGAACAAGAACATTCATGATAACTTACACTCATCTCTGTGTTCCCATTCCACCCCTCTGCTCTTCCCGACCGATGTACCCTTTCATTATATTCATAATTCTCTTGCCTCTGTTTAACATAGTATTTATGTGAATGTACAGTTAATATATACATGCACCATTACTTATTTTTTGATATTTTTAAAAATTTAGCAAAAAAGATAGTATTCTTTAAATAATCTTTGGCTCCATAATTCTGTCATTCTGTATTAGATTATCATGACTCAGCCGTATTGTGACATATAGTTATAGTTAATTGTAGTTCATTCATTTCCTTTTTCTGTATATTTCATTGTTTTAACACGAGGTTTCTCAGTCTTGGCAGGACAATTGATATTTGGGACTGGATAACTCTTTGATGCTGGGGGCAGTCCTAGTAGCATTTCTGGCAGTAGCAACCCCTCCTTCCACCAGTTGTGACAACCAAAATGTCTTCAGACTTCACCAAATGTGCCCTGGGAAACAAAATCACCAGAGGTTGAAAATCACTAGGGTAACAACACAGTTAATTTGTTCATTCTATTACCAATGTGCATGTGAGTTATTCCCATATTTTGTATTATTCTTGAGCAAGTATCCTGGTGTGCATCTTGCAAAATTTTGTCTCAGGAGTGAAGATGCTGGTTTGTAAGACATGTGATCATAGAACTTTATATGATGATTCGAATGCTTTTTCCAGAGTATTTGTGCTCATTTTCCTGCTATGTTAAAAGAGTTTGTTGATTCACATTTTCTCTAGCTCTCATATTGCCCAATGAAAGTCTAATGGTTATAAAATAATATGTTACTGTGGTCAGAGTTTCATTTTCTTGATCGGTATTAAGATTGAACATCTCATAATCCTATTTGGTCACTTGAATTTTCTTTGTGAAATATATGTTTATACTTTTGCTTATTTTTCCCTCGTTGTGTTAATTTTTTAAAATAGTCTGCTGGCTATACACCCTTGATATTAAACTTTTATTAGTAATATATGTTGAAAATATTTTCTGTCAGTTGATAACATATTTTTAGTTACTTTGAGTGCTTTTTGATGGATATAAGTTTTAATATAGTTGTTTATATTTAATTTGAATTTAATATTTTTGAGTTAAGATAGCTTTTCTTATCTCAAAGCTAGAAAGGTATTTATAAATATTTTTCTAAATACTAAATAATTTGTTTTTGATATTTAAGTAGTAATACTTTTGTAGTTAATACTTGTATATGTTGTGAGATATAATTTTTTTGTTTGTTTAGAGTCTCATATTGGTAACTTTTGTTATTTCAAATTTAAATATATTTTTCCTTTCCCCGATATGACTCAGCTCTTCTTTTCCCTCATAAATCAGTATGCCATATAAGTTGTTTCTAGGCTCTTAATTTTATTATATTCATAACTTTGTCTTTACCTATCCTTGTGCAAGGAATTTTTTAATAATAAATCATACTAGAGATAGGATAAATATCTCCTCTTTTTAATTTTTTAATTTCCCCCCAGATGTAACTGAACTATACTTGGCACTTGAGACTTTCATGTCAATTTTTAAGTAACTTTGAAAAATTTTATGAATTTGAGATTTTTTACTAAAATTATATTAGTATATGAGATCAATTTAGATAGATTCAATATATTCAGTATAATCTTTACCAAATTAATTACATTAACTCTTTCCACACATTGCATTGTCTTTTTAGCTTTTAAACATTGTTAGACCTTTCCTTAAAACCTCTGGGAGGGTGTTGTTTTTGTGGAAATATTTTTATTTACAGCTTCAATTTTTTAAATATAAGACTCTTGATGTATCTTTTTCTTTTTCATCACTTTTGGTAAGCTACATTTTTCTAAGCTTTTAATGTTTTCAATTCATGTAAGTTTTAAAAATTGTTGGGATAAACTTGTATAGATAATATCTATTGTATTTTAATCTTTGCTATCTAAAATTATACCCATTTTAATGTTTCCTTTTCTGTAATTATACACGTGAGAGTTTATTTTATTATATCATTCATTTGCATAATGATTTGCTTGAATACGAACACCTAGGTTCAATCTGTCATTTTGCCCATTTGTTTTCTGGGTAATAATTTTTATTTGAACCTTAATATTATTTCTGTGATAAGTCTTTTCAGAAGTTTATCTTGTTACTCTTTTCAAATAACCATGTGTTTTTCCCCTTGGGACTTGTTTATTGTATCTTTGTTTTCTATGTTATAAATTTTTGTTTTTTTTTAAATATCTCCTTCCTTATATTTGGCTAGGTTTTTTTTTCTTCTTTTTATGTCTTCTAAAGGTGGCAGCTAGCTTACGGATTTCAGTAGTTCTTCTTATAATTTGTATACTTATTACTGTAAATTTCCCCTGGAGAAGCAGTTATTTTTTCTCATACATTTTAATTTATATTTTTATTATGTTTTACTATTTATAATATCACTTTTTTCTTTTACCCATAGGTAATTTAGAGGTGTGCTTACAAACTTCCAAATGCATGGACATTTTTTGTATTTATCTTTTCATTGCTAAATTCCATTTTAAAACTTCGAAGTCAGAATTATAAAATGGTCTGCATTATAAGTATTCTTTGAGAAATTTTGTAATTTACATGACCCAATACATGCTCATTCAGTGTGAACATTGCATTTGGGTCGAGAATAATATGTAAATTCTAATTACTGTATGAATAGCATTTTCTATGTTTATACCTCCCCTTGCTCCCTTTCTCGCTCTCCTGATCTCTCTTGGTCAATTTCGGTAAATGTTTTATTTACAGTTTCCACATTTAATGTATAAAAGTTGAAAAAGCATATTAACATCTCTCACTATGTACTGAATTTGTCAATAAAGTTGTGTCAGATTTGCTTTATATATTTGATGACTATTTTATGAGGTGCATTCATGTTCTTAATTTTATATATTCTTGGTAAGTGAAACTTTGAAGCACAATATAGTGAAACTTCAGTATTTACTGATGCTGTTTTCTATAAATCTCTTTTATGTAATATAATATAGCATCACCAGCTCTCTTTACTAGTAGCATTTTGATTTTTTTTGTCCTATGATTTTGCTTTGTATCATTTCATTTCTTATGTTTTGGTATTTCTTCTAAATATCTTATAGATAAATGTTATTGTTTTCTTTTTTAAAAAAAACCAATTCAATTCCAACATTTAATCAGAAAGTTTTGTCCTTCTTTGTTTATTATAATTGTTGATATGATTGGACAGTATTTTTCCATCTTCCTAATTTCAATTATTTTAAATTTATACTTTCACTCATTACCATACCTCATTATTATAAATTTATATCTACATTTTTACTTTAGCCCAAGTCCTACAATTTGTTTTTTCTTACCCTGTCTCTCATCATATTTATAGGATCCAGACAGAATTTTAATTATTGATGACTGTAAACAGATTTATAATTTGGTATTTTGGTTTCAGTCCAGTTTTAAGTACTTCCTTAAAGTACTTAAAGGAAGGTATATAATTATTCTAAATTCTTATGTGTCTTGCAGTATTTCCTGTACTAGCTTGTTTGTTTGATTATTTGTTGCTAAATATTACCTCTTACTTTCATAGTGTAGATTTGAGTAGCAAACATTGTAAGGTTTTATATCCATGAAATATGGTTGTATTATATCTTAATTTTTATGATAATTTGTCTAAATAAGTTCTTGGTTCACAGATATTTATCTTTTGTAGTAAGTTATTATTGTATCACCTCTTATAATCCATTTGTGCTATTGTAGATTTGCTGTAAAACTTACTTTTTTTCTTTTTAGATGGTCTATTCTTTCTCTTTAAAGCTTTCAGAATTCTTTAAACCTTTCCTATTATCTCTGAAGGTTAGCATTTTATCCATTTCAGTGTGATATTTTTCTTAATTGAGAAACTAATCTTCACTATGCCTCCAAATATTTTCTTTGTCTCCATTTTGTTTTGTTTTGTTTTTTTTTTTTTTTGGAGACTCCTGTTATCTATGTAATGATAATTCTGTTTTCATTTTCCAAAACTTTACTTTCATATTTATAATTTTTATCCTTTTATGCTTTATTCAAGGAAAGTACATAATCTGATCTCCGAATTTATTAAGTATTTATTCTTCAGGCATGTTCAATATAAAATTTATCTTATCTTTTTTGTTCTTCAATCAGTTATTATGCTCTATACTTAATAATTCACTTAGTTATGCTACTAATTTTAGTAAAGATTGCATTTATATTCATTTTCTTTCTTATTGCGCTTTCTATCGGTATTTCCAATTGCTAATGTCTCTTGTTTCTGATCCTATTCAATATTTTTAAAACTTTGCTGAAATTCATCCTGAGTTCATATTTTCTAAGGGACTTCAGCTTCACTGTTTGAAAAGGCTTATATAAATTATACACTAAATGCAGTCATCTCAGGCGATCTTATTGAAAGAAGTGTTCCCAGGTTACAGAGCCCCAAGGACATCTTATCATTTCACTCGGGTATGCCTCTATTTTTTACCTTCTCACCTCTGAGAAAGGCAATGATACGAGGTTCTCTTAGCATTGTAATGTACTAGCCCCGTAGGTTTGCTGGTGGAGGATTGGTTCTTTAACCCTAGAAGGTAGTCATACCCAGTTGTTTCTGCATCTTTCAGAGATTTGGGCTTTTGTGTTACCCAGAACTTTTTCCTGTTTAAAAAAAAAAAAAAAAAAGGTAGCGGTCTTGACATTGATCTTGACTTTCTTTAGGAAGAAGATAGATGCTTATTTATCCAAGGCAAGTAAAGCCAGTAAAGGCAAAGAGAAATCTCAAAGCACTCCATTATAGGCAGCACTCCGCCTCAGTAACAAAAACCACACACACCAGAAATAAACTGTCCAGAACAGTTTATTTATCTTTCATTGGATTTTATTTTATTTCCCTAATTTCTTTGGTGTTGATCTTTAGGGAGACAAACATCAGTCTGCCTTACTTTATCATTCACATTTAATTATCTGTGAAATAGGTATTATATAGGTATTATATTATATATCTATTTTATTTATTACTCAATTAATAGAAGCACTGAGATTTAGAGAAGTTAAATAATTCACTTCATTTGACAGGATTACTAATAGCCTTAGCATTAAAACTATCACATTCCCTGAACTTTAAGAGTCATGAATTGCATAATTGATTTTCAGGAAGAAAGAAAAAGAACAAATACCAGATTTGATTATTTATAAGGTGCACATTCTTTCATGTATTAACATTTTTAAAATGGGAATTGACACCTATGATGTCCAAATTTAATAATCAACCTTTTTCTTTCTTAATGGTATACAATGGATAAAAGTTGGATTTGATGAGTTGAGATACAGCTATTATAACTGTATTCTTCTATTATTAAGACCTATGTAAATATTATTGTAATAAAATGTGATAATGGAAGTTTTAAATCAGAGGAAATTTGGTGTATCTTCTACTTCTAAATAGTGTACTCTAGTTTTGGAAACCAATGTTGGCTAATTTGATATTTATAAATGTATAGGCATATATATATGTATATATAAAATACATAGTCATAACAATTTGATCATGTTTCATAATATGCCAGTCACTATATTTCCTTGACACACAGCTAAGTTATTTTTATATAAAATGAATTATTTCGAAGCAATCTAAAAACTGTCACATAAAGGCAAGATATGTCATGTTGCACTCTGACTCTTGTTCATATGCTAGTGAGTAATTACCCATCTGCACACTGATGTAAGTTTTTAAAGATACCCAGAGATACTGTTTTATGAACGGATTAAGTATAGCACATATATATATATATCATATTTTAAATGGGACAGACTTATTCTTTTGTCTCTTTATCTGATTGTGTTAAGTCAATTTAAATTTTATTTTTATCAGACTATTATTTCATTGAT
This sequence comes from Glossophaga mutica, assembly GCA_039655065.1. Lineage (NCBI taxonomy): Eukaryota > Metazoa > Chordata > Mammalia > Chiroptera > Phyllostomidae > Glossophaga > Glossophaga mutica. The sequence goes on from CM077303.1 coordinate 14,834,257, forward strand.
ATATTTTATTATATTTTAATTTTGTTCATAGCTTTCAATCCTGGCATAGTTATTGGCATATGGTTAATATGCAATCATTGTCTTATGACTGAATGAATATATTCTCATTTCTAAAATTCTATTTTACAATAATGGTCTATTTATAATGTTTTAAAACAGTAAAAATATAGCATTGAATTCCAAAAGCCAAGCACAATGTCTTCAGGTAGCAAAAAGTTGAGTGATAACAATGATACATTTAAAAATAATTTGATTACCTATGATGCACAAACCAAAGAAAATTAAGTAAATTACCATATAATAATATGAAATAACCAACACAAACCTGTATGCAATCCCATAAATCTTAAAATGCTTGATTGTCAAAAATATTCAAATAATTTAAAAGACTTAACTTCATAATCACATTCTGCTTTGTAGAAGTACTTTTCTCCTCATGATGATTCCTAATGGTAAGTATTTCAAAGTATTTAATTATTTGGGACAAAATATTATTTTTAGTCTTTATATGGTAATTTGGAGTAAATAGTAAATTTATACCTCTTAAAAGGTAAACCCCAAATCTGTACCTTGATGAACTATTTCTGATGCAATGTAAACTATGGAAATCGTTTTCTCTTAATGTACTGTGTTTAACAGAAATTATGGTTAAGATTAACATATATTGGTTGAATCAATAATTTTAGATGAGGTCTGGGGACTTCTGCTGTCCTAATTTCCTTTTATGTTAATTCTTTCAGAGTAGGCAATCCTAGACTGCTAAGAACAGTGATAAACCAAGTGATTGGCATATATGGAAGACTATTTTTTTTTTGAAGATCCTTAAACCAATGAAATGACTTTGCATCATCTTGGGAGAAAGGTTGAAATTAATACACCTATCGCATGCTTCTTTCATTTTCAGTTCATATTAGTAATAACTTTCATGCAGAGCCTTTCATGGAAATTAATGAGTGGTTGTAGTTAATGGACCAAGGAACACCCCCTCCCAGGCAATCATTAATCTCTAGGAATGCCTTATCCTCTGTTTCCAATTTCTTAAATAAAAGCTTGCAAGAGAATTCAAAGAGAAATGCTAGACCTGTACTTGTCGCTATAGAACAAATGGCAGTTTCGATTTCAAATAAATCTCCAGGGACACAAATAATTTGTTATGCAGTATTTCTTCAGGATTCAATGTTGGATGGCATTGTCCTAAAGGGAGATTTCACCAGAAGTAGAAGAAAGTAGACAAGCAGTTTAAAGAACTGATTTGCAATATTAGTATTTTGTATGTATGACTAACTTCAGAAGGCCCCTAGGCCCAAAAAGCTGTTTCCTAAGAAACATCTGCAAAAAGAAAGTGGGTCTAAAATGCCTTTATTGATAAAGCAATGGATTCTGCATTACTTATCTTGCTTATAACAATTTCGTAAACCATTTTAGCATTTGTTCCTCCCAACACTATCTCGATCAATTACAGGTTGTATAGATCTGCCTTCCTTTGATTGAAGCTTCTTACTCCCTTCCCTGACTTTTGTCCTTTCACTTACTTAAATGTTAATGTCATCTGGGAACATGCTTTATCTTCTTTTCTTCTTACTTTATAGCCCTAAGCCTTTAGTTACCTTCTATAAGGTGAAGTCTTGCCCAGTCTGAACTGACTCTCCACCCAACCTACTCTTCTTTCAGTGATTTAAATCTCAGTAAATGAGCATTATTAAATACCATTCTAGATAAGTCATTTTCAAAATTCGCTTTTCTTTACTAAGCCATGTCAATTCTACTCTCAGAATTACATCTCAACTTAGTCCACTGTTTGTCAGCTACGTAACCACTGCCTAGGCTTATGTGGCATTGCCTTTGACATGGACTTACGGGCAGGATAATTAATTTGTCTATTATCAGTCTTGCTTCCCTCTAATTGCCTTCTCCAGATAACAATCAGTGATCTTCCTAAAATTCAGAACCATGTTACCCTGCTACGTAAGACCTTTAAGGACATGCCATTCTCTTTTAAATACAGTTCATACTATTTCATATGGTTTACAAGATCATCAATGAGCTAGCCTTTGCTGATCAATGGAAAAAGTAATATGAATAATCTTTAACTGTTTAGAAGTCTAACCTTTATCTGCTGGGCTGGACAGACTCTAGCTTCCCAGTATTTTTGTATAATTCCTTAAGTGTGGGCAAGACCTATGCCTTGCTTCTTAACAACAGAATCTGATGACAAAGTTGACTGCATACATGTGATTATGTAACATAATCCAACATACCTCTGTTACATAAGACAGTAACCTCTGTGTTGATGGGAGATGCACTTCTTGACTTTAAAGAAGCTAGGTGCCATGGTGTGAGCTGCCCAATCAATAGGGCTAGGTGGCAAGGGGCTGAGAGCGGTATCTGCCCTGAAGTCAGTAAATGACCTAGACCTCAATCCAGAGGCCTGCAAGAAACTGAATTCTGCCAACAAACCTATGAATTTGGAATCCTATTGTCCCCACATGATGTAGGAAAGCCTCAGGTGAGAATCCAATCTTAGCAGATACCTTGATTACACCCTTACAGAGATCCCAGTCATGCTATAGATTCCCTACTCACAAAGACTAGGTATTACATATGTGTTGTTTTATGCTACTAAATATTTAGTAACTTTTATGCATAGATAGGAAACAAATACATCCGTTACACGTAGTAAAGAATTGACCACTGCTTTAAAAAGTTCAAAGGAAATATTTTCAGTAAATATGTATAATAAGGTGTCAAAAACATACAGCAAAAGATCATTTCTTATGATCAAACACACATCTACACAAACATACTTATAAAGAGGACAATAATATGTTTTTTCATTTTAAACTGCTTTAGATAATGACAGAGAAATGTATCAGCTAAAAGGGTTAAGAAGGAATATGGATTTACATTATTACTGAGGAGAGAAAAACGGTAATTAAAATAAAAAGGAAAATAGAAGAAAATCTGTCAAGCAGACACAGTGGCAAGAAGACAGATGAGGAGCCCCAAGGGACATTGGAGTAAAAAGGAACACTCAGCCCAGGAAAGAGTAAAATAACAGACTGATAGTTCGAAGCCCTGGCTATTAACTCATATGTCAAACTATTCACATTTGAGGGTGTAGAGAAGCTGCCCTGTTGCAGCCTGGAAAATTAGAGTAGAAATCTAATAGTTAACTGTGTTACATTTTATAGATAAGGAAACGAAGGCCAAAAAGCTTAAGCTGATTTTCCCCAAACCATGCATCTTACAGTTATGGGGCCAGAAATCAAGATCAGTTTGAGCTTTCTTCATCTGCTGTCTATTACCATGATTTATTTTTTCAATTTTAGGGTAACTGATTGCATGGTGTGATTGATATATATATGAAAACAACTTATTATAGGCAAACTGCTTCTATGGTAATATAATAATTTATGCTTTAAAACTAAAATGAAAATATGTGTGTTTGGAATGTCTTTTGTTCAGTGTTTTGATTTTTTCTGCCCTTTGAAAGTAAGTGTTTAACGATTTACAAAGTTTAAATCTTAAACAGATAAGAACAGTAATTTCCAGGCCCCTACACATCTTACATCAAAGCTTCTGTCCAGAAATTGGCAGCTTTATACCTCAGACACCAGGTTAACATGTAATTATCTCTTCATTGTGAAGAAGGGGAAGGTTATCATGACAATTGATGAAAGAGGTCAACTAAAAGAATACATCTGTGAAATGCAATAATTAGAGAAGATATTCAACACTTTCTAGGGACTGAAAAAATCCAAAGGCTAATTTAGATCATCATCTAAACTATTGCTGATCACTAAGTCCTCAGTGTCAGCAGAGAGTTAACTAGCTCTTTTCAGTGGCATCGAAAGACCCAAGGTATAAATAGTGGCAGGGAGTGAAAATGGAAAAATAAAAGTAATACATTGGAGTTTTATAGTATTCAATAGTTACTAACAACTCCTAAAGTATGTTTTATCACTCACATCATGCTCCAGCTAAGGATACTGAGACCATCCAGGTCTCCAGGATACTGAATGCAGCCAACACTATCATAAGCTAATTGACTTAAGGTCAAATATACAGGTAATAATAGAATTAGGGTTTTGTTTTCATCTATGGTATCTTGTGGGTGAAGAAAAAAGAAATGGGCATATAGAACAAAAGAGAGAAGAATGGGAAATCTTTAAAAATGTCTAACATGGTGGCTGATTCTGTGCTAGACACACACACACACACATTCCCATATGGCCTGAGATCTGAATCATTTAAACTTAATCTAAACATAGCAGCAAGTTAACTGTGATATAATCAAAAGACTATCAAAAATTAAAGGGGTTGATCACTACTTCTGACACTGACACTCTGTAATTACATGACTGCTCAACGATTATTTTAATTTTGCATCTATTACCTCTTAAATATTACACATTCAGGAAAATAAATAGATTAAAATAAGAATGAATATGATAATGCCAGTATATCAACACATTCAACGAATGATCTTGAAAGGCTAATTAACCTGATCTGGACTTAAATTCATGGATTAGTATGTTATATCACACTAATCTAAAGGCCTTGAGATGATAAAGCTTGAAATTGTTTGGCAATATCTGTCATTTCCTTTAGGGCTTATTAATAAGAACTCGTAATATACCTCCTAAATGAGCAAACCTTATGGAAGAACAGGGCTAGATGTCATGTATAATGTTCTGTGCCTTTCTGGAGCTTATGATCTAACTGGGAAGAAAACAATGCTATTAAATTGTTTTAAGTGCAACAAACTTGCAGACAAATGAAAGATTACAGTTCACCAATGTAAGCTCCATAATGTTGGCAGGACTTGGCTGAAGATATTAGATCAGCAGAGTGTGAAGTAAGGCATTCCTGAGGGCCTGCCCTTGTTACAGCAAAAACCTCAGAACAGAGGGGAGGCCCAGGGAGGACATTAACATGCACAGGGGTCTCTGCGTGTACCAAACAAACCACATACGTAAAGTACAATAACTATGTTCCAAGCAACCCATTCAAAACTGGAAAAAACTGTGTGCTTTTGTTACTCAGAACAACTTTCTTGATAGCTATTGCCTTCAACATTTTATATGTAATCCAAACGTGGGCAGGCACCTCTTGGAGCCTGCCAATATTAACAAGGTTGCCTAACAGCTCCAAGTCCACAATGAGCTGAGTAAGCCTCAACTCCACCAAACCCAGATTTTGGTGAGTCCTCTCAAAGTCACTTCTGCTCCGGAGCGCTCACATCTTGGCCTTCTTCTCCAACAAAGCTGTGAACTTTTCTGTTTAGTAAGTGCTGATACACAAGAAGCACTCTATCATTTTGGTTGACTTACGGAAGCTCAGAGTTTAGAAAAGTTGGTGAGAGAAACACATAGAGCATTACATCTTTTTTCTATTATCCTGCCCACCTTATTTCTACCGAATACACTCCATTTCTTTGTCTCTTGCAAAGTAGCCTCACTTCCTCTCTCAAACTTTGATATCATCCCGCATTCCATATCCCACAGAGACTTAACTACAAACGACTGTTTATCAAAGAAACTTTCCAAGGTCTGTCATTTAAATATCAGGCATATTGTCAAAGATTCTGAAATGGGCAAAAAAATCATGGAATGTCTTATCCTGTCAACTTTATCTTTTACGGTATATATTACCTTTTATCATCCTTGAGCTATTTGTGACTTTGCAAGTTGTAGAAATCTGATAATAACACAAATAACTCCAGACCATAGGAATACTAGAGTTCTGTCTGGTATAATGTAGTTGAATATTTGTTCTACAGATACTGACTAATGGCACACCTAGTAATAAATCCCTTGCCAAGATTGCTGATTGCCTGTATACGTGTGTGTTTGGGGATGTCCTTTGAAATAGCTATGACATTAGTGGTTCTTTCATTAATTAATGACTTAATAAAATCTTGGGTCCTTGTTTTTAAAATATTTCTATAAAAGTTTTGACGTTAGCTTTTTTTTATTGTTGTTCCATTACAGTTGTCCTGCAGTTTTCCCCATTGCTCTCCTCTTCCCTGCCCATCCCTACATCTTGCTCTCACAGTCAATCCCCACAGCCTTGTCCAAGGCCATGGGTCCTCTATACGTGTTCCTTGACTTGTCCCTTCCCCTTCTTTTCCCTATTATCCCTCTCTCCCTCCCTTCTGGTCACCGTCTGTTTGTTCTTTATTTCTCTCTCTCTGATTCTATTTTGCTTGTTTGTTTTGTTGATTAGGTTCCACTTGTAGGTGAGTTTATATGGTATATGTCTTTTGTCACCTGGTTTATTTCACTTAGCATAATGCTTTCCAGTTCCATCCATGCTGTCATGAAGGGTAGGAGCTCCTTCTTCTTTCTTTCTGCTGCATATTCCATCATATAAATGTACCACAGTTTTTTGATCTATTCATTTACTAATGGGTACTTAGGCTGTTTCCATCACTTCTATTTGCCAAGAAACTTGAAAACCTGGGAGAAATGGACAAACTTCTACAAACGTAATCCTCCAAAACTGAGTCAAGAAGAAGCAGAAAGCCTGAATAGACTGATAATACCGAGTGAAATTGAAGCAATAATCAAAAAACTCCTGGCACACAAAAGTCCTGGACTGTGTGGCTTCAAGGTTAGCTTTTTAAAAATCTGCTCAATAAAAATTTAACTTCCCATAAAATATTTTATTCTCATTTATAATGAGACTTCAACCATTGTCTTTAATTTGGGGGGAAACATCTGGGAAGGCCAAAAATCAAATTTAAGAAATTTCAAATAATGTCTTTGTTATTTAGCTCATGCATACACCCACAACTCTTAAATGCCCTCAATAATCCATAGAATATTAGCATAGTAGGCTATAAAATGCACTGTAATGGTTGCCTGGTAGACATGACACAAGATAAGTGCCATAGTATTCAAATGTTGATAGTACAAACTAGCATACATGTTCTCACTGCAATCATTTTATGTTCACTTTGAACTTGGAATTCTGACAGCACATATGACTTCTGATTTTATGGCCTAAATTCATTAAATTTGAAAGGATATATATTCATTTAATCATAATTTTAGAAGACTTTATGTATCTTTTTTTTAAGGGGCAGAATATGTCATGACACTAAACTTGTGAAGGTTTGATTATACAGTGTTGTAAAGGAGGCAAAAAAAAAATAATGTCTACCCTTTTCAGACTAGTATGAATTAAGATGCACATTAGTCAATTCATCCTACTAATTACCTATCTAAAGTTTTAAGTGAGCTTTATGAGTTTTATAAATGTTACTTAATGTGACCATATATATATATACTTTTTGCAGAACCATAGAATGTTTGGTATCTGTTGTATTTCACAGAATGTATTCTTTTAGATAATTTTTTTTCATCAAATGTCATAATAACCTCGTTTTTCACAATAAGAAGATAGTAACAAAGTAATCTGGTGTCAAAAGTAAAAAACTAATAACCTGTAGAGGAAATCATAATATGATATGCATAGGGAAACACAAAATAAATGTCCTTATCTCTTTGGTGTTTCACACTTTGTAAATCTACAAATTTGCTGTGAAAGACTTGAATTTAGAAATAAATTATTCATATATTGATTCAATCATTGAAGTTTCACTAAGTAATTATTGCATGCCATTGGCTTCACTGGGAGTTGGTATATTTTAGTAATCCAATCAAGATTGCTGGGAGGACACCTTAGGAGATTCTCTTTAAAATTTTGATAGGTGCCTAATGAAGAGATGAGACTTTTTCTCCATAATTTCTAAATGACACTGACTTTTGCTATTCCTACAGAGTTTATGGTGGTAAATACTGAAGAAAGCAATAGGAATGTAGGGACAGTTTGGTATAAGTGACTAGGAAGGAGAGGATGAGTTGGTGACAGAGAAGGTGAGAAATATTAAATGTGACAATGATTTCTACATGCATGAGTCTGTGCAAACACCCAAAGTCTGAGAAAACACTTAATTTTTAAACATAATGTAATGTAAGCATAAATTAAGGTATTTTTTTTTCTAATTTACATGGGAAAGGCCTAGCAGTTGAGCACTCTATTTTTGTGCTCTCAGATGACCAATGTCAATTCCTCCTTACTTCTCAAGTTAACTCTTAATTTCTAATAGAAAGAGAAACAGTTTAGATAAATCTCCATCTCTTGAAGTTCACCTGAAAATGAACAATGATTTGAATCTTACAGCTTACAAAGCATTTTTACACACTGACGTATTCAGACATCCCTATTCTGTCCCTATTAAGGCCTCTTATATATATATAACATGTAAGCTTCAGAGTAGTAATCAACCAAGCCCTTGTCTTTGCTCAGTGATTGGTATAAATTAATGGAGAATCACTGATGAAGATCACAATAAGCCAGATTTAGAAACATTGCTTAAGCTAGATAATTTTCAACTTGGTATTTTCTAAATATATCTGACTCTGAATTTGGGCAGACTGCTAAGTAAAGCAATATGTTTAGGAATCACAAGTAAATCAGTGCATGATGGTTAATATTATGTGTCAACTTGGCTAGGCTATCACGTCTAGTTGTTTGGTCAAGTACTAGTATAGATGTTGTTTTTGAAAGTATTTGTGGATGCGATAAATATTTACAATCGGTTAATGTTAAGGATAGTAGATTATCCTCTGTAATGTGGGTGGATCTCATACAGTTAATTGAAGGTTGTAAGTGTAAAAAATTGAAGATGAAGAGTCAATTCTTATTCAAGACTGCAATACATGAACCTTGCCTGAGTTTCCAGGCTACTGGCTTACCCTACAAATTTTGGACACAACTGTTCAATATCAACTCTTACCTGAATTTCCAGGCATCCCATCTGCTCTTCAGATTAGCCATCACCATCATGTGAGCCAATTCCTTAAAATACATCTCTGTATAGACATCAACTATATATCTATATATCTCGTGGTTCTTTTCTTCTAGAAAACAGAACCCTACTACACAATGTAATAATATACATAACGAGTAGATCGATTTTCAATATCTAAAACTTGAAATAAGGCTGGACTTGGTAGGCTGGACTTTTAATCTTTTAGAACAAAAAAAAATCCTTAAGAAGCTAAATTGAGTAAGAGAACATGTACCATAAAGAAAGTCACAATTCAGCACTCCTATATCATGTGTCACTAACTAGCTGTATGACTTTCACCCAACTGCCTTTAAATGTATTCTTCTGCAGAATGACAGAATTAGATTAGCTCATCTCCACATACTCTTCTGGCTTTAACATTACATAAGCTCTGTGATCCATCATTTGTCGTTACCATACGCAGAAGAACCAAGAAATATGAAGACTTTCTTCCAGCTACATATAGCTGATATGGGCAGAAAATTGATTCAGTAGAGAAATTTGTTAAAGATAAAGTTAATAATTGGGATGGTCAGGAGTTTGAAGTCCAAATATATAAGGAATGCATAACTATTAGAAGCAAACTTGATTAGTTCATTAAGGTGAAATAAACCATGAAAACCCGGGTACTCCTCTGCCCAGATGAAGGGTTTTACTGTTGTTTGGTTTCTTTGCTTGTTTGATTTGTCGTATCAAGCTTCCTCAATGAATCTGTTGCTGTCGGGGCGGGCGGGGCGGGGGGGGACAAAAAAAAAATCATTGTGGCTCTGAATTCTTGGTTTGATTCTTTTATTGCTCTGGACTCTCTGACCACTTTTACCTCTTGTTCAGGAAGGACTTTGTTCAGGAATCTGATGTTTCTCCAAATACAAAATTTTAAGAACTGTGGGGAAAGTTTGCTATGCCCAACACTGGGGTTATTGGTATCATCTTTGAAGTTAGACAATGCATCTAACATGACACAGTGACTGGGTTTTAGGAATTTAGAAAAAGGTACATGATACACATGATAACTGACACTAAGCTTACTTTCTAGAACCTAATAAAATAATATTATTTTAGCTGTTTCTCATGATAATGTAAATATAATAGTGATAATTATTATCAAAGAAAAGTGGGACAGTACAGAATATAGATACCACCACTGTCATTGAAAATTAGATGAAAGGATAGAAATTGGGTACTATCCCAGAATACACCCTCATATGTTGACCTTATTCACAGGGAAATTACAAAATGAGATGTCCTTGTTGAAGGAAGCCATCCATGTGCTTCTCCATATGAAATCATGTTCTTAGGGTGAACCAAATGAGAGTTCAGGTCCTGACTGAATTGATCATGTCTTTTGTGTGACGCAAGTCACTGTTACTGTTTCATTAGTGCTAATAGATAGATCTATGGTTCAGGGTGTGGTCCCTCACCAGGCAGCATCAGCAACACCTGGGAACTTGCTAGAAATGCACATTCTTGGGTCACTCTAAGATGTCCTGAATCAGAAACTGAGAGAACGGAGCCCAGCAATCCATGTTTTCTGATTTTCCTAGAATTTGAGAGCCCTTGCTGTAGAGTAATACATTGATTTGCTCCTAAATACACTTCACCAACAAAAACTCTTTTATGAAACATCAACAGAGAAACATACTTTACTTTTCTCCATATGCATGCAAAAATAAACCTTATGTAATAAAACACAGCTAATAATCCAACAAACAAACACAAGTATTGTGAAGGAATTCCACAATGTGCACCTGGAAAGCAATGACTTTGTTTTGTTTTGTTTGTGTTAGTTGGAAACTGTATTTACAGTAAGAGAGCTGTGGTAAAATGACTAAGGCCCTTTCCCCTGTGATCTCAGGTGATGATTTAAGTTGTTTGATATTTATTCATCTTACATTTCCAGAGTGAGCTACAGTGAAATCAAAGCATTGCAGGCACCTTCAGACACTGCAGACCTCATATAAGTAGTTCCAATTTTCCACTTTGTTCTTTATCTTTATATATCTTCATTAACAACCCACTAGTTCAAACGCTTAGCTGTAGGGATTGAGAAGAAGGCATTTATTAAATCCAAATTCAAACAAATGTTAGGTAGTTAGAATCAGTGTTAGAAGAAAATAGAGATGAAAGGCCACTTAGTATCTTGATTAAAATTAACCGGAAGTAATGGAATGTCAGAAGTAGTACTAATATAAACACGTAATGCCAATCTCTATCAAAATCACATAAGCATTTGACTCTGCTTCTCGTGGATTTGCTATTTTCAACACAGGAAACAATTTCGGAAAGATCAGAACTATCTCTACACACCAAAGACAACATATACCCTTGATTCAAAATCTTTAAGGTTTTCAAACACTCCATAATTAAAAGTCTATCTCCCTTCCATTCTAGAAATCATTTCATAATGCAAACTTAATTGGCTGTTATTAGCAGAACTGGATTAAGTAGCTTGTTGTGGTCATGATGAGTTTATCTATTATGCTCATAATAAGGACTCCCACAGCCAACGGACCCAGAGGGGCTCAAAGCTCAAAGCAAACCCCTGTTGTCAAGAGCCACTTACACAGTCTTAAATCATCAAGTCGCTATTCCTGCCACCACCAAGAGTCACCACCCCCTACTTTCCTCTTTATATTTTTAATCTACTATGTGGATTAATTTGCTTTCTGGGAACCTCAAGGGGCTAAAGGCTTTATGCATGGGTATATTTGCTTTTCTCAGAAGAACGCCAATTTCTATGATAATTTGGGGCTAGGGAATTGGGGGTTGAAAACTGGGATTACTGAGCTATTTTTCTCAGACACTGAGAAGCCAGGTGGTCTTCAGAAATGTCGGTCATTGAGAATGTTTTCCCAACTTATTATTGTTGTTGTTGTTTCTATCATTATCATTGTTAGAATTTAAAGCAACTTTATTTGTCTTTTCATATATTTTACAACTCCTTTCTTCTCCAAAGTTTCCTCTGGAAATAGATAAACCTCCTCTTCTAGTCTATTCTGGTGAGAAGGTAGAACGTGTATCTGTTCAAAGTCACATATTTGGGAGAATAGTTCATATAGACTAGCGAGAAAAGCTGTGAGAATCAAGTTGAATGTTAAAGTTGAATGTTATTCAGACACACTGAAAGACTGCTGTAAACACCTACATTAAACTGTATCACTTGCTTAACCTATTCAAGTGCTGCACACAGTGAGAATGAACTTTTATTTTCCAAACAATTAGAGATCTTAAAAATATCCTGATACCCAGGCCATTGCAAGGCCCATTAAATCATGCTCTCCATCAGGGGACCCAGGCATCAGTATTTTTAAAAGCTTCCCAGGAGTTTCCAGGGCAGACCCACTACAGAGGGATTCCACGATTAATTTCTTAAAGGCAGCTGGAACACATGACCTGGTTGGGATGGGTTTCGTTTCTACAATCTGTTTTATTTCCAAGGACAACTTTTTGGAATGTTGTGAAATCTAATTATTTGTATGTACTTACTGGAATGGGGACTAATCAATCAAAACATGGGAAAGAGGCATGGCAGCTTAATTCAGGTCCTTCCATAGATTGTGTCACTCTTGTCCCATTTCATAGGGGTCAGATTTCCTCACCTAGGAGAATGTCCTGCAGAAGTTCTGCCACTTATTATCTCTATGACCTTGGGCAAGTGTCTTAATCAATCAAATGGGGATAAGAATACTATCTGTGTCATAGTATCGGTGGGTTTAAAAGAATAACTCTTATAAGGCAGTTAGCACAGAAAAAGCATAAAATAAAAACTCAATAAATATTAGCTATTATTATCAACATGAACCCAATCCAGGCATTTAGATGTGTAATAAACACAAAATGTGTTTTTTATGCTTTGATGCTAGCTACTGAGTTACTATTATTGTCAATTTAACTTATCAGAAAAATGCATTAGGACATGTTATCATGAGATATATAAAGTTGGTTTCTCTCTTTATCACATGATAATGGCTCTGGAAACATGATTATTTGCTTTGTGTTTCAGATGTTGCTATTTTAATAATTTTTGTGTGTGTCTATGTGTGTGGATTCCCTTCCGTACACTTAAAGAAAATTATCTTGTGAAGAACAGAGTTGGGGTTTTCTGAACAGAATTTCCTGGGAGGGACAAGATGGAGACTTTTGACTTGCTTCTTGCTCCTTTTAACTTACAGGATTTGAGTAAGAAAGTTTGATGTCTGCACATTCACCCTTTGAACAGAAAAGCAAAACACAGAACAGTGCCTCATCTTAAGACAATTCTAAAAATCACACACCTTATATTTAATTATTCATCAGACTACTTCCTTTTTATAAAACATGAAATAAAAATGATCCAGTGTTATCATAGTAAGTATGGTAATCCAGGAAAAAAGAGTAAACTTCAAAAAAAAAAAAAAACCATGAAAAAAGAGTTCCTGGGGAAAGCATCTGAGCTGTTAATTAAACTGCAGTTTGAAGTAGGGTTGTTCACATGACACGTTTACTCATATTTTTATTTCATCAAGGGCAAATTTTTGTCACTTGAGAGGATTCACATTTGATTTATCCTCAAAACTATATAAACATTTTATTTATTTGGGTACATAAACTGGCTACCAAATCAAATACAGGGTATGTAGTTAAATTTGGATATTAGGCAAGCAAATATTTTTTATATAAAGTATGTCCCCACAAGTAGTACATAGCATATACTTCTTTTACAAAAATTTTCTTGTATGTAAAACTCAAAGTAACTCATGTGTCCTGTACTGTATTTTTAATTCTATTTGGCTACTCTAACCTAAATCACACACTTGTGTTTTTGATAAAAACACCATAAGAGTTTTTTAGCAGTTGAAGAGTAACACTTTTCATTTGTCCTAAACATAGGACACAGAGTGAATACTTGAGTCTAGAAGTTACACCCCTTTGAGATAACAGTATATTCATTTTTTATGCTGAAAAATACTTCTCATAATAAAGAATCAAGGACAAGAGTTAATATTGAAGAATCCCAAGTGATGCTTGATTTTCTTTGATTTTTTTTTTTCTTTACCATATGAAGGGATAACAAATGTGTGCCTGAGCCTTTCTAAAAATTTACTAGGTACAACCTGATCTTTATTTTTGTTTTTCAATTTACGATGATGAATACCATGTATATTTAAAGATAAAACCCACAGTGGTACCTAGCATACATGTTCTAGAGTTAATTTTATATTATGCCTAAGTGTCCCTTTGGTAAACGTTATTAAGTGGCACTTTAGAAATTAGGAGAGCAACAGCACTGTGATGGGCCTTGAAGCGGTGCATGGCCCATCTGTGCTCCGGAGACGTAGATCTTTCTCTGGCAGCACCGTGAACTCAAGCAGTGTATTCAGTCTGTACTTGCCTCAGTTTATTCACCAATCATAAAGGGATAATAAAAATACCTACACCATAGTCTCTTTTTAAATTGCGTACCCATAATTCATATGAAACACAAGATTTAGCACAAAGTAATTTCAGGAAATATTAGATTCTATGTTGACTATTAACGTGAATTACCAAAGAATACCCTGAGCTAGTAGTTAGGATATCATTTCCAACAACGACAAGCCCATTTATTGATATTATGATTATTTCTCTATTTTAATTTTTATTTATTGATGAGAGAGGGAAAGAGAGAAACATTGTTTTTCCACTTATTTACGCATTCATTGGTTGACTCTTGTATGTGCCCTAAGGACCAAACCCACAACCTTGGCATATTGCAACAACAGTCTAACCAACTAAGCAATGGGCCAGGGCATCTTCTGACTGTTTCTATGCGGTGGGATAAGAGGTTTGCAGAGAAAAGGGCCCCTTAATTGGAGCCAACAGTGAAAAGTCTCCTGGAGAAGCATAATATGTAGTAAAGAAAAATAAACACCTCAGAGATCAGTCTGAGATGATTCCAGTCCAGCAGATTCTGTGTTCTTGCATCAGCTCAGTATTGTCTATGTTGTCAGAGAAGATCTGCCCTATCAAGATATATCCTATAGCCCTGGCTGGTGTAGCTCAGTGGATTGAGCACGGGCCTGCGAACCAGAGGATCGTGGTTCGATTCCCAGTCAGGGCACATGCCTGGGTTGCAGGCCAGTTCCCAGCAGGGGACACACAAGAGGCAACCGTACATTGATATTTCTCTCCCTCTCCCTCTCCCCTACCCCTCTAAAGACAAATAAAAAAAAAAAAAAATCTTAAAAAAAAAAAAAAAAGCTTTAAAAAAAAAAAAAAGATATATCCTATAAAATTGTTTGGAAGGTTTCTTTAATATGGAATTGTTCATTAACTAAAATTATTAAGGAATGAATGAATCTCCATTCAGGAATGACTACCACAGAATTATTTTATACGTTACACATTACCGTAATGACAATTCTATATAAAACACAGACATGTCAAACTATTTTGACAACAATTCCACATTTATTTCTCAGGAAATAACTGACTTTTAAAGACTACTGGTCTTATTCTAGTTTTCTCATCAGTTCGATTTCTGATATCCTCTTCACTTCCTAGTATGTCTTTGTCTCACAGTCACCCATCTGTTCTGGAATGCCACCTCTTTTGTGTCCTTGCCCTGATTATTTTTCTTCAGAAAAAACAAAACTAAGCCTCTGCTTATATACTTAATTAAAAGTTCTCTCTGAGTACCACATTTTTTTCAGTAGTATAGTTAAGGAAGGGTTGCTTCTCTCTTATATACTCCGAAAACTGCCTGACACTATTTACTTATTAGGCCAGAACTTTCCATTTTCCTCCCTCCCTCCCTTCCCTTCTGACTGATTCTCAGCCCAGAAACTCCATCTTTGATATGACCCTGGTTGCACTGTAGGAATCAACTAACTGATCTTTGTGATGTGCATTTTCTCTTTAATCTGAAACCTCTAGGTTCTATGATCACTCACAACTTCTGTCTTCTGTCACTTAGTTTTAGCCTCAGCGTTATTCTTAGTGTGGAGGAGGAAAATGTGAATTATTGTGAAAAAAAAAATGAATACTGTTAAAAGTCACAGCTTTTATGCTGAAGTTTTAATTCCTAACGCATTTAGTGTTTACTGTCCTGTGGGCCACAGAGTCTGGCCAAGGTCTTTCCTTCCATTAAACTTTATTCTTTTATCTCTGGTAATCCTTTAAAACACGAGGTAAAAGAAGAACAATCTGTATTTTCATCTCTCTCACACAAGTACATCAGCCTAAAATTACATAGTAACATAAAGCCTTCAGTAATGACAATATTAATAAAAACAACGGGATAAAAATCAATTTAATTCTTACAAAGTTTTATTTCAAATCATCTTTATTCATTAACTTAATCTCCTAAATAAGTACATGGAATGGGGACAACTTTTTCCCCCTTTTATAGTGAAAAACGATGTAATGTCATCTTCCAATTTAGAGAGAACATTTAAGCTGTTTTTACACCTTTACTTTTCAAAACCACCTTTGTCCTAAACAATCAACTGGGAAAATAAGAACAGTCTCTCATGAATAACTGGGAGTGAATAACTGAGACAAAGTCTCATTGCTATGTATTGTTTTTTGTATTTGACAGAGCTCATGAGGACTTGCACATGAGGTCATTCATTCATTCATTCATTCAATAGAGATTTATTGTGAGCTTCCTCTAGGAGTAATGCTAGCCCTCTTAAAAATTTCAGATGGTATTTCTTTTTCTACTAAAATTAAACTCTACCATTGCTGATTGAGTAAACAGTTTCTAACAAGCTAAAAGTTACTGAGAGTCATGGTTATGGGCCTTCCACCTGGTTTCAGCTTTGCTGAATGTATTTGCTAGACACCAGATCACCATTCCTGGGTAGTCCCATTCCTTTGCCTTTTGGAGGGCGTCATTTTAATTTTGCTCCTGGTGTGTTTTCCTGGTTGATTTCCTTCTCTCTCCTTTGCTTTTTAAAATATGGCCACAGGTATAGTAAAGTTTATATTACAAGTGCCAAGGGAAAGTCTTGTTTGAATCATAAGCTTTCCTTGTGTAATAGGAGAGTGGGTATTGTTATAATGGTAGGGTCTTTTCCTTGCAGGGGTCTGTGCAGAGGTTAGAGAATTGGGAGTGTTATATAGTCTACAGTACAGTCTTGGGTGTCATAAAGAAAAATGGACTTTCGTACACTTGGGAACCAGAAAACTTCAACAGATTCATGGTAGAAGCACCAGCCTCCAGAGTGCCATGTGGGGAAATGTGCACTGTGAGCGTGTGAGCATGTTTGGTGCAGCAAGACTTTATTAGCAGGGCTTTCCACTTTCCTTGGTTCATCTGCAGTCAGAGCAAAGGCTGCACTCTAGGTACACCGCTGCTATTACAAAAGTAAGAAAAAGAGTTCCACAAAATGAACGGCCACCACAGTCCAATTTGGTTCAGTCTTGGCCAAAACTTCTTTCACCATGACAAGACATGCATTATAAACTATAACCAATGGCTGCCTCTGTAGAGAGAGAAAGCCCATCTCTCAGTAGAACTTCCTGTTGTTACCTGTAGCCAATGAATTGTGTGTTCTGCTTATGTCCAGCTGTCACCAAAGGTCTCAGAGTAGTGCTTCTCTCAAGTTGAGTATTCATAAGAATTACCTGGAATACTTGTTCAAACAGATTCCCTTACTACTCTCCCTCCTCGCTTCCAAAGACTCTGTTCAGTAAGTTTGATATGGAATCTAAGAACTTACATATCTAGCCAGTTACCAGCTGATGTTAATGCAGCTGGTTCTCAAACCACTTATCAATAGCATTGTCTTAGGGTCATTGGAAATATAGAGTTGCAAGGCATCCAATAGTTCACAGACCAGAGATAGATATGAAAGTTCATACAGCTACTCCATTTAGGTGGTGCAATATTATCTATTATGCAGCTCTGACTTTTTAATAGATTTAGATTCAGTAGTCCAGAATGAGTATGTTTTCTAAATGGCTTCCTTGACACATGCAAACCTTTACCAAAATGGACAGGGTCTTAATGAAGTAGACCTTTATCTAGTTTATACCACTATACGTTATTGTGGACTTCTTAAGTTTAAATCAGTCTTTACAATCAGCAGTAAAAAACACATATGGGGGGTGGGGCCACGTGTTTAGTTCTTCCACTTCACATTGTCTTCAATGTACATGTGAGTTACAGCATCACTGACAGCTTTAAATAAACCCTATTACTCTCAACTATCCTGTCATTTTCCTTCATCATGTATGAAATGATTAAAACTGATTCCAGCTATCTAATTATGTTTCTCCTTATTGGAACAAGAGAAGTGTTCACCAGAAAAGTTTCTGCGAACCCTAGACCAGTGGAAAGGTTGCTGAACTTCTGCGAAGTTTGCACAAAAGTAACCATGGGAGAAAACAAAAACAAGAAACAAAAACCTGCGGCTCCTGCTTAGGG
This sequence comes from Glossophaga mutica, assembly GCA_039655065.1. Classification (NCBI taxonomy): domain Eukaryota; kingdom Metazoa; phylum Chordata; class Mammalia; order Chiroptera; family Phyllostomidae; genus Glossophaga; species Glossophaga mutica. The sequence continues at coordinate 14,852,508 of CM077303.1, forward strand.
CACGATTTTACACTAGATCAGGGAGATTGATGACTCCTTGGCTGGAGGAGTTCCACGTGCCGCATTTTACCAGTGCTTCCCTGGCAAAGTCGGCAACCTGTGGCAGGCACAGAGTCTCTGACTCTTGAAACTGATAGTTTTCTTGCCTAAATGATGCAAGTTAAGCTTTCACAATTTATTTTTTTTCTCGCGTGAAAGATGGAAGTGTTGAATTGTTATCCTCTTTTTTAAAAGGAATACCATGGAAGGAAAACTTTACTAATAAAATCACTATACTGAAAAACACCACAGGATGGCCATGCCTTCCAAATATCCACATGCACAGACTGTACTGATGATAAACATAGGAATCTAAGAACTTGCTCTCAGCGTCAAGGAAGCCAACAGGAGGGATGGGAAGAAAAGGATAAGACTAATTTGATTGCCTCCATGAGAAATAAGCTAAAATAATGTTCAGACTAGAGAAAAATCTAACTAAAGGAATAATATGGCTATGATAACAGATGAAGGGGATTTTAGAGCAGGGAACAATTGTTGGGAACCCCCCAGCCTGGTTTCAGAAGCTGCGACCCCCCATGGCTAAGGCTGAGTGAGCGACCTTGGGACCCTAAGCCACTAAGGGGACAAAGCTTATCTTCCTGGTAGGGGCACTGCCTCTGCCCCTTTTACTTCACCCTGCTTGTCCCCGGGCAGATGACTGGTTAGTCAATGATAGGTAAGATTCCTCAAAGGAGGGACGACCTAAGGCAGGTATGCTTATGGAAGGGCCCTCAGGGAAGGGCTTGGGGGGCTATAAAAAAGGGGGCGATGGACCCTCATCCCTCTGCTTTGACATAGTCTGAGTCCTCATTCTGTCTGCAAGAAGTCTCCTAATCTCTTGGTTGCCTTACTTCCTCTGCCTGACTTAAGCCTGAAACAGTACCAAAGGGCGGTGCAGCCCTGGGCAGGAACAGGTTGTTCCCTGGGGCAATCACGCCTAAGAAAGAATGCGTAAGATCCTGTGAAACCTGCTTTGCTAAGAATGTCTTCAATTTTCTGATAAGGGTCCAAGCATAAAATCAAAAATCCCAAAATTTTATGGCCCTTTAGCTGACTGACCCTAAGTCAGAATAAGCCCTCATAGCTCTTTGAATGTTATCTATTGTTTGAGCATTACTGCCTGACAATGATGAATGAAGACCTTCCTTGAGGTAATGCTCCCAGAAAAGTAATAAAAGCCTGTCCAGGCAAGGATTGGGGCTCTCTCTCACTGAGAGTGGCCGTGCCGTCCCTTTTTCTCCACAGGACTTCTGCAGTCCGTGCGAATTTGTTCGTTGCATCCATAACACACAGACCCTGCTGGTCAGAGTCTGCATCAAACAATGACATGCCTTAATATAAATTACTGTCAAGAAAGGACAATTCTGTGTGGCTGGTAGTACTAACACAGAGCAAATCATAGTGATATGATATTATGTGAGGGAAAGCTTGTCAGCATAAATGTGGCAGGTGACAAAACTCTCAAGCGAGAAAGAACCTATCTGTCTGCCCCTCTAGCAGTTGCCAGGTGATCAGCATTACCAGATAGAGGCCTGAGGCCATACACATTTTCTGGATAAATGCATGTACATGTGTCCATACATTTTTGGGGAGGGAATCAATTACAACTCTTAGATGTGCCATCGAGTAGATCCTAAGTGTAAAAATATGTGATAAATGACAAAAAACACATAGTTTTATGCATTGAGAACTGTCAAAGGAACATGAGAGGGAGGTGAAATTAAACTCACGGAATGTAAGTTCAGTGAAGACACATTTAAGAGATAGCCAGAAGTTTAATCAGAAATTCAAATGTCTTCAGATTAAAACATAATGTCTCCTTTCGGACATGCAAGGCAAATCATACCCACTTGGGTGCATCAGTACAGTGTGTCTTATTGACTCAAAAATGTCACACACATTAACAGTCATAAGAGAAGCTGAGAAAATGATTAAAGTGCTAAGATGAACTTTTTTTCTAATTTCGCAGGAGTGGATAATGCCTTTTTTAATTTCCTATTTCAATGCATAGGGAAAGAATTGTTATCATATTGTTAAAAACCTAAAAAATAAAACACAAAAAATTAAAATAGAATCTTATAAAATTAGCATTCATGAGCCCATAGTGATGTAGATTATCAAATAATTTAACAACAGGAGAGACAGACACTATTCTTATATAAGAACTTTAAATAATATGTGAATGACCTCCTCCTCAAAGAAATGAACTTACGCTTTTGAGTGTAGGCTGACGTTGCTTTGATTCCAAAGAATATAGATGAAAAAGCATTAACTTTATGGTGGAGAAACTTGTGAGGCTAATATCACAAACTTGTAAGGCTTGATATGATGAAATGAGAAGGAAACCTATCCCTGTGATATATCCTTCCCCCAAATTCTAAACCTCGTCTAAACTCGAGAAAGCATCAGGAAACTCAAAGTGAGAAATATTCTGCAAAATACCTCAGCAGTGTTCTTCAAAACTGTAAAAGTAAAAAGAAATAAAAAGAGAAATGACTGGGAGAGGTTAGAGGGGTGGATACTAAGGAGACATAATGAATATATATTATGTGATATTTCATATTGGATCCTGAAGTAGAAAAAGAAAGAAAGAACAATAATAGACATAGGATGTCAGTGAGACATAACCCTGCTGTTTAACTCACACTGATTTTCAATTATTGATTACTCAGCCTAAGTTAGCATAACTTCATAGATGCAAGTGGGGAAAACAGTAATGGCTTATTGAATGGTGCAAGAGTAAAAGGATATAAGACTAAGCATCATTTGGGGAAAAAAATTGTACTCTTCCCTCAGTCTTCATATAAAAATAAGTGATGGATCAAAGATTTAACCCCGCAAAACAAAAAGAGAGAGAGAGAGAGAGAGAGAGAGAGAGAGAGAGAGAGAGAGAGAGAGAGAGAGAAAGTCTTTTCAGTTCTGAGAGCAAATATAAGGAAATCAAATGAAAATGAATAGAAATCTAAGAAAAATATGATGAATTAAAATACATAAAATAATAATTATATTCCTCCTGATGGACCATGAATAAAAGCAACAATAATAAGCACCAAAATATACAAAAAATAAGAAATACAAGCATTAGATCTTTCACACACAAAAACCCCATGAGAAAAATATGTTTAGTAAAGACTATTAAAAAAAAATCACTGAGAAAGGAAAAAAAAAATAAATTCATGAAATACCACTCAATTTCTCTATTTAAAAGTTACATATTAAAATGAAAATAAAACACCATTACTCATTAATTCTACTTTTTGTCTATTTATAAGAAAAATTATTTTATGTTTTTAAATCAGTTGTTTAGAGTGTGATAACTCCGAGGTTATACAAACTGGTAAGTAGAACAGAAATGCATCAATTTAATTTATAAAACTTGGTGAACAATGATTGAAAAACTAAACAAGCACAGTATGAAAATAAAAATGTAAAGACCAATCTCACCCAAGAATATAGTTGGCAAAAATTATATTCATGATTTGTATCCAACTATGTTTAAAAATAATTATATATTCTGACCAGTCAGAATTTCCCTAGGAATGTAATATATAAGGATGATTTAGAATAAGGAAAGCAATGAACTAAACTCTTTAAAATAGCAATACAAAGAATAAAAAGATATGATTATAAATTGAAAATATTTTAACATTTAATTCACATTTATCATAACCAAAGATTTATTAAAAAGTAATAATGATGCTTTGTTTACTTAATACATAGTATCTATCAAAAAACTTTCATATCACTTTTAAATATTAGGTAATTTATTTATTTAATTGTTACAAAGTTGGAATTATGCCCTTTATGTCTAACAAGGTAAAATGCCTGTTATAGACATTTCTTTAAGGATTTCATTGAATGTCTTAACTCAGGCAAACAAACAAATGAAAATACAGATTGACAAGAAATAAAATTATATATATAATAGTTATAATGGAATGGAATATGTGTATTAATCAAAGGATTTAGCAAATGAGGAATAAGGTAAAATTTTGCCTCTCATTTTCTTCTTCAGATATGACTACACCATCTCCCACACAATCAATGGCACCCTTAATATTTAATACTAACCATTTAGAAGAATAAAAATAAATCACTTAAGAAAAAATAAAATGTAAACAATTATAAGATCTTTTTGATTTATTGGAAAATGGAGACAACTTTACTTGGACAATAATAAAAAGATATAAAATTTTTTTTAAAAAGCATAAAAGAAGACCAAAATAAGTATTTTACTTAGGTATGAAAAAACTTTACATCTCCCCAAATAAAATAAGAAATTTAGGGTAATTTTAATGACCATTCATTATTTTCATAAAATTTTTACAAGTTTATCTTAAAGTGTGTATGACAAAAAAAAAAAAAAACAGGAAAGACACAGGAAACAGGAAAAGAGAAAGAGGAAACAGGAAAGAGCAAAAGAGGCAATTAAAGAAATTGCAATGAGAGGCTGAAACATTTCCTTCCAGCTGCCAAGACTTATGATAAATATATACTGATTTTTAAAAGCTGTAGTGAAGCACAAATACACAAATATACTGGTTGAACAAGATTAAGAAATGAAAACATACATAGAAAAACTCGGGATACTTAACAATTGATATTATGAATTATTGAAGAAGAGAGACATTTTTCAATAAAAGATGTCGTGGCAATTGACTTCCTTTATTGAAAAGCAATAAAATTTGATCACTTAACACCATACACAAAATAAATTTTAGCTCTACTGTCATAAATTTAGAAAGTAAAACTTTAAATGTGTTATAAAAATATAGAATAATATCTTTAAGATATGGGTGCAGGGAAGAAAATTTAGAATATAAATATGCAAAAGTAATAAGATCTGATAAACTTGAATGAAAAAGTTATAATAGTTTAGCATTAGGTGCTTGAAATATGTATCTGCACATTTATATCATGAATATTAAAAGAGCTGCTAAAGTGTGAAGAAGGAAGCAAGCCATGGGAAGTAGATATGAGAAGGCAGTTTACAAAAGTGCCAATCCAAGTGGCCAGTCAAATAAGAAATGACTCTGAACTTCATCTATAACTAGGAAAGTGAAAAACTTAAAATAAGATACAAACCATAACCTTCTGACTAGAAAATAATAAATCAGTAGCTTACTGCTACTATAACAGGGTGCAGTCAGGGGGCCCCCCAAAGAGGGATTTGTAATGGGGTCCAGAACTCAGGGTGTCCAGGAAATATTAAAAATATAGGATGTCTCCATCCCAACAAGTTTGAACTGGGGGATGGGACACAAGGAGCAGGGCTATTGAGTTATATCGCATATCAATGGTTTTGCAAATAACCTCCGGAATGGTCATTTAACATATCTATAACTTTTGACTGGTTTCATGGATACGTTAAATGGCTGCGGCTGTGCTTTGAGCCAGGGAGATGGGAGTCACTTCCACCCAGGATGTAACTGAGAGTCAGCTCCCGCTGGTTACAGCACCTGGGTGAGAGCTTGAGGATGACTCACTTCACGCCCTGGGGCCACACCTGCTGGGATTCACTGTGGCAGCCCAGAAAAGCTGGGGGGAGGGGGGGGAAAATACAGAAATGCTGACAGGTGCAGCCAATTGTGGTAGAGGTAGGAAATGGGGATGCAGAGGAAGATGGGATGGGATTTTAAACCAGGCACAGGGGAGAACCACGTGGCTTTGGCATGGTTTGGAACCACATGGTTTTGGGGCTCCCTTTGCCATGCAGCTTAGGGAGCTGGAAAGCAAGATTTAGCAGCAGTGCAGGCCTCTCTCTTAGCAGTTTGGAAGAATGCAGGAGATGCTGTGGGAAGGAAAGGGTGAAAGGACTCTTGCTGGTGGGCCAGGAGAAGGTGCCACGTGGGTTTGGATTAAGAACTGGAGATCCTGGCGACACAGCTGATGGTGCTGGGAACCACGGAAGGCCTGCCAGCCAAGCACCGATTACTTGGAAGTAGCAGGAACTACCTGAGCCATGGACCTCTATTTCTTTTCCTGAGATACGGTACCCCAGACTGGGCAAAGTGGGGAGGAAGGACTGTGTGTGTGTGTGGGTGTTTTAAGAGAGTTTGAGATTTTACTGAAGACATTTAATCATTACTCTTAAGTCTGTATACCTTTTGAATAAATAATTCCTTTCCTTTTCACCAGTCTCTGACATTGAAAGCTAGAATTCCCTGGCGGCAGGCAAGGCAAACCTAGTACAGGGGGACCCCGGGAGAAGGGGGGGATCCATTCAGTGATAGTATATCGGCCCACCCCACGGGTCCATTTGGTAACACTACTGCTGCCCTGGACCACAGATAGATTACTCAGTCTGGCTTTCAAGAGCCTGTGAAATGGAAAACTCAGCGGTCCACATTTACCCTTTGCTTCTTGGAACTCAAGTTCCTTCAAGTACCTGGCTCCTTCCACCTCTTTGCCACTCCTGCTTGAAACTCTGCTGGCCTCTCCACACTTCGGTGTCAGTCAGATTTTATTTATCCCGTAGAATCCCTCTTCAGACTACCCTGATATCCTGAGATTTTTTTATCTACATCCGAATCTATAAGAATTTTTCTTTCTCCCTCCCATGTTTTTCTATGTAATATGCACTATAGAACATGGTGTCTTTTTTTCTGTTATTTACTACTCTATTTCATGTGTTGTCTCCTTACAAAAATGGCAAGGTCTTGCTGACAGGAAACAGATTTATACTTAAAACATCTCATTGTACCTGACACAATAGCTCTTTACAGATTTCTTTCTTCAAATTGTGTGTCAGTTCTCCATAAAAATAGACACATTCTATAATTGCTGATGTCCTCAGGCTCCAGAGTTATGATAAAACCAATTTCTGTCCAATTAACATGTCCCCAAACACTCAATGAAGAACAGACTCAAGGAGCTTGTATTTTAACACAGGTTTCCAGTGGCTGACAGCAAAATAAACCATATTTACCTCCCACTAAGATATGATACTTTAGAAATCTCTGAGGCAAATAAGTACCCAATTCCAAGAGCAAATATCTCCAGTACAAACAATTCAAGCTTCTATTGATTTAAATATAAGTTTATATAACCGCTCAAGGGTGGCCTGTTGGGGGAACACGACCTGACTGAATTAAGCTAATCCATCATAACACTGACTAACGTTCTCAATCACATTTTACAGAAGCCAAAAAGGAGTTTCAGGAAGATTTTAGGCAAAGATGTCTTCATATTTTATATAAAATTATTTTGTTTCATTTCTCCCAGGGAGAACATAATTCCCTAGCATTTGTTTTAGTGATGTATATGATTTTAAAAAATCAAAGAATGGCTTTAGAGTATTTCAGCTGTTGGTTGCCAAGATTCATGATTTAGAATTTAATGTTCAAATGTTCCCAAACCCAGTGTCAGACCCTGAAAACTGTCCTAGGTGGAGTTATCCACAGGCTACACAGGTTCTTTTTATTCTCTGTGGTCCACTGGGTTCACTTTGCAGTTAATGGAGGTTTGGAACTTGCATCCACTCTGTGGCTCTTGAAGCTCATTCAGATGTGAATCCCAGAGAAAAAGGTCATCATTGCATTTCTTGGATATTGGGGCTTTTGGTTACCAGATGCTTTGGGAAGAAGAATAAGGGTTCTGTAACTTTGAATTTGTTTTAAATTTAATAAGCGAATGCAGCTTCACAATAAAATTATTAAATATAAAATTGAAATTGGACTTATTTGTATTCCCAGGGAAACAACATACTTTTATTATCATTTGTTATTTACCAGAATTACCAACTTGTTTGGTGAAGTCTTTCAACAAAGAACCTTAGGGGATAAAGGGACAGATAAGCACAACAGAAAATAAAAACTAAAGATGCATTAAATAACCCAGGGAAGAACTTTTAGAGCAACAGTTGCTAAGATACATTTTTTTTTAAATCTTATGTAGATGCCTGATATTCTTTCGTAACATTTTTTTTTTTCAGTAGTAGAAACATTACTTTTCATTATTACAAGAGCACAAGCACATTGGGGCTAAAGTTTTGCACCAACTAGAACTTGACTTGGACCATGAACGGGGTGTTTCCTGCATTTGTTTTCTGTCTCCCATCCTAATGCAGATTGTCCTGAGTAATGAGAGTGAGGAAGTGATAAAGATAAGGCTTCACGGATGGCCTTCTCCACCCCCCACCCCTGCGGATAAAGCCTGGAGAAGCAAAACTAATGTTAAGGCAGTAGAAAAAAAGCTAGTCTCAAAGAGGTTGAGGTGATGGCAAAATTTCTACTCAAGTTACCTAATTTTCCTGCTATTTCTGTGACTCACCACAACTCACTAATAAATCTTTCAGGGAAGGCCAGTTTCCTTCTTTAGTCTGTATTTCGAACTCAGCCTCCTATTTCCCAGTTAAAGAATATCTCATCCATTTTCAGGACACCCCAAAGATTTTGTATACTGTCTAGCATCTCCCACTTCACCTGGTCTTAATTAGGCACATTTTAAACATTATGAGACTGAACAGCATAGGTTCCTAATAGCATCCTAAGGACTCAAACACCTTTTGATCACTTATAATTAACAGAAAAAGTATTAATTACATGAATTCCATTGACTTTGCAGATTGTTTGCAAAGGATCAGAACCTCCCAGTAGTCCAATCTAAGGGAAGCTTCTTATCAAGATGTTTTCCAGGGTGCAGTGGGGAGGAGTTTAGACAAGAAAGTCTCTTATTGTCCCCTGCTATTGTGCCCTGGCTATGAATCCTTCAATTAGCTAGATATAGAAGTATACTATACTTTCAATTCAATCAATTAATTTGAAAAAGTGATCTTTGGACATAACTTCCTTCATTGTTTTCTTCTCATAAGTTCAATAGCTTTTAGTCATAAATTTCATTAAATAATTCAAAATAGTTATTTTCATTTTTCTCAGTAGGCTGTCTTTGTAATTCATAAGAAGTTGAACTGGTCTGATATAAGCATGTACAGGGTAATAAATTAGTCAATTTTGCTTTGGGGTTTATAATATAAATCCTATTCTCCTCTTAGTAAAATCTTCACTGAAATCTTTATTACTAATATTTTATCTTTTAGAGTTGATTTTTCTTTCTGCAATATGACTGCATGCTCTTTTTGTGCCAGCCTGGGCATAGGACAACCTGTGAGAAGACAGTGACACCTGGACTGCAGTTACTGTTACTGCTCACCCTTCTTTATTTAAGAACGACACTGTAAGAAGCAGTACTGATGAACCTCTGATGTGGAACTTTCAGGTGCTTGTCTACCTACTTGGACCATTTTTAACTATCATCTAAGAGGTCTGCGTGTTCCATGTGAGAGGTTTGAAGAGGAGAAATATTGTCCACTCAGATAAATTTTCTTGTAATCAGTTGACATAGTACTTGAATTTTACTTAGCTTTATTGCTAGTATTTTTTTGTTAATTCAGGTTTTTTGTTTGTTTTTAAGTATATTGTATTGATTATACTATTACCGTTGTCCTATTTTTTCTTCCCTTTATCCCCTTCCTGCTAGTACCCCCATTCCCTCCAGCACCCCCACCCTTAGTTCATGTCCATGGGTCATGCATATAAGTTCTTTGGCTTCTGTGTATCTCATACTATTCTTAACCTCTCTCTGTGTACTTTGTATATTCCAGTTATACTTCTTATTCCCTATACCTTTTCTTTATTCTCCCTCTTCCTCCTCCCCTCTGATAACCCTCCATGTGAACTCCATTTCTGTGATTCTGCGTCTATTCTAGTTGTTTACTTAGTTTGTTTTCATTATTTTTAGGTTCATTTGTTGAGAGTTTTGAGTTTGTTGTCAATTTACTGTTCATAGTTTTGATCTTCTTTTATTTCTTAGATAAGTCCCTTTAACATTTCATATAACAAGTGCTTCATGATAATGAACTCCTTTAACTTGACCTAACCTTGGAAACACTTTATCTTCCCTTCCATTCTAAATGATAGCTTTGCTGGATAGAGTAATCTTGGATGCAGGTCCTTGCTTTTCATGACTTTGAATACTTCTGTCCAGCCCCTTCTTGCCCATAAAATTTCTTTTAAGAAATCAGCTGGTAGTCTTACGAGAACTCCTTTGTAGGTAACCCTCTTCTTTTCTCTTGCTGCTTTTTAGATTCTGTCCTTATCTTTAATCTTTGGCAATTTAATTATGATGTAGCTTGGTATGTTCCTCTTTGGGTCCATCTTGTTTGGGACTCTCTGAGCCTGCATGTCTATTTTGTTCGCCAAACTGAGGAAGTTTTCTTTCATTATTTTTTAAAATAAGTTTTCTATTTTTGTTCTCCCTCTTCTTCCTCTGCCATCCCTATGATTTGAATGTTGGAACATTTAAAGTTGTCCCAGATATTCCTAAGCGTCTCCTCATTTTTTTTTTTTTTTGAATTTTTGTTTCTTTATTCTGTTCTGGTTGGATGCTTATTTCTACCTTCCATTCCAAATCATTGATTTGAGTCAGTCCCAGTTTCCTTCCCTTCATTGTTGGTTCCCTTTATTTCACTTTGTATAACTCTCACTTCTTCCTTTATTTCACTTTGTACAGCTCTCACTTCGTCCTTTATTTTGTAGCTGTACTCAGTCATTTCTGTGAGCCACCTACCTACCAGCTAAGGCCTTGCCCACCCAGTCTCCCAGCTGCTGCCTTGCTGCCTGTCCTCTCCGTCCTGGCTTCCCCTCCTACAGTCTGGATGGATGTTTCTTCTTCAACTTCGTGGTTGTCAGACTTCCATACAGTTTGATTTTCTGGCAGTTCGTTGGTTTTTGTTTTTAAATTAGTTGTTATCTTTCTTTTTGTTGGGGGAATAAGTGAAGCATATCTAACTGTGTCTCCATCTGGGCCAGAAGTTTAATTCAGTCTTTTTTCTAAAGTTATATTCAGTCATGTTTGTTAACAGATAGAATGCGGAGTTTGTAGGGGTTTTTTTCCCTGTGTATAGTACAGGGAAGGGCTTTCTGAATTATAAGTTTCATAGTTTCTTTTCAAATCTCTAAGTCTATGAGTAAGACTAGATGGAATCAAGCAATCCAGCCCAAAGGCAGACACAAATCTTGTAATGTAGCACGATCTTTCACCATTTCATAGCATTAACTTATTTTTAATATCAGGAAGTACAAGATGAGGATAGTGTTACTGTTTTTTGTCAGTTTTTAGGTATCTTATTTAGACAACTACTGTAGGAATCGAATAATAGACACATAAAACATGAAGCTTCCATAATTCTGATTTTATTCATTACAATAGAGACATTAAATTTTATCCCTTTTGTCCTAAATAAGAATTTTTCCTGGTCATGGTTTAAGTTTTTTAGTTTTCTTATAACAAGAAAAATTGTCTCTTCAGTATTTAAGCAGAGCTATTTAATTTGCTAAAAAGAAATAACACCTTTAATTTATAGTTACACATTTGGCTTTAAAGTTTTCCACAGGGAATCAGCAAAATCACTTTTTTTCTGTCCCAGATAATTGCCTTGCAATAAATAAATAAATAAATAAATAAATAAATAAATAGCTGCCATTCTCATTAACAACTTATAAGAAAATGTTTAAAATGCACGCACAAGTTACTTTGGGAATAAAAGTGTTCACATATTTATGGTTTACTACATTTTTAAGATGTAAAAACTCTGTGGTAATGAGGGAAGAGTCTGTTATGAAGACAACGAAAATAAATCCCGTCGTTGAGATATGTGAGCACAGATGGATTGAAATGCTGGCTGATCTGAGTGGCTATAAACACACAGTGAGTGGATGCAGTGCTTGTGTGGACATGTGTATCTGTTTCTGTACACAAAAGCTCAGGTCCCTGCTGGTGTGTATAGTAGCAATAAATGTTGAAAATTACTACAGGCCTTAAAAGGGTTTGGTTCTAAAGTGGTAGGGGCAATTTTATTCCTTCTAACAGCACAGCACCTTTTCTTTTGATTCTATAGCTCCAACTCTCTCCAGCCCACCCTCTCACTCACTTCCTCTCCATTTCTGCTGCACACTATAATGAGGCACAGCTAGAGATTCCTTTCAAAGAGGAAAAAATGACGTCTCTAAGTGGTGCAAATGAGCTGAAAATTTGTTCCTTCTACTCAGGAATGGTTCTAACTGATGCATACTAAGAAAGTACTTTTTTCTCTAAATTTGTGATGCACACACAGCCTTTATTGTCTGGTTTGTAAGAGTCAAAGCCATAAAAAGTGTATACGCTATGTCTCTTGGAGAGCACTTTAGAGTAGAATAGAGAAAGTTTCCAATTTTATTGAATGTGCTTTCTGCCTTAATAGAGCACACTCATTTGGGGTGGGTGAAAGACAATAAGTGAATAGATTGTACATGAAAGAAGCAAGCCAGAAATGAGAAGGAAGCCCAAGACTTCTCTTTCAAATAGAAATTTTATCTGAAAATATATTTGTTTCCCTGTATGCCTTTCTCTCTTTCTCAAAAACAAAACAAAATAAAACTTAGTATGTAAAGAGAAAAGCAGGAGGTGTAAATATGTTACATTTTTGCTGATTCTGAAGAAAATCTTTCAGGAAACTAGAGACTAAAAGTTAAAAGACAGGAGAAACCCAACAAATATATGCATTCAGGTAAAACAACAGGTGGTCTTTTCTTTTCTTCTAAGGCTTTGTTACATGGTATCAATAGTACGAGTCACATTTAATAGCTTTACAAAGCAGAGAGAGCGGTGGTGCTTGTAAAGGTGAGATCAAATTAAATTACATAGTTTTTTTTTTACTCGGATAATGAACAAAATCAAGTTTGCAAATTATTCTGTCTCTTCCAAATTCCTGGAGGTGAGTCTGTGAGTGATGAGTGAATAGCAGTGGGGCTTTAAAACACGAAGGTCGGAATTCCTGACATAGCAGCTTATCCTTGCCAAATATTAGTACCCCCACCTCCCCACCATATTTTTCCTTCTCCTATCTGAAGATAACATAGTCTGGATGTCTTTCTTTTCAGACTTAGGAAAGATTAGACAAATCTTATCCTCCTAGACTCTAAATTGGGTAATGCCTTTAGTCATGCCTTAGCTATGGCCTTTTAATACTGTATGATAACTGGTAATCACAGGCGCTTCATCAGATAATACCAGCTCTAAATTTGACAACAGAATCAAGTAAAAATTAGCAAAATCAGAGTGTAATGTTAGGGTTGCCTATGTTGAAAGAATAACAATAAAAGACTAGTAAGGAGAAATTAAAATATCTAAACTAACCAACGTAAAATTTTAATGTATATCCAAAGCTGTACTCTATCAGAAATGGTGAAAACATTTCCAAATTCTCTTTGATTTTACTTGTAAATAAGAGGGAGTCAGGTAGAACATATTTGATTAAAACAGATCACAAGAAATGTGAATCAAGCAGCAAAGGCTTATCTCAGGTGATTAATCAAATTTCTCCAAAAGGTAAAATTTGTAACAGATGATAGAGTGCTTTGAGTAACAATGGGTGTAACATAAGAAATATGGTGATGAAGAAATGAGCAAGCCATCATCATGAAATAGTCTCTGCATAAGGATCTTCCCAGAGGGTCAGTTATGTACATGCAGGTACTGAAGACAATTCTAAGACTTAGCAGTAGGACAAGAAATTTAGCTTAGACAGTAAGGTCCTAGGATGTATTTCTGTCTTTGACGTCTAGCACAGGGACTGACACATAATAAATAGTTAATAGATTTAAACTAATGAAAATCCAAATTAAAAAAAAATTCTTAAGTACATTTAACAGATAAATGTATATCCTTATTTTTTAAATGCTAAGTCACTAAAATTAGCTTATGTATATCTTAAACATGTGCAATATTATAGGCAAGTTTATGCTAAATCACTAGTGAACTACTACAAATTTCTTCCAAACACAACCTAAATGAAAAGTGTTTACTATTAGAACTGTCCAAAAATTGAGTATGGTACCTATATGCCATGCTAGAACTGAGTTCTCTATCACTTGAGGTATTCAAGTTGAAGTGAGATACCAGCTTCCAGTATGCAAGCTTTGGACAGGAATAACTGGTCATTTGACGTTTTAACTCCTTTCAATAGAATGTATTTTATGATTTGTTAATTTCTCTTATATACTTCCCATTACCAGAAATCAGAGAGACAGTTTGTGTTGGGGGCTGATTCCATCACTTTGTTCTTAACTTTCTAAGCATATGAGGGAAGAACCCCCCAAAAACAAGAAATGACTTCTGGAGGGAAGGCCCCTTATAGTACAGACTTCCCCCACTAGGTGATTGTTCTAGAAACCTATGTATATCAGTGTACAGCTGGTGTTGTTGTGAAAGGCTGCATTCAGCTTCAGTGAATTTTTTTAAAGATTTTCCATGTGCTTGCCTATTTCATGATGGGTGATTTATGAGCGCACCTGCCCACACTTGCACTGAGTGTTCAGCAGTTTTTGACCAAAAAAGGCGTGACCCGGGTGCCCCACCATTCCTATTCACCTAATCCTATTCACCTGGGTACCTCTTTCTTGTTTCTCCCAATTAAAAAAATTTTTAAGCAGGAACATTTTGCCAATGTGGAAGAGGTGAAACAGAAACAGCAGAAGCACTCAAAGGCATCAAAATCGACGAGTTCAAAAATGGAATAAATACACACTTTTTGTAAACAAATTCCATTTTATGGGTCCCCTGTCATATGAATGACAAAATAATTAGTTAGAGCTTAGAACAGGATTGACTTACTACCTGTTTTTGTAAATAAAGTTTTATTGGAACAGTTGCTCATTTGTTTGTGTGTTGTCTGCACTATTTTCGTACAGTGGCAAAATTGAATAATTGCAACTGAGATTATGTGGCTTTGCAAGCCAAATATATTTATTATCTGTTTACAAAAAAAAAAAAAAAAACCTTTGCTGATCTATGATACAAAAACCTATTTGACCCATCAGTATAATTTCAACACAATATCCAAGCATCATTCCCAAAACATTATGATTATTTCATGGAATAAAAATATGAGAATGGCTATTATAAGGAAACATACGGCAGACTGGTGTTATTTGCCTGTAAATAACAAAGCTTTGTATTAGCATTCCTATGTTGAAATGGTTTTTAAAGTATACCAGCATATAAACTCTTATATTTGACTAACATGTTTATTCAAGTATGAATATTTTCATACAATAAACAAATCATGTTTCCACAGTGGTTGGCTTTGAGTTCACAAAGCCAAACATTTGCTCTGATGTGTGGGAGAAAAATGCTGCTTATATTATAGGCAGAAGGGCTTAAGAATGCATAATACAAAGCACTTTTCTTTAAAAGCATTTTTAATTTGGAATTTTCTAATGAAAGAAAAAATCTTAAGAAATTATGCTAGCATTCCATTTAAAAATAATGATACATTAAAACATTTTCATTTTAGATGTTTGTCATTTTGTGTCTTTCTTTTCATAAGAAAGATAGTAAACATTATATCTTAACCTATGTTACAAATGAAATAAAAATTTTACAATGGAGTCAGTCAGTTGAATGAAAGTTTTCTAAATAATATGTGCTCTTTTTTCTACTTGGATGCATGGTTTACATATTCATAAATATTTAAGAAGTCAGATTTTCAAATCCAGTATGACTGTAATCCATTTTAACAGTGAGACTGAATTGTTTTTGCCCCTGTAGGTGAATAAGATAGACAAGCTAATTGCCTTTTTAACTTACAGATTTTCAGCGTAAGATCTCATTATCATTTGCTTTCAGGAATAAATTTCCATCAAGTTCTGATGGAGTGTATAGCTTCCTTTGTCATAAAATCCTGAACCCTTTACCTTCCTTATCTTCTCTAAATTCCCACACAGAGTACTTGATAGAAGACTGATTTCGTTCATCACTGTTTCGAGGGCTTCTTAGAGCAAGTTAAAAGAATGAGGAACATTCTACATTAGCATAATAGAATACTTGAAAAATCAATGACTATGTCTAGGTAGAAATGATTGCACCCATAACCGATATACCAGACATTTAGAAAGGTCATATAGAACTTATTTAATACTCAATTCACAAGAAAAAATATAAATGGCAAGTTTCTATTTGTCCTACATAGAGCCATTTTATCATTTTAAAAACCTTACAACTGATAAAATAAAAATTATTCCCCTGGTAAAGTAGCCTGCTTGAAAATCTTAACTATGAATCTGGAGTTAATAAAACACGCATTCACACACATGTGCACAGACAAATATATGTAGTAGTTGTAATCTTTCATTGGAATGAGTTGTCTGGTTGATTCCAGGTTGAGTTAGACTAGAGCAAGCAAATTTTGAGAGGAAATATCCAAGGCATAATGCTCATAAAAGAAAAACATTATTAACATATATGCAAGGAATGGCAACTTACAGAGAGTTGATAGGGTGTATGAGTTATTTAATTTATTCTTTTGATTTCAATCCGATTCTAAGAATATTTCAGTTTTCAGTTGAGAAAAGGAGTTGACATTTTTTACATTATGGCATGCATTTTTCTTTATATTTCTGAAGAAGTCTTCATTAATTTGTATATATGTGTGTGTATACATATATATGTATATAACAAACATGTTTTATTTCAACTACATTTACTAAATGATGAAATTGATGTTGCTTTTAGAATCTTATAGTTTCAGAATCTCTTTTTAGTTTTTTTTTTTTTTTAGTATGAGGAAAATAAAATGTGTAGCACATTGAGGTTATGAATGAGTATTAAATTAATAATTAGTATAAATAACAATGCAAATGTATTATTTTATGGATTTGATTTTTATTATAGTAGATTTTACAGTTACAGTGGTTTTATTTTTAGAAACATTTTATTTTATATTCTCAAGAGTGTGTATTTGAGAGAAAAGAGAAAAATGTTGGAATTCAGATCATTGTTACAGGTCAGGCTTTATCTTCACACATAATATAAATTCAGAAAGCCAAAAGTGGAGACAGGAAGGTCGGTCTAGGCTGTACATGATGGTGATGGGATGAACAGAACAGGATGGGTGTGAGATTCATGTTGCGGTGAACAAAGAGGAGCTCAAAGAAGCAGAAGCATTGAAAATAACTTACTCATTTAAGTATAAATAACAATGTAAATATAACTTTGTTTTATCTTAGTGTCATTGATTTGATTTGTTATATTTTGGTTTTTGTCTTTAGTAACCTGGTAGGTGCCATTTATTCTGAATAGCGAAATGTGAGCGAGCCAGATAATTGTTTTTATAGTTATTTCTAGTGTTCGGTGTGTGTATTGGATATACGTTATGGGTGTGGATTTTGACACAATAATCTTGAGAAACCTATGAGCCAGGCATGTATAGATATCAAATAGCTTAAGAGGTATGAATGCAAATCTCAGATGTAACGCCTGGACTCGGGATACTCTGGGACTTGTGCCATGGAAAGTAAAGTCATGTGAGTTAATGAGACTGTCTAGAAGGAAGTGCAGGGGGGCACTGGGTGAGAGGACCTAGACCCAAACCCAGAAGCACTCCCAAATATAGCAGCTGGGTGCAGAAAAAAAGAGCTAACAAGAGAAGAAATGTTATGAAGCAAACTAGTCCCAGGGATGTTTGGTGTCATGAGACCCCAGAGGAAGAATCTGTTTCAAGAACTCTAAAAAAGAGCATAGATCAGGGAGGATAGTCATTATTTCCAAAAGTTTCTTGTAGGTAGAATAATATGAAGTCAGAAAATTTTCCATTGAATTTGGCAAGAATAAAATTCATGGTGACATGATCTAAAGAAGTTTCAGTCTAGTGGGTGACAAATGTTAAAGATATTTGAAATGGAAGTGGATCTAGTGAGGATAGACAATTTTAACATGTGTGTGTATATATGTGCATAATTATATATACTTTATATATTATATCAGATAACATGTATTGGTATATATGCACATACTTCCATATGTATGAATAATATAATGGATAGATGTGTATATATATATGTGTGTGTATATATGTGCATGTGATAATTTACCTTCATGTGTATGTATGTATATATGTATATGTATGGGTATATACATGCATTCATACATATACATGCATATGTAAATCTAAAATAATCGAACAAATATAAATGAAGAAGGATAAATAAGCACCTAGAATGGAAGAGTGATAAGTGACTAAAATGAAAACCCAAGTAGAACCACCAGCGACACTGGGTTTTCATAAGAACAGGGACACATCCTACTTTACATGAGGAAAGTAGGTGTCTTCCAATAAAGATGGAATTACCAACTCTGTGGTAGAAAGGGGTGATAGTTTATCTCTGTTAATTTCCTTTTTTCTCATTGAACTCTGAGGTGACGTTGAAGTGAGGTTGAGGATGGAACATACAGGTAAGAGGACAGAAAACTGAACTCAAATGTTTTAGTTAATAAAACTTACTATGGAAGCATTGACAGCTACATCAGTTTTCTTGCTTTGTAAGACATTACACAAATACATATATTTAAAGCAACATACACTTTTCCGTTAGATCATAAACTTATTGTTTCCTGAGATTATGATCTAGTTTAGAAAAGTCACCATGTGTTCACTCTTCAAGATTCACATTGTTTTTATTTTCTTTTTTATTGAGTTTATTGGAGTGACATTGATTCACAAAAGCATACAGGTTTCAAGTGTACAACACAATGAAACGTCACCTGCACACTGCGTCGGGCACGCATCGCCCAAGCAAAATCTCTTTTTGTCCCCATCTCCCCGCTGTTTGCTTGCTTCCACCTAACTCCATCTCCCTTTTCTTCTGTCTAACACACTGTTGTCTGTGTTTGTGTGTTCAATATACACTTTTTGCCTAATCTCTTCACTTTTTTAATCCTGCCTACTAAACCCCCTCCCCACTGACAGCTGTCAGCCTGTGCCATGTATCCATGCTATGCTATCCATGCTTCTGATACTATTTTGTTCACCAGTTTATTTCATTCATCAGATTCCACATTTAAGATCATATATTTTGAAAGAATATACACACCCCTATGTTCATGGCAGCGTTATTTACGATAGCCTAGATCTGAAAACAACATCTACTTATTATCTCATATAACTCCAACGAATGAAGGGTCTTGCCACATCTTAGCCCGTTTGTCTCCTCAGCGTTTCACAAGGCTGCACTCATGGAGCTGTCTGGGGTGCCGTCTCATCCAAACCTCCAGATCCTCTTCCAAGCTCACTTTGGCAGAATTCATTCATTTGTTTGCAGCTGTAGAACGCCTGACAGCTTGTTTGTGCAAGCTCAGTAAAGTAGGCCACACCCTCTTTCAAAGGGTATCCAACTGTTTAAGAAAGTATAAAACTCTATTTTTTGGTTCTAAAAGTAAAGTCTCTGTAACCACAAAATCCGCTCAGTTTTATTGACTCAGTTACTAGTTTTTGTGCACCCTAAATTCCATGGTCCATTACTAGAACTATTTTTTTTTTAAATCAATATTCTCAATTCCTGTGACCTGGTCTCTTTATCATTCTTGTTTGTGGCCATCCATAGTTAAACCAACCAACAGGTAATACCTACATGAGTGACTCTGGCCACTGATTTATATGTCATACATCAAATGACTTAATCATATATTAAGAGTGTCAGGTTGAATGCTCTGTAAATAAATTTTATGTCTCATAGCCACACTCATTTTTTACTTGTATGTAATAAATATATGTATGATTTCATACTATAGTGGCTGAGTAGTTACGATAGAAAATGTATTGCCTACAAGACTGAAATATTTGCTATGCGGCGTGTTAAAGAAAATGTAGGTCTCCTTTGGTCTAAGTAAAATACAGAAATTGTAATGGAGAAGGAACTGCAGTTGGTTAATTAAAAGGAAAGGAGATATGAGGGAAGACTCAGGCTTCAAGATGTTATTTTGGAGACTGGTATGGATTTGGAGTACAGGGGATGAAAAACAGTTGGGGAATTTTGGAGACCAGGTTATTGATTGGTTATTGAACTTACTGAGAATGAAGATAGGTGGAAGATGGAGCAATATACTGTGAAACAACAGCCCTGGTTTACAAGGAATGTCAGGAAGACTGGCCGAATGACAGGGAATGCAAAGCAGACCGTAGATCTCAAGGTGAAGTTTTCAATGATAGGGTATTATTGGTATGTATACACATAAGCCTCTTGGTTTTGCTTTGTCTCTTTTTCCCCTATAAACAAAGAGAAAAGTAGGCTGAAACAACAATAACATGGTAAATAAATGATATGGCCCTGACTTAAGACAAGCTTGACAAAACAAAACAAAAAAAATAAAAACAAACAAAAAGGCAAAACCAGAGACAGTAAAAGATCAGTGATTGCCATGAGTTAGGAGGGGAGAGATGGAGGATCAGGTGGGGCGCAGAGGATGTTTAGGGCAGTGAAACTATTCTGTAGGAGACTATGGTGATGAATATGTCATCGTACATTTGTCCGAACTTGTGTGTACAACACCACGAGAGGGCCCTAACGCAAACTGCAAACTTTGGGTGACAATAATGTATCAATGAAGTATGTCCATTGTAAACTTTTGTACCATTTGTTCAGGGATGTTAGTAATGACAGAGGCTGAGCATGAGTGATGGCCTCGTGTATATGAGAAATCTCTGTACTTTGCATTCATTTTTGCGGTGAATCTAAAACTTCTCTAAAAAATAAAGTATATTTAAAACTAACAAACAAAATAGGTCTCTGCTTGAGAAACCTGCAAAGCAAATGTCCAAGGAGACAGCCAGATTTGAGTTAAAGTCATGTAAGTGAATGGAAAGTTCTGAGAAGAAATTTTCATGTGATAGCATCTGTTGACCATACAATCAGAGTTATTGAGAGGAGAGTGGCAAGTTTTAGGCGGGCCATAGGTTGAGTCAGATTAATATACTGACCATAATAGGGAGGAGAAACCAAGTAAAACTAGATGACTACTTTAGCTTACATCCCTGAAAGCCTTAGAGATAAACAGAGTTGTAAGGAATGACGGAATTGGTCCTGATGACCTGATATAGGTGTATTTGGAAACTTATGTGCTCTGACTGGTTTTATGGAAATTTCACAGGTATATTTTAATAGTATAAGTAGTTCTAAAATATGAAACACTTTGCCCTGGCTGGTGTGGGTCAGTAGACTGAGCACTGGCCTGTGAACCCAAGGGTCACTAGTTTGATTTCTGGGCAGGGCACATGCCTGGATTGCAGACCAGGTCCCTGTTTAGGGGCATCTCAGTGGCAGCCAATCAATGTTTCTTTCCCTCTGGTTTTTCCTCCCTTTTTCCTCTCTGAAAATAAATAAAATCTTTAAATGAAAAAAATGAACTTGTTTACAGATCTTATGTTATCTGATATTGAAACCAGAAAAGACACCAGCGTTTGTGCTGCCTGCCACATACCAAAACCAATCAGCAGAGACAGGGACTGAATCTTTATGGGCACTTATTCAGATGGCCAGTAATCTGAGAAGATGGGGGTTAACACCCTAACAAAACCGTCTTACATTTTCTTTCCAAGCCAGCCTTTTATAACAGGGAATAAACAAGGTACAGTGAGCGGTTGTGAAATTCAGAGAAAATTAGGTAGAAGAAACTGCCACATTCTCATCCTGGGCAGTTAGCTGTTCCCAGGGATGGGTGGGTCGTCAGTCTCTCCCTGGAACACAATGGCCTGGATGCCTCCGCTTGCCCCCAGGTGGTAAACTCCAGTGGTTCCCCAGGAGGTTCGCTGGTTATCCCAGGAGCCAGGATGGGCCTTAGCTGTAGTTTCTGAAACAATAGCTTTAACATATGCACTACTTACTAGGCTGATAACTAATTAAACTAAAATTTTCCAACTCTTGAGTCCCTATCAATATCATTAAAATCTTTATTTTGTTAAGTATTTTATTCCTGAATTTTCTGATAAATGGATTGAAATCCAGAGATCTCCAAAGAAAATAGCTAGTTAATATTAATATGTATACATTTTTATAAATATAAGTTTACTTGTACCTCTACGTCATGCAGAAGCACAGTAGAATATCACCTAGCTTTCTAAACTTAGCAGAGGAAAAAAATCTAAACTAAATAACTTCAAGTTACCCCTCTAACATTTAGTGAGTAAAGTTCAAAAGCCTTGATTTTCCTCATCTTTATAGTGGGAATAGTAAAACTACCTCACTGTGGTATTGCATCAATGAAATAATGTGTCTGAGATAGCTGTGGAATTATAATGAATTGTAAGCACATTTAGCGATAGTAATTTTAGCTGTCATTCAGCTCTCTGTTGAGAAATATTTTACAACTGACAAAATCTGCTTCATTTCATCTATGAAACGCAGGCTCGAATCTTTTAAGGTTAAGTTTCCATTGTTTCTGGATCAAACACTTTCAAAGCTACAGCAGTTCAGTTCACAACTTTTCCTTGACTTTGACACATGCTGTGGTTCACTCACCATGCACTGCAGCAAAATGTGCCTACATTTCCTTATAAGGAATCTAGCTTAAAAAGCATGAACTATTCATAGGAGATATCTTACTTTTTCAGGAAATCATTTTCCCCATTTACTCAGTGAGAATTTTACTTAAATATTTCTATTTAGGTAAGAAATAATCAGTAATCTATTATTGCTCTCAACATCTCAGCCTCATCACCAGTGTCATGACCATTGTCACCATCATATCTGGAGCTGCTGGTTACCTGCTAGACTATGCGTAGTGCATTATGGAGATGGGGTTCTCGCCCTATAGTGAAAAGAACGTAAAAGGGTGGTTAAATTATCCAAATCTTAGTATACATGAAATTGACAGGTCTTTGAGACAAAAGTGAGGAATGATTTTTCTTATTTTGAACTTTTAGGTAATTTCTTCAATAATCACTTTTTGTACATGTGATTTTGTAAATACTTTGCTGGTGTTGACAGTGTTTCCAAGGTTCCATCTCTCTTTCTCCCACCAGAGAAAAAGTCCAGCCTTGTCCTCAGCAAGACCAAAATGAAACCTAGTGCCTAGAATGCCTGCTTCATATTAAAGCTCAGTCCTTGGGAGCCCATGCCCACTGCTGTGGCCCCTGGTAGCTGCTAGACCCAAAGGGTTCGTGCTCCCAAATGGAAGAGCACACAAAACAATGGGGCAAGTGCAGGTCACGAGCAAGAGCAGGAGAGAGTTTCTTTGTTCCCTTGGGATTATATTAGGTTGGGTTTGGGATGGACCAGGTGCTTTTGCAGAAGAACCAATCAACTTCACAAGTTTCCGTGGATTTTGTGATAGGTTTACACCCCCTAGTTAGGTTGATAAGACTCTGTGGTCGAGCACCTCCGCCTGCACATCCCAACAATCCAGTCCTAGAGAGGGCAGGAGAGGGGCGTTAATCCCCTTTGTGGAGACATTATGTAATCCCCTGGACTATGAAGCTGCAGCTTCCTGATAGAGCAAGCAGGCTTACGCTCCACAGTTTATTAAACTCAATGTCTAATGCTTGTTGACCCCCCCTTTTTATTAATAACCAGTGATACCTATGGTAACACCGGGACACAGGTTCATTTATTCACTCTTGCTAAATCTGATTTGTGGGTTTGAGAGAGAAAAAATAGAGGAAAAAAAACAAGAATAAAATTTTATACTCTGGAATCATAGCCTCCCCACAACTATAATACTCTGTGACTCAGCAATTCTCTCTTTCTCTTTATGCTTATGTAGAAACATTTTTAGGAAAGATATCTTTCCTGGTACATGGATTTTCTCAGCATAATTTATAGTAAAGGGGCAAAGTAACAATGAATCAATAACAGATGGATAACAATTTATCAAATAAATCCAGAGCATTAATAATCTCTTCTGATTTCAAATCCTCTTCTCTGATACCTACTTCTGCAGCATACTTTGTCACATTTAGAATATTTCTCTCTAATCTCAATTTTACAATTTACCATTAATGTGTCAAATAATTAGCAAAGATATGCTGACTTAATACACTTTCATTTGATTTATGATAAACTGATTTTGATTATTCCCTTATAATTTACCTGTGGAATGTTCATCAGCCAAATGTCAGTGCCTCTCTTTCTTAAATGAACTTAATTATTGCCAAAAAGAACGTTAAATCTGACCGCTTTATAGGCAGATCAATACGCCTGACAGTGAAATAAATATTGCTCATTACTTTAAATTGTTGTGCAACACACAGGGCGCCGAATTAATGGGAAATGACCATGATTATCAGCCAGTTTGTCAGGCGTGGGTGTTGCTTTCCCAGTTGCCTGCATCTGCTCCTTTGTGAGATTCCTTTTTTAGGATTGAAAAACGATAAAGCACATAGGTATTCAAGACCACGTACAGAAATCACCAGAGCTGTTTATTGTAGGCAGAGATGAGATTTTTTTAAATGGCAGCAGAGGTTTTTTAGGAACATGTAAAAACATTATTTTATTTACAAGGGTGAATGAGAATTGCATTAACCAGCCATGGTATTTTCTGGGTCAATTTCTTGTCACTTTAAATTCATCACTTTGGAGATTCAAACCGAAACACAGAGATTTTAGTGGTTTTCATTCAGAGTACTATCATTCAAAGGTGCTAAATCAGACATAAAAAAGTTTCATAAGGCTTTCTGGACATCACATAGTTCTATCGAAGACACTACTTTGGATGATTTAGATTGCCTGTTAGGAAATAATAGAAAGAAATACTGGTAATAATTCTTTTGCTACAACAAAAATATTGTATATGAAAGGAAAAGTGCTTTGTGAAAAGTATGCTTGGGTTTTTATCATTTAAGAAGCATCTGAAAAGAGTTCAGCAATTTTGAAGATACTGAAATAAAGATACTATATTTTAATTCTAACATCATACATCTTACTGAATCAGGTTCATTCAATCTTCTGATGACTACTTAGCTTACTGAAACTTTTATATCAGGACAGGAGAAATTTTATTGTGTAGCTTTATAAAAAACATTCAAAAAACATCACCATTACATATTGCAATTACTCCCGTATCTACAGAAAATGTTTGAAATCAGTAACAATCCATTAAATGATTTCAGAATATAGCAAGAATTTCTGGATACTAACTAAGCTATTTGGAATATAACTGAATAAGACAGGGAGAATTAATATACTCAGTATGAGTGGAATATCCCATGTGTCAAAGGTGAATTCCAGATTAGTCATATGTCTTTAAATTTCAACATTTTAAGTCTATGTTCAAGTGTATGGTATTCAAATTTTTGGTGCCACTACTCATATTTGGATGCATTATTAAGTGTCTTGACCATTCCCACTCTATTTAAGTGGGCTTTCATAATTCTGAAACTTACTTCCCATAAATTCTTTGTTGCATGAGCATTACAAAGATTTCATGGTGTATTGTGAAGAGTGGTGTTCATTTACTCACACTTTCAGTAAATGTGATATTAAGGGAAAAGCATTGCACCAGACACTGGGGACCAAATAGGCCCTGACGCTGATCTAGACCCACCTTTTAGAGAGAACAGACGTATGAGTGGAGGGTAATACTATTTTCAACCATTGATGTCTTCATGCATTTGTGTTGTGTAAGAGTTATCCCTTGAGCAAGCCTACACATTGATGTGTGAATAGTTCCCTTTACTGATTTTTAGATATCTTTTTATTTGCATATTGCCTAGCATTCCACCTGTAATGTAAGCTGTTTGCAGGCAGGAATTTTGTAATTTTCTAAATCACTTTTATTTCCACTGGGCAGAGCGTAGATTGTAACAGGTATGTGTTGAGTGAGTGAATAAAGGAAAGTAATCAAGTAGTTGATGGGGCAATAAATACAGGTTTTCTTTTCTTTGTTCTTTCTTTTTTTAAAGATTTTATCCATCCATTTTTAGACAGAAGGGAAGGGAGGGAGGAAGAGAGAGAGAGAGAAACAGCACTGTGTGGTTGCCTCCAGTCATGTGACCTCCACTGGGGTCCTGGCCGGCAACCCAGGCATGTGCCTTGACTAGGAATAGAAATGTTGACAGCCCACGCTCAATCCACTGAGCCGCACCAGCCAGGGCTAAATATAGACTTTTATTCTTCAGTTTTAAAAATAATATTTGAAACTTTTGATTTAAAAAATAGCACTTTAGAGCAAAGTTATTATTCGGATATTTTAATCTTTATTTTCCTGGATAAATAACTTTGAAATTATGTGGGTATTTTGTTTTAAGAAACGAAACCTCTCAAAGTAAAAGAAAAAAGAAATAAAATAGAAAAGATAGCTAATGTTCTTTTTCTCTCTATGTGAGGCATTTCACTATACAGTTTTCATACACTATCTTTTTTAGTGCTCAGTAAATATGTTTGTGGTCACTCCCATTTTAAAAATAAGGTCACTGAGGCTTAAGTGACACGATCGTGATTCCTTCATTAATTGATGTTGAAGTAGAAACTCAGGCTGAACTCTGCCCGATTGTCCATTACTCAAATAAATACCTGCACAATGGGAAATAATAATTTTTGAGTGAAAGAACAATATGAGTTCTTGTATGAAGCAAACATACTAACATGAATTATCGTTTATAAAATAAACTTGTAGTTTACCTATCATTTTGAGAGTGTGAGTCTTCACATCTATTACACTGCATCTGTTTTTAATGGGAGATCTGTAGACAAAGATGTAAATTCTTTTGCTATCATCCACTGTATTTTAGTCCTCTGGGAAAAACATAGACATAAAAAGTACCCTTTTTTTTATTTCTGATAAAGCTGTTTTTGTCTTAAAGTCAATTTCTTCAGGTATTGATAGAGTTATGTTATCATTTTTAATTATGACATTGCTTTTTTAAATGGAGAGGAAGGAAGAGAGGTAGGGAAAGAAAGAAACACTGATGTGAGAGAAACATCTATTTGTTGCTTCCTGTACTCGCCTGCACTGGGGACGGAACCTCAAGACCCAGTTACGTAATATGACTGGGGATCAAACCCACAACCATTTGAGTACAGGAAAACGTTCCAACCAACCGAGTCATCGCAGCCAGGGCGATGTTATCATTCTTATTTTTATATGTTTAATGTGTAGGTGTGTACATTTATGTGTATATGTGTAAATACATTTTTATGACTATTTTCAAGCTTTCAGTTACATTATGTTTTATTTTAAAATAATATATCTAGAATTTGATAAAACTTGCCTATTTGGATCTGGAAAATAGGATACATTTAGAATAATTGAATTGGTAACTAAAATACAATGGATAGTCTACAGCAGTAAACTTCTCTGTCCCCGGGCAGGAGGGAGATAGAAGAAAAGCAAATCCTTGCCAATCAGTCTCATTCTCACATCTTTCCCTGGAATGAAGCTCTTAAAAAGTTTTATGAGCAAAAACCTATTTTCCTTTATGTTATCAGTTAAAATATATTTTCACAAGTTCCAAGTACAACTCCAGGACGAAGGACTATAAACTTGGGAACTGCAGTTTTGTTTTGTCTGCACTGGGAGTGTCATTACCTTATTTTATCCCTTGTGTTAGGAAAATTATACAATGCATCTATTTTGTTTATCTTTCATTAGACCAAGGCAGATATACTCTATCTCTTACCACCACAGAACCTGCTAGTCTAACAAGTTCAGCTCCGAATGTTTACATCTTAGTGATACAGAGACCTGGGTTTGTTTTATATTGTGTTCTCAAATTTTTACAGCTTTTCAGCTAGACCTGTATGAATTTTCCATAAATTTTGGAGAAAGAAAGCAGTATCCTTGGTATTTGAGAGAACTGGTATATAAAACAAAAAAATAGACAGAAACATGAGCTCAGTTTTTCTTTCTTTCTCTTTTTTTAAAGTTTTTTTTTTTAATCTTTAAATATTTGGAATACATTGGGTGGCAATTATAACATTCCTGCCACTAAATCTAATCCTTTTCTTTGATAACAGACATTACTCATGTTCTTTCTCTTTGCTTCTTTAATAAAAGAACCATGACCAAGGGAATTGTTCCTGCAGTGTTCCTGTTCTCATCGCTCTTGTGGTGTGTGTGCCTGTGTGTGTGGTAGGATGCGCTCTGTCCCAGGTGGAAAGATGTGTGTATTAAACCGAAGAGTGGTCATCTTAGGAAATCGATTTTTTTCTTTTAAATGTATATTTATTCTCTTCTATTTTTTACCATCACAATTGTTGTAGAACAGGAGATGATTAGCTTATGATAAGTGTATAATACTACTTACTATAAAACCAGGTTATGCTGCAGTAACAGACAACCTTAAAGTATCTGTGGCCATTTAAAGTAAAATGTCTGAAGTGTGTTTTCCTTCCTCTTGTCCATTGCAGGCTGGCTCCTGCTCTTCTCTATGTGATCATCATTCCACAGTAAAAGCTGATGGGGGAGACACATCCAAAATGTTTATAATAACTGTGAAAGAGAGAGACGCATTTCTTAAAAGTCACATTAAAAGTTCTTAAAGAAACAGGACACCACTTTTGCTTAATTTCATTAGTCAAATTGATAGGGGACTCCAGACTTGAAAAATTTTAGCTTAAGGAAAAAGTTATAAGTCTAGCAAATAATGTGTGTGTCAAAGCTTTTGTTTCAGAAACTGCAGATAAGGCCCATCCTGGCTCCTGGGAAACAGCTGGCCTCCTGGGGCGCTGGCTAGAGATTACCTCCTGGGGACCAGTTGGAGGCATCCAGGCCTTTGTGTCAAAGAGGAGACAGATGCTACCCCTCCCCTTGGGAACAACTAACTGCCCAGAACAGGAATGCTACAGCTTCACTCACCTAATCCTCCCTAAATTTCAAAGCCTTCACCCCACCTTGTTTGTGCTCCCCCACCTCCCCTATAAAAGATCTGGCCAGGAAAGAGAAGGGAAGATGGTTTGTTAGGGTACGAACCCACCATCTTCTCAGATTGCCGGCCATCTGAATAAAGCGCCCATAAAGATTCAATTGCTGTCATTGCTTATTGAATTTGGTAGTGACAAGCAGCCTGAACACCGGTGTCTTTTCCAGTTACAAAATCAAGTCGTAGTTGTGTCTACCTTGAAAGATGTTGAAAGGACAATGTTGCCATATGACTAGGGGAGATAACTCAGAATAGGCCTGAATAATTTTATGTCTTGTAGTAATTTTTGAAATCTCAGAGTATTAACTGACACGGTTAGAATTGCTTTACTTTTCATAGGTGCGCGTGTTTCTTTCTCTGTGCATCCTCCTCACTTTTCCCAAGCCTGCCAAGCCTGGTTATATACAAAATGTCTTTATCATTCATTTCCTATTGTCATTATAGGTATTACTCATACATGGTAACTGCTTCTTGCAATTTAGCTGTCCATTTGGTTGGTTTTATTTGACAAAAAATAGATGTCACTTCTTAAGGCATTGGATCATTTTCTCCTATCTCTAATTTCAAAATTTTACAGTTGATTCTTTTATGGAGTTTTTTTATTTCCCAGTGTCTCCATTAACACTGGCCCCTCTGAAAGAACATTGTCAAGGAAAGAGATAAGTAGTTGGAGAGGTTGCCAAGTTCAAAAGTACTGAATTTCTATAGATGTTCCTTTCATTTTCCCTCCTGTGAAATAAATGCCTTCTGCTTTTAATTCTATCAAGATAACTGACTGATCTCAGGAAACACATTCATTTTATGTAATGTCTACACTGGCCATGCTCTCAAAAATGTGAAGGTATTTTATATATTAGTCCTTTCAATTCTGCCACCAATATCTTACAAAAATAAGCAGAAATGGGGTACAGGTTAATGTATCATGTCAGGTACAGAGCAAATACACTTAATGATCATTTCTGGGGGGGACCTGAACCAATATGATACATAGAAGACATAGAACTTCAGCCTTTCTAAATTGAAAGGCCATGACATTTCTTAACATACCCAAACGCCTGCTCTTCCCTTGAAGAACAAAAACCACTTTTGAAATAATGACCTGACAACTAATTCACACTTGTTTCGTCCTGATGAGCACCTGCACATGGCAGCGGATTCTCCATAAAGCATCTGAGTTTAATTAAATAATTGATATTAGTTCACGTTTATTGTGACCACCTCCCTTGCTTTCTCCCCTACGGTCTGATTTACAGTTCAACAATCTTACATTGACCCCTAAAGCTTTCATTGTTAAATAATTGTGCTTAAGGAGTGAGCTTTACCTGAATATTGATTGCCACCATGCCAGCAGGCCTCCTGTTCTTTTCCTAAACTCATTTCTTAAAATTTCCCCTTTCAGCACCTCTCGGGTCCCCTCTGATCTCTGAGCAATGAAAGCCACATGCCACCTGCCACTTAGTGTAGTTGCTGTTCCTGTAGTCTGAAATCATGTTTCCCAAATATCATGGCCAGCTTTACTTCCTTTGTTTTCACAGATATCATCTTTTCTGATGTTGGCCAGGTCACTCTCTAAACTGCATAATGATACTGTGATAGAGAATAATATAAGAAGAATGGGAAGTAAAAATATTTTCCTAGCTCATTTGGGTTGCTATAACAAAAATGCCATAGACTGGGTGGCTTTAATAACAGAAACTTATTTCTCATAGCTCTGGAGGCTAGGAAGTCAAAAATCAAGTTTCTAGCAGATACCATGTACAGGTAAGAACCTCCCTTCTGGTTTATAAATGGCTTGTCTTCTCTCTTTGTCCCCACATAGTGAAAGGGACAAGAGAACCCTTTGGAGATTCCTTTGTAAGAACATTAATCCCAATCATGAGGGCTCCATCCTCTTGACCTAATCACCTCCCAAAGGCTCCACTTCCTAACACAATCACCGTGGGAGTTAGGATTTCAACATACGAATTTTGGGATAACACATCCAGTCCAATACACATATAGAGAAGGTTAATCAAATATGTACTAAATTTAAACATTTAAGTTCCATGATTCATTGTTTCTCTGAACTTGATTAAGCTAATGACTCTGTACGTATCAGTCAGGGCAGTATTGCTTGCTTGTAACAAGAAATTTTAAGTAAGAAAATAAAGGAAAGAGCGTGTATTGTTGCATTAAAATGAACATTCCCGAGGCATCCCTAGCATGAAGGGAGCCTTAATGTAGGGCTCAATTAGTGTTTGCTGCCTTTTTTGTCTTCTGAGTTTCCCTCCTCAGAGCTGGTTCCCTGCTCACGCACACTCCCCCAGTTACTGCCTCGCAAACACAGGACTGAATCCTTCTCAGTTCACGGTCAGCAGAAAGAGAAAGGTGTCCCCATCAGTAGCTCTAGGAAAGTCCCAGTACTGGGTTTTATTTACCTAAGTGGCTAGCCATTGCTGGAAATTGTAGAATACTAATTGGGAAGAAAAAAGAGAAGGAAAGCACTTCGTTTCCCCTTGGGATAATAATAGTTATTGAGTGAGTTAAAATTAACATTAATTTAAATTATTATGTTAATCTCTTACAAACTCCATTGGGACACATTCACTCATCACAAGCTATGCAAATTTTTTTCTAATTTTTGCTGACAAGGCTATTTGATAACATAGCCACGTAAACTAATTTATTTTCTAGTTGATCTGTTTTGCTTCTAGTTTTAACATGTTCTTAAAGCAACAAATAGCAAGTTCCCCATCATTGTTAATTTGTGTATGCTTGAATAGACTGTTTATATTATACTGTCACATGAGTTATTCATTCAATCGTTACACTGTTTTTCAGCAACTGCAAATAAATGTACTCTGATTTTCTTTGGGGGTGGGAGTCTCTAAATATGCCTCATATCCAAACAATTGGAAAATGGCAAATCATAATTCAGGTGTCTCAAATTTCTATTTTCTTCAGTAATTTTTAGGGCTTTCAAAAGCCACAACAGAATTCATAGTTATTTACAGTATAAAATTGTAATATATCTCATAAATATTACCCAGTTGATGCCTGAATTTAGCTTTCTATTAATAGAAGTAATGAGAGATATTCATTAAATACAATTCCTAATAATGGTTATCTATGTAACCTTTTTGCATTCATGTGAAAAGCATTGGAGCCAATTACAGAAGGTGTAGAAAGAATAAAAGTTAATTCTTGTTTATCGACTTTAGGTTATTAACCAATTCTCTTGATTCAATTTATAAGTCAAAATTCAATTTGTTAGTCAGGTTAATCTAGTGTTTCGTACGGTTTCTATATCATTATTAGTTTTGTTGATTGGCGGTCTCTGCAATCAAAGGGAGAAGCAGACACATTTTGGGGTAGAATTGATAGGGGACTCAAGACTTGGAAAATTTTAGCTTAAGGAAAAAGTTATAAACCTAGCAAATAATGTGTATGTTAAAGCTTTTGTTTCAGAAACTACAGATAAGGCCCATCCTGGCTCCTGGGAAACAGCTGGCCTCCTGGGGGGCTGGCTAGAGATTACCTCCTGGGGACCAGTTGGAGGCATCCAGGCCTTTGTATCAATGAGGAGGCAGATGCTACCCCTCCCCTTGGGAACAGCTAACTGCCCAGAACAGGAATGCTACAGCTTCACTCACCTAATCCTCCCTGAATTTCAAAGCCCTCACCGCACCTTGTTTGTGCTCCCCCACCTCCCCTATAAAAGCTCTGGCCAGGAAAGAGAAGGGAAGATGGTTTGTTAGGGTATGAACCCACCATCTTCTCAGATTGCAGGCCATCTGAATAAAGCGCCCATAAAAGATTCAATTGCTGTCATTGCTTATTGGATTTGGTAGTGACAGGCAGCCCAAACGCTGGTGTCCTTTCCGGTTACATATTAAATCACATGTATAATTATAATTGATTCACGATGGTTGACTTTTCATAAATAACTTAAGTTTGATTGTGTGTTTTCTCTTTTTTTTTAACTTGTAATTTTTAGATATAAAAGCAATAAGGCTTCTATTTGTATGCATTATCTAGAAAAAATATAGACATTCCTGTTTCATTTCTCTTTAGTTCTCTAACTTTTCTCTTTAAAATCCTTCATTAGGTTCAAATATCTGCATCCTGCCTACTAGATGTCAGTGATTCATATTAATCCTTCCCCACAATCCCCAAATTTCCCTTCTTGTTTTTATCTATCATTATTTTTCTTTCTGTGTATTACTTTTCTTTTCTTTTCTGCCTTCATAACTTTCCAATCATGCTTCTCAAAATGTGATCTGAGGATGGCTAGATGACTTTCAGTCTAAAAACAATTTTAAAACCTTTTTTTATATGTTATGAAAAAATCATACAAAGAATGAAGATACTTATTTTATGTGTTTAAAAATACTTAGAGTCTCCCGAATTGTGAAATTAAAGCTTGAAGGTTACCTGAATCTAATGAAATCTCAAACTCACTCTTCTTCTATGTGATTTAACTACCTCAAAATCTTATATGCAGATAGTTAGAATCCTTACACTTGTTGTTAAGGACCATTTGGTATCAATAAATATTTCATATTGTTTTGGATTGGTTCTAATGGTCAGTTGCTCATATTCACTTTATATTTTATGAAGTATGGCTGACAAGGATTTATGATTAGCACACATGCCTGCTCTCTCCCACCACCAACATCATAGGAACAGTAAGGACAAGTGAGGTAGGCAGACCCTGGGGTCTTTCACTGAAACCAAAAGTTCGACAGCCATATTTGCCACAGAAGCGAAAAGCGATTTTAAGCTTGTTTAATAAGTTAATACATTAACTTATTATATATTTTTAAAATTTTTAATCAGTATTTTTTAATTGTTGATATTGTACAGTTTTCTGTCTTTTACCCCGCCCCAGCCCACCACCCCAGCCCTCCCCACCTTCCTCCCATTTCCACCCCCCATAGTTTTTGTCCATGAGTCCTTTATACTTGTTGCTCTAAACTGTTCCCCTTTTCCCCTGAAATTCCCTCCCCTCCCCCTCTGGTCACTGTCAGATTGTTCTCAAATTCAGTGTCTTTGTTTATATTATGCTTGTTTCTTTGTTTTGTTGATTAGCTTCCTGTTAAAGGTGAGATTATCAATTGTCTTTGATGTGTAAATTTTAAAAATAACTAATAAAAATTTGAAACCTATTGACAAAGGAATTGTGGGAATATATTCACTTTAGAGGAATCATGATAAAGTTTATCTTTATAAAGTAATTTATATTTATCCCTTGCTATTATATCAGCTCAATGAACCCTTAAATATTTTTTCAAAGTTATATCTCATTGACCCTCTGTGTTTAGTGTTAGTTTTAGCGTATCAGTGGGTATGTGATATGGAGCCAGAAATCTTAAATAAAATTTTGCTTCTCGAGTTTTCTAACTGGTGATTGTGGATACATTATTCTTCTCACATGTGTTCATCAGTTCTACATTCTTATATCAAGAACATTGTCCATTCATAATCATACTTCTGTGTTGGAAAACCTGCCTTAAACCACTGGGAGACAGCCTTAGAAGCATATAAATATATATGTTTATCGCTCACTCAAGATGGTTCTTTGCTTTCTGTTAGTAAGTAACTAATTCATCTCTGCTTGATTTGGATCTGCTTTATCAACAGGTCTTTCTGGTGGCCTTCACAGGGAACTGACAATGAATGTAGGTCAACCAGTTGTAACTTTGGTATGCAATTGATAGAAATCCTGCTTGAGACCTGGATTCCATCTCTGAAGTGGATTGGCCTTTATCTTTTCTTTTTGCACTATCTTCTAATGGATGCTGTTGTTTTGGATGTTGAGTTGATGGATGGAGATGATTTTGCTCTTTATAGCTGTTAAGTGCTTATAATATCAGATGCTTTCTAATGGATTTTAACTTGCACAGAAAATAATGGAAAAGTTCAAAATTAAGAGACTGAGATCACTTCTGCCATGCCTTGGGCTCAGTTCTATTTAAGACTAATGTGGAAACACCTTATTCCACAGGAAATCTGTGGTTTGGAAACTATTCTTTTGAACTTTTAAGCTTAGATCTAGGCAAAGTAATATTAGTTGCATATAAGTGTTTTTTAAAAGATAATTTCAAAATAAATTATATTTCTTGTTATCTTGAAACTTTAAAAATATTTTATTCTAGAGGAGGAGGTAGTTTCCCACTACATGTCCCACCCTGGACTTTGCAGAAAACAAGATGCTGATCATAATTCTCTGTGAAATTTTGTAAAACATTTCCAAGTTAGAGCCCACTTGTTACTTGCCTTCAACAGCTTGTTTGGCCTCTTAAACATGTTCAGTATAAAGGAAGACAATACTTTTCAAAATTAGTGTTTTTTTCCTTCAATCTTTTATGTTGGCTAAAGTTGAATCCCTATAATCTCAGATATTGCAAAGCAAGTACATTTGCAATTTAATTATTAGAATGAAATATGATTAATATTTAAGGTCAAAGCTTCAGATACCAAACCAATTTGCATTTGACTTCTCATTCTACCTTTCTTTTGCTGGGATATGTTGGGGTAGTTTCCTAAACTCTCTAAGTTTTCTCCACTAGAAAATGAAAAACATTTAATTCATAGGGCTCTTGAGTGGATTCAAATTAAAGATAGAGTGCTATATCCCTCCTAAAACAGTGGCTGGCACAGGCAAGTGAACAGTAAATGTCAACTATTATTATCATTATCTCTTCTCTACACCTATAAAGCCTTTTCTACATGTATAAATACCATTAGCTTTTTCAAGACAAATATGAAGCCACAGATGAGGATAAACTATAATGGTCTTTTCCACATTTCTAGATAAGAGAGATGAGTATAAAGAGCCAGAATTGAGATATATGTCCCTGTTGACTCTCTAGACACATATGAGAACATGTGATCAAGATAGCAACGCATTCTTGGGAAGAGTGTAACTGGGGTCACATTTTATAGTGAAGGGAGTTGGAAGTCCCAGGGCTTGGACTGGAGCCTTCACTCATGAGCAGAGATAATGTTTATTCACCTAGTGGGAAGCCTTATCTCAGTTGGTGGAAAAATGCCAAATGTAGGAGTTGGAATAAATGTTTTTTTTTTCCCCCAATTGGTTTATAGTTGCAAAGCTCCAAATAAGAAACTCTTCTTTTCTAGAGAATAGGAAAAAGTGATACGTTGCTAGTTTGTCTTCAATGAGAGATACAAACCTGAAAGTTTTGGAACTTCACCAGGGTGGAAGAAGGAATGAAAGCCAAGCCTTAGTGAAGTCTGAGTTTTCAGGAAATCGAATAAGAAATGTCTGGCTTTTCTGCTTAAAGTGTTCTTTCAGGCTCAGACAATGTCCAGCTCTAGGTGATTTATAACAGAAGTGAGGAGGTCCTGAAACTTGAAATACCTTTTGAGTTGGTTTGTTTAAAGTTGAAGTTTTTAGGATGCTCCCTGAAAGAATTTTTGTGAAAACAAATTTATACCTGTTTTTGTGCTATGCTGTGAGAATCAAATCCAAGCTATGTTCTTTTATGGAGCAGGCTAAATTGCATTTACTTCCTTCGGACTCTTAATCCTCATCCAGAAAAGACCAGAGAATGAGTGGGTACTTTGGAATGTCCTTGAAAGTTTTCTAAAATAAGACTTAATTTGGAAAAATAAATTTTTAACTACAGTTTGAGAGGAATTATATAAGCGTTTGGATCTTTGAGAAAACATTTCATCTCTTTACATGTCATAGATTCCAATCCCACCTCAGTACATTCCCACCTACTCTGTTACAGAAGTAGCATGTAAGATCAGTTTCTTGAATTCAAGAATCTTGATAATAATACAAACGACAACATTTAAGATTAAACAAAGCACATAATATTCTTTAATGAAAGAGTAGAAGAGAGAATGTGTGTTCATACTGCCTTGATTAAATGCACATGCATGCATGGGCACACACACTCCGGGAAGAAAAGAAAGGATATAAAGAAGAATTTGGACTATGGTTATACAATGCCAACCATGCTGATGAAAACAGAAATGGAGTACATCAATATCATCTTTTGACATTTTATAGAAAAAATTATACAAATATCTGTGACTATCACTTCTCAATCACGTTATGAAAAATCCCAATTATCATTCTGTCCTATTGTCTGGAGGATGAATCTAGGCAGTTCATTCAGGTTAATAGATAATACTAAAGAGTTGTGCTTAATTTTTTGGTGTGTGGGGTTGGAAGGCTAATTGCGGGGGTCGAGGTTTGGAGAAAAGGTCAATGACTGGACAAGTGTGGGAACAGGGATGGCCAAGGACAAAAACCTTTCTTCAAGTGTTAGTGTTGAGGTAAAGGTGTTAACTAAGAAAGCAACTTTGCTGGGTTTAATAATTAGTTCTACTAGAAAAAGGATGAGAATGTCAGTCAATTTTTCTGTGAACATTGAAAATAATCATGAACTCCATCACAAGACTATCTTTGAGTGTATAGCAAGGTGCTCATTCCCAGTGCAAAAGGGAAATCTCAAAATGGTGTGGAATTCTGAAGAGGTCTTTTTACCAGTAGGAAACCATAGTAGGTCAAATTAATTGTCAAGTGTTTTGTTACATAATTAGAGATAAATGAGAAGATAGAATAAAACAATCTTTACGGACACATAAGATATGCATAGAAAGAGTCTTCCAATTTAAGAAGAAAATTGTAATTATAATTCCTTTTGCTACAGAATCTTGAAAAACAATTTTTCTGAAGGATTTGTAGACAAGTGCAGTAATCACTATGAATTTGATTAAAAAAGGATACCTTTGATATACTCAGGCAAGTCTTAATTCATGTGGATTAATGATCTTGAGAGAAAGCAACATATGTAAAATATTAAATAGCTAAAAAATAGGAATTTTTGCATGTATCCAAGTTAGATGGAAAATAGGAAGTCATGGGAAAGTTAAGGAACAGCCACATAAATGATTATAGTCATGCAAAGATGAATCAGAAGTAAATAAACATGTGGATGCAGAAATGCAAAGAAAAAGTCTTTAATGTTGTCACTGACCTTATTCCTTTCAAAGAACCAAGAAACAAGCAAATTTTAAGG
The DNA here is from genome assembly GCA_039655065.1 of Glossophaga mutica. Taxonomy (NCBI): domain Eukaryota; kingdom Metazoa; phylum Chordata; class Mammalia; order Chiroptera; family Phyllostomidae; genus Glossophaga; species Glossophaga mutica. Next base: position 14,890,248 of record CM077303.1, read on the forward strand.
CTCAGAGGTGATTGTTTTCAAATTACAGTATTTTATTTAATTCTTGCACTACTAACAAAAGATGCTATTACTCTCCTTTTATCTTGGTGGAAACAGCAGCACAAAATGCTTGCCTGACCTGTCCATGGTCATGCATTTACACGGAACTCTGAATTAAACGAACATAGCCCTTGGGATTGTGCTAACATATGATGAACATTCTGAAAAGCATTTGGACTTTTTTGCTTCTACTGGTATAAAAAGAATCAAATGTGAAATTATCAAGTGGGAAAGAATCTAATGAGATGATACTGTTAATACTGGAAATAAAGAAAAGGAGTATCATTGAATGTCCAATCCACAGACAAGAAATTGAGGCCTTGAAAAGGTATATGACCATCCAAGACCTCACTAGATATTAACAGCACAACTATGACAGGAACTTATTTTTCCTAAACCTGTTCCTTTATAAACAGTCGTTTGTAAAGGTCTTTTATGATATTGGTGTTCCTCTACTGTTCCTGGGGTAGAGAACTCAGAACCTTGGAGTTCTATAAGTGTTGAGAGTGATAAAGGTATCTCTTGTTATGTTAATAAGTTAAATTTTGTATCTCATTCAAGGGCAGGGGGCTGGTTACCAGAAGAACTACCATGTGATCAGAGGTTTGGGACTTTTTGTCTAATCCCCTGACCTCAGTGGTGGGGAACATGCTGTGGGTTGAGTTCAGTTGCCAAGGGACAATTAATTAGTCAGTCTTGACAGTGTAATGAAGCTTCTATAAACACAGGAGAACACCTTCTTGACCCTTTTTTGGAGGGCTTCCTCATTGGGGAACCAGAATTCTGTCAAGCAATTGTACTGGGCTTCAAGCTCCATGAGACAGTCCTCACTCTATGTATTTTCTCATCTGTTTTTTTGTTCAAATCCTTAACTGTCCTTTGTAATAAATCGGTAATCTAGTGAGTAAAAGGGTTTTCCTGAGTTCCGTGAGCCATCGAACAAATTAACAAAATGCAAAGAAAGGGTTGTTGGAATCTCCACGATATAGCCTGTTGGTCAGAAGCACAGGTAAGAAACTGGGCTTGTAACTAACTGGTATCCAGTGTGTGTGTGAAGGGGGAAGCAGGCTTGCAGGACTGAACCTTTAACTCTGCTGCTGTCTCCTGTTAGACTGTGTCAACATTGTGTTGGATTCTTAGCCACTCTACTTGCATCTGAGAATTGTTTGTTGGTGTGGGGAGTTGATCCCCCCAAACATTGGGAACCCCATTCAAGGACAGTTGGTAAAGGGCTCCTGACCTTAAAGATGATCACTTCTTTAAAAAAAAATACAAAACGATTGATGGATATGGTGGCTATCCAGATTGTTTATCACAAGCTACCTGAGCTCTTTGAGATCAGAAAATTTAAAAATTAAAGTGATCTGAATTTGGGGTTTGAGTAAAAATTTAAAGATGTGGATGGACAATGAAACAGGGAATGATATATTCATACTTTTGCTATGATATCTCAAGAATCTCCTCAGTTAATCTTTTCTAAAGCAGAAAGAATCAATTCTGAGTCCTGCTTTTGCCTGATAATCTAGTGTCATAAGTGTCTACTTTTTCTTGAGAGAAGTGCAAAGGCCCCAGTGCCAGATAAACTGAATTTAGCTCACCCTTTCATGAGATTTGGAGACAGTCAAGTTATTTAGTCTATGTCCCCATTTGGAAAATTACAAAATCACCATGCTAGAAAATGCATGATCACAATAAAAGCCATGTAGTAAGTGCACAAAAGTGGCCATTATTATTACTGCACAGGAAACAGGATTACAATATGCAATGTACTCTAAAATATAGGAATGACAATATACCTCATAAGCGTTGAGTTTGTGGTAAATATAAAATTGTCTTCAGTCTAGAATTTCTTTCCATTTTCTAATTTTACTAAGTTTAGCACACCTGAAAATTGGACTATTTGAAACACACCCTATTGTCAGTTAAGAAAAGGAGCTTAGAAATCTATAATACAATTCATTAAATTTTGCTGTGAGCAACCTCTATGAGATATTTTAAACAACTTGGGTTATCTTTGGAACAAACTGTCCAAGTGGTTATCTTTGGAACAAACTGTCCAAGTGGAGGCTCTACTAGAATTCATTTGGCATTTTTCATATACTTGAAACCTGGATGAAAGACCATGGTAGGGATGTGCCCATATAAATAAATGGCCTTGCACTTTCTCATCTTGTCCTGCTCTTTTTTTCCACTCTGATATGTTTAGTTGATTGTTCCTGTACAAACCTGTTCGGGCCTAGAGGGCCAAAAGGTAAAAGAAACAAATAAGATCAGAAGTGTAAGTCTAAGTTTCGCAGGGCACAAAACAAAAGGATCTAGCCTCCTTGGAAGTGTGTAGATCTACGAATCCGGCCCTTTCTAGAGAGTTTTATTTTGCTGAGGAAAGTGATGATAGGCAAAATCTTAGTTTACAGCAAACAGGCCTACATAGCCAGGTGAATGGCACTTTTTCTCTACATGCAAAAAACTAGTTAAATAATCTTGAGGATCAAATTTGAAAATGTTTGAAATATCTTCCTCTTTTTAAAATTTTAAACCGTATCTAACTATTGTGTTCAAGCCTACAAAAGGTAGCTGTTTTTTGTTTTCTTCCTTCTATAGATATAATCCTGAGGCCGTGGTACTTGGAAGTACATCCATATGTGTATCCTTGCTGTATACACTGATGTATCACATATCTATAAATAGTGCTTGTTTATACACATGTACACACTCACACACATATTCATGGCATCAACAAGTTATCATTATCATGCCATTTAGGCCAATATCTGAAATGGAAATATCACATCATTTTCTTATTATGAATTTATTCAGAGGTTGCTATTAGGCCTTCCAGTAAATGCGTATGCCAGACCAAAATAGAGACATGCAAAGCCAGTTCATGACTTATTTCCAGTAAGCAGAAATCTTACCTTTTAATTTCCCCAAATCACGGAGGGCAACTCTCTGTGGTACTGGCCCAACGATTTAGAAAAGTCATTCAACAAGCACTCACCCACACGTGTTTTGAATTTCACAGATAAATAATTCAAAGTTTATCAGTGCACTTTCGAAGTTAACTTACAGCCCTGCCGTACTCATGTTTTTGTAACACGGTGCACATTTCCCGAGGAAGGGTGTGTTTGTCTCTTCCTGTCTCATTGTGAGGCAAGTATAAGTCAAAGTATCAACAAAAATTCAGAACTAAGTTAGAGTAGGTTGTACAATTGGTGTCATTATTTAATAAGTATAGCAGGACTCTGAATTTAACATTAGACAGTAAAAACACATGCATTAAAAATAATTTTTGAGTTCTTTCTCTACAACTGATCTCTTTTCCTAAAATATGAGATACATTTGGTTAAGCCGTGAAATATTACCAGGTGTTTCACCAGAGAAGGATGCCTCACACGTTATACCGTATGAGTTAACTAATATCAAATATTATTTTTGATGGTAACAAACAAAAACAAAAAAGAGTTGAACTTTCAATTGATATCTTAAAGTTAAGAATCATGGTTTCCATACCACTGTACTAATGGTTTATTTATTGATTCTGGCTGAGATACACAATGTTCTTTTTACATTTTTCTTCATATATTCCCTTCAAACCTAAAATGCTTAAACCATGGAAAACTCATCTATTTCTGTAATTAGTGTTTACTTTAGGTTATTCATGCATGATTCCCAAATAGTTACATTTGGTCAAGCTTGTCTAACTGAACACAGCACTTGGCTTGACAGAGAAAAAGCTAGCCGTATTATTAGTATAAGAATTCACTTCCTGGGAGATGAAGCGTGCCAGAAAGAATACTGGTTTGGTCACTAAAAAGAGCTAGGTTTGAACGCTTACACTATTTATTAATGATTTAAACAACATATCTAGGTAATGACTTAAACAGTTTCCTCATGCATAAGATGATGACAGTAACATTCATTCCCTTGTCGAGAATACTAAATGTAACAAAGTATATGTAGAGGGCAGCAGAATACTAAGAGAACTAATAATTGGTACCTATCATTTTTATTACAAGCTCTCTCACTACCTCAGAGTATATGTGCTAACAAAGTAAAGTTACAAAACAGTTACTTCAGATTTCATGCTTTTAACCTGCTGCCTAAGTCCTACCTTGCCCTTCGGAAATCTGAGACCAGCTGAGCAAGCAGAGTGGAACACAGAATCTCAGTAGGTGCCCTGAAGCCCTCCCTGTATGCTTCCTCAGTTTTGTTCTTCTGCAAACACACGAGGCACAGACGGATGGCCTGCTGACACCACTGATGTCTTGCTTCCTCAGCTATGATAACCTGCAGCCAGAGAGATTATGTCATCCTGAAAACTTTACATTATTTAATTGGCAGGTGGAGTGCTTAAGTAATTTGCCACTGACCCTTTTTAGAATCTGATAGTCGTTGGGGTGCTGAGGTTATCTAACAGGAGAAAGAAACATCAGTCTACCTTTCAAAAAGTAATAATTGTCACTGAAAGGCTCCTTTAACATTTATTCTTTTAATATTGTTGACATATTCGTATCAACAATAGCAAAATTTATTCTATAATAAATTCTTTCTCATGGCTAAAAACTCTACTAGATGGTGTATAATTGCTTTAATGAAGTATAAGTTTGGACCCTATTATTTTTTGCTGTACATTTTTGCAGAGAAAAATAATTTAGAAGTTCTAGAGTGGATACAATTTCTACCAAAATTATATAACCCTGCTTGTTCATAAATTTTTCTCTGGAAAAATACTGAAGGGTTTATTTATATTTCTCCAGTTCTTCTCTTCGTAAAACTCTGAACTTCATTACTGAGTCGCTGTGGTGTCCAGGGGGTGCTAGGGGCTTGCTGCCCAAAGGGGATTAGGAATACATCTTCTTTCCCAAAATATCAATGCCATTTCACTTCATCTCCAAGTGCTAGACAGAGATACGGAGACAAAGCCCGCAATATTCAGACCAGTCCTCGGGATTGAAAGATGAGTCTTGGTGAAGGAGGCAAAAACCATTGTAAACACTCAGGCATCTGGGCCTGCCCATCAGCTTATAAGGAAATGCAGGAATACTTGCAGAGTGCGAAGCTGAGAGCACAGGCAGATCTTGTTTTGCTGTTGCAAGCCAGCCAAGCCCACAGAAAAGTGCTGGCAGAGTTGCATTTCTTGTCCTGGAAGATCAAGTGTTGTGATAACTTCCCCCCACATATTTGGATTTATGGGAACTGAACATTTTTCCTTCCATAACCAAACACAGGATTTGGACAGTAAATCTAAAATGAAAGAAATAAAATGAAAAAGGAAAAGAATAATTCAAATTCAGATAGGTTAAGATTTAGCGTAAATGACCCATTTTGATAAACCATTAACATCCAAATTTGTCTCTCATTTTTATAAAATCAATATATATATAGCATATACATATACATATCCAAATATTTTATAGTTATACATAAATGTGTATATATAAAACTCAAAGTTGTATATTTATATATGTAGACTGTGTTTATATAGGGGTTATGTACAAAACAGAGACAAATAAAGAACAAAGATATATACTTATATGTACTTATGTGTATATACTGGGTCTGTCCAAAAAAAGTCCAGCCATTGTTATTATAATAAAAATGGTTTGTGCAACATTGATGTATCCCAGCAGCAAAGGAGAATGGCCTAGAATGCACATGCATGAACAGTGATGACTTCACTGTACTAGTCAGTGGGCGTGGTAGACACTGTTGAGTGAGTATGTGTACTCTTTGGCCTTCACATTCACAATGACTGAGAGAGCAGAGCAATGAATCTGCCTCAAATTTTGCGTTAAGTTTGAACATTCCTGTGGGGAAACTATTCTGACGATCCAGACGGCTACAGCCATGGGCTGCTGGTGATTGGCAGCTTCATCGTGACAACATTCCCACTCAGGCATCACTTCTCACCCACAGTTTTTTGGTGAAATATCTAATTACCCAGGTTACTCAACCCCCCAAAAGCCAGATTAGGGGCTCTGAGACTTCTGGCTTTTCCAAAACAAAAATCACCTTTGAAAGGAAAGAGATTTCAGACCATCTATGATATTCAGGAATATATGACAGGGTAGCTCATGGTGATTGAGAGAATTGTGTGGGGTCCTACGGTGCCTAATTTAAAGGGGACTGAAGTATCATTGTCTTATGTACAACATTTCTTATATCTTTTATCTTCTTCAACAAAGGTCTCTATTTTTCACATTACACGGCTGGATATTTTCTGTGAAGTGTGTGTATATATATATATATATATGTGTGTGTGTGTGTGTGTGTGTGTGTGTGTGTGTGTGTATCACAAACACAGTAGTTGGTCAATGTACCTGTGTATAAAAGTGGCAGAAACTAAATCTGACAATAAGTATTTATGACTGAATAAGTTCCTTAGCATGTGAAACTTTCCAATTATGAAGTCAGTAACAGTTAGAAGGATAGGTTTTCCTTGGACTTTCAAAAGTACTAGTTCTACTGAATGCATTATTGAGAATTAACATACTAGAAATCTTAAGCTTTATATTGCATGGTTTTAACTACATAGCTTAACATGCTTTTTCTGGCTCTAGAATTTTGTGGTTATTTTTGGAAATGGTGTTTTGGGAAGCACCAATAGCAGCATTGTTTTTGTGTTTATGTATGTGTGTGTCTTACAAATTTTTCCTGATTCTAGCATTACTTTTGTTAAAATTAACCCAAAAAAGTAAATGCGAAAAATCAATCTGTCTTTTCATCCTTCTTAATACAGTTGAAACAAAATAAGTTAAAGTTTAAATACAAGGGTCCACAATGGCCTCCTTCTAAATATGAAAGAGACTGAATTTAAAAGGCACCTTTAATAGTTCCCCATTGAGAACCTCCTTGAGAGCCTGACCTTACAGGCTCCCAGGACTGACCTCCGCAGGTTGAATTTCCACCCGTCTCCCTCCACAGTGCTACAGAAGCAGTGCAGTCCAGGGCAGTCTTAAAACATTGTTGACTCCATCAAATTTATGCCTCTAATCTCTGCAGTTCCATCCCTTACGCTGCAGACTTCTAATACCCACACTAACGCCCTTCTTCCTTGGGGGGAGGGAGAGGGCTTTCTCTCTCAGTCCTAAGTAGACATTCCTTGATTACTTTAGCCTTCCTCGAGCCTTTCATTTTCTGAATTTCAGCAGTATTTACTCTCCAAGCTATGCTTGTCATTCTTTTGACAGTCTTTTCCACATGATTTCATATGTGAAATACCTAAATCTGCTGAGTAACATCTTCCAGCTGATTTCTCAATTAGTGCACAGTAGACTTCTAATATGCATTTATTGAAGGAATGAGACCTTCATGTCAAGCCCAAATGTTCAGACTCTCCCGATTCACCAACCAGCCTGACAATCGCACATATCCGTCTTTATACAATATGTTGTAAATTAGTCACTCAATGCATGTTTTTGAACAGCTCACATTTGTCACACATGGTTGAAAATTGGGAATAGAGAAGTAAACATAATAGAACTGGCATTGTAGAACTTAAATTATTTCCAGTGGGGAAACAAAGATAATAAAAACAGCAAGCTCCAAAAGTAAGCTAATTAATTTTAGAGAGTGATGTTGCTGTGAAGATAATAAAATGGGTTAGAGGGTAGAGCTTGACTACAAAAGACTGCAGGTTACTTTAGTTCAGTGTTTATGATGTCCTTTGCCAGAAGCTCATATATGAGTTGGACCAAGAATGATGAGTAAGAAGCAGCCACGTGTGAAAAGATAGATGCAGGCAAAGCAAAGAGCAAGCGAGGTTTCCCTGAGGCATAAAGCTTGGCATGTTCGATGCACAGAGAGAGGAGAATTGTAGCTGGACCACAGGCCTCCTGGGAGGAGGGCGAGGAGGTCAGAGACTTAATGAATTGCTCTTGCAGAACTTTTGGTCCAAGGTAAGGATCTGGAGTCTTACACGGATTACAATGAAAAGTCAATGGAGTATATTAAGCAAGTGAGTTATGGTATCTTTTATTTGTTGAAATATCACTATATTGCTTATTAAAGTAATCTAATGTCTGCCAGAAGATAAATAAAAGACATGTTCAAGTCCTAACTGGGAGTAACTGTGAATGTGACCTTTTTGGGAAATAGGATCTTTACATAAGTAATCAAGTTAAAACGAGGTCACTCCACTCATAAAAAGAATGAAATTTGGAAGTAGAGCTAGGAGACACACAGGGAAGGAGGTCATGTGAATACCGAAGCAGAGATTTGTGTGAGACCCTTCTGTGTGGTGTGGGCCCAGCTCCCACTCGGAGATGCACAGGACCTATTGCCCACGGATAGGTTCTCTCATGGGAAATCAGGTTTGCAATGTGCCTAAGCCGCTTTGAGTCTTGCTTTTGCTAAAACTCCCTCACCCTGGATTGGGACAGCAAATGCTTACTGTAACTTCCTAAAATCCATGCTAAACCTTCCTAGGATGAGTGTAACCGGTTCAACCACTCCTCTCTTTTCATTTGATAATATCCTTCTTCTGTGATGTGATCAGCAGCATTGGCTCCTTTGTTCTCTGTAAAAGGTAACCACCTAAAGCAAACCTGTGCATAGTTAATGAGGACCTTCCTGTAATGTGCCCAGTAAGACAATAAAAGCTCATCGAAGCAAGGTCAAAGGCTTTTTGCTCCCCTTGAGAGAAAAGCCATGCTGTCCTTTTTCCTCCACAGGACTCGGTAGTCCGTGTCAATGTCTCATTTCCTCCATAATGACGTGGACACTGCGGGCTGGTGTCTGCATCAGAGATTGGAAGGATGCATCTACAAGCCAAGACACCCGAAGGGTGCCTGGCAACCACTGGAAACTATGAACAGGCAAGGAAGGATGCCCCCTAAGCTACCAGAGAGATGTTTGGCCTTGCTGACACCTGGGTTTCAGACTTCTAGCTTCCAGAACTGTGAAAGGATACACATTTGTTGTTCTCAGCCACCCCGTTTGTGGTACTTTATTACACGAGCCCTAGGAAAGGAATACACATAACTTTGAAGAATTGCCACGCATAATAAATCAGGCATTGTCAAGATTCCTACAATGTAGCTATGGATACATTTAAATAACTAGATAGATAGATAGATAGATAGATAGATAGATAGATAGATAGATATCATAGAGAGATATAAATTCATGATTACATTAAAATATATTATAGGGCATTATGGCACCTCTCTATGTTATATTTTGTTAGTTACACAGGGTTTTTGAAGAAGCGGATTCCAGGGAGGGTTAAAGGTATAAGAATGTTACGAGGAGAAATAGCTGTGAAAGAAAATGGGAAGAGTGGCAGTGAGCTGGGAGAGCCATGAAACTACGGTACAGGTCTGAGAGAGAACCTGAGTGAAGCAGAGAAGGAAGGAAGTTGGGTCGGGACTTTCCTAAGCTGCTGCTCAAACAGAAAAGTCTAGAAAGAACATGGGTGTCCTCAAACCAAAGCCTCTGGAAGGGTTTCTCGTCTTTTGAAATGTTTCTGCCTTCATATGCCTACCTCGTTCAGTCATTGGCTGGGATCATGAGAGGCATGCTTGGGGTGCAAACACGGAGACAAATTTCAGAGCACAGCAGTGGGGATTCAGTTGCTTTCCTAAATTGAGATCTGAGAGCTGTGTGTTCTGGGTACCTTTCGTAGTATAATAATAAAGTGGGGGGAGGAAAGCTCTTAGTATTAGCTTTGCCCAGCAGCTATTCTGTACCTACCCTGTGTATGAAGGGTTGTCCACATTTTTTAAACCATCTTTAATTTGTCCAGATAGAGCGGGTAGGGATGGTAGAGAGGGTAGGGGTGTAGGGGGAAGTGGAGTTTGTTTATGAATGAAACCTGTTTCCTATATTTGGTAGGAGTAGTTCATGGAAGAAGGGAAGACATTTTTATTGAAAAGAAGAGAGATCCCTTAATCTTTTTTTTTTTTTTTTTTTTTTTTTTTTTTTTTGGAGCAGGATAGGCACAATTTCAATAGCTTCTTTGTTATCCTGCTTCTTGATGGGAACTCCAATACTCCAATGAGAGTGCTGAGAATGGATATTGCCAGACAAGACAATGGCCTTCTTTCCACTTTTCCTTTCCATTTAAATTTTGCTTCCAAGACATTCATCAGGCAGTTTTATTTCAGATCTATCTAAATGTTATTTCAAATCTAACATTTCCTGAAGACCTGATGTGCTTAGGACACTGGGCTTATTTGTAGTGATTTCACAGAGAAAATATGTGGTCCCTGCTGCTAAGAAATTTGCAGTTAAGTGGGTGACACTGAAGAAGAGCAATTTCAGTGCACTGTGATAAGCACCCCCCAGAAATGCAGTTCCAGATGTTTTTAAACAGAAACATGAGCAATCACATTAGCTTGGGTGGGGACTGGTGATCGCAGAAAGTTCCTGAGTACATCAGAATTTGCGTGTGCTATCATTGCCGCCACCATGGACTGACTTGAGTGGTTTCTTGGTTTCCACCCTACCTCCCCCTAGAGTAGCTTGAATATTCAAATTATTATTAATTATTTAGTGCTATAAACTATTCAAGTGAAAAGTAAGACTTATTGCTTCATATGATGTTCAGAATAGCCCAGCACATTTAAAGGTTAACAAATATTATTTACATATTTAAGCAATAAGTAGAAGTGACTCAAGTTGTAAAAATACTTAATTGTAAAGAAAACACACAATTAAAGTATGTGTTGTGCTCCAAAGGTTACTCTTGAAATAAATTATTTGGAATGCATATCACAATTTCCCATAAAATAGTAATCTATATATTATCAAGCTATATATTTTATTACCATGTAAGTCTAATTACCTTATTATATAGCTGGTATATTATATATTTATCATGAAAATCACTCAAAGCATATTATTCACAAAAAATTGAAAAGATTAAATATCCAATAATGGTGGCTTAATAAAATAAAATGTGATTTAGCTAATTAACTGTATAATAAAATGTTATAACCCACTGATGATTATATTACAGAAGAATATTTTGAAACTATGAGTTTTCTGATTTAAAAATATCCGGTAGTACAAATAATTAAGGAACAAAACACATAAGTTGCTCATCAATCCACCTGTAAGAACTAGCCAGTGTTAATTTTAGCATGCACTTCAGCCTTTTTAGAAAAAAGTATTAATATAAGTGGAAAAACACTTTTAATGATATATTGTTAATAAAAATGCATGTTTATTTATAAAACTCTTATTATTAAAACATTTTAATAGTAGTTGGGTAATGCGTAATTTTTATTATAAATTTTTAATTTTCTGATTTTATTTTATGCACTTATTTGTGCTTTCCCCAAATTTCAGAATTTCCAAATTCTTAAGTTTTTTTTTCCAGAGAAATGCCTGAAAAGTCTTTTTAAAAAGCTATTCCACTCTTTCCTCTATGCTGTACTATGAGACTCATTTTTCCTCAATGTGCTATTTTTTTCTCATAGCACTTATCACTTGACATAGTAAATATCTATTCACTCAATGACTCTCAACTCTCCTAGAATGTTCATTGCAGGCAGGCAAAGGCTACGTCTACTTTGATGGCTGCCTTTTTTCCAGCAACCTAGAAAAGTGCCTGGAGTATAGCAGGCACACGAAAAATGTGGTGAAAGAATTATTTGCTATAAATAAATCACAATGTAATCAGAAAATACTGAATTTTCAACTCTGTATATATAGTAAGAACGTTACTTTAACTCTCTTCAAAAAGAAAAAGCATATGCAATTGGGAAAACATCTAGCCTTACAGACATTAAAAGTTCACGGTTCAAGAACAGTTTTTAATTGGGAAAATGGATCAAATAAAGAACTTTCTTCAGATTTGGGTGCTGTCTTTAGAATTATTTCAGTATTTTGTGGATGGTGGACACTAAGTCCATTTACTGACTTTCTAAAATGTTCCTGGTAGACCATTGGTCTGTTATAAGCACAATGGATATGCATGGTGGTTGTTATTATATACAGAATAAAGGTTGGGGGAAATTAAAGAAAAGGCAAGAATAGGAAGGGGATGAGAGTCTTTCGAGAAGTTTCTGGGCAAAATTTAGATGGTCCGATGTGACTAAGGGAATCATTCAGGAGAAACTAAACTATGTAGAGATAACAAACAACACTGACGCATCATTGGTTTAAGCCAAGAGAGGTTTACCTTTCATTCATGCTCTGAGCCTCAAAGTTTGCAACGGTCCTGGTGCAGTTCTGCGTCTTCTTTGTCCATTCCCCCACAGCCGGGTTGAAGAGTCATTTTTTTCCTCTTAGACTGAAGAAATATGCACTGGTTCTTTAAAGGTCTTTTCCTATGTGACACCCATTAGTTTTATTTATATTCTATTTGCCAATGTCAGATGCACGGTCAAGAATAAATTTCACTCACTGGGCAAGGGCAGTCTTACCTTGTGCCCAGAAGAACAGTTATAATGACTACAAGGCAAGAAAGAGTAGAGGAAACCTGTATGCGAGAAAAGACAAGATTATAGAGAAAAAGAAAATAGCACATTTATGGTCCACACAGTGCTCCACTGCAGGTTGGGGCCAATACAAACTGAACACGCTTCCTCAAATTAGACAGTGAGTGAGATTCTTTGTTCACAGTATGGCATGGGGAAGACTAGTAAACACCTTTGTCTTGGTGAAATTTAATTCCATATTTGTGTGTTTCCTATCGACGTGTTTCAGACACATCCTGTTCACACCTGTATACCACCTTACAATGAGTGAATAGATATAATTAGAGTTTTAAGAATAATACTATCAGTGTTTCTAGTCAGAGATTAGAATAAGACCAAAGTATCCTACTGATTTTCAGCAAATTACATCTTCAAAAACCAAAGAAGCCACAGGGCAACAAAAATGTACAATGCTCTATACTTAATGGCAAGTGACCCAAACTTAAAAGGGCTATTTAGATTAATTTGTTTTTAAAATTCAGTTATTACTGTATTCAAGTAATTTGTCTATTGTTAGCTGACTCTAGCACCATTAGTCTAGAAACCGACATACGCCAGGCTCTTCTCTAAGTTCTGTACATCTTAGTTGCCAACATTAGCCCCCTCTTCCCATTTTTATGTTTATTATAATTCGCTAATACATTAGTTTGGTCCCTCTGGATATAAATACAATGCAGCTTTTAACTCTGTTTATGGACTGCAGGAACACGCATCCTGCCAAGAGATTTCACATCGAGCTACAAATTGCTATCATGAGCCATTATTTCCATTCCATTCTTCTCCTTGCGTGCATGGAATTAGTGTGAAGATTCCATTAGCAACAGTGCCATTACAGGCAGAGTATTTTTTAAAGAATAAATCAAACCAAACAATTTTCATAAACCCCAGGCATACATGAAAATTAAAATAACATCTTTAGAGGCTATTGTTATCATGAAAAAATAAATAATATCTAGATAAACAGTGAGATTTTTGATGTGGGTATTTTTAAATTCTTGTAGATGGAGAAATGTAATAGGTATATAATTATAAAATAGAATCAAACATAGAAAGTAAATTTATAAAGAGTGCAAGAATAAATTTTAAGGAGGGATCTATTTGCCTCATTGATGAACTTGTTAATTCTCCTTGTTAATTTTAAGGTAAGAAAATTAGTTTTATGGCCACATTACTTTTTAAAAAAATATTTTATTTATCTATTTTTAGAGAGGGGAAGGGAGGGAGTAAGAGGGAGAGAAAAATTAATGTGAGAGAGAAATATGGATTGTTTGCCTCTCACACACCCCCAACAGGGGACATGGCCTGCAACCCAAGCATGTGCCCCAATTGAGAATCAAACTGGTGACTTTTTGGTTTGTGGGACAATGCCCAACCTACCAGTCAGGGGTGTCCACATACTTTTACATATAATTTAATTTAATTTTGGCCTGCACTTGTATATATCAAGCAGTACAGATTCCTAATGCTTTTATTTTTTTTTTTCCATGTTAATTTGAAATGCTTGGCACCATGCATTGAGTTTAGCTGAATCGAGGTCTAAGAGGAGACAGTACAGTTTCCTAGTTCTATCAAATTTTCCTTAATGGATCAACTCAGTTAGCAGCATGGATTGATTGATTTTAACAGCCCCTGGGTTGTTACTGAGCTCCTAATACATGGCCAGCACTTTCCAGGAGCAACGCAGGCTAAAACCCCTGCCCTGGTGGGAGTGGCTATTCCAGAATGGCAAATAGACAGTACATGGTAAGAAGAGATTAGTGCTGTTCAGCGATGATAGAAGGTGATGCAGTGGCAATTTTAAAGTAAGGACATCGTACTGCACAATAATTAAATTTGAACTGAAAGTGGAAAGAGACTGAGCCATGGGTATTTCTCAGGAACAGTCCAGTCAGGAAGGAACAACATCTCTTACAAGATCCTGAAGCAGCAGCAGATGGTGTGGGTTCTATCCACAAAGAGGAGGCTCAGTGTGCCATGTAAGCTTCTTTCCTCCAGCATCTTGGTAATCTGGTTTGAAAACTGTGCAGAGAACAAGCAAACAATAGCTCATTTTACAGTGTGAATCCGGTTTCTAGAAGTGGACACCGTGGTACCGTGTGCTGGAACTTCCGCTCAGAACCTTATTAATGGTATACGCACAGAAATTTAGACTTACAGAAATGTGAACATACAGAAAGTTGAACTTTATGGCTCAATTGCCTTTTAATTTAGGTTTTAGTTTTGTTACTTGGAGTTTCTAATTATTTCATCAACAAAAAAGAGCTACTTAAAGGTAGACTAAACTTTTAATGCAGTGAAGATCATTAATAACCTAATTTTATATGAGCAGGACATTAAGGTATAGTATCACCTTTTTATATTTATTTTGTATGGATTAGCTTTCCAAACCAAACTGGTTTTTTTTTTCCCTTTTGGCTCCCAATTGCAAAGGACTTGCCCAAGGCAATTTGTCTTCAAGAAAATAGGGTCCCACTGATGTTCTCATGATGAAGATTGGATGAATGTTCTCTTTATGCCAACTTTTCCAGGTAGGAAGGACAAGAAAGGAGAAAGAAAATTTTGAGGCAATGCATTCTGACATATTGCTAAATAATGAACTTCCAGTTTATTGGGGGACTGAAAATGTCAAGGAAATTTAGAAACTAAAATTTTAAAAAATGGGTGAGCCAGTTGACTCTATACCTGATTGGATTTGGAGTTTAATGAACATTTTCAATAGATTGCTTCCTCAAAGACAAGTAGATTTCTTAGAATTAAGTAGATTTTTTACGATTCTTTGATGGACAGTAGGTTGTCTCAGAGTGTTACTCCATTACCCTTATCTATCACTTTTGATAGACTAAATAAAAATCATCCAATTTTTGTTCATGGAAATAGAAAAATACTCTTTTTACAAATAAAGAGAAAGAAGGACTAGAAAACGTAAGTACTATTTTCTATATCTGTTCATAGTCATATGCTCTTTAAGAAAGAATTATGAATTTTAAAAAGTCTGTATGGACCTTATTTTGTTTTAACATAATACTAGTCATGGTCACTTCTTAATATAATGCTAATGGCAAAATGATACTACTTAATGTTTTCACAACTGAATGGTTAAAACTATAAACACTGATGTTTTTAAAAGCAAGACATGCAGTAATGTTTTCATATGATGGTGTAATTCCTTTTGCAACCACTTCTCCATCTTTTAAATATTTTATGGATTTTATTAGGTCACATTTATGCTGTGAGCAAAAAAGTACCAAAAGTGTACTATCTTCAAGTATTTTCTGCTACTTTTTTCAAGCTCAATCACAGGACAATATATCTGGGAGATAAATACATTTTATTATACATTGAAGGTGACTTCATTTTGCATACCTCATCTCTATTACAACCTACAAAATTTTTCTTTCTCTTCTGTGGATGCAGCAGTTGGAACCTTTTTTCTATTGATTATCAAAAAAAATGGCGGTTATCAGTGGTTATAAATGATTGAAAAGGTTTTGAACGTTTACTTATGTTGAAATTTAAGAAATACATAAATCTTAGACACAAAAATGTATAGCCTCAAAGATGATTTTAAGGTGGCCAGCTGAGATCTAGATTTTTTCCTTGAGGATGATTGGTTTTTAATAAATCAAGAAATCTCTGAAAACATGTGCTACCTGGTTGTGGGGAGTTGTGTGTACGTTTGTTTTGGTTTGTGTGTGTGTTCTTACATTTGTAATATTTTAAAAGTAATTCTAATGGAAATAATCAGCAGAGGACAACTGTGGTCTAACAATCAAAAGTAACATCATGAATATATTCATATCAATTTGTAGATAACATATTTTTGCTTTATGTTGAGAGATTTGACTGTCTCTAAACGTTACCGTTTTGGTGATTAGAGAGTTAAGGCAGATAGACAGCTAAATGACTTTTGCCCTGTTAGATTATACAATCGCTTCCATTACTTAGAAAGTCATTTCTTGCTACAGGCAGCCCACATCATTATAATAATAGTAATTATAATAATTATCATAGCACTTACAATATACTATGCTGCCTATCCCAGTGAATCCTCCAACTCTTTAAAAAGGAAATACACACCATAGTTGGGAATCTCTGCCTCTGAAATGTAGATACCACTGGAGTGAAAAAGGAGGCATCTCGCTTCTCTTTGGGTTCCAATTCTCCTAACAGTTGTTATTCAGAAGAAAAGATTTAACAAAAGTTAAAAATAATTTGTGAGAATTGAGTGGAAACTGAGAGACTCTCAAATACCTCAAGATGTTGTTGTTAAAAATGTAGATAATATCCAAGAAAACATATAAATTTTTAGCTTTTAGTGCAAATGAAATTCTTCTCTTATAGGATCCTGTTCTGCAGATAACGTGCTCATTGTATACACACCAAAGAATGGCAGTTGGCTGGCCAGAGAGCATCCATCAACTATGGACGCCTTGATTGCAGGTATGTACATTTCCCGTAATGTATTGGACTAGCCCTAAGAAAAATCAGGACTGTGTTATTTAGAATATGGAGTGCAAACGATCTGCTTTATTCTTAGATTGCCTTTTTGCTCCAGTAATTTCTAAACCACACCATGTTCTCAGGCTAATTTTGGCTACATTGTGAATATATGCGGATTGCATACGGACAGAGTTGCAGCGGTGACTGCTGGTTGGCCATCTCACAGAACACTCTGGGTTTGTTTGATTTAAATTGCTTTTCCTTCTCTCTTAATTTCAATGAGTCTATAAATATAAGTAGCTCTGTTGTATTATTTTATTATATCTCTATGTATCTGAGCTGGAATCAGTAGTTTAGAATAGTATAAGAATAAGAAATATAAACTCCAGCTTTTGACAAAAGTCCCCCAACCTTACAAGTTCTCCTAAACAACAGCCATTTTGTAGACCTGAAAATGATAATAATTCAGATGGTTTGGTTTTCTTCTCCCTCACATCTGCATTTCCAAACCTAAATGTTTCTTCAAATGCTGTCTTATCCACAAGAAATAATCTTGCCCTCCTCTGAAACTAATAACATAGGAACTGGTTATTCCTTTCTTACAGCACTTAGTCAGTGCATGCTCTGTATAAGCAAGGATTTTCAGTTGGCACCATGAATATTTACACTTCTTGTTATGTAGTAGGTACTCAATAAAATTATTTCACCTGCACTAAAGTCTACCTTGTTCAAATGTGGTGTGTACTTAGGTGGACGTCTTATCTTTACAACCCAGGTGCTTAGTAAAAACAATGATTATTGTTATCCACCATAAAATTCTATAAAGTCCTAATAAAAATAAAAAGTTCTTATTATCTATCGTTGCATCTTCTGAAGGGCTGTTAGGTGAAATGTATATACTACACATTTATTTATCAAATGGATATAGCCTAAGAATTGTGCTCACACTGTGTTGCTTAAATCCAAGTGTAAAATTGTATATCCTTTATAGAATAGTTTTACTCTGTATGCTTTATATTTAATTAGGAGTACAATTTCCAGAAGCACTTTGGAAACAAGTAGCAACTATTCCAAAGGCCTATCCAAACAAAATAAATTTGAAATATATTACAAGAGAAAAGAAAGAACATTCCCTGTGCTTCCCCCCAGAAAAGCTGGTCTATATTGAAAGACTTAATGTTCCTAGCAGATAACTAAAAAATGTGCTGAATCTAAGGAAAAAATTTATGTGTGGCCATCTGAACTTTAAAAAATAATTGCCCTGCTAAAATTTATCTTCCCTACGATTGGGTTAATGGAAGCCTATATTTTGGTATGCAAAGAATCCTTTTTTAAAATAAAAATTTATAAATCTCTTAGGCATGTTACCCTCTCATGTGACAAGAAAGTTGCCTTAACATATAATCTGTCATATCCAAGCCTGCAAAAATGCACTACTGGTGAGTCTTAAATGAAAACGCTATTTTTTTTGGAGATGGACAATATTGGCCATATTATTCCAGTTGTGTGTTATTCAAAGAATGCATGATTCTCGTTATGAAAAAAATTTAAAAATTACAGAAACAGTATGTTATTTTTCACTGTAAGAGAAGATGACTTAGAAACATAGAGTGAAATAAAGATGTTTGCCCATTTGTTTCCCCTAAGGATGCATCTCAGGGACAGAAAGTGTGTCCTTGGTGTGCATATTGAGTGTCATTTAGGCTTTAGATTAGATGCTGCTCTTAAATCTACCTCAACGGGCTTGTGCTAAATGGCAAGGTTGTGAAATGAAATACAAATTAGGCTTAAATAGGATAGATTGCATTAAAAATGTACTCGACTGAGCAGGAAAGTTCAACCAAAGTTCAGGGAGTTCACGCTGGTGCGAAGCAGGGAGAGTGGCTGGGCACAGCATCGTGTGTCTGCCGGGAGTGGGACCTCGCAGAGACTTCTTCTGGCTTCCAAAGGCGACATAATATACACAAACATGGGCATTCCAGCAGTGACTGACATCCTGCCGGATGAAGTTAATTTGATCCACCTGAGGATAATTCTAGCAACTGGCTTGACGACCAGCATGCTCCCTGTTGGTTCACAATAAATAAATACATGTTGACCACTTCTCTAACACAGCATCTGTCTGCTCTGTTTGCAGCATGAATAGATACTTCTGATTTTAAAAGTTTTCATTCATATGCTTCTGAGTAATAAATTGCAGTGAATGGCATAGAAATCGATATTCTTATCTTTTCAATTGCTCTTCACTTTCAACACGGTTTACATAATTTAAAAAGAACTTTGAATTATTTCATGTATCCTACTGAGAAAATTATTTCATCCCTCTGTGCATTAAAAAACCCTATAAATTTGAAACAGATGACTTATTACATTCCAGTTTTATCTGTTATAGCTGAAAGTTGATAATGCAACTATTTTTCTCTTGATAGACCAGAATCTAAAACTGTTTGCATTGATAAAGATGGTTAGTGTATATACTATAAACTGTTTAAGTACTTTATATTTCTTTCTCTTTTTTTTTTCAGAGTGCAAACACAGTCCCCCACTACCACAAATTATGCAGCCGAGTTTCCCACATTTGGGGAAATTGCAGGGGTCAGCACATCCAGAGTGCAATGGATAAGCCTCGCCCTGCGAAAACCACCTTCGTGGTCAGGGTATCTTCCCTGCCAAGTAAGTATACATTTTTTTATTTAATTGCCCCAATAATACTATTGAGCTTTGCTGGAGTTACTACTACTTCCTTCATTCCCATTCTACAGAAGGAAAGCTGAGGCACAATGAGACTTAGTAATTTGCCAGAGAAACCAGGCTTGTATGGAAGGAAACCAGGATTTAAGCACAAGCCATCTGGCTGCAGAAGTGGAAACTTACCACTGTACTGTGACATCTTACCATTCCATGCTCCATAAAAGAGGAGGAAATGCAAAGGATGCACAGAACACCTGAATGGTCCAGATTGAAGGATCAAAAGTGGACATGCACAGCAACTGCTTTAAACATTTTATTGGTCAAAGCTGCTAATAGGAATAGAGTTTCTTCTCAAAGTGATAAATATGCTTGAAAATTGTGACAAGCACAACTCTTTAAGTGTACTAAAAACCATTACATGAGTAGGATATTTATTTAGAAATCTTCTCTTCTAATTTCTCAGAAAACAATCCTAATTTATTTCCTCCTTCATTTAAAACACATAATTGAAAATACATTCAAATATCATTATTCTATTTATTGTTTTCCTTAACCTTATTTAAACGTTTCTCAAATCCGAACTATGGAGAAGTAGAGAAGTGGCTTTGGAGTGAGTGGGTCACTTTCTGAAGACATTTATGTTGAAAATAAATTAGATTTTGGCTGCTTTGGTCAGTGCCCGGAAGTTGGCAAGAGGATACAACCTTATCAAACCAAGAACTCTGTTCTTAATTTGGGATATTAACATTTGCAGTCTAATTTTTCTAAAGTTACATCCTCATATGTTAAACAAAATTTCTAATTCTCTAAGCATAAGTATACAGGATAGTTTAACCCTGAAATATATTAGAAACCTTAGAATACATTCATTTTTGCTTTGTTTTGTTTTACTTATAAACATAACGGAACTGTAAGAGAAGATGAAACAAATGTACTTGTAGTACATTTCATGTATATTTGCATTGTGTTAAATTCTTTCATACATGTAATGAAAGTATCTTGTTGACCTGTGTGTTCTAAGACACATAAAAAAAAAAAAAAAAAAACGTGCGTTTTAGATTTTAATCATAAACAGATTTAGGCTCCATTATGGTTTTCTTCTTTCAGCCTTTATCAGCATAGTCATTTAAATAAAACATTTATTTGTAAAAGTGTATGTGTGTGTGCTTTACTTGAAAGAGCTGATTACAACCCTGTTTGGAGCTTTTATGATACCTCTTTTAAGAAGTAATTTTTAGGTTAAAATTCAAACATTTCACCTTTTAAACTGTTTCATGTTTGACCTAGGTATGCTGGAATTAAACATGCCCAATCTACTAGAATCTCTCCCTATTTAAGAGAACCTTTCTGAAAAACAGGCCTGGCAGTCAACTTCCTCTCTGTGGCTTTGCAAGAATAAATTAAAATGTGCAAAATGACTGGAGATTCATGGTGAAAGGGTGCTTTAGAGTGTTAATCCCTCATGAATTCTGCCTCCAGGATCTTGCTTAAATGAGCAGGAAACTTCTGGAATTGAACAAGCATTGTGGGTGGCCATTCTATGGTTAACAGGAAGAGAGGGGAGATTTCAATTAAAGATGTGAGTTAACTCACATAAATACCGTTATTTGTCGGTGCCTGTGCATAAGTATAGGCCTGCACTGATAGGACAGACAGGCTGAGAAAGACTGAAAAATTAAATTTCTTATGTGTCAGTGGAAATGTTTTGAAAATACAATGTACATTTTCAGGAACCTGTTTTGTATCTTTTCACATACTTCTGCAGTTTCACGTAGCATTGGATTTGGCTATGTCCAGAGTTATAGCGATTTACAGATAAGTTAAAGGGCAGAATTACATTTTAGTTTACTCTGGAAATTTTGGATTTAAATTGTTTTTCCATTTCTCTTTCCATGTTCTGGTGTGGGGAATGAATGTAACATACATTTATTTCCTGTGTATTTCAAAGGGAAATGATTTCCACATATTACGGCCACACAGTTTAAATAGTATTGTCTTTAATAGCAGAATGAGAAATTCTGTCTCTGATGATAACTGCAGACATTTACTTTATGACTTGTTTTTAGATCTCCTTATTACTCATCACAATTATATTTTAATATACCCAGGATGGTGAATACTGACTAAAGCATCTCCTAAATGTTTTTAACCACCTTACCTTCACACACCATACACATGCATGAATCTAAAATTGAATTTACACTACTTGGTGAGGTTTTAATTTTTGAAAGAAGATAAGATGAATTGCTTCAATTTCCAAAAAAATCAGTTATTTAAGAAATTTTAAGTTTAATTTACAAATACAGCGAATACGATCATTCATTCATGTGGTCTCATTTTGTCAGATAGTAGTGAATTTGTGAAGCAGGGCATGCTGGTGGAAGGTTAGGCTAGGGAAGAAATACTGAATATTTCAAAAATTAAGAGGCTGAAATTTAAGTACATTTGTGGTAAGACTAAAAGAGAATGGTGACTTTATCATTCGTTTTTTAATACAACTGTCATTTATATGAGATTTGCCTTTTTAAGTGCTTTCAGATTTGGTGCCTCAGTATCTTTTCGAAGTTTGTAGAACAATTGGAATTTGGCACTTAACCCTTCAACTTGTCAACCTCAAGAAAAGCAAAAATGGATTAAGCAGCGGAAGATGCCTGAAGGTTTGGCTGATGTACTCTGACTTGTCTTAAAGTGCACACCTCATTCACTAGGCTTTGTTATTTTTTTACCACTTCTCACAAATAATGAGGCTGGCCTCTGAACTGCTTCAGGGGCAGGGCTGTATGTATCCCAATCACCGTGTTAGAAAATTGCCTGATTCTGCAGCAGACACCCCCACCGATGTATTTGATGAAGACTCCACTCAACCGAAACCCGCAGAGGGAGTCCGTTTATAAACAGGATGCACAGTGCGGTTCATGCTATCTCTGGATGCCATGGTCTCTTCAGACAGGCTTAGCATACTATGTACTCTTTCCGCCCGTTAATTATAAAGAGTAATCATGTGTTTAGTGCCAACTTCGTACCAAGGATTCCCTGTGGACTTCATGAACCTTAAGATTCAAGAACTTTGGCCTTTGATTCTCAGTCAGGGCACACGCCTAGGTTTCGGGTTCAGTCTCTGGTCAGGTGCATACGAAAGGCAACCAATCCATGTTTCTCTCTCACATCAGTGTTTCTCTCCCTCTATTTCTCTCTTCGTTCCCCTCTCTCTAAACCCTCCCGCTCTTCTTCTCTCTCTAAAAACAATGAAAACATATGCTTAGGTGAGGATTAAAAAAAAAAGAAAACAATAGTAAAAAAATTTTGGGGACTTTGACTTGTAAAGTCCCCTTTCAAATCCTGGAAGAGGCCCTCCCAATGTGTTCATATATATAACCATGCTGTTGTTGGTGGAAATCAGGGTTTTCCAGGGATCGCGAGAAAAGCATTCCAGGGACCCTCACAGAGGAGACTGTGCTGTGGCAAGATGGTTTGTTCACATGGAAGGCTGCCCTTGAGTTTCCAATTTCTCATCTCCCTCCGCCCCACCGTGGAAGAATTCCAACCTTGCCTTCAGCAAGGCCAGAACAAAGGCCAGCGTCCAAAGTTCCTGCTTCACATTAAAGTTTAGTCCTTCAGAGCTCGCACCATCTGCTGCAGGCCCCAGTAGCTGCTAAACCCACAAGGTCATGTGGTTGTGTGCTACTGAGCAAAGGCAAGGGGTGAGAGTAGGTTCCCCAGAGAAGAGAGGGAGAGAGAGACTGACAGACAGACAGACAGACAAACATCTTATTTGTTCCCCTGGGATTATATTAGTTTAGGTTTGGGACAAACCAGGTGCTTTTCCAAAAGAACCGATCAAATTCCCAAGCTCTTGCAGGTTTTTAATAGGCCCAACCTCTAGTTAGACAGACAGGGCTCTTTGGTCAAACACCCCATTTACAGCCGTCAACAAGCTGGTACCATGGGGCACACAGAGTTCCTGCAGAGATTTTCTGTGCTCTCAGAATCGTGTTTCCTTAGCAGCAGTCCCCTGCGGTGTGTGAATGAGTAGGTACCTGCTGTAGCTTCCTGGCCAAGCAAGTAGGCGCACTCTCCCCAGTATACTAAACTTGATGTCTAATTCCGTTTGCTCTCTTTTGTTTATTAATAAGTAGTTAACGAATGATGGTAACAATGCTTTTGTAAAATATCAGGATGATGTTTATTTGGTTTACAATAAATAAAACAAGATTTACTACAAGCAGGTACTGTGCTTAACGTTGAGGATGCACATGTCACAGCCTTGTGCTTTCAGGAACTTGCGATTTATTGTAAGGGTTATCAACAGAAATGAATAGTTTGAAAACCACGTTAAAGGACCAGGGAGACTGGGAAGCGCAAGATATAAAAACAAAGCCCAGACTTGGCTTTCTTGAAGAGAGAATGCCTGAGCTGAGTCTTGATTCTGCATCTAGCCTTTGTTTCTTGACAAATATGAATGAAGATCATATGTTTGTATATGGCTTTTAAGAAAAGAAATTTAATTTCTTATTCCAGTACTCTGTTCAGCATATTACACAGGAGATGAAAGGAATTCACTGAACTTGCCAAATATCAAAGTAAATAAATAGGACTTTATCAAAGGTTTTAAGGAAAGAAAGAAAAAGATCTTGTGTTTATAATTTTAATTCAGAAAACATGACTAAATATATGTACATAAAAACTTTTAAATCAAAACATTGTAAGTACAGGTTAAAAAGAGCAATGTGTTGGGGGAAGAAATGGGCATTTCGTAACCGAAAGCCATGCACAGGAGTCCGTAGGATTTTTAAGCTAATTAACAGCACGTTGAACAGTGAGAGCAAGGACATATGTCAAACATCGTTTAAACAGGTTTTAAATCTGCACTTAATACCAAATGCATAACCCATTTGGACCCAGATCCCTGGCTTTGATTTCTTAAGAACGTATAGGGAAATATACTTTAGAACATGTCGTAAGATTCATGGTTTACAACATACACAAGGGTGATTTCACCCAAAATTTAGGGTAATGGATAATAGAAATTCCAGGCCTATAAGCACCAGAGTGATCCTGAGACTGGGGAAAAGGATTATTACGGAAAGAATGCAGCAAGGAGATAGGAAAGGCCCAGCATGAAAGAAAATGTGTTCCCAGTACATTCCTTAAATTCTTTGTCAACTCCGTTTCTTTCTTTCCTCCTCCTCTTTTCCTTCTCTTGCAGATCTGGGCAGGCATTTCCTTCTCTAGTCCTGGAATTGTTTTCAGCATTGTCACTTCGTTGAACATCTTTTCCTCCATAATGTCATGCAATTGCGACATCTTCCTTATCTTGTACATGTAAGCTTTCATTACTTGAATTTTTATATTTAGATTTTAGGTGTTGCTATATGATTAACAAGGTGGGAGAGAATCAGGACAAGCACTGAGGGTTTGGGTCGTACAGAACTCACTCTGAGTCTTCCCCCACCCCTTGACAACCCTGTTGGCTGACAACGTTGACCAAGTAAGTGAGAAAATAAAATATCAATGTCTCCTTTTGTAAGATGGGAGTGATAATAACTATCTCACTGTGTTGTGGAGACAATTGAGCAAGGTAATTGAAAGTCAGAGGCCTCAGTAAATCTTACCATCATCATCACCATTTTCATCATCATCATGGCCTCCACCACTGAGGACAACATTGTTTGGATAAATGCCTGTCTTCTCTGAAGCAAGTGTATAATCTGTGAGCCACTTCTATCTATGCTTTTCTCCTAATGAATCATTTGATTTTTCTCTATGTTAAATTTCAAAGAATTTTATTTTTTTAATATTTTATTTTATTTTTTTTTAAAAAGGGGAAGGGAGGGAGAAAGTGAGGGAAAGAAATGTCAATGTGTGGTTGCCTCTCACATGCCCCCTCCTGGGGACCTGGCCTGAAACCCAGGCATGTGCCTTAGAATGGAAATCAAACCAGCAACCCTTTGGTTCGCAGGCTGGCACTCAACCACTGAGTCACACCAACCAGGGCTCAAAGAATTTTCTGTAGTAATTTTCTTCATGTTTGAAGATTTAAAAAATATTTTTAAATATAAATTAAAAAGAGAGAAGCAGGAAAAGATGAAATATGAGTAATGGGGAGGTAGAGAAGAAGTGGATGGACTGGGTATTATTTGTATATGTTAACCATTTTGTTTGAGCTTACTATTCTTACTTTTATTTTCTCCAGGGCCTCTCTTTGTTCCCTTCAAGTACTGCCTATGGAGGGTTAGGAAGTTCAAACCTGCCAGGCTTAATCTGAGTAAAATGGATGACAGCATCATCTGATGAGAATGAGGGAGGCAGGGGTGAATGCAGGGGCTTGAGTAAATTGAGTATGTTTTGGAATAGCTCCTCTGGGAAATTGTATAGGGATTCAACCATGAGTGAATAAAAGGGTTACCGAGAAGCGCTGAGTGCTGAGAGAAGGCACTTTCAAAAGATCTAGTTGGCCTAGTTACAGGACACTCTCTATGAGAGCTCACAATTCGTGATTAGAAGTGAAGAACAGAATGTTTGTTTAAAAGACATGCCAGTAGATGGATATTTGAGAAAACAGAGTAAAGTTAGTCTCATTTGTCCTGTTTGGAGGCTGAATCCCTGGGATGTGCACTGAGCTATTTATTGTTTTCACTGTGTATAAAATTTTGTGTGTTTTATGCAAAATAATAAATATATGTTCTATACATTTTTTAATCATGAAGAGAATATTTTGTTGTTGTAAAATGTGGAAAAATAAATGTGGAAAAGACTTATATTGCCCTTACTTTAATTTTTCCAAATATGAAATTGATAATTTGAATTTTTATAGGCATATCTCATATATAAGTGAAGAGAGGAGACAGAGAAATAGCTTTAAGCATATGATATATATATATACACATATAAAAATATAATATTTTAAATGTGCATGGTAGGGATTCCAAAAAAATAATTAACAAAAGAAAATAGATACAAATGTGTTCCCGTCATTGGGAATTATTAAACTTTAAAACATTTAATTATGAACTATCTTCAACATAAAAAAATAGTAGAAAACAATAAAAACTCTGATGTACCCATCACCACCACAATTATATAGATAAAATGTTTCCATATTTGTTATAAATCTCTCTAATTTTTCAAAATAAGTTATAATTTACACATATACATTGTTTTCATATTCATTTTCCTGAATATTAATCACAATAAAGAAAGCTGGTCTTCTATTCAATTAATTTCTCCTTTTACCATTATACATACATCACTTCTATTTCATTTACTTCTTTTTGTGCCTTCTTGAGATGAAATCATGGTTCCTTTAAATATTTATTATACATTATTTTAAAATTTTTATTATCAATAATATTTTATTTATTTATGTATGCAAGCAAGTAATAGTCTCTTTTCCTCCAATCTAGTATTTAAAACTTTAGGCAAGCAATCTTAATTTTTTTTCTATCATTTTACTTTTCATGTATTCATAAAGTACATTATGAATATATAAAGTCCTCCTTTTTCTTTTTTTTCTCTTCCCTCCCCTCTTTCTCTTTTATTCTTATATAAAAAGTGTCATATTTAAAAATTACTCTGAAAGTTCCTCCTTTCTTTTAACAACATATCATAAAAATTACTACATTCAATAAATATGAGTCTAGCTTACTTTATTCTTGCCACATAAAATGACTAAATGAATGCACCATAACTATGTTCAAATTATAGGACATTTAGCTTCTTTACAATATTTTTGCTCTTAAAATTCTGTGATACATATTTTTATTCACAAATCATTATGCAATAATAATATTTTATGTACTATATATTATTAAATGAAATTTTGTGGTCAATATATAGTTATATTTTTAAAAATAGACATTATATTTATGTGCAATATTGTAGCACTTCATATTATAACCAACAATAAATGAAAGTAAACACCTGCACATACTCTCACCTGCATCGAATGCTGTCTCTTATTGTCAGACAATTTAATGTCATATTTGTATTTTGTGAAACTAAGTCTAAGGCCATAAACTTCCTTCTGAGTTTACTTTGACCACGCTGCAGAAGTTTTGGTATGTGCCACCTAAATTTTGTTTTCATTTCTATCTGAAAAGAATTTTTTGAGCCCCATCTAGTTTTCTGTGTTCAATTGTTCCCTGACCCAAAGCCTTCATGTATTTGAATCTGTACATCATATAGCTATTTACCAAGACTTTACATAAAATGTTTTACTCATTGCATATATTTTTATTTTAGAATAGGTTTAGATTCACAGAGATAATGTAAGAATTGTACACAGGTTTTCCATTTCCCTCACATTCAGTTTCCTCTGTTATTATCCTCTTATGGTCAACTTGCCATAATTGGTGAACCCAAGTTGACCCATTATTATTAACTAAACTCCTTACCTTGTGCAGATTTCATTAGTTTTCCCTAATGTCTTCTTTTTATTTTTTTAAGATTTTATTTATTTATTTTTAGAGGGGAAGGAAGGGAAAGAAACACCAATGTGTTGTTGCTTCTTGAGCACCCCCTGATTGGGAACTGGCCTGCGACCAAGGCATGCGCCCTGACTAGGAATCGAACCAGCAGCACTTTGGTTTGCAGGCCGGGTCTTAATCCACTGAGCCACATCAGCCAGGGAAAGTTTTCCCTGGTGTCTTTTTTTTTTTTGTTCTGGATGCCATCTGGATACCACATTACATTTAACCATTTGATCTCCTTATGTGTCTGTGACTATGACAGCTTCATGGTCTCTGTTTGCCTTTGACAACCTTGACAGTTTTGAGGACTGCTAGCTAGGTATTTTATAGATTGTCCCATGATGGGGATTCACCTTCTGTGTTTCTCATTATTAGACTGAGGCTCTAGGTTTGGGGAAGAAAGACCACAGAGACAAAATGCCATTCTCATCACATCATTCCAATCCTATGCCCATGGTATACACTGTCAACATGACGCATCACTGATGAAGTTAACTTTGCTCATCTGGCTGAAGCTGTGCGTAGGGTCTCCGCAGTAAGCTACCTTTTATTCCTTTTCCAAACTAAACTCATTGGAAGGTCTGCATGCAAAGCCCACACTTAAGGAATGGAAAATAATGATCTACCTTGAGGAAGGATAATCTACATAAATTATTTAAAGGCTTCTGTCTGTAAGATTTTACCTTTTCTCTCACTTTATTTATTTATTCAAATGTTCATTTACATCAGTATGGATTCATGGTTATTTATAATCCAATATGACTCTACTTATTTCATTTGTCAAAATTTTCCAGCTTTAGTCGTTGGAAGTTTTGTCATTTGAAGGCGTGTCCGTTGACACCCTCCTATCATTGTATTTCTGTTTTGACTGTCTACTATTTTTTCTGGCACTAGAAGATGCTTCATGCTTTTGTATTTTTCTTATCTTTGTCCTTGAATTAGTCATTTCTGCAAGAATCATGGCTCCTTTATGAAGATGGCATTAGAAACTAAATTCTAAGTGCTAAGTATGCTTGGTGCTACTGAGGTGTCATTGCTCCTAGGTACTCTCAGATGAGGGAACAGGGAAGTATAATGTCTATACTAACATGTATATGTATGTGTATATATACACACACACACACATATATATATATGCCTATATCTCTATATGTGTCTATATTATGCTGAACGAGTTCATAAGATGTCTCCAACTGTAATTCCTTACCACATAGATCATTCTAGCTTCTCTCCTTGCTTATCTCTAAACTTCCTTTGCAGCAGTAAGAAAACAGGCTCCCACCCACCATATGCTGTCCATTTTCTTAATTGTTCAGTTCTAGTATACATATACAATGGTTTCAGAATCATTCTTCCTTATGCCTACAGAAAACAACTTTGTCAGTTAGAGTCCAGTTCTTTGGCTCAGTTCAATAGTTTTTTTGTTTTTTTTTTTTTCCTTTAGACTTATAGACTCCATTGATTTCCAAAGTTATTAAGGTTAGAAAGTTACTCCTACATAGCCTTCAGTTAAGTTGGATAGTACATGTGTAATGTAATATTATTTTTTTTGTCACAATATGCATTCTATCCTAGGATACCCTGACCTACTAAATGATTTTTCAAATTTCCATACATTTATAAAGGACCCATAGACAAGACAAAGGGGGATAAGATTGAGGGTGGGAGGTGAGGGTGGGTGGTATGGAGGAAAGTGGCAGGGGGAATGGAGACAACAGTATCTGAACAACAATAAAAAAGGAAAAAAATAAGAAAAAATAAAAAACATACAAATTTTAACACATTGAGAACTTGTGCTAACCAAGCAAATAATTTTGTGAAGATTTGAAAGTAAACATTCTCCTGCTGTTTCTAGTTGGAAAGAAAGAAAGAAAGAAAGAAAGAAAGAAAGAAAGAAAGAAAGAAAGAAAGAAAGAAAGAAAGAAAGAAAGAAAGAAAGACCATACATTAAGGTTCATTCTTTGTCCTGATAGTGTAGCATGTTCTCATGCTCCTCTTTATCCCTGATAATCTTCCATGTTATGAAGCCGGCTTTGTCTGAACATAATATAGCTACATTTACTTTATGTAATCAGGATTAAAATGGTTATTTTGTTTACCCGATCCTTTAATTCATCTGGCTTTAAATTTAAAGTAGATTTCTTAAAAACAACATGCAGTTGGGGCGTTTTTCTTATCTGCTCTGTCATTCTCTATCTCTTCATTCACGTATTTTCACCATTGACATTGAAAGTGATTATGGATATATACTACTAATATCTACAATTTTTATAACTGTGTTCTATTCTTTATTTATTGTTGTTCATTCTTTTCCTGCTTTCTCTGGTTTTAATTTTGATTGAGCATTTATATGATTCTATTTTATCTCTTCTCTTAGTGTATCAGCTATACCTATTTTTTTAGGGATTTACTTCATAGTGGTCTAAAATCTATGTCTGAAATACATGTTTTTAACTGACCTGTGCCACTGTCTAATCACACTATATCACTCTATTGCTTTCCCCTCTCTCTGGTGATATTGCTGACATCCATATCACTTTTGCATAGACTACCATCACCCAATACATTATTACCAGTGTAGCTTAAATAAAATAATTATTTTTCAAATAAATTATTAATAGAAAATTATATTTTATATTAATTTAGTCCACCTCTCATGTTTTACCTTTCTTTGTTTTGACCTGTTTCTGACCATATTATTTCCTTTTCTCCTGAGAAACTACTTTTGGCCTTTCTTGCAGAACAAGCCTGCTGATAAAAAATTTCTTCAGGTTTTGTTTGTCTGAGAAAGGTTTTACTTCTCTTTATTTTTTGAAGAAGAATTTAACTGAATATGGAAATCTAGGTTTTGCTGTTGTTGTTCAATTCTTTAAATATTTTCTTCCATTATCTTATTTATTGCGTAATTTTTAATGAGAAGACTGTCACAGTTATTCTTGTTTCTCTCTGTGCCCATGACGTTCTTCATAGTATATTTATCTTTGATTTTCTGCAATTTGAATATCACATGCTGATTAATGGCTACTTTTGGTATTTATCCTAGGGTTTTCTTTAAATTTCCTGTATTGTCTGTAGATTAGAATTTCCAGGATCCATAGTCTGTAAAGGTTCAGTCACCATTATATCAAATATTCCTTCAGGTTGTTTTTATTTCCTTGTCCTTCTGGTATTCCAATTATGTATACATCACACTTTTTGAAATTACATCAGAGTTCTTCCATGTGTTCTTCTGTTATATTTTCACTCTTTTTTTGCTTTGCATTTATGTTTTAAAGTTTCTATTGAGCTATCTTCAAACTCACCAAAGTTGTGTTGAATCTAAAGATGAATCTGTTAAAGGTTGTATTTGTTTTTTTCTGTTGCAGTGTTAGTAATTTCTATTTTTACTGTTTCTCAGAATTGCCATCTCTCTGTTTACATTCCACTTTTCCCAATTCTGTATGTTTAAGTTCAATTCTGTCTCTTCGAGTTACAGATTTACTGATTCAGGCTTTTCTCATGGTTGATCAGATGCCAATAGAGTTGTGGGGAAGGGCCTTTCATAACCTCATGGCTTTCGTGGAAGGAGAGGCTCCTAAGTCCCATACATTATTTTCTTAAAAAAAAAAAAATAAGACATAACAGTAGATTCAAAGCATTAAGCATAATAGACAAAAAAAATTCTTAGTTACCATATGTCTGAAATTTTCCATTATCATGAATTTTTTAATTTTTTACTTCCAGACTGGTTTCTCTGATTTCCAATAGCAATCACCTGAAAAAAGGCAGAGAAATTTTGTTTTTCTAGAGATTTCAAGGTTGTAGAAATATAGACAACTAATAGCTATGTACACTATTCACTGTCTCTAAACACATCTTGGTTAGGGAATAAGCTCTCAAGTGCTGATATTTTTGTTTTATTTTGAACTTACATAACGTGAGTAAATGACTTTCTCCACCATCAATCACCAGCATGAGTCTATAGTGTTCTATGAAGTATAACCTTAGCTTTTTGTTCCCTCTTTGTGCAAATCAGATGATTTATTCAACTGATTTATGTATTGTAATTGCTAAATTGCCTTAGAATTTAGTAACTTTAAAAATCTGACCTCAAGTGACTTCAGCAAATTAAGTAAAATTTCTTCAGTGAAAGTTCCAAGGTAACTTAATTTGAATGTCCGAATAGCTTACCGTAAATTGAGAAAGAAAATCTATGGTATAATTTTCTAAATAGTTTTAACTTTTGGAACACATTGTCCATTAAAGATAATGTGACAGTAGAGTTTCAGAGCTTTGAAATAATCACAAAATCATTGCAAAGACATTTTCTTCTGAAAATTTATCTAGAAAATATTTGGAACTCAATACATTGTCCACCAAGTATCAGAAACCATGTAGTAGACATACATCTTCCTAGATATTTTATTTTGTTTAAAGACTTGGAGAGCAAAGTTCATTTAAAATTTGAAACTGATATGGGTAAGCCATAAAATAGAAGGAAAAGTGAAGGTAAATGAAGTCTTCAAAGGAAGATTTCAAGCGCGCTAAAGCTTTATGATCTTGCCTTTATCACACAAAGGCTTAAGTGCTAAAATTCCTACTTTCATTTTCTGTTAGGAATCCATCACTGGATAAGTTTCTAAGGCAGAACATTAGGTTTAGAATTAAAACAATGAATAACTGAAAAAGAAAAAAATTCACCACAGCAAGCGAAAGATAAAATATTTAGAAATTCATATGAAAGGAAATGCATTGACTTTATGTATCAGTCAGCATTCCACTGAAGACGTAGAACCAGTTTAAGTGATGGAGAAGCAGGATTTATTACAGCAATTAGAGTTTTGAAATGGTGGGAGCTGGTAGAGATATCTACACAAGGCAATTCTCTCTGCCTAAAGTTGGACTTGGCATTGCTAGAGGTCTGCCAAATCAGCAAGCAAGACAGGAAGTTGAATCTTGGTGAGGACGAACAGGGAGCCATAGTAAAATCTGTCCTTACGAAGACAAGCAGAGGTCCTATCTCACTATTTTCAACATTGATGTCATGAACATCATCCAGAAAAGGCTAACACTTCAACCAAAGAGTGGCACAAGGTTCATTTTGGTGCTCTTATTCCCAAGGAACTTGTTGATAAGAACGGGAAGGGTCCATTCTGGAGACAACTGATTTTGTGAAGATTTTCAAGAAGAATAAGATTATAGTTAAAGTAAGAATGTGCTCACTACACGGGATTTGTTGGCGTTTCATCACTGGAACAAAGCAGGTTCTAAGCACTGCAGTATATAAATATGTTCAGGAAAAAGTAACAATTTCTTGGTCAAGATTATTTACACTGTAGACAATCCCATCTGACTAGAGACAAAACGCATCTCTTTGTTTCAAGAAGGACTTAATAATTAAGTGGTTGATAAAGGTACTCAAGTGTATGTAATAACAGAAATGAAGAGCAGGAGAAATAGGAGACTAGAATATCAAATGATTTCTAAAAACTAAAGGGAAAGCAAAATTCCTTTTTATTTAAGGAATAAAAAAAGAAAGAAAAGGAGAAAGAAGAAGAAAGGGGAAAAGTTGTATCACGTCTCATCAGGAGGCACTTTTTAGAAGTTATTTAATCCTTTCAACAAATTTCTGTATCAGCATTTGTAATTTATATATGTATACACACACACACACACACACACACACACATATATATAGTTTTACAAAGGACTAATTACAAAAGCAGAGAGCTGAGTAAATGGCCTACAAACATATAGTAAATGCTGAAGAAGAAATTTAAATTCAGATTTATTTCGTTCCATTATTAACTTCTACTCCACTATCCTTACTCGTGAATCTAAGCAGAAAATCCCAAGACGATTCCTCTAGATAGCTTCTGACTGTGGATGTTTCTCTAAACTACTGTGGTTCGATTCAAGATTCTGCTTAGGTCTAAAGTCGAAGACCCAGAGAGCTAAGGGCTCTGTGTGAACTTGTGTTACTTTAAATGTACTAATTTGTACAATGATATGAAAATGTGGGTATTCATGTTTTTGTTTAAGTGAATCGTGTTTACTATGACTTCTTAGTGAATTGGGTTTGTTGACTGGGTAGTTGTTCTCTCATCTTGAATTTCAAGCAATTTGTTGGGTACCCTTTCCCAGTGCTTGGTAGCATTGAAGGCGCATCCCAGTGATTTCTTGTCACTTTTGGATGTTAAAATTGTATTAAGTTACGACCCTCACATTACATGTAATTTAAAGTCTCCCCCTTTCTCCCATTTAAGCCTCCCCAGGCTGAGTGGCCCACCAAAGGGAACAGGTGCCAGGGGATACTTCTCAGGGTCTAGTCTTTTCATCTCCCCGCAGTCACTTTAACCACAGTCAGTGATACCTGTTCATGCTCTTTCATGCCAGAATTATGAGGACGAAAAGGTAAAATAAATAAATGAAAAGCTCCTTCAGCAGGTATTGTGGTTCACTGATTGCATATAATGTTTCAAGGCAGATATAAAAATAGTGGGTCTTTGATATGGCAATCAGAGACATTTTTTATAACCCTTAGATTCTAGGGGCATTTGCAAAATGAGGAACTGTGTGTGTAAGCCTTGGGCAGGGATGCAGCTGGAGAGAGATTTTCTGGCTGCCCCTCCTGGCAAACAATTCCCCTCTCTTAACACTGGCTTCATTGAAGCCTTGCTTGCTTAGTTTTCAAAGTGAGGAAAAAGCCTTCCCACTCCCTGTCTTATAAACACTCAACACTCTTCTAATGGAGCTTTATTTACTCTCTGACGTGTAAACACAGGTTGCAAGTGGGTGTCTTGGATAAAGGGTGTCAGATGGTTTTGTCCTGTTTTAGCACATTTTATAGATGTATCTAGCTATTGTCTTTAAAATGTGGTGGTACTTTAAAGCAATCAGTTTCAGCTTTGGACGTTAGCCAAAATGATACAACAACAACAACAACAAAAATCCCATTTTAGGTCCTGTTCCCTAAGCACTCACCTTTGGAGAAAATGTGCCAGAAGAATGGTTTGCATTATACAGATATAAATAATTCCTCTTCTTGGTTAATCACACGTAGATGAGAACAATTGCCTGACATAAAAAGACTGGCTTTTTAAAAAATTAACAAGTAAGAAGCATGGTAGTTAGTTTTCCCAATAACCAAAAATTAGACCCAAAGTAAAATTTTTTTGTTCGTGCCTTAAAAAGTAATCTCTGCTATCAGATTTTAAATTGTTCACAAAGTATTTCCAGATTGTATTTGGAAATCTCCAGTTTGTTTTGAAAATACTAGCAGAATCTTAATTATAATAGTGCTACTGGGCACCATTAACTCCTTTCAGATACATTTATGCTGAAAAAAATGGTAACTTCCAGGCACCGGTTTGTAAAATAAACACAGGTGTTGCTGAATCCTGGCTGGTGGGCCATCTACAGAAGAATCATTCTTTCCAAGTAGTCAAGAAGAAAGGGAGAGGAGAGGAAGATCAGAGAGGTCAATTCCAGAGCTGCTGAATGTTGTTCAAAAACAAAGGTGGCTTGTCATGTGGCTTATGCCTTTAGTTAAGAAAGAAGTGGGCAGGGGAATATGTCTGGATTTAAGAGGTGCACACGAACACACATACTTGCATACACTTTCATGTCCCTCTTACCCCAGAGATGCTGGGGGAATGCATTTTGCTGGTATTGAGAGGACACCGGATGCTATAGTTTAAAATGTTGAACTTGCCTATGAGAAAAAAAAATAATAAATTGAGGCTTTATTTCTTGTCTTTGGAAACCCCAATTTTAAGTATCAGTGAAGAAATACTTTTTTGACTTCTAGATGCAAAATAAAATCCAGATAAAAAATTGTCACACCTAAGACTGGACCTTGTTTTATCCATGACCCAAATTTTTTGTCATATTTCTATTTGATACATATTAACTGGAGAGGGAAGAGATATTTACAAAGAAAAAAAATGACCTAAGCGGAAATGTTGCTCTCAAAGTTTTGGTCTTCCCTGAGGCCCTTGGGAGAGTGAGTGAATGGTGGCCCCCCAAAGCAGGGGGCACTGGCTAAGTACTAAGAGGTGTTTCCGGCTAATTGTTGGCTGAATTCCTTTGACAAAGCTTTTCTCTAACCCTAGCCCCCATCCTAATGAGACCGTCAAACATTACAGTTCCAGTCACCAGAGAGACTCCCCAAACAACTCTCACACACCTTGCACCCTGGAGCATGGGTGGCTTGCTTGCTCTCTCTTACTTTCTTCCCAGCACCACCCCCACCCCATCCGGGCATCTAGTTACAGAGCTTGGGCTTTTGCGTGAGGGTCTACACTAGCGATTTTCAACCTTTTTCATTTCATGGCACACATAAGCTTACTACTAAAATTACTAATTACTGCAGCACCCCAAAATACATTTTTTGCCAATCTGACAAAAATTGGTACAATTCTGATTCATTCACACAGGACATCTATTGCTGTGTTGGCTGCTGTCATATTTTTAATTTGATCTAAGGGAAAATAGATCAGGGCCCCTGATCACATAGTCAGGTATTGCATGTTTTAAAAAATCTTGCAGTACACACATTGAAAGTTGCTGGTCTACACAAACATTCTGTGGTTGTGTCTGGAGTACAAACTAGATTCCACCTGCTGTAAACATCTTCTGACTATTTCTGATCAACCGGGAAAAGGAGGTGAGAGGCAAGGCATGTCTGGAACCAAATAAAACAATATTAAATCTTACATATTTAATAATAACATACCTTTCAAATCTCGACTTGAGCTAAATTTTATTTTAGCAGCTAATATAGAGAATTGTGATCCTGAATTAGTACAATAAGGAAAAAATATATACAAGATGGATTCAGTCTGGAACACTTTCTTAAGTCGAGGACCGTCAGTTGGTAGAAACGTGAGCTGAATCAAGCACCTAAGGTGAACCGTCGCTCACTGATAAAGGTACTGGCAGCCAAGTGCACTCATTCTGTTCTTCCTGATCCAGAAGTCGGCTCAGATTCAACCAAGAAGAACTAATCCAATCTTCTCTGATTGCACTTCCAGCAGCAGCTTTTCTCCGTGTTCACGCACATAAAACAAGAGTCTGGTGTCTGATGTCTGTCTGCGTGGGAGAGACTGGCTGAGAACCAGGGAGTTTCTCCTGTACACGTTCTCTCAAACACAGTCAGATCGTCACCTGGTTGGCACGGGCTTGTACGTTTCTCAAACATTTTGTTTTTTCTACACCAAGAGGATCATAGATCATAAGTACAAACCTCCAGACCTGAGTCATTAAGCCTCTTTTGAGCAGAAGCTTATGGACCTGATCCGTTCTCAGTTAATGTTTGGGTGTTGGTGTTAATTGCAAACAAGCAAGGGAGAGTATGCAATTTTCTTTTGTGCCATTAGTTGGATTGAAATAGAGAATGGGTCACTGTTTATACCTTAAAATATTGTTAATTATATCCAGGAATATACTCAAGTCTGCTTTATTTTTCTATCTGCTTTATACATTGAGAAGTAGCATTTAGTTAAGTATTTAAAGTATGTTTTCCCTGTGCAGATGATAAAATAACAATCTCATAACGTTACATTCTGCTGAATACATTCAAAGAACATTCAGTGTGTGTGTGCAGGTGTGTGAGTGGTGTGTATGTGTGTGAGTGCATGTGTACATGTCTAACGTTCCCCAGAACCCCTTGGATGCTGAATATATCCTCCTCAAAACTGACCCCTTCTCCTACTTTGTTCCTTCTCAGGTGCAACATGAAGGCAGAAAACTAATATTATTTATTTTGCTATCTCAAAGAAGTCCAATGCTAAGGGTCCTGTCTTCTGATTGGAAACATAAAATAAGAAATAAACTGAACTAACATGCAAAATAGAGACAGACTAACAGAGAGCAGGATGACAGTTGTGGGAGGGGAATGGGGGGGGCGGTGAAGCAAAAAGGAAAAAGGATTCATGGACATGGACAGCAGCACGGTGCTTGTGGAGGCAAGGGCATATAAGGGGGATAGATGGTAATGGGAAAATGCAATAAAAATTTAAAAAGGAAATAAATCAAGTAAGAAACAGAAGAAAGGACAATGGGAAAGTACGTAAGATAGAAACATTGGGTGAAACAGCTTATTGATGGCTACTTTCCAAAATCTAATTTCAAGGTGAGATAACTTTTAACTATACCATTTGCATGAAGAACATTTTCATCAGTGAAGAGAGAGCTCAGCTGGAGAGGTGGGGCCGGGATCGCCCTCTGTGCGTATGGCACAGTGCTCACCCTTTCACATACTTCTCCCTGGTGGGAGCTGGCACCACACATGTGCCACATGCCCCCGTGGGAACCTGCGGGCTAATGGTAGGTGTAGCAACTGCCAGGATATTGTATTGTGAATAGGCATTTCTAGTTCAGTTAGGAAGAGTCAAAAACCACTTGCTATTAAACATATGGTATAAAAGTGTAAGTGTTTGTTTGTGTGTTTGTTTCTTTTTATTGTACAGCAAACTGTCTGTGATGACCGTATCTCTAAAAAGCGCCATGGTCTCATTCCGAAGATCATCCTCTTATGGCCTGCACATGGCACAGATATAATAGGTGTGGATAATTGTCCGTGTTACCTCGACTCAAGAGATTTAAGTAACTCAGCAAAAGTGGCGCAAACAGTAAGAAACATATCTTCAAAAGAACAAAGTTATTCCAGGTTCCAGCCCAAGCTGGAAGTCTGTCTCAAAAACAGATGATACACCCTACTAAATAAATATTTATACAAATAGAAACAATTTCTAGGAGGTGAGAACATAAATATAATCCAAGTATCACTGGAATCTTTGCGCTCCTAGTGGGGGATAATCTTTCTCATTCCTATCATATGGGTAAGACCCTCTGCCCTTGACAGAGCCCAGGAACAATGCCAGCACACAGTGGGACTGTGCCTGGGTTCTCGCCGGGTCCTGCATTTCCACTGCAGGAGCTAGGGAGGGAGGATACGGTCAGAATGTCTGGAGATGATTTAGAGGACATTCTCAACAGCCCTCTGAGGTAGCCACGGAATACAGTGATTTTGAAAGCTTCTCCTTTCCACCTATTATTGTCCCGTGGCTGTAAGTGACAGATAGGTTTGTGTGTGAGTTATTCGGAGAAAAAGTATCTCTAAACACCCTAACATGGAGAAAGTCTTCATCTAGGAGAAGTATACTTTTAATATGAATTTAGAGATATTATTTTCTTCTCATATAAAGGTGGTGTTGTGCCATCCATGTTGAAGAATAGTGAGGAGGACAACTGAGATATCAGAATTTACACAACCGCCTTGAACTTGATCTGGAGCAACTGAAGTTTGAGAACCAGGACAGGCCAAATTAATCCTATACTCGGTAACATGATCTTTTATCATGAGTGTTCCATTTGCTGGGTAAAAAAAAAAAAAAAAAAAATCTCACCTGCTATTTTAGCAGTGGCAAATCACATGGGTGTTCATGCTTCCATAGTAATTTTCCCCGATCAACATCAACAGGAAACTCGCAAACTGTTCTCCATTTCTAATTTACGCTCCACAAAAAACAGTCAAGGCAGGACTCCTCTGAAGGAGAGGGTGCATATGTTCTCTCTTTTATCTAACTTGTTTCCTTTCTTTCATCTTTGCATGGCAGACTGTAGGGATCTAGCCTGGTTCTCATGCCCTGCAGGTCATATAATTGAATGGTACAGGGAATGGGCAGATCTATTTCATCACAAGTGACTTAACCACATCCTCCAAGTTTGAAATTAGTGCAGCTGAAAATATGGTGAGAAAAGAATCACATCCAGATGACATTTTGCAAGTCCTCCCCAATCTGGTTCAATCTTGTGGTTGTTTCCTTTCTGTTTCCTCCCAAGCATGCTATGGTTTATGAATTTGAAATCTGCTAGCAGTTCTTCAGGCTAAAGACACAGCAAATAATTTCCATAGGGTGTATCAGAGATTTCCTGATTAATTTTTACATTGCCATGTCAATCTCTTCTCCATTTCTTCATTTCTGGGATTATATTACAATTAATCAACCAGGGACTACAATGTTGTATTAAATCTGATGCATATAAATTGCTATTCTCCATATCTTTTTTTAACATACAGTTTTACTATTTAAACACACACATACACACACCACCACCACCACCACTGCTACCACCACCACCATTATCTTTTAATCTTTTTAAGACTGTAACATTCATTTTGGAACATTATACCACTTAGTAATGGCTGACAGTGGTTCTGAAATCTTAAAATACTCAGTATGCCGTGGTGAGCGCTATCCTTACATACAATGTAATTTGCACAGTACATTTCAGGATGAATAGCGTTATTTTTAGAAGTGCTTGTGAAACAACAGTTATCATTTATTTTTCATTTTTCTTCAGTGAGGGCCCATGGACAAATGCAAGCTTGTATACTCTTTTTAAAGAATTTTCTTCATTTTACAAAATCAGTTTATGGTATATGTATATCTCTGGTTTGCTACTTCCGCATTGCTATAAGAATTGTAACTCAACTCTTTAACTCCCAGAACGGATAAATGGTTTTGATCTAATTATATTTTGGGCATCTACAAAAGATTTTTTTCATGTGAATTGCAGCTTTTAAGGGAACAATCCTGTAGATCAGTTTGTTAACTGCATCACATCAGGTTATAGTGAACTCTGAAAAAACAATAATAAATACCACATAATATGTGTGCAGTTTATAATAACAATGTTTATAATAATTTATATTATATTATTACCTCCTAGCTGGAGGCATCAGTCGGTGCCTACCTAGCAGGGGTTACTGCTCACACCCAGGTCTGAATGTGGGGGTAACCAACTGGTCACCTCTCAACATGTGCCTTCTTTTCATTGGCTGCTCATTTCTGCTCCTTAGCTCTTATAAAACCTAAACAATTAATTGATTTCTTTTTTTGCTTATCTCCTCAAACACTGAAATGTAATTACTTAAGTCAATGTGTTTAAATGTGAATCTAGGTTCTCTGACCTCAGAAATTTAATATTCTGTTGGTAGCAACAGAACATTAAGTAGTATAATATCTGGAGATTATGGATTACTAGGCAAAATTTTTGCTTTTACCAGATCAGTTCACAACAAAATGTAAGTCTCCAAAGGAAAGTCTAATGCTAATTTCAGTTCTACAAGAAAGATCACATGTTGATCATGTTAGAGCTTGTTCATTCTAAGAACATGTATGTAGTTTGTTTCTTTTTAGAAGACTTTAGAAAAAAAGTTCAGTTGGGCTGCCTCCAAGATTTCAGAGATAAAGTAGAATGGTAATTAATCATTAGTAATTAAACATTGGTTGGTTTGGTATCTAACATTAAAGATCATTTCCGTTACATCTGCTTTTAAATGCCCTTTAAACTCCAGGGACTACATTCGTAGTAAAAAATCTTAGGGGTAGAGAAGATCTTGTGTTGAAAATATATTTGAACAGATATTCAAGGCGAGCTTTCAGATATGTGTGTTTTTATATATGAGTCCTCATTGGCTCTTCCTCAGCATAAAGTACAGCTATTCAAAACGTGGTTTGGAGATCACTGTCCACTTGTACAAAGTTGATCGCACGCCTCCCATGAGACGAATACGGAAATAAAGAGAATTTAAAGAAAAAAAACTTACAGCAATTTTACATTGTCAGGGAATTCACATGCATGATCAGTAGGTTCATATTTTACGTTTTTTATTTTACCCTTAATTTTTCCAACAATTCATTTTATTGTATTTTACAAAATTATCCAGGATGGATTAAAACACTTTTATTAGAAGGTTCCTCACCAGTTATAGGTGAAAAAGCATTACTCGGGGGGCTTCATTCTTGTGTGTTTTCTAATTGTCACAGGTTTTCTATTCTTTTTCTTACTGTATGCACTTTAAAGCTCTCCAGAGCAGGTTTATGCAGTGTGTACCATTATTCAAAGTGAAATTTTATACAAGTTAAGACCAAAAACCCTTCAGCTATCTTCTTAACTGCAGGGGTGTATTTAAAATTTGAAAGAACCTGAATAGCATTTTTGCTCCTCAGTGAAGGAAGTCACACTGCAGTGTCAAGGCTACCGTGCTTCCAGAGTCCAGACCGCCAGG
This sequence comes from Glossophaga mutica, assembly GCA_039655065.1. Lineage (NCBI taxonomy): Eukaryota > Metazoa > Chordata > Mammalia > Chiroptera > Phyllostomidae > Glossophaga > Glossophaga mutica. The sequence goes on from CM077303.1 coordinate 14,932,370, forward strand.
GATAAGGGGCTGTCTGTTCTGGACCGTACTATGGGCACACTTGGTGCCTGGGATACCTTAACAGCTAAAATAATACAACTCAAAACGTCTGACTTTCCAGAAAGCCTGTCGCTCTTCTTAGAAATGAAAAGGCTCTGCAGAAAGCCCTTCCTTGAATTTGGACTAAGCGAGGTGCCGGGATGACGCTAAGGGACCTCCTTGCAATGCGCAAGCCAGGAATCCTCTGTCTCAGCCCAGAGCAAACAGCTGTGCTTCCTGGTTGGCTGCGTTACTACACGAAAGGCTCCTCATTTCTCCTGCCAAACCAATCGGGAGGTGCTTCTGCCCAGAGGAGGTTGATATGGGCAGTGATAAGTTCTGAACCATGACTAGTAATCTGATGGTGGAACGCTGCTCCGATTCATAAATAAATGTTGCATTTTATAAATTTTTAGTATTTCGAGTGCTGAAGTTGAGCTACTTTTTAATCCTAAATGCTGTGGCTGAATGAAGAAGAAAAGTTGCAAAAAGCGTGGACGATACACAACTATTTAATCTGTTACACTAAAGCTCAGAGCTAATATAAATCATTGAGTCCAAGGTGCGTGTGTGTTCTTTTCATTTCAAAGGTACCTGACGTAAGGGCTATGAATACACAAATTATATACCATCTACCTATATATACGGTATATATTTAAACTCAGAGTAGTTATTAATGCAATGATAGTTAGCACACCTGAATCCTAGTATCAGCAAAATAAAATGATATATTGAATTTCAAATACACATTTGATACACACATGCAGGTAATTTTATTTTGGTATTGCTATACTTTCTAGTGTATTTTTAAAAAAATTGTACTGTAAAGTTTTCAATCTCTTAAATTGTAGAGGCAAAGAAGAAATTAAGCTATTTTTCACAATGTTTATATAATACCTTCACTTATTCAACAGGTATTTTTTGAAAATCTAGCTATGGTCAGGTAGTATTCTAGGCAGTGAAAAAGCAGCGGTGACTAAATTGAACAAAAATGCCAACTCTTTTCCACTAAAATATGTTTTAATAGTAACGTAGCTTTTTCTCTCTATTTCTTTTTTTGGTCTGTGGTTAATCACTACATGTCACCTCCTAAAATCCTGTGCTCTTTGTAATTATGAATTTTAATCAATATTTTCTGCAACATATCAGAAAAATAATGAAACAATTTCGGATTCTAAGTAGAAATGCGATGCTTGACTCCCAGTGTGGACTGAATTCTATTTAGTCTTCATTACCATTTAAAGTGCTTAGCTATAAAAATTCTTTGTAACAGTGGTGAACTTTAAACCTAAATTCACAGGAACGGGCGGCTTCTTTCTGTCTAACTGTACAAGATCTGTTGTCGTTAATGCATCGCCATTTTACGTATGCAACGAAGAAGGGTAAAAACCTGCCAGCTGTGCCCTAAGTGGCGTCACTTAAGTATTCGGTACCGACATTGCTTTAAAATGTGTAAAAACAACGCACATGCACACTTATAAAATGCAAGTAATGCAGAAAGTAAAATTTATAAAATAATAGCCCCTCTTTACTCGGCACTAACCACTGTTGGCAGGTTCTTTTGGACCATTCCGTTTTTAGGCAAAATGAATTAATTAACTAATACATAAATAAGTACACATACCAACACAGATAGCCATGTCTCTACTTATTCATTTTTCAGGTTTATCTACACAAAAGTATCATATTGTACAGGTCATTTCAGGCTTTGCTTGGTGTAATTAATGTCATACTTTATCTTTACATCATTATGTGGAAGCACTTAATTCCTTTTCTCTGTTGTTGTCCATCGCATGAATGCGGCATCCTTTACATCCCCTGTCCCCTACTGAGGTCACTAGGATCGTTTCTACGTAGAAATATGCTTTAATGAAGCAGATAGCTAAAGAAATCATTTGCAGAAACTCAAAGTGAAATCCTCTATTTGTTTGTGATTTCAGGGTTTGCCAATATTTGCTTACCTGTCCCTCCAAGAAGCTTCTGAATGTGTCTATTCTATTCTGGAAGCTGCCCTGGCCTTTCTACACAGAAGGATGCTTACACAGACTATAGGACCCCCCTGACTTTGCCTGTGAGGGTTCAGGTTGGCTTCACAAGGAAAACACATGTTAATCTGGTGGAACTAATCCTTCCTGGGGCCTGACCCAGGGCTAATCCATAAAGAATCAACTCAGAGTTACCTGTGACAATGAATGATGTCCCTGTGGAGGGCAAAGACATCGGAAAAAAAATATATGTATATATACACATATCAGATTCTAATCATGTTCCTCATCCTATTTAAGGAAGAACAGTTTATGTTTCACTTACTTCTGTTCCTCTAAGAGCTAACAGTAAAGTTCCAGAGGGACAGTGGGGACCAAAAAAAAAAAAAAAAAACCTTGAAAAGTAAAAAAAAAAAGCAGTACTAGAAACGGCAGAAAAAAAGGGATAAGGCCCTAAATGAATGATTTACTCTTATCAATGCAAGTTGATAGTCATATAAAGAAACACCAGGGACAGGGTCATATCACAATGATTTATCACCATGTATTGCTGTTAAACATGAGCATTCATGATATGAGCATATAGGAAAGCAATAAGAATATATTAAAGAGCACAGCTTTTCCCTAAGGACGCGTTGGCGGCTGCAGAGAGCTTTGGGTTTCTAAGAAAAGAAACAGCATGCTATCAATATAAAGAACTGTCATGTCACTGTAAATTCTGGGATAGAATATATCACTGGACTTGAAGTAAATTTCTGATAAGGGATTTGGTTGGAAAGGATTGCTTTTGGCTGCTCTGTGTTGATGACAGCTGCTTCTGGGAGTCCAGGGTAGCTCCCCTCTCACTGACCTCAGTCATCATCACTGTCGAACTGGCAGGACCGGAGAGCCCCTCTGGCAACTCTTTTGTAATCACTGGCTGCCAGACACTGCTCTGCACCACCAGCAGGTCACTGTGCAGAGTGCGGGATTAACACTTCCGTCGGCTGCTCACTGCCAAGGACTGAAGCGTCGCCGGTCCTCCTACAGTCTAGTCAGAAATGAAGAGGTCAGCAACTGGCGACTGTGGGAAGTACTGTTGTAATATCATAGAATGGTAATGAGTTTTATAAGTTATCGTGCTTTTAAGATTTCTAATTTTTGTTTATTTTTAAAAGTGTCCTCCATCTCATTCCGATGCCACAGAAATCCAAGTAATTCTTATTTTCCATTTATTTGTTAATGAAGAAAACCAAAAGTTCAATGTGAAAGCTTCATTAGAGAAAATAAAATGATAAAACCCAGTTGTCATAATGTTATTATTCAGTGGGCCTCTTATCTATTGGTGATGGCATCCATGCACACCATGATAATTAAATATCAGGAAGAATATACAGCTTAGAGTATTAGTCTTACAAAAACAAAATTGTGGAAATAACAGTGCCCTACTGTAACACTAGAGATCTATATATGAAGTTATATAGGGCTAGAAATAACTAACTTCTTAGGAAGAATAAACCAATTTCTAAAATAAGAGATAGGCTTATAACAAAGTGGTCGCATTCCATGAATGACATCGGTTTTTGCTGTTATTCAGAATAAAAGGTGGGTTTCAAGTTTTTGATAATGACATAATTGAATATTCAGACTTTATTTGCTTATTTTGTTGAAAGTCAAGTTGTCTACCCACCTTTTACCTTACCCTGCTTTAACAGGTGAAATACTAATGACTCCCTGACATAAAACGTGCACTCTGTTTTCGAGTAAGACTGTTTATGGACGCGCGGTTGCATCAGGTTGACACCGACATAGAAAGCAGGTTACGTGGACGCATGCTCTTTGGGTGACTTCATGGTGTTCCATGTGCACTCGTTTTGCTGTGCATGTGTGTGTTTGAATGGGAAAATTGGAGGATGCATTTTAATCTTATTTGGAAAACACTATGCAATCCCGATAAGCATTGCTCCTTCGCATAAACAAAGAACAAGGAGGAACAATACATATTTCCTCCTTCTCACAGATGATTAGAAAATATATGAGTTAAGTAATTGCAATAAATGTTTACATATCTATAAAAGGGAATTTGTAGTGTGCTGAAAAGATATATAGATTGTGCCCCTAACCTATTCTAGGAGGGATCAAGGAACAGTTCCTGAAAAAATGTATATTTTAATCACCACACTTTATGCTTCGGATCAATCTCCAAACCCTTGCTTCCTCCAAGGACTTGCCTCTATTTCCAACTCATGCTTTCTCCATGTTCCCAAATATAGTTACCATAGTAAGTTACCAGGGCTGCCATTACAAAGTACTACAAACTAGATGACTGAAGACAATAGAAACTTACCTCAGAGTTTTGCAAGCTAGAAGTCCAAAATCAAGGTATCAGGACATTCTCCCTCTGAGACTCCAAAAGAGGTGGCTTTTTTGCCACTCACAGATTCTGGCACCACCAGACACCCCCTGATTTACGGCTGCATACCTCCAGTCTCTGCCTCCAACTTCACGTGACTGCCTTGTCTTTCCTCTCTGAGCGTTTCTCTGTCTTCCCACGCCATTCTTCCTGTGTGTGCAAAATTTCTCACTTTTATAAGAATAGCATACAAAAAAAAAAAAAATCTTTAAAAAAAAACAAAACCCTGGCTGGTGTAGCTCAGTGGATTGAGCGCGGGCCTGCGAACCGAAGGATCGCGGTTCGATTCCCAGTCAGGGCACATGCCTGGGTTGCCAGGCCAGTTCCCGGCAGGGGACATACAAGAGGCAACCACACATTGATGTTTCTCTCCCTCTCTCCTTCCCTTCCCCTCTAAAGATAAATAAATAAAATCTAAAAGGAAAAAAAAATCTTTAAAAAAAAAAAAAAGAATAGCATACGTATTGGTAGAGACCGCCTTGATAGCCTTCTTTCAAGATTTTTTTAAATCTGCAAAGGCTCTGTTTTCAAACACAGTTACAAACACAACTACTGAAGATTAGGAATTAAACATATCTTTATTCAGGAGTTGGAGGACTCAATTCAACCTATACTATTTACTAACGTCTCTTGGTCACAAAAGCATAAAATGAACACTTTTAACTAATGTTGAATACATTATCATTTATCGTGTAGTGGTGGTGGCATATTCATGTCTTCCTGTAGTGAATTATATGTTGCTTTTTGCCCTGGCGCAAAGCTTACTGGTCAAAAACTGAACATGTGGATTAACAAAGGAAAGACATTTTATTTTCTCAAGCAATTTTTTTCAGTTGATTTCAAACTTATTACAGAAATGAAAGAGAAAACCTCCCAGTACTTTGTTCCGTTGTCTCACATTAAATACCAATTTGTCAGAAACATACCAAAAGAATAGCAAAACTCCCAAGGTGATAATATGAAATAGCCTAATATATTATCTTCAAGGCATCCCTACGGGCTGCCAAGAGATAGGAAATTCAGCCAGGAAGATGCTCTGCTGTGCAACTCTTCTGTAAGAGTGGGAATGATAAGCTCCGAAATCTATACTCAAGACCAATCTAGTTGCATTGGAATTTTATGTAGAAAGACATTATCTGTCAGGCACAAAGCACAATGCTGGAGAAAGCAAATCATATTCCAATTGAAGCATTTGAGCAATTTTCAAGAATAATGAAAAATCAGAAGTCTTCTGAGGTTTTTGTTTAATGAATAAGAAAAAAATTTATAAAGAATGGTCTGGGAGAAAAAAGAAACTTCATGGCTTTGCATTTTCTATGTATTGGCTTCAATTTTTTGAGATGAAATGCATTTCATATTATCTTCAAGCTATCCAAGTGTTCTTATTTGATTCCTATGGTGTTAATATAGTAAGAGAAGAGTTCAAAGTTGCAAGGCCTTTAAGTAACTCTAATACAATCAAGTCACTATGCATCAAAACCTAGTCTGAAGTTGACAGGAAACCCCCCCTTTCCCCAATTTTAGCAAGTCAAATTTCATAAGTCAATCAGTAACCAAGTCATGCTAATCAGAACAAAAGAGGAAGATATAGGGATCAAAATAGCAATTTATTAGCTTTTACATTACAATTGTAGTGAAAGCTGATCAAACTCACCAATAATGAAAGTACAAGTTAAAAAGAAAAAAAAAAACTCTCACTCTGAAAATATCTTTAAAAAACATAATTTTAATAATGTGAGAAAATATACCTCCAGATATTCAAAAACACCATAATCTTTCTGAAGGTCAATTTGACAATATGCACCAACAAATACTTCAAAAGTTTACGTTTTTTGTTTCTGCCATAACATTTCTAAGAATTTATTTTAAACAAGTAATCAGACAAATGTTTAAAGATGTATGCATGAGGAATTTCATTATAGTATTGTTCATAGTAACAAAAACCATTAAGTAATTAAAATATCCATCAGTATGAATGTGGATGAAATGTTTATACAAATGAAACACATGTACTGTGCAAATGAAACTAAATCTGAACCTGATTGCCTCTCTAGATTCGAATTCTAATTTATTGGACTTACAAGGTCAGAGAACATGCTGGGTGGTGCCACAGAAATGCAATCAGGAAAATTCAGTCTTTTCTTTACAAATGAATTGTAAAGAAAGAAAAATAATAATGAGAAAGTAGGAACAAATAGACTAAAATTTAATAGATCTATTATTATCCCTTATGGAACTTAACTATACTGTGAATGGCTTCATAAAGAACAAAAAATAAAACACTAATAAGAAAAAAAACAAAGAGATTTAAATGAATGATATTCTAATGGCTATCTATGGTGTCAGGTGGGTGTGAGATTTATCATAATGATCACTTAGTAGTCCATTTTAAAATTTCAGTCAATTTAAATTTCTGAAAATGACAACTCAGGTGTTTTAGATCTGTAAAAAAAATTAGCGATCATTTGTCTTAAGGTGACCAGAGGGCGCCCCGGGAATGCTACTCTAAGTGATTTCTATACCAGGAAACCTCCACAATCCTAGTATAAATAATATTTGATTCATCCAAGTTCTTCCAGGTGTTCCTCATGACAAGCTTGCTGTTAAGTAGCATGTTTCTACTGTTTCGGTAATCTCCTGCCCATGTTTTCTGACAAGATGTGATTCAACCTAACCGATGTAACATGAGATCCCAAATTGTGATCCTTTTGTAAACATATGTGTGTTTGATTTAAGGTGAATTCAAAGAACAGGTGGATAATTTTGCTGGCACCAACCTGGTAGTTCAGCATTTGGAGTCAGGTCATGCACATCAGACGCAGGAAATCATGCCCTTGCATGAGCATAATTAAAAAGAAAACTCTGTAAGAATGACAAGCTCACTGTGTTTGTAGGATTTCCTGATGCATGTGAAGACTGAAAAATCTCAAGAAATGTTTTTCTAGCAATACTTTAGAATTTCTTTCTGAATATGGCAGCATGAGCCGCTGAATTTCAACTCACATATTTCCTCTTCAGGCACAAACTAGCTAAAATGCTACTACTGGTTTGTGAATCTTACAAGCAAATTGTTTTCCAAAAACCTAAAAAGGCATTACAGTACAAGAGATTTTGCCCCGATTTTAGCACATATGGCTGGTAGGTTCATAGTGCCTATGATGTAAACACTACTATTGCATCCATTTCACACTTTAGGCACAAGAAGTCAAAGCACCTAATTCAAAGCCACACATCTGAGGAACACTCAAGGTGACATTGAACCTCAGGCGTTACATCTTTATATTGCTTTCTTGCAAATGAAATCCAGAATGAATGACTTCTAACATTTGGACATATTAATTAAAAGATGTCACTATTGGTCTTGTCTGAAGAAATAAAACATTGCAGATAAAATGAAAGTGCCCCTTCTTTGAAACCTTCAGACACCTTTTTCTCCCCCACTCCCTGAAGGGCACCGATCTCAATCTCATTTTCCAGTCCACTTTATACTTTCTATATAAGTAAATTAAGCACATTTCCATAGGCATGTGTAGCCTTGCTTTGAATTATTTCAATGTAATGAAATAGTTGGGTTTTGTGCCTCTTCAACATTTTTTATTCAACATTTTGTTAATGTTAGAAGTATTTTCATTGGCTATCTAGACTTAGCAGCAGGGACTCGCGTTTGTAAAGTTGTTTAAAAGGGATGGTGAAAAACTTCGGTGAGAACATGATCTGATTTAAACCCTAGCTTTAAAAAAAAAAACCCATGTAATAGGGCTGGAGATGAGGTTCGTTTCCCTAGCCTTGCATAGAATCAAAATATTCGCCCTGCTCAGGACAGGACGTGGTGGAAGCACCTGGCCAGTATGGCTGGTGTGGGCATTCCTGCCTGGTGAGTGGGCTGAGGGAGAAGCAGGACACAGAGGAAAAAGGACTGAGCCAAGGGCCGATTTCCATTCATGGACTAGGTTGTGGGAGCAAGTGAGGATCATGCTGAAGATATATTCAAGACACTATAGAAAAATCCTAATTTCAAAGCTAGCTAAAAGTGGAGCCCTAGTGACAAAAAGAAGCCATTCAAAAATGTAAAAGTGGCATTATTTTGTAACCACAGACTAGTGAATCCTGCTTCATGTGGATTACTCAGTGTTCACTCCCTGGCTCCTGGAGGGTTGTCACAGGCATTGGGAGTGACTTATTATGGCACTTGTACCTCGAAGGTCAGCAAACATACTTGCAAACACTAGTTTACAGTTCTCATGGGATCCAAAGCCACATGAGAACAAGGACATTACTGTGGAGCTTGGGGTGAGGTGGTTTGAAAGGAGGGCTCTGAGAAGACCAATTATGGATATTGGAAGATCAGTACTAAAGAATTGGGCATCGATGCTAAAATGCCTTCTGCATGATTTTGTACTCACCTTTGCTGATATACAAAGTCACTGGAGAGAAGTGGATTATTTTTATACTTCACATATGTTTTACTACGTTTTCTGAAAGGAAAATAATGGCACTTCATAGCCACTTTCACCTTATAGAAGTCAGTTGTCACCATCTGCCATCCAGCCCTGTATTACTGTGTGTCTGACATCTTCTCAGGCACCTGTGCAATTTTCTAAATTTTCATTCACAAAAACCTAAACAGTATTTTTTATATGCTTAATAAAGTCATACATAGCAACTTCAGGCTTCAGAGATAGAAGACTAGAGGAAAATTAGAGAGGAAAATGCATATGGAAAAAATAACACCAGGTTGTTATTTTAGCAAATGGTCACATTTGTTTCCAATATGGTTTTGAATTCAGTGCGCAAGACTGAAATTTGACTTTTCTTCTAAGTGAGTCTTAACGCAACTCTGAATAGAAGACGTTATTGAAGGCTGCAAGGAATATCCGGAGCAAAGCAGTACTCAGATACGAGTAATTTCCAAGACATTACTTAGGTTAATTTAGTTACATTTTTCTCAAAGGTAAAATAAACATAGTAATAATTGCCATGGCCTGGTACAGAATACGTTCAGTGAAAAAAGCCTTTTTTTCTATTCCAGCATTATAGGCAATGCCACCGTTGTTCTAGTCAAAGCCTGGTTTTAGCTGAAGCTGGAGGCTGTGTAATTAGTAACGCCAGAAAATGATGGATACATGTAACATCTCTGACTCAACAAGGACAACAGCTCTGTGATGAGAGGCTCCAGATAAATTTCACCCCAGCGATATTTGCTAATTTGTTACTTTTGCCTAAGCATTTAAAATCAGTCATGATAGAATAAGAGCTAAAAATTCCACTCAAGATGGGGAATTCCACAGGAAAAAAAAATCACTTTTTTTCTTGCATCACTTCAAAGACAATATTATGGAGATTTTTAGGTAGTAAATCAGTGCAGCCTATAAATGTATAGACTGCATTACACGATCCCCTTCTCGGACCAGGATGCAAAGCCAAGCTGAGTTTGGAATAAGCTGAAAGTCTTGGCATAAGACCTTTGGCATTTTGCAGTTGAGTTTCCACACCAAAATCTAAAATGGCATTTTCCTGTACAGTTTACTGTAGTAGTTTGGGGAAAGTGTATGTCAAGAAAAAAACTGCCAACTTGAATGTGCCTAATTGTGCGATTATGTGAACTATTGCAAATTTTATAGCATTACTGGAAGAAAGCAATCACTCACTGCCAGCTAGTACTGTGAAGTAGAACCAAAAAAATTTAAAAAATAGAAAAAAGTCCCACAGCCAAAATGGGGGAGCTTATCTTACAGTTTGAAATATGTGGCGATGCAGCCCTCGTTAGAAAGTTCTAGTGCCAGGTAAGTGAGTGAATAGAGGGAAGGCTTTTTTTCAAGTGTGAAAGTGACATCAAAATGAAGGTCAGAACTGTGCCTTTAGCCCAGGACAATGTGTGACCATTGCAGATTACACATTAAATATCAATCATAAACTTTGGAAAACCTTTCTTGGATTGTTGTTGGTAGTAACTAATTGTTGAGTTATCAAGGTTACCCAGAAGATTAAAAATGCAGGGAAGTTCAAGCTTCAACATTTCTGTTTAAGAATTTAAGAAGAAAGTTTATTTTAAAGTTATTCTTAAATTGTAAGACTTTCAATTCTACCAATTATTTAATTCTTATATAGAAAGGTGCAGCTCTTTGCCACATATACACCACCTATGCCAGACACATCCACACTGTCATATAAACACAAATGTCATCGTAAATACTGGTAGAAGAAGCAAAATTACATAATGTAATAGAAAGAGAACCCCAACTGGTATCGGAGACCTGGGTTCAATCTTGATTTTCCAGTTGCAGAGATGTGTGTATGGTAGATGTGTGTATCAGTAGTTTTCTCATAGAGCAACTGGAGTCAACAATCCTTATCTTTCGGAGAAGTTCTTAATATCCATCTGCTTTCTTTCTCCTCCCCTTCAAACCAGGATGCCTTACTCCACACTGAGACTTTACTCCCATAACTATCCACATTATGTTTTATTTACAATTTATAAATGAGAATACCATCATATTTCACTTAGTACTTTATCATCTTCATTCACACATTTCCGTGTAGAGCATCTCTGAATAAAAGCATGTTGGTGCTAGAGCCCAGTCCACTTTGCTCTCAATGCCCATTGGTTCTCTTGCTTGGGACATGCACTTTTTCACTTCCATGACACATGGAGATCTAACTATGATCTGAACACCAGAGTGATAAGTAGATATCACTTGAGCATAAAGAGGCAAAATTCTGTTTAAAATACTGCAAACTGAAACTCGGCTGTTTATTAAATAATAATATCACAAGTCTGTGCATAAATACTTCCTTAAGAAAGATCTTTTTCATGCATGATTCTTAACCAACTCTTGTTTATGTATCACAGTTTCCAAAAGTATCCTTCCAATGTGTAAAAACAAAAAAAAAATTGTTAAGTTTGGATAATAATCACCAAGTTAAAGACAGGAAAATCCAGGTATTACAGAATTGATTTATATGGTAAAATAACAATCATGGTCTTAGAAGCAACCAGACATCAGGAGGGTAACTATACATGAAGGGAGGGACAAAAAGGAAGTAGAAGGTGGGTCACTGGTTTTGGCGGAGGGTAAAATCTTATTGTTTTATGCTTTGTAGATTTGATTGCTGGACTAACAATGTAAGCCCTTGGCACACAAATGAAACTTTGTAAGTACAGGTGCACTTCAACTTACTATGATGGGGCTACATCCTAAAACATCCATCGTAAGTTGAAAATACATTTAATCATACCTTTCCTTAGTTTACTTTAAACATCCTCAGAACACAGGATCCAAAGAATGCTGGAACAGAGCACGTGGTAGAAATTGGATTGTTTACCCTCGTAATTACTTTGGCTGACTGACAGCTGCAGCTGGCTGACACTACCTAGCAGCAAGAGAGAGTACCTATCATGCGTCTCCAGCCTGGGAAAAGGTAGAAATTCAGAATTGGAAGTCTGATTTTCTACTGAATTCATATCAGTTTTGCACCATCATAAAGTAAAAAAATGTAAGTTGAACCATCGTTAGCAATCATCTGTAGTTTGAAGAGAAAGAGAGAGGAGGTGAGAGAGATATGAAGAAAACCATGGCTTTGGGCCATATCAAGAATAAAAGGATTGGACAGGGAAGGCAGGACCACTTATCTCTGACTTTCCCACCCTCATTTCTTGTAAAAGATTGGTCCACCTAATGAGAAAGGCAAATCAAATACATACGAGAAAATTAGTCCCAGCATTAGAGAGGTATTTATATGAGAGCAACAGGTACATTTAATGACTTCCAGTTTCAAGGGCCAAATACAATACTAAATACACACACTAAAATAATGTGTGGCTAAGATTACTGATACACTGCGAAGCCCTGGACAGGTAGCTGAGGTTGGAGCGTCATCTTCATATGCCAAGTTTGTGGGTTTGATCCCCAGTCAGGGCACATACAAGAATCAACCAATGAATACATAAGTAAGTGGAACAATGAATCAATGTCTCCCTTTCTCTCTCTGTCTTCATCTATCTCTCCCTCACTTCATCTCTATCTCTAAAAAATCAATTAAAAAGATTACTGCTACACTGTCAATATTTCAAAGCATAAAATACCAGAGATAAGCAAAGATACACTATTTTAATAATGTAGTAAGAGATTAATTCTGAACATTATAAGCCAGTAATTTTGTTGTCAGTATTTCAAGGATTTCTGAAAGATCCATTAAAGTAAATGAGTAGATGTTTGGGGAATAATTGGCAAAGAAAATAGAGATGTGGGTAGGATAAGGAAGATCCACTTTTTACTTCCAACAACAATTATAAAACATATATTTAAAGACATTCTTTTAGGTACAGTGTAAATGAAAGAGATATATAGATGAAAATGACAAGATTGTTTCCTCGATGTTTCATACTTTACTTGGGATGATGAGAGATAAATATATAGTGTATTAGTCATGGTACTTCAGATAAACAGAGCCAATAGCACATACATATGTATAAATGATTTATTATAAGGGATTCGCTCATGCAATTATGGAAGCTGAGAAGTCCCACAATCTACAGTGCCCATGCTGGAAACCCAGGAAAGCCAGTAGTATGATCTAGTTCAAGTCAGAAAAGCTGAGTACCAGGGGAGCTGATGATATAGATTACAACCTAGGTCTGAAGTCCTGAGAACAGGAGTGAGGTGGGCAGGAGCATAAAGATGTTCGAGATCAAGCCATCAGGCAGGAAAATCTGAACTTGCCCTCCTTCAGTTTTTCATTTTATTCAGGCCCTCATCAGACTGCAGGCTGCCATCCACATCGCAGAGAGCAAATTGCTTTACTCAGTCTACCCATTCAATGCTTATTTCTTCAGAAACTATTCTTAAAAACATGTCCAGAAATAATGTTTAGCAAAATCTGGGCACCCTGTGACCCAGCCAAATTGACATATAAAATTAACCATTTAAGTTGGATAGATAAAATATATGACAAGTATATATATATAAATACATATATAATACAAGTTGCAATGCTTGCAGAAAATATTGTAATAATTATTACTTCTCCGAAACCTTTTGTAATATACTTAGTCAGAATTATTGTCTAACTTTGGCTTTATGAACCATTACCCAGAATTTGCATTGGAATTGAAAAACCAAGAGGACTTTTCCATATAAAAATAAAAAGCCATTTTTTAGGTAAAAAAATATTATAACAGTGTATTGGGGTTTAGTGCATAATGGTTTGTAAATATTCAATATGATTAAATTATAATATTTATAAGCAGAATCTTTTAGAATGAAACAGAAAGGAGGAAGTGTAGTTGAGGGGATTTTTATTGTAGACTATGAATAATGATCAAACATTTGAATAAGGGAAAATATTTCAGAGAAACAGTGGTTTGAATGGGAAATCATGGGCACAGTGGACTGAGAGAACAGTCAACTTTGGAGCTGATTATAATCTGAATAGAATGATGGAAAAGGCAAGGAAGAATGAGGGCCCCACTGACATATTTTATAGAAAGTAGAACAGAACATGATAAACCATTATAAAAGGTCAGATAAAAAGATATTTAAGCAGATCTTTTTGGGGATGTGGTCATATTTGATGACTACTGGCATAGAAACTTCTAGCATGCTGATGAAAACAAAGGTTATGAATTATAATAAAAGGTGTTTTCATTAAGAATAATCCAGCAACAAAAATACAACCCCTAAATCTCCACAGCTTAACCCAGTAAATGTTTATTTGTGACTCCCCTTGAATAACCGATGTAGATTAGGGCATGTTCTCTGTAGTGGCTTAAGGACTTGGCTGGTCAAACTCCAACATCACATGGCTTCATCAATTAGAACAAAAGGCCTCTAGTGTTCCTGGGTCAGGGAAAGAGGCAACACCAAGGACTCTAATTAGTCTTGGTTACGCTTCGGTGCGGAGGAGAAAGTCTTGCCTCAGCTTAGAGCCCAACGGTGGGAAGTACTAGTCATCTGGCCCTGCCTAACTGAAAGAGGCTTGGAAAATGTCAGAAGGCACGTGGATTCTCAGGAAACAATACACACCATAAGTGCCCAGAGTTAGAGGAGTACATTTATGAACAACTAACATAAAGGTTGTTGCCAGGCCTGTGGAAATAAATGAGATGGCATTTGATGAGAGTGATGTTCAAAAAAAGAAGAGGGCCAGGTTTACTTCAGGAAGAAAGGCCAATGAAGGAACCTGAAACAGGCAGAGATAAAAACGGTGAGCTAGGAGGGACTATTGCCATTGGCACCTCGACAAAAAGCTTCTCAGCGGTGCAAAGATTGCAGCAATGTCAAATGCAGCAAACAAATCAAATTGCAAAAAGACATAGAGGAGGTCTTCAGATCTCTCACCTGCCAATTACAGCTGATATTTTAGAAGAAACACTTCGGAGGAGCCCGGAAGATGACATGCATGTTTCAGGCCCCGGAAGGAAATGCATGGGGATAGGCGGTGAAGAGAATGCGCGCAAGTTTTGTTTTCTCTAGAAAAACACCACAAATTCTAACAATTGAGCCCTTAGGTAAATGTAGTCAGTTCTTTTAAATTTAGTTGCTTGTTCTTTAAATAAAGGATTTTAAAGAACTTAATTTTACAGTTGTTTCCAGCTCCAAAGGTAATACTATTAACAACAGCAGCAGCAAGAATTCCCAACTACGTTTTGCCAGCCATGAGCCAGGCATTGCGCTGAATGCTTTTCCTGTGCCACCTACCATATATTTACATCCACCACTTAAATAAGAGACTAATGAGGCTTAGATGAAATGTGTTGTCCAAAGGCACATATTTCTCCTGTGGATACATTTTGACTAGACCCTAAGTCTGTGTACCTCCAAGCTGAATTCTCTCAACCATAGTTGATGGCAGATTAGATGCATGCCATATAAAAATTTCATTTTTATCTTTTTTTAAATCCTCACCGGAGGACATTTTTTCATTGCTTTTAGGGAGAGAAAAGGGGAAGCAGAGAGGAGAGAGAGAGAAACATGGATGCAAGAGAGAAACATCGATTGGCTGCTTTCTCATACACATCCCAACTGGGGATCGAATTCATAACTCTATGTGCCCTGACCTGGAATCGAACCTGCAACCCCCAGGTCTATGAGCCACACCAGCCAGGTCTAAGGTCTATTTTTATTTTGACCATACATTTGAAATGTAATATCCTTGTTAATAAAAACAAGTATTAATTAGTCTTAAAATAAGTATTAACGGATAATTGAGCAAGTATTTTAAAATGTGTTGCTCAATAACAGAATGGAAGGAGACCCCTAACATTTGACTTCCCTCTTCCAATTTAAATTAATGACTTTGATGGACACAGGGAGGCGTCAATGCCTTTGTGAAAGGAGCAATTTGTATGCAGTTGAGACTCACTGAGGCTCCATAGGTAAAAAATAAAGGTGACCTGCTTAATTAACATTTCTGCTAAAAAAGGCCCAGAGATTAAACTGACTGAGTTCAGTGCAGCCCAAAACATCATGCTAATTACACCAATGCAATCAATTAATGTATGGGTAGAACCTAGGAAAAGAGTACCAACAGTCCCGTTGAATATAGTCTGAATTGAATAGACAACATCTGGACTTAATACATGGGCAACATATTTTAACAGTAACATTGAGAACCTGTGAGTTGTCTCAAACAGAATGACCAGGATCACCTACGTACCAGAAGCCACATCAAATGGAACAAGACTAAAGACACTGGGGGTATTTTGTTTGACAAAAGTAAAACTCCAGGAATTGTAAAGATCTGAAGGACTAACCAAAGAAAGTATTGCAAAAATTAAAAAATATGACTTTTATTGAGCTTAAGCATGGGGCTTTGTAACTTTCAAGTTTAGTCTTCAGTTCTCTCCCCTGGAATTAGATAGAATAAATCAGGTATGTAAATTACAGTTACCAGTGGACATGTGCTACCATCAAAACAACCAAAATGTTTAGACTGCTATCTAAATAAGATGGCTACTTTACTTCTTTCCAAAAATTGGGTCACTTTGGGAGTAAAAAGGGTGCTATTAATAATTATCCTGAGAATACACAGAGACAATCTTAGGCAAACTGGAATTTTCTGTTTTATTGAATTTTCCCCACCACTTTATATCATACCTACACTAATAATTATCAACCTCTCTTTTACCAGGTGAGGAATCTGAGATCTAAGTGTCTGCTCAAAATCACACTGTTGATAGGAGTCAGAGTTCAAATCTCACCCCAGTGCCCAGGGTGAGATTTGATGCCATTCCCTTCTCAAATGCCATTCCCTTCTTGGTAATACATTTTTATTCTGTGAAATCATTTTCCTAAAGACTGGAAATCACCTTTTCTTGGAAAAATAATCGTAGTAATGTTCACATTCCACCAGGAATTAGACTTAATGAATGTAACATTTTATGAGTTATATCTAAACTGGGATTGTGTCATTTCGAAGTATCAACTTAGCTAGGCTCTGATCCCCAGCTACTCGGTCATGCAGTATCCAGGTGTTGCTGTGAAGGTATTTTATAGCTGTGATTAAAGTCCATAGTCAGTTGACTTTAGAAGAGATCATACTAAATAAACTGGGTGGATCTGGTTCAAGCACTTGGAAGGCCTTACTTAGGATAGAGCTGAGACTTTCCAGAAGAAATTCTGCTTGTGACTGAAGTTTTAGATCATTCCATGAGTTCCAGCCTGCTGTTCTTAAAGTTCTGCCTTATGCATTTCAGACTTCCTTAGTCGGTCATCTTCATCACTTAGCCAGTTCCTTACAATACTTTTCGTATATGTCTTCTACTCTTCTACTCACTCTGTTTTCTGGTTGAACCTTGACTGACAGAGGGGCCATCTGCCCACACTAGCGGAAGAGGTGAAGCAGTGGTAACGGAATGTAACTGTCAGGAAAGTTCCCTCCACATAGGCAAGCGATCAAATGCATGACCACCTATGGTCAAGGTTCAGCCACCAGTTAGGGCACAGGGACAGTCTCTAGTCTCCAGAGAGAAAACTTATGAAAATAAGGATTAGATGGCTTCTCAATCCTAGCAAATTTTCATGAAGATGAACTAAAAGTTCCATGAGGCAAGGGTATATATATTTTGTTCACCATTGGCTAACTCTGTTGACCAATAGTATGTGCTCGATAAACATGCTTTGAATAAATAAAAAAAAAAATCACATAGAAACATAAAATTTATTTCTTGTGCACTTGATCCCATTTGAAAGACTCTTTTCCAGGCAAAGAGCCATTGCCTATTTTATATTGATCTATAATAACCAACTATTAATATCTTTATCACTCATATCTAAATATTAATTCCAGGGCTTCCTTCTATGAGTATTATACATGCTACAAGGTCTATCACCCTGAGTTTATATCCATTCTCTTAGACACTGTCCTTCCTTAGTCAATTTAATTAGTCTGTCTGAGCCTCAACTTACTAATTTATTAAATGGAATGGGGTAACTTATTCTTCAGAGCTGATGTGAGAAATAAATTGCTTAGCATACCATCTATCACAAAGTTAGCACTCAGAAAATATTAACTACCTTTATTATATATATATGCCTTCATTCTGAATTTCGTCGATATACTTTCCTGATTAAGTAAAACAGGTTCTCATCTCTAGGAACTGTGAGACGTTTGACTGCAGGCTGATAGAGAGGTCATTACAAACCCTTCTTTTCATGGATAAGGTATAAAAGAACAGCGCCACATCTTGATGTCAAAGCCAAGCAGGCTGGAAGGTGTTGATTTGGCGATCTGTTGTGAGTCGCCATTGAGTTGATCTTAGAGCCAAGCTCTGACTGCCAGTGTCTTGGAAGTAAGATGCTGCTGGCTTTCGGGAATTATTTTGTAGATGAAAAAAAATGTATGTAGACTGAGAAGGGAGTAAGGAGATGACACTGCTCTAAGAAATTGAGGCTGGACATTTTCCATACAATATATCTTATATAAATCCTGACTCAAAATAGCAGGTATGCTTGCATTTATCAATACTCCTTAGTACTACTAATATTTTCAGTCTGCAGTGGGAGATCTGAAAGACCAGTAACTCAATCCCAGGAGTCAGCTCTGAGAGGATTGCTTTCCAAGTCAGAGATTATTCTCCACTGCCAGTTTGACAAGTAGGGTTTTTCCTTCCTTCCCAAGTTGAAAAGGAACTAATCAGTCAAACAAGAGTTACCTACTATGGAAAAAAACACCACAAGGGATTGATTCACTCTAAGCCTGGCTCTTCAATAGTTTACATCTTTTTTGAGAGAAAATGCTGTAATATATCTATCTACATTGATACTTATGGCATTAAAAATGTGTTACATTGTTTGGGAATCAAATAGATTCTTGAGCAGGTATATCTATAATTAGGGAAGTCTCTGGGGGAAATCTGGAGTTGAACAAAACTTGAAGGTGGACAAAATCTGGACTGAGAGGAAAAACTGAAGAATGCCAGTTTTCTTTACATACTGAGTGACCTGAAGACTGGCAATGGCAAAGAGCCACTGATTTCTCCCACCTCCTTATTCCTCAATACCCAGAAAGACTTGTTCTTAATACTACCACTGACCTCCCGGATGGAGTTCTCTGACTTAGGGGAACATTTACGTAGGTATATTTTATTGGGATATTTAAATATTTGTACTCTGTGATAAACATAAGCGCAAATATAGCAGGTACGTCCAGAAAAAGTACAGCCATTGTTAACATAATGACAATGGTTTGTGCAACATCGATGTAACCTGGCAGCCAGGGAGAGTGGACTGGAATGTGCATTTGTGAACAATGACGACTTCACTGTGCTAGTCAGTGGGGGGCAGTAGACACCATTGAGTGAGCATCTGTATTGTGTGGCCATTGCATTCAAAATGACTGAGTAAGTAGAGCAATGAATATGCATGAAATTTTGCATTAAGCTCAAACACTCCTCTGAGGAAACTATTGGATGATTCAGAAGACCACAGCTATGGGCAACTGGTGACTGGAAGCTTCATCAAGACAACTAGTCCACTCATGCATCCCCTATTATGCAGGGGTTTTTTTTTGGCAAAACATCAAATCACCCAGGTGGCTTAGCTCCCCTACAGACCAGATGTTATGCCCTGCAACTTCTAGCTTTTCCCAAAACTAAAATCACCTTTGAAAGAGAAAGGATTTCAGACCATCAATAAGATTCAGGAAAAATACAATGGAGCAGCTGATGGTGATTGGGAGAACTGTGTGAGGTCCCAAGATGTCTGCTCCAGAGGGTACTGAGGTGTCATAGTTGTATGTCCACTGTTTCTTGTATATTGTATCTTGTTCAAGAGACATCTCTCTTTTTCATAGTGCATGGCTGGATAAATTCTGGACAGACCTCCTAGAAACTACACTTCCAAATTGTTATCTTAATAAGACATAAGATGAAATGTCAAAGGAATATTTTCACTTTAGTGGTTTTCTGTTGAATTTGACTAACACCCTGTGATTACGCTTTATTTAGGGACCAGATTTCAAGATGAGAGATTCCTTTTCTGGCACCTCCTAACCCCAGAGCAATTTCTCTAGTTTGTAACCTTTTCATAATTGTTAACAAACACGATTTGAGTGCTTATTTTATTGAATTCACTATTGGTACTTTTTCACTTTTTTCTTCAAGCTCCAAAATGTGAACTTATGCAATTGCTTAATGTTTCATCTTGAGCTACTATCGATAACCTCTTTTTAGGTTCCAATAATCAGGAAGGGAACAGTTTTGCTTTCCTAGATAGCCTGCGTAATATGTACATCTGTGGCTGCAGACCCAATTTATTATGTTTTTTAAATAATTAAATCGAATTAGGATGCAATTTTTTTTTTTACTTTTTTCTGAGAAGTCTTTAGAAGTTTATAGAATTTATGGTAATATTCTTCTGTAAGTCTAATTCTTCATTATGTATTTAAAAATGTGATTCATCTGCTTTAAGTTGCATCTATTCAATTAATATTTTTACTTAATTTCTTAAAAGAAATTGCGATGGAAATTAATCCACGATGGAAATTAATCCACGAAGACAGGTCCCCAAAACTAACCTGATGATTAGTTTCCTTCATTTAAAATGAAGGAAATAGCTCCAGAGACCTTAACTTCCCCATTCCCTGGGGCTAAAATGAATTCAGGATCATAATCTCGCAGGATCATAATTCCAAACATACTCGGTTCTACAAACCACAGCTCATTGACTAAATCCCACTTACCACATGTGTTGTTAGGGGCAATGAACTAAGAATGCTTTTATTTTTTTACATATTTACATGGATAAGAATATAGAAAGAGATTAATGTATCGTGACACATGAAAATTATAAAATGCTCCGATTTCAGTGTCCATAAATAAAGCTTTAGAGCAGAGCAGAGCAATGCCCGTTCACGTATATGTCATCTGTGGCTGCTTTCGTGCTACAGCAGTCATGCTGAGTACTTGTGACGGAGAACACATGACTCACAAAGCCTAAAATACTTACTCTCTATCCTTTTGCAGATAAAGCTCATGGACTCTGTTGCAGAATAAAGGCACTAATTCAGGACCTCCTAGACCTAGTCTTTTTGATCTCTTACATGCCAGACGTGTAACTTTTAGGAAAGTCTTTATTTAAACTTCATGAGATTCAGAATTCTTATTCATAAGGTGAGATAGTTTTTCCACTTTCCAAAAACTGTTTTAATTTCAGAAAAAAAAAAAATGTGGGCATGAGAAAAGAAAAGCAGAAGAGAACTCTTACAAATTAGAAATCCAACTCGTAGGTTCTTGGTCTTGCCAAGGAATTTGTGGTCAACTTGTAGAGTGAAATGTGTGCAAAGGTTGGCCTCACCTGTTCACTCCTGCAGTGATGGCAGAAACTTGTGTGTGCCTAGACAGTGTGTATGGCCATTTTTCTTATATGTAGATAAAGGTGCAGGGGGGAGAGTGCCAGAGGGACCCACTTGTCCTTGATGCCTCACCTGGCCCTGTACTATAAACTTCCTCTAATGAATAAGACTGTCCAAAATGAATTTCTTCTTCACATATGAATAGGAAATAAATCACAGGAAGATTCGCTTTTCAGCAGAAGGCTGAGGGCAGGTCTGCATGTCTTTAAGTGGGTAGTAAACTGAGTATAGACAATTGAAGGAAGCTCCAGGACCCTCAGGCGGCCCGTGGGCAGGAGGCAGACAGACAGCCCAGGCATTCCTCACACAATCACAGCTTTTCCGGTGACATTCCACTTGACAGAATGATGCCACTTTTGTCAACGAGCCAAGTTCCCTGCTCAAGAGTGCCAATCTCCTCTGAACAAAGCAGAGCACCTAGGGCAGGCCTGTTTGCATAGCCTGCCTGGCTCCAGAGGTGGCTCGGGTCCAGGGAGGATGTAGGCTACAATGCCTTTGGCTTAGATCTTTGGGGAGGCGGTAAAAGTGGAAAAAGACAGAGACCGAAGAAACAGTGTCTCCTGGGGCTGGCTCTAAACTCAAGGCAAAATTACAGGATCAAGGACTCATCAGTAGGTCAGAAGTGACCCCTAGTGGGGTCTGCAGCTTTGTTCTGCTCAGTTAAAATAATCTCTGCCAAATAATCTATGATGTATCTCAGGTGTTGTTTGGTTAAGGGGAAAAAAAACACAAACAACAACGCAAGGAAAGATGGGGGAAGGCAGAAAGACAAATAAACTTGGAAATTAATAATATAGGAGGGAAAAAAAAGAAGAAGAAAAATGAAAGATAGGTAGAAAGAACACTAAAAAGAAAGCAAAAACCAAAGCAACAAAAAGACAAAGAAGAAAATTCTCAGACAGAAAAATATGTCTGAGAATTTATTTGCTTTGGTGAAAGAGGCATTGATTACAGTTACTGAAGTAAATAAGATCTTATCACTTTCTGATTTAAAATCCCCCAAATGTCTGCCCTTGAACTTAAAAGTAGGACCCCAACTCCTTTGTAAAGCTTGCAGGGCCCTCTGGGGTCCAGCCACATTTATCAATCCAACCCCATCTAACCTTAGTTACTAGTAACTTAGTGTGTCCCTTAGTTACTAGTACCACTGACCCTTTTAGGTTCCTCTAAGAGTTAAGCTTCTTCCTGCTACAGGACCTTTGCACTCATTGCCCACTCAGCCTGGAGTAATCCCCTGTGGGATGATTCATCTGGTCACTTTGTTTCAGGTTCAATGTCACCTTCTTATCCAGAGACTATTTCACAGTCCAGTTAGTGAAGTGGTCACCCTCTTCTCCTCACAATCACTGCACCTTATATTATGTCATAAGTACGCAATTTATGTGTCTCTAATTCTCTTCAGTGGATGGATTTATTTTTGAGTTTATGGTATGTCTTCCACTGGAATGCAAACCGTGTGAGAGCCGGGCCCCAGAAACATGCTGGTCATAGAGCGGGTGCTCAGCACTCATTTGCTGAATGGATGAATGGCTACATCGCTCATGTCGACTTAAAAAGTTGCAGTTGGAAGTGACTTAAAGGTATTTTGATCCAGTATTTTCTATGTATATTTTACAGTTGAAGAAACTATGACACTAAGAATTTAAGTGACTTACAAGGTTGTACATTTCATTTTCGGAAAGAGACAGGTAGAACCAGCAAACCTCACAACATTCGTCTGAAGGAGATTAAGAACCGAGCTTCTAGTTGCAGTAGGAGCACTGGATGAGTAACCCTGTCCAGAGGGAGGCGTGCTGCAGGATAAGGACGAAGGTCCAGAAAGCTATATGCCACTCTATGTCCCCTCTCTGGACAGAATATGAGCAAAGAGGAAGGGTATCTAGCTTTATAAGGAAATGAGAGTTACAATTCGTTATTTCAGGCAAAGACTTGGTAAATGCAGAAATCCAAAAAGGATTGATGGCATGATTCTAAAATCAGTGGGTTCCCAGGGTAGTGTGTTCTACCTTGTATAGTCAGTAGGGCTGACACTTACATTAGCATGTCTGGCAGATGGAAAGGCAGTGCTGTGTCCTGAAAATTCTGTCATCTTAGTAGGATAACATGGATAGAATCATGGATCTTCCATTCATCAAGTAGGTGAAATACTGACTTATGTTAAGGAAGTTGAAACATGCAAAGGCTGCACTTCTAATGCACATTGAGACAACCCAAGCACAAGTAAGTCACTTATTCTTTAGCTGCATACACAAATGCCAGTTGAATAACTATAGTTTAAACATAAAACCAGCAGAAGCAAGTGCATTGGTTTCCCAAGACTGCTGTAAAAAAAAAGTACCACAAAATAGTGGCTTAGAACAAGAGTATTATCTCACAGCCTAAGAGACCAGAAGTCCAAGATCAAGACATCCGTAGGGTTGCTTACTTGTGAGAGCTGTGAAGGGAAATCTGCTCCATGTCTCTTCCTTGGCTTGTGGTGTTCTGCTGGCAGTTTTTGGTGTTCCTTATGTTGCCAGTGAAATTGGAGCTCTTTCACGGGATCTCGAGAAAAGCATTTTACAGACCCACACATGGGAGATTGTGGTGCGGCAAGATTTATTCTGGTGGAAATAGAAGGCTGCCTTTGGGTTCCTACTGTCCCATTTTTGTATATCCTGCCATGGAAAACGTCCAACTGTGTCTTCAGGCAAGCCAAGACAAAGGTGAATGTCCAGGGTTTCTGTTTCATATTAAAGCTTAGCCCTTCAGAGCTGATGCAGTCTGCCATGGGTCCCAGGTGGCCGCTAAACCAACACGGCTACCACAAGGAGAACACAAGAATGAACAGGCCAAGCACGTGTTACTGGAGAAAGAAGGGCTTTCTTTCCTGGGATGACATTATCTCAGGCTTGGGAAAGATAGGGAGCTTTTTCAAAATAACCCATCAACCTCCCAAGCTTTCATGGGCTTCTGATGGATCCACCCCCTAACCAATTGATCCCTTTCCCAGGGTAGACTGACAGACCTCTATGTCTGCCAGCTTGGTTCCTATTGAAGCACCACCCTCTTAGAAGCATCTTAGAAGCGTCACCTTGGAAGTGCCTCTTGGAAGCACCACCCTCTGAACCATTTTGACATTCACTGCACGTGTGAGGACCTCCCTCTTTATTGTTCTATCCTTTCCTCCCCTGAGCTGTGGGGAACAGACAGGCGGTTACCTACAGAGTGGGTGGAGCTGTAATTTCCTAAGGAAGCAAGCCTATGTTTCTTAGTTGATAATGCTTAATGATGAATGAATCCCTTTGCTCCCTGTCATTACTGATATCTAGCTACCTATGTGAACATGTAGTTTATAGAAGTATCACTCCTATCTCTTTCTTCAGTTTCACATGACATTTTCCCATGTGCATGTCTATCTCCCAATTTCCCCTATTTATAATGTCAGACTACAAAATTCAACTGAGTAAATTTGATTCTCTAAGCGTCTTTATTAAGCAATTCGTAAGTCGGCCAGCCTCCAATCTAACAACCAGAAGCGCATTCCAAAGTGTGGTACAAAGTGGAAGGTTTTTATAGGAAGAAGTATGTTGCCAGGGAGCTATTAACAAAAGAAAGGAAAGGATTATTTGGCAGGCAGGAAATTTTGGGGGGACCAGAGATGGTGATGAATCTTTATCGTGCAGATCCCTTCTTCTTTCTATGGGGGATCAAAAAGGCCCCACATGAAAAATTATCTCATTGGTGTTGACGAGAAAGCTCCAGACTGGTTGATTAAGATTGCTTCTATAAAAAGTTGAAACTACAATTAGATCAGGTATTAAATCTGGTTTTGGTATTGTAGGCTTTTAGTATGAGTGACACTATTTTGGGACTATTGTTTTCTTTTTAACAATGTCACTACCAGTCATGTTGGATTAGAGCTCATCCTAATGATTTCATTTTAGCTTAGCTAATTATATCCTGACCCACCTTATGTTCAGATAAGTTCACATTCTGAGGTGCAAGGCATCAGGACTTCAACATAAAAATTTGGGGGAGTCACAATTCTACCCATAAAGCAAGACTGGTTTCAACCATTCTAGGAATCAGCAATCAGAGAAAGACAATCGTACTGCAAAGCTGCATTTACTAGGAGGTGGGGGTGATAAGTACCTATTAGTCAATAGGTACTTAATATTGATTTTAATTCCAACAAGAATTTTCCACTATACAATATTATGTTTATATTATAGAAAACAATTCATTCAAGTAATTTCATTGAGCCCATGCCCTTGACTGAACACAGTTCTGGCACTGGAAATTTAGCCAATGACCAAAAATAATTTCTAATTTAGTTGGAGGTAAGATCCTATTTAACTCTTTGCCTCCAACTAAATATTTAAATTCAATCACTATTTTTAAGGACTATAATAACAATATGAACAATGAGGTTTTCAAATTGAAGTGACTCTTAGAAAGAGTTCAGAAAAAAAATAATGCATCAGCTGAATACGTGAGTAATAAAAATATAGAATGTTCGTTTGGTTAATTTTTGAATCCATTGAGAAATACATTTTTAGTTATCATCAGAAGTATAACTTACCAAGTATGAAATGGACTGATCTTTAAGGTTTCAGCCCATTGCTAAATAACTTTTGAAACGGTGCTGCCTTTGAACGTCATGCATTATATCTGTATTGTTCCCCGAGACTGAAACAGCCAGCGTGCATCACTGCAAGGCTGCTGCTCACTAGGTTTTGTTACATTACTAAACCTGTTCTGCTCCTGTTCACCAAAAGTCTTGTCAACTCTTAATGCGCATTGATATCTAAAATCTCTTTTTTCCTTCTAGTGGAAACAGCAGAGTGTAATCCTGAAGGGAGAATGTTTGTTAAGGTTTAACCTGTATCTCAAACACGTTTTATCTGGTCTAGTGCACACTGAAGAGCACAAGAAGCTCTGAGCTATTTGTCTTCGTGGGCTCCTCAGAGGATTGAAGTAACAAGCCATCCCTGGGTCACAAAACAATAAAGAAAACACCTCATAGGGATTTGTAGATGTGTTTCAAAACCCTCAAGGTGCAAGCAAGTGTGGCTTACTTCTATGAGATAACTCCAGAAGGCCTGTGGAATACTTTATGAGTAGAGAGAGTTGAGTATATGCAAGAATAGCTCACACTGAGTTTTTTGAATCGTTTATAGAGATAGATATGTGAATGAGGGAAAGTACTAACCTGGGGGAAGAAATCCTAGTCCTGCCTTTGCTGCTCCGGTCTACAAGGCCAGTCGTTTAATAACTTCAGCTACTGCTGTTGTCGTGAATTAATTGAGAGTCTGAACTAGACTCTCAAGCAAGGTGCAATAGTTTGAAAACTTTTTTCCAAAAGTTTCCAGTGCCAATAACCACATATGTTATTTCTGTATCCTGCTCATTAGGTATCAAAATCAGAAAGATATTTATTGGATGATAAATATTTTATTTATGTATATATGCATTTATTTATTTATTTATTTATTGAGTTTTAAGTAATATGTTTCAATTTTATTTTAATAATAAAAAAAGACATATGGCCACCAATCAGAACTGTTTGTTGAGCACAAATTATAGGTATAAAGAGTGTTACCATATGGAGTTCTAAAATTTTCAGGCAAAAGTAAAAGCTGTTTGTTAGCTTACATCACTATCAGGGGTTTTAGAATACTGTAAAGTTTTACAGGACAAATGATTTCCAAGAGCCAGGTAGGAATCTCAGGGAGGATGTTATCTCTATGGTTTTGTCTTTAGTGTGCAAGGATTCTGGAGTTATTAACATGCTCCTAGCCAAGGAAGTAGAAGGAAAAGGAAATGTCAGCTATTGCCTTGACAAATGGATGAGTTAGAGCATCCACCCTGGATCCCTGAACTAAAGGCATCATTTGGAACTTCCTACCAGTCGGACCCACTCTACATTAGGGCAGAGGGAGGCAATCTATACGGTACAGCTGGAGAAACTGTAGTCAAATCACTCCACACTCGAAGCATCTTTTACCTCCAACATGGTACCGAGAACTCAGGATCCCTCTTTTCAGAGCCCAGTACTTTACAGCACAGGCTGTGCCTCCAGTATCAGTCTTTCAATAAAAAAAATCTTAGTTTTTATGCCATATGAACTATTCCTAAATCTAAAAAAGAGATTACAGGCCTCTATGGGAGATCACATTCTGCACTGGTACCAAAAACAGGATTGCCTCTGGGAAGTTGGCAATCAAAAGTCTGTAAAAAAGGATTTGTGAATCAAAAATAAAGAAGATTCAAGGGAGAAAGAGTTAGATTTCCTGAAGAGAAATAGTTGAGATGAAGAGTCGATGAAGAAAGGGTTGGATTGAAAGGGAACCGTGGCATGAATAAGGAGATAAAAGTGTGAAGATGGAGGCAGCAGAGGATCAGCGCTGGAAACAAACTGGGTGGGTCTAGTGGACCCCACCTTTACCACTGTACACTTTGCCACCACTAGTGCCGCTCTGCATCACGTCTGAAGATGTGTGATATGACCTTACTCTCCTGTGCTGGGTCATGACTGTCCTCTGAGAAGCAGCACAGTGAAAATGCTACCCATCCACTGGATGTCTGAAGCGCACACTGCTGAGACAGTGGTTCAATTAGGAAAATAAATGCAAGTGTTTAATAAAATAAATGTTCTCCCAGTGTAATTTATTCAATGCACATTCATAGCATTGGGTCCCATGGAAAGTTTTATCCACATTAAAGTTTCTACCACAGCATTTAAATGTTTATGCTATAAATCTGGCAAAGGCAAGCAATAAATTGCCTCATTTTCTCCTCCACTGGACATATTCAGAAATAACTAAGGCTCTAGAACATGAAGAGGCAGTATAATTCAGTGAGGGGGAAAGAGAGTTTGCATGACATTGGAAATATCTCTGCCCCAGTCCTGCCTCTGCCAGCAGGTTGTTTCCAGAAGTTTCAAAAAAGCAACTTAGCAATTATGGTCCTAAGTTTCTCCTCTGAAAAGTGAAAGAGCTGAGGTCTGATTTCCGAAGATACATCCAGCTCTATCATTCTAGGACTCTGGTTATCTAAACTTACAGTACTGAGCCAGAAATATTCTCAAGCATTTATCAAGAACCTCTCTGTGTATGGAAGTATGCTAGGAATTATATCGAAGCAATCAAATGGAAAATTTTAAAAAAACCCCTGCCTCCTTGCATTCTTGGAGTTTAAGCCATGCTGGCAGTGCCTATCACACTATATACCCTCCAAGTTGAGACAGTTGCAGAGTGCACGATAGTCAAACCACCTGACTATGAATCATTATGATCCATATGACGCAAGTTCAAAGGTGTGTGAGTTAAGACGAGGAAAATGTTCCCCGAAATGATGCGTTAAGACAAGGTGGAAATTGAGAAAGTCATTCTCCTTATCCAGTCACTCTGAGAGAAATGGTAGGAGGGGAGGGGTATCCCAACGCTGCTTTCATGAAGGCAGCAGGTCTTGCCACCAGGGGAGCGGCTTTTCCTAGGACAATGTGAGGAGGTGAGTAGAGTTCAGTGATGATGAGAAGTCATTTCAGCAGGAATGGATACACCTAGCATGAAATAAAATAAAGAGTGATAGTAATTATTACCCCCAACTTTAGGACTGTATTAGGAACTGGAATTGAGAAAACAGTTATTGTTTTCAGGTGATCCTTAATGTTAGATTTCAAAGTGACTGGGATAAGTTGCAAGAGAAACCACTTACAAAGAGTTGTTTCAATATAATACCTGATCTATAATAGAAAAAATAAATATATAAGTAATTGAAATCAGATGTTATAGAATAGTACAAAGGAGAGAGCAAAAATTTAAAAGCAATTTTCTTTCTGAAACCACCAAAAACTTCTCTGTTTGAAATCAACAAATAGAAAATAGAAAACCTGGAAATTTAATGCTGTGGTACATAACCTATAATAATCCTGAATTCTAACTCCTATATTTGCTTGTTACATAGAAGATTTGGCACTATACATGTTTCTGTATGTTTGTAAAAATATATGATTAAACATATAAATATCCATGTATATACATACGAGTATACACTGTTATGCATAATCTGTGACATGACCTTACAGTTTTAATGGAAAACTAAACATTCTAGGAAAAAAGATGGCTCATGAAAATGAGAAATATTCAGATCAATCATAAAGACAATTGCATGGATTAAGAAAAGTCCTAAAGGCAAATAAATTAAATGGTTTCCTTGAGATGTTTTTCATTTTAATTAAATGATTCAACTTGTTTTAACAACTAAAGCCTCATGAGTACAAACAAAATGACTTGGAAAAGAGATTTGGAAGAAAGACTAAGGGAAATTGTGATTGAGCTGAAAGAAAAGATTCTGGACAGAGGAATGTCGTAGATTGAAGTTATTCCTCTATGGAAGTTGTAGTTTTCTCTCTTCCAGGGTGTGTGGCAAGAGTGTTTATTATTTCATCTGATCAGAACTCATCCTTCTTGGGGTTTAGAAGTCTCTTGATTTGGAGGAAGTTCTGCCGATTCCAAATACCTGAGCGTGGAGGGGGGTGTCCATCCATACATTATACACCATACACTGAATTGGATTTTGGAGTGAAGGTTGACCAGTCAGAATCTGTTTCAAAGATTTTCTTATTTGGGATTAAAAAGATATAACATTTTAAGCAGATTCCATAACTCCATGATTTCTAATGATTTTAATGAGAGTCTGCCCAGGTCCAGTTTGGAGGTTATTATTCATATTCTATTTAATGGTCCTCCTTTGCTCTTAGGTCAAATTGGTCTCAAAACTTTTTCTCTCCTACCCCCTCCAGTTTCGGGACAGGTGGTAAGGAATTGGAGAAAGAGACCAATATCTTTTTTTAAAAATTGGCCTCATTGCCATCTTGTCTTGGTTGGGAATACCTTGTGTCTGAAGAGCTTTCTTCTGGGGCTCTGCACAGTACAGCTCTTTGACTTGTGAGAGTTTGGGAGTTTACTGCCTCCCTCTATATATCTGTAGCCTCTTTCCACAGGTCTCACAGCTCTCTAAGGTAAGGTAGTAGAAACTTCCAGCTTCCCACCACCAAGATAGTGTTTTCCTCCATGCTACACTGAGGGAAGGAAGAATCTGCTCCCACTGTATTCACTTTCCTCCATTAAACCGCAGGTGCACCAGCCAATCTCTGCTCTCCTAGAGTTGTCTATGGCCAAGGAGAAGCCACTGGATTGGTACATATATCAAGCACCTAGAGATAGACAAGTATGACAAATTCCACTTCTGAGCTCATGGTGGGAGCACTTGGTAGTTCTCCAGGCTTCTCAATTCAGCAAGCACACAGCTTCAGAGACAGGCCAGCTCCACAGTTGTGATAATTCTCCTGCCACTTATCAAGTTCCAGGAGGATGGGTGTGGTGACTGTCAGCATTGGGGATTTAGCAGCGAATCTGAGAAAATGGAAGAAGTCCATCTGTACAGGGAGAAAATTAGGTCAAACCGAAGGATAAAGCAGGCTTTGAACAATAGAGTGAAATCTTGGTTGGGTTTTTGTCTATTGTTCTGATTGTTGAGAATCAGTCTTACCTTAGAATCTCTGTGGTATAGTTACATGAGGCAGTAAGTTTACCTTTCACTTAATTAAGTTTGTATCTTTTAAAATAATCTAGTTTTTCTTTTTTGGGAAATTGTTTAAGTGTGGTTTTGTCCATAGTAAAACCAACTATAGCCAAACATTAGTGGGTGGGGAGGAGAAAGACACACACACACACACATACACACACACACACACACACACACACACAGAAGCAGGATAAATTCCCAAGTATAAATAGATAAATTGAAATAATGAATCCAAGTGGGAACTCCGGCTGCATATCTCTTC
The DNA here is from genome assembly GCA_039655065.1 of Glossophaga mutica. NCBI lineage: Eukaryota > Metazoa > Chordata > Mammalia > Chiroptera > Phyllostomidae > Glossophaga > Glossophaga mutica. The sequence continues at coordinate 14,963,448 of CM077303.1, forward strand.
TTTTGAAAGCTTTCTTTTTCCTGAAGTAGAGAAATACTCAAGGATATTTTAACTTAGCACATTCATATTAAACAATAAGTGTATTCACAGTATTTTACTTATTTTAAAGATTAAAAGTATAAACGTACTTTATAAAAATGTCTAAAGCTTTAATCTATAAGATGTCCACTTGTTTTAAAATACACACATACAGTTTCACAATGGAATACTACACAGCAGAAAGAAAGAAGGAGCCCCTACCCTTTGCAACAGCATGGATAGAACTGGAAAGCATTATGCTTCAGGAGTCTCAAACTCATTTTCACCGAGGGCCACATCAGTTTCATGGTTGCCTTCAAAGGACTGAATGTAATTTTAGGACTGTATAAATGTAACTACTCCTTAACAGTTAAGAGAGAGCTCAGCGATGCCTCTGGCTAGAAACAAGGTGCCAGGCTGGATAAAACAAGGTGGAGGGTCCTGTGTTTGCCACCAGTGTGCTAAGTGAAACAAGCCAGACAGTGAAAGAGAAATACCATATGATCTCACCTATAAGTGGAACCTAATCAACAAAACAAACAAGCGAGCAAAATACAACCAGAGACCCTGAAATGAAGAACAACTTGACAGTAATTGGAGAGGAGCGGGGAGAGGGACAATAAGGATAACGGGGGAAGGGGACAGCAGGGAACATGTATGAAAGACACATGGACAAAGCCAAAGGGGGTGGATTTGAGGGTGGAAGGTGGGGATGGGTGGGGGGGAGGGTGTGGTGGGTTGAAAATGGAGAAAATTGTACTTAAACAACAACTTCAAAAAAAGAATATAAAAAATTAATAAATTACACCAGAAGGGGAAAAATATACACATACACAGAAATCAAATGCCTCCAGTCAGAGGTCAGAAGGGAGATTCTGGGTCAGCAAAATGGTCATTGGACAAAGTTCACTGCAGTGCTCTAAAAGCATTCAGGGCACTTGGGGTCTCCGGGCATCAGGTTCCATTGAATATATCAGGAGTTTGCACTCCTGTTGGAAGAAGAGGATTTGGAGCAAGAAAAAGCAGACAAAACATTTTTTCTTCTTATAAGGTGAAACATCCCTTTGTTCTAATAGAGACATTATTTTGAAAGCCTGATCCGTTACGTTTGGTTTCATTTCACACATTTCTCAGATCGCAGGCTACAGTGCAGCAGACTCCACAGTGCTGACAGTTAGCTTGTGAGCACTAAAATCTTATCAGATGCCGCAGGACTCACATGGTGAAGGTGCTCGCATATTTTCCCCCAAATATTTACTCAAATTTCAATTGAGTGAATAAACAGACTGAAAATAAATGTTTTAAAAACAAAACGATATATAGTTCTAAGTGAAAGGAATACAGGTTTGATAAGAAGCTCTTTATTTAAGTACATGGAGACATCCAACAACAGCTTCTAATATCCCTCTGATACTGCATGGGCCATAGAATGTTCCCCATTGGATTATCTGTGTCCCTTCGCTTTGTGTTGACTCCACAAATGAGCCTGATGTAGGATGCCCGCTCCCACCCTCTGGGAGGTCAAGGGAGGCCTCAACCCAATCCAGGTTCTTGTTATGGAAGAAGAAGGGACTCCAGAGAGTGATAGAAGGATTTAGCATATCACAGTAGTTTTATTACAGAGGTAGGATGCACTCAAGAAATGAGATCCGGTGACCTTTGAGAATGAGACATGCCAGTGGGGTCTGGGTGGAGGGCTTGTATTAAACTTGGGCAAGGTGGAAATAGGGTGGTACTCTCTTCCGACAGGGGAGGGGTGACTGCTGAGGCAGCTCATCCTTATCTCCCTTCATCAGATAATGATTTCTTCGTTGGTCCTCTCAATTACAGGGGAATGGCAATGGGGAAGTAGAAGATAGGTGGTCAGGAAAGGTCAAGTCTGTGATGTTCCAGCCCAGAATAGGAAGAGGAGAGGTAGAAGTTTCAGGCTTTTGCTCCTTATTCTAATTTTCCTGCCTCAAGCCCATGCAGTTATGAATGGTAAATTCTCTGTCCCTTCCTTTGTATCCCTTCATGCTTATCCAGCAGCACAGACAACCATGCATTAGTCTTGTTAACGAAAAAAACAAAAACTGCAAACTCAAAATAGCATCACAAATGCTAAAAGCTCATGATACCAAACCTAAATGTAATACCTGATCTAACTGCAGTTTCAACTTCTCCCGGAAACATTATCTCAGTTCGTTACTAGGAATTTTCTAATCAAGCAGTAAAGAGTAATCTATAACATGGCCCCTTTCCATCCCCCATAAATAAAAGCCCTTCCCTTTCTTGTCTCTCTCCCTCCCTCCCTATATATATATATATATTTATTTATTTATAACATGTAAATATAAATATATATTTACATATTCATAATAAATATATTTATGTATGAATAACATATCTAATATGTCATACACTTATATATTTATAACTTTAGGCAGATATTTATTTATATTTATAATATATTTACATGTTACATAATATATAAATATATAAACATATATTTAAAATATATAATATGTTTTATAAATATCATATATATCTCCAGGTCTCAAAATAATTCTTTCTTTTTAAATAAAAAAAATAGCTCTCTTGCCCCACCCTTCTCTTTATAAAAAGCTTCCATGTGTACAGCCCCTATGCGTAGAGCCCTTCTAGTTGCTTGATGGGATTTTGCCAAATTAATGAATCTCTTAGAAAAGCAAATTAAATCTTCAGACTTACTCAGCTGAAATTTGTTTTAGGACAGTTTGAAAATCCCAATCTAAAGCAAAGTAAATACTTCTCACTACACAGAGGATTTTATTTTCTACTACCAAAATCTATGCCACAAAATCTTTCCTCTCAAAACAATTCAAATTGCCTTCATTTCTGATTTGCATTATACTGATAAAGAATCTTACCTCTCTGAGGGTAAATCTTAAAAATAATTGATGATCTTCTCATTATGAAGAATGTGACTAGATTTGCAAAGTGGATGAACCTGATATCAGGTCATAATGAAACCCTTACTTTAAAACAATCCCAGGATTTAAAGGAAAAAAAAAACACACCTTTTTTCCTTATTTCCTTACATTAAAACATCAGACATAACCACATAAAAGTCTTCTCACGGTTGATGGAGAAGTTAGAATCCAAAGGGCATGTCTGGTTTCATGAAAGATGGGAAGTTAAAGTAAATAATACATGTAGAACTTCAGTTCTTAAAAGCTTTCTTCTGGAAATGTAAGGTAGCCAGTGCTCTGGGTCACAATGCTTTTTTTAATGGATCTTTTAGTTAGTATGACAAGAAGTGCATTGTTACTGGACAATGTACCTATTTGTAAAAAAAAAATCGGTCTAAGGGAGGAAAGTAAATTGCTTTTTATTTGATCCTCAAATAAAGAATGTTAATGATGGAAAAGGTTCTGAAACCACCAAGTTTAACACCTTCCCTGTGCAAGTATGGGAAACAGAACCCAGAAAGGGGAGTTGTCCTTCCATAAGGCCAGAGAACTAGTTGGGCTTTTTTACTAGAAAAATCACTTTTTCCTAAGACATACAATGACTTCAACCAAGTGCATTATCTTGATTACTAATTACAGTATCCAAAGAACCATAGAAGGGCTTATGAAACAGGCTGATAGAAATTAATTTAGTTTTTTATTATTTTCTCCAATTTTTTAAGAAGCATAGATGTTCTAGCTCTGTATCATTGATGCATTTATCTATGGAAATAACAGGTAAATTTTTAAAAACTGTAGACCAAATTATGTTTTTGAATTCAAATGAATTTGGTTTCCAAAGAACCAATTAAAGTCATAAAAAACAATTAACTGGATACCTTCTCTCTTCTCGTTCTTCTTCATCTTTTCTTTTCTTGAACAATTTCCCCCCAAAGCCATAAGGTTTGACCAGTTGAGGGAGACTGAGCAGAGCACAGGGGCACTGTGACGGCCCGAACTGGAACAAAAAAGTCCAACGAGGGTGAGAATGGTCTGACTGGGGGGGGCCGGCAGCCCAGCACTTGGCTTTGGGCCCCAGCTGTGGCGAAGAAGGCAGCCACATGCAGGGCAACCTGACAACGAGCAGTAAGAACCCAGGCAGGGTGGGGAGAGGACCCACGTGTGTACAGGGGAGAGCAGCCCCACCTGGCCCACGGTGTCGGATGCCGAGTAGGGTGTGTACTCACGGAGGGGTGTTCTGAGAAACCTTGCTCCCACCTGTGTGAGAAAACATCCACTCGGAAAAGTGGTCTATCATGGGACAAGATAAATAACTAATTGATCTTGTGGTGTTGGGTTGTAGGTGGAGCCGATTATTCAGGATATTTAGCTCTACTGTATAATATTAAAAAAAAAACAAAGAAATATTTTAGAAGAATCAGCTGTATACTAGATCTTGGACATTCTCTGAAACTGTTATATTGAAGAAGGAACATTCTAGAGTCCATCGAGGAGCAATGCTAAACTGTCCTGTGTTGCTGACTCTTCCTGAGGTGGCGAATGAGTTCACAAGCAGGCCTACAGATCATCTGTTGTTTTCAGATAGTATAAATGCTTCCCAGCTACTTCAGTCTTCAAGCAGCCTCAGTTCTGTAAATAGTATGTCTTGCTCAGGATTATACAAACCATTCGGAACCTCAGAACCAATACTCCTTCCACTGGCTTCTCTCTCTCATGACCCATCCCTCCCAAAGCTCCGGCTCCGGCTCCTGAAGTAGGGGGGTGGTGCATTGTCAGCTTGCTTTCTCCGCTTTCTCCGTGCTATCACCCCCGACACACACACACACACACACACACACACACACACACACACACCCCTCTCCCCAGACCACTAGCTGTGTTCAGGTCACTCCATGGAAGGAGGCAAAAAGTGTGCAGAAAAAGAGTTGAGGAGAAGAGAGTGGATTTGCTTGACACTTTGTGAGCATGATGTTCTCTGGGCTATGTGGAGTTCTAAAGCTGATCCTTTGTTTTTGTGGAGTGTTACTTTGTTTCCACAGAACTCCTCCCACTTAGGGGGGACTCTCTACAGAGTGGGGAACACTGTGGCTGCTCAGGGCATCCCCTGCTGCTCTTTCTTCTCCAGTTGTTACCCCCGAGCCTTGCTCTCCTGGAGTACTGTAGCTCTCCGGGTGATTGTCTTGTGCAAAGGCACTTGAAAGCTCTAGAATGACTCAGTGACTCAGTTGCTACTGCATTCCTCTGTCAGTGACTCGGCAGGTCCCCAAATTCCAGAGGACACAATTTGACCTTTGCACTTGGTCCCTTAGGTTTGAGATGAGAAAAGTGAACGTGTCCTTCCACTGTCCATGAGACAGGGGTGAGGAAAGTGCCAGGACAGCACAAAAAATTTTTCTAAGGGCATTTTCTCATCAAACTCGATGTCCCTGGCCTTTATGCTCAGATGTTTTTGCATCATTGAGTTGGCGAGGGGTCAAGCCTCTAAAAAGGAGTGTTAAGCTACCTTGTCAGTGGGAATAACGACTGTGTTTTGCACAATATTCTGCTTCTCCAACTTTCCGTGTAGTTCCCTCTCCTGGGTACCTTTCCACACACGTGGCGGGGCTGTCCCCTCCCCCCAAGCTCTCTATTGGCTGGCAGAGCTGTGAAAGTAGCTCTGGGCAACAGGTTATAATTAGAAGTGATAGCCATCACACGCAGGAAGGAATATATAACAGGTGCTGAAATTATCAGGGCCTTCTTTCCCTCTGATGTCACAACTGCCAGTGTTTGGGTAAAGGCCCGGCCCCTAACCGAGGTTCAGAGTAGAAATGCTGAAGGAGGGGTCTCAGCCAACACTTGGTCCCATACAGCTTGACCAGTTGTCACCTGAAGGATTACTTTTTTACTGCAGCATAACCTAATAGACATTGACTGATTTAGAATTTTTGAACAGGAATGTGGGGGCACTTGTACTAATTTCCTTTTTCTCTTTTACTATTGAGTTCCTTGATGAAACCGAAACACCAAGTCCCATTTAACAGTCTTTAAACAATTACTATTGGTGTTGACAGGAAGGTATAGACTCTGGAGACAAGCACTTGGCTTCCAAACTCAAGCACATCATTTACTGGCTCTGTGACCTTGGGCAAGTTGCTTGGCTACTCTGTGCCTCATTTTTCTCATCTGCAAAGCGTGGGTGATTATAGTGTCTATCTCATAGGTTGTTATGAAGATGACTGTAGTTACTATTTGTAATGAGTTTGGATTAGCGCCTGCCACATGGTAAGTTATTAGTAACTCTGATACAGTTTTTAACTTCTAGTTCTTCATCGCTAGCTGGGTCCCTTTAAGATGTCGCCAGTGTGCTGCTCCTGACTGCTCTGCTCACTGCTTTCCTGAGGTGCTAACGTCTGTCTCTCCCTGTCCGTACTAAAAGGCCATGTTGTTGAGCTTTTTTCACTACCTCTGGACGATTCTTCATTTCTTTGCTCAACAGCTGTTCACGGTTCCAACCTCAAATAGTTCTCAGTTCTCATCAAATCAATTTCTATAAGACTCGCCACTATAATTTCTATCATAGTGAGACAGATCTGCAGAAGGCAGGGAGCAGCAAGCCTGCTTGTAGTATGGCCTGAAAAATGCCAGAGGCGGGTACTTTATTATGAGAATTGAACATGTTTTTCAATTTGTGTCGCTGTATCTACAACCCCCTCTGGCTTCGATCACAAGAGGGGATAAATTGCTCCAGAATTTGGAGGTGTCGGGGTGGTGCTGGAGCAACTTCATGAATTGTTATCATGATCTGAATAAAGTTTTCCTGTTCTCATTGAAATTATTTCCTGTTATTATTGAAATACCAGCTCTCTACGCCATGTTATCAGACATATGCTCTTGCTGCATTGGACTTGTGACTGACAATTGGCTGACTTACACTCTGCAGGCTAAGTAGGAATAGTTCTAGTATGTGGCACTTACTCGATGTCATGAAAGTTGGCATGAAAGGAACTAGCAGGAAAATGACAAGTCTTGCCGTGGGTGGTGGGCTTCTGCTTAGGATCCAGCATATTGTTTGTTTTTTTTTACCCATCTCCCAATTTTACTTCGACTGTGATGACTCTTAGGGTGTCAGAATGAAAATATTATATTGGACAAAAAAAAAAATCTGGGTGAGTTCACAGTAATTTAAGAGGAGTGAAATTTCTTCTGTGAATTGTTAAAATAGCATTCTCTTTCTCCTCTTTTTATGTAGGGATTTACTAGAAATGTTTCTCTGAAATCTGAGATAACCTTGGATTGAGTCTGTTCTCTTGCAATATATGTTCCCCTTGGACATTTATTAGGACTCTAACATTTTATTCTGCTGTAAATTGTAGTTGCTATCCTCGTCTTTACCACTGACTTTTCAAGGTTTAATGTCAATTCCTAATTTGACTCTAAACTTGGCAAGTTTTTGAGTGCATTTGATACAACATGAGCTTCAACTTCCTCCATTAATCTCTCCCACTTTTGTTGGATTCCTTTGAGAAGCAGCAAAGACACGACACCTTGACAACAATTGCAATTGTTATTCATAGGAAGGAGGAGTGCTCTGGGCTTTGACCAAAGCAAGCTCTTTATAGCCCTTAGGTGAGAAACAGTACAAAAAAAAACAACAAAAAACAAAAAACACAAAATGCCATGTGTAGGAGGTGAACCTCAACAGCTTGTAAAAGTCATTGGTTTTTGTGTTTTCTGAATAAAATAATTCATTTTATTTAATATTACCTGATACATGCAATCAAAGAAAAGTTATGTGGGAGGGCTATGCTTCATGACAAAGTTTTAGCAGAGAATCTGGATTGTTAACACTAATGCTTGGGCTTCTGGAGTAGAGGTCTGCTTTTGGTTGAATGCCTAGAATTCACAATAGGTCAGAATCATATGAACCTATACCTGGGATTTCGTTTAGAAATAGTTTCACAGAAACCAGAATAATGGCCTGGTAGTCAGTATGAAAATTACCACAAATACCATATTAATCTAAAATAAAAGCAAATTTTTATACCATATAGAAAATATATCATGTGAAAGAATCTATTAAACAAGGTACATGGAATAACCAACCATAAACCATAATCTAGTGTGTGTTGTAGTGTATGATACAAACTTCTTACTCTTTCATAAATCTGGCTTCAGTTTGAACACAGTAAATCAGAGAAAAATTTTAATCAGGGTTAAGAATTTCAGAACAGGTTTTCTGGGTGGCATTTGATAATTATCCTTGGGAGAAGGTAGAAAGACAGAAGAGCATCCCAAACCTTAAAAAGAAAATGGTCTAACTCAATTCATTTATGAGTTATATAAATGTATTGTGAGAAACCAATGTGTGTCTTTCTAAAGACCTTCAATTTCATCTGTCACTTCTCATGTTTTTAACTTCATGCCCTACCTGTTTCCATAATATTGTAATAATATTCAAATTATACTACATATAATACATGTAACTATTTATTATTAAATTATCATATTATGATTATATATTTAATATAATTACAATTCCATAATATGGGATTTATTATTCAATAAATATTAAATCTTAATAAATATTAAGTCAGATAATCTGTGCAAGATTATCTAAGTCACTGAGTCCTTTTTTTATGGTCCTGAAGTAGGTACCGTTATTATCATTGTTTTACCAATAGAGACTCTGGTCTTTCAGAGGCTAAACAACATCCCTAGAATCTCAAAGCTAACAGTAAATTTTGTACTCAAAGTTCAGATGCACCTGTTGCTGGAACCTAAGCTGTTACTGCTTTACAGTTGTACCTGATGAAAGTGCAGTCTTATTTCAATGCGCTACAAAATCTTGAGAACTCTGAACAGCCTAAATAAGGTAACCTGGTTCCTTCAATGTGCTTTAAACTGTGTGCCATGTTGTCTAGGTTAATGAAACTGTTATTGTCCTTATTCTGCCACTGGTTTACTTTATGCCCTCTCCCCTCCTTGCACAATGGATCTTCTTAAGACCTGTAAGATGTATCCTGGGAACCTCATAAACTAATTTCCTTTGTTACCTGCAAGTTTGACAAAGCTGTTTGTGAGATCTAGCTCCGCTGCAGGCATTTGAGGTCCAGGACACAGATGGCAAGAAACAGCCTTCCAAGTCCAGTGCGAGGGCAGCTCTCACTGTTAATTGTGATGGTCTTTCAACAGGAGCTGAATCTTAGAGAAAATGACCTGCTTGTGACACCCCGTCGCCTCCCTGTGCGATGGAAGAGCCTTGACACCCACTTAGTAGGTGATTGTCATTTCTATCCCTATTTTTCACATGAACAAATTCAGGCTTACCTAAGTATTGCAGCTTATGTGGGGTCACTTAGGTGGTCTGTAGCAAAGCTGAGTTTTTATACAGGCTGTTGCTGAATTGTGACAAATTGCAAAGACCTCTATATGTCACACAAGACCTGAAAATAAGGAGCAACTCAAGGTCCAGAGAACATAGAAGAAAGTGTGAGGAAGAAGTTCTGCACTCTCAGGATACACCCCGAAACCTATTAAGAGGGAATGGATGATCAAAAATAAACTCTCACCTACATCGGAGCAATGACATGCTTATGTTTACCATGTACACTACTCCTATATTGTTTATACTTACCTTAATGCAGTGACTCATTGTAGTCTTGCTCTTGTTAAATTGCCACAGAAGTCTATAAGGTTAATAATGATATCATTAATTATTCATCTGGGAAATAGAAAGGGTAGGTTGAATCCAATTACATGTGAAAACAAATGAAATTCTAGAAAGTGTGAACTGTCTTTTTAAAACATAAAATTGAAGCAGTATTTGTCTTTACCCTTACATGTATGAGTTTCTATTTGTTTATTTATAAAATAACTATTCATGTGGAATCTGCATCCTGTGGAGTGACTGCAGGTGCTTAATTGCATGCCTGTAAGCAAACCATTACGGCACCGTAACTCCATTATAGCGCACGCAGAAAATGCTATGAGTAGAAATAGCTTTTAAGTAAAGTTTTACGTCCTACTTTGCAACCAATTTCCCTTCCATATTAAATAAATGTATTTTATCTAACGATGCATTTTTTCTCAAGAGACTGGGAGCTATTGGAAAATCCTTCAGTTGTCATGCCTGGTTAAAAGTGAAAAGAAATAAGAAACCTGCTCAGTATCTCCCATTTTCCACATGTAGGCATACAGAATGAGCTTATCAATACACCAACAGATTGATTATGGGTATGAATCATACATATGTAATTAATCATTAGGTAATGGTTGGGGTGATAATATAGTATTTCCTGAAATGCAATTAATCATTAGGTAGTGGTTGGGGTGGTAATATAGTATTTCCTGAAATGTCGAATGATGGTGGCTTAACTCTTCTTATTCCTTCCACTCAAAGCAGTAAACTGCCATCACTTCTTTAGGTTTACCTGTCAAGTATTCATGGTACCCGGTCTCTCTTTATCATTTCATCTTGGCATAGATAACAGGGAATAACCACTTTCTGATAATCATCTAAAATTAAGTACATAGATACATTTTTTCTTATCTTCTAAGTGTTTTGATTGATGGTAATAAAAAAGGGAGAAAAGTGAAAGAGAGTAGGAGGAAGGTGATATATACATTTTTTGTTTTTACTTATACTTCTTAAGGTTCACAGCCACACCCTGCTGCCAAAGGAATTACAACATGTTTGTTTATCTTTTTAAAAATATTTCATTTATTTATTTTTAGAGAGAGAGGAAGGGAAGGAGAAAGAGAGGAGGAGAAGCATTGATGCAAGAGAGAAATGTTGGCTGGTTGAGTCTCGCACATGCCCTGTCCAGGTTCTGACCAAGAATTGAACCAGCGACCCTTCACTCTGTGCGATGAAGCCCAACCAGCTGAGCCACACTGGTCAAGACTATTTGTTGCTTTTGAGGCCAATCAAATTTTTAACATCCTAGGCTAAAATGGGTGTCTAAGTGCATCAAATTCAAGTTTTTCACTCTCTTTGCTTCTTATCAAGTACCTTTTAATGAGGCATGGCTGAAAAAAAATAGACAGAAATACATTTAATGAGACGATAGCTTTACTAAATGATCCAAGTTCCAAAAAAATGAATAAAATCATGGAGAGCAAGAAGCGAATGAGTTAATGTTTCTAAAGGAACAAGTATTTAGTACGGGGATTGCTCCTTACTGCCACCCAGCTCTCTGTTATTTCACTCATCTGCCACTTCTGGCAAAACCCCACACGACCACTGCCTTCACTCAGGAGTCCATCAGCCTCCACGGAGCCTTGTAAGTACCCCCGAGTCCCTGCTATTGGAGCTCTCGGTCCTTGTCCACCCATTCTAGGCTCCACAAAACTGTATTATTGCCTTACCCCTATTGAAAACCCTGGTAATATATAACTTAAACTTAAAAATAAAAAAGATGGAACTAACTCACAGATGTAGATAAGTAACAAAAAGTAGAAATGAAATTTTAGAAAAAGTTTGCCCCCCATAGTAATAAAAGAAAGGTGCACTTAATAAAAATAAACAACATTTTGTCATCATTATGTTGAATATCAGTTTTTAATTTAATGAGGCGATCCTGATAAAGTGGTGATAAATAGGTGCGATATAACTATATTTGTGGCAGTGGGAATTTGTTTGTTCTTTCAATAGCTCAATGTTCAAATCTTCTAACATAGGAATCCTAGTATGTAAAAATAATGCAAAGGAAAAATTATTAACAATCATTGCATCATTTCTGTAATAAAAAAGGAAACAAATACAAGGAAAGGAAAAAATATACGATGACAATGTTTGCATGAATTTTGAGGCATCAACTTGGAAATCAACAAAATAAAACACAATACACAGAATGGGAGAACATATTCACCAATACATCTTATAAGGGAATAAATCCAAAATTTATGAAGAACTTATAAAACGCAACACCAAAAAAATGATCAAATTTAAAAATGGACAAAGGCCCTGAACAGGACAAAGAGGACATACAGATGACCAATAAACATATGAAAAGATGCTCAACATCACTAATCATCAGAGAAATGCATATTAAAACCATAATGAAATATCTCCTCACACCTGTCAGAATGGCCATCATCAATAAATAAACAAACAGCAAGTGCTGGAAAGGGTGTGGAGAAAGGGGAGCCCTTTTGCATTGTTGGAGGGAGTGCAGACTGTTGCAGCCACTGTGGAAAGCAGTATGAAGATACCTCAAAAAATTAAAAATTGAAACTGCCTTCTGACCCAGAGATTCCATTTCTGGGAATTTATCCAAAGAAACCTGAAACACTAATTCCAAAGAACATAAGCACCCCTATGTTCATTGCAGCATTATTTACAGTTGCCAAGATTTGGAAGCAGCCCAAGTGTTCATCAGTAGATGAATGGATAAAACAACTATGGGGCATTTACACAGTGGAATACTATTTGGATATAAAAAAGAAAAAAGTTTTACCCTTTGTGACAGCATGGATGGACCTGGAGAACATTATGCTAAGTGAAACAAGCCAGTCAGAGAAAGACAAGTACCTTGGGACTTCACTCACATATGGAATCTGGTGAACAAACTGAAAGCAAGGGAAAGGGGAACAGATTGACAGATGGAGAACAGGATGACAGCTAGGGGTGGAAAGGCAGGTTAGGGAATAGAGGGACTGAGCAATAAGGAAAAAGGACTCATGGACATAGACAGCAATGTGGTGATTGCTCGGGGTAGGGGAGTATAAGGGGACTAAATTGTGATGGAAAAATCCAATCGTTATTAAATAAAAAAAAACACAAAAAATATCACCTTCTACTCACAGAGGAATAAATAAAAATGAAAGACTTCTTATCAGTTGCACAGTTGTAGTTGAGATCAGTCGTAAAAGAAAACATGAACAGGCAAGATGATATCAATACATTTCCTTATATCATTGACAATTCTTTTAAAAACAGAATCCTTCCTCTTAGACCAAAAAACAAGTATTTTTATTTGTAACACATCGAACCAGAAGGCACTAGGATCAGAAATGTTAACAAAGGTGGTTGAGTGCCCAGTATTGCTCAGAGGGAAAGCTATTTTGCTGGGAGAGGAGAGGGTGTTGGGCTTAGTCAAAACAAAGTCGGAGTCCAGTGATGTTAGCAGCCTGAGGAGAGGTCACTCATGCGTTATGAAGGGCCAGACAAAATAAGGAAGAAGAAATCCAAGGATGTTTACATTCTTACAACCATACCATGTAAAGGCAGCTAGAAGCAGAGTTGAATTTTGACACCACGGAGCGAAAGTTTCAATAGAGACTAAACTGCTCCTTCCCTACTCCCAGTTCTTCTGGTAATGAGGTTATCTCCAATGTGCTAATGCCTTTAAAATGAGTGGAAATACATTGAAATGATGTAGATACCCATTGGAAGCAGCAACACGTGAGTTCCACAAAGATTTTTTGGAAAAAAAAAAAAATTCTAGAGAATGGTTAGAGGGGTTTGCTTTGTAAGGATGTGAGATCCTAGGTAAAACTTCTGTGATTTTTAGTTTCTGGGTTCAGCCATTTCCCTCTCTGACCCTAAGTGCATACAATTAATAATCCTTGTAGTTAAGACCTGCTGTACTGTCTCACTTAGTCTGTTTATAAATATTACCACCCTGGAGCAAGGATGTACTGTCCCCAAAAAAGGTGGGTCTGGGCAGATGTAGCAAAGCAAACACACGGACAAAAACATAGGACAAATATGCTCCACCCAATGTTGAGATAATAATGAATACATTCTTCATTTATGCATGTCTTAAATATAACATGGAACATATTATACTAAAAATCATTTTCCTTGTGTATCTGAGATTCTAATTTAACTGGGCGTCTCTGCGTTACCTGCCCACCCTATAACGGAGATATGTAGAAATGGACTCGGGGCCTTGGAATGCAGGCATCCAGCTCACCCTTCCGTTAGCTGGAGGTCCAGGGGTTCTGGGGTTCACCCACCTGGACCTGGGAGCAAAACAAAGCTAGCAGAGGCTATCTAATAGATAGCACTCAAATTTTAATGAAACTAAATCTCTCCAAGTTTTCTCCTATGAGAGGCCTCTCCTGAATGAATTCTGACTTCCAGAGTCTGAGGCAGGTCTTGTTACCTACATTTTTATAAGCACTCCAAATAAATCGACTATAGAACATTTCAGGCTACAGTTTGAGAAAAAAAATCTAGTCCAGCCTTTGTTTTGTTAAAAATAAAAAATTTGCTCAAGGAAATCAAATTATGATCTAATCTGCCAATAATTACTGTTATAAGTCAAAACAAAAATAAATATTTAATAATCCATTTGAGATAACATAACCATTGATGTAAAATGAGCGTAGGTTTATAAAAATAACTATATTTTCCAAAATAAAATAGTAATTTAGTAAGAATTTCTTTTACATCAGACATTTTTTACATTTTAAAAATTTCTTTAACGTGTGTTTTAATATAGACAAATGAATATCTTTTTACGTATTTAATGTTTTAATGAGCTGCTTTGGCATCATATAAATAGGTAGATTAAAAGGGAGACATTTTAAAGGACTTTTCTGTTAATAGTAGATATCCTTTATAAGAAAACTAAATGGGCAGCAACATTTTCACTAATTCCATAATGACCCTATTTAATAACGTCTTTCAGGAAACCAAGCTCTTAATGTAAAATGGGGAAAAATGTTAAACAATGCAATATTGTTTTATAAGCTTTAACCTAGAACTTAAAATGAATCAAATGTGTAAATGTTTAATGGGATATTTTAATAAAAAACATCATTAGATTTTATTAGACAAGTATAACTTATGTGTAATGAAATATAAATATATATGTGTGTATGTGTATATATGGATGACTACATGTATATATATTTGTGTATATATAATATATATATATATTCATTATGTGTGTGTGTATAAAATGAAACAGGGTGTTTTTTCTGTTTTGTTCTAGCTACCAAAGAAGTATATTCTTGTTCCTCAAACTAATTTCTTTGTAAATAAATATAAAGAAGTTGGTAAGTTTATAGGAAAAATACTTAAAATGCTTTAAACATATTCTAAATATGATATCTTCAGTCTATTATTTTTTAGAGGAAAAATTAAGGAACCCAAATTTTGGAAGTACATGGGAAATAATGTTCAAGAATTGATGCCTGAGATTTATTACCCTATTGTTGCAAAAATAATGCTGTGAAATACTGATGAGCTAATAGCATTTCTGCCCTGGGAGAAAGAAGGCTGAGAGAGAGAGAGAAAAAGAATTATTAAAATCACCCAGATCTGGATGTGATAGGTAATTATGCCTTAGCCTCTGTCTCCTAATCTCTACTGCTGTTTCCAGGAGGAGAAGAAAAACAGATAAAGACAAATTTGTCACAGAGAAATATCTGAAAGCAGCTTGCAGAGCACAATGCTCCCTCCCTCACTGATCCCTTCTTTCTTTCCATCTGCTATTCTTTGTTCCCTAATTCGGTCTTGTTTTATCTCCCGTCTCATTCTGTTATCTGCCTCTCTAATTCTTTATCTATCTATCATCTATCTATCTAGTAACATATTTATGTATTTATTTTTCCTCCATTCTGTTCTGCCTTTGATCCGGTTCTGTGTGTGGTGTTCAGGTGTAATGGGGTTTCAGTCCCTTTTAACTTTACTAAGTACCTGTGATCAGTAAGGCTTACACGTGCAAGGTGAGTACCGTGAGACTTCCAGCCATCCACACACTGACCTGATTCTCATACATGTGCATGAACTAGCTGTGTCAGCCAATGTCACTGGTACTCAAACTATTAACATACGTATTATCTTTTTTAATTAAAAAAAATTGTTCTATTGTATTTTTCCATTGGCATTTATCCCCTTAGACCAACCCATGCCACCACTGCACTGCTGTCCATGTCCAGGAGTGCTTTGTACTTTTTGCTCAGCCCCCTAACTCTCCTCACCCCAGATCTGTGACCCTACTCTCTTTCTATGAGTCTGTCTCTGTTTTGCTTTTGTTAGTTCAGTTTGTTCATTACACTCTATTTATGAGTGAAATCATATGGTAGTTTTCTTGCTCTCACTGGTTTATTCCATTCATGCAATTGCGAAAGGTAAAATTTTCTTCTTTTTTTATGGCCAAGTAGTATTCTATTATGTAAATGTCCCATAATTGTTTTATCCATTTGATGACTGATAGATACTTGGGCTGCTTCTAAATTGTAGTGATGATAAATAATGCTGCAATGAACCTAGGGGTGCTTATGTTCTTTGGAATTAGTGTTTCAGGTTTCTTTGGATAAATTCCCAGAAATGGAATCTCTGGGTCAGAAGGCAGTTCCAATTTTTAATTTTTTGAGGTATCTTCATACTGCTTTCCACAGTGGCTGCAACGGTCTGCATTCCCTCCAACAATGCAAAAGGGCTCCCCTTTCTCCACACCCTTTCCAGCACTTGCTGTTTGTTTATTTATTGATGATGGCCATTCTGACAGGTGTGAGGAGATCTCACTGTGGTTTTAATATGCATTTCTCTGATGATTAGTGATGTTGAGCATCTTTTCATATGTCTATTGGCCATCTGTATGTCCTCTTTGGAGAAGTGTCTGTTCAGGGCTTTTGTCCATTTTTAAATTTGATCATTTATTTGGTGTTGAGTTTTATAAGTTCTTTATAAATTTTGGATTTATTCCCTTATAAGATGTATTGGTGAATATGTTCTCCCATTCTCTGTGTTGTCTTTTTATTTTGCTGACAGTTTCTTTTGTCATGCAAAAACTTTTAGGTTGATGTAGTCACATTTGTTTATTTTTTTCATTTTTCCCTTGCCTGAGGGGATATATCAGGAAAATATTTCTACGAGCAATAGAGCAATATTTGAGATTTTATGGCCTACATTTCCTTCTAAGATTCTTATGGTTCAGGTCCAACACTTAGGTCTTTGATCCATTTTGAGTTTATTCTTGTGTGTGTGTAAGAATGTGATCTAGTTTCATTTTTCTGCCTGTATCTGTCCAATTTTCCTAACAAAATGTATTGAATAAACTATCTTTAGCCCATTGTTTGTGCTCACTTCCTCTATTATGTATTCATTGGCCATAAAGTTGTGGTTTATATCTGGGTTCTCTATATGACAAACACACTGCCCACATCATGCTCAGCAGCCAAAAACTATAAGCATTTTCATTAAGACTGGTAGCAACACAAGGATTTTGTGTCTCTTATTCAATGTAGTACTGGAAGTCCTAGCCACAGCAGTTAGACAAAAACAAAAAATAAATGTCATCTTAATTGGAAAGAAAGAAGTAAAACTCTCTTTGTTTGCAGATGACATGACACTGTACATAGAAAACCCCAAAGATTCCACCAAGAAACTACTAGGACTGATAAATTAATTCAGCAAGGTAGCAAGATACAACATATATCCAGAAATCAGCTGCATTTTTGTATGCCAATAATGAACTAACAGAAAGGGAAATAAAGAAAATAAATCTCATTAATAAATGCTTCAAAAAGAATAAAATACCTAGTAATAAACCTAACCAAGGATGTAAAAAACCTGTACTTGAAAAATTATTAGACATTGAAGAAAGAAACTGAAGAAGATACAAATAAGTGGAAACGTATACCATGCCCATGGGTAGGAAAAATTAACATCATTAAAATATCCAAACTACCCAAAGCAATCTACAGATTCAACGCAATTTCTATAAAGACACCAACGATGTGTTACACAAAACTAGGCCAAATATTTCAAAAAAATTAAATGGAACTTTGGAAGATCCTGAATAGCAACAACCACCCAAGAAAAAAGAACAAAGTTGGAGGAATCACACCACCTAATATCAAACTGTACTATAAGGCCATCCTAATCTGAACAGCATGGACCTTGTGTAAAAACAGACACACATTGTCTTAATGTAACAGTTTTAAAATCTATATATTTAATTTTAAGCATAATCAGAGAGGCTAGAAAATGTTGTAACTAAAAAAATTTTTTTGGAATAAAAAATATCATTAATGGATAGGTATGCATTACATGAATATAGGCATTTGGTGTAATACAATCATATTCCTTACATTAGACTGAGCAAAAATAAAAACTTATGTTACAACCTTGATTAAGTTTTACATAGAAAGGAAATGCTAGGAAGAAAAACTGCATTTAAGTACATCGAAGAGATAGGATGGGAACTTTGATTCAGAACTTTGAAAATTTTTTTTAGATTAACCAAGTGTATCCTTGGGACACTTTCTAGAAAGAAGTTGGAAATACGTAGTAAGAGTCTAAAAAGTGTTGATTTTCTATGACCCAATTAAATCCACTTTTTGAAAATTCTAGAAAACAATATTAAAAGTAGGAATATTTCTGTATGTGGATATTCACTGTAGCTTAGCAAACAAAAAAGGACATTTTAAATAAAGTATGGAATATTCAATTGATTAAATATTGTACTGCAATTTTTCAGTGGATTGAGCGCGGGCCTGCGAACCAGAGGATTGCGGTTCGATTCCCAGTCAGGGCACATGCCTGGGTTGCGGGCCATTTCCCGGCAGGGGACACACAAGAGGCAACCGTACATTGATATTTCTCTCCCTCTCCTTCTCTCCTACCCTTCCCCTCTAAAAAGATTAAAAAAAAAAAAAGATTTAAAAAAAAAATTATACTGCAATTAAAAACCTGGTTTTCAAAAATAACTAAAAATTCAAAGCAGATATATTGATGTGTGTATAAATATACATTTATAGGTGTGAAAATGTGTGTAATATATATGTGTGTATATGTATATATATATAAAATACACATTACTTAACAATGTAATTTTTATGGACACGTTGTGCATGTGGACTTTATTTTGCATAAAAATAAGACTGATAAAAGATACACCAAAATGCTAATTGTATCTCTAAGTGATCTCCTCCTGAGTAACTAGAGGCTTCATAGATTTCTACATTATCAAATGATTTATATGGATTTAACACTGTCTTATAATTAAATAAATTAAATTGCCCTAAAAAGGCTTTCATATACACAACATTTACATTTCTCAACTTCCCTGCCAGCTCTCATCAGTGATTTCTGGTCTCAGTGCCGGTCAATACATGAGTGAGGATGTTAAAGCCACTTTCAAAGTCACCCTTCAGCTACATTCCTTGGGGCTTATTAAGATGCTGAGCACCTTTGGCCAAAGCTTATGGTCGGCGACATTCTCAGCAAAATCAAGTATTCCTGTTATTTTTTGTATGCTTATGAGGCAGAGGTTCCGTGTCTCACCCCAAGCTGTCCCCACACTGTCCATCCTCATACCAAGTTTAGGTTTTTACATGAGCCCAGGTATGTTTTAATAACCTTGGAAAGGGGAACTCCTTTGCACCATTCCCGTACCCAGCCAGTCGCTGTATATCTTGGCAGAGGCAAGCTTCTTTCTGAGGAAAGAGAAATATTTCCATTCTTTATTAAGTCCTTCCAAGTTTCCTGTGATGTTATAAATAATCGGGCAAACAGCCGGCTTTATTCTGCTTAATTTGATATGGCAGATTTCAAATGTCTGAAAGTTCACTCTCAGCATAAGCCATGCAACTGGCCCCTGACCAATATTCTCCTTCCTGGTGGAATAAACTTGATCATCAACCTCACTGGGGGAAGGCAGGGAGGTCCTGCCTGGCCTTCCCAGGCCCTGACTGATAGAAAAGTCTGAGCTGGCTGTGCATGCTGTGAGTGTGAGGTCAGCTCTTCCTGGGATTTCCCTGGGGTACAGAACACTAGCCTGACAAACTTAGCTAATATATCTGTCATGCAAGGGTGGGGAAAAGGAAACTCGAAAAACAACATTGAAATTAATGTGTGAGTAATTGGAAGAAGAAGAATTCGGTATCAATTCTGCACAAACATTTCCGTAGAAAAGACATATTTTAGTCTCCCTATAACCTTTTGTGTCAAATGTCCTTTTATGACCAAGTTCAAGGTCTGGTTTACACTTTGGAAGCCTGCAGAAAACTAAATCTTGGGTGAACAAGTCAAGGTCACCTGACGGCAGTGATGAAAGATAAAACTACCCTAAATTCAGATTCTTGGCTGAGTTTTTAAAATCTGTTGAAAGAGCTAAAATGGCATTTTGCCAATTAGTCTGATTTTTAATAGGATGTTTTTGTTGTTTTTATTCCTTTGCCCTGTATTTACAAATCAAACATATGCTGATGAAATAGCTCAAGTGTGGTTTGCATTGACTCAGAAAAGAGTTATTTATTTAAAGAGTAATATATAATTATTGAACTTGATAATGAGTTTGAATATTAAGCCATTTCCTTTAATAATAATTATTTAAAAGAAATTGTTCATAGCTTGTCGGGTCTAATTTTTCAGATTTGTATTTTATCCAAATCTGACCTCCTCTTACTCTCAGTTTCTTCTTATTATTAAAGTTGTTCAGGTTCCAATTAAGACCATTTAAGGAAATTTTTTTCTGAAAACCAATGTATTGAGCTGATTAGGACTAGCTGAAACCAAATGGGATATGAGAGATCAGGTTTTTAAATCTATCAATGTGTAGATTATGTATGTTTGCAATTTCCTTCAAAGCACCCCTCTGCCCCCAAAAGAAAGACAAAATAGAAAAATGAGTTCACTGTTTGTAAAAATACAAAATAACTTCCAAGCCCTCACTTGCATATTTACTTTGCTTAATGCATGATGCTTTGGCTTTGAGATATAGGCTCTAAGTATTGTGGGGTAATCCCGCACACGACAGCGACAAATGCTTGGGGGGTGGTGCACAGAGCTATTGAAAGGCAGGCCAGTGTCTCAGGATTAAGGGCTCCAGTCTTGTTGTCACATGCCTTTTTATTCATGGTTTCCTTCTTTCCTAGAGTGATTCTGAGTCCTAACTTTTCAAGTAACTCACCAGGCAGCAGCACCGCCAGCACCCTCCCTGCCTGATGCATTGCACACTGTCATGTAGGAGGCAGCTGTCATTTCTTCCTCTTACTTTTCTCTTCTGCTTGGGTGTTTCACCTTCATGCTCTCTCAGTGTGGGTCCTTTGGATGGTTATAAAGTATGTTATATTCCTAGGACTGCTGTAACAAGGTGCACCAGGCAACCGAAAGTTATTGTCTCATAGTTCTGGAGGCTACAAGTCTGATATCACGGTGTCCGCAGGGCTATGCTCCATCTGAAAGCCGGTAATGGATTGCTGGCACTCTTGTGTTCCCTGTCTTGCAACTGCATAACCCCAATCTCTGTGTGCCTCATCAGGTGACTTTCTTCCTGTGTGTCCCTGTCTTCGCATGCTTCTTTACTTAAAAGGACATAAGTCTTACTGGGATAAGGTGGTCCCTTATTCCATAAACCTCATCTTAACTAATTACATCAGCAACAACCTTATTTCCAAATAAGGTCACATTGTGTATTACTGAAGGTTAGGACTTCAACACATGTTTAGGGGGAGAAACCCAATTCAGCCCATAGCAGGTGGTGAACAGGCAGTGTATGTGACAGCATATAATGTTGCTTTACAAAGAGTTGGCCAATAACTACTCATTGATTGATGTTATAACTATACATTGATAAATTGTGTTTTAAAACTTTTGAGCAACAATAATTTTTGTCATAATTATGGGGCTTTTAATAATATTGAGCACATGCTAAATATTTATCCTTGAGATTTCTGTCTTTATGAGCATTCTCTAACATTTAAACTTTTCCCAAACTATAGGGAGATAGGAAAAAAAATTTGTCATATAATGCTCTTGGGTTTGGAATCAGTTGAGAGAAACTTATTTAAGACCAATGTAAACTTTAATTGAATATGCTTAACTGAAATATTTAAACAGAGACATTGTTAACTCGAACAGATCCAATGCCAGATAAAGGCATATACAGGGTAGGACAAAAGAAGGTTTACAGACATTCATATGGAAACAAATGCAATAATTAATAATAATATAAGAATAAATTGTGTTTTTCGTACTTGCAACTGTAAACCTACCTTTGCCACGCCCTGTATAATAAATATGTTAGCGTGCTTCTCTGGTACAAGAGAGAGCATTAGGCATTCATGTTGATTCGGGCAAAGGGTAGAATACAATTTATACTACAAAATGTTACATTTCTGAATTTCTGGGATTTATTTTTTTCCTCATCTCTTTGTAGGTAAGCCTCTGAGATACTTGTAGGTTGTCATAATTTCCTATTAGTCTAATTATGAGAGAATTGACTTAAATGCCTAAGTCCTCAATCAATTCTATCATTCTCTAAGCACTTTTTAAAAAATAAAAAGTTAAATACAAGAAAAAAATGTTTTCTTTTACATATGGCCACTTAGAAATCCTTAAGAATTCCTAGAAATTTTGGACTGTCTCAATTAAATGTAAGCAAATATTTTACCTCTATTATATTCAAGTCATTGTTTGATACTGGCATTATAAAAATGGAATGAAACACTTCTTTCGTTTCTATAAATTATAATTTCATAGATACATGTAAAGAACTAACTTTTTAGGTAGCTACAATAAGTGCTTTACACATAATACACATGCACCGATACTGAACAAAGGTAAGGAGAGGTTTGTTTGCACAGAACGTAAAGATTGCTGGGATATTTGAATACACCCAAAATGGCCATCACCATTAGCATCTGAAGGATAGGGGATAAGATTTTAGAAAATAGAATTTATGCCAGGTTCAGAACTTTCAAAATAGCAGAAGAGTGGGAAATGATTAATAGGATTTCTGTCTGATAAGTGGCAAATCACTTGTGCATGACTAAAATTGAGGGAATGAGGCTAGGTGCAGTGGAAAGAAAATATGACAAGAGAAAATTGACGCTGAGTCTTGTGTTAGCTTGGCTTCTCCCAAATCTGAACTTGAGACTGAAAATAAGTAAAAAGTAGTTTATATGAAATGCTCAATGGCTTTCTTAAGGTGTCAGCTTGGCTAGGCAATAGTCCCTAATTGTTCAATCAAAGACTAATCTGGAAGATTTTAAAATGATTTTGCAGATGTAATTAAAGCTCCTAATCAGTTGACTTTATGTAGGGAAGAATGTCCTGAATAATCTGTGTAGACCTGACTAAATAAATCCTTTGCAAGACTTTAAAAGTAAGGCTGAGGTTTCTCAGAGAGAGAGAGACATTCCACCTGTAGAAACGCCTCTGGCCTGTGTACCTGGGGATGTTTCTATAGTCCACCTCCTATTTCCTTTTAGTGAGTATATATGCATATGCATATACATATACATATACATATACATACACTTATTATATATTGCATGTATTATATACATTATATATGTGTGTGTATAAAATATTCTGCCCAGAAAAAGTCCAGCCATTGTTAATATACTGAGAACAGTTTGCACGACATCATTGTAACCTGGAAGCCAAGGAGAGTGGGCTGGAATGTGCACGCTTAAACAGTGATGGCCACTGTACTAGTCAGTGGGGGTGGTAGACACCACTGAGTGAGCATGTGTACTGTGTGGCCGACACATTAAAAATGACTGAGCGAGTAGAGCAATGGATCTGCATCAAATTTCACACTAAGCTTGAATATTCTTCCATAGAAACTACTTGGATAATTCAAAAGGCCACAGCTATGGGCAACTGGTGATTGGCAGCTTCATCGCAACAACATGCCTACTCATGTGTCATGTCTGGTGCAGAGTTTTTTCATGCAACATCAAATTGCCCAGGTGACTCTGTTGCCCTATAGCTAGATTTGGCACACTGTGACTTCAGGCTTTTCCCAAAACTACAATCACCTTTGAAAGGGCAGAGATTCCAGACTGTCGATGAGATTCAGGATATTATGACAGGGCAGGTGATGTCAATTGGGAGAACTGTGTGAGGTCCCAAGGTGCTTACTTTGAAGGGGATTGAGGTATCATAGTTCTATGTACAATGTTTCTTGTATCTTAGATCTTATTCAATAAATGCCTGTTTTTCATATTACATGGCTGGATGCCTTCTGGAAAGAAAAATATGTATATGTATATATATTATATGTGCATATAACATATATGTGTGTATGTATATATACATATATAACATACATATATATGTATCTGTAGTCCATGTATATATGTAGTCCAGATACACATAAGCACATTGTGTGTGTGTGTGTCTATCTATATATATATATAGAGAGAGAGAGAGAAAGATTCATATATATATGAATCCCCTGCTAGCCTGCTACCCTCCATGATCGGTCTGAAGGGATCTGAGCTGTGAAATCATTCCGGTATGATTCCACTTTAAAGACATTGGCTCTTATTTTGTAGTTACTGTAGGTGCTAGGAGAGTTTTTCAAAATACAAAGAGTATGTGTGATTTCATCAATAAGTACTGAGATCCTAAAATGTGTTGGGTACTGTGAATAAAACTGAACACATGTGAGCAAAATACAGTTTCAGTTACCAAGAAACTTCAAACCCATTAAAATATTTGCAAAACAATTTCATAAGATCTACAATAAACCTGCATACCTGGCAGTGCGTGGGGGAGTTAAGGCAATCTACCCGGAGATGTGTGGAGAATAAAGAAAAAGATACCAAATAACCACAAGAAAAGTGACTCTTCCAGGTCATTCCTCCAGTGAAGCGTTCAGTCCTGAGCGCCTCCTTCCAGTGAGGACAGAGACACAGTGGAGCAACACAGCGGAGCATGCCGGAGAGAGAACAAACGAGCGCTGCCGAGTCGGAGAGCTGCACAGGAAATTGCAAGTTTCAATGTGCCTGGGAAGAGAAGTCTGGTGAGGTAAGCGTGGCCTGGGCTTTGAAGTGGATTTTCCCCCTTAAGGTATTTATATTTCCCCCGTTACCTTTAGTTAGGTGTTTCTTTCGAGAAATTCTGAAAAGAAAAATCCATGTCTGCCCCTGCTTCTCTCCTTGGCTTAGAGCTGATTCCTACATGATACAAATTACTGAATTTTATACCTGGGCTTCTCATTTCAGGTTGGTATTTGGGGGAACCAAACAATTCATCTCTGTATCTGAGCTCCTGCATTCTAGTCTATTCACACATACCACAGGTGGCCAAATCAGTCCGATGCCAATGAGCACTTACCTAGAACCAGCAGGAGGGAGGAACCAGAGCCCAGAAGTCTCCATAAAACCCAGAATCCCCCATGCCCAGAGGATCGACATTCCTGTGCACACTCCAGGCACGTGGCAGCCGAGCGCTGGATGGAGGCACCTGCTTCATGTCCAGTTCCATGAAAAATTGAGAAGCATAGATTCAAAAATAACACAGTGTTTTACTTTCTCAGCAACCTGATCTAATTATTACCAGCAGGTACAGTCAGCTAAAAACTTTGATTCCCCCCCTCCTTGGCCTGTAAGTAAAAGGCATCAGTCTCTCGTTTGTTTTCATTATTTTTATTTGAACACTGCCAGAGTAGTTCAGCCAGTTCTTCCTCACACCTCTTTTCCCGTTTTATATGCTTTGGTTCATCTGTAAAACACATTTATACTAAAGCCAGGGAGGGAGAGACCAGTGGCCATCAAAAGCCCGCTTGTGGGACTGCAGTCTCCATTGCTAGCCTTCCAGAAAAGTCCGATGCTCCCAGCAGGTGTTTCTTGGCAGCTCCTGTCCCCACTCATTTCTTCTCCAACCATTGTGCTCCCAAGCCTGGCAGGGTCAGACAGCTGAATGCATTTTTTATAATCTCTTGACAGTGTTTTCTTAAAACTTCCAAGTTTTACAAACAAGGTGACGACCCAAGAGATTTTCCTTGACAAATCAAAGATTGGTGTGTGTCGTCTCTGAAGGGGTCAGAAAAAGCAGGACAAATAAAGTTAAGAGACATCACGCCAATGAACCCCCACACACGCAGCCATGTGCCTTTTGCATCTAGATAAGCCACATTGATTTTCTATTTTATTTTTCCTTTGAGCATTGATGTTGATGCACAGGGAAATATCAAGAGAAGTAAGAGGTAGAAAACTGTAGTGCCGACATGTATTGACCTCCCAGTTTTTGCTCGAAAATTCTTAAGAAAGTGTATGCTGGTGTTCTTAGCACTTATTTCTGAAAATTAAATGTCAAACCCTTCAAAAAATACTTAGATAAAACTTGAGAGATGGCAAGGGTAATTCTACAAAATGCTAGTAATGTCAAACTATCATAATGGTCAGATCTCCTCTCTATTTCAGACTTTAATGGTCAAATAAATGACCATTTACAAATATGCTGGCATTATTGATATTTCAAGGAAGTTTTTTTAAATAAGGACATATGATATAAATCAGGGTCTTCTAACCCTATTTTCTAGAAAAGAAATTCTGTGAGATGCCATCAGGGCCTCTGTTAGAAGAGGGCTCATTATAAATTATTTGACAAGTTATGTTAACAGAGTTAACTAGTTTCTTTTCTGCAAGATTCCTCAAGGTTTTAAGTTAGAAAGTGTAGTAAGGTGTCCAGGGGCTGGAGCCCTTCAGAACACATATTGGAAAATATTTCTGGAAAGTAAGAAGCTCTTGTCATCTTCAAAGACTCTCACATTTTTTAACTCCAGCTCTGACCTCCGAGCAAACCTCCAGATGTATGTAATCGACTGCTCATTAGACATCTCTTAACAGGGGACTTTGGGTCTTGTTCAGCATCTACTTCGATGCATCACAGAGTGACTAGCACACTGTTTACAGATGTATTTTAAATGATTTATTAACTCTCTGGAGACATGAATATAAGTGTTGGTCTCTTTCATCTTATTTAAAGCTGAGCCTGAAAATTCATAACTTAGTAGACACAAGTGACTAATTAGGTTAGAAGAAAATTAATGAACATACAAATTTACTATTTTATTAATAAAGAAATAAAAGCTGAACATTCTAACAGAATTACTTTATGTATGCTTTCACACAGGGCCATTTATGTTGGCCCATGGGATCACTAGCATGTGTCAAAATCAAATTCATGATCATAATTTGTGAACAGGACTTGAGTGACCATTGAAGAATTCTCAACCTTAAAATACCATGATATTATTTAAAAAAAAAAAATCTTTTATTTATTTATTTTTAGAGAGGGAGAGGGAGGGAGAAAGAGAGGGAGAGAAGCATCAGTGCATGGTTGCCTCTCACACACTCCTTACCGAGGACCTGGCCCGAAACCCGGGCATGTACCCTGGACTGGGGATTGAAACAGCCATCCTTTAATTCACAAGCCCCCACTCAGTCCACTTAGTGTCACCAGCCAGGGCAATATTGTTCTTTTTATTGAAGAATAGAGTTAGCTTGAAGGTTGGGAAAACTGTGTTGCATGTCATTTTGCATCCTTCATTTGGCAGGTGACAATTCATCTAAACATATCAAGACATAAGTCATGGGACATTAATGAGAGACATGGCTTCTTCTAGAGGATGGATAGATGGGAGAGTAGGTTTTTTTACTGTTAGATATATTTCAGTTTCTATGTACATGTTTATCACCAACTTCCATGGAGACTGCAAAAGAAGTATGAACAAGATAATATAAATGATAGTATGTTTCTTAATTCATATTCAATAAGATGTATGAAGAAATGCCTGAAGGACCACTTAATTTGAGAGCAAGATTTTTTTCTTTTCCAGAGAAAATAATACCAGTGAATGAAAATTTCAGGAAGATAGATTTTAAGTCAGAACAAGAAGTTTAGAGCCAACAAAACTATCCTCAAATACAAAGCATTTCAATAACATTTCAAAAATAGCATTTCAACAACACAGTAAGTTTCATATAGAAGTTGACTGTCCATCTGTTTGAGATTGTTTCCTTTGATGACAAGATGGAGAAGGTGATGCCTCAGATATTTCTACAGGTTCTCTAGCCTGCAGGATGTTTGCTACACTTAAACTGCTATACTTAAAGAGTTGCTCATAACTCTTAAATCAGCCAATATAATGGTCAGCACAAGAGGTATTTGGTGATCATGCTCCCTTTCAACATCAGGTTTAACAAGGGGAAATGAAAACAGAAAGAAAAAGAAAGAGAGAGAAGAAGAGAGGAGAGAGGGAGGAATGAAATAAAGGAGAAAAATTCTAAACACAACATAGATAAAAGAAGGGATAAAATTGTATTATAAAAAGTAATTGAACTGTCATTCATAGTATGTAAACTTTGAAAAGAGGTTTCTAATATTTCAGGCAGTTCATAGTTGGAGCACCTGCTACGTCTCTGACCATACTTTCCAATCCTTCACCTTTTTCTCCTTCCTTAGCTCCCATCACACTTGCTTCTTTGCTGCTGTTGAATATTCCATCACTCTTCATGCCTTGAACTTTTGTCTTAATGACAATAATGAAGGGGAGGGGGTGTCTTTTTATTTAAGCTCTAAGCAACATACTTAGTTGTATGTACTTGAGAGAAAGAAAGAAGTAACATGCAGTACACATATACACAGCATCCTAGGAAGTAAAATAAAGATTGCCTTGATTTAGGGCTTTGGAAGGAATGAAACTGACAGATCAGAGGCAAAGCAGCTTTTGGAGGAGGCATGTGGGTGGTTATATGGGAGTCAGTACCTCGTGTGCAGATCTCAGGGTCTTATATTAATAACATTCAAATGTTGTCCGCAGCAGGAGTGTATTTAAAAAGCAGCTAGACAGGATGATCACATGGCAGGAAAGGTAAATCAGTCTCCCTCTTTGGTATCACAAAGCCTAGCTACCGAGTGCAGAAATGAAATGACTGTGATGCAAGGGATAAATATGCATCAGCTGAAAATGTGGATTCTTGTCTTTAGGTGCAGCCATGTTACTAGCACTGCTTAATTCCTAGACTGCTAGCAGCAGAAGTCAAAGCTGTGCACTTGACAAGAAAGCATTGCATGGAGTTTAATCAGCCAGTTAACAGTCCATTGATTACATCGCATACCTTCCATTCAGTACTTTGTCAGTACCAGGACTGATAAAATATCTATTGGATGTGTGTCAGAATGGATACCTAACTGGATAGGTGTCAGTACCACTATCTGGCAGCTTATAAAATGTCTGATTTTCTAGAACTGGATTCTGCACATCTTTTCCAAGAATGGGTGACCCTTTCACAGTACAAAAAATAAACATGGAAAAATGTACTTTACCACTGGGTCCCCTGCTCCTACTATGTACCATATCATCTAGAAGCTACAAGCACAGTAAAACAAGGGAATAAAGATCAGATAAATTGCCAGCTCCAGGACAACTGCCTGCACAGTTGGAAGAGTACCACTGATGTGCTGGCAAAAGTGGAACAACTGGCTTTCCAATTAATGAATGAAGGAGTAAATAAATAAGTAAATAAATTTGTACATTTGCCAATTTTCACAGTACAGATACTCCTACTGTGGCTGGCTTAAAGCCACCAAAATTACATCACTGAAAGTTAGCAGCTAGGAAAAGATTTTGGAAACTGAGAGGAGATGTGCAAAATCACCTTTTATAATTTGGTACAACCTGGCTCCAGCAAAACCCTGAGCACTACCCTCTGGCACGCAGAATGTGCACTAACCACTGTCTGCTGTACGTTCCTATGTCTCCACAGCTGGAGTACCAGGTCCAATACCTGTGAGTTTGAAGTAGGCATCCCCACTGACACCCTCTGTGTTTCATTTTCAGAATGCGAACTGTTGACCCCATGACCTAAGAATAAACTGAATTGGAAAACCTGGTGCCCATAAAGAAAATATCCTCAAGAAGTAGCAGAGGAAGGATCCCACTGAATTATTAGGTAAGGTCGTCCTTTGGTGATTTGGGCTTCCTCGTGTCAGTACAGTGACGAGAAAACAGAAGGGAGGATGGTCACTGAGTGAATCTGGAACTCAAGAGATTCTCTCTGCACCTGTTGTCACTTCAGACTTTTTTTTGTTTTGATGAGTGAAACAACATGAAGAATGTAGTATTCGGTAATAATAATCTGATTGAGCGAAAAAGAGCTTCAGTTACGCAGGTTGGCAAGAAAGCGGTTGGAAACAAGCTCAGTCTGAGAAGATGCAAAAACAAAACAAAATTCAAAAACATTATTTATGCAACTTATGGAAACCAGCTTGACAGTCTTCAAAGAGAGTGGGTAGTTTCTTACTGACACTGTATTACTTGCTAAACTATTCATTATTAATATTCCAGTTTAATCATTTGATGGCATTTTTCTCTGAGAAATACGAGAATTGTGTTCTGTGTATCCATAGAGTCTTCAGCTGCTATTTAGAATTTCTCTTTTTATGTAATGTAAAAAGTTGAGATAATGCACAATTTTCTTCTTTCCCCCTTTTTTAATGAAAAGAATAAAAGGACTAAGATCAACAAAAATACAATCTCTTCATTACAGTGACAAGCCTAAAACGTACCTAAGTAAGAATGCTTTAGCATGTGGGAGATTTCCAGATCCATATTGCCATTATTGTGCATTGCAAGAGGACTTTTATGTCCTATGAACTATTTAAACTGATGCTTTTCTCCAAAGACTGGTTTCTTGGCACGTAGAGCTATAATGAATGCCAAGTCCAAGTTGACACATACATTTGAAAGAAACTACAACATTCCTTTGGCTTTTGAGCTTAGACAGCATGTCTCAGAGACTTCTCTCAAGTACTTTTTCATCCTGTCTTTGTTGTTCCAAAGGAAGGACTCAGTAGGGTAGGGAGGTCTGAGGGTTGAGATTGTTTATTTCAAACAACAAATTCATAATTTCGATGGGTGGGGTCCATGCACTAGGCAGATGAGTTGGAATGGTTCTTACCAATGCTCTGTAGCCAGGACCAAGGAGCAAGGCCATTGTCAATTCCAGTCTTGTCTGCCAGGGACGATTTGATGTCTGGGGCAGCACACTGAGGTCGAATTCCAAGGACCACCCAGGCCAAAAGCCTACAATGAGATGTTGAGAATTTAGTCCAATTAAAATGCAAAGGATGCCCGCAGCATTTTTCAGACCACGAAATACCAAATAAAATGTCCCAAGCAAAATAAACAATAATTAAAACATCCCCATACAGACAGTAGACTAAAATTAAATATTTCACCTAGTTGCTTTACAGTTGATGTCAGCGCCCAACCCACAATATTCAGGAGAGATTTGGGAGTTATCTCTTACCAAATGTGGACTATTTATTTAATTAACAGAGACCCCTTCGAAAGGAGCTACATATGCAACAGGATACACAGCTGTTAGTTCCATTTGCCTTTAGCGTGTGAAAGAAAAAGAAACATTTAATCATAGAGCAGGTTTCTTAAACAGTGTTATGCACCTTGCATGATAAAATAAAATCCAGATGCATTAAAGAGTTCAATGTAATAAATCATTCAACTCTAAGAAAATACAAGCACATGTGAATTAGTACATGGGACAGAGAAGAGTTTCTTATATATAAAGTAAATGAAAAAAATCAGAAAAGTTTTTTTCTATTTATTAAAGAATAAGGGATAAAGAACAGAAAAAAATTTAAAAAATTGTAACCAAATGATGGACTACAGATTAACTACTGTACACACACACCGCATATGAATGAATATATTCTGAATCATTGCTTCTAGGTGGAATACAGGATTCAGTTCCTTTGAATCACTGGTGACATTTTATCAACCAATTAATATATGAGGGGGGACCCCCTAAAACCAGAATGTATCCATTAAAAATTTGTGCATTTATTCTTACATGTTAAAACTTCAGTCACCTTTAAAGTACTTTCCATTTGATGCAATACACCTATTGAGATGTTTTTCCACTGCTCAAAACAATTTTGGAACTTGTCGATTTTGATGTCTTTTAGTGCTTCTGCTGTGCTTTGCTTCACCTCTTCAACATCAGCGAAACATTTCCCTTTGAGGACTTTTCTCATCTAGGAAAACAAATGAAAGTCACTTGGGGTGAGATTGGATAAATGGGGAGGGTGGGAAATAGGGGTCATGCTGTTTTTGATAAAAAACTGCTAAATACTAAGCAACGTGTGGGCAGGTACTCTCTAAACCACCCATCCTGAAACAGGCAAACAGGTTGAAAGAATCTTTTAAAAAAATTCAGTGAAGCTGAGTGCAGCAACACCAGCTGGTACACTAATACAGATGGATTCCTAGAACACTCCCCTAGTGGGAGAAGCCTGTACTACAAGGACCCCACCCTCCAGAAGATAATTCCAAGGGTTTTGGGGGGGTCCCCTCTCATATAACTCCTTTGAACTATGTGTTTCTGTTTAAAGTTATTATATTTAATGCCTATTGTTGATCCATTAACATCAAATTCACAGTCATTGACCCCACTCATACCTAAATGAAGCTTTTTAAAAACATGTGCTTTCTTCACAAGGCATCACAGCCTGCCTGAGTTGAGGAACACTAGACAATTCAGCACAATGCTTGGGGGCCATTTTGAACAGCAACGAGTAAAAAAATGCCTGAACTTCACAGTAAGCTGGGAAGATGACATCTGTTTACAATACGAGAACTGAATAAAGAAGCCAGAATGTAGCCTGGCTTAATTTCAGCTACAATGTACGTACGGGGTGAGTCAAATGTTTCAACCACGAATGACTGCAAATGCTCTCCAAGTACTGATTCCGGGGGTACAGATACATTTTAGTAAACAGGCAAATTTGCAAACACAGAATCTTTGAATACTAGGGATCAATTGTTTGTAAGAGAGAGAGTGGGGGACAAGGAATAGGAGTGGAAAAGAGAATAAATTAGCAGTGACTTTGTGGAAAAGAAAAATCACAAAAATTTGCTACTTAACAAAATATTAATATTCAGTGTTGGGAAATTAAATTAAAACAAATTTTCAAAATAAATCTTATTGTGTAAAAGTATTTAATATAGCCATTACTTTGAAAATTAACTAATAACTCATTTGGAAAAAGATGTTATTTTAAATTATAATATTTTAATGTATTTTATGTTCTTTAACATTGTTATTCAATGTCATTATATTTACTTAAGAACTGCTATTAAGTAAAAGAGGTGCATTAATTGCTACTATATTTACAATAGCAAACACAGAATAAATCTTACAGAAGAATGGTCTAATTTCAGCATTGTATAAAGTAAACTCTATGCTGCCATTAAAAATCACAGTATGGAAGAATATTTAACAATTTGAACAAATGTTTAATATCAAATAAAGAAACAAATGATAACATTCTATACACATGTGCGTATATTTTATATCTTTTTTCTATATCTAAATAACCATTGCCAGTGTTTTCTTTTATCCCAGGTGGTTTAGTTATTAACAATAGTTTTTTTTAAAAAAAAAACTTCTCTCTGTTTTACAAGTGTACTGTTAACCATTTTCTATAATTTACACATATTTTGCAATAAGTCATTGTTATGATTATATAAAACATTGTATTGTACTTTAAAGCTTTATATATTTAAAAATAATATATATATATGTAAAAAGATTAGTAACATTCACTAGCAGCTATCATGCAAAAGGACTTCTCATATATTACTAGTGAATAATAGAATATATAAATGTTTTCCTTTTTTTCTTCTTATTTTTTGATTGTCTCCTTTTATTGCTAATGGTATTTGGCTTGTTTACCTACCCTCCTCCCCCTGGAGCCTCTGTCCTTGCAGCAATGCTTTGAGGTTAACTGTGGTAAGGAAAACAGGACGTCTACACCTTTATTTCATGTTTTAGTAAATGTGGTCCACAGGCTGGAATAAAACAGGTTTTCAGTAAGCAAGAGATGTTGGTTAACCGACCTAGTATCCATCATGTGACTCTAACCATCTCCTTAGAACTGTAAACTTTTCTCACATGGCCACATCCCCAAAGTTCCTCCAAAGGACCAGCCTCTTCCTACGTTTCATTGCCACATATATCCTTAGATGTGACTCATCGTATGACTCAGATTACAGTCACTCAGATGTAAGATGGCGTTGTTGTGTTAATTAGCACATGTGTAATCCAAGTGAGACTGTATCCTTTTTATATAATTAATGGTAATTTGACTTTTCAAATATTGTATTTATTACCATGAGTAACTTGTATTTCCATTTTTCTTGCTTTGAGAAATTCTTACTGACTTTAGTTTTCTTACTCTCTGCATATATGAGTGTATGTAGGCATACATAACAGACATCCAAACATATGCATATGGAGATGCAGATATAAATGTTCATTGTCTAACTCTAGTATTTACTATGTATGTATGTGTTTATACTTATAACACACATATATTATACTATCCATAACATACTTATATAATACTTAAATATTTATTATAACATATAATGTATTTATGTTACAACTCATTAAGTGCATATTTAAAAGTATTTCTCTAGTTTCGTTCAACACCCTCTTCAGTGATGATGTAATTGTTCCCCAGTATTTAAATGCATGCCTATGCATGTGCACACACACGCACACGTGTTGTACATGTTGTTGCTCAACGCTCATAATTATTGTTGTTGAAAGGCTGAGACCAGTTATCCCATCATTACTCAAATGCTTACCTGTAGGTTTCCCTTTGATGCACACACTGGAGAAAAATGGTAACCATCCAAGCTTCAAGTCTGCAAATCATAAAACATCCAGTGTATATTTTTAGAAATGAATATATCCTTAAATTAAAAAGACAGTATATATCTGACAATCGTTCATGCTGATCTACATGCAAACAGCAGTCACCTAAGGAGGAAGAGTGCTCGTTATTTAAGTTGGTATTTTTTTTAAATTAATGTCTTATGAAAATATGTAACTCACTTGGCATTTAAAGACTCAAACTACCAGGATTAAAAAAAAATAACACTAACCATCTTTTACCTGATTTAATTGACAACTGTAGGTTAATTTTGTTAATTTATATGTTATGTTGTTAATTTTGAAACATTTTCTTTCCATTGGACTTTGAAATTATAATTTATATACATTGTATAATTTTATATTTTACATATATTTAATTTTTGAATAACATCATATCATTTTCAGTGTATAAGAATAGTTTTGTTATTTTTTAAATTTTTATTCATAAGATTTTCAAATCCTTAAGCTACCAAAAGAAAGATAATTATGAAAAGCATATTCTTATTAACTGAATCTGTGCAATATGCACATTTCAAAATATATATTATCCAATCTTTTAATTACCCGGTACATTGTTAATAAAGTTTTATTCTGTACTTATTAATTTAAAAATAAAGTTCACCTGGCTGGTGTAGCTCAGTGGATTGAGCGCGGGCCTGCGAACCAGAGAATCGCGGTTCGATTCCCAGTCAGGGCACATGCCTGGGTTGCAGGCCAGTTCCCAGCAGGGGACACACGAGAGGCAACCGTACAGAGATATTTCTCTCCTTCTCCCTCTTTCCTACCCTTCCCCTCTAAAGATAAATAAATAAATAAATAAATCTTTAAAAAAAATAATAAAAATAAAGTTCAATAACCTTATGTATCTGTAAACAGAGTCATAATTTTATAAACTAAGCAATATAACAGATTACATCTTCTGCTAACAAAAAGATTAGCATGGCATGCTGTATCTCATTTATTATTATGAGTTAATATTAGTTACATTTTAATATATAGTTTATAGAATACATGTTATTAAGTGATAATAGGTAGCTATCATGTGTTTCCAAGGGAATAAGCCTTTTAATAGTAGCTTAGGAAGAGTAGCTCAGGATACTAAACATTGGAAGATATATATATATATAGCTGACAGTCAAAATAATATATGTCCACATTTGCCTATGCAAATAAAAATCTGCTCATGAAAACTGGATAATTACACATCTAATAGCTTGGGTTTTATGCCAATTTTTGTATATAGATATAAATGCATACTTTGCACATGCAGTAGTTATATGGATATAAATTTTAAATGCAACTTGAGAGTACTAGCTAATGTAACATCTTAAAAGAAAATATCTAAACAGAAAATGTTTTACACATTTGCTTAACTTTTTGGAACAAATGTAGGTTAGAAAAATTAGAATAATATAAAAGATAAAAAAAGATGTAGTGATTTTTTCCTAACTTCACTGAAATATTTGGGTTCAATAAAATAAATCTACTTTGATTTGAAATTTACATATTTATGAAAAGAGAACCATGATTAAGACATTAAGCATTTTAATTACTGAAAAAAAATCCTTTATGCTTCATTCTGAGGTACTACTCTACTCCACCCCGCACACTCCAAGTATGTACTAGTAATCACTGTCACTCAAGAGCCGAATCTCCCTTTCTGGAGTGGTATGCAAATGGAATGGAATCGTACAGTGTGTGTGCACTATGTTTTAACACTTTCACTCAGATGTTTCACTTTTTCAATCTTTTTGTCTTTGACATTTTTCATTCAAGTTCACCTTCAACAATAACCTGAAAATGCCCGGGGCCATAATTATCATTATAACCTGAAAGATTTTTAATGTACAGTGATAAAATGTTAAGGTAAATTTACATTATGAATTCATGAAAAT
This sequence comes from Glossophaga mutica, assembly GCA_039655065.1. Lineage (NCBI taxonomy): Eukaryota > Metazoa > Chordata > Mammalia > Chiroptera > Phyllostomidae > Glossophaga > Glossophaga mutica. Next base: position 14,999,719 of record CM077303.1, read on the forward strand.
TCAAGAAAAAAATTAAAAGATACAAATTGCAAGATGCAAAGCTATTGTGATATTCATTTTATCAGTAGGAAATAGTTAAGGAGAGAAGTATATTGGAGATTACATTAGATTGTTTGTTTGTCTCCATAATTGCCATCCTGCCCTGCAAAGATGAAATTTGCTTTCTGGTGGTGTTAATTTTACTTTGAGGTGACCTTTTTTTAGGATGAAGTCTCCTTAGGCATAAGCAATTTCATAGAATGAAACAATGGAAGGTGAGACAAAAATGAACATACCTGCTCGCAAGAGAGCAATGTTGCTATATCACTAGGTAGCACACACAATCCAATGTATACTGGGAAATCAAAAATGTAGAGAAAAATAAATAAAAATTAAGGTTTTATGTATAGGTGAGCTAACTGTTAGACAACAAAAAACACTGACCTAAATTAACCTCTTGGGGATGTTTCCCGCAGTTAAATTGAAATTTAGTCATTGGATTCCAAGTACTTAGTGCATACTTCTCTTGTTCAATGTGACTTTGATTAGGTCATAACATGGCCTAACTGGGGATAAAATTAGCATATTCACTTGTTTCTTGTATTATCTATGTGTTCTTGTTTAGTTCTTATTGGAAATAATGGGCATGTTTTGATTGTCCACCTACTCCTTATTTCTCAATTCATTTAGAAATTGAGCAGAGTCCCTATCTCAATGTCTCTGAGGTATAAAGCATCATTCCAAAGTGTTTCTCAAATGAATAATCCTCAAGATTAAGGAAAGAGATGTTTCAATGAGAATTGAAATAGTTTCTTTGAATTAGAGGAAGAAAAGAGTCTTGGAAAGGCATCACTGAGGCAGATATCCTGTCTGGCTGCACACTCCCAGGGATGCAGAGGGGCTCTCAGGGCATAAAAGGAGAGGGGAATCACTCCTTCCCTGAGATAAGAAGTGGGGAGGTAACAAGAATACAGAGAGAGAATGAATGCCTGGTGTTACTAGAAAGATGAAATCATCCATAGCAATGATGCCCGAGCCTCACACAGATATATTAGAGAGATTCACCTGCCCCTTAATGAATTTAAGGATGCAGCAGAAAGACCTATCTGAGCTGAGACAGTCAAATAGCTAGGAAAAAACCACAACTCAGTGGTGGTCCATCATGCCTTCAGATCAAAGACCAGGTGGGAGAGGAGAAGTTCCAAGAGATACCTGGATAAACAGGATGCTGAAGAATCATACTACAAAACACTCTACCTCTTACAGTACCCTAAAACCGTTAAAGATCCTGGAACTTAAAACTCTTGACGTGTGCTATATTTTAATTTCTTGAACTAGATGAAAATAAATTTATCCAATCTTTTATGATTAAGAGCTTAATATGAAAATTAAGGAAAATTTTATGTAGTTAAATTGTATGGATTAATTATCCTGGTTGGCATAGTTCGTTGTGGATTTCCATTGATTTTATCATCAGCTAATGCCCTTAGGTCTTTTCCTTATAGGCAGTTAATAAATCATGCCTCCCTCACCCTGTGCTCATGAAGATTCTTTGAAAAACATTCAAGATTGTATATTCATCACTATTAATGTTCATTCTGTTAGACAATTCGTGTATAGCTCCTTAGTACTGTATTGGCTAAATTAATACTTTGATAATGATATGATTTATCAGTGTCTCACTAAGTACACAGTCATTTATTCAGAAAGGCAGTTCACTGGAAAGAACTTGGGGGAAGAATGTGGAATTAAATAAAGAATTGAGTTGTTTTCTGCTCTTGCCGTATTTGCCATTGGTTTTAGTTTTGTTCTTAATGATAAGTAAGAACAATTGAAATAGATGACTTACAGATGGCCAAGTAAGGGTACAAAGTAGCATCCTCTTCATTATTAAATAATGAGAGCCTTTATGGATGCGCAATATTTTAGAGTTACATGTTCCCTTAGATACAATAGTGTGGGTGGAGTGGACAGGGTGCAGAGTTGGACTTATTAAAGCATTTATCCAACAGCAAAGAGCTATTTAGTAAAAGGTGTATGTCTAGAAATGTTTTAACATAATAAAGTATTCTTTAATAACTTGTTAATGTTTCTGGTTCTATAAAGACCAAGTCAAGTGACTTTTTACCCTACAGCATCTAAAGTCAATTTGAATGTTCACTACAAACCTTCTTTTCTCCAGAATAAATATTGGCCGTTTTTTATATTTCACTCTTAAGAAATCATTTCCAGGTCATTCATTCTTCTGATTGCTTTTTTTCTGGATGTTCTCCAGGTGATGCTCATCCTATTGAAATCCATGATGTATATGAAAGCAGAACATTTAGTGCTCAATGTACAACTTTTTACAAAACAGGAGCAGGCTAGTCCAGCATGTAAGTAGTAAATGTAATTCATGTTGTGTAAAATGCAGACTTCTATGCATATTTCTTCTTCAAACTGCCAACATCAGAGTGTCAAATTACAATCTAAAGCATTCACTCCAAAATTTTTATACTATTGCAGATCTAAAGTAAAATAAAAATTACCAAAAAATGGACAGGTTACTTTGCTATGGCAGATTTTATCTGTCTAAATTTGGAGTAATTTGCTGTCATCAGCTCCATGAAATGACTTGTTTGTTAACGTATCAGTGGAAACTACTATGGGATTTTCTAATGAAATCTATACAAATATTGTAACAGTGGCTGAATATCTCTAAAACAGCTTTCTAATTTCTAAGAATTCATGAAACCTTTTCTACAATACGACTTTTCATGTCACCAAGGCTCACACTTTATATTTTGCCTTGTTTATTTTTTAATAAAAATATATTTTATGATCATCTATGGCTACATATGATCAGAGATATATAAATGTGCTAAGGTTGCAAAAGCACTTAATCACATGTTCATTAATGACAGGGGTCATGCCTCATTTGCAAGAGCGTAGAGTCAACATGGGAACCTTTCAAGTCCTAAGTTGCTTAAGAATATAGACCTGTCAACTGCACATATACAGATGTGACTCCATCTCTGATGTGTGCTGTTGATCAAAGTACTTTTCTAATTCGCAATTTTACGTTTGTGAGATAGAAATAGCATCTATCTCATTCAATTGTTTTGCTAAATGGATGAGATGATAAAGTTGATATTCTTAGCAAAATTGCTGATAAAACAAAACAAATAAATTTAACTCTTAATATGTGCCAATGTTTAAGCATTTTGCATGAATTAATTAAATTTTAATTCTCAAAACAACCTTAAGATGAGCTTATGGATATCTTTTACAGATAAGAAAATTGAAGTACCTAAATTTTAAGCAATTTACCAAATGTTGTTCAGATTTCACCTAAGCTTCCTGATTCCATTTCTTCTGAATTACTAGAAAGTTCTTAAGTTTTGACTGCTGTCATGATAATTATATTAATGATGAAGTTTATGGTAATGACAGGTGAACACGAGAAAAAAGGCAAATGACAAAAGATACTTTAGGAAAAGAGCAGCAAGTTTTCTTTTAAAATTTTATATAAGTAATTCCTACATGAAAAATCAACTCCAGGTTTTCTCGAAAAACTGGAAAAAATTATTGGTAGTATAGGCAGCGATAAGAATAGGAACCAGGAGTTAAATAATCTAGTATTTGAAAACAGTTGATAGTGGTATGTGCTACTCAAGTGAAAAAATACTATAAAATACAATATTATTTATAAAAACTATTAAACATCATCTGTGAGAGATCAGTTAATGGTTAAGATCCTAATAGTAACAGTAGGAAAGGGATTTAAGAAAATTATAGGGCTGATCTATTGTTACAACAATAAAGATATAGGGAATTCAGCAAGAATAAAGGATTTAGTAACTATTTCCTTAAAATTTCCTGTGAGTTTTTGGAACTATCAGTGCTTAGATTTCTTTTAGAACATTGCAAAGTTGGCTTGGCAACTGTACTATTACTTTTTAAGTTAGCCATTTTTACTCTTATTATTATTCTTTTCCTTTTTGTGGCACTCCATGAACTCACAAATTACTCCATTGTTCAAACTGACAATGTCTAGATTGCATAATCCACATTTGTACCTTTGGGGTATTTTAGAGAAACAATAATCAGCTAAATTATTTACTTAAAATTCATCTTCCAAAATATGTGTACATTTTACTCTTTCTTTAATTGAAGTAACCTGAGGGTTTTAACATGAACAGTTATTCCTTTCATGGGTCATAATAATTATTTCAGATCAACTTTTCAATTTCTCTTAGATCTATTAAAAAAAAGATTCAGAAACTCAAATTCATCTCACTATCAATTAGATAAATGCATTTTTAAAGGATTATTGAAATGTTTTTTAAATGGCTACTTTTTTGTATTTAATTACAAAAGATCTTGGAAAATTTTTGTTGTCTCTTGGTTGATTATATTTTACCGTTTTGGTCATGTAATTTTAATAGTTATTACATTAAAAGTTATCTAAGGTTTTTATGAACAATATCTGGCCCATGGTTTATTCATTTTTAGAGAGGAGAGGGAGATGTCTTCTCTAATAGAAAAAGGAATCACTTATTTAGTGTAATTATTCTAGTTGGAAATTGTCTAAATTAGTACACACAGATATCTCATCCCTTAAGAAATCTATCTTGAGATCATAAGTTACTTTAAATGGCTCAGAGAGCCTTGAAGCTGACTAGCATCCAAAAGAAAGATTAATATGACAGACTGTAATTGTTTGAAAGCACAGTTATGGTCTTCTGGTTAAATAATGTACATATATATTCATTAAACTTCTTAAGTCTCAGGTATGGTTATATGATTATGACTAAATTGAAGGGTGTTAAAATTTTAGGAATGATAATTTTTAATGATATACCCAAAATATCACTAATATTCTAGCAGCAAAAATGAACAGGAACAGACTTCAGTTCCAAACTTCTAATGATAACATAATATTTCTTCCATGAGTTTACACCAAATTCCACTTTGGCACATCCGGTCATTCTAATGTTAGATCTCTCTTACTGGTTGCTTCTTTATTTCCGGGCAGCAGGTAATGCCAATGTCATGCTGTGTCCATTTACACGGTAGTACCAGATCTGACATTAAAGTATTAACATGTGGCAAGTTCATAGGGAGGAGGGAAATGTTTTTTATTCATGTCTTCTTTTAATTCCAAAGTACAAATGTGGTTACACACAAATTAATTTTTCTGAAAATGGCTTTTATACTGTCATATGTGAAGGTTGTGTGCATTTGTATGTGTGTTACAGAGAATGCATATTGACTCCCAACTGAAAATTGAAATTATTGAAAATAGGAATCAGATCCATTTTAATGGTAACTGATCAAGGATTAGTTTTAATTGCCATAGTCATGAGATATACATAGTATCAATTCTCATTTTATGTTGATTTTCGTTGAGCTATCTTGAGAGATAAACATGCTATGAATAGATTGAATGATTTGGCAATAAAAATTATATTTTATGTTAGCATTTCAAACTTTTCCTCCACAAAATATTTTCTCACAAGTAAATTTCCATTTTATTTTCTGAAGTCTGAACACTTACCTTTTATTTTCTGAAGTCTGAACACTTCCTTGTTAAGCATCAACAATACTGAGTGTCATGAAGAAAAGACATTTATACAAATGCTAAATATCTCCAAACTGCTCAAGGGCTGTCCCTATTATTACTCACCTAGTCAATATTTGTATAGAGTATCCCATGCTGCTTGGTCCAAGGGGATAAGCCAGACAAAAGAGCTGATATTTTCCCATATATTCAATTACTACTGAAGGTTTTCAACAAGTATCCTAGGCTAACTAGCACCTAACCAAGAAAAACAAACCTGAAAATATTCTAAAAACTTCTTGCTGACCAGCAGATGAAGCCTAGAATTTAGTTCCAATAATTGGCACTAGCTCAAAGGTACTCAGCTAGCAATTGGTTTAAAGAACAAATTCCAGGGTCAAAGATATAAAAAAAGCTGAAAAAAGTTTGAAAATATTTTAGGGATCCAGCCAAGCAATCTGAGGTTTTTGGTAGGATTCTAATCCCAGGAGTCCAAATCAACTGACCAGTTAGACAGACTAAACTGTCATAGAAGATTTTGTACTGAAAACTTAGTATAATGGAAAGGACACTTCAGAATTAAAAGGAGTGAGATCAAACAATGTTTGTAATGCTGCTGAAGTAAAGGTGAATAAATTATTTTATTCCACTGATGCATATACTACTAAATCGAAAATTTAAAAAAAAACATATTTCAAGTGTTTTGTTTTGGATACTTACTATGTATTATACCTAGCATAATTGTATTTGATTATTGAATGATATTTTCTTTATATCTGCGTTGTAACTACACTTGGGAGATAGCCCTCGATACACTATGCTTTCTGATTTTCACACTCCTTACATATTAATTTTCTAATGGTGTCTCCCTTTAAGCAGTAGAATTCGAGGAAGTAATGCAATGAAGATTCTAGACCTGAGACTTCAAAAAGCCTGGAGCCACCATACAGGAATACTGGTCTCTCTCCTGAAGAGATTATTAAGGAAAACCTCATAAAGAGAAGGGTCACCTAACAGTTTATAGTGAGATTGAGGAGCCTAGCTGTCCCAGTTACCCAGCTGACCCCAGCCTTCTAGCCATCCGCTGAGACACCAGACAGGCAAATGTGACATCTCCGGCACAACTTCAGTGCAGTCAAATCTCAGGAGACCGCACTGCTGTTCAACAGTATATATAACAGGACAGGCACCATGCTGACCCATGTCAACACACAGAATAGTGAAAGAAAAGAAAAAGCCTATTGTAATCTGATTAAGACAGACAACAATTACAAGTTGTTTTTCCAAACATTTAAAATGCATACGGATTTTTTATTTATTTTTATTTTCATTTCCATTATTTTGATATTTATTGAGTTTATTGGCTAATAATATTACATAGGTTTCAAGTGTACAATTCTATAATACATCATCTGTATATTCTGTGTTCACCATTCTAAGTCAAGACTCCTTCCATCATCTTTTATCTTCCCTTTACCCTCTCTAACCTACCCCATCCCCTTGCCCCCTGGTATCACCATACTGTTATCTGTCTGTGGGAGTTTTATTTGTTTGTTTTGTTTTATATATTTTTTGCTTACTCCCTTCACCTTTTTTCACCCAGTCCTCCAACTCCCTCCCCTCTGACAGCTATTACTCTATTCTCTATATCCATGAGTCTGTTTCTACTTTGTTAGTTTATTTTGTTTAGACTCCACATATAAGTGAAATCAAATGTGTATACATTGTTTGACATGTCTCTTGCCAGTTTAAAACCCAGGGAATGTCTTTCTCAAGAATCTGAGACCCTTAATTAGTGTAATCACCAAGGAAGACAGCAACCCTGTATCCTAGTCCGCAAGAGTGTAAGAGCCTATCATCAGTGGGTGTCTTGCTCCAAGTTGTAAAACTACCTCTTGCCATGAAGATAAGAGAGAGTTTACTTTCTTTTGGGCAGAGTCCACCAGATCTTATAACGGTGTTTTAGCTATTGCTGTTTTGTTTATTTGATAGGGAGGGGCCCTGGAGTAGTGGCCAAGCAGTCAAAAGCTAGATATAGCTGAAGGACTTGTTCCGACTTTTGTCTGGCTCTATCTGCATTGAGCAGTACACATAAATTAGATTAAAAGTAAAAATAAAAAAGAGATGATATTTGATGCTGGATTAAAAAAGTGTTCAATGAACAAGTCCCTAGAATAGATAAGGCTATTTTAAACTCAAAGACAAAGCAATGGCATTGTAAACCCTTATAGAACAAATGAACTTGTACTCTTCCCATTCCAAAATCAGTGAGCTATAAATGGTGCAGTCAACAAAACACACAGTTTATTCATCATTGCAATTGCAAAAGGCGTATTTATCAAGTGTTATTAATTTACATGATTAACTGTCAAATGAGTGATTCATAAATTTAAGCTTATTTTAAAAGGCAAACATGCCTCCCAGTAGGGGTCAAGGAACTGAGTAGGAAAAACTAGATTCAGCTCTGTCTAATCTTTCTAATAAATTTAGCTTTGTGTCAACAACTTAACCAACAAGTTTGGTCAGTGATATAAGGAGCCTCTAGACACACCTCAAAAACTCGAGTAAAAACAGAACACTAACCCTGGGTTTTGAAAAAACAAAAACGAAAACATTGTATCCTTTGGCATTTAGTACATACATTTGAAAAATCGCCATGTCATGAAACAAAAGTTGGTTTTGCCATAAAAGGATGCCTTAAGGTAGTTCGGGGGGGAAGGACAGAGGAAATGTGAAAAAGTGCGCACAGCGAGAGGAGAACTCCAGATCAGACAGGAAGATCTCACAATCTCTTTACGTCCATTTGTATTCTTGCAAAGGGCACACAGTCCTATTAGCCCAGGATGGAATAGATACTCAGTGAACATTACTTTTTGTAGAATTTCTTGATAGAATGATAGGCATTTTTCACTACTATATTATTCATTTATCAAAGGCATTTTCCTGATTTTGATGGGAAAAAATTTAATCTATGAGAGATATATAGGTGGCACTTCATGGGGGAGGGGAGAATGAGGCACTTTAGAATATTTCAACCCAGGATTTCTTGAATCCAGGGAAATACCACAGGGTTGTGGTATACTGGCCAAACTTCTGGTGGGAACCTCAAGGGATTCCTGTATTGACAGCAACTCTGGTTTTAGTTTTATGTCTTATTAACAACAACCTTTTTTTTTTTTAGATGTGCTAAGGTACAGAAGGAGTTAATAAGTTCTCTGAATCCTGTTCCAACTTTGTTCTCCACAATCTTCCAGTTATAAAAGGAAAAATATTGAAGTCTTACTGATTAAAGACTATAAAAAGTATTTAAGTCAACGCTGTCCATTACTTTTTTTGTCTCAGCTTTTAAAAAATTGTTTATTGTTGTTCAATTACAGTTGTCCTCATTCCCTCCATTATTCTCCCTGCCCTGCCCATCCCCCAAATCCCACATTCAACCTCCCCATTGTCTTCATCCATGGGTCCTTTATACATTTTCCTTGACTGGACTCTTCCTCTTCTTTCCCCTGTTATCACCCTCCCTCTTCCCTTCTGGTCACTGTCAGTTTGTCCTTTATTGTTTCAAGGGAAACTCTTCTCTCTTTTCTCATTCTCTTCTACCTTCCCCATTTCTCTCCTTCTCCCTGCCTCTCTCTTCCTAACATTTTTTCTGTTTCTTAGGCAAACCCTTCAGAGAAATGCAGACCAATGTAAAAGGAATGCAGAAAACAAAAGTCAAATGTATTGAATTGTAGCTGAATAGATTGTTTGGAAGGAGAAGTTTTCCAAGGAGTTCAGCTTGATCTTTGTAAGAGCCCATTTGCACCCAGACACACATTTCTGGTCTGTAGAAATGATTTACATGCTGCTCTAATCCTGTAGTGCCCTGATGATAGAATTTGCTGGTGAGGTATTTCTACATAAAAAGGAATGGCAAGGCCCTTGGTGATGATGACTTCAGCGAAGAGTGGATGGAGTCAGATAATGCAGGCATCTGATTTAATAAATAAGCAGCTCAGAAAATGGGCTCTTCTGCCAGTGCTGGGATTTCTGAAAGTATGTTTGAATGTTTCATCTGACCCGTTGTTTTTTTAGGGCTGTTGTCATTGGGTGACAACACAACAGCAACTCATTCTCTCACAGGCCTGGAACCTGGAAGTCCAAAATCAAGGTGTCCCAGGGCCACACCATCTGAAGGCTGCAGGGGAGAACCCTTCCTTGCCTCTCATGGGTGCCAGAAATCCTGGAGTTCCTCGGCTTGTAGAAACTTCGCTTCACTCTCTGCCTCCACAGGCACATGGCTTACACCGTGTGAGTGTCTGTGTCCAAGTGTCCTTCATCATAAAGAGACAGCAGTCATTGGATAAACAACTTTCTTTGAAAAGAAACACATTAAAATTGAATGCATTTAAAATCAGAAAGCATATCTCTGCTTTACATAACATTTACCTTTTAATTTTCTCCATCAAAGGCTTTATACTATCATAAGTCATCTCTTCCTCATTGTGTTTATCTTTATAGATGTTTCCCACATTTAAATAAAGCATACATTTCCCATTTTTGCCTTATTCTTCCTCCATTACATAATTCTTACCTACAAGCCATTTTCCAAGAGTTTGCTTTTATGGAAAAACCATTTAGCATTTCTGCCAAGCATTCAAGTAGAGAATATTTTATATAATTTGCAAATAAACTACTATGCAAAAGAGAAATATAAACATAGATATAGAGACACATATACATAAACTATACAATTTCAAAATTCTTGGCCTGAGCAATTTTCATCAACTGCCTTAGCATCCTGCTGATTTATTCCACAAAGATTCTGATGCCAGGATTTCTATTGTATACATAATGTAAGTGGCCTAGGTTAATTTCAGATCAGGCAGAATAGAAGGTCTTGGTGATAACAACTCAGTGGCCCTGATTGATGCCCCTTTTTACTCTTCACCATATTTGTTCAGCTACTTACAACTTGCTACATTCTTCCCCAATTTCCTGCTTTGCCACATCCTCCATTATTCTGAGGGACTCCAATGTTCTTTACACCAGCAGAAAATGGGAGTTGTTAGGCAGGAAGTTGCTCAATTTTCTGCAGAACAACTTGGAACTGTTTTAAATCTATGTGTACAATTTCTTCCTTTCCTTTTTCCCTCCTGCTCTCATATTCCTAGAACAAAACACCTCCTTTTTAAATTTTTTAGAAAAACTGATTTTATTGTATTCTTATCTACCTCCACACTCACCCTAACCAAAACAAAACAAACAAACAAACAAACAACATCAAAAACATTTTTGCCTGAGCATTTCTTTGATCAATGATGGGAAAACTAATAACTGCTACTTTGTTTTACTCATCTAATTTAGATGATATTTAGAAGAGATTTGAGACAGACTTTAGAGTTGCTACTGGAGTGAGTTAATAGTCTTTGGGGCTGAAATAAATGTATTTTGATTGTGAGGACATAAGTTTGGGCGACAGAAGCAGAATTTTATGGACTAAATGTTTGTCCTCCTGATTCATATGTCAAAATGGGAATCTCCAGTGTGATGCTATTATAAGGTGGGGCCTATGGGAAGTGCTAAGGTTATGAGGGTGAAACTCTCACGAGTGGGATTAGTGTCTTTATAAAAGGGACCCCAGAAAGTTCTCCAGCTACTTCTCATAGACAACAACATGATGCTCATCTGTGAACTAGAAAGTAGGTCCTCACCAGACGCTGAATCTGCCTTGACTAGGACTTCGTAGCCTCCAGAATTGCAAAAAATAAAGTAGGTTACTTAAGACACCTAGTCTGTGTATTCTGTTATAGCAGCCTAAACATATGGAGACAATGCCCAAGTTAGTGTGCTATTTTTCTCCTCTTCAACCCATGGATGAAGGAAGATTCCCTGCTTTAGTGATATGGGGATAGTTTGAGACCTAATTCTCAACACTAAACAGATGAGATTGACAACAGTATTTTAGTCAATATTTTCATAGTGTGAGGAACGATGACACCATGACCACGACATGCAGTTTTGCAGGGGGTTGATCTCGGAAAATGAGTGAATCAGCAAGGGTTGAGGGAGGTAGACTTAGAAGTAATAAAAAAGTAGGACAACCCCTAATTCCTGGCAAGATGTGATCTGCTTGTTTGAATAACATGTGGGCTGATACAGAACTCGGAGACAAGTGGATGCTGTGCTTGATCTCTGTGATAAGAGGACTGTCTGGCTCTAGCACCTTAACACCAGCACAATGGTGAGAGGAACTTATTCGAGGCCTTTCAAAGTCCCTCGGTTTTCTCCAGATCTCAAGCCAAACACAATGTGGGGCCTTCACATTAGTCCTTATTTCACAACAAGATTGTTAACTGCATTCTCTTTTTCTTTCTTTTTTCCCCTTTAACATCAATTATTTCATATACTCGGTTATCAGAATACATCTTAAATCATCATCATCCTCACCCTACTTCTCCAGTCACTTTACCTGGACTCATCCTTGATCATCCATTAGAACTTGACCTCCCGGTAACATCTTCTGGTCTATCTAGTCTATGAACTTTTTCAGATAGTGAGAAACGCCCCTTGTTAATCTCACAAAATCCTTTGCTTAAACTATCATCAAATGCATCACCTGGGAAATGTACTTCTATACTCTTTTTTTCCAAAATGTACTCCAATGCTTATATGTCAGAAATTGTGTTTTATGCACTGTATTCCTGATATGTGGCATATAATAGTTTCACCATAGATAGATGCTAACTTTAAAAAGTGACAGTGAGCTGATTATAGTTAAATCAGCATGGTTAAAATGGTTAATCCCAATTTGTAAGACACTCCAGTTTCCTTCTTGGTAGTTTTCTTTCTCACCCTTTCTCATCTCGTTACTCACTAAGTTGTTGTTATACAGAACACTAGTTAGCACCATCAGTGATATATTGGTTTTCCCAAGTTCCTAGGAAGCACTTTGGTCTTTATGGAGCAACATTAATTCTTGCTATTGGTCTGAGAACCCAATAGAGCAATGTAATTTATTTCTACTTTCATCCCTCTGGCAGTCCCGGGCAGCACCTGCCAGGGTATGGCTGCTGTATCAGCAAACCAAATGGGAAGCAAATGAATATGTATCTTGGTCCCCAAAGAGAAACCCATTTTCACAGCCGCTAAGCTTGACAGTTTAGGACTCCCATTTGACTCCGAAGAACATGAAACGCTCCACTACTCTTTGAAATCATTTGCTTCTATGTGGCTGCAGTTCACACAATCCAATGTGTCCTTTTCTGTTATACTCCAAAGGGAAGGGAAATATGAACTCCTTCTATTCAGAGATCACTGAATAATGTTTGTTTCTATCGGATTTCATTGGCTCCCACACTGCTGTTTGTTGAAAATATGGGGTTGAATCTCAAAGCCAACAGCATTCCCTGAGGGTACACGTTAGGCAGAAGGGGGCACAGTTGTAAAAAAACCTGTTTTGTAAAATAGAAGTCTCTAGAAGGGAAGGTATCAACATTGTGTTTGTTAAATATTTCATAGCTTAGAATGTACAATTTACAAACACGGAGGGGATTGCAGAGGACAGTTACTCAAAAACACAATTTCTAAGAGAGACATTTTCTCCCTTCTTTCAATGATTCCATAGGGAAGGCTAGAAGGTGAGTGAGCAGGGATGGAGGGAAAACAAATGAAATGAGCAAAAGGTGGAAAAATACTGTTTTCAAATTTCTTAGAATGATATTTTTTTTTTTTTACTTATTACCCATAAGATGGTTTTGTAAGTGCGCGTTCTGCGATAGGCTCGAGGTCCTTTGTTTCATGCTATCTAGTAAAAAATACAGATGAACCAATCATAACCAAAGAAGAAAGAATGTATAGGGCTGGAAAACTTCTATTTTTTCCCCTTAAGGTAAGAAGATGGCTTGAATTCAGATGTACTAGATTTGCAGGCTTTACTCTAACAACTATGGCATTTCCAGGCAAATCCCTAATGTTACACAATAAAATATAGAATTTATTTGTGTACATTTCAGTCTTCCATATTACATCATGAGTTTGTTCAGGGAAAGGAATGTAGCATCTACCACTGTATCACAGTCCCTTCAGTAACAGTACTTTACAATTTGTGAAATTGAATCAACTGTTTTGAGAATACGCTTTAGTTTACAAATGAAAGAAATTAATTGCAATGAAATATATATGATGTGTAAGAGAGAAGGAGGAAAATGGGAGGAAAGGTGAAGGGATTAAGAAGCACAAATTGATAGGAACAAAATAGACAGGGGGATGTTAAGAACAGTATAGGTAATGGAGTAGCCAAAGAACTTATATGCATGACTCATAGACATAAACTAAAGGGCAGATTGCTGCAGGGAATGGGAATACTGGTTAGAGGGGGGCAAGGGGAAAAATTGAGACAACTGAAATAGTATAATCAATAAAATATATTAAAAAATAAAAGCATCTTATCAAAAGCAAAAATAACATATACAATATAATACACATTTGATGTTTACTTTATCTTTTCCATTTCCCTAAGCCAAGAAACCACTGACTTTTTAAAATATATATATTTTATTTATTTATTTTTAGGGAGGGGGATAGGGAGAGAAAGAGAGGGAGAGAAAAATCAGTATGTGGTTGCGGCTTGTGCATCCCTCACTGGGGACCTGGCCTGCAACCCAGGCGTGTGCCCTGACTGGCAGTGACCCTTTTTTTCACAGACCGACACTCAATCCACTGAGCGGCACCAGCCAGGGACGATTTTATAATTGAAAAAAATCTTTTCTGATTATAAATGTCATACGTACTTATTTTAGAAAAAATTGATATAGAAAATAATGCAAAGGTCATGTTAAAATGTTCTACATAATACTACTCAGATAATTTCTAACGTATCAGAAACAAACCAAAACCATGTAATGAATTGCCTACAGAGGCCAAATTAAGTTTCTTGCCTTCATTCTATCCTTCCTACCTTCATGTCTTTTTGAAATGAAGAGTCTAGTTTCTTCTTCTTTTTCTGGAGGCAAAGACATTATGTAACCTAGAATCGTTTGCCTTCACAAGAGGTGTTTGCCCTGTCATTGAAGGCACGTGGCCACCTACTATTCCAAGAGGCCAAGCTATTGTTAAAAGCCAGCATTTTGGTTTAGACAAAGATGCGCCTACCAGTGACTTGAATTCGCTTCAGATATTTTATCTTATTTTATTTTTAAATATTTTATTTATTTATTTTTAGAAAGGGGAAGGGAAGGAGAAATAGCGGGAGAGAAACATCAATGTGTGGTTGCTTGTCACGCGCCCCCTACTGGGGGCCTGGCCCACAACCCAGGCATGTGCTCTGACTGGGCATCGAACTGGCTACCCTTTGGTTCACGAGCTGATACTCAATCCACTGAGCCACACCAGCCAGAACCAATTATTTTATTTTTTTAATTAACAAATCCAAATATTTGCCTTAACAACAAGTACATAATGATACCCGAAGAACTCTAGCATTTTGTCTAATATTTTCCAGTCTTTCTTATAGAAATTGGTGATCCTAAAGTCAGTATAGCCCATTCCCACCTGTATAATTTTAGTACGTACAGTGTGTGTCTAAAGTAGGTTTATAGTTGTGAGTACATGAGTTTATTTTTGCATTATTATTTTATTATTTTCCATATGAAAAACTATAAATCTTCTTTTGCTCCACCTTTATGTGTATCAAATAATGCACATTTTGTTTTGGGCATATTTAAATGCATTTATATGGCATCCAAGCTGAAGACTAATTTTCAACTTTTTCTTCATGCAATGTTATGTTTTTGAAATGTATCCATGTTGACACGAATAAGTAAGGTATATGAGTATTTTCCAATGACCACAAAAATGTATCTTATACAGGCATACATAATAGGTGTATTTTTAAATGTCTGAATCATGCAGTGTTTTGCTGTTTTAGAGAATTTTTTTCTGCTAACATACTGGGCACGTACCATTTAATCAAAGGCCTCAGATAAAGTGTAGACTGGGTTTCTGCATCATCTTGAAATTATCTTGGCGCTATGTTGTGTTAGCTCAAGCATTGCATTCTCATTCTGTTTACTTCAAGCTTTACAGAGAATTAGATGAATATTTAGTAAAGAAATACTATTCTTCATCTCATGAATAATATCTTAGCAACCTACTTTGTTACTGATTATATGTTTATATTTTAAATGTCTCAATTTCCCAGGAGATTTTAATGTGCATAAATGGATCAAAGTTATCAGCATGTATAGGACACAATGAGTGAATTTTTACTGTCCATTTAAGGAGAAAAAAAATCAGAAGAACCACATTCATCCAAGTGGTATATTTAAAATATGTTAAAGTAACTAAGAAAGACATGCTATTAGTGGATTAAAGTATGTTCAAGTTGAATTAAACCCAGAGTAATTTGAGTTAATGTATCTGGACGTCAATAAAATTCCCTCCTATGCCTTTTCCAAATTACAAACTGTTAACAGATTATGCCAGAGGCAATGGAGAGTTATGGAGTGCTGTTTTCAGAGCTGTAATAATTAAGGTTGAGATTCCCTAGTCTTGCATTTATGAGCCTCCACAATGCAAATGGGATTTGCTTCTTTAAATTTTACCTTTAAATTCACATTCATATACACTAGACCCGAGCCAAATTGGCTTGTTTGCAGTTTCTGCACATATTCCTTTCCCCACATGTGTACTTTTGCGTTTGATTTCCCATCTGCCAGAATTTTTTTCCACCATATTTTTGTCTATTCCCTCCCCTATGCAAAGCTGTGCATGAATGCTGAGTTCTTCATAATTGTTTACTCTCTCTTTACCTTCCCTGTTTTAGAAGAATAAATTTGTTTTTAATTTTATTACACCCAATTCATACTGATCACTGTGCTAAGTTCTGAGCACGTAAAGGGGAAAACATATGTTTTATAAGAATTCACATATTAGACAATGTGGCAGAGTAGAAGTTCCTCTGTAAATTAAACATAATACAGGATGGCTAACTCCAATGACTAAAGTGAGCAAAGCCTCCATGCAAATGTGAACAAGTAGGACCAATTTTGTCTGGGGCACCAAAGAAGCAGTTTTCTAGGTCCCAATATTTCAACAGGTGTTCAACATGGCAAGTATATAAAAGCTACTCAAGAGAAGAGTACTAAGCCCAGTCCCCCTCTCTTGCCCTTCTAGGTCACATGCTGAAATGGGGAGCCCAGCAAAAAACCTGACCTATGTGAATCTGTAAGTAAAGATGGGGTGAATGAATACATGAATTATTTAAAAGATAACTTGTTAAAGGATCTAAGCATGGGACAACATGATTTAGAAAAACCTTCTCTCAGAAGCACAGACAGGAGCAGGGAAGTCAGGAAGCAGGCACAGGTAAGAGGCAGTGGATTCTACAGTTCAGATGTGGAATTCATCTTAACTTTCGGTTCTTCCTGTATTCGAGTCAGGTGTCTATGTGTTATCTCTCTAACTAGACTCAGTATTTCATCATTAGGATAGCTGACACAGCTTTTCTCTTAAGAGGATGCAGGACAAGGCATGGCTCATACACATTCTTCAATGAAGAAAGTTTTGAGGGAGGCGGTTGTCAATAGCGTGGCACCAAGTAGTGGGAGGGTCTACACCATGAGAAGTTGTATACCTGGAAAATCTTAACTTTTAGAAATGCAGTTATGTTACACAATGACTAAAACTTCAATAGTAATTTGTATCAAAAAAATATCACGTTTAAGGCCACTTACATTTATTACGTTAATTAGAGATTATATACTTGTATCAGAACTTCATATATTTCAGCTATTGTAATCCTCACAACCGCTCTCATTAGGAGTGTCTATTAATCCCATTTTATTAAAAATGAAAGGGAGGTACAGACAAATGCCACAAATCACCCAGAGAGGTGTGATGGATGCTAAAGCTCAATACCCTTAATGCTTATATTCTACTTCTAAATACAAGTTCTTTTTTTTAATATATTTTATTGATTATGTTATTACAGTTGTCCCATTTCTCCCCCATCATTCCCCTCCACCCTACACACCCTCTCCCACCCACATTCCCCCTCTTTAGTTCATGTCCATGTGTCATAAGTTCTTTAGCTTCTACATTTCCCACACTATTCTTGCCCTCCCCCTGTCTATTTTCTACCCACTATCTATGCTACTCATCCTCTGTACCTTTTCCCCCTCTCTCCTCCTCCCACACCCCTGTTGCTAACCCTCCATATGATCTCCATTTCTGTGGTTCTGTTCCTGTTCTGGCTGTTTGCTTAGTTTGCTTTTGTTTTAGGTGTGGTTGTTAATAGCTGTGAGTTTGCTGTCTTTTCACTGTCATATTTTTATCTTCTTTTTCTTAGATAAGTCCCTTTAACATTTCATATAATAAGAGCTGGGTGATGAACTCCTTCAACTTGACCTTATCTGAGAAGCGCTTTATCTGCCCTTCCATTCTAAATGACAGCTTTGCTGGATAGAGCAATTTTGGATGTAGGTCCCTGCTTTTCAGGATTTCAAATATTTCTTTCCAGCCCCTTCTTGCCTGTAAGTTCTTAATAGCATACCTAAGTGACGATTAAAGGGCAGTTTTAAAATGCTTTCATTGAAAATAGACTACGTGGTAGTAAATATATCTGTTTATTACTTTGCTTGAGCTGTTATAACAAAGTACCACAAACTGAAAACCTGAAGCAACAAAAAATTATTGCCTCACAGTTCTGGAGGCTAGAAGTCCAAGATCAATATATTGGTGGGTCCGATTCCTTCTGAGGTTTGTGAGAGAAGGATCTGTTCTAGGCATCTTGCTCTCTGCAGATGGCTGTCCTCTCCCTGTGTGTTCACATCATCTTTCCTCTATGCCTATCTATCTGTGTCTTAATTTCCCCTTTTTATAAGCACACCAGGTGTATTAGCTTAGGGTTCATTCTAACAACATCACTTTAAGTTGACTATCTTTATAGGGACTCCATCTCCAGATATGGCCATATTCTGAGGGTTAAGACCTTAACATATCAATTTTTCAGAAAACAGCTTAAATAACTTGCCAGGAGAAAAAATAGATTGGAACTTTCGTTTCTTTTGAAGAAAATATTTACTATATTTAAAAAACAGTCAGAATAAAATATTCTTCTATAATTCTAAATAAACACAAAAACCTCTATATTTTAAGGTAGTTGATTAAACTAAGTCTTTCAAAAACCATACTTTGCCATTAAAATTATTTTGAAAGTCTATGTATTTTTAAATAAAGATGTAATTCTTTGTATGTTAATACTAAATATTACCCTTAGTTAAACTCATTTGATTTGAATTTGACCCTTGTTCAATGAACAAATTGTGGTTAATTTAAGAAAAGCCTAATTTCATACTAATTTTATATGAACATATTTTTAGCCTATTTTGAGAGGTCAAAAATAGCAAACATTTATTTTCTCCCTGAGAACCACTTATCATTAAGATAATAGAAATTGACGATATGGTGAAAAGGGGAAAGAGAGGAAAATAATCAACAGAGCAAATAATATTCTACTTATGCAAATCACTCTCATTTCTATTTCAATGCCAAAAAACAAGTGTGACTGCAAGGCTGTTCCATAAACAATAGATATCACATCTGTTCTTTAGAAGGCCATTTAAAAAAATTACTTTTATGAATCACATAGCTAATTCTAGAAATAAGAAAAAATTCAGTAACTTCTATCAACCACCTAAGAACATGCCCCTATAATTGGTGGGGAACTGCGTTAATCATGGTAGAAAAATGGATTTCACACTAAGAATTCTGGTGACCTTGAATCTGAATATCTTCATAGATTCTCTCTGTAGCATGTGGGTCTTTCAATTTCCTTCAGATATGATTTGTTTAAAAAGGACTCAAATGCTAAAGCAACCAGTTTCATTTTCCTAGTGCACGAAAGACCCAAAGTAAAAGTTTTATGCTTGGTTAGTCTTGCATTCCGCTTTCTGGAAGCTGTCACTCCTCAGGAGAATAACTATTCTCCTGCAACAATATAAACTACTGCTATACCTCAAAGTAATTAGTGTAATGTTCAGCTTTTCTTCCAACTGTATCTCACTCCAAAACTGGAATTAAAGGATTATTCAGAAGTAGTCTTTGTTTTACAAACACACAATATGGAATATTGTGAATTGATATAAAATGGTATAAGGAAGGCTATTGCACAATAAAGTGAAATGCAATGCCACATTTCATACTGTGAAAATGTATAGACCTCCAACTGTTAGGCCATTCAATACTGTATATTCATGTCCTCAAAACACACTAGAACCGTTACCATAAGTGTTTGACATTTAATGAGATAAAATCAACAGTGAGCAAGGACTGTATAAATATAAGCAAACATCCTATCCTTTGAGTTTTTCTCTGTATAACTAACAGTCATGAAAACAAGATGAATGCTCAAATAATATTACCCTTGAAACACCTATCTAAAGTTAACCCTACATCATTTTAGTAGAAACTATTGTCAGATGAAATTTATAATCAAGTCTATAAAATAAAATAGGAAAAAGGGCGAAAGTTCTCCCCTGATGAATTAACAGTAATATTTTAGGGTGGGGGGAAAAGAGCATATAATGTTAATACTTGGACCAGCCAGTTGTTCTTCAATTTTTTTTAACTTTCAAATTTAATCTCATTACTACATTATGATGGTCCATAAATCAAACATGAATTCTCTTCTAAAATAACCATTTGGTGAGCTAAAACAGGACTAAGTGCAAGATAAGCATTATTTTCAGATAGCTTAAATCTATGGATTATTCATACTCACATTAGTGGAAGCTTTTTCTCGTTAAATCTGTGCTTAACATTTTTTTTTTTTATAAAACAGGTGGTTGGAATTACAGAAATCCCTGCAATAATTTAATCTTCTTTAAGTATATTAAATTAGATTTCTTATAGGTTGACATAGGATTTTTAAAGCTATATAGGCAATTTTTCATATCTCTTAGGATAATGTAGTTACTTGAACTTTCGTATTGTATTTTGGGTCTTAGAAAAAATTTAAAAAATCAACAAATGAATTTTATTTCTTGAAAATCCACAGGACTTGATAAAGAGTGAGAGAATCCTGATCATATTTTGTACTGAAAATATCAATTAGTATTGCATCTTTCTTATCAAATATTTTCATATTTAGAAATATTTAGAGACTTCCTGCGACCTTACTGATTCATCAAAAGAAATGAACAAACAAATGAACGAACACACGAGGGCATGCTACAATTTACATGTCTGCCGATGACACATGCACTTTATCGCACTGGCATTCTGGGCCGCTCTTGGTAGTGAGTCTGTATTTTGATGGATTAATGAGCATGCACCCATTTGCTGTAAAACTATAAGATTCTTTCTTCAGATTGAATAGCTCTTTCCTCTGAAGTCTCACCAGCTCTGGACTTCAGGTTCTGCTCTCTCTCCCCAAAGTCAACAACCACTTCTTATTATCTTCTCATTCTTTCTTAACCTGCACAGCCCTGTTCTAGAGGGCTTCCCAGGTGAATAAAAACAAATCCTTGTGATGGATTGCTCTCAGTCATTGTCAAGTTTAAATAGATATAGTTAGTGAATCTTTTTCTTTTTCTGAAGAGGGCACTGATACATTATGTTTGTAAAGTTTGAGGGGAAAAGTAAAAGTTAATTTTACCAGATCAACCAACAGCAGATGATAAACATAAAATTGTCCAGACTGTATGAAAATTTAAGAGAACATTGTGTATTCATATATTAGCTTTGCTCTAAAGCGCATAATTTGTATCAAATACTGATTGAATCTCAAAGCTATTTGCGAAAGTAAAATGTTTTCCATGATGTATAAGCCAAACTAAAAGGACAAACCTTAATAACTTTGCTTTGATAGTTTGTGATCTTCTTTTGTAATGGTCTTCATGGGGGAAACAATGGTCTTTCAATCATTCAGCAACTTCTTATTGAGTGACTACTGTATGCTAAAAGCTGAGACTGATGTTCTGGGCACAACTGAAATTATTCAGGAAGTTCATCCCCTCATAGAATTTATTATCTGGTCAAGAAGATACATGCCAAATAAGTAATGACTCATCTAATGAATGCAATGGGAAGGGAAGTATGAGAACTAGGGGTTTTGATACCAGGCTAACGACTTAAGTCCAGTTGAAGGCAGAGGTAGAGAAGAAGGTTTTCCTGAAACTGAATGATGAGTAATAATTTTCTACGGAGAAGACTAGAGAAATATATAAAAGAGAGAAGTGGTAAAACTGTACTGTTCAGGAAACACTTGTTAGAGGCGCTAAAGTGAGATTGAACAAGACTATCTGCAGCTTTATGAGTTTCTCTTCCACCACACTTGAACCTAGATGGAAGCCATAATACAGCAAGAAACACAAGGATGTTCCTCTCCATTTGACATCTTGGAGGGACCCTTGATGTGTGGTATGACAAATAATTGAACACCGATGAAACCAGAAATAAAGCTAAGTGCAAATAAAATAATTTCACCTTCATTACATAAGTTTAATTAGGAATGGCCCTACATTTTTTGCATAGATCGTGCTGAGCAGATGACCTAGAGTATATCATTTGCCAATTAGTGATGTTCTTATTAAATCTTACTCAAAAATGCTTATTGAATTATATGATAATACTTAAAAACATATGTAAAGCTGGATTTAATTCTTCAAATGAGAGGAAGAGAGAGCACACACAACTATATTAATTTGGATATATTAAAATGGAAAATCTTACTTCATTTAAAGAAGATATGTGAAAGAACGCTTTCCAATATAAAAGAAAAATAATTCTAAGTCACTTAGCCAATTTGTCCTTTGTGTGAGAGTTATATATTTGCTAGGCAATCTTTCTTTATTGTTTATAATTTATTGAATACCAAGTGTGTAGTACTGTATAAATCATCGCAGTCACAATTCTTATCCTAAAGGCATATCATCTAAGCTGGAGAAAACAATTCAGACATAAAAGATGTCAAATGAGTTGATTAAACTCAGAAGATTGAGATTCTTAATTATAAATGTGCTTTTATAGCTTAGGAAGTGAAAACCATAAATAAGACAAAAGACAAGTGATGGAGAATCACATTCTAGGTGTGTTTTATATGTACTGTCTCTTATTTAAGAAATAATAATAGTAATTAACCTTGAGTACAGTCATATTAGGGAAACATAAACAGAAACATAATATAAAATTTGAGAAGCATGATGCCAGGATTCCATTCTATTTTCTATTAACCTTTCTTTCCTGTTTATTTCTTCAAACAACAAAATTCTGGTTCATTATAACCCTTAATTATGTTCTTAAAAACATAACGTTTTTATCTCATTAATCACATAGTTTTTCAAAGAAAAACAAGTAGAATTTTTCTTTGCTTTTAAGTAGCCCAGGATTTCTTTGTTCTGTGCTGTATATTATCACAAGAATAAAAACAACATTTGAAACCATCCTTCACACAAAGGTAATTTCATGAAGTGTGAAGAGCATCACTTTTGCCCAATGTGCAATAGCAAATGAAGGATATAGACAGATACATACATCTATCTAGATTACATCTCTATCTACGTAGCAATCAGTCCATCTATCTGTATCTTCAACTCCTTGCACTTGCTATTTCTCCCACATGTATTTGTCTCCTTCAACCTAATCTTACAATTCTGGCTGCATTTTAAATGTAAGTTTCACTTTTCAAAAAACTTGAATTTAAATGTATAAAATTAGAGAAAGTAAATTAGAGTACATTATTTAAGAGTATACAGATTTGGAATTAGTAGTCTTCTGTAAACATAGTATATGACTAGATTTTAAAAATCCAATTTAAATAAAACTCCTCGGAGGAGTCATGGACATTTGAGAACTTAGAGAAAGCCCAGTGTCATATGAAATTCAGTTCAAAACAAAGGATGTTTTCTATAGTTGGTCATTGGTATCTTTGGAATATATGTGAATATACACCTAAGAAATATCTTCATAAGATGTTTTATCCTCTTAATGAACCTCACATTGCATTTTAAATGTATGAAAAGTTATCATGTGTTGATGCACTGGTTTCATAGCCACGTACACATCTCTGACTCGAGACTATTTGGGATTAAGAGAATCTAGGACTAGAAGTTAAACTGAGACAATCTCATTATCAAAACTGTTCAATAATTGATCTGAGCTTCATCACACTGCAATAAAGGGCATTGTTAGATAACTGATTTCCATCTTTATCTGTAAGGAAAAAGGATTTGTTGCTGAGCTCAGGCATTAGAAATCATACTGGTATGGATTTAAATTTTATCGAAACTATTTACTTAGTGACATTGGGCAATATGAACCTCCCTAAAGCTCTTTTTTAATAGCACTATTAATACCTGCCTAAAAGAGTTGCTCTCAGTATTAAATCCTATAATACACGTGAAATACTTGGATCAGAATCTGGAGGGTTTTTATATCACTAAGAGAAGCCCATATCAGAGCTTACTTAGCATTTAGTCAGGAAAAGCGACAATCGGTAATGGCTGACCGTACATAAAGTGCCCTGATAGTAGAAGCAAGCAGAAATGAGAATGTTTTAAACGTAATCATTTGGAGAAGAGATTATCAGGTCAAGCTGGTGTCCCTAAAATGTTTTTGAAGTAGTTAGGAATTAGAGCAAGAGCTTCTGGGGGACATACAACAAGATAAGTCCCAGTTCTGTTCCCTTTTTAGGGATTGGTTCCTTTGCTTATGTATCTGCATTGTTCTGTGAGACTGAGTTAAAAAGATGGAACTAATGTGTCCAAATGACTCTCTGATGAGGCAGGTACTTAATTTAAGAGATGACAATTTTGGAATTTAAATATCTTTTATGATTACCTAAAACATTTGCCTAACTTGATTCCATTAGGAGATTATTCTCATACTCCAAACAAAGGTAAGTCTGTACCTCATTATTATCCAAACTTGCTATGTGTTCCTTGCTGGGATAGTAAGTCTTCATAGTCAAAGTTGACAGATTACTACCTGTACTTGGAAGGCCATTTATTTTTTCAATAATGTTTTATAATAAATATTTATATGAGTAATATTTGCAAAGTGGCTAAGCACTTCACATGATAGATGATATTATCTCCATTTTATACATGAGGAAGCAGGGCACAGAGCTAGGAAGAGAGAACACCAGGATGCAAATCTAACTGGTATGCAGCCAGAACCAATGACCAGCTGAATTATATGCCTCAAGAGTTCTACTCCACTGGGTAGAGCCTAACGACTTCACTCTCTAGTAATCTGGGAAAAATAGGGTAAGAAAGGCAACCTGATACAGAGGAAATGAATCATGTTTTATCCCCCTGCTAACTTTATATATGAAAAGTTTTAACCTCCAATACCTCAGAATGTGACCTGATTTAGAAATGGAGTCATTGTAGATGTCATTAGTTAAATTAAAATGAGGACTTTAGAGGGGGCCTTGATCCAATATTCCTCCTGAATTTATAAAAACAATGGCAGGTGACAAGTAAGAGATGATGTGAACACAGACAGAAAATGACAATGCACATGCAAAAAAGGAGAATTCTGGAACTCCTTTTTTCCCTCACCACTCCCAGAAAGAACCAACCCAGTTGACACCTTGATCTCAGACTTCTAGCCTCCAGAACTGTGAGAGGATAAATTTGGGTTTTTTACGCCAGTTAGTTTGGGTGAGGCAGCCTTTAACAAATACAGATGACCATTCTAAAATACCATCTTTATTCTCCTAGCCTAGAGAACAAAAAAGGAAAAAATCAATTCAGAATAAAATGCTCTGTACTCAGCATAGGCTTGGGAACCAGGGATTTTGTAGAAAATGAAGCTGTTAGGAGAAGGACAAAAAAAAAGTATTTTCTTTCCATGAATGTATTTTAATTGAATACATTCCATGGACACTTTGGTATAATGTTAGGGAAAAGATCTTGGATGGTCCTTGATCTCATTCACGGGCTCTTATGGTTCACTGTGAGAATCCCCTCAGGAACTACGAGGATCCTTCTATTCTCATCTGTTCTGCTTCTTGTTCCGCTTTGCAACTAGTAATCCCTTTATCGCCTGCTGCCGCTCTCCATGCCTCACTGTGATACGTTTCAGTTAAGACCAGTAGTCTTGAGATAGGGGATGCGGCAGAAGAGCTGAAATCAATAAAAGCTATAGGAGCTGTAAAGAAGAAGGAAGACAACACCTGTCCCCTCTCTGCCGCAATGGATTTATGATTTAAAGCTGGCAGGCGCCAGCTTGATCCAATATGGTGACCGATTTCATCTAAGAATAACCACTAGCCTCATTAAACCCTCATGTGATAGATTGTCATGCTAAACAACACACCCTGAGCCACCATGGTTGGAAACAGAAAGCCCATATAAAGGACACAACGTGGCTGACAGAGTTCTTCTGAGAAATCTCCTTCATTCCCGAGAAAATCTTTAATACTCTTCTCCCACATTAAATACTCTATCCCCCAATTAAAGGAACCTCAACAAAGGAATCAAATTCCCCTAAAGTATGTTGCTTTGTGTGAAAAGTAGCCTACTCTCTGACTAACTGCTTCAATAATAAACTTGTGACTGGAAAAGACATTGGCATTTGGGCTGCCTGTCACTACCAAATCCAATAAACAATGACAGCTATTGAATCTTTTATGCGAGCTTTATTCAGATGGCCAGCGATCTGAGAAGATGGCAGGTTCATACCCTAACAAACCATCTTCCCTTCCCTTTCCTGGCCAGATCTTTTATAAGGAAGGTGGGGAAGGACAAACAAGTTGCGGTGAGGGCTTTGAGATTCAGAAGCTTCAACATTCCTGCCCTCAGCAGCTAGCTGTTCCCAAGGCTGGGAGGGTGGTCGTCTGCTCTCCCTGAAACAAAGGTTCAGATGTCCCCAGGTGGTAATCTTCTATCAGTGCCCCAGGAGGCTGGCTGTTTCCCAGAAGCCAGGATGAGCCTTATCTGTAGTTTCTGAAGCAAAAGCTTTAAAATACACATTACTTGCTACACTTACAACTTTTTCCTTAAGCTAAAATTTTTCAAGTCTTGAGTCCCCTATCAAACTTTCACTTCAAACTATGCTGGCTTATGTTTGAATTCTTTCTTGTATGAAACCAAGAATCCACAGTGGGTCTCAGTGGCTCAAGTCTCTGGACCCCCTGGAACACCTGAATCTGTCTAAATAAAATTTATAGCTTGGCTATAGAGAAAAAAGATGAGCACATGAACTCTGGAAAATTTGTATTAATACTTCTTTCAATTGATATATGAACTGAAATATACTAAAATAAATTACCAGTGTTTTTTAAAAAACAAACAAAAAAAAAAACCCACTGTACTCAAATATGTAGACAAGTTTGTATTTTTAGACTCTAGGATTTTAAAATATTGGTAAGAAAGCATGAATTATTGAGAGTATTGGTTTTATTAACTAGAGATTAGTGCAGCTAAGGATGGTTAGAACAGGGTAGAAGCCAGCTTTTCTGTCAATTAGGTTTACAGGAACTCAAACCAACCTGTGCTCAGTAGAGAAAGAATTCTTTAAGTATGGGAAGAATGCATAGATCTATTAATTAGCTGTGAAAGCAAAACAGAGATATACTTGTCTTCTCCTCAAATACCCAGATAACATTATTTGCAGAATACTTTGTGGAGACAAGCTTCATTTTATCTACCACATGGGTGCAGACAACCAGAGCGCAAGAGAAGACATTCGCTGTCTTCATTTACTCAACTAATGCTTACTAACTACCAGATTGCATATGACTTGAGATTCAGTGATAAGCAAAACTAATAGATTTTACTCATAAATAAGCACTTACATCCAGTGTCATAAGAGTGTGAACATTTCTCAATGTATTTTTAAAAATTTTTTTCTTTAAGTTGAGATTCAGCAAAAAGAGACCAGAACCTAAAAAGAGTATTGAATGTAGGGGTTTTCAGGAGAGAAGAGGCAAGTTTAGTCTTAGGCACTCCATGTATTTCATGAGACAAATGTAAGCATCTCTGACCAAACTAAAAATATTGTGTAAAATATTGCCTTATTATATTTAGTAATAAGCATGCTTGCGAGATTTTTTTTAATACATCATTTAACTGATGAAGTGAAAGTGAAATGTTACTATATTTTCTTACAAATAAAATTCCTTGGAATCCTGTCCATAAATCAAAAGCAACCTGTACTGCCAAACGGGGATGAAACTCTTAATCACCACCCAGTGATCAGAACAAATGCTCTTAAATTGAAGGAAAGAAAAGTGTCGCTTGTTAAGGGGGAGGGCACACGCACGTGCGTGCATATGAATACTCACATGTACGCAAAGCCAACCGGAACAAAATGAAAAGATGAAACTGATCCCCACACATGGCCATGCCAAGCCTAGTCTGTAAAACCTGTGCTCTGAATGTATTATGGGAAACAAAAAGTGAAATTTCCCTTGAACAGAACATGTGATACAACTATAAATCACATATATATTTGTTCACTGGAACAGATCTGGAACAATTTCTACCCAATAATACCTCAGAGCTAAATTTCAGAGAATTAGGGTCTCAACAAAGAAGAGAATTTATCAGAATCTACATCTAGTGGATGTTGTGACTCTACCCACAAATGCACCTTAGAAATTAATTCAAGATATAGTTTGACACTATGGCATCTTTTTTGGTCATGATTTAGAAGAAATCTCACTTGCTAATGATGGAGGTAGAGGAGGAACACCCATTCTGGAAAAAGAAGTCAAATGAACAATAAAAAAAAAAAAAAAACCCATAAATCTGCTACCTTAAAACTAACTTCTCTCTTCTCTGCCAGCAATGGTAAGAATAATCTGCACCAAAACTGAATAAACAGAAAGTTCCACTTTATTGCTCCTTATCTGGCAATATCATTATCCACCTCACAGAGTCTCAGTGGCTGTTTTTGAATGGCTATATATATTTTGGAGACATCCCTGCAAAAACTTCAGCCACATGCAAAAAAAGCTCTTGATTCGCTCAGGCCTTTCTAATAATTGCATTTGAAATATGCATTTTTCTCATGATACCCTTAAAAGTAACCAACTGAGGGGTTCCTTTTGAGAGTTTTAAGCTTAATTATGAGTCATGGATACAACATGAATGTATAGTTAGATTGAATGTGTTTTTATGATTTGTCCCAGGACACCTTCAGGAGTGACTGGAGTTGTGTAGATAAATTAGAAGTTATTTTAAGCTCATGAAATTGCTTGTATAGTTTTTATAAAAGATAATATGTACTTAAAATTTGAAATTAAATTGCAAAAATAATGCCATTGATTATTGGTTTGAGTTGTTCTTTCACTTGTAATCAGGGATTTGCACTTGCATGTACTTTTCAAAAAGGTAGGCTCCATTTTCAGATTTTAACCTTACGTTCCTGGAACCTTCAGGCTTATAATTATTACAAGACCAAGTGCAATGATAGTTACTTGATTGCCACTGTATGGCTTGAAGAAAGGTCTTGGAATTGAGTCTAGTTGACCGTGGCTGCTTGACTTAGGTCATACATCTGTCCTTGACCTCATCCCTGTGGCCAGGGGATTGGACCGCTCTCAACTTAAATCACATTTTCCAGCTTGTATAGGGTAATGGTAGTTTCACCAGAACAATATTAAGAGCTGGGAAGGAAATTGGGGGAAGATGCTGGGTGGAATTTCATGCACCACTTAAGAGCAAAAGAGAATGTATATTGGAAAGAAAAATAAAAAGGGAAATTAACAAATATTTATTATAACTTGGTTTGATTGTGGCATATTGTATAACATGTGATTTTAGTCTTTTTTAGCATTATGGCTCAAATAACAGAGTTGCAATGTAATAAAGTATGCTAATAATGAAAAGGTTTATGGCTTAGGCACCTCCTCTTGCAGTTTACAGCTATGGGTTTAAAAGGGAAAATACAATTACAACCAAAACAGTAAAATCCCCATCTTCTGTGCCTTCTAAATAATGAACTTTTCTTCATAAAACATTGAGTCATCAAATCAGTGTGTTCTGGAATTTTTTCTAACTAAAAACCATAAATTATATTCTATATCATAGAAATAATGACAATCAGGCTTATGCTTTTAAAAGTGGGAAAAAATGTTCTATTTTTTAACAAACTTGACTAAACAATTAGACATACTCATTTATCTCTGTTGACACAGTCCTGTTTCCCTACTCTAAATGACTCTGGGTTGGAAAACAAACATTATTGCCAGAAAAAGTTATTTATTCATAAAATTACAACTGATAAAAATACTAGAGATTCTAACAAATATTATTTTGAAAGTTTTCAATAACATTTGCAACTAAAATTGCTAAGCTATTAAGTGCAAGACAATTTGGAAATGGAATAAATATATTCCAAATGAAATATCTTAACAAAAAATAATAATCAAACAGCACAGTCCTGGCAAAAAAAGACACATACATCAGTCCTGGCTGGTGTGGCTCAGAATGAGCACTGGCCTGCAAACCAAAGGGTTGCTGGTTAAGTCCCAGTCGGGGCACATGCCTGGGTTGCAAGACAGCTGCCCAGTAGGGGGTGTGTGAGAGGCAAAAACACATTGATGTTTCTCTCCCTCTCTCCTTCCCTTCCCCTCTGTCTAAATAAACTCTTTTTTAAAAAAGACATGTAGATCAATGTAAGAGAACAGAGCCCAGAAATAAACCCACATTTTTATAATTGGTTAATATTCGACAGAGGAAACAAGCAGATACAATGAGCTAAAGATGGTTTATTCAATAAATGGTTTTCAGAAATTTGGACAGGTAAATACAGGAAAATGAACGCAGACCAGTTAGACCACACACAAGAATAAATTTAAAATGGATTAAAGATTTAATTGTTAGACCTGAAACAACAGAAGGACTAGAAGAAAACATAGACAGTAAAATTTCAGACATTGTTCATAGCAATATTTTTCTGATATATCTCCTCAGGCAAGGAAATAAAAGAAAAAAAAATAAATAAGAGGACATCAAACCAAAAAGTTTTTGTATGGCAAAGGCAACAACAACAAAAAGACAAGCCACTGAATGGGAGGGCATATTCACCAGTATATCTGATAAAGAGATAATATTCAAAATTTATAAAGAGCTTATAAAATTCAATGCCAAAAAGACAAACAATCGAATTTAAAATATAGGCGAAGAACCTGAATAGACACTTCTCCAAAGAGGACATATATGAAAAGAGAGTCAGTATCACTTATCATCAGAGAAATTCAAATTAAAATCACAATGAGATATCACTTCACACCTGTCAGAGTGGCTGTCATCAATAAATCAACAAACAACAAATGTAGGCAAAGATGTGGAGAATAGGGAACCCTTTTGCACTGTTAGTGGGAATGCAGATTGGTGCAGCCACTATGAAAGCATTATGAAGTTACCTCAAAAAATTAAAATTAGAATCATCTTACAATCCAGTAATTCTACTTCCAGGAATTATCCAAAGAAACCTGAAACACCAATTTGGAAAAATATAAGCATCCCACCTTCATTGGAGCATTTCTTACAATAGCCAAAATTTGGAAGCAGCCAAAGTGTCCATCAGTAGATGAGTGGATAAAGCAACTATGGGACATTTACACAATGGAATACTACTCAGCCATTTAAGAAGAAAACTTTACCCTTTGTGACAGTATGGATGCACCTAGAGAACTTTATGCTAAGTGAAATAAACCAGTCAGAGAAAGGCACGTACTATATGATTTCATTTATATGTGGAGTGTAATGAACAAAATAAACTAACAAACAAAATAAAACAGACTGATTGATACAGAGAATAGACTGACGACTGTCAGAGGAGAGGAGAGCTGTGGGGCTGGGTGAAATACCAGAAGGGATTAAGCAAAGAAAAATGAATCTCATAGACACATGCAATAGAATGGTGACTATCAGAGAGAAAAGGGAGTGAGAGGAGGAAGAAGTAGGTAAAGGGGGGTGAAAAATGGTGCTGGAAGGAGACTTGATTTTGGGTGGTGAACACACAATATGATATGCAGATGATGTATTATAGAACTGTACATCTGAATATAATTATATTAAGCAATACTACCCCGATAAATTCAATAAAATTTAAAAAATAAAATAAAAGGAATGATGTATAAACTGGACTAAGAAGTAGAACCCAAAATACAGGCTATATATTATAGCTTGTGAAATTTGTGGTCAGAGGGGTTAAAAAAAAGTACACATTTGTGAGCAAGGCTGAGTTAGATTAACTGCTTTGCCAGTTGAAATAGACTTTCCCAAGCCGACAGGTAAAATTTGTGGCCTAGGAACACACAATATTGATAATCTTGACCTGTCTTGTGGACCAATGTCACTATTGTCCTGGCTGACCTTCAGGGCCCCATAGATGAGTTTCGCGTCTGGTCTATGCACACACTACTTTTTCCTTTAGAAACTCAGATATTCTTGACTTTGTTCTAGGTTAAATGCTGCGTGTGGTGTGGGCAGGCATGAGGTGTTGGGGATGTTGGCACCCAGGACTTTCCACTGTGTGATTCAACTCACAGAGCTGGAACAGTATTGCCTCTTTGCAAATAAGCATTTCCCAGATCATGGTTTTCCACTTGACTTTCCTGTAAGTGCAAATTAGAATTAATAAGGGAGGGAGAATAAGACTTTCAATGTTTACACTCCTCTGTAGAACGAGATGTATTTTTCAAGAGAAAAGGCCAAACCTCAAGTGATCTGTGGTTTACATTAGTGAGCCACAGCAGCACTATTAATTGGCATCTCCTGCAAACTCAGACCTCTTTCAGATGCAAAGCCTGTCTGGAAACCTCAAGAGTGCAGGCTTTCTTGCCTCCTCTCTGGGAGTTCCCATTTCAGGTTTTGCCTGGAAATGGCCCCAGAACAGGTTTCTCTTGCTACAATGCTTCTATTTCTCCACTCCCTGTTAGTAAAGGCAGAATCCATGGAAACTAACTTATGAAAAGAGAAAAATCAAAATTGGAGGCACTGTTCAAAGCAAAAATTTCTCTCCCACTGCTACCCCTTCTTTTTTTACCCATTCTTTTATCTTTGTGAGAGTTTACACTTGGAATATTCACAGAGATTGTGGGTGCCTAATCCCAGTGGTGATGTTTAGTCTGGTATGCGTGCTCAGTCCTTTCTTTACTCCAGAAACACTTCACACTCCTGTCCTCTGGAGTCAGCTTGGGGCAGAGCAAACTGCCAGCTGTTCCCGGTGGAAGTAGCACCTCCTTCAAACCCCATGGCACAGCTTTGGTGTAGACACTACTCACTCACAGGCTAGCACAGGCTAGGACTTCTTCAGCCCAGGTTACAAAATGAAGGGATTTGAATTCTTTCCAACACCAGTTTGCCTATGGCTTTTCTATGGATATCAAGCAAGAAATTCATTCTGTAAGTCTGGAATCTGAAGTTTAAATGTATTCAATGTAAAAAATGCACAGAGAATATAAGGGTTTTTTTCCTTATTTCCCCTTCACTAAAAGGTTTTATTACTTCTGACTAATAGTGCCTTCGCCCTCAGGGGAAATGCTGTTATGAACTTCTTTGAGACCCCTCAGGCAGGAAGCACGCTGGAAAATTTTACTGATGGATTACCCAGTGTGTACTGAGGTACATATGTTCCATTCATGTGAAGGTGGTGTGGACAGAGGTCGGAGTGTGGATATGCTGGGTACAGACTAGGGATGGGGGATGTGATAGAAACTGGTTTTCTGTACGTGGACAGTTACACATTGAACAATGCTCAATTCCAGTTGTCTTAAGAGTTGCATATCTCCAACATTTTTGTTGGATATTGAATTAAAGATAGATAGATAGATAGATAGATAGATAGATAGATAGATAGATAGAAATATAGATATAGATGTATATCTATATTTCTATCTATATAAAGATATATATATATATATATATATATATATATATATATATATATATATATATATATTCCCATCACTGTATCTCTAAGCTTAGGATCTCTCTAGAAAACAGCCTGAAACAGGTGCTTGCAAGAGGTTGTTTATTTTAGGATGATTTCAAGGTACACAGTTTAGGACCTGGAAGAATGAAACAAGGTTGGATGGGAGCCAATCTGAAAATGCATTACTGAGCTTGTCCACTGTCATGCATAATCAAGGTTACTGCAAGATCTAGGTAAGTAAGTAAGATCTGTGTCTCACAGTTGTCAATGTGAAAGAAAAGCAAAGGAGGTATTTTTCACCACCTCCTGTCCCTTATTGGTCAGAGGTTACTTCATGGTTTGTTAACATCTCAATTTCAACATTGTTCATGCATCAGAATAGCTCAGTAGAATCCTAAAAACATCCCATATAGGGAATCTGAGGGCCCAGGTTCTGAGAGAGGGACATGTAAGCTGTAATTGATGTGAAGTGACATGAGGTTACCCTAGTGGATCCTATTACAGCAGCAATGCCTTGAGTAAAAGATAGGCTGAGGAGAAGTGAGGACCATCACAGCGGTCTCATTTACAGCCCTCCTAGGAAAAACATAGCCTAAGATGGAATATGACAGTTTTAAAATGCTTCACTTAGCAGGAGTCGAGGTAGGAGGTCCGCAGTGATGAAACAGTGAGGAGAACTTAGTATCACCGCTTTCTGAAAATGACTAGGAAATGAGTGGCTACTGGAACACAAACAGGGATGAGTAGGTTTAGCTCCCACTAGGGAAGCAATGATTTCCAATAGGGGTGACCAGACAGGGGAGCTAGGAGAAAATGAACTCTCCTGTGACCCTGAATGTCTTTCTGGGATTCCCCATTCACTGACACTAAGGCCCAAGATGGCACGGATACTGGTTGTGCGGTCTCCACATGTCAGCCTTCTGAGGAAGAGAGCAAGTTGAAGCTAGAGGAGAGTTTGAAGATTAAAAAGAAAAAAAAAAAAAAAACAACAAAACTAAAGATATCTGATACAACAGTTCAATGGAGGCATTTGACCAAATGTCCATTTTTTCGATGATCTTGAACAATCTTCACCAATTATACAGATGCCAAGCTCACGAGGACTAAGCTTGGTTTCAGACTGGTGAGAGTTTTTTTTAATTATTTAACATTAAAAGATAACAAAAACTTTGTAAGATAAATAAAACTCACTTATAATAATGTAGCTCAGAAATATTCATTATAAATTAAAGTTTTGTGTGTTGGTATAAGAATGCTAGTGTTGACTCAACCATTATAAATATATTATATCACAATAATTAAGTTAATGTTGAATAATTATTGACTCAGATTAGTAAATATTTTTGAAAATATAATCTGTCATATTTAATTTAATTATTTTATCATTACTTTATTTAGGTGATTCTAATATTTCCCTATTAACTAATGCCTGTATTTACTTAATCAGTATTTAAGTACCTAGACAAAGATAGAAAATTGCTTGTCTTCATTTATCTTAGAGTCTCCTAATAGAAATAGACATTCAAGAAATAAACTGGCCGAGATACTATTATGGCAGATTATGGTGAGTACTAGAAAAATATTAAAACAGAGTAAGTGGATGGATCAGGGCTGATGAGCCTCCCAGAGTTTGTGAGTTGAGATGTGGATATTTTGAGAGGATGATGTCCAAGTTTATTCTGGGGAAAAAGTGTTCCAGACTGAGAGAAGTAAAAATTGCCCTAAAGTCACATTTAAAGGTATGTAAGAAGACTGTGGGGTCCACAATGGAACGAGGAAGGGAGACAAGTAGATGGAATCCATAGGAAAATCAGGACTGGATCATGCAAGCCCTGTAGGTGAGGGTGAATCTTAGGGTTATACGCTAATCATGATATACATCTCCCAACAAATTCTAGATACAGAAATCGTATGATCTGGTTTGAGATTTTAAAGGGTTGCTCTGTTGCTGGCTGGGGTAGACCAGCCAATGGGAAAACAAAACCAATTGATAATTTTGCACAGATGCCCAGGTGGTGGTGCTAAATGATGCTGTCTGGGCTGGTGGGGTGGCCGCTGCAAAAAGATGTTGTCAAAACAGATGTGAAAAGAAGAATTGTCTCTGGGTTAGGTGACACAAATAAGTCAAAGATATATACCGATATGTATTGATATGTGGAAGGTTTTAAAAGACGAAGACATAGTAGCAGGAAAGGAGGTCATTTTCAGGTACAGTTTGCTTGAAATTCCAATGCGGTGTCCAGGAAAGAGTGAGAACAAGTTGATGAGTGTATTAACGCTTCAGTAGGAAAATGCTTATGTTTTGTCATTTTAATTCCCTTGTCTTCGGTCACCTAAGAACCTGAAATTCTCACCTTTTGAATTATATATATATATGCATATATATGCATATTCTGTGAGTGTCATTATTCTTTTATGTATTATCTATTATGATTTTAGTGCAGGTTATTAATACTGACCATGTGTGTCTTATTAGTAAGAATGTTTTCTACCCAAATATTATTAAATATTTTGATTGTATGATACTTTAAGGAATGGTAACTTTCTAATTTGTATAATGTAAATTTTATAGTGATTTCTTTCCATTGCTTTTAGGTTTAAAAAGTTATTTTCTTTCTACATTTTTCTATCATGTTGCTGGTTTACTTATTACACATAATTATTTTGCCTATGGAATTGAGTATATTGAACAATATAAAGTATTAATTATTTAATTAATTTACAAATAGTTTCTCCGTCGTGGTTCATACTTTTTTAAGGACACTACCAACAAGTCTTTATGAAATAGTAAAGTAGATTAATTATTTCCCTTCTTAGGTATAAGCACTAGCACACATTTTGATCTTGTAGACCCTGAGGACAACTCTATCTAGGCAGTCAAATATATCATCAGCAGGCTCAGAGCTGTAACCCAGTGGAGTTGGAAATAATGGCCATGAACCCAGCATCATTTGCACCTAAAATATAGCTATGAACACTGCATTGTATGTGCCTAAACTTACGTCCAGCACTTGCAGGACAGGTCAGCCCTTTGTATAACTTAACTTCCAACTCTGTGAATTGAGGTCAGCACCACATTGCTCTGCAAGGACAGGTGCAATAAGTGGCAGCTCAGACTGCTGACAAGGGACCCTGATATGCTGGCTGACCATAGCTAGTGTCCTCTGCTCACTTTGAAGGGCTGCAGTATTTCCATAATCATTTCCCTATTCGTGGACCGAACCCCAGTTCCCAATGAGCTGACATGTGATTGTTGCATTCAGGTTCTTTTCTGTTTCTGTTGCAATAATTTCCACTCTGTGAAAAAAAAATTTTCTCTATTTAATATTAGATTGTTATGCTACTGCTCCCATCATCAATTAACATGTATAATTCCTCCAAAATATGTTAAAATTGATTGTACCAATTGAAGAAGATCATTGGTGATAATCTGAAAGAGCACGTAACTCCATTATCAGCACTGTTTGGCAGGGTGGTGGTATGCGAGAATGTTTGTACGAGCACACACATGGAGGGGTGTGATGTGAGTGCAATAAAAATTGCTTTCTGCGAGCATAAACTCACATCTCAAAATTCTATTAAAGTAACCACTTTTAAAAGTTCGACATGCTGGACTAGAAATATTAGACCTGAGGCCAGGTGAGAGTGATATATAGCAGTTCCTCCTTTTATATTAAACGCAGAATCTTTGGACATTTGTACAAAAATTCACCATGGGAAGCTGAAAATCAGTCTTTCCGAGCTAATGATGGATAGTGTTACAACATTTTCCGAATGGAAACACAGAAGTATCTTGGGTCAAAAGTCACTGAGCTCTGAGAAATAATAGACAATATGTTGTAAAATATTATTATTATTATTATTATTAATTAACAGTGTTGGGGTTTGCTCTGTAAATTAGACTCATATATTTTGTCCAGTTCCTGAACTAAGTGAAATACATAAAGTGCAAGACATACCACTGTCAAAATATCAAGTTTATATGTGAGAAAAATGGAATGCTTAAACTTAAACGTCAGAAGTAAGCAGTTTAGTCATCCAATATTAGCCATCCCTTGTCAGCCACAAACTATCTCTACAGTATCTAAAACAGTTTTGGGCACATAGTAGGTGCTCACTGAGTACCAACTGAATGGCAGTAAGGAGAGTGGGATACAAACTCTTGGCGGGCTATGGAACCTCAAGAACAAGGAGAATCTGGTCAAGCACACCAAGTTTACTATTTTTCTAATCAATTAATTTTTTTTACTGTTGTTCAATTACAGTTCTCTCCATTTTCACCCCACCATGCTCCCCTGCACCACCTATCCCCATCTCCCACCCTTGAACCTACCCCCTTTGGCTTTGTCCATGTGTCCTTTGTCCATGTGTCCATGTTCCTTGATGGCCCTTCCCCTATTTTCTCCCATTATCCCTCTCCCCCTCCCTTCTGGTTACTGTCAGTTTGTTCTTTATTTCAGTGCCTCTGGTTATATTTTGCTTGCATGTTTGTTTTGTTGGTTAGGTTCCACTCATAGGTGAGATCATATGGTATTCGTCATTCACTGCCTGGCTTATTTCACTTAGCATAATGCTCTCCATTTCCATCCACGCTGCAGCAAAGGGAAGGAGCTCCTTTCTTTCTCCTGCATAGAATTCCATTGTGTAAATGTACCATAGTTTTTAGATCCACTCACTTACTGATGGGCCTTTAGGTTGCTTCCAGCACTTGACTATTATAAATTGTGCTGTTATGAACATTGGGGTGCATAGGTTATTTTGAATTGGTGTTTCAGGATTCTTAATGTATAATCCCAGCAGTTAAATTGCTGGGTCAAAAGAGCAGTTCCATTTTCAGTTTTCTGAGGAAATTTCATACTTTTTTCCACAGTGGCTGCAGGAGTCTTCATTCCCACCAACAGTGCATTAGAGTTCCCCTTTCTTCAGCGCTTGTTGTTTGTTAATTTGGTGATGATGGTCATTCTGACTGGTGTGAAGTGGTATCTCATTATGGTTTTAATTTGCATCTCTCTGATGGCTAGTGATGCTAAGCATCCTTTTATTTGTCTCTGAGCTCACTGTATGTCTTCTCTGCAGGAGTGTCTATCCAGGTCCTTTCCCGTTTTTTTAAGTGGGTTGTTCGTCTTCCTGGTGTGGAGTCATGTGAGTTCTTAGTTTGGAGCTCAAACCCTTGTCCAAAGTATCATTTGCAAACATACTTTCCCATTCGTTTGGTTCCCTTTTCATTTTGCTGATGTTTTGTTTAGCTATGCAGAAGCTTGTTAACTTGATGAAGTCCCATTTGTTTATTCTTTTCTTTATGTCCCTTGCTCTAGAGGACATATCAGTGAATATATCACTGCATGGAGTATCTGAGATTTTCCTGCCTATGTTCTCCTTTAAGACTTTTATGGCGTCACAACATATTTAAGTCTTTTATCTACTTTGAATTTATTTTTGTGTATTGTGTAAATTGGTGATCAAGTTTCATTTTTTTGCATGTAGCTGTCCAGATCTCCCAATACCATTTGTTGAAGAGACTATTTTTACTCCATGTTATTCTTTTGTCCCCTTCGTCAAATGTTAATTGACCATAGAGACTTGAGATATTTCTGGGCTTTCTATTTTGTTCCATTGGTCTATGTGTCTGTTCTTATGCCAGTACCATAAAGTTTACTATTTAAGTGTTCATCAATAGTAAGTTGGAAATATTTCTCCCAAATGAACAAGTATTAAACCATTTACAGTGTGAAAAATACACAGCACATTTTATTGATTTTGTAAAATGAACTCTTCTTAGACAGATAGATATCTGCCTACATAAAATGTTAAGAAAGTTCCTGATTAGGACTTGGAGCTGAAACTGAAAACCTGAGGAGTGTTGCCTATGACTAAAATCGTAATGTCTGAGACAAAAATATGTTTTTTTTAGTTTGCTGTTGCCAAGATGTAAAATGTAGTATGGTTTTAGACAAAGGGATTGGCAAACTGCTGTAAAATATGTAATATGTTACTAAATGCATTGTTGTGAGTAGAATTCTCTGT
The DNA here is from genome assembly GCA_039655065.1 of Glossophaga mutica. Taxonomy (NCBI): domain Eukaryota; kingdom Metazoa; phylum Chordata; class Mammalia; order Chiroptera; family Phyllostomidae; genus Glossophaga; species Glossophaga mutica. The sequence goes on from CM077303.1 coordinate 15,039,140, forward strand.
GTAGAGGCAAATGAGCCTGGTACCCATTTGCTCAAGAACAAATCTGAAAAAGACTGTAAGGATAAACCAGCTGAGAAAATAAGAACCATGATGAAGTGAGATATCAGAAATGTTTGTAAATCATGCAATGATTTCTGCATTCCCACAGTCAATGAAATTGTGAGCTTGAACCAACATTACTGAAATCTCAAGGGTAAAGGGAAATTCCAGATAATATCTGTGTTATCAATATTTGATATTTGTTAACTATTTTAGTTTATTAGTCACCTGGTGATTGAAGTAGTGTGCATATATGTATGTGTGTATATCTATTATATATATAATATATAATATATAATATATATAGTATATGTGTGTGTGTGTGTGTGTATTTTTTTTTTTACAAAGGGGAAAGCTTAAAATAGCGATTGGGAATCTGATCAGGACACACAGATACTGATTATGAGAGAAAATTTCAAAATGTATAAACATGTACAACTGATTTTGAAGCTTATCCCCTTAACTACTGTACTTTATGGTTTCAAATAGCTAAATTAAATTTGAAAAGAAGTTAAAATCAAACATGTAACATAACAATAACCTTCCACTGTTTGGTCCCGTGGTAACTATGTTAAGTGAAAAAAAACCCTTTGAATTCATGACACTTTTCTCTAATTCCAAGTAAAATGTACCCCTGTCCCATTAATTGCTTTCTGTGTATCTAATAGATAATCTGACACCTTGGGTGCATCATTGTTCTTCATCTCATCTACAGCTGAGTCAATATGGATGTAATGAAGGTTTATAGCACAAGTTCTCTACTAACCAAGGAGTTGAAACGTTTGTGGTAGTATATGTATGTTCATGCTTGTTTTACTATTATTATATGATGTTATAAATCAAATATATGTAAGCTATTTTTGTTCATTGATCTCAAAAACAATAACTACACAAAACGGACACAAATAGTATTTATAAAGCAAACCAAGTTTACAGAATTCAAATAGCACCTGCATTGAAAGAAAGGAAAGGAAAGGAAAGGAGAGGAAAGGGGAGGGGAGGGGAGGGGAGGGGAGGGGAGGGGAGGGGAGGAAGAAAGAAAAGCAAACAGTAATGCCCTGGCCAGTGTGGCTCAGTTGGTTGAGCATTGTACTGTAAACCGAAGGTTCAGGGGTTTGATTCCCAGTCAGGGTACATGCCTAGATTGCCTGGTTTGTCTTGGTCTAGGCATGCATGCGAATCAACCAATGTTTCCCTCTCGCTCCCATGCTTCTCTCCTTCTCTTTCTTTATCCCTCCCTTCCTCTCTCTCCAAAACTAATAAGTATGTCCTCAGGTGAGGATGAAAAGGAAGAAAACAGTAACCCCATCACTGTGACATCCTTATCTCAATTCTGGAAGTCATGAGACTGAAGCGCTACTCCTTGTTTTTCACATATCTCCTCCTCCAGCCTGGTCTTCTGGAGCAGCCTTCTCCATCTTGAGTGGGACCATTTATCACATTTTCTGAGAAATCATTTTAAAACATTTCTTAGAATAGCATTCTATTTCAAAGTTGGTGACTGTTTAACCAAAACAAAGAGCATTTCTGTTTTGTAGTCTGAATACAACACTCAACACTCTCATAGAAGCTTATCATTCAAGAAGGAAACTGTAACAGAATGTCTCAGAGAATATAAACAACCTCCTTGATTTATGAGATGTATAAGATATTTGTCTTAATCACTCAGAATACTGGAAAGTTTTGTTGTGTGCTCTTGAAAACAAAAACCTCTACTGTGATTAAAATAATAACACTTCAGTAAAATCAAAATATTTGTTATTAGTCTGCACAGTTATGAAACCCCCCTGTTCTCTCCCAAACAACGCCCATGTTTATACACAATGCATTTCTGCCAAACTGACTTGTAGTGCTTTGCTGTCTTACAAGATAAAATGAGTCTCTTTCACACTCATGGTACTTTTTCATATTCTTTTCAACTAATGCAACTTTATATTTTTACTGAAAATAAAGGCACTTTAAAAATGAGGACTTTGGCAAAGAGACTAAAAGAAAACAAAAATTCCCTATACTCTGATCCTCCCTTTATCATGCTCCTTAAAGAAAATAGATAATTCAGCCTCTCCCACTATGAACAAAATATCTGGGAGATTAAACAAATATGTAGTGACAGGAAAAGATGAAGAGGAAAGGGAATAGAAGAAAAGAGAAAGGGAGAGAGGCATAGCATAAATTCCCTCTGTGTCTCAAATTTGACATAGGAGCAAAATAAAATGTAGAAACTGATTCTTTGGTTCTGTGTGTAGACACTTCAAGGCATATGTTAAAAATCAGATTATTTCAGTTTTTCTGCTGAGAGTTATCAACAAATTGACATGGTGCAAAAACCTAAGTTTCTATACCTCAAATTATTAATATGTAAGATGAGTAAAATAACAGTATTTTTTTAAATTTAGGGGTTGTTTATAACTGTATTTAAAGTGTGTTGAAACTACATGACCCATCGTAGTTCTATAATAACTGTCCATGGAATTGAGAAAACAATGCCATGTATTCTACATATTGGCACAAAGCTGACATTCCCTAAATTATAGGTATTTTTGCATTTTTTTAATTTTGCATTTATACCAATTGATGAGTCCAAGGGCTACCCAACTACATTGTCAGCATTATTACACTTCTTGGTACAATAATCACTGGCTTAGGGATCATTTTGAAGCTAGAGGAAAGTTCCTCATCTCCTTAACCCCCATCTCATATTCTTCAATTTGTGGATAATTCATCGTCACTTGGGCTATACAAAAAGTCCATCGAACCTGAAGGCTGAAAGATCACGTGATTCATCCGCTTAGCTTTAGTTTCATACAAGTGCTAATCAAAGCTATTTGACAAACCCTGAACAAGCATTTTGGATCAAAGTACTTGCCTAAGGCAAAAACTCCTTATGGACACTACAAAAACCTCAAATATTACTATCAGCTCTTATTTGATCAAGTCTTTAGGAGAGTTGGAATTAGGATTGGTTTGAGTTGTTGAGGGAGGAAGGTGGAAGAAAATAGAGAAGTCAGCTGTGAGGGGACATATTCTGGAAGTAAGAGATGCTATATAGAATGACAATAGAATTAATTTGCTTTCTCTGTCTACAGCTTTAGATTCAGTGGGAAGAGATGTACCAATGGTCTAGATCAGTAATTATAAAGATTACAAGAAAGTAGAAGTCATTGGACTGCATCAGAAAGAACTTGTAACTGAGTCCCTCTTGGGAGCAATCTCAACAGCCCAAATCATGGCAGCACCCATGCCCCACTAGGACTGATATCAATTGTGGAAGAATAGCAGGATTTATGAAAATAGTCATAGCTCACAGAAGCCACTTCCTTCCCATTAAAAATATGTGTCATCCAGGAATGTAGGTGACATTAGGAACTACTCCTAATGGAATGCTATAGTATTTATTCCACTTTATGCTTCGGTAGAACTAGCCTGCCAATTAATGTAGCTTCTTCTCTCCCCTTTCTTCTTTCTGTTTTTCCACCTTCTTCATTACTTTTCTCCTCACTCCCTATACCTCTTCTTGTCTTTTAATTTCTTCTCTCTTTTTCCTTCCCGTCTTTTTCCAATGGAACATTTTCTTCTGACATTGTGGTTAGCTTGCTTACATTTTGGAAATCTGATGCTGAAGTGCACAGATGCTTAAAAGAGAATCCCCCCCCTAAATTTTTTAGTGGAAGTGATGCAGCAAGAAATATGAAAACCTCTAAAATCATTCAAGTGTTCCTGGCACATACTAAGCTCAAAATCCTCTAAGAGCTATGAGAATTATTGTGCAATGGTCTTGATAGGGGAAATCAGAGTTTAAATAAAGTCAGATTTATACACATCTCTATTGCATTCTTTTAGGGAGCTTTGCTTTTAAACCTAGAGACAGACAGGATATTGCTGATTTAGATATCGTGGGAAGGTCACACATTAAAAGTCTTTCTCCCACACATTCAAAAAACCCACAAGAAAATATCTTGTTGAGGTTCAGTTCCCAATACCTCAAAAAGTCCTATCTCCTTAGTGCTTCAATCCCTTGGAACATTCTTACTACCTCAATAGCCACCAAGAGCCAACAGCTGCTTCCGTGGAATTGAGTACATTTTCAGGCAGCTGTTGGAGATGGTTTTCAACCACAAAGAAATGTAAGTTGAAAAGTTCACAACAAAGATTTTCCCATTCTCAAAATAGGGAGACTGCTATACTTAACCATAAAAAGGGGAGAATACTGGGTAACAAAAAACCTAGTTTGAAGGTGGTAAATTCCAGTTTTCACTAGCAAATTAGCAAATGTTTTAACAAAATAACACTGAGTTGTAAAAAAGCTGCTGCTTTTTATGAACTGCTAGTTGGAATATAAATAAGGATATTTCTTAAGTTCAAGAATGTTTATGTTGGTAGAAAATAGAAAAAAGTACTATAATACTGAGGAACGTTCTGTATATAGAGGTTAAATTGTCTGCAGTTATAAAAGCAATAAAAATATTTGAAGACTCTAAAGGGTGTTCACAATATATTAAGTAAAAAAGGTTATAATAGTATGCATAATGGCTTTATTTTAAAATGTATATATACACACACTTACCAACATGTAAATAATGTTTATTTCTATTTGATATAGTAGAATTTAAGGGTCAATTCTGACATTTGTTTGTTTGGTTTTTTTGCCTTTCATTATGTTCTACAATGAAATTTTATTATTTTTAAAGTATTATGGCAACGAAATATTTCAAAAAAGATGTATCAATGTAAGTCACAAGTAAAGACATATTTTGAGCAAAGGCCCTGGATATAGCTGGATTTTCCTGGTTGCTTTAGCATCTTTGAATGTAGGCTTAGTCTATCAGTGTAGTATATTAGAAGTACTCGAGTTAACAGTGAAAGTTTCGGTTGATTTGGGTGCAAGTAGGATATTTGGAAATGAGCAAGAGGGGAATTGAGACAAAAAAATAGTCAACAAAAGGGTGAATTAGTGCCCAGGCCAATGCTGTGGAGAGCTGAGACTCAGTCCAGTGTGGACTGTTAAGACTCCATGTACCATGTACATTGGAATTGCACCTCTGAGAAGCGGGAAAGTTGTGGTATCTGTCCACTAATTTCTATTCCTCCCTAGATGAAGGTTACTCTGAAGGGTTAACTTCTACTTTCCATGTACACACCACAAAATGCCAAAAGACAACTTGTAGGGGAAATACAAGGGGCACCCACAGAGTCATTCCTGTTAGCCTTATGGGATGCCTCCACTTGTAAGTGATATCTTCTAAAACGGGAAACTATTTCTGCGTCAAGATGATGAGATGGGATGGTAGAAAGCGGTACCTTGAGTTGAAATTCTGATGCTTGCTTGCTATAGGTCCTTTAGGAACTATCAAACATCTCTGGGTCTTAATCTCATCATTGGTGAAATATCAACAGCACTGCCTACCTCCTTTCCCTGAAATCACACCCAACAAAATTATGTTTTGGAAAGATAAAAAGAAACCAAGCTGTGCCCCACAAGTCCATCTCCATTGACCAACCAGAATTAGCAATTGCAAACCACAAAATTAGAAGTAAATTTGAAACCGATACATGGGACAGAAACAGGGTTAAAATGTCAACGACTTTCTTAAAAATTTGGAATTTCATAATCTCTGACTGTGCTAAGAGAGTATTATCACCATAGGTTCTAACCATTCACATTTGAATCCATGCAGATTCTCAAACCTTAAGGTCTTTGGTCCATCTGGGGTCAAAAGAAATAAAATCCTCATTCACATTTTATCCGGTTAATACAATGAAATCTCTTTCCTAGGGAAAAAGAAAGATTCCATTTCTAAGAGTGGTATTTCTACTGTGGTTATAGTTAGTACACGGCATTATAAGTTCCCTTCACTCCCTGCAGGGGGGAGAGTGTGACCCTCAGGTCTGAGGAGGAGGATCCTGCTTTCTTTCTCCCTCCCAGGCCATCAAAGTTGTCAGCCTTTCCTAGTTCACCCCCGGCTCCTTTTTACACGTGCAGCCACACTCACCACATTGGGGCTCAGCTCATCTTTCGCGGCTGGCAGGCTGCCAATGCTGCTTTGAACTGTGGAAAATCTGAGAAGTGCTTGATAGCTTTTTATATAGCTTGGTTTGATACCAATAACTCTTGAGTGTGGATGTCAAGGCAACAAAGCTGCAGCTTACAAAGAAAGAAAAATAATAATAAAATAAATCCCTGAAGATTATAAGTGCATAATCTACGAAATGCTCAGAAGAATTTTTCTATTGTTTCTCAGTGTGTTTCTCAGAGGGCCTTGGTAATTAAGGTTCAATACCAAGAAGTGAATCTGTCATCAAGTCACCATTCCTCCCGCATGCATTACAAATTGTTCACATAAACTGTCCCCAAATCTCATCATCTCTCACTTCCCTCCTCCAGGAACTTTAAAGTGTTGCGGTGTTATACGAGCCTGCAGTTTCATTATATGAGAAGCATATTTGGGTTTAGCTGTAATTTTCAAATATTTATGAGAGTAAGATTAGGGGCAGAACTAAGTAGAATCTGTGAACATGTCTTTTGAATTAATAGCTTCAGTATTTCATGGGTTGGAGGAGCAAGGAGGTGGGAGGGAAAAAGGTGGTGACAGAGACCCCTCCCAGGTTTACACGATAAACTTGGACCATTCCTATCAGGATGATGTCTTTACAGAAGCTGCTAAACTTTAGGTCTAGATGACTTCTCTTCTGGAATCACGGCATCCATAACATGTTCAAGATTTGTTCTGTGTGTATTTTCTTCCTCCAAAGGTCCCCTAGAGACAGAAAGAAAAGCCTAGATGAGGTTTAAATAAATGGACCCATGCCAAAGAATTTGGCACGGTCATTTGTCTTTGGTACTTAAACAGAGCAGAGAAGGAAGCTCTTGGAGTCAACTGTAGGCTGTGCAGAACAATGTCAATGCAAAATAATTGGAATTTATTACCATAAACTAAATAGAATAGGCAAGTGCTTTCTTACTGCCTTCTAAACTTTCTTTTGTTGTCATTAATCCTATCAGAGTATGGAAGAAAATCTATGTATTATCAAATTTACAACCATCTTGGGGTAATTCTTTGAACTACATTCAATCTCTAGTTACATATATATTTATTTATGTAATTTCCTTATGATTGTCCAGCTTGGCTCTTATTTTCCCATCATTCATTTCTCTCTTGATTGATTCCATCTTTCTTTAACAGCCAAATGTGGCAGTGAAGAATGTGGATTTTTATAACACTTTGGGATGAATCATGCTCTCTCAATTCATATGTCCAACCTTAACCTCCAATTCCTCCAGAATGTGACTTTTTACGAAGATAGAGTCTCTATAAAGGTAATCAACTTAAAGTGAGCCCATTAGGGTAGACCTAAATTAATGACTGGTGTTCTCATAAAAACACAAAATTTGGATATAAGCATACATACAAGGAGAACACCATGTAAACCATCTTCACAATCCAAGGAGGGAGGCCTGGAACCAATCCTTCCCTCACAGCCCTCGGAAGGAACCCACACCACCAACGCCTTGATCTCAGACTTCTGGCCTCTCCAGACTTGTAAGACACTGCATTTAGGTCTTTGAAGACACCTAGTTTGTGGTCCTTTGTTTCAGCAGCCCTAGCAAACTAGTACATATAACTATCAGTTATTTTACAGGTAACCTGGATCATGCCACTTCTTGCCTCTGGGCCTTTGTTTACTTAAATATAATATAATGTAATTATGCCTGATTCATCCATTTTAAAAATAAAAACAAAGCTCAGGTAAGAGAATGGCCACAGAAATAGCTGCAGGAACAGACTACTGTGTGTACTACTTGAGGCAAGTGTCATAAGTAGGCGTTTTTATAAATAAAATTGGGTGGTATGCAAGATTATCATTGTACTACCTAAGTATCTGAAATTTTGTATTATCTGTTTCTATGATCCATAGATCTCATCAAACTACAAGTAATCTTCAGAATAGCACTGGGAATGGTTTAGAAGATAGGACAATGATCCAGATAGAGAAATAGGAACTCAAATAGAACAACAGATATAGATATTTCAGAATAGTAGTGACAGAATAGTCAATAATTAATGGAGTAAAGCAAGTTAACTATCATGAATGTAACTTGAACAACTTAATGTTTAAGAGCCTAGTTCTAGATTCAAATCTGTACCACCTGCATCTAATTTGCATATATTTGCATACAGTGTTCTGAATTCCATACTCAAAGTATGAAACTAATCATGAGAATTATACCAGTCATTTTAATCACTGAAATGCACAAAGTGTTTTTAAAGCTCCTACAGTTTACTTAGTCAATAAGAGAAAGCAAGCTCCATGGGGAATGGAACATTGCCTTTTTTTTTTTTTACCACAAAGGAGATGAATTAATGTTTAATCAGAGTACAGTACATGTCCATCAAAGGAGAAAAAAGGAGGGAAGGGAAGGGAAAGGAAAGCAGGATTTATTTAAACCAAATTTCAAGGTGGATCTCCTGAGGCCCACATATCCACTGGAAGTATACTGTTTTCTTCTACAATCCTCAAGAATTACTCAAAGTTCCCCTGAAAATCAGTACTGTATTCTTTCCAAAAAGAAGTTTCAAATGGGAAGACTGCATTTCCTTGCTCAACTGAGTAATTTAAACAATATTTTTGAATATATGTATATTTTCTGGTCCTTGATGGGTGGTATCATTTTTCTAAAAGAGCCAATATTTTATTGCCTCAAGCTTTTTATTGAAGGACATCATTAATAGATTTGTGATACAGAGCTCATAAATTAAAAATAAAGTATTACGATTTTATGTATTTTGATTTGTAAAATATTTTACTAACTTACCCAGTATTGCAAAACAAGATCCCCTGGTACTATTTCCTGGAGAAACAGCAAACTGACGTAATTATAGACCTGTAGGGCAGAACTCACTGCTTGAGGGTATTTCTAGGGCACGGAATTTTCTCAGAGGAAGCTGGTTAAAGAAGCAGCTCTACAACACGAAGAAAGTAACTTATAGATTTTGTTAGAAACTCTGTAAGAGTAGGATTAGAGAGCAAAATGAGATTATGACCCCTCCCAGCACAATGGCAGTGCTAGAGCTCCTTACTGCTGCCCCCCCACTTTGGCTGAGTTTGTTTCCCACACTGATAAATGCTGACTTTGGTTATAAACCCACTTGCCAATAGTGAAACAGCTTAGATGCTCTCAACTGTCATGTTAACTCAGCCAAAATGTCATTTGCAGAAACCTTTGCAAATTTACTTTGTATTGAGCTGGTAACATCTGACTAATTCCTACTAATATTGCACAGCAGCTATAACCACTTTTGCAGAGCACATTAGCCTTGTTTAACTGGCATCATAAATAATAAATTCAAGCTGCTGGGAATTGCCTTATATTCCACATTGCTTTTTGACGTATTTTTAGAGTCAGGTATACTGTTTTACACTAATGATCCTGCTAAACCCAGAGGCTTTTGTCTGTTATTCCTACATCCCAACCAAATATTTTAAAGAAATAAGCATCAGTCTCTCTTTTTCTCATATCCCCAATGTTCCAGTTTCGTCTCTAGAAGATTAAAATGTGCAATTGTCAAACAGTTGTTTGGCATTTCATTTGAATTGAGCCCTGGGCTAGTTTTTAAAATTCCCTTCAACCCATTCTCATCCCTGTCTTCTTTTACCAGGGTTAGATCTCAGGCTTGGCATCAAAGTGTAAGGGTCTCAAACACATATCAAAGGGCATAATAAAGGCAGTAAGAGTGATTAGAGCAATAAACGATGTCCTACAAATTGATTGTCACCTCTGAGCACATCCACTTGCAAAAGGGTGGAAAGGGAAGCTTTTTGATTAATTTTGCTCTAGGCAGTGGTGTGCTGGGAGTGATATTTGCCTAGTGTGTGTCTTTCCAAAGGATAAAAAGTAAATAGGATAGGTATCTTTTGAAAAGGGATCATAAAAAGACTTAATATTGTAATGTGGGCTATAGCAAGATGAGAAACTGCAGTTAATAGCGGGGGGGGGGGCGGCTTTTAAATAGTGTGGGGGCCATTCATACATACCAGTTAATAAGTTAAGGAGAACACTTGTTATTTTTTAATTATTAAATAAAAGGGGAAAATGGTAGGAAAAGCAAATGGCATCAGTAACTTGTCCTAAACTACATGCATCTCACCAGCTGGGACGAGACCTCGAAGGAAGTTGTTGGCTGGGGATCTGGAATTCATGCCACATCCAGCAACATGAGTTGGTTCCTGTTGGGTCTATGTTTGTGGTTTGAATGTCTCACCGGTTGCATTCTTAGAGTGGAATTGACAACAAAGCATCCCGTCTCCTGTCTGCAGACCAGATAGCCTCCTTAACTTGTTGCATACCACACCCTTCCACTCTCTGCTCTTGGTCCTTGGACCGAGACCCTGTTTTATTTATTTTATTCAATTCTAGAAACTGAGAATCAAATTAGCACCTGTTCACGTACATAGCCTTTCTTAGGAAGAAAGGATTCAACAATGGCAATTAAATATATTTATGTATCTCCGTGTAACTTCACATTGAGTTTCATGCTGAAGATGGTTTTTGTATGGAAACTTGACATGGCTATGCAGACATTCAGGAAATAAAGTGGAAAATTGGGAATCTGCAAACTTCATTTCCCATTTTACTTTACCTGTTGGTTTACTGATAGGTCCTATCAGCAAGAGTCACTAAGGATAGATTAGAGGCAGGAAGAAGTCTTTTCTTCCACTGAACTTTCTCTTTAGTTGTCTTTCACAGTCTGTGGAAATGGTCTGTTGCTTCTTCAGTCCCATCGTCAGAGGGGATAGCCCTTCTTCCCGGATCCCAGAGCTTCAGGTGGTGGCAGTGTTCCAATGGGGCCCTCCTCTGGTTCCCAGACCCTGTTCCTTTTGTTGTCCAGTCTTCCTGGAGTCAATAAACTTTCATGCACCTCCCTTTCCCCAATTTTCCCTTCTGGTTTCACTCTGCTTAAATCTTGGTACTACACTACTTCTGTTGGCAGTATCTGGTAACCAGTCCTTGTACTACATCACTTCTATCTGAGATGTTTAGTTTCCTTTTTTCTGACTAGACTGTGACTAATACAGAATGAGAGAAGTAAAAACAATAGGTAACTTTCTAGCTGGCTGAGGCATGGGAATGGCATGCAAATTAGAAAAGTGGAAAGTGGAAAACCTTTTTTAAATTCTCCCATACAACTTTAATAAAATATCTCATTTCTTGCCAATGATTTTGGTGCAGAATGGTTTCTTTTTTGTTTAAATCATGAAGTAATCAATACATGTGAATATATAAATACATGTAAGTGTATGTAATATATAAATACATATGTAAATATATACAATGTGTCACTGCACAATAATAATAAAAAAACATGTCTTTATTTACCACCTTATTTAAAACACAGAATAGTCTATGAGACAAATTTATCACATTTCTCTCTCTTTCTTTAATAGATGCTCATTATTTCAAATTTTTTTTACCGTCCCCACGAATGTCTTAATAGTTCTACCACATACACATTTATGCATGTACCACATCTTTCTTAGGGATTTGTTTTATGTTCTTGAACATTATATAACTAATGTTGTTCTATAAGTAGCCATTTATGGGTTTCTCAACTTCACTCAAAATTGTTTGTTGACTCAACCACATCAATGTGTTTAGCTGTAGCTTTCTCTTTTCTGTGGAATTTCATTGTGTAAATAAATATATTATAACTTACTTACCTTCTTTTTTGTTGATGCTTCCAGTGTTTTTGCTTTTACAAAAAGAGCTGCTAGAAACCTTCTTGTGTACGTTCATGTACCAGTGCACAAGTACAAGGATTTCTCTCATGTCAATATACACTTAAGAGTGGCATTGTTGAACTTTGTGATATATGCCTTTTCTGTTCTATTAAGTGACATAATATTATTTTCCATTGTAGTGGTAGAAAATTATTTTCTTCTGTAAGTGGATATGTCCCTATCTTCTTGTCAATTCACACTATTTCGGTGACTTGATATTATCAGATTTTTAGGGGGCAATTTGATAAGTAGAAATAATATTTTATTATTTTAATTTGTAGGCCAGTGCTTGCTGACAAAGCAAAAGACTTTTTGTACGTTTATTGGTCATTAGGCTTTCATCCTTTGTTAATTATGTTTGCGTATTTTTCCCACAATTTTAATATTTTTTTCTTGTAGTATTTTTAATGGTTCTTTTATGTCTGTGTTTAGCAATCATGTGGTCATTATATATATACTATAAATATCTCTTTCCAGTTTGTGTTTGGTCTTTTTATGGTTTTTTGGTGTCAACTGAAAAATAGACATTATTGATGATAAGGGAGATGGATTTGTTATTACTTTTGGATTTAAAACATCTTTTCCTGTGGCTGTCATTACAAAGAAGTTTTCCCATTCTTTTTTTCTAGCAGTTTTGAGTTCTACTTTATATATGATAGGCCAATAATTTATTTGTAAATATATAAACTATATATAAAAATATATAAATTATATATAGGTTATATATATATTTATTTATCTCAATTAAATTTTTCTATGTTGTAAAATGAAACTTTCTGTGTCATTGACCTATTATATTCTGCTCATGATAACCCTGCCCTATATTCTTTCTATCACTTCATAATAAGTGCTGTTTTCTAGTAGAGGACATCTATCATCTTTATTTCGTTCTTCAGTAATGTGTTGTTTACACCTGTTCTTTTGCTCTTCCATATAAATTTCATAATCCATATCAAGGTCCCTGATGTTATATTCATCAATGTGGGGAAAATTGATATCGGTAGTAGACATGATGGGAAGACTTGCTCAAGCCCTGCAAATAAACTGGTATCTACTGCAAATAAACTATATTCCACAAAAAAAAAAACTATTCCCTGAACCCCTTGCTACTATCATATTGGGTATGGTTCAGCTTTGTCAATAAGTTACCTGCCTGATCACATTAAATATGGAACTATTTTAATCAGAAGGAAGGGCAGCACATATGAAACATACATTTTACTGATGTGGAGGGAGCAGGCACGACTCTAGAGCCAATAGATGTAGAAGCTGCTTCCTAATCTCTGGATCAGAGCCAAGAAGATGTCATCTTTGACCAATATGACACTGACTTCTTCATCTCTTAGCTCCTCCACTGTGACAGAACAGCAGTGTCTTGGCAGGGAAATTCTAAATGCTACTGGAGTAGTTCCCAGAAGCCCATCTGCCAGATAGCTCCTCCAACTTTTCCAATAATGTTTTAAGAATCAAAATCCCTCTTTAAACCCCCATCTACATTGATAGAATTCTATTCTGAAGCCCAGGATTGCAGGACCTATTTAAAACTGAAGACAGATAAAAACAAGAGGGCAAGAACATGAGGCTGAGTTCTCTCTGCAGCACACAGAGATGTTCAAGGACTGAAAACAGAGTGGAGTACAAATATTGAGAGTGCCCTCTGGATCCCAGCCCCTACCCTAAATAGGAGGCAATGTTAGAAGTTAAATTCTGCTATACTAAAGTGTATACAATAACAACAAACCCAAATACTGCTCAACTAACAAGATCTACTTGGTCCCCACACTAACTGCCTGAGAAGGGACATGTTCATTTCCATGTGAATTCTATCCTATTTGTCTCAGCCTCTCCTTTTCTGTAAGCTATCTAACTAAAAAATATTTAAGACACACACGCACTTGCACACATACCATGCAAGTGATGAACTAAGGGAATGCAAAAGCTTTAGGAAGAGAAAACCAGGGAGAGGGGAGCTGGACAAAAACGGGCAAGGAGCCAAAAAGAGATGTAACAGCTTCAACTTGGCCATGCCGGGAGATCTGGAATATAAATTACACTCAGAGGTTGCTCTACCTCAAGGCAAGAGAGCTGGGTTTTGTGTTTTAATCAGGCATCAACGACACGGGATTGGGAGCAGAACTGATAAGAAAAACAACAGAGGCAATCTGGGCAGCGTCTGCCACACTTTGTATGTTTTATTCTCCTTTTCAAAGTGAAAAATAGCTTAATATTTGAAGAGATAATCTCTAATACACTGGACACATGTTTTATGGTGCCTCATCACAAATTATCACCCGCTTCTAAAAACGTTGGCTGTATTAAGTCCTTCTTCAGGTTCCCTTCTGACCTCACCAGATGCTTACTTGTGGTTTCTTTGGCATCACATTCCTTTTTGTTCCTTGTATGTGCTGCCCCTGATGTAGCCTGAAGATAGCAGCCTCAGTGCTTTATTTCCTAATCTCGACTGCATGTCCCCAAGTATGGTCCTAGCCCCTCCTAGTAGTGTGGTTTGGCATTCAATTTTCTTCATATGTGCTTCATAGATATTTTCCAGGGCTCTCCGTTCCAAAGGAGTTGCAATGCATTTTTCATGGGCCATGTCAGGTGACAAATCAATACTACCCTTAGAGCTTCTTTTGAAAAGTTGACCAAAGGTATAAGAGAAGGTGTTTTTTGTTTTTTGTTTTTTGCTTTTTCCCTCCTAATGAATCCCTTCCTTAAATGGCACAGGCTTGGGGAGTTCGTATTTGAAACTTGGTCCTGCTTGTTGACATTTTGAATCCAGTAATTCTTTGTTGTGGAAGGCTATGGAAGGTTTCTCTGTGCAGCCACAGTTTCTGCCATTCTAGTTGTGACAACTGAAATTGTCACCAGGCACTGCCAATATCCCCTGGAGAGTAAAATTGCCCCAGTTGAGAACTCCAGCTTTAGAGCAGGTTTGTCCAGAAAGTACCCAGACATGAGCTATTACTGAAGAAGACACAAGACACAAGAAACACTGTACACAGGACAATGACGCCTCGGTCCCCTTCAAAGTAGGCACCTTGGGACCTCACACAATTCTCCCAATCGCTGTCAGCTGCCCTGTTGTGTTTTCCTGAATCTCATTGACAGTCTAAAATATCTTCCTTTTCAAAGACAATTTTATTTTGGGAAAAAGCCAGAAGTCACAGGGCACCAAATCTAGGTTGGAGAGGGGCTGAGTCACCTGGTTGATTTGATGTTTCAGCAGAAAACTCTGCCTGAACATGTTGGGCGTGTTGTCATGATCAAGCTGCCAGTCACTAGGTGCCCATAGCTGTGGCCTTCTGAGTCATCTGAAAATTTTCTACAGGGGAATATTCAGGCTTAATGCAAAATATGATACAGATTTGTGACTCTACTGACTCAGTCATTTTGAATGTGACAACCACATCATACATATAGTACGATGTCTACCACCCCCACTGACTAGTACAGTGAAGTCACCATTGTTCATGCATGAGCATTTCAGTCCACTCTCCTTGGCTGCCAGGCTACATCAATGTGGCTAAAACCATTCTTATTATATTAACAATGGTTCAACATTTTCTGGACAGACCCCATAAAAATAAAAATAATACTGATAATAAACAAAACAAAGAACAACTTCCTGTGCTGATGGAAATTATCCGTGTTATCCGATATTGTAGCCTTTAGCCATACATAACAATTAATCACTTGAAATGGAGCTAGTTTGACATAAAAACTGTATCATTAATTATATTTAATTTTCTCAGTGTAGATGTTAATTTTACAGGGTACATGTGACTCATAACTGCTGTTACCACAATGCTAGAGTCTTTTTGTTAAAGATAGCTGGAGTTCTAATGCCCTTGTTTCTCCTTCCTGCAGAGTTCCCACAGCATACCAATGTTTTATGGTAAGAAGGGAATAGAAAGTATTTATGCTAAGACCTTTGCTATAATATTATGAATGCATTGTAGTTTACAGATGTTTTCAGCATATTGCTAAATTTGGGCTTCACTATCCTTAGAAGAATGTAAATCTCTCTTCCTTGGTATACCAAAGGAACTAGGTGACTTTCCACCTTAATAGTTAATGTGACAGAATCCGTATCAGCAGCCATATTCTCAGACTCAGAATTTATAACCCTCCATATGTTTCTTTTGCTTGATAAATGAGAATTTCAACTCTAGCAGTTTTTTTCTCAAAAATATTCCAACTACTTTCTTCCTTTTTTAAGTTCCCATAGTCCAACGTCTATACAGCATTATCTCATTTTTATTTACATATTGTTCTGCTTTTTTTGCTACATTTTTGTATTCTGTTCCTAAGTAGATTGGATATTGTTACATAAAGATAATTGAACATGTGAAATTAAAAAAAGCTAAAAATCAAATTTGTAAATACGTAAATATGTAAAAAGTAAATACGTAAAAAGTAAATTCTTGTGTTTTTCTCTTTTGGCATATGGGTCATTATTACTGGTCTAGTAGCAAAAGATTGATGAGGGAACAATGAAGACTCATTTCATCAAATTTGGTCTATATTTTTAATTAAAATTGTTATTTGGGAAACAAACTTACACATTTCTAATAGCAAACTTGCAAAATTAATTACCATTTGAAGGCACATAAGGAAGAGAATTTCAAATAAAGTATTTAGAGTCAATATCAATGATTTCTAGAACTCCATTACTCAGAGAACAGTTCAAACTCTTTGTTAATTTCTTCTTAAGATCTATGCTCTGAATTATAAGCCAGGAAGTTATTGGGATATCGTTCTATATCAAAGTGTCAGAAAATGTTACAGAAAAACAGAATTTATATTATTAACTGTAACTTGGAATCATTGTGTTATATGTATTTTTTTCAGTGCAGCAAACCATGATGCTTTATTTTGACCTGCAATATGTTTTCCACCTGAAAACTGGTTGCTACCAAAAACATAAAATATCAACAAAAATGGACACTTATTAAATTGAATAATAGATGAATGTGAAAGCATTTTCTTCTAAAATATCTAGTGCTTTTCTCAATCTCCTTTGATCAATTATGGACTGAAACAACTATGTTATTTCTGTAAATATATTAAGTTAATGTTAAATTTTAGAATGTGTCTATTATCATGCATTTCCAAAGTCCTTCTTTTTGTGCCTCTTAAAACCTCCTCTGATATACTCATCCAAGCTTGTAATAATGTCTTGACTAGTATTAGTACATATTTTTAAATTGAAATGTTGCTTATCACATGTATAATATCAAAATGGCTAGAGTTTTAGTGTGAACTGAATACTTTCATCATCTGGAAAAGTGTTAGTAGACTTTAAAGTCATTCAGTAAAATACAATTTAATGAAAGCATAAATGAAAAACAAATGAATTATTATGTTTATAAATTTGACTACAACATGTCTGTGACTAACAGGTGATATATTAACTCAGAAATATTTACCATCATTGTATATGATTAAATTGATATGTTTGGCATGTGGTTAATTGTAGGAGTACCAACAGAAGTACTGAGAATATGACAATATTTTGGAGTTTTAATATTATTTACTTTTTTCTCATGTTTTCGAATTTGACTGTATCTAAAATACATGGGCATTCAACTCATGGCTAAAGATGTACAATCTCCAGCTGATATAATTTGCCTTCATTTATACCTAATTCATCAAAATAGGCTTTCATAGTGTCTCTTTGATATTCATAATGGCTTTTTGGTAAGTCATGGAAAGCTCTTCCTTTGAATGGGGACATGATATTGTGCCAGCTATTCATAGAGCATGGCTAACTTTCTCAGCATCTGGAAGAAGGATACAAATGAAAAAGCCTTCCACCATCACCCCAGTGTGATCAGAGACTTTTCACCAGTCATGAATGCCAGCACTGGGCTCCACTGCGGGTGACTCTAATTCAGAATTCAGTGTGCAGGCGTTTTTAATTGAACTGATAGAAATGGCTGACAGGGTAATGGTCGTAATTGTTCACCATTCCACATAGAAAAGAATTTGCTCAGTAAATAGGAGGCTTTGTTTCCAACCCAATTTAATGGAAACACAGAAGGTACAAGAAAGTAATGTGCCAACTGACACTGGGTGTAAAATAAGGCATTTCAGAGACTTTTGTGCAAATGTCCATCAGCTGACATCTGTCAAAGCAAACTCCTGGGATGGCTTCAGAGCATATCCATTTGCCAGCAGCAAACATTTAGTGAGCGTGGTTCTCTGAGGAACAGTGTTGGTTTGTTTTGCAATGTGAGCATTTGAAATACCCACTTTTTCCAAAACTCCCCAGAGACTACAAAAGCACTGCATAGCCTGGTCATACAGGAAAAGGAACAGACTTTCATGCGTATGAACACCAATCCTTGGACTGAGAGGCCGCAGGAGCTCACAAGCGGAGACTCTTGTAACACATTTTGTTTTATTATAGCCTGGATAAAGACATTAAGGCCTAAAGAAGATTACTTCCATCAAACACGTGAACTTAAATGAGCTCCAACCTGCCATGCGCTTCACTTAAAGCATCTTATACATTCGCACTTCCATTGTTTGGCCTGATTTC